>CM071600.1:19781045-21043545 GCA_036435485.1 Saposhnikovia divaricata
CCATATTTTTTCATATCATGTCCCTATGAGTTTCTAGAATATGATGCGATTTTATTTCGCTCCGTTCTGAACCGAATCGGACCCGATATGACCCGATTTTACGGGAACTGGGTTTTTTGGTAAACTTCAAAGGGGGTAGGCATACAGGATTTTATGAAACCTAGAAAGTTTTTTTCTCGTCCATATTTTTTCATATCATGTCCCTATGAGTTTGTAGAATATGATGCGATTTTATTTCGCTCCGTTCTGAACCGAATCGGACCCGATAAGACCCGATTTTACGGGAACAGGGTTTTCTGGTAAACTTCAAAGAGCGTAGGCACAAGGATTTTATGAAACCTAGAAAGTTTTTTTCTCGTCCATATTTTTTCATATCATGTCCCTATGAGTTTCTAGAATATGATGCGATTTTATTTCGCTCCGTTCTGAACCGAATCGGACCCGATATGAACCGATTTTACGGGAACAGGGTTTTCTGGTAAACTTCAAAGGGGGTAGGCATACAGGATTTTATGAAACCTAGAAAGTTTTTTCTCGTCCATATTTTTTCATATCATGTCCCTATGAGTTTCTAGAATATGATGCGATTTTATTTCGCTCCGTTCTGAACCGAATCGGACCCGATAAGACCCGATTTTACGGGAACAGGGTTTTCTGGTAAACTTCAAAGAGCGTAGGCATACAGGATTTTATGAAACCTAGAAAGTTTTTTTCTCGTCCATATTTTTTCATATCATGTCCCTATGAGTTTCTAGAATATGATGCGATTTTATTTCGCTCCGTTCGGAACCGAATCGGACCCGATAAGACCCGATTTTACGGGAACAGGGTTTTCTGGTAAACTTCAAAGAGTGTAGGCATACAGGATTTTATGAAACCTAGAAAGTTTTTTTCTCGTCCATATTTTTTCATATCATGTCCCTATGAGTTTGTAGAATATGATGCGATTTTATTTCGCTCCGTTCTGAACCGAATCGGACCCGATAAGACCCGATTTTACGGGAACAGGGTTTTCTGGTAAACTTCAAAGAGCGTAGGCACAAGGATTTTATGAAACCTAGAAAGTTTTTTTCTCGTCCATATTTTTTCATATCATGTCCCTATGAGTTTCTAGATTTTGATGAGATTTTATTTCGCTCCGTTCGGAACCGAATCGGACCCGATATGACCCGATTTTACGATAACTGGGTTTTTTGGTAAACTTCAAAGAGCGTAGGCACAAGGATTTTATGAAACCTAGAAAGTTTTTTTCTCGTCCATATTTTTTCATATCATGTCCCTATGAGTTTCTAGAATATGATGCGATTTTATTTCGCTCCGTTCTGAACCGAATCGGACCCGATAAGACCCGATTTTACGGGAACAGGGTTTTCTGGTAAACTTCAAAGGGGGTAGGCATACAGGATTTTATGAAACCTAGAAAGTTTTTTTCTCGTCCATATTTTTTCATATCATGTCCCTATGAGTTTCTAGAATTTGATGAGATTTTATTTCGCTCCGTTCGGAACCGAATCGGACCCGATATGACCCGATTTTACGATAACTGGGTTTTTTGGTAAACTTCAAAGGGGGTAGGCATACAGGATTTTATGAAACCTAGAAAGTTTTTTTCTCGTCCATATTTTTTCATATCATGTCCCTATGAGTTTCTAGAATATGATGCGATTTTATTTCGCTCCGTTCGGAACCGAATCGGACCCGATAAGACCCGATTTTACGGGAACAGGGTTTTCTGGTAAACTTCAAAGAGCGTAGGCATACAGGATTTTATGAAACCTAGAAAGTTTTTTCTCGTCCATATTTTTTCATATCATGTCCCTATGAGTTTCTAGAATTTGATGAGATTTTATTTCGCTCCGTTCGGAACCGAATCGGACCCGATATGACCCGATTTTACGGGAACAGGGTTTTCTGGTAAACTTCAAAGAGCGTAGGCACAAGGATTTTATGAAACCTAGAAAGTTTTTTTCTCGTCCATATTTTTTCATATCATGTCCCTATGAGTTTCTAGAATATGATGCGATTTTATTTCGCTCCGTTCTGAACCGAATCGGACCCGATATGACCCGATTTTACGGGAACTGGGTTTTTTGGTAAACTTCAAAGGGGGTAGGCATACAGGATTTTATGAAACCTAGAAAGTTTTTTTCTCGTCCATATTTTTTCATATCATGTCCCTATGAGTTTCTAGATTTTGATGAGATTTTATTTCGCTCCGTTCGGAACCGAATCGGACCCGATATGACCCGATTTTACGATAACTGGGTTTTTTGGTAAACTTCAAAGAGCGTAGGCACAAGGATTTTATGAAACCTAGAAAGTTTTTTTCTCGTCCATATTTTTTCATATCATGTCCCTATGAGTTTCTAGAATATGATGCGATTTTATTTCGCTCCGTTCTGAACCGAATCGGACCCGATAAGACCCGATTTTACGGGAACAGGGTTTTCTGGTAAACTTCAAAGGGGGTAGGCATACAGGATTTTATGAAACCTAGAAAGTTTTTTTCTCGTCCATATTTTTTCATATCATGTCCCTATGAGTTTCTAGAATTTGATGAGATTTTATTTCGCTCCGTTCGGAACCGAATCGGACCCGATATGACCCGATTTTACGATAACTGGGTTTTTTGGTAAACTTCAAAGGGGGTAGGCATACAGGATTTTATGAAACCTAGAAAGTTTTTTTCTCGTCCATATTTTTTCATATCATGTCCCTATGAGTTTCTAGAATATGATGCGATTTTATTTCGCTCCGTTCGGAACCGAATCGGACCCGATAAGACCCGATTTTACGGGAACAGGGTTTTCTGGTAAACTTCAAAGAGCGTAGGCATACAGGATTTTATGAAACCTAGAAAGTTTTTTCTCGTCCATATTTTTTCATATCATGTCCCTATGAGTTTCTAGAATTTGATGAGATTTTATTTCGCTCCGTTCGGAACCGAATCGGACCCGATATGACCCGATTTTACGGGAACAGGGTTTTCTGGTAAACTTCAAAGAGCGTAGGCACAAGGATTTTATGAAACCTAGAAAGTTTTTTTCTCGTCCATATTTTTTCATATCATGTCCCTATGAGTTTCTAGAATATGATGCGATTTTATTTCGCTCCGTTCTGAACCGAATCGGACCCGATATGACCCGATTTTACGGGAACTGGGTTTTTTGGTAAACTTCAAAGGGGGTAGGCATACAGGATTTTATGAAACCTAGAAAGTTTTTTTCTCGTCCATATTTTTTCATATCATGTCCCTATGAGTTTCTAGAATATGATGCGATTTTATTTCGCTCCGTTCTGAACCGAATCGGACCCGATAAGACCCGATTTTACGGGAACAGGGTTTTCTGGTAAACTTCAAAGAGCGTAGGCACAAGGATTTTATGAAACCTAGAAAGTTTTTTTCTCGTCCATATTTTTTCATATCATGTCCCTATGAGTTTCTAGAATATGATGCGATTTTATTTCGCTCCGTTCTGAACCGAATCGGACCCGATATGAACCGATTTTACGGGAACAGGGTTTTCTGGTAAACTTCAAAGGGGGTAGGCATACAGGATTTTATGAAACCTAGAAAGTTTTTTCTCGTCCATATTTTTTCATATCATGTCCCTATGAGTTTCTAGAATATGATGCGATTTTATTTCGCTCCGTTCTGAACCGAATCGGACCCGATATGACCCGATTTTACGGGAACTGGGTTTTTTGGTAAACTTCAAAGGGGGTAGGCATACAGGATTTTATGAAACCTAGAAAGTTTTTTCTCGTCCATATTTTTTCATATCATGTCCCTATGAGTTTCTAGAATATGATGCGATTTTATTTCGCTCCGTTCTGAACCGAATCGGACCCGATATGACCCGATTTTACGGGAACTGGGTTTTTTGGTAAACTTCAAAGGGGGTAGGCATACAGGATTTTATGAAACCTAGAAAGTTTTTTTCTCGTCCATATTTTTTCATATCATGTCCCTATGAGTTTGTAGAATATGATGCGATTTTATTTCGCTCCGTTCTGAACCGAATCGGACCCGATAAGACCCGATTTTACGGGAACAGGGTTTTCTGGTAAACTTCAAAGAGCGTAGGCACAAGGATTTTATGAAACCTAGAAAGTTTTTTTCTCGTCCATATTTTTTCATATCATGTCCCTATGAGTTTCTAGAATATGATGCGATTTTATTTCGCTCCGTTCTGAACCGAATCGGACCCGATATGAACCGATTTTACGGGAACAGGGTTTTCTGGTAAACTTCAAAGGGGGTAGGCATACAGGATTTTATGAAACCTAGAAAGTTTTTTTCTCGTCCATATTTTTTCATATCATGTCCCTATGAGTTTCTAGAATTTGATGAGATTTTATTTCGCTCCGTTCGGAACCGAATCGGACCCGATATGACCCGATTTTACGATAACTGGTTTTTCTGGTAAACTTCAAAGGGGGTAGGCATACAGGATTTTATGAAACCTAGAAAGTTTTTTTCTCGTCCATATTTTTTCATATCATGTCCCTATGAGTTTCTAGAATTTGATGAGATTTTATTTCGCTCCGTTCGGAACCGAATCGGACCCGATATGACCCGATTTTACGATAACTGGGTTTTTTGGTAAACTTCAAAGGGGGTAGGCATACAGGATTTTATGAAACCTAGAAAGTTTTTTTCTCGTCCATATTTTTTCATATCATGTCCCTATGAGTTTCTAGAATATGATGCGATTTTATTTCGCTCCGTTCGGAACCGAATCGGACCCGATAAGACCCGATTTTACGGGAACAGGGTTTTCTGGTAAACTTCAAAGAGCGTAGGCATACAGGATTTTATGAAACCTAGAAAGTTTTTTTCTCGTCCATATTTTTTCATATCATGTCCCTATGAGTTTCTAGAATATGATGCGATTTTATTTCGCTCCGTTCGGAACCGAATCGGACCCGATAAGACCCGATTTTACGGGAACAGGGTTTTCTGGTAAACTTCAAAGAGCGTAGGCATACAGGATTTTATGAAACCTAGAAAGTTTTTTTCTCGTCCATATTTTTTCATATCATGTCCCTATGAGTTTCTAGAATATGATGCGATTTTATTTCGCTCCGTTCGGAACCGAATCGGACCCGATAAGACCCGATTTTACGGGAACAGGGTTTTCTGGTAAACTTCAAAGAGCGTAGGCATACAGGATTTTATGAAACCTAGAAAGTTTTTTTCTCGTCCATATTTTTTCATATCATGTCCCTATGAGTTTCTAGAATATGATGCGATTTTATTTCGCTCCGTTCGGAACCGAATCGGACCCGATAAGACCCGATTTTACGGGAACAGGGTTTTCTGGTAAACTTCAAAGAGCGTAGGCATACAGGATTTTATGAAACCTAGAAAGTTTTTTTCTCGTCCATATTTTTTCATATCATGTCCCTATGAGTTTCTAGAATATGATGCGATTTTATTTCGCTCCGTTCTGAACCGAATCGGACCCGATATGACCCGATTTTACGGGAACTGGGTTTTCTGGTAAACTTCAAAGGGGGTAGGCATACAGGATTTTATGAAACCTAGAAAGTTTTTTTCTCGTCCATATTTTTTCATAACATGTCCCTATGAGTTTCTAGAATATGATGCGATTTTATTTCGCTCCGTTCGGAACCGAATCGGACCCGATAAGACCCGATTTTACGGGAACAGGGTTTTCTGGTAAACTTCAAAGAGCGTAGGCATACAGGATTTTATGAAACCTAGAAAGTTTTTTTCTCGTCCATATTTTTTCATATCATGTCCCTATGAGTTTCTAGAATATGATGCGATTTTATTTCGCTCCGTTCTGAACCGAATCGGACCCGATAAGACCCGATTTTACGGGAACAGGGTTTTCTGGTAAACTTCAAAGAGCGTAGGCATACAGGATTTTATGAAACCTAGAAACTTTTTTTCTCGTCCATATTTTTTCATATCATGTCCCTATGAGTTTCTAGAATATGATGCGATTTTATTTCGCTCCGTTCTGAAACGAATCGGACCCGATAAGACCCGATTTTACGGGAACAGGGTTTTCTGGTAAACTTCAAAGAGCTTAGGCACAAGGATTTTATGAAACCTAGAAAGTTTTTTCTCGTCCATATTTTTTCATATCATGTCCCTATGAGTTTCTAGAATATGATGCGATTTTATTTCGCTCCGTTCTGAACCGAATCGGACCCGATATGAACCGATTTTACGGGAACAGGGTTTTCTGGTAAACTTCAAAGGGGGTAGGCATACAGGATTTTATGAAACCTAGAAAGTTTTTTTCTCGTCCATATTTTTTCATATCATGTCCCTATGAGTTTGTAGAATATGATGCGATTTTATTTCGCTCCGTTCTGAACCGAATCGGACCCGATAAGACCCGATTTTACGGGAACAGGGTTTTCTGGTAAACTTCAAAGAGCGTAGGCACAAGGATTTTATGAAACCTAGAAAGTTTTTTCTCGTCCATATTTTTTCATATCATGTCCCTATGAGTTTCTAGAATTTGATGCGATTTTATTTCGCTCCGTTCGGAACCGAATCGGACCCGATATGACCCGATTTTACGGGAACAGGGTTTTCTGGTAAACTTCAAAGAGCGTAGGCACAAGGATTTTATGAAACCTAGAAAGTTTTTTTCTCGTCCATATTTTTTCATATCATGTCCCTATGAGTTTCTAGAATATGATGCGATTTTATTTCGCTCCGTTCTGAACCGAATCGGACCCGATATGACCCGATTTTACGGGAACTGGGTTTTTTGGTAAACTTCAAAGGGGGTAGGCATACAGGATTTTATGAAACCTAGAAAGTTTTTTTCTCGTCCATATTTTTTCATATCATGTCCCTATGAGTTTGTAGAATATGATGCGATTTTATTTCGCTCCGTTCTGAACCGAATCGGACCCGATAAGACCCGATTTTACGGGAACAGGGTTTTCTGGTAAACTTCAAAGAGCGTAGGCACAAGGATTTTATGAAACCTAGAAAGTTTTTTTCTCGTCCATATTTTTTCATATCATGTCCCTATGAGTTTCTAGATTTTGATGAGATTTTATTTCGCTCCGTTCGGAACCGAATCGGACCCGATATGACCCGATTTTACGATAACTGGGTTTTTTGGTAAACTTCAAAGAGCGTAGGCACAAGGATTTTATGAAACCTAGAAAGTTTTTTTCTCGTCCATATTTTTTCATATCATGTCCCTATGAGTTTCTAGAATATGATGCGATTTTATTTCGCTCCGTTCTGAACCGAATCGGACCCGATAAGACCCGATTTTACGGGAACAGGGTTTTCTGGTAAACTTCAAAGGGGGTAGGCATACAGGATTTTATGAAACCTAGAAAGTTTTTTTCTCGTCCATATTTTTTCATATCATGTCCCTATGAGTTTCTAGAATTTGATGAGATTTTATTTCGCTCCGTTCGGAACCGAATCGGACCCGATATGACCCGATTTTACGATAACTGGGTTTTTTGGTAAACTTCAAAGGGGGTAGGCATACAGGATTTTATGAAACCTAGAAAGTTTTTTTCTCGTCCATATTTTTTCATATCATGTCCCTATGAGTTTCTAGAATATGATGCGATTTTATTTCGCTCCGTTCGGAACCGAATCGGACCCGATAAGACCCGATTTTACGGGAACAGGGTTTTCTGGTAAACTTCAAAGAGCGTAGGCATACAGGATTTTATGAAACCTAGAAAGTTTTTTCTCGTCCATATTTTTTCATATCATGTCCCTATGAGTTTCTAGAATTTGATGAGATTTTATTTCGCTCCGTTCGGAACCGAATCGGACCCGATATGACCCGATTTTACGGGAACAGGGTTTTCTGGTAAACTTCAAAGAGCGTAGGCACAAGGATTTTATGAAACCTAGAAAGTTTTTTTCTCGTCCATATTTTTTCATATCATGTCCCTATGAGTTTCTAGAATATGATGCGATTTTATTTCGCTCCGTTCTGAACCGAATCGGACCCGATATGACCCGATTTTACGGGAACTGGGTTTTTTGGTAAACTTCAAAGGGGGTAGGCATACAGGATTTTATGAAACCTAGAAAGTTTTTTTCTCGTCCATATTTTTTCATATCATGTCCCTATGAGTTTCTAGAATATGATGCGATTTTATTTCGCTCCGTTCTGAACCGAATCGGACCCGATAAGACCCGATTTTACGGGAACAGGGTTTTCTGGTAAACTTCAAAGAGCGTAGGCACAAGGATTTTATGAAACCTAGAAAGTTTTTTTCTCGTCCATATTTTTTCATATCATGTCCCTATGAGTTTCTAGAATATGATGCGATTTTATTTCGCTCCGTTCTGAACCGAATCGGACCCGATATGAACCGATTTTACGGGAACAGGGTTTTCTGGTAAACTTCAAAGGGGGTAGGCATACAGGATTTTATGAAACCTAGAAAGTTTTTTCTCGTCCATATTTTTTCATATCATGTCCCTATGAGTTTCTAGAATATGATGCGATTTTATTTCGCTCCGTTCTGAACCGAATCGGACCCGATATGACCCGATTTTACGGGAACTGGGTTTTTTGGTAAACTTCAAAGGGGGTAGGCATACAGGATTTTATGAAACCTAGAAAGTTTTTTCTCGTCCATATTTTTTCATATCATGTCCCTATGAGTTTCTAGAATATGATGCGATTTTATTTCGCTCCGTTCTGAACCGAATCGGACCCGATATGACCCGATTTTACGGGAACTGGGTTTTTTGGTAAACTTCAAAGGGGGTAGGCATACAGGATTTTATGAAACCTAGAAAGTTTTTTTCTCGTCCATATTTTTTCATATCATGTCCCTATGAGTTTGTAGAATATGATGCGATTTTATTTCGCTCCGTTCTGAACCGAATCGGACCCGATAAGACCCGATTTTACGGGAACAGGGTTTTCTGGTAAACTTCAAAGAGCGTAGGCACAAGGATTTTATGAAACCTAGAAAGTTTTTTTCTCGTCCATATTTTTTCATATCATGTCCCTATGAGTTTCTAGAATATGATGCGATTTTATTTCGCTCCGTTCTGAACCGAATCGGACCCGATATGAACCGATTTTACGGGAACAGGGTTTTCTGGTAAACTTCAAAGGGGGTAGGCATACAGGATTTTATGAAACCTAGAAAGTTTTTTTCTCGTCCATATTTTTTCATATCATGTCCCTATGAGTTTCTAGAATTTGATGAGATTTTATTTCGCTCCGTTCGGAACCGAATCGGACCCGATATGACCCGATTTTACGATAACTGGTTTTTCTGGTAAACTTCAAAGGGGGTAGGCATACAGGATTTTATGAAACCTAGAAAGTTTTTTTCTCGTCCATATTTTTTCATATCATGTCCCTATGAGTTTCTAGAATTTGATGAGATTTTATTTCGCTCCGTTCGGAACCGAATCGGACCCGATATGACCCGATTTTACGATAACTGGGTTTTTTGGTAAACTTCAAAGGGGGTAGGCATACAGGATTTTATGAAACCTAGAAAGTTTTTTTCTCGTCCATATTTTTTCAT
This sequence comes from Saposhnikovia divaricata, assembly GCA_036435485.1. NCBI lineage: Eukaryota > Viridiplantae > Streptophyta > Magnoliopsida > Apiales > Apiaceae > Saposhnikovia > Saposhnikovia divaricata. Next base: position 19,790,574 of record CM071600.1, read on the forward strand.
ATCATGTCCCTATGAGTTTCTAGAATATGATGCGATTTTATTTCGCTCCGTTCGGAACCGAATCGGACCCGATAAGACCCGATTTTACGGGAACAGGGTTTTCTGGTAAACTTCAAAGAGCGTAGGCATACAGGATTTTATGAAACCTAGAAAGTTTTTTTCTCGTCCATATTTTTTCATATCATGTCCCTATGAGTTTCTAGAATATGATGCGATTTTATTTCGCTCCGTTCGGAACCGAATCGGACCCGATAAGACCCGATTTTACGGGAACAGGGTTTTCTGGTAAACTTCAAAGAGCGTAGGCATACAGGATTTTATGAAACCTAGAAAGTTTTTTTCTCGTCCATATTTTTTCATATCATGTCCCTATGAGTTTCTAGAATATGATGCGATTTTATTTCGCTCCGTTCGGAACCGAATCGGACCCGATAAGACCCGATTTTACGGGAACAGGGTTTTCTGGTAAACTTCAAAGAGCGTAGGCATACAGGATTTTATGAAACCTAGAAAGTTTTTTTCTCGTCCATATTTTTTCATATCATGTCCCTATGAGTTTCTAGAATATGATGCGATTTTATTTCGCTCCGTTCGGAACCGAATCGGACCCGATAAGACCCGATTTTACGGGAACAGGGTTTTCTGGTAAACTTCAAAGAGCGTAGGCATACAGGATTTTATGAAACCTAGAAAGTTTTTTTCTCGTCCATATTTTTTCATATCATGTCCCTATGAGTTTCTAGAATATGATGCGATTTTATTTCGCTCCGTTCTGAACCGAATCGGACCCGATATGACCCGATTTTACGGGAACTGGGTTTTCTGGTAAACTTCAAAGGGGGTAGGCATACAGGATTTTATGAAACCTAGAAAGTTTTTTTCTCGTCCATATTTTTTCATAACATGTCCCTATGAGTTTCTAGAATATGATGCGATTTTATTTCGCTCCGTTCGGAACCGAATCGGACCCGATAAGACCCGATTTTACGGGAACAGGGTTTTCTGGTAAACTTCAAAGAGCGTAGGCATACAGGATTTTATGAAACCTAGAAAGTTTTTTTCTCGTCCATATTTTTTCATATCATGTCCCTATGAGTTTCTAGAATATGATGCGATTTTATTTCGCTCCGTTCTGAACCGAATCGGACCCGATAAGACCCGATTTTACGGGAACAGGGTTTTCTGGTAAACTTCAAAGAGCGTAGGCATACAGGATTTTATGAAACCTAGAAACTTTTTTTCTCGTCCATATTTTTTCATATCATGTCCCTATGAGTTTCTAGAATATGATGCGATTTTATTTCGCTCCGTTCTGAAACGAATCGGACCCGATAAGACCCGATTTTACGGGAACAGGGTTTTCTGGTAAACTTCAAAGAGCTTAGGCACAAGGATTTTATGAAACCTAGAAAGTTTTTTCTCGTCCATATTTTTTCATATCATGTCCCTATGAGTTTCTAGAATATGATGCGATTTTATTTCGCTCCGTTCTGAACCGAATCGGACCCGATATGAACCGATTTTACGGGAACAGGGTTTTCTGGTAAACTTCAAAGGGGGTAGGCATACAGGATTTTATGAAACCTAGAAAGTTTTTTTCTCGTCCATATTTTTTCATATCATGTCCCTATGAGTTTGTAGAATATGATGCGATTTTATTTCGCTCCGTTCTGAACCGAATCGGACCCGATAAGACCCGATTTTACGGGAACAGGGTTTTCTGGTAAACTTCAAAGAGCGTAGGCACAAGGATTTTATGAAACCTAGAAAGTTTTTTCTCGTCCATATTTTTTCATATCATGTCCCTATGAGTTTCTAGAATTTGATGCGATTTTATTTCGCTCCGTTCGGAACCGAATCGGACCCGATATGACCCGATTTTACGGGAACAGGGTTTTCTGGTAAACTTCAAAGAGCGTAGGCACAAGGATTTTATGAAACCTAGAAAGTTTTTTTCTCGTCCATATTTTTTCATATCATGTCCCTATGAGTTTCTAGAATATGATGCGATTTTATTTCGCTCCGTTCTGAACCGAATCGGACCCGATATGACCCGATTTTACGGGAACTGGGTTTTTTGGTAAACTTCAAAGGGGGTAGGCATACAGGATTTTATGAAACCTAGAAAGTTTTTTTCTCGTCCATATTTTTTCATATCATGTCCCTATGAGTTTGTAGAATATGATGCGATTTTATTTCGCTCCGTTCTGAACCGAATCGGACCCGATAAGACCCGATTTTACGGGAACAGGGTTTTCTGGTAAACTTCAAAGAGCGTAGGCACAAGGATTTTATGAAACCTAGAAAGTTTTTTCTCGTCCATATTTTTTCATATCATGTCCCTATGAGTTTCTAGAATTTGATGCGATTTTATTTCGCTCCGTTCGGAACCGAATCGGACCCGATATGACCCGATTTTACGATAACTGGGTTTTTTGGTAAACTTCAAAGGGGGTAGGCATACAGGATTTTATGAAACCTAGAAAGTTTTTTTCTCGTCCATATTTTTTCATATCATGTCCCTATGAGTTTCTAGAATATGATGCGATTTTATTTCGCTCCGTTCTGAACCGAATCGGACCCGATAAGACCCGATTTTACGGGAACAGGGTTTTCTGGTAAACTTCAAAGAGCGTAGGCATACAGGATTTTATGAAACCTAGAAACTTTTTTTCTCGTCCATATTTTTTCATATCATGTCCCTATGAGTTTCTAGAATATGATGCGATTTTATTTCGCTCCGTTCGGAACCGAATCGGACCCGATAAGACCCGATTTTACGGGAACAGGGTTTTCTGGTAAACTTCAAAGAGCGTAGGCATACAGGATTTTATGAAACCTAGAAAGTTTTTTTCTCGTCCATATTTTTTCATATCATGTCCCTATGAGTTTCTAGATTTTGATGAGATTTTATTTCGCTCCGTTCGGAACCGAATCGGACCCGATATGACCCGATTTTACGATAACTGGGTTTTTTGGTAAACTTCAAAGAGCGTAGGCACAAGGATTTTATGAAACCTAGAAAGTTTTTTTCTCGTCCATATTTTTTCATATCATGTCCCTATGAGTTTCTAGAATATGATGCGATTTTATTTCGCTCCGTTCTGAACCGAATCGGACCCGATAAGACCCGATTTTACGGGAACAGGGTTTTCTGGTAAACTTCAAAGAGCGTAGGCATACAGGATTTTATGAAACCTAGAAAGTTTTTTTCTCGTCCATATTTTTTCATATCATGTCCCTATGAGTTTCTAGATTTTGATGAGATTTTATTTCGCTCCGTTCGGAACCGAATCGGACCCGATATGACCCGATTTTACGATAACTGGGTTTTTTGGTAAACTTCAAAGAGCGTAGGCACAAGGATTTTATGAAACCTAGAAAGTTTTTTTCTCGTCCATATTTTTTCATATCATGTCCCTATGAGTTTCTAGAATATGATGCGATTTTATTTCGCTCCGTTCTGAACCGAATCGGACCCGATAAGACCCGATTTTACGGGAACAGGGTTTTCTGGTAAACTTCAAAGAGCGTAGGCATACAGGATTTTATGAAACCTAGAAAGTTTTTTTCTCGTCCATATTTTTTCATATCATGTCCCTATGAGTTTCTAGAATATGATGCGATTTTATTTCGCTCCGTTCGGAACCGAATCGGACCCGATAAGACCCGATTTTACGGGAACAGGGTTTTCTGGTAAACTTCAAAGAGCGTAGGCATACAGGATTTTATGAAACCTAGAAAGTTTTTTTCTCGTCCATATTTTTTCATATCATGTCCCTATGAGTTTGTAGAATATGATGCGATTTTATTTCGCTCCGTTCTGAACCGAATCGGACCCGATAAGACCCGATTTTACGGGAACAGGGTTTTCTGGTAAACTTCAAAGAGCGTAGGCACAAGGATTTTATGAAACCTAGAAAGTTTTTTTCTCGTCCATATTTTTTCATATCATGTCCCTATGAGTTTCTAGATTTTGATGAGATTTTATTTCGCTCCGTTCGGAACCGAATCGGACCCGATATGACCCGATTTTACGATAACTGGGTTTTTTGGTAAACTTCAAAGAGCGTAGGCACAAGGATTTTATGAAACCTAGAAAGTTTTTTTCTCGTCCATATTTTTTCATATCATGTCCCTATGAGTTTCTAGAATATGATGCGATTTTATTTCGCTCCGTTCTGAACCGAATCGGACCCGATAAGACCCGATTTTACGGGAACAGGGTTTTCTGGTAAACTTCAAAGGGGGTAGGCATACAGGATTTTATGAAACCTAGAAAGTTTTTTTCTCGTCCATATTTTTTCATATCATGTCCCTATGAGTTTGTAGAATATGATGCGATTTTATTTCGCTCCGTTCTGAACCGAATCGGACCCGATAAGACCCGATTTTACGGGAACAGGGTTTTCTGGTAAACTTCAAAGAGCGTAGGCACAAGGATTTTATGAAACCTAGAAAGTTTTTTCTCGTCCATATTTTTTCATATCATGTCCCTATGAGTTTCTAGAATTTGATGCGATTTTATTTCGCTCCGTTCTGAACCGAATCGGACCCGATATGAACCGATTTTACGGGAACAGGGTTTTCTGGTAAACTTCAAAGGGGGTAGGCATACAGGATTTTATGAAACCTAGAAAGTTTTTTTCTCGTCCATATTTTTTCATATCATGTCCCTATGAGTTTCTAGAATATGATGCGATTTTATTTCGCTCCGTTCTGAACCGAATCGGACCCGATAAGACCCGATTTTACGGGAACAGGGTTTTCTGGTAAACTTCAAAGAGCGTAGGCACAAGGATTTTATGAAACCTAGAAAGTTTTTTTCTCGTCCATATTTTTTCATATCATGTCCCTATGAGTTTCTAGAATATGATGCGATTTTATTTCGCTCCGTTCTGAACCGAATCGGACCCGATATGACCCGATTTTACGGGAACTGGGTTTTTTGGTAAACTTCAAAGGGGGTAGGCATACAGGATTTTATGAAACCTAGAAAGTTTTTTTCTCGTCCATATTTTTTCATATCATGTCCCTATGAGTTTGTAGAATATGATGCGATTTTATTTCGCTCCGTTCTGAACCGAATCGGACCCGATAAGACCCGATTTTACGGGAACAGGGTTTTCTGGTAAACTTCAAAGAGCGTAGGCACAAGGATTTTATGAAACCTAGAAAGTTTTTTTCTCGTCCATATTTTTTCATATCATGTCCCTATGAGTTTCTAGAATATGATGCGATTTTATTTCGCTCCTTTCTGAACGGAATCGTACCCGATATGACCCGATTTTACGGGAACTGGGTTTTCTGGTAAACTTCAAAGGGGGTAGGCATACAGGATTTTATGAAACCTAGAAAGTTTTTTTCTCGTCCATATTCTTTCATATCATGTCCCTATGAGTTTCTAGAATATGATGCGATTTTATTTCGCTCCGTTCTGAACCGAATCGGACCCGATATGACCCGATTTTACGGGAACTGGGTTTTTTGGTAAACTTCAAAGAGCGTAGGCACAAGGATTTTATGAAACCTAGAAAGTTTTTTTCTCGTCCATATTTTTTCATATCATGTCCCTATGAGTTTCTAGAATATGATGCGATTTTATTTCGCTCCTTTCTGAACGGAATCGTACCCGATATGAACCGATTTTACGGGAACAGGGTTTTCTGGTAAACTTCAAAGAGCTTAGGCACAAGGATTTTATGAAACCTAGAAAGTTTTTTCTCGTCCATATTTTTTCATATCATGTCCCTATGAGTTTCTAGAATATGATGCGATTTTATTTCGCTCCGTTCTGAACCGAATCGGACCCGATAAGACCCGATTTTACGGGAACAGGGTTTTCTGGTAAACTTCAAAGAGCGTAGGCACAAGGATTTTATGAAACCTAGAAAGTTTTTTTCTCGTCCATATTTTTTCATATCATGTCCCTATGAGTTTCTAGAATATGATGCGATTTTATTTCGCTCCGTTCTGAACCGAATCGGACCCGATATGACCCGATTTTACGGGAACTGGGTTTTTTGGTAAACTTCAAAGGGGGTAGGCATACAGGATTTTATGAAACCTAGAAAGTTTTTTTCTCGTCCATATTTTTTCATATCATGTCCCTATGAGTTTGTAGAATATGATGCGATTTTATTTCGCTCCGTTCTGAACCGAATCGGACCCGATAAGACCCGATTTTACGGGAACAGGGTTTTCTGGTAAACTTCAAAGAGCGTAGGCACAAGGATTTTATGAAACCTAGAAAGTTTTTTTCTCGTCCATATTTTTTCATATCATGTCCCTATGAGTTTCTAGAATATGATGCGATTTTATTTCGCTCCTTTCTGAACGGAATCGTACCCGATATGAACCGATTTTACGGGAACAGGGTTTTCTGGTAAACTTCAAAGAGCTTAGGCACAAGGATTTTATGAAACCTAGAAAGTTTTTTCTCGTCCATATTTTTTCATATCATGTCCCTATGAGTTTCTAGAATATGATGCGATTTTATTTCGCTCCGTTCTGAACCGAATCGGACCCGATATGACCCGATTTTACGGGAACTGGGTTTTTTGGTAAACTTCAAAGAGCGTAGGCACAAGGATTTTATGAAACCTAGAAAGTTTTTTTCTCGTCCATATTTTTTCATATCATGTCCCTATGAGTTTCTAGAATATGATGCGATTTTATTTCGCTCCTTTCTGAACGGAATCGTACCCGATATGAACCGATTTTACGGGAACAGGGTTTTCTGGTAAACTTCAAAGAGCTTAGGCACAAGGATTTTATGAAACCTAGAAAGTTTTTTCTCGTCCATATTTTTTCATATCATGTCCCTATGAGTTTCTAGAATATGATGCGATTTTATTTCGCTCCGTTCTGAACCGAATCGGACCCGATAAGACCCGATTTTACGGGAACAGGGTTTTCTGGTAAACTTCAAAGAGCGTAGGCACAAGGATTTTATGAAACCTAGAAAGTTTTTTTCTCGTCCATATTTTTTCATATCATGTCCCTATGAGTTTCTAGAATATGATGCGATTTTATTTCGCTCCGTTCTGAACCGAATCGGACCCGATATGACCCGATTTTACGGGAACTGGGTTTTTTGGTAAACTTCAAAGGGGGTAGGCATACAGGATTTTATGAAACCTAGAAAGTTTTTTTCTCGTCCATATTTTTTCATATCATGTCCCTATGAGTTTGTAGAATATGATGCGATTTTATTTCGCTCCGTTCTGAACCGAATCGGACCCGATAAGACCCGATTTTACGGGAACAGGGTTTTCTGGTAAACTTCAAAGAGCGTAGGCACAAGGATTTTATGAAACCTAGAAAGTTTTTTTCTCGTCCATATTTTTTCATATCATGTCCCTATGAGTTTCTAGAATATGATGCGATTTTATTTCGCTCCGTTCTGAACCGAATCGGACCCGATATGAACCGATTTTACGGGAACAGGGTTTTCTGGTAAACTTCAAAGGGGGTAGGCATACAGGATTTTATGAAACCTAGAAAGTTTTTTTCTCGTCCATATTTTTTCATATCATGTCCCTATGAGTTTCTAGAATATGATGCGATTTTATTTCGCTCCGTTCTGAACCGAATCGGACCCGATAAGACCCGATTTTACGGGAACAGGGTTTTCTGGTAAACTTCAAAGAGCGTAGGCACAAGGATTTTATGAAACCTAGAAAGTTTTTTTCTCGTCCATATTTTTTCATATCATGTCCCTATGAGTTTCTAGAATTTGATGAGATTTTATTTCGCTCCGTTCGGAACCGAATCGGACCCGATATGACCCGATTTTACGATAACTGGGTTTTTTGGTAAACTTCAAAGGGGGTAGGCATACAGGATTTTATGAAACCTAGAAAGTTATTTTCTCGTCCATATTTTTTCATATCATGTCCCTATGAGTTTCTAGAATATGATGAGATTTTATTTCGCTCCGTTCTGAACCGAATCGGACCCGATATGACCCGATTTCACGGGAACTCGGTTTTTTGGTAAACTTCAAAGGGGTAGGCATACAGGATTTTATGAAACCTAGATGCTCAGTGTATGTACACAGTAATATTATGGGCATTCTTGCAGGATGTGATGCAAGCTTTTATTGTCCTTGTTCAGGTTGATCTTCATTGTTCTCGATGACAGGGCGGTCGATAAGAGTAATAAATTATTTTTTTATGTTTGAAATAGCTGGTGAATATTTGGTATTTTGTCCCAAATTCATTTTATCTATTTATTGTGTTTGATAGCTACACCATGACCAAGTATAGAAACAAGTCTAGCATGAATTGGTGGACCAGTTGGTGCCTGTAATAGTGTCTTTTTCCCCCTGTTTATATGTGCAAAACTGCAGATGAATCGAAAGAAAGCTGCTTCTTTATTTCCCGCTAAACGAAAGAAAGCTTCTTTACTGTTTCCTTGTATTTTCTTGGGTTGAATAGTAAATTTATTCAAGAAAAGAAATTTCTAATCAGTAATAATTTTGATAGGGAGTTGGACAGTAAATTTATTTTCTTGGGTTGAATAGTAAATTTATTTAGCATGCTAGACTAAGAGAGTCAGTACTTAAACTGAATAACAATAGCGCACTCGATTTCACGTAATCTTGTTAAACCAAGTTACGTATATAATAAGTATAGTTAGATTTCTTAACAGATATTTTAAAAGGAACTATAGCAAAAAAACTGGGATATAACAATAAAACAAGGAGGAAAGACTTTTATAGGACTAGCATAATCCACTAGTAATTGTTTGAAAAAAACGTTTGATATTAGACAATGAAAGTAAATGGAAAGCATTATCCCATCACTATGTACATATCACACAAAATGAATTGTTTTGTAACAATTTGAAACTTGTAACAGTTTGAAACTTGTAACAGTTTGAAACGTGGAAAGAGAGAAAGAGAGGTAGTACAGGCTACAACCAGGTGAATGGCAAGTGGGCTGAGACTAGACAAATGGGAATCTAGTAATCTTGGCTATCATCAACAGGCTTGAACAGATCATGAGGCCTAATTCCTTCAAGGATGTTTTCTGCTTTTGTAAATGCTTTCGTAATTCGCCCCATCCCTTTGTAACTAACGGTCCTCCCAATGTTTTCGTCACCGAACGGATCCACAATAGCCAAGGTATACTTTTGTTCTCCCCCTCCCCATCCTAGTGATTGTTTGCTAAGAATAAAGAAGCAAGGATTAAATTTTTGTCACTACAATTAAGTACAAAAAAGCAAAGTAAAAAAATGCACCATGTTTAAAATTTTGAGACATACCTAACAACATGGCCTCCAATAATCGATACAGCATCATTCTTGAAATCATGATCTTCATTATAATAGTGAAAGAATGTGCGAAGGAGCTGCAGAGTGCTTGTATTGCCTGACTTGTTAACTTCATCAAATTTATATTTGTATGCATCTGCTTCTGCAATGAGGTCATCAAATTCATGTGTTGCATCTTTGTTAAGGAACTTTGGTAACAAGTTGTTAAGCTGGAGAACCAACACAATCATATAGGTATACCCCACACTTGCAAGTGTGCCAGTCTTTGGATCATTTATTTTGTAACACTTGCTGAACTCCTTAACCAAAACAACAAGCATCTTGACTCTGAGGTTAACATCAACAACTGATCGAATCAACTTTGAAGTCCTACGACCCGCTTTGTTGTTAAGAGTGAGATCAATGTAGGTCTTGCTTGCATTTTCTTCATGATAACAGAAGATTCCAACCAGGGACGGAACCAGGAATAAATATTGGGGGGCGAAATTTTTCGGTCATCGAAAAATTTTCTGATAATCGGAAGATATCGGAAAATTTTCGTAAAAAATAGGGGACTAAATGAAGATTTTTGTGAAAAATAAAGATTTTTGTAAGAAATAGGAGACTAAGTGAAGATTTTCATAAGAAATAGGAGAGTAAATAAAGATTTTTGTATAAAATTGGGGTCTAAATGTAGATTTTTAGAAAAAATGGGGAACTAAATGAAGATATTTGAAAAAAATAGAGGGACTAAATGAATTTTTTTATAAAAATGGGGGGACTAAATGAATTTTTTTATTAAAATGGGGGGACAAAATTCAAAATTTTAAAATATATATATGAAAAAATGTTACATTTTCAGATTTTTGGGGGGACGGTCGCCACCCCGTGCCCCCCCCCTTCCCTCCGTCCCTGATTCCAACTCTTTCATCAGCATGCCTCTCCTGTCAATAATGCAAGCTTTTTGAGCAATTTATGAACCTTGTTCTATTTACAAAATCCCATTACTCAACAAAAAAGACAACCTATTTATCAAAAAACAACTATGAAGTGTGCTTACATAGAATTCACCAGTTTGGCACATTATAGATTCAACAAAATAAAAGCATTCAGTAGTTATATAGTAAGTTAGTAACATTGCATTCAACAAAGAGAGCTTAAACATTTAGACTAATACCTAAATCTATTCTATAAATTAGTATCTAGAGGTACCATGGCAACTATATATATAATTTTGTCATGTATCAGTTCCAATTCACTCCTACCACATCATTCAATTCAAATTAATATAAGCCAACACATTACATGGCATCACACACAAACAGTTACATACACACACACGGATGCACGCACACACATAAGCTCAACTTCTATGACACTGCTGCCACACATCACAGGACATCTCGACTTCATCACGCAATCAAAGTGGCTCACATTTGACGTTTCAACATCAATAAATTACAATCACCTGTTCATTAATTGATTCCGTCACTAAGGTTGAGAAATCCAGCAGGCATCATATCATTAATTTCTTATCATCTAAAAGCCTAGATCACATTACATCAATTCGTTTCATATCATTAATTTCTTATCATCTAAAAGCCTAGATCACATCATCTAAAAGCCTAGATCACATTACATCAATTCGTTTCATATAATTAATTTCTTATCATCTAAAAGCCTAGATCACATTACATCAATTCGTTTCATATCATTAATTTCTTATCATCTAAAAGCATAGATCACATTACATCAATTCGTTTCAAGATCGTATACATAGCAAATAGACAAACATGATGAAATTTACATTAAATAAATTACTCAAAACCATAACAAAACAGAATTACGTAATCAGGAGAAGTATGTATATACCTCGACATTCTTAAAGTTCGCTTTCTTGAGTAAATTACACGATTTGACCGACGGTGTAATCAGGAGACTCAGTCTTGACGTAAACAGAAAAATCGATGTCGCTAGAAATCAAAGCAGTTTGCGAAAGAGATGATCCGTACACTAGTACTTTGGCGTCAATTAAGATACCCAGCTTTTATCAGACTCTTCACTTTCTCAATCAGATCATTGTGTTTCTGCCTAAGTGCAGGGCCAGGAATGAGAACACGATACCTGTTTTCGAGGTACGCGTTAATTTCTGCATCATTATACAGATATCGCTTTCTTCCCTTCCGAGACTTCGATTTCGACTTCGATTGCGATTGCTTTCGCTTCCGAGACTTTGATTGCGATTGCGAAGCAGAAGTTGAAGATGAACCAGAGAGTAAATTCAGATTATCATTCATCACGATCAATCAATTGGATCAGCTAGCAAGCCTTGATAACTACGGTGCGTGTGTGTGTGTGTGTTTGTAGTATATAAATGCTTTAACCTAATAGTGAACTACGGTGGAGTTCTCGGTGGAGAAGAAGAAGACGCCATGTTTGTGAACCAGCTAGCTGTTCAAAAAAAGAGAGGGAAAATGTTTACAACTTTTTTTTTTTTGACGAGTGGGAAAATGTTTACAACTGAATCAGTTATAAACACTCACTTTCTCTGGCCCCACTAAGTATAGATTAACCAATCAGGGCAAGGCAATATTATAAATGATTCGATTTTGGTAAAATTTGGAATTCGTAATTCGTTGCTTATTCATTTTTGACAATTATTGATCAATACGATCAATTAATTATTTTAATTAATGCAATGCAGTTTAATAATACTAGCTTAAAACCCTTGCGATGCATGGATTTTTTTTAATGTTATATGAGATTTTTTCATTAATTTGAATTAAAATTTTAAAACATGATTTTTGGAGGCTTAAATTTTTAAATAAGATTATTTGATAATAATTATATAAAAGTTATTCGTGATATTTCTAGAAAATGAGGGATTTTAAATAAGATTCTTTTCTTACTTAAGTATCCTTAATTAAATATTTATTATCGGTAAAAACATGTTATCTTTTCTATTTTTTTAATAACTGATTAATTTCATTTTTAGGTAAACATGTAAACTTTTATATTCTAAAAATATTACGGGCAATTATATTTAATGAAATAAAATAATATTACTATGATTACTAATAACTAACAAATTACATTTTCAACTAAAACATGTTACCTTTTATATTTTCTCTTACTAAAACCTATCCTTTTCCAATAGTATCACAGATAATTTTTATTCAATAAAATAATACCATAATAATTAATAATTGATTGATTACCTTTTTTAAACTAAAACGTATCATCTTATCAATATTTTTTTAACTAATTTTTCCTTTTTTAAAAAACAATATGGCCAATATATGTATATATAAATAAATAAATAAATAAATATATATATATATATATATATATATATATATATATATATATATATATATATATATATATATATAGTTGCACTCCATAGCAAACACCTTATATAACAAACAATAAAGAACACCTCATATCTCATAGATCCATTGCCCCTGGCGGGGCCACCCAATACAAAAAGTTCTTATTTTTTTAGGCTCCATCCATCCAGCAAAAAAAAAATTTGAAAATTTACTGTTCACGTGATGACGTCATGATGACGTCATCATGTGAACAGTAATTTTCATTTTTATTTTTTATTTTTTGCAGACTTGATAGAGGGTAAAAAAATAATAACTTTTTGTATTGGGTGCCCCTGGCGGGGCCAAAGGATCTAATAGATCTAAGGTGTTCTTTGTTGTTTGTTATATAAGAGTGTTCTGTATGGAGCAATATATATATATATATATATATATATATATATATATATATATATATATATATATATATATATATATATATATATATAATTATTTTAAAATCTTATTAATTAAAAATATAATTTACAAAATTCATATCATAAAAAATTCATTCGAATTATTGAAAAAATCATATAATAGTAAAAAAATCCGTTCATTGCATTAAATATGTGGTTTATGTTTTGTAAAATAAAATTTCATTTGCATTTTAATTTATTTTTTCATTTTTGGAAGGTGTTAGCAAACTTTCTAGGATGGTGTTAATCGACCAACCAGCCAATCAATTATACCTTCAAATTATGATTCCATAATAATCCATAATATAATATTTGTTTAAAATATAATTTAATATTAATTTGTAATTGTGTGAAATTTTTATTGTTTATTATATAGTTTTTTTGACTTATAATTTGTTGTAAATTTATAAATTTGTTAATAAATATGTGATATTAAAATTATTTAAATTGATTTTGAAAATATTTGGTTTCCAAGTAATTGAAAGAGTCTAAAAAAGTTGGGTGTTGAAGAATTTTAACACAAATATAACTAAAAGAGTATGTAATTGAATATTAATTGGAGTGTAATTAAAAGAGTTTGTTATTAGGTTAAATATGTGGTTTATTATTTGTAAAATAAAATTTATATGTATTTTAATTTATTTTTTCATTTTTGGAAGGTGTTAACAAACTTTTTGGGAAGGTGTTAACCGACCGACTGACCAACCAATTATACCTGTTTCGCTTATAATAGTATAGTATAGATATGTGGTTTATTTTTTGTAAAATAAAATTTTATATGTACTAGCTTAAAACCCGTGCGATGCACGGATTTGTTTTTAATATTATATGAATTTTTTCATTAATTTGAATTATTTGTTTTAAACATGAATTTTGGATGCTTAGATTTTTAAATTAGATGATTTGATACATAAATGTTATCCGTGATATTTCTAAAAAAGGAGGGATTTTAGTTAGATGATACAGAAAAGATGGTAGGTTTTAGTGAAAAAGGTAATCAATTAATTATTAGTAATTATAAAATTATTATTTTATTTATTAAATTGAATGTCCATGATATAATTAGAAAAAGAGAGATCTTAGTGCCTGTTTGGCACACCTTATTTTAAGGACTTATGGACTTATTTTCGGGTAAAATTTTTATATTTTGAAATTATTTTTTTATACAAATATTTAATGTATGTTGAGATTCAATAAGTTTCAAAAATAGGTTGGAAAATAAGTTGGAAAGTTAGGAATCTCTAACTTTGTCTTAAAATAAGTTGACTTATTCTGAAAAAAAGTTCCCCTAAACACCCCCTTAGTTGGAGAAAATTTAAAAGGTAACATGTTTTAGGTGAAAAGGGTAATTAATTAGTTTATAGTAATTATAATTTAATTATGTTATTTTATTAAATAAAATTGCTCGTAATATTTTCAGAAAAGGATAAATTAAAGTTGCCCATGATATTTCTAGAAAAAGAGGGATTTTAGTTAAAAATATAGAAAAAATAATATGTTTTAGCTGAAAAGATCATCTGTTAATTATTAGTATTATAATATTATTTTAATTTATTAAATAAAATCACCCATGATATAATTGGAAAAAGAGAGATTTCGTGATAAAAAAGAGAGAATTTAGTTAGAGAAAATAAAAAAGGTAACGTGAAAATTAAAAAGATGACGTATTTTAAGTGAAAAAGGTAATTGATTGGTTCATAGTGTGACGCCCCCAGATCCACCCTGACCGGAGACCCGGGTCGTCACATTGTCTCAATATCCTGTAGCACAAGTTACGCAGTAATAAAGCAAAATATATAATACAACGGAGCATAAGTGTCCCACTCCGCAAATCCAAGATCAGTCTCACACATTGTTATCATACGACATAATACATCTCGGGATAATATTTTACATATGTTTACAGAAGTAGGTAGGTAAAGATTCCAGCTAGACATTCTAGTTCTCGTCAGCATAGCCTGGAGCTTTCTCCTTTCCCTTGGATCCCTGGTTGGACGTCTCGCCTCTTTCCCTCTTGATAGCTGAATAAAAATGTTGTAAAGCAAGAATGAGCAACTACAGTGCTCAACAAGTTCTCTTCTTACTCGGTATATAAATATAATAAGATTTCCCAAAATTAATAGAATATCACAAATCTGGATTTTGACTCAGTACTCATCTTGAAAGCAGAATACTCGAAAAAAACTCAATACTCATCTCGAAAATAGAATTCTCGAAAGACTCAATTGATATAACTCTGTTGACTCATGATTTAAGAATAAACTGGTCTTCCACCTCTCGGTATCTCGGTGGGGCGATCAACTATCCGACCGGGAATACCGTCCTCCAATGATATCGCACTTCGCCCGATCACGGCTACAATACGCTATCAACAATATAATATAAAAATATGAATGCTAGCATCATAGGGGTTATTAATTAAACCCTGGCATCATAGTGCCAATATATCTCGTGTCCGCATAACGGTACACAAGTCTCTCTTTCTCTAAAATGGGCCTCTTTCCCAAAATTTGACCAGTAGAATACAGAATTCCCGAATATTTGATGAACAGATAACTCGAAATAATTCTTCCATGAAAACATTTACAAATCTGGCGGACTGCCAGACTGACTCAATTGTTCCACCAATCCGATCAATGGACTGAGGTAAATTCTCAATAATAATATTTTATTGGTTGACACTAACAAGATGCCAACCCTCGACAATAAAGTCAACCATCTCGAAATATTGAGGATAGTCTTAAAATGAAATAATTTGGAGTCGTACTGTACAAATAGTACTCCTCGAATATTTATAATACCCATAATTGAAGAACGTTAAACAGAATATTTTTCACTTGATCAACGAGTAAAACTCTAACGATCCTAATTTTTATAACTCTTATTTATTGATTCGAGAGACGAACCAACTAAAAGATAATCAATAATTATTGTCGAATATGTACAATAAATTCGACTGAAAGGAATAAATTTAACTATCTCGAATAAATGAGAATAGTTTCACTGAATCATAATAATAGTCGTCTCGAATTAATGAGATCGACCTGATAGCAACGAAATTAATTCCACGCTTATAAGGGATATAATTCACTAATTTTAACAGTAACAAAATATTGCAACAAGAAAATAATGCTCAAAAGGATAATTAAATCTCATAATTGACAGCTCGAAATTAAATAAGGAATGAAATAATACGAACAGAAATTCATATCTCTAAGAGTTAGGGTAGGAATGAACTTGCCTCGATCTCGAAGTGCAAATAAGTGTAGATAAAATTTGTACTCTACCCGTGAACTCGGCTTCGGTCTACGGCTCGTGAATTATTCTCTAAAAATGGCAACCAAAAAATACGTGAGCGCTTCGTCAAAAATAGAATACTTCTCAACCGCTAATATAATATTTAAATAAAATATCTCTCGAAAATCTCTACGATAATTAATGGAAAATAATTCCCGGATAAATAATTCTCTCTTCAAACTCAGGGATTAAATCTCGAAAATAAATCCTATCAATTATCCGTAAATCCGACTTAAAACGAAAACAGGGTTACGGAAATTAACGGCAATATTCTATTTTTAATCTCGTAAATAATTAAATAATACTCCGATTTTAATCTCTAAAATAATCTAACTCTATTCGGTTAATTAAATAATCCGGAAACGATAATTATAAATCCCCTAAAATTATATCGTATTTTAATCCTATTTATTCACAATTATTCTCTTTTTATCGACAAATTATTAAATCTCTAATTTTCGTCCAAAAATCACAAAATAACTCTTTTTAACAAACTAATAATTAATCCATTTTATTAAACCCTTTTTATTGCAAATTAATAAATATCTAATTTGTTTTCAAAATCATAATAATACTTATTTAATTAATTTAAATAAGTCTAAATTACATTTTTAAAAACTCTAAATAATTCTCTTTAATGAATTAAACAATTAAACCATTTTTAAAAACAATTTATTATTAACTAATTTAAATAACTGTCCAAATAATAAAATCTCGACTTATAACGTTCAATTGCTAATTAAATAAAACTGTATCGTTTTATTAGTACCGTGTTATTTTAATATTTATTCGACGGCAACCACGGCGTGGGCCCCACCGACACAACCACCGTGGGCCCCACACCCCCTCCGTCTCTCTCTCTCTCTCTCTCTCTCTCTCTCTCTCTCTTTTCTCTATCTCTCTCCCAGTCTCCCTGCACTCTCAATCAATCTCTCTCTCTCTCTTTTCTCTAATCTCTCACTCATCTCCGATTTCTCCCCTCTCTTCTCTTCCGACAACACATCAACATCTCTCCCTCCTCTTCTTCTTTTCTCTCCACAATCTCTCCGACCATCTCCCTTTCTCTCTATTCTCCGTTCTCTCTACTTCCCTCTCCATCCGCCACTCTCTTCCTCACTGTTCTCTCTTCAAACACCACCATATTAACACCACCACCACAGCCTCCACCGATTCCGACAACACCCACCACCGAAATCTCTCCGCCTCCCTCTCGAACTCCCATCTCTCCTCTCTGTCCTCTCGACCAACGCCACCACCAACAACACCACTCAAAACTCCATCCCCTTTACTCAATCACAACACAACACAAGTACAATTCGATCCTACCAGATTCTTCAAAACGAAATCGCCAAAAATAATTAACGGAAAAGAAAAAAAAAATAAACTACCTGTGGTTGAATTCGGTTCGTGTTCGGTGTATGTACTATGTAGCGTTCTGTTTTTTTGTATATGAAGAGTTTGAGTTTAACAATGAAAACAGGGCTGTGTATTATTGTTTCCGAAAAATGAGTGCTGTGTGTGTTTATAAATAAGGATTATAATAATAAAGGTGGTTTGTTCATTTGGTTTACATCCAGAAAATAAGGAACATGGGGAATAAACAAATTCGGTGGAACAAAACATGGTCCATGTTTTCGGGCATGTTTTCTGGTAATAAAATGTTGTCTCGTTTCTCCCCTGCTGGATAATTAAACGAGACTCTAATCTCGTTTCCTAAAATAAATTTGACCCAAAAATTAAAATATTATTCGTAAATTCACGGTTATTACAGTCTTCCCCCCTTATAGGATTCCGTCCTCGGAATCAAAACTATGCACTAAACAATTCAGGATATTTATTCCGCATTTCGTTTTCTAATTCCCACGTGGCTTCCTCAACTTGGTGGTTTCTCCAAAGTACTTTCACTAAATTCACTTTCTTAGTTCTCAACTCTTGCACTTTGTAATCTAGGATCTCCACTGGCTTTTCTTCGTATGTCAAATCTGGACGAATCTCCACTGGTTCGTAGGTTATAACGTGCCTGAAATCAGAATGGTACTCTCTTAACACAGAAACATGAAACACATCGTGGATATGCTAGAGGTCTGGAGGTAAGGCCAACTGGTAAGCTAGTGGTCCTATCTTCTTAAGAATCTCGAAGGGTCCTATATATCTGGGACTTAGCTTGCCTTTCTTTCCGAATCTCATTACTCCTTTCCAAGGTGAAACTTTTAACATCACTTTATCTCCCACTTCAAATGCTTTGTCTTTCCTCTTTTGATTTGCATACTTCCTCTGTCAATCTTGAGCTGCAACTAACCCTTTTTCGAATAACCTCGGTTGTTTGCTTAGTTTGTTGAAGTAATTCCGGTCCTAGTATCTTTCTTTTTCCTACTTCATCCCAATATAACGGTGATCTACACTTCCTCCCGTACAATGCGCCATATGGTGCCATACCTATGCTGGAGTGGTAACTATTGTTGTAAGAAAACTCACTATGGCAAATGATCATCCCAACTTTCTTTGAAATCAAGTGCACGAACTCTTTATATTACGAAGAAGAAAGAAATGAGGTTGCTCCCGTGCTTTTCCGAGGTTTAAATATTGTCCTTTCACTTTATTCGTCGATCTGTAGATGATATGCAGTGCTCAGATTTAACTTCGTGCCAAGACATTCTTGAAAACTTTTCCAAAACCGAGAAGTAAAACGGGCATCTCTATCAGATACAATTGAAACAGGTACTCCGTGACGAACTACAATCTCCTTTAGGTATATGTTCACAAATCTCTCAACGGAATACTTATCACTAATTGGTAGAAAATGCGCAGATTTAGTGAGTCGGTCGACAATAACCCAAATAGCATCGTGGCTGGCTCTAGTTCGGGGCAATCCTACGACAAAATCCATGGTAATATGCTCCCATTTCCACTCGGGTATCTCTAAAGGTTGTAGAAGTCCACTTGGTCGTTGATGTTCTGCCTTCACTTTCTGACATGTCAAACACTTACTTGCCCATTCTGCAATCTCCCTCTTCATGTTGGGCCACCAATAATTCAACTTGATGTCTTGATACATCTTTGTGCTCCTTGGGTGAATGGAATATCTCGAGTTATGCGCTTCACTCATAATTTCATCCTTTAACTCCGTAACATTAGGAATCCATATTCTCGATGCAAATCGCTTAATTCCCTTATCATCTTTTGAACTTAGAACTTCTTCTCCAGTCAACTCTGATCTTCTCTCTTCCATTACTTGTTCCTGACAACAGCGAATCTTCTCGAGTAACTCTGGTTGAATGTGAATACTGTATACTCTTTCATTGTTTTGGACTGGGACCTTGACTTCTAATTCCATCTTCTCAAATTCTCTAACCAATTCTTCTGAGGTTGTCAACAGGTTTAGTCTCTCCTTTCTACTTAATGCATCAGCTACAACATTAGCCTTCCCTGGGTGGTAGTTTATCGAGCAATCATAGTCCTTGATCAACTCCAACCATCTTCTTTGTCTCATGTTTAATTCCTTCTGCGTGAATATATACTTTAAGCTCTTGTGATCCGTGTAAATCTCGCATTTCTCTCCATAAAGGTAATGTCTCCAAATCTTGAGGGCAAAAACAATAGCAGCAAGTTCCAAATCGTGAGTAGGATAACGAGACTCATACTTCTTCAATTGTCGAGAGGCATAAGCTATTACTTTTCCGTGTTGCATCAAAACACATCCTAAACCCTTGTGAGAAGCATCGCTGAAAATTACGAAATCGCCTTTCTCATCGGGTAAGGTCAACACCGGGGCAGTAGTCAATCTCTTCTTCAATTCTTGAAAGCTTTCTTCGCATTTGGGGGTCCATTCAAACTTTTCACTCTTCCTGGTAAGTCGAGTCAGTGGCGTAGCTATCTTTGAGAAGTCCTTCACGAATCTTCGATAGTATCCAGCCAATCCAAGGAAACTTCTAACTTCGATTGGAGTCTTGGGTCTCTCCCAATCTGCTACGGCTTCTATCTTTGCAGGGTCTACAGAAATCCATTCGCCGATCACAATGTGTCCCAAAAATTGAACTTCTTTCAACCAAAATTGCCACTTTGAAAACTTTGCATATAACTTTTCCTTTCTCAATGCTTCCAAAACCAAACGGAGGTGTTCAGCATGTTCCTTAGGAGACTTCGAGTATATCAAGATGTCATCAATAAGTACAATTACGAACTTATCCAAGTACCTCTTGAACACACGATTCATTAAATCCATAAAAGCAGCTGGCGCATTCGTCAATCCAAAAGACATGACTAGGAACTCGTAATGTCCATATCGGGTCCTAAAGGCAGTCTTAGGAATATCCTTAGGCTTGATCTTTAGTTGATGATAGCCGGATCTCAAATCGATCTTCGAAAAATATATAGCTCCCTTAAGTTGGTCAAACAAATCGTCGATCCGAGGTAGAGGGTACCTATTCTTGATAGTCATCTTGTTCAGTTCACGGTAATCAATACATAATCGCATAGTTCCGTCCTTCTTCACGAACAATACTGGAGCTCCCCACGGGGATACACTTGGTCTAATTACACCTTTGTCATGTAACTCTTGCATCTGTGTTGCCAGTTCCTTCATTTCTATTGGTGCCATTCTGTACGGCGCCTTTGAGATTGGTACGGTTCCTGGTTCTAGATCAATCGTAAACTCTATCTCTCGATCTGGTGGAATTCCAGGTAACTCGTCGGGAAAAACGTCTCTAAACTGGTTAACTACAGGGACCTCCTCGATCATAGGGATCTGTTTCTCGGTATCTATCACATAAGCTAGATAGGCTTGACATCCTTGCCGAAGCAATCTTTTGGCTTGAATTATTGACAGGAAATCCTTAGTCAGTTTCCATCCGCGAAACGAAATACTTATACCGTTAGGTCCACTTAAACTGACCTTCTTACGGCGACAATCTATTAGAGCATCATAACGTGATAACCAATCCATCCCTAGGATTACGTCAAATTACCCTAACTTAAAAGGAATGAGGTCTGCATCAAAACGTTGCCCCTGTATCTCTATGGAACAATTCAGACACAATCGGTTCACTGGTATGACTTCCTGATTAGCTACTTCTATATTCAGAATTCCCTCTAAGGGCACAGACTCAAGATTCAACTTATTCATGAAGTTCTCAGAAATAAAAGATTTGGTAGCTCCAGAATCAACTAGAACACACGCATCCTCAGAATTTACTAGAAGCGTACCTGCGATCACATTGCTGTTATCAATGGCATCTCTTACTGTCATGTTGAAGGTTCTCGCGGTTGGCTTGTTGCTAGGAGGTGCTGTGAGTCGAGGCACCGGATTTTCCTTCGCAGGTTGTCGGCAGTCTCGGGACACGTGACCTTTCCTTCCACAGTTGAAGCAGGTGACAGATTTATCCTTGCAACTAGAAGCATAATGACCCTTCTGTCCACAGTTATAACAATTCACGGTCGCTAGATGACAGGATCCGGGGTGTTTCTTCCCACATGTCTTGCATTCTGGCAAAGGTGGTCTTCCTTGCATCACATTAACTGTCTGTGGCTGTCTGATCCTCTGATTGCTTCCTCTGGTGTCAAAGTTCCAAAACCTTCTTGTATCGGCACTCTTATATTCCCTTTTCACAAACGGTTTCTTATCACTCCGATTATCAAATCTCCTCGCAAAGTTACTTCCACTGCTCTGAAACTTCCTCTTATTTCCATCTTTCGGGTATAGTTCACTTCCACTTTCCACTATCGCCGCTTTCTGAACTAAAGTTGCATAATTGGTGATCTCAAATACTGCAACGCGATTTTGAATCCATGGTTTTAATCCTTGTTGAAAGCGTTTTGCTCTCTTCTCTTCAGTGTCTACATGATAGGGTACAAACCTCGAGAGTTCTGTAAACTTGGCCTCGTAGTCTGCAACAGTCATCGTTCCTTGCTTGAGCTCTAAAAACTTTATCTCCATCTGGTTCTCCAGATATTTGGGGAAATACCTCTCTAGAAACAACATTGTAAATCTAGCCCACGGTATAATCGTATCACCTTCCATGGCTCTCTTCGCTTCCCACCAATAATTAGCTTCACCTTTCAACATATAAGCTGCAAATACCGTCTTCTTTTCCTCTTCCACTCCCACTATCTCAAAGGTCTTCTCTATTTCACGTAACCAGATTCTAGCTTCCACTGGGTTAGTGGTACCTTTAAACTCAGGTGGACTCAAGGATTTGAATGATTTGAAACTCACAGTAGTTTGGGTCAGTTGAGCTGGAGGTGGATTCCCTCCCACATTTTGGTACAGCTGAGGCTGAGGGTTCTGGGTATGCTGAGTAAGAAAGTTCATAAGTAGACTCATCGGGTTATTTTCTTGGTTGGGATCTCGAGCGAGTTGGGGTTCCGGGTTTGGAACTTGGTTCTGAGGTGGAACCTCATTCCCTGGATTCACCTCGGGTTGAGGACGAGGATTTCTTGCGGGTCTTCCTCTCTTTGGTGGCATCTTTTTCTATAAGAGCGAAAACAATAAGGTATGTTATATATTTCGGATATGCATTCTCAAACACCATTGCTGGCACAATTAAAATTGGTATTCATAAATATCTACTCGGTCAAAATTTATGGTTCCTCACAATACTCAAAATCACGACTCTCTCTTGTCTCTTTATAAACAGTTACTCCTATTTCTCGATATAAAAATTTTAGATACTCGTGAAGATTTATCTCAATTTAGATGGCGGTTCTCAAAAATTCAATCATCATAAATCTCTGGTTCTCGAAAATTCTTTTTCAGCCGTAGTATCGGAAAAGAAATTGTTAACTAATTCAGGGGTAATATGGAAATTATCCTAACATGCTATTCTAATATAACACAGATCTATAATAAACAAAATGAGATAACGGTACTATAGCAGATCACAATATAATACTGATAAGGTTCCATACTGGTAAAGTCCAGGTCATGGTACTGAATACAAACTGATCGCTGATAATAAGTACATCGTAAAAGTATCTAACCAACATACTAGTCTAGTAAAGATAATAAAGGTTACTACCCAACAGGCTGGGCATCAGGTCTATTTCTATTTAGAAATTGTCACTCCGACTTGAGTTGTTGAAATTTCCATTTCTGGAAGAGAAGTTTCATCATTTTCAAATTTTCGTAAACCACTTTTAGAATTCTTAGGCCCCAATCATTATAGGATCCATAAGAACATTGAATAGAGATAACTCATAAGGAATAAATGTTAAACAACACATACGCATGCTCAATTCTTGATGGTGAGAATCTTTTATGAAAGGATTAGCTGAGAGATCATTATGATCATCGAACATTTGTTTTGTTGCATGTATCATTAGGACAACCGTCATAGTACACAAGGTGGCCAGCCTTTAGTACTCTAATTAACAACAACAGTACAAATGGTGGCGTCCCACCAGACTTCTATCACAGAGACAGACAGTCTTCCCCTGTATAAGTAGGGTTGTTCATCTCAGTATCACAAAGGGTGACAAATATAGGAAGGGATATGAAAGAGTTTTATATTTATAGAAGTACATGACGCTCTGTAAATGAACCTTTGAACAATATAGGTCTTTCCAAACAGGATAGATATTGCCTGAGTAAATTCGAATGATAAAAATCACCGATAATCATTGTTAAGGAAGTTACTTAAGGAACGATTTCCTAGCACACCATAATCTCTTAGGATCGACTATCGACTTTCGAATAAAAGTGACACTCGTAGACTCCGGTAAAGGTATTGACAACATTTACAAAATGTGGAAACTCTGTAAGGTATCATCCGATCTCATTTATAATGGGAAATTAGGCATCCTATCTTAAATTAATTGGGAACTAGGGGTCCATGTGAATAAGGTGTAGGAAGTCTATCTCGAGTAAAACGAAAGTCAATTGGTTTGGAAGTAGACATCTACAAAAGTACGAAAAACCTCGGTCAGGTTTCAATCGACTAGATATGCCTATAATTATATATAAAAAGGCGTAAGGCGCTTAGTGCCAAAATCTCAACATCGTATAATATATCTCTAAATTCTCACGTCGCGTTATAGTTCTAGGCTCGTATTACATCTCTAAATTCTCGCATCCGGTTATACTCTAAGGCTCGTACGATTCCTAAAAATATAACTAATGCTCTGATACCAACTTTGTGACGCCCCCAGATCCACCCTGACCGGAGACCCGGGTCGTCACATTGTCTCAATATCCTGTAGCACAAGTTACGCAGTAATAAAGCAAAATATATAATACAACGGAGCATAAGTGTCCCACTCCGCAAATCCAAGATCAGTCTCACACATTGTTATCATACGACATAATACATCTCGGGATAATATTTTACATATGTTTACAGAAGTAGGTAGGTAAAGATTCCAGCTAGACATTCTAGTTCTCGTCAGCATAGCCTGGAGCTTTCTCCTTTCCCTTGGATCCCTGGTTGGACGTCTCGCCTCTTTCCCTCTTGATAACTGAATAAAAATGTTGTAAAGCAAGAATGAGCAACTACAGTGCTCAGCAAGTTCTCTTCTTACTCGGTATATAAATATAATAAGATTTCCCAAAATTAATAGAATATCACAAATCTGGATTTTGACTCAGTACTCATCTTGAAAGCAGAATACTCGAAAAAAACTCAATACTCATCTCGAAAATAGAATTCTCGAAAGACTCAATTGATATAACTCTGTTGACTCATGATTTAAGAATAAACTGGTCTTCCACCTCTCGGTATCTCGGTGGGGCGATCAACTATCCGACCGGGAATACCGTCCTCCAATGATATCGCACTTCGCCCGATCACGGCTACAATACGCTATCAACAATATAATATAAAAATATGAATGCTAGCATCATAGGGGTTATTAATTAAACCCTGGCATCATAGTGCCAATATATCTCGTGTCCGCATAACGGTACACAAGTCTCTCTTTCTCTAAAATGGGCCTCTTTCCCAAAATTTGACCAGTAGAATACAGAATTCCCGAATATTTGATGAACAGATAACTCGAAATAATTCTTCCATGAAAACATTTATAAATCTGGCGGACTGCCAGACTGACTCAATTGTTCCACCAATCCGATCAATGGACTGAGGTAAATTCTCAATAATAATATTTTATTGGTTGACACTAACAAGATGCCAACCCTCGACAATAAAGTCAACCATCTCGAAATATTGAGGATAGTCTTAAAATGAAATAATTTGGAGTCGTACTGTACAAATAGTACTCCTCGAATATTTATAATACCCATAATTGATGAACGTTAAACAGAATATTTTTCACTTGATCAACGAGTAAAACTCTAACGATCCTAATTTTTATAACTCTTATTTATTGATTCGAGAGACGAACCAACTAAAAGATAATCAATAATTATTGTCGAATATGTACAATAAATTCGACTGAAAGGAATAAATTTAACTATCTCGAATAAATGAGAATAGTTTCACTGAATCATAATAATAGTCGTCTCGAATTAATGAGATCAACCTGATAGCAACGAAATTAATTCCACGCTTGATATGGGCTGAAAATAAGCCCTAAAGACATATTTAATGTGGCATTAACTAGGCCGAGAATAGTCCAAACGTGGGGCCCACCAGCTAGGCCCAAAACCCTAAATATAATATTAATTTCGTAATTAATATTAAGGGTAATAAACAGCTCAGCAAATAAGAGTTGGATAAGGATAATACCCCTTTTAAACTTATCCAATAAGGCATCCAATTCAATATGGAAACTGATTCCTACAAGGAATAGACCTAGAACATTCCTCAAAGACTTGTCCACCAAGTCTCCGAATCCTACCATAATTCTAAGGCTTCTCAGCCTATATAAGGGGCCTGACCCCTCACCTCAGAACTACGTTTTATTGGCTTGATTCTCTAATTACAGAGATACGTAGGCATTCTGTGAGGACCGTTTAAGTCTCGAACGCAGAAGCAGCCATTAAAGCACGAAGCTCACGAACCCTAGCATTAAATATACAAACTCTAGCCGCAATATTTTCAACCTAGTTTTTATTCCACAACATTTGGCGCCGTCTGTGGGAAAGAGACATCAACCATGGTTACCACTCGAAGAACAACACCGATCTCAACCGAGGCTACCTCCGGAACCATCGTTCCACCAATCACTGCTCCTCCTGTTGGTACAGGGCCAGGGTCTGTACCCCCATTGACGGAAACAAACCCTCGTAGTCAGGCCTCTCAACCACAAGGAACGGATCCCACCGCTGAAAGATCTCAACCTGAAATCGTCCCTCTAGGACAGGAGACTAACCCGCTCCAGATGGTGGTCTCTCCTCTCCCTCTGAGTAGCCGCCCGCCGCTTCACAGTCTCTCCACTTCTTCGCTCCCTGTCAACACTAACCCAATGTATGGGCTACCTAATTACCCCCAAGATCCAAGGGATCCAGGACCAAGCGGTCATGCTCGGTTGATCCATGGGCAACAACAATCCCCTTATCTTAGAGGCCCGGCTCCTCCTGAACCAGGATACTATGATTACTCTGGTCCTTATACCGGAGACTCGTCGTCTGAAGACGATGATCGAGACGAAGCCCCAAGGAGGCGACGCGCTAGTAAGGAACCTCTAGGGAGGAATCCATCGAACCGAGATGGTCCTTTAACAATCGCAGAGAAAATTAAGGCTTATGAAGCCGAGATTCAGAAGCTGAAGGACGACCAAGCAAGGGAACTAGAGAGACAGAACCCTAATCAGACTCGACCTCCTCCGACTTCAGGAGGGATTCCCTTCATAGATCTGGAGAGGTCTTCAAGGAGACACCGAAGGGCTGAAGCCCCAACCAGAGGAACTACCAGGGTGGAACCCCCCAAGAATAATCCCAGAGATTTGATGCTACAAGGAGATCTGGATGATCCGACCCCTCCATTCACTGAGGAGGTGATGAATGCACATATCTCCCGAAAGTTTAAGATGCCCACGATCAAAGCTTACGATGGAACGGGGGATCCCGCAACTCATGTGAGAACGTTTACAAGCGCCTTGTTACTGCAGCCTGCCAACGATGCCCTTAAGTGTAGGGCGTTTCCCCAAACCCTGTCGGGCATGGCGCAACGTTGGTATAGTCGTTTACCTCCAAACTCTATTAGCTCTTTCAAGGAGTTGAGTACCGCTTTTGTCAGTCAATTCATTAGCGGAAGAATTCATGAGAAAAGCTCTGCATCCCTTATGTATGTGACACAGGGAAAGAATGAGAACTTAAGAGATTACATCAAGCGATTCACTAAGGAAACTCTGAATATAACCGATTTGGAAAATAAGGTGGCCATGGTAGCCTTGCAGCATGGAACCACGGATCTCTTTTTTAAGAGGTCGTTGGCAAAACACCCCCCTGAAAGCATGGATGAACTTCAACGAAGGGCGGATAAGTATATAAAAGCTGAGGACAGCATCAAGAAAGAAGCCACGTTGGGCAATGGAGGGAACAAGCGGAAGCAAGAACAAGAGTACGATGCTAGGGACAAGTATCCCCGAGCTAGCAGAGACTCTGAATCTGCTCCAAAAAAGAACTCGGGTCCAAGGTTTTCAGAGTATGCCAGACTTAATGCTCCAAGAAGCCAGATCCTGTTGGACATTGAAAAGGAAAAGGATTTCCGATGGCCGAAGCCACTTAGAGGAGACCCAGCTAAGCGAAATAAGGAGCAATACTGCAGGTTCCACAAAGATGTGGGACATGACACCGACGATTGTAGGCAACTCAAGGATGAGATTGAGTTCTTGATACGAAGAGGAAAACTAAGTCAGTTCACCAAGGGTGATGACCGTGGGAACCAGAGAAGGGACAATGACAGAAGAGACAATGAAAGGAGAGATAATAATAGGAGGGATGACAACCATGATCGCAATCCCCAGCCCCGAAGGGCAGTTATCAATATGATCTGGGGAGGCCCGACAGCAGCTGGCACAACTAAGAATTCTCGAAAGGCTTATGCTAGAGAAGTAATGCACATTGTGGGAGAAGCCCCGAAGCGTGCTAAAACCGAGATGGTAATTGGTTTCGATGATTCAGACTTGGAAGGGGTGAAATTCCCCCATGACGACCCGCTGGTCATAACTCCCGTGATTGGAAACTCCGAAGTAAAACGAGTCTTGATAGACAATGGGGCTTCTGTGGATATTTTATTTCATGATGCATTTGTAAAGATGGGTTACAATGACTCTCAACTGACCCCTACAAACATGCCTATATATGGGTTTAACGGAGTGGAGTCCAACGTTGAAGGGACTATTCAGCTACCCGTGACTATTGGGCAGGAGCCTAAAGAGGCGACTCAGATGTTGAATTTCTTGGTGATCAAGGCAGCATCAACATACAACGCAATCCTTGGAAGGACTGGACTTCATGCGTTTAAGGCTGTGGCCTCTTCCTATCATATGAAAATTAAGTTTCCGACACGGAATGGTGTCGGAGAACAAAAGGGTGATCAGAAGATGGCAAGAAGTTGCTATGTGGCCGCACTGAGGGCCGATGGAGCCGGGGGGCAGGTCCTTCCGATTGAAGACATGGATGTCCGTGATGATGAAGAGCATAGAGGGAAGCCAGCAGAGGATTTGATTCCCATACCTCTAGAACCTAATGACCCTGAAAAAGTTACTTATGTTGGAGCATCTCTGAAAGAACCCCTGAAGGGCAAGTTAATAGAATTCTTACAGAAGAATAGCGACGTGTTCGCTTGGACAGCAGCTGATATGCCAGGGATTGACCCCCGACTCATAACTCATAGGTTAAATGTTGATCCCAAAAGAAAGACAATAAAGCAGAAGAAGAGAAACTTTGCTCCGGAGAGGCAAGAGGCCATTAGGCAAGAAGTGAATAAGCTCTTGGAAGCTGGTTTTATTGAAGAGATTCAGTTTCCTGAATGGTTAGCGAACCCAGTCATGGTCAAGAAAGCAAATGGGAAGTGGAGAATGTGTATAGACTTCACTGACCTGAATGATGCATGCCCAAAAGATTGTTTTCCCCTGCCGAGGATTGATATGTTGATAGATGCTACAGCTGGACATGAGATGTTAAGCTTCATGGATGGATTCAGCGGCTATAATCAGATTAAGATGCACAAGGATGACATACCTAAGGTATCTTTCATAACTGACTTTGGTGTCTTTTGTTATCTTGTCATGGCTTTTGGTCTAAAGAATGCAGGAGCTACTTACCAACGATTGGTGAATAAGATATTCGCCCATCTGATTGGAAGAACCATGGAGGTATATGTTGATGACATGTTAGTCAAGAGCCTACTTAAGGCTGATCATATCAAGCACCTCGGAGAGGCATTTGAAGTGCTGAGGCACCACAAGATGATGTTGAATCCCGCCAAGTGTGCTTTTGGCGTTGGATCGGGGAAGTTTTTAGGGCTGATGGTTTCGAAAAGAGGCATTGAGGCCAATCCTGACAAGATCAAGGCGATTTTAGACATGGAGCCACCACGCTCTATAAGAGATGTGCAGAGGTTGACAGGTCGAGTTGCAGCCTTAGGAAGATTCATCTCCAAGTCTGGAGACAAATGCTTGCCTTTCTTCCAAGCGTTAAAAAAGGTGAAAAATTTTGAGTGGACACCTGAAAGTCAAGAGGCCTTTGAGCAACTGAAGAAGTACATGGTTGAAGCCCCGTTGTTGACTAAACCAAGTCCTGGGGAGATTCTTAGTTTATACCTGTCGGTATCCGAACAAGCCCTGAGTGCCGTCCTTATTCGGGAAGAGGAGAAGATCCAGAAACCTATCTACTATGTGAGTAAAGTGTTGCATGGGGCTGAGTTGAATTACTCACCCATAGAAAAGTTTGCTTTGGCATTAGTAACTGCCTCAAGAAAGCTGCGGCCTTACTTTCAGGCACATAAGATTCAAGTTCTGACAAACCAGCAATTGAGGAACATATTGCATAGCCCTAAGGCCAGTGGAAGGCTAATCAAATGGGCGATTGAGTTAGGAGAGTTTGACATCACATACAAGCCTCGGACAGCTATCAAAGCTCAGGCATTAGCTGACTTCGTGGTTGAATGTACTATTAACAACCAAGAAGTCGGGGGGCAAGAGATAATGACTACCCCTGGGCAAGAGGATAAAGAAGAGAAACTCACACCCGATCTGAAGGAATATTGGGTGCTCTATTTTGATGGAGCATCAAAAACAAAATCTAGTGGTGCAGGTTTGGTTTTGCAAAGCCCCGATGGGTTCATAGTTGAGTACGCTTTAAAATTGGATTTCCCTACTACCAACAACGAGGCAGAGTATGAGGCATTGGTAGCTGGTTTGGGCTTGGCCAGAATCATAAGGGTCAAGAATCTCAAAGTTTGTGGAGATTCAAGGCTTGTGGTAGCACAAGTAAATGGTGAATTCGAGGCTAAAGATGAGACTATGGCAAAATACTTGAGAGTAGTAAAGGCTGTTATGTCCCAGTTTGAGGAGTGCTATGTTGAGCACATTCCAAGAGAGGAAAACATTAAGGCCGATGCCCTATCTAAGTTTGCTTCTTCTGAAATAGAAAATTATGCCGGGAGTGTCTACTTTCAGGTCTTGAAGGCCCCGACCGTTAATGCAAAGTTAGTGGCACCAATTGATATAGGAGGCTCTTGGATAGATCCTATTAAGGCACACCTGGAGACCGGTTGGCTCCCAGACAATGCCATGGAGGCACGAAAACTCTCAGTAAGAGCGTTGAGATATACTTTGATTGAGGGTATTCTGTACAAAAGGTCGTTTGTAATCCCGTACTTGAAGTGTTTAAGGCCTATAGAGGCAAGGGAAGCGTTGGAAGAAGTTCATGAAGGAATCTGTGGGCAACACTTGGGGGGCAGAGCCCTAGCTCACAAGATAATTCGTTTAGGGTTTTATTGGCCGGAGATGTTGGCTGATGCACAAAACTATGTCAAGAGATGTGAGAGATGCCAGAAGCATGCCCCAATTGTGAGGCAACCGCCTGAGGTGTTGACCTCGATTAACTCTCCCATTCCATTTGCAATGTGGGGGATGGATATACTTGGACCCTTTCCCATGGCTTCAGCACAGAGGAAATTCCTAATAGTAGCAATTGATTATTTCACTAAGTGGATTGAGGCTAAACCCCTGGCCAAGATAACCACCAAACAAGTTTCCCAGTTCTTTTGGGAGAACATCATCTGCAGATACGGAATCCCACGAATCCTTGTGACAGACAATGGGACACAATTC
Organism: Saposhnikovia divaricata; assembly: GCA_036435485.1. Lineage (NCBI taxonomy): Eukaryota > Viridiplantae > Streptophyta > Magnoliopsida > Apiales > Apiaceae > Saposhnikovia > Saposhnikovia divaricata. Next base: position 19,822,087 of record CM071600.1, read on the forward strand.
AACAATGAGGAGTTTAAGAAGTATTGTGAAGAGAATGCAATTGAGCTCCGTTTTACCTCGGTGGCACACCCTCAGGCCAATGGGCAAGCTGAGGTAGCTAATCGAATTATCCTTGATGGACTGAAAAAGAGGGTCGAACGCTCTAGGAATACTTGGGTAGATGAGTTGTTGCCCATACTTTGGGCATATCGTACCACTTGTAAGGTAACGACTGGAGCAACCCCATTTTTGCTGGCTTATGGAGCCGAGGCAGTTGTGCCTTTAGAGATCATGCAAGCATCACCTCGAGTTGAGGCATATGAGCCAGAAACTAATGACGAAGGAATGAGACTCGCCCTTGACTTAATTGATGAGGTTAGAGATGGAGCTAATGCGAAAAATGCTGAATATCAGAAGAGAGCATCTTTTCACTACAACCAGAGAGTTAAAGAAAGATTCTTTCGACAAGGTGACATGGTTTTAAGGAAGATTGAAGCCTCAGGAGTTGGCCAGAAAGGAAAGTTAGCACCAAACTGGGAAGGACCATATCTAGTCAGAAAGGTGTTAGGGCAAGGATCCTACAAGTTAGAAACCTTGGATGGGGTTGAGGTGCCCCGAACTTGGCATGCTGTGAACCTCAAAGTTTATTATATCTAAGTTCTTTTGACAAAGGCTTGGACTTTTATCCATTTATTAGGAATAAGGTTCGAATGAAACCATTTCAGAGCATGTTGCTCCCAGTAGAAGATAGAGTATTTATGTAAGGGTTGAACCCATTCTATTGATATCCATTGACAGCATAATGGAATTTATATTGTTTTCTTTATGAGTTACTTCTCTTTGTTAAAATAAACACGAAAGGCAAACGTTGAGCTAACTTGTGAGTTTAGTACCAGCCAGGAGGCCAAGTACTTGAGAAATTCTAAAGTTTAACGAACAATAAGCAAAAAATAAGAACATGGAAACAAAAGGAACTACTGCATAAATAAAGTTAAGTCATAAGCCCCGAAGGGCAAAAGTTCAGAATAAATAAAGATAAACAGAAATAAGCCACGCAGGGCCATCTACTCATCTAAGTCCTCAATAACTACATCTCCCTGAGTGGAAGAAGGATCTGCTGTCTCTACCCCAGGAGAAGAAGGTGGATCCTGAGTGGGCTGAGAGTCCCCATCCACTGCTGTCTCTGTAGCGATCTCCAAGGTATCTGTCAATCCAGGGATAGCAGGTACCGGGAACTTCTCCAAGGATACCCCCTCGATCTTCCCACTCAGCTCCTCGATGATCCCCTCCCAACACTCCTTGAAGGTGCCAGGAAAGTTTGCATCATACTCGGCATTCAGGACATCTTGAAAGTCCTTAGAAGCCTTGTAATCAGCAATGATGTGTTCCCTGTTCTGCTGCACCTCCAGCTGAAGCTTCCTGTTCTTCTCCTTCTCAGCAGCCAGCTCCTTCTCCACCTCCCTAAAACGAGCAAAGTTTGCCTCGGAGGCATCAAAGTATCTGTCTCTATCCCTCTCAGCAATGGTCTTTTCAGCACGCACCTCCTTCAGGTTATGAACAGCGGCCTGAAGGTAGGCGTTCATCTGCAAAGGAAACAAGTAAATAAGGGAAAAGTAAATGCAATTAAATTAAAGAAGTTGAATAAGAAATTACCGAAGCAACAGCTTGAGCCCCGAGAAGCTCAATCTGCAAGTCATCAGAGGACTCCACAATGTGGACCCTGTCCCGTGGAGTAACCACGCTCCTGGACCACTCAGCTGCAGCCCTGGAGTCACCTACAGCTGTGTCCCTATTGCATAAACCCCATCCCACTGTAAAGGGAGTGAGGTCTTCCTCAATAGGAACTGGCTTTTCCTGAAGAAAAGCAGGAACACGCTCCACCGCGGCAGAGGCCTCATCTGTCCTGGCCCTTTTGGCCCTAGGGTTCTCTGTTACCACCCTAGCAGTGGCAGCAGTCTCCCTCTGTTTAAAAATTGCTCCCAGGGCAGTTTTGGCTGCAAAATGATTACAAGAGAGTTAGATAATTATATCTAGCATGAAATATTAACAAAGTAAGAGGTGAGAATTACCCTCAGGGCCCAAATCGCTTAGCCCATAGGCCTGCAACGAATCTTCAGAAATCAAATTTGCACATTGATGCAAATTATCCGATGTTAATAAATTTATGGCGGCCTCTTCTTCCACGCCCAATTTTAAACTCCTAACAGGCCCATCAACGGCTCTGCAGAAGGTGGGCCGAAAATAGTTGTCCCAGTCATCCCCATCCAAAAAGATATAAAACCATTCCCTTTTCCAATTAGGAAGGGAATCAGGAGCGGAATCCGAAACAAAACAAGAACGGGCCAAGGAACGGTGTTGGATTTTGACCCAGCCCGAATTATCAGAAGAATTGACAAATTTGAATAGATATCGAAAAACAGAGATGCTGGGCTCAAGCCCATGTTTCTTACATTGGACCAAGAAACAATAGATAAAACGCCATGCATTTGGCATAAGTTGGGTTGGACAAACCCGGGCTTCAGCCAAAAGACGGTAAACGAAAGGAGGAGGAGGTAGGCGAAAACCAGCATAAAAAGTTTCTTTATAAATCCTAATGGCCCCAGGCTTTGGGTGACAAGCCCTTTCGTTTGAGGCCGGAGCAACGGCCCTATAAGGCCCATTAATATGAAAAAGTTGGGCTAGAATGTCTACCCTATGTTGTTTATATTTCGATTTATATTCATAAGCATCTAAATGAAGCATGTTTGGAAAAGCTTGACCAAACTCATTTAAAAGATCCCTAAGGGAAAAAACACTGGCATGGACAAGAGATGTTTTAGGGTTCTTACCCCTTGAAAGCCGTGGAGCGGTGGTGGAAGTGTTAGCGAGCTGTGACTGGCCTGAAGAGCTAGAATCCTCCATTGGTATGCTTCCCTTGAAGGCTTGAAACCCAGAAAAGTTGAAAAAAGAGGTTGAAGAAGATGAAGATTCAACGATCTTCAAACGGAAACTGGAAAGTAAGGCGGAGTAAAAACGCCGGAAATCGCCTCACGACAGAACCCTAGCAGAGCTTTTTTGAAAAATATTTGTGATAAGGGAATGATAGTTTTTGCTGAATAGTGAAATGAGAAATGAGGGATGCACACTACTCTTTTATAGAGTTCATGGTTGGTCATTCAACCGGTTATATCCAGTAAATGGGCTGCCAACAGGTGACTGGGCCTTTGAATAGGCGGGAAGCCCATGAAATTCAAATTTTGAAATAATTCTAGAATGTTCTACGACATTTTTAGAAAATAGGATAAAATCCCGTTAGAATTTAAAGGCAGGAAGCCCAATTAAAAGGCTATACCCACGCCCAGGAGACCAAACCTCCTAGGCGTGCCTAAGGAAGGTGTCTCCTTGGCGGGGGTACCCACGCCTAGCTCGATTTTCTCTAAAGAAGGCTATACCCACGCCCAGGAGACCAAACCTCCTAGGCGTGCCTAAGGAAGGTGTCTCCTTGGCGGGGGTACCCACGCCTAGCTCGATTTTCTCTAAAGAAGGCTATACCCACGCCCAGGAGACCAAACCTCCTAGGCGTGCCTAAGGAAGGTGTCTCCTTGGCGGGGGTACCCACGCCTAGCTCGATTTTCTCTAAAGAAGGGTATACCCACGCCCAGGAGACCAAACCCCCTAGGCGTGCCTAAGGAGGGTGTCTCCTTGGCGGGGGTACCCACGCCCAGGAAGCATTTCCAGGGACAAAGGTCACCCACGCCCAGGAGACCAAACCCCCTAGGCGTGCCTAAGGAGGGTGTCTCCTTGGCGGGGGTACCCACGCCCAGGAAGCATTTCCAGGGACAAAGGTCACCCACGCCCAGGAGACCAAACCCCCTAGGCGTGCCTAAGGAGGGTGTCTCCTTGGCGGGGGTACCCACGCCCAGGAGGCATTTCTTGCCAAGGTGACTTTTTTAAAAGTTAATCCTTTAAAAAAAATTTTAAATAATGTTGGGAAATTAAAAAATAATTCCCAAAAAATACCTGTTGGTACATAAAAATTCCTAAATTATTAGGAAAAATTACAAAAATACCTGTTGGTACATAAAAATTCCTAAATTATTAGGAAAAATTACAAAAAATACCTGTTGGTACATAAAAATTCCTAAAATATTAGGAAAAGTACAGAAAAATACGAGGAAAATTATAGAAATATTTTCTTGACAAGTTGAGCAATAATATATGCTAATAATGCATAAAAACTCTATGAAAGTGCCGAAATTGCTAAAAGCAAGCACAAATTAAAGCCTCGAATAAGGCAAATCGTCGTAAATGTGTAGGTCGCTCCACACTTTACAAGCAAGACGATACTCGTGAAACACTAGTGTAAACCAAAACTCCCATATAAGGGTAGGAAAATTAAGAAGTCCTAGGTAAGGGATAAAAACGACCCCGAGTCTCGATTAAGGCAAATATAACTTCTATGAAAACCTGATCAATTTTCCTAAGAAGTTGGGGGGCAAATGATATGGGCTGAAAATAAGCCCTAAAGACATATTTAATGTGGCATTAACTAGGCCGAGAATAGTCCAAACGTGGGGCCCACCAGCTGGGCCCAAAACCCTAAATATAATATTAATTTCGTAATTAATATTAAGGGTAATAAACAGCTCAGCAAATAAGAGTTGGATAAGGATAATACCCCTTTTAAACTTATCCAATAAGGCATCCAATTCAATATGGAAACTGATTCCTACAAGGAATAGACCTAGAACATTCCTCAAAGACTTGTCCACCAAGTCTCCGAATCCTACCATAATTCTAAGGCTTCTCAGCCTATATAAGGGGCCTGACCCCTCACCTCAGAACTACGTTTTATTGGCTTGATTCTCTAATTACAGAGATACGTAGGCATTCTGTGAGGACCGTTTAAGTCTCGAACGCAGAAGCAGCCATTAAAGCACGAAGCTCACGAACCCTAGCATTAAATATACAAACTCTAGCCGCAATATTTTCAACCTAGTTTTTATTCCACAACAACGCTTATAAGGGATATAATTCACTAATTTTAACAGTAACAAAATATCGCAACAAGAAAATAATGCTCAAAAGGATAATTAAATCTCATAATTGACAGCTCGAAATTAAATAAGGAATGAAATAATACGAACAGAAATTCATATCTCTAAGAGTTAGGGTAGGAATGAACTTGCCTCGATCTCGAAGTGCAAATAAATGTAGATAAAATTTGTACTCTACCCGTGAACTCGGCTTCGGTCTACAGCTCGTGAATTATTCTCTAAAAATGGCAACCAAAAAATACGTGAGCGCTTCGTCAAAAATAGAATACTTCTCAACCGCTAATATAATATTTAAATAAAATATCTCTCGAAAATCTCTACGATAATTAATGGAAAATAATTCCCGGATAAATAATTCTCTCTTCAAACTCAGGGATTAAATCTCGAAAATAAATCCTATCAATTATCCGTAAATCCGACTTAAAACGAAAACAGGGTTACGGAAATTAACGGCAATATTCTATTTTTAATCTCGTAAATAATTAAATAATACTCCGATTTTAATCTCTAAAATAATCTAACTCTATTCGGTTAATTAAATAATCCGGAAACGATAATTATAAATCCCCTAAAATTATATCGTATTTTAATCCTATTTATTCACAATTATTCTCTTTTTATTGACAAATTATTAAATCTCTAATTTTCGTCCAAAAATCACAAAATAACTCTTTTTAACAAACTAATAATTAATCCATTTTATTAAACCCTTTTTATTGCAAATTAATAAATATCTAATTTGTTTTCAAAATCATAATAATACTTATTTAATTAATTTAAATAAGTCTAAATTACATTTTTAAAAACTCTAAATAATTCTCTTTAATGAATTAAACAATTAAACCATTTTTAAAAACAATTTATATTAACTAATTTAAATAACTGTCCAAATAATAAAATCTCGACTTATAACGTTCAATTGCTAATTAAATAAAACTGTATCGTTTTATTAGTACCGTGTTATTTTAATATTTATTCGACGGCAACCACGGCGTGGGCCCCACCGACACAACCACCGTGGGCCCCACACCCCCTCCGTCTCTCTCTCTCTCTCTCTCTCTCTCTCTCTCTCTCTCTCTCTCTCTCTTTTCTCTATCTCTCTCCCAGTCTCCCTGCACTCTCAATCAATCTCTCTCTCTCTCTTTTCTCTAATCTCTCACTCATCTCCGATTTCTCCCCTCTCTTCTCTTCCGACAACACATCAACATCTCTCCCTCCTCTTCTTCTTTTCTCTCCACAATCTCTCCGACCATCTCCCTTTCTCTCTATTCTCCGTTCTCTCTACTTCCCTCTCTTCCTCACTGTTCTCTCTTCAAACACCACCATATTAACACCACCACCACAGCCTTCACCGATTCCGACAACACCCACCACCGAAATCTCTCCGCCTCCCTCTCGAACTCCCATCTCTCCTCTCTGTCCTCTCGACCAACGCCACCACCAACAACACCACTCAAAACTCCATCCCCTTTACTCAATCACAACACAACACAAGTACAATTCGATCCTACCAGATTCTTCAAAACGAAATCGCCAAAAACAATTAACGGAAAAGAAAAAAAAAATAAACTACCTGTGGTGGAATTCGGTTCGTGTTCGGTGTATGTACTATGTAGCGTTCTGTTTTTTTGTATATGAAGAGTTTGAGTTTAACAATGAAAACAGGGCTGTGTATTATTGTTTCCGAAAAATGAGTGCTGTGTGTGTTTATAAATAAGGATTATAATAATAAAGGTGGTTTGTTCATTTGGTTTACATCCAGAAAATAAGGAACGTGGGGAATAAACAAATTCGGTGGAACAAAACATGGTCCATGTTTTCGGGCATGTTTTCTGGTAATAAAATGTTGTCTCGTTTCTCCCCTGCTGGATAATTAAACGAGACTCTAATCTCGTTTCCTAAAATAAATTTGACCCAAAAATTAAAATATTATTCGTAAATTCACGGTTATTACACATAGTAATTATAATTGAATTATCTTATTTTACTAAATAGAATTGGTCGTAGTGTTTTTATAAAATGAGAAATTAATGTTGTCCATGGTATTTCTAGAAAAGAAAAGAAATTTAATTAGAAAAAATGGAAAAATGTTACTCTTTAGCTGAAAAGGTAATCTGTTAATTATTTATATTATAATATTATTATTTTATTTTTATTAAATAGAACCGCCCGTGCCCGTGATATAATTGGAAAGAGAGATATTTTAGTTAGAAAAAAAGAAAAGGTAACGTGTTTTGGCTGAAAAAGGTAATTGCTCGTGATATAATTGGGAAAAAAGAGATTTTAAATACAGAAAAGAGAAAATGTAAGTTCTCAGTTTGTAAAATAAATAAAAAAAAAGGGAATTTAATTAGAAAAGATGGGAAAAATGATACGTTCTAGCTGAAAATGTAATCAATTAATTATTAATATTCAAATATTATTATTTTAATTTTATTAGATAGAACCGCCCGTGATATAATTGGAAAGAAAGAGATTTTAGTTAGAAAAAAGAGAAAAGGTAATGTGTTTTGGCTAGAAAGGTAGTTCCCCGTGATATAATTGGAAAAAAAGAGATTTTAGTTAGAGAAAAGAGAAAAGGTAACGTATTTTGGCTGAAAAAGATATTGTACTTTACTTGAAAAAAGAAATTATTTAGTTTTGAAAAATTGAAAGGTAACATGTTTAACCTGAAAAAGAAAATTGATTGGTAAAAGAGAAATTTTAGTTAGATAAAATGCAAAAGATATTGTATTTTACCTGAAAAAGAAAATTATTTAGTTATTAAAATACATAATAGATAATATGTGTAACCTGAAAAAGGAAATTGATTAGTTAGTAGGATGGATTCTATTTGTCATTAAGTAAGGATAAATTAGTAAAATCAACAGGTACCGTACCGACCAACCAAACTTTTAATGTTTCGGCTTTTATATAATAATATAGCGTTTTGGCTGAAAAAGATAATTAATTAGTTAATAGTAATTATAATATAATTATGTTATCTTATTCTCGTAATATTTTTAAAAAAGAGAAATTTTAGTTAGATAAAATATAAAAGATATTGTACTTTACTTGGAAAAAAAATTATTTAGTTTTGAAAAATTTAAAGGTAACATGTTTAACGTGAAAAAGAAAATTGATTGGTAAAGAAGAAATTTTAGTTAGATAAAATACAAAAGATATTGTATTTTACCTGAAAAGAAAAATTATTTAGTTATTGAAATATAGAATAGATAATATGTGTAACCTGAAAAAGGAAATTGATTAGTTAGTAGGATGAATTTTATTTGTAATTAAGTAAGGGTAAATTAGTAAAATGAACAGGTACCGTACCGACCAACCAAACTTTTAATGTTCCGACTTTTATATAATACTAGCTTAAAACCCGTGCGATGCACGGAGTTTTAAAAATATTATATAAAATTTTTTGTATTAATTTAAATTATTTTTTGAAATATTAATTTTGGAGACTTAAATTTTTATATGAGATAATTTGATAATAGTTGTATAAATGTTATCCATGATATTTCTAAAAATGGAGAGATTTTAGTGAGAAAATGTAGAAAGATGATAGGTTTTAGTTCAAAAAAATAATTGTTTAATTATTATTAATTATAAAATAATTCTTTTATTTTATTAAATATAATGCCCGTGTAATGATTAGAATAAGACAGGATTTAGTTAAAGAAAATTAAAAAGGTAACATGTTTTAGGTGAAAAGGTAATTGATTAGTTTATAGTATTTCTAATTTAATTATGTTATTTTACTAAATACAATTGCTCGTAATGGTTTTTGAAAAGAAAAAAATTAATATTGTACGTGATATTTCTATTAAAAGAGGGATTTTAGTTAGAAAATATATAAAAGATGATACGTTTTAGCTGAAAAAGAAAATCAGTTAATTATTAATATTAGATATTATTAGTTTCTTTTATTAAATAGAACCTCCCGTGATATAATTGGAAAAAAAATATATTTTAACTATAGAAATAGAAAGGTAACGTGAAAATTAAAAAGATTATGCGATTTATGTGAAAAGGGTAATTGTTTGGTTTATAGTAATTATAATTTAATTTAGGCAATCGACTACTTACCATTATTTTAATTAATGAATTTTAATTTAATATAATTTAATATACTCATGTTTACCGATTATACTAATGTTTCCTTATTATAAACAACGTATACAGATTTCTAATATATTTTTATTAATAATTGAAAAATATGATGTAATATTTTCGGGTATATATTAATGATTGTAAGATTAGTTTTAAATTAAAAAGGTAACATGTTGTAATTTGAAAGGAAATATTAATGATTGTAAGATATGATACGATTGATGTTTTTATAAACAACGTATACAGATTTTTAATATATTTTATTAATAATTGAAAAATATGATGTGATATTTTCGGGTATATATTAATGATTGTAAGATTAGCAGGTGTTTATAAAAGGTAATATCTTCAATTAAAAGTAAATGTGAAAAAAGGCAATCGACTACTTACCATTAATTATATTATGTTATTATTTATTTTAGGAGTTTTAATAGTATAAATATCATATATTTTTTTCTTTATAATGAAGGGTAAATAAATAAATTCACTTAGTAACCAAAAACAGATACCAAAACTCTTTTATTGTTTCCGCTTTTATATAATAGTATAGATATTTGTGATTGTAAGATTAGTAGGTGTTTATAAAAGGTAATATCTTCAATTAAAAGTAATTGTGAAAAAAAGCAATCGACTACATACCATTAATCATATTATGTTATTATTTATTTTAAGAATTTTAATAGTATAGATATCATATATATTTTTCTTTATAATGAAGGGTAAATAAGTAAATTCACTTAATATCAAAAAACAAGTACCAAAACTTTTAATGTTTCGGAATTTATATAATAGTATAGATTTTAATTTATTTTTTCATTTTTGGAAGTGTTAGCAAACTTTTTGGGAAGGTGTTAACCAACCGACTAACCAATTATACCTTGTTTCACTTATAATAGTATAGCATAGATATGTGATTTATTTTTTGTAAAATAAATTTTTATAGGTATTTTAATTTATTTTTTCATTTTTGAAAAGTGTTAGCAAACTTTTTGGCAATGTGTTAACCGACCGACCGATCAATTATACCTTGTTTCGCTTATAATAGTATATATTATATATAGTATAGATAGATTTATAATTTTGTCGTTTCTAATAAATAAACTAATATTTTTAATATAATTTTTTTAACTTATTATTTTTATAAATGTGTTAACAATTTTTTTGGAAAGCGTTAACCAACCAATTTTTTTATAAATTTGTTAATAAATATGTGATATTAAAATTATTTAAATTGATTTTGAAAATATTTGGTTTCCAAGTAATTGCATGAAAGAGTCTTAAAAAGTTGGGTGTGTGTGAAGAATTTTAAATCAAATATAAATAAAAGTGCATGTAACTGAATAGTAATTAGAGTGTAATTAAAAGAGTTTATTATTAAGTAAAATATGTGGTTTATTTTTTGTAAAACAAAATTTTATATGTATTTTAATTTATTTTTTCATTTTTGTAAGGTGTTAGCAAACTTTTTGGGAAGGTGTTAACCGACCGACTGACCAACCAATTATACCTTGTTTCGATTATAATAGTATAGCATAGAGTCTAAAAAAGTTGTGTGTTAAAGAATTTTAAGTCAAATATAACTAAAAGAGTACGTAATTGAATATTAATTGGAGTGTAATTAAAAGAGTTTGTTATTAGGTTAAATATGTGGTTTATTTTTTGTAAAATAAAATTTTATATGTATTTTAATTTATTTTTTCATTTTTGGAAGGTGTTAGCAAACTTTTTGGGAAGGTGTTAACCGATCGACTGACCAACCAATTATACCCTGTTTCGCTTATAATAGTACAGTATAGATATGCGGTTTATTTTTTGTAAAATAAAATTTTATATGTATTTTAATTTATTTTTTCATTTTTTGAAGGTGTTAGCAAACTTTTTGGGAAGGTATTAACCGACCGACCGGCCAATTATACCCTGTTTCGCTTATAATAGTATAGTATAGATAGATTGATAATTTTGTCGTTTATAATAAATAAACTAATATTTTTAATATAATTTTTTAACTTATTATTTTTAGAAATGTGTTAACAATTTTTTTGAAAAGCGTTAACCAACCAATTTTTTTATAAATTTGTTAATAATTATGTGATATTAAAATTATTTAAATTAATTTTGAAAATATTTGGTTTCCAAGTAATTGCATGAAAGAGTCTCAAAAAGTTGGGTGTAGGTGAAGAATTTTAAATCAAATATAACTAAAAGTGCATGTAACTGAATACTAATTAGAGTGTAATTAAAAGAGTTTGTTATTAAGTAAAATATATGATTTATTTTTTGTAAAACAAAATTTTATATGTATTTTAATTTATATTTTCAATTTTGGAAGGTGTTAACAAACTTGTTGGGAAGGTGTTACCGACCGACCAACCAACCAATCATACCCTGTTTTGCTTATAAGACCACTTCTTTTAAAATAATGGTGTAATACAATTTTTTTTTCTTTACTTTTCAAATTTATATAGTTATTAAGCTCACAACCATGGTTTTTTATATAAATTTTAAAATTCATATCCTTATTTTGCTTAGAATAGTATACAGTATAGATATATTGATAAATTTTGTTATTTATAATGAATAAATATATATTTTAATATACTTTTTTTAATTTGTTATTTTTAGAAAGGTGTTAAAATTTTTTTTTTTGGAAAACGTTAACCAACCAAATTTGTTGTAAATTTGTTAATAAATATGTGATATTAAAATTATTTAAATTGATTTTGAAAATATTTGGTTTCCAAGTAATTGAAAGAGTCTAAAAAAGTTGGGTGTTGAAGAATTTTAACTCAAATATAACTAAAAGAGTATGTAATTGAAAATTAATTGGAATGTAATTAAAAGAGGTTGTTATTAGGCTAAATATGTGGTTTATTTTTTGTAAAATAAAATTTTATATGTATTTTAATTTATTTTTTCATTTTTGTAAGGTGTTAGGAAACTTTTTGGGAAGGTGTTAACCGACCGACTGACCAACCAATTATACCTTGTTTCGCTTATAATAGTATAGTATAGAGTCTAAAAAAGTTGAGTGTTGAAGAATTTTAATTCAAATATAACTAAAAGAGTATGTAATTGAATATTAATTGGAGTGTAATTAAAAGAGTTTGTTATTAGGTTAAATATGTGGTTTATTTTTTGTAAAATAAAATTTTATATGTATTTTAATTTATTTTTTCATTTTTGGAAGGTGTTAGCAAACTTTTTGGGAAGGTGTTAACCGACCGACTGACCAACCAATTATACCCTGTTTCGCTTATAATAGTATAGTATAGAAGTACCCACAAATATACTTTTGCAGCTTTTAACAGTTTTACCTTTCAAGTTGCAAAGAAATGATATTTTAAAGATGAGCATTTTTATAGTTGCAAATTTAATATATTTTCTAATCTCAGATCATTGCGAAATTTCAATTTTTTTTTTTTGTATATGTTGGTTTTCTCAAATAATTATAGTTTTGAGTTGGGGAAGGTAATTATGAATTTTGTTGTTAATCCTAAAATCTAAACCCGGTACAGAAAATTTTGAAATGGTCACTAGGCCCAAATTTGCAGATTAAGCACAATGTATTGGAAAAGGACCCGACTGACCCAGATATATCTATTATCTATCTATCTATCTATCTATACTTCTATATTAAAGCCGAAACATTGAAAGTTTTGGTTTTCGGTTTGGTTATCTTATTTATTTGGTTTGGTTAATTTAATTTTTAATTAATTTTAAATATAAAATAAATCAATTTTAATCCGTTATTGGCCATGGTCCTAACGACACAATAGTATTTTATATTTACACCATTACTAATACAGCTAAACTTAAAACCTCCGTTGCCTTCACGAACACTGCGCACAGAACTATATTCTTTTATATTAAAGTCGAAACATTAAAATTTTTGAAAGTTTTGGTTTTCGATATGGTTATCCTAATTATTGAAATAAATAATTAAATTACAAAAACAACTCAAAATTGGTTATCCTAATTATTAAAATAAATAATTAAATTATAAAAACAACTCAAAAAGCTAATTACTAATGTTAACGTAATTATATTCCGATTAAAATTCCTTCATCCACATTGAACTTCTACTTGGACTCTTTTTTCTGCTCCAACAACTCAATTACACATTTTTTTAAAGATATTACTTCTAATTAAAATACTTTACCATTTAATTTCAAACTAATATTACAATAATTAATATATATCCAAAATATCACACCATATCTTTCCGTAATTATTTTTAGTAGTAATTTTTGTAATTAAAACACGTTAATTTTAAATTTAAAATTAATCTTGCGATCACTAATATACACCCCAAAATATCTTACCATATATTCAAATCATTATTTTTAGTAATAAATAAGAATCGTTAGATCTAATAATAAGATATATTATATGATTAATTAATTTACTAAAAATTCAAAGTTCGAACCCGTCAACGACATTTTTGATTTAGAATTTTACAAAATAAATTTTAAACCATGCATATCATTATATAAATTTATATTAAATTAAAATTTAAAAATTATTAAAAATAAGGATTATATAAAATCATAATTATAATGTTAAATAAATTTTATAACCTATCAAAGGAAACCCGTGCTTCGCACGGGTTATAAGCTAGTATATATAATACACCAACACAAGATAAAATTGTGAGACATTTTAATGCACTTGAAATTTCTGAATTACCCTTGTGCATATTATTTTTGAAAAAAATTGTTGTTGCAAGGAGTTGAACCCACGTCTCAGCGTCCATTTACACACCATCATACCACTTGGCCACTCAATCTTATGTGTTAACAATCATACACATACTATGTGTACGTGTGTGTCATTAAATGATTTTTTTTGGATATTTTGATAATTGAGACATATTAATACTATTTAACCATCCCTTTCTTTTAACTTTTACTTATTTATATTATCTTATTTTATAGCATAAATTAGTGATGTATGATATGTAGTCAACTCATACATTTTTAAATCATTCAATTTAGTGAAATGATATTAATTATTAGTATATGAAACACATTAATAATTGTCATATATTTATTATAAACTTATAAATTTTCAATATACTTAAATTCATTTATTATGTAACATGGCTAATGGATATCCAATTAAGGTATAAATTTGTATGGAAAAAATAAACGAAATGCATAATACATTCTTAATTAATATGATATATCTGTTAAGTACCTATGATGTAAAAAAATTAACTATATTGAAGTGGAATGAAATATATCTATAATAGAATCTCGATAAATTAATAACAGTTGATAAAATTAATATTTTCAATAAAAAAAATCTATCCCAACATTTTAGTGACAATATAAATTTACCTAAATTAATAATATTATTTTCAAATTAAGGACACAACTAATATATTTGTACACCAAACATTTAGAGATGTTAGTTCAATTATAAATGTCTAACATTCAAATCCCGAATCAAGAATAATGAGATAATTTAATTAGTTTATAAGGATTAACAGCAACCATTTGCGTAAAGGATTGAAAAAATTTTAGGACAAAAAATGCAACGAACAACCTGTATTTGATAGTGCAGAGTTTTATGAAAACCTTTGGCATGTCTGAGCATTCCATTTAAATTGCCGAACATTAAAGAACTGAAGGTAACAGTCACCCCCGTTCATAGGGTTACATGACTTTCATTGAACTTTCATAAACATTCTACCAACATTTCTATATTTTGTTTGGTTCACACAAGTTAAGAATGGGTTTATATTTGGTTAGACTTAAACTTTATTTTAGTTTTGCATGATGGCATGGCATTGTCATCGCGTGAAAGTAATTTACAACATCTATTTTTGAATAAAATGTAAATTCTGATTGTGTAAGGCAGAGTACCAAACTACATCATTCTTGCGTTAATATCTCTCATTTATAAACTACGATATCTCTCATTTATAGACTAAGATTTAAACCTTTAACATCTCTCATCAGCTCCTTGACAACATATTGGGCTAGGATACAGTCATACCAGCACACATGAGTAATCTTTAGTCAGTTATGGATTTGTGGGTTTCTTTGGTTTGGGACAGAGAACAGGGGAATTTATAAAAGTTACAGGGATCGTGGTGGGGACGGGGACGAGGGTTAGTGTCTATTCCCGTCCCGAAATTCCCC
Organism: Saposhnikovia divaricata; assembly: GCA_036435485.1. Classification (NCBI taxonomy): domain Eukaryota; kingdom Viridiplantae; phylum Streptophyta; class Magnoliopsida; order Apiales; family Apiaceae; genus Saposhnikovia; species Saposhnikovia divaricata. Next base: position 19,837,349 of record CM071600.1, read on the forward strand.
ATTCCTCATTCCCCGCCCCGCTCCCTATTAGCTGGTCCACGAATGTAATAAAATTTTATATTTTACATATTAATATATTAAATAAAATAAATTATAAAAATAGTTATAATTTACATTTTTATAAGTTTCAAATATTTAACCATTTTATTAATTAAAAAAATTAATTTAGAATACATGTATTATTAGTTTTATCTTTTATTTAAATTACAAATAAATTTATATTCAAATAATGTTTAAAGTATGATATAAAACAAAAAAACTAAATATTATACAATATGATTTATTAAATTCTTATTTGGGAAATATTTATTTATTTATTTTAAGAGAAAAGAATTCCCAGATTCCTGCAGGGATCCACTTTTCCCGTTCAGGACGGAAATTAGAGAGTAAAAAAAATCTTCGCTCGGGGATCGAGACTTGTTCGGGAAAGGGGGTCGAGAACAAGGATAGTACTTCCAAGCCCCGAAATGACTCGATGCCCATCCCTTATTTCATCCCCTACCGATCTTGGTCAAATTCAATGAAAGTCGAGATAGTCGCTCTTTTTTTCCACGCGTTCTCTTACTTACAGAATAGACTGTAAGAAATACCAGGCCATATATAAAAATGAGAAACATTTTTATGTAACATGTTGATAACTACGTACAACCCAATTTGTAGAACTGATCGCCCAAGCAAGTGAAGTTGCACAGTTACCCTGCATCTCATCGTTCAAACTCGTTGCAGGACATCGGTATCATCAAATTTCATTTCTCCATCCCCGAGCCTTTAACACTAGCAAAAAAAATTTAAATACACAATCATGTCACTTTCTTAATATTATATCAATTACTTTAAGATATCAGATGAGAATCTCGAAGAACATACAAACGCTCAGTAATCATCGTTAATCACACGCACTCGGTGCTCCAAAGAGTAAAATTACTGTCATGTACAACCATCATCTACTAGGCCACAGTTCATTGTGAAGCACATCGTACAAGCATCAATATATGTAAATAAAAAGAAAACCATATGAACACAACCAATTGTAGTATGATCCAACAATTCACTAGTATGTACTCCGCAACATGTACCAATGCATATTTTATAGTGGAACGACTATGTAAGGACGAAACTATATTAGCTGAAAAATAAAAATGCTGCTACTTGGAAATGGTTAAATAGGAAATTTTTAGCCTTGGATTAACTCATTCATGTTGTCATAGGGTTTAACTCTTTTATCTAATTATTTGTCAATGAAAATTCACAAACAGTGACTGAAAATCATGAAAAAGTCGATTTTCACTTTTTATGAACATTGTACACAATCTCATACACCGACGTGTAACAACTTAAACATAAAAATGTTTTAGTATTTATCTTGCACACGCCAAACATCTTTAGTATCAAAGTTACTCATTTCACAACTTAAAAAGACCTCAATCTTGAATGGTTTCTAACGGTAACCATCTAACTACATAACTCAATTTCAATTTTTCAAGTACAATTTTTGTACCCATGCTAAGTCGCATATTATACGATCCATGTACCATCAGAAATAAGACAAAATTTGGAAATTTTAAAGTTTATGCTAGAAAATGACCCGTGCCTCGCACGGGTTTTCATGCTAGTTCTGTTAAAAAGAGCCAATCGATACTGGGCCAACACAAAAGACCTGCTCCATAACTAGACAAAATTTGGAAATTTTAAAGTTTATGCTAGAAAATGACCCGTGCCTCGCACGGGTTTTCATGCTAGTTCTGTTAAAAAGAGCCAATCGATACTGGGCCAACACAAAAAACCTGCTCCATAACTAGGCAAATGAGTTCTCCGAAAATCATATAGCGGTGAATTTTGTTTTGTTTTGAGTTTTGAGCATGAACGGTATAAAATTAAGTGTCCTGAATCTGTCGCCCATCTCGAAATTTTTTTGAATAAATATTTATTTATTAATACATAAGTTTTTAATTATTAAAAAAGAAAAAGAAAAGTAAAGTTGAGTTAGAAGAAGATGGTTACTTATGAAGTCGGAATATACTGAGTGCATATAATGTTTTCAACAAATTTTTCTTAAAAAAATAATTGATAAAGGACTGGACTAATATATGAACTTAAAGTACACAGTAAAATACCGACATAATATGCAAATTGTACAATAATTCAATATGTGACGGAATCATGACTCATGAGGACTATTCTGGCATAATCCCGATTAGACATAAAAGAAAAATAAATAATTTTTTTTGTCTTGACTTGTATTTAAAATTAGCATATAATTTTTTTTGTCTTGACTTGTAATTTTTTTGAGCGGGATGAGATAGTTTAAGTGGTTAGAGCTTATTTCTTGTCGTCCTAAGTCTTGGGTTCGATTCTCGCTCACCCCAAGATTTATTGAGAATAGATACTCATTGTAAGGAATATAAGCCTACTTTGTCAAAAAAAAAAATTAGTATAAATTTTAATTTTAAAATTTTGTAATTGAACATGATTATATATATAGTCTACGCGCATTGCAGGTAGGCCTGGCAATCGTATCGTTTCGTGTACTTTCGTGTCGTGTAATTTCATATTTTTGTATATTTATAACTAAAATCGAAAACGATCTGAAATAATTTCGTGTACTTATCTATTTAATCCGAATACGAAACGAAATGTTTCGTGTCAATACGAAGTACAAGAAATTTTCTTGTACTTTTTTTTTACACGAAATGACTCGAAATAACACGAAACGATTAAATTCGAAAATATGAAATATACACGAAATACTACTGAATATGTAAAATGAGTGATTAAAAATAAACAAAATACTAGTAAATACGTAAATAAAATACGTTTATAATATTTTTTTATGATATATAAAAAATAAAAATTATATATATAATATTTCGGGTACTTTCGTATACCCAAAATGGAAATTCATATCCGGCACTAAATATTTCATACAATTTCGTGTTCGTGTATTTTCATGTTTCGTATACCAAAAATTAAAATCCAAAATCGTATTTTTTATATCATTTCATGACATGTTCACTTGTCACGTGTCAAATTATCGGACCTTAGTGTGCTTGCAACTAATAGGATCAAAATGATTAGGTGTACATTTGTCATTCTGACGCAGCACGGAAACCTAGGAAAAGCAAGCGATAATCCTTACAAGGACTCTTACATGAGAAATCCTCAGATACCTTGAATCCACAAGAAAATAAGAGAAAGCTCTCAGGGTTTTGATTTCAATAAAAGATTATCCATATGTTACATCATAAGATTGTTTATATAGGGATAGAAAAACCCTAAAACGAAATAAAAACAAATCCTAGTTAAAACTAAATATTTATTACAAAATAGCGTGACCATGCAGGATTGAGCATAAGCATGCACAATCTCCCCATCCTCTCGATAAAAGTCTCTGCCAATATTTTCTAATTTGGCATGACCAGACAATCCAGCAGCATGAGCATGCATAATATCAACTAATATATTTTCTTGTTTTGGCATGATCACGCGATCCTCTACATGATCATGCTTTTGTTCTAGAATTACCTTCTCACCATTTATTACAACCTTAATTGACACAAAAAATCCTCCTACATCAGTCTCCTCCACTTCGAAAAACTCAACCCGGAGTTCTCATATAGAAATAAATATACATTTGCTTGTTGTTTATCTCACAATGGTGGTATTTAATAGGCAAACACCTTCGAGGAACTTTGTACCTGAATTCTTCGATAAATTCAACATATTGCAATTCCAACACTTGAATTGACCCAACGACATCTTGATTAACCATTGTCAAACCAGAAATTGAATGACCTTCAGGAACTCTTGATTCCTTCGTTGTACGAAGAGACACAACAAATTCATATGGTTGATGCAAGACACCCTTATCTTCCAACGGATACAAAAAATACTTAACAACATTATTATCATCAATAAACTCAATTGTCTTCTCCCTACTTTTGTGACAAAAATTCAAATCCAGCTGATAAGGTCTATCCATTAATAATTGGCATGCGTCAACATCAAAATTATCAAAAGCTGTGATATCCTTATAGTTCACACTAGCGATGTCTGTAGCATCCCATAATCCGGGGTACAGATCTGGGGCCACTAACCACAAACAACATTATACAACCTGAAATATAAACAACATATAATAATAAAACCCCTTAACCAAGATCACATACAGGTTATGGTATGAAACAAACTATTAATTTACTATTACAATCCAACCTCAGAATAAAAATGTTTTACAATTTTTGTGAATAAACAAAATCACTGTCTAACTATATATCCAACCTTGACAATTCCCAATCCACTATCCAACGAAATCCATAACCCGGACGTCTCCTCTCGCTGCCGGAAGAGCAATACCAACTGACCACTAGGTCCACTACTCATCTCTATTAACTAGAGAAAATAAACAAGCAAGAGTGAGCCAACAATGCTCAGCAAGTGCAACTAGTGATACAATATCAACAACAGTTATAAGTTCTGAAAATCAGGAAGAATTATCATATGCTTTGAAAGGTATCAACTAAGTCAAATATCCTTATTATCACGAGGAACCAATATTGCATCACTGGAATGGGGTGTTTCAACAATATGAACGGATAAAATTTCTGATAGCAAGATCTAATTGAAATAAGCTTCAAGGGAATCGGGTATCAGAACAACCCAATCTCAATGTATAGATTAGAATTGGATTTTTATTTATTTTAAAAAAAACAATAAGGTTAGGCTGCTGATCAGTCACGCACCAACCCCAGACAAACGCACACAGCAATGTCCTTTAATGGATCCACGGCACACATTGGCCTTATTAATTTCTGACCACGAATCTGGTCCAACCCCTTACGGTCCACATTTTGAAAAACAATCCAATTCTATATCATACTCACTAGGTGTCGGAACAATCGACCACCTTACCACATCAACTAACTGGAAAACTCAAGTTCCAGAATAACAATTCATAATTAAGAATCATTGATGATGTATTATCACCAACTGGTATCAACTAGATCAACCCAACAACAAGGGTAAATAAAGAATGATAATATTAATAGATGTCGACAAGTTCGACACGATAAATGGGGTAATGAATGAAGATCAACAATCTCAAAAGGTATCGACAAGTTCGATACTAATAATTGGGTGTAAATGTACGAACAATACAACAATAAGCATCAACAAGTTCGATGGAAGTAACTGAGGTGATACATTTCAACATTAAAATAATTAAAAACTAATTTCACTTGAACGAGAAGTGAAAAGAAATACTTGCAATATAATTAGCAATAACTGATATTACAAGACAACGGTTATAGACAAGTGCTAAACATCTAATTAAATTTCTCCCAACATATTGAAAAGTTTGAATCAATATAAGCGAGTAAAACAGTTTAAACGTCTATTTGTAAAAACAATTACAGGATGATCAATTGCAAATTAGTTTGAAGAAAACATTTTCAAGAAGGGGTTCACTGGAGAAATTATGTTAAAAATCAGGAATTTCATTAATAGGTATTTGTAGGGATTTAAAACTTGGATTCTCTCTATTTAGAAAATCCCTTAAACATTTTTAAGGAAAATGAAAGTTAGGGCATTCCACTAAGGAGCCCAATAACATTCCATGTATAAAATTATATGCGGAAGAAGTCATTTGTAAGATTCTTTGAAAATCTGGTATTTGAACTATGGGTGGGGAAAATAAACATTTTCACGCTAATTTAAAAAGTATATCATCTTCCAAGTACACTTGACCAAATACTTTTATACAACAAGAAACTGAATTGCATCACTTCAACAATAAGTGAAGAGCAATAACACTTACCTCGATTCACGAAGTTCTCAATCCTAACGTTGATCCTCGACTCAATTTCATACCAGTCTTTACTTGCTAGCCTTTTATTTGGCTCTACTTTCATTTCTACTTCGTAACTCACCACTTCCACGTCAATTCACCCGTTGGCTTTGATACTTGTCCTTCTGTTCGTCTTTCCATTTACCCATGCACTGCACTGGGCCAGGTCTCCTATTCGAACCTTTACAAGGTCAGATACTACTTCAGTATTATCTCAAGCAAAACCTTATCATTTGCTCTATTCTACCCATACGCGTCCTATAACGCTTACACATACAACATATATAATATATACAATCATTTTCACAAAATAGATTTAGTATAACCAACTAGGTCAAATAAACTATTAACACAATACCACATCTCAAATAGGGGTGAGCAACGGTTCCGAACCGAACCGAACCGAACCGGAACCGGTAGAACCGGGAACCGAATTTCAGAAATTTTGAGAACCGAACCGGAACCATTTATGTAGTAGAACCGAACCGGGAACCGATCATAAATTACGGTTCGGTTCGGGTCAGAACCGAAAGAACCGAAAGAACAATAATTTTCATACTAAAATTTAAAATTTGAAATTTGAAAAGAAAATAAACATACTATTTCATCCAAAGTCCAAACAACAAATGTCTACTATAGCAAAATGTATAAACGTATAAAAGGAATACTTGATTCTCTGTTATATATAGTATAAAATATATATTTTTTATTTGTGTGTATATATATACGGTTCGGTTCGGTTCTTACGGTTTTTCTTGGATGAGAACCGGAACCGAACCGGGAACCAAAATTCTATAAAAACTAGAACCGAACCGGAACCAAAGTACAAAATTATAGAACCAGAACCAGATTTTTTCTCTGGTTCGGTTCGGTTCCCGGTTCCGAACCGGGAAATGCTCACTCCTAATCTCAAATCTTCACATTAACTACTACATATTTACCTAGACCCTTAGAAATCATAACATACTTTCAAATCATCGAAGTCAAATAAATGAAATAGATTTTTAAATAGATTTGTAGGGGAATTTTAGAAAATTTCGGCATGAAGTATTCGTAAATAGGATTATCCCCCTGTTTTTCAATTCAAGTTTCTACCAAACAAATCATATGAAAATAGAGCTGCCTCACTTGCAGCAACATAAAAGTAAACAAAAAAATGAAAGTACCGGCCAAGACATGCGGCACCTAAACACGTAAGAAAATGACCCGCACGTAAGAAAATGACCCGCCCAAACATGCGGCACCTAAACACGTAAGAAAATGACCTGTCTAGACATGCGGCACCTCAATAACATTTGAAAACCATACATAACTCACCACCACATATTTGATAAGTATAGCATTTAACAAATATAATAACTCGACTACAACATTTAACCAATATAAACCAACACCAAGTAATTGACAATTATACATTTCACAATTACTACGACTCAACTTATGGCACTTAGCACATATTGGTTATACTCGTAAAACAATTTAATACTACCAGGTAAACCACATAAATACATATATCAAATCGATTTGCAAATAATTCTTATTAAATTACTATAAGAATTACAAAACAATTCTAACAAAAATCGGGCAGAGTCTCCTTTGTAAAATGGACTAGCCCGTCGGGGAAACATCCGACTCAAATCACAACCAATTCATTCTCAATGGATTTCTAATCCGTATACAAGTTATAACCATACTAGTCCCATTTATATCATTCTTGCTATCATACAAATCTAAAATTATATTACCAACTCAAAGAATTATCAATTTCAGCAAGTTATCCCTTAATAATTATCAAGCCCTAATTAATTAATATTCAAAATCACATAGTTTCATAATATCCGAATGAAACCATTATAAAACCCATCACAATATCGGAACCCGCAACTAATACCAAAATTACAATTATCAACCAACAATCATTAAACTCGAATATTTAATCGGACTCACAAAATAATTCCGACAATTTCCACTAGCAATTAACAATACTCTCCGAATTAATAACGGAAATTACCACAATATTCATAACTTACAACATTAGGTTAATTACGAAAATTAACACCATAACGCTCGCACTTTACCACTAATTAAAATTATAACAATTAAACTATATCAAAATTTACAACTAATTAAATTACCACAATTAACACAATTTAATCTAAGATGCAAATTAAATAATTACATCGGAAAATAAATTTAATAATAAAATAAAAATTTATACCTTTTCCGATTTCCAATTTTCGCGAGAATCTCTCTCTCTCTCTCTCTCTCTCTCTCTCTCTCTCTCTCTCTCTCTCTCTCTCTCTCTCTCTCTCTCTCTCTCTCTCTCTCTCTCTCTCTCTCTCTCTCCCCCCCCCCTCTCTTTCCCTCCACCTCGCTGCACCTGCGTGCGCCGCGCCTCCGACCACCACCGCCGGCCGCCGCCGCCGCGCGGTGGGTTTCCCCTCCCTTGCCGTCCGGTCGCTGCCCCCTACCCCTTCCCTTGCACTGCACACACTTTCCCCCATGTTGCATACACATACACACGCATATATATGTATATATACATCGATAATTACTTCAATTCCTCCCCCAATTTAGTCTCCAATCCCTAATTTCTTCTTCCCCCTTTTCTTTTCACTCTCCCCGTTTTCTTTTCTTTCTGCGTGTGGTGTGTTTGTTATATTGGGCTTGGCCCAATACCCTTTATTAACTGCTAACACTTATTCCGGGCCCAAAGAAAATGCTATCGGTTCGTTTTTTAAAACTAACAACAACTTTAATAAATCGAAATTAAATAAAAATTCGGAGAATTAAACTTTTAATTTTTAAAATGAAGAGTATAAGATTACGAACACCCACATATTTTTAAAATATTTTTAGGATAAAAAATGAATTAAATATGGATTTTACAAATTTTGATCCTTTAAATACAACAAAACTCTTAAAATCATTTTAAAATACCAAAACCTCCGAATTAATTCACCCAACCATTTTAAAAACTAAATAAATATATAAATATAATATCACAAGGGATTTCATGATTTTTATTAACTTCTATAATTTTATAAAAATTTTAGAAGACCAATAATGCAGGATTTAAACATATTTAAATCCTCAAAATACAAATAAAAATACACACTCTCACAGCTCACACAAATCATCATGTAAACACAAAAACACAACTTTACATATATTTCACCTTCCAACAATAATCACATAATAATATTCATAATTTATATTTAAAATAACTATTCAAAATTCGAAATTTTCTAGGGCGTTATAATGTCAATCACATAATTCTCACTTGCATTAGCACCAACCAAGGGGTTATTCCAAATAACATTATATGATGCTGCATAAATTTGTAAAGGCAACTTGATTTCACTAACCATCTCCCACAATTAAAATTCTCATGATATTCACAACCTACCACAATCCCAACAGATTGAGGACTCACCTTGCATAACGATTGAACCAAGATATGATGTTGCGAATCATCTAGCGATCTATAATTGTCCATGGATAAAGTTTGCTAACTTTTAACATACTGTTCATCGTCGCTATCATTCTCATATTTATAGACCTTCTCAAGTTTTTCTTTGTTTTGTTCTTGTATTTCATCCTCCTCGTCTTCTTGTTTGACCATGTCAAATCTATCACAATTAGTAGACATGATACAGTTTTCAGAACCCACAATTGCACACCCTTTTTCGACTATCTCCACTCCTTTCAAATTTTCGGCATGAGCAAAGTCTAACACTTTTCCCTCTCCCACAAAACAAGCTACCCGGTTTTGATTGAGGACTTTTATCGAACACCTTATTTACACAATGGAGTTCATAATATTTAACCATATCATCGTCTTGCTTTCGTTTTGTATGCATCTTAAATTCACAGCCCTCTGGTAAAAACCTTTCCATCATCAGCTGTCTCATTCGTCGCCATGTTCTAATCGGTTCTTTCCTTTGCCTCTTTCTCTGCAAAACCAAATTATCCCACCAAGTCGTAGCAGTACTCTTTAACTTGATAGATACCATCTTCACCTGCTTACTCTCAGGAACACCCATAACATTAAAGAATCGATCAACATCAATATACCAATTCAAAAACTCATCAACTCCTAAAGACCCTTAGAACAACGATATATCAACCTTTATAATATCTTTGTCATGGAGTTGATCACTCATAATTGTAGCATCCCAAAATCCGGGGTACAGATTTGGAGCCATTACCCACAAACACATTATACAATCCCTGGATATAAACATTATATAACAACAAAAACCCCTTAACCAAGATCGCATACAGGTTATAGTATGAAACAAACTATCGAACTACATCATTACAACTCAATCTCAGAATAAAATATTATACATTTTGTGAATATACAAACCACTACCTAACTATATCTCCAACCTTGACAATTCTCAATCCACTATTTGGCGAAGTCCATAACTTGACTGTCTCTTCTCGCTGCCCGGAGATCAATACTCACTGTCCACTACTAGGTCTACTAAACTTCACTATTAACTGGAGAAAAATAAACAAAAGTAAGAGTGAGCCAACAATGCTCAGCAAGTGCATAAAGTGATAACAATTTTAATATCGAAACAATTCTGATAACAAAAGAATTTCAACTCATTCTATGAAAGAATCCGTGATATGAACTTTTAAGTTTCCACGAGGGCCAATACTTCACCATTAATGAGGTGCAACAGGAACTAGAACTGTTAGGTCCGATAAGATTGTAGAAAGGGGGGTTGAATACAATCTATACCAATTTATCGAAATTTGTTCTTCAAATAATATTTTATTTTAAACAAATTTGAGCGGAATAAATTGAAAAAAATTTCGTGTTGAATATAACAATATATTAACTTGATGGGTGTTACAATTTCAGTACAGATTAATTATCAAGTTGATAAAAACTAATTAGAAAATTCGACATGAACTTTTCTAATTTAGTTAATAAAAATCAAGATAAGAACTAGGAAACTTAATTCGCTAGTAGTACAAGAACAATAAATAAACAAGTTCCACCGGATAAAATATTACAAAGGTGTTGAACTTGATTTTACAGAAAATAATCAGTTCTTGGAATAATTGAGAGAGAAAGATGGAGGCTGCTGTGTTTTTCTTCTGTTATGATCGGCTGATTTCAGTTCTTCTGCATTCTGCTGCTTTATATAACACAGCCATAGTCATATTGCTTTGTTTTAACTGATATAACAATCAGTTAACACTAATATGACATTCGGTATGACTATCGAATGAATGTAATATGACTGTCTCTTTAAATATAACTTTCGGTATGACTATCCAGTCCAATATAACTTTCGGTATAACTATCCAGCCCAATATAACTATCGGTATAACTATCCAGCTTGAATGAAATATGACTATCCAGTTTGAACTGAATATGACTGTCAGCTTTTGAACTGAATATGACTGTCAGCTTTTGAACTGAATATGACTGTCTTCTTTTGAACTGAATATGACTGTCTTCTTTTGAACTGAATATGACTGTCACACTTTGAACTAAATATGACTGTCACACTTTGAACTAAATATGACTGTCACACTTTGAACTAAATATGACTGTCACACTTTGAACTAAATATGGCTGTCACACTTTGAACTAAATATGACTGTCGGTATAACTATCAGTTGATAGTTATATTATCATATTTTTCAGCTTATAATTAATCAAATGATTTATAAAAATCATTTAAATAACTATTTCTTTTTCATATTAATTCTGATTTAATTAATTAATTGATTAATTTAAAGAATAAATTAATTCTGATTGAATTAATTTATAAAATAAATTAGCCAACTAATTTAATTTAATTAAAAGACAATTAATATGAAGTCTTTTTATAATTATATTAATTCCAACTTAATTAATCTTTTAATTAATTTATTGAATAAATTAATTCCAATAGAATTAATTTATCAAATAAATAAATCAAATGACTTAATTAATTAAGAGAAAATTAATATACCTCCTTGACGGCATAATTATATCAATTCTAACTTAATTAATCTTTTAAATAATTTACTGAATAAATTAATTCGGATAGAATTATCAAATAAATAATTCAAATGACTTAATTAATTAAGATAAAATTAATATACCTCCTTGATAGCATAACCCTTGTGATCTTCCATGATTTGATATCTAATCCTCCACAAAGATTATTCCTTAGCCAGTCTTGATTGCAAAACCATTGTGGTTAATTAATTTAGTACCTCTCTTGCTTGCACAATGATTTCTTCCCATACCAGTCATGATAGCTTGAACCACTGAAGTTAATGATAAACAACCACTGTTTAATGTTGACACTTGATGTACTGTCTGGTTCATGAGTGACTAACCGCAATGATTGTTCTTCATATATTGACTTTAAAATCTGGTTCATTTTCTTTTCTTTTTCCCTTCTCTCTCTCTTAATTCTTCTGTACTGTCTCTATCACTATCGAAATCTCTGTCACTTTAAATGAATCCACTTCTTTAACGAATACTTCACTGAGGCTTGATCAGATGTCTGAACTTCTTTCAATGTAGTAATTCTTCAAGTCTGTAGATTGACCTTGATCTTTTTCTTCTGACAGATAATACAATCTGAGATTCCTTGTGACAGTCTATATACTATTTACTAATACAATCTTGTTTAAGTTGAGTTGTATCCTCGAAATACAAATAGGCTACATCATATGCCTTTCAATCTCCCCCTATTTGTTTGTTAGACAATAACAAGCAAATACCTAAAGGATAACTCAACTACCTCACTTAAACAAGAAAAAAATAAAACTTTTAGGAATTAAGTAAATAATACAAAAAAAATTTCTCTGGTTTAGATTTAACAATTCCAGAATCTTCAGTTGATGAAATGATAGATGATTGTTCCTCTAGCACTGAACTGATCTTCAATAGATAACTCATCTTCATTTCTGATTCTTCATATCTCTGCCTGATAATCCTTCACATCTTACATTGGTGATTATCATCAGTTCTTGATTTACAACCACTTCCCATTTCTGACACAGCTTTTCTCACTAAAGAAAAACAGTTGTTCCTACTATATAGACAATGGTGAATCAATACCATTTCTATAACTTCTGGTGAATTTACTACTCTTCCACTTAGCCTTTATACATAGTACATTGAAAGACTAATAGAATAGTATTGTGATGTAATTCTCCTTATATCTCCACTTTCATAACAAATGAAAGTTCTTTTGCTTCATCATCTAAGGCTCCCCCTTAGAAACTAGACTTGCTTCTCATTCTAAGCACAGTCTTTACTGCTCCCCCTTTCTAACTCACTCTTCTTTTACTTGTACCCCAATACTTCTCCCACTTAGTTGAGTATATCCTACTAAGGTAAGCTTTAACTTGAATATATCTTTCTCAATATATCTCTCCCCCTTAGTTGAGGAATCCTCCATTCAACTAATTGACAAAGTAGTTGATACCAAATTGTTACCAATTTATACCAATCGTTAGAGTACATTGAAATCAATTGATAAAGCTTTGTTAGAAAGGAAGTTTCATTTTCTTCCTCACTGTGAGTGTGTGATAGTGTTTAGTGTACCTCACAAGTGTTTCAGTACTCTTCTCTCCACTCATTTGTGTTGAGTGTCTCACTTCTCTCTGTGTTTACACTCTTGCTCACTGGTGTTTCACTCATATCACTCATAGCTCCAACATCCGTTAGTGTACCTGCAAGGAAAAATCACCATAGCCCCTTCTAGAGAGGTCAGTGGTGGTGCAATGGGAGTTCGCAAATCCCAAATCCTCGTTGGACTCGTCAGACGAATCTGAGTCATAATCTACAAGTTGCTAACTTTCCCTTTTTAGGGTTTTCAGATTTGAATTCTGAGAAGGTAGACAATGATCTATAAAATTTAGCATTGAGATCAAAGTTCCTTTCAAATGTCTGTGAAGACATCACCTTGTTAAACTCATCAGGTAAAATCTGAATCATAGTTCACAAGTTGCCGATCCGCACCTATGTCGGATCCGTTACCCGCAGGATCCAGAGATGTTCCCTCTGGGGAGTTAGATAATGATCTTGTTGAATTTTGCATTTGAGATCAATACCTTCTCTCGAGGTCTGTGAAGACTCTTAGTTCATTAAAGAACCTTTAACTTATAATCATAACCGTAAAATGGTTGGATTACAGGTTTCCGTCAATTCATCCTTAGTGTGTGCAATCTCACTTGTGCATATGAAATATTTTGGTTAGTGTATAAGGTAGTGACTCTCCAACTGAATATCCCACACATCCTTGTTTGCTGCATCAAGTGCAGTTACTCCCTGGTGACCGCTAGTCTGATAGGTTACTTCCATTTAGGGGGTAAGATAGAATGTGTTTGAGTTTGATTGTAGTCTGGGATAAAAGTTGTTGGGTTCACAACCTTATGACTAAACATGTGAGAATACAAAATTTCATGTAGATGAACCTGCATCACAGAATATGAGCAACATAGAGATAGAATGCATTTTTAACATTGAAAAGTTTTCTGAGAAAATATTGCATTTATCTTAAGAGAAATGATGTACAGTTGTGATTTCAAAAGATTTACAATGTAAGCAATCACAGCTGTAGAAAGAGATTTTGAATTTAGGAAGATAAAGATCCTGAGCTGGTTTTACAAAACAAGAACATAGGCAAAAATCCAATTAATAAATATTAATCGAATCAATGTATGTTAATGTTTAAACCAATACAAACAAAACTATTTTATCATGTTTTAGATCCTGTATGTTAGATACCAACTGTTACCACTTGTTAGGTCTTGTCTTCCAATTGTTAGATCCTGAAAATCAAACGTTAGTTCCTAAACAATTGTATATACACATACCAACTTGATATCAACATTGGTCAATTGTTAAGTCCTTAACACGAAGATCTGTTAATAGCAATCACAAAACAAAGATTTATACTCAAACTGCATATTTTGTGTGTGTTAATAAGAACAACAAAAGAACCAAGTACAGGGACCTGTTTGTAAGTTTTGAAAGTATAGTGACTAAACTGTAAAAACTATACAAACTATTTATATACACATGAAAAATAATATTCAAAAATAAGAAATAATATACATAATAATATTAAATAAAAACTATAAGACAAGAAAAATTTGAATAATAAAAATAAATAAATAAAACTATACATAAGTAATAATTTACATAGCTTAAATTGTAAACGAACATATCACTAAAATAAAAGGACAAACACTACAAAACATGTTAAATAAGATTAACATTTAAAAATTACAATACATGTACAAAAACATTAAGTATATACAAGAGTATTTATAATAGGTTAGCAAATCCATATATTTTCTGACAAAACAACTTTCTACTAGAAAATTATTTAGAAAGAAAATATGATTTAATAAACTATCATAAATATGGCAGCTATTTTAAAATAATAAAATTTTCAACAAAAATAGCTTCCTCAAAAATTCTAACTAGAGAATTAGAGAAAAATATTTTTAGAGAAAATTATTATTCTAAAATAAAGAAACATGGATTAACGCATTAGAATGATTATGACAATTCTTTTTAGAAAGATGACAAATTCGAAAAGAATGTCATACCAGTTACTTGGTGCTCAAACCTTGGCACCAACTTCCACGTTTCTTGTTGTTCCAGATTCGCAAGTGCTTTCTCAGATTCCTTAGATTCTATACCTTGATTCTGAGAAGCCCTTTTAGTTCTTACTACAACATCTGGATCACCAATGATCAGCTCTATTCCAAACACACTGTCTGAGAAAGTTGGATCTTGATGAATCGCCTTGTTCTTCATTGTGATGTTGTGTTTGACTAGTGAATCCTTTGTTTACTTCCCTCGAGTTATTGTGAGAATGACTTGATGATTATTTTCCAGTGACATTGGTATTGCCAATAACAAAATTGTTTCTACCACTATCACTTGGATAATTATCATCATTAACATTTTAAACTTATGACTTCAAGACAACTCCTCGATAACAACAATTGTTAACTCCTAACAACTGTTTGTTTGTAGACAATCTTGGTTCTAAAAATAAAACTTGATTACCAAGACTGACTTGTCTGCAATCTTAGAAATAATTTTCTAAGTCCAATACACCTTGATTCATAGTATAAAACATTTATTATCAAAGTGATTTGAAGCTTGCAAATAAGCATAAAAATTATTCCAAGTAATTGAACTATGGTAACTTTAGATATTTCAATATCCATAGTTCTACTTAAAGAATTTTTATACCATGTATAATAATATGAGTGAATTGTAAAAGATATAACAATGATTACTTAGAGGAGTTCTAAGTAATTTCACACATACAAATACATCTCACAATTAGTTAGTAAATAGAATTCTAACTAAATATCATTAACCGATATAAGTCAAAATTTCAATACAACCAATTGTTAGAACCATAATATTAATTATAGTGAATTTCTGAAAATGGAGCATTGATAAAATTCACTAGAATTAACATCTCACAACTAATTGAAGACCAATACAGATTAGGTCCAAATTAGTTATGTTGTTTATTTATTTTAATAAATATAAGGTACAGAGCAAATACTAAATTGAATTGCTTCAAGTCCGTACCCCATATAAATCAAAATAAATAATTAAATACTAAATCTCTATGAGTTAGATTTTAGCATTTAAGTATTTAAATTATCCTTAAATAATCACCACTAAAATATATTGCAATTATACACATGGCAATCATTCAACAGATAATTTTCAATGTGAGGTCTGAATGTAAATAAGTTCACAAGTCCTTTCAATACAGACAATTGAAAACTTTTGAGCTTACTTAAGAATTACTTAACAGATGGGATTTACAATCATATAGCATTAATAAGATCCCAAGTTCACAAACCAATCTTGAAAAATTAATTTCATCAAGTGATTCAGCAAACGTGTCTGCAAGTTGTTCTTAATTAAAGATATGCTCTCAAAAGAATTGATACCTTATGCAAGTTGCTTAGTCCTTGAGTGTTCCATAGAGTTGTTGAGGATGAAGTTATTTCCTTGTGTTCTCCTGCTTTCGTACAACTCATTTGATCTGTCTCTATGTAGCAAAACATATCAGAACTGATGTCTCTAGGGTACCATCTCCGTAGATTTGGGTCCAACTTAAGACATCTGAAAATCATGTGTAATAACTACAAGAATATATTCTCAAGAATCCACTTGGGACCATGCACATTTGCATAATTGAGAATAAAATATGTGTGTAAGTGATCTATTAACAATTGAATAAGATAATGAGCTGATGATTCCTCCATAGCCTGATTAGGTCCTAATTAGTAGATCCTGAACTTGTTGGGTCAAATATCTCTAGAGTACCATTTCCTCAGATCCGGGTCCATCTTAAGATTTTTGATAACCAACTTGTTAGATCCAAACTAACAGGTCAAAAGCCAGCTACAGTGGTGTGTTGGCATGTAGTCTTGACAGGTCTAGAATCTTCTGAATAGAAACAAAAGATCCTTGACTTATTTTTATTGTCATCATTCTTTTGGCTTACTAAAGCAAATCAAAAGAATTACAACTTTACCAACATCAAAACAGCAAATATCTTGATACCAATTTATAGCTAGTAGACCAACATATAATATAATCAAGATATCATTGCACATATATATCATTTATGTTTGTGCCTAAAGATGTAAAGAGTTCTATAAATATGACACTAATTATTAAAAGATACCAACTGTTAAAGATTGATACCAAATATTAAATTATAGTTAGGGTGTCATACCATGTCTTCCATGCTTGCTTGAGTGATGATACCAGTTTATACTAACCTGTAGAGATCTTCAATTATCTCACCAACCAGGAGTGCACTTGTTCACATTCCTCTAGCATCCAGATTCATTAGGTCTAGATGTCCATTATAATCTTGAATGTGCAGCAGGTGCCTGATATCCTCAAGTCTTGTCACTGGTGCTTCTTGTCAAATATACTGTTTGATCAAATTGTGACCTAGCATCCAGTTTGGCTTTGTCCCTCATAACAATGCCTTGACATCATCCAGGTAGACTTCTGGTTATCCTTGTACCAAATACAGCCTTGTTGTTTCGTCTAGATACCAGCTTCCCTTCAATCTGCCTTTTGTAATGATTGAGATCATCTTGCATTGCAATCACTCAACCTGGATCTTTCGGAGCTTTTGTAGCTTTCTTAGTTTCTTCTAAAAGAAAACTAAAGAAATAATCATTAGTACTTGAAGCTCTGTTAGTCTTTTACTTCCACCATTAGAAACACTAAGAACTAGAACAAAGAGTTAATTGAGTCAACACTCTTTGTCTTGGCAGACATGTTCTCATAGTGTCCTTTGACTTTCAGTGTGGTGTTGAGTTGACTAGATGATCCTTCTTTTGCTCCCCCTAAGCTGTTGCTGGGTTTACATGAAGATTCTCAATATTGACATTGCTTGGATCTGAATCATCATTACCATTGATAGCTGGGAGCTAGAAGTTGTTGAACATCACTAAGACTTTCAATCGCCTTTTGTTGATTAATAACAAACACCCTATAGGCTGTTGACTCCACCAAGTAACCAAGAAAATTATCCTATTGAGCATTAGCAGATTGCTAGGATGCTCACTTTCATTTATCATTGCAAAACAATTTTCTTCATAAGTTGTGGGGTCTTCCTATATTTCTTACTGATCAGGGTTTAATTAATTCAGTAGCAAACTATCGACTGCTTCAGCATTAATACTCTTGAAGGTGTAGAAATCATCCAGAACACTAATTGATAGGTCCTGTAATCTGGTCTCCAAGTTGTCATAGTCAATTTTGCTTCCTGACACACTTCTAGATATGATCAATAACCATCAGTGGTGTCTTGTCTTCAGATTGTTTGAACAACAACTTGTTTGTGGAGAGAAGTCATCAGTCATCACCACTTAAGTATATTTTTCTTTGATGTAGAACTTCTGTGTGATTCGTTTTGACTTCCCTTTATGACATGCCTCGTAATTTCATTTTACTTTAATTTCAGATGAGGCAGTCTCCTTTGCTGATTCGATTTTCAGGAAAGAATCTCTTGATATGACATTTAGGTGAGAGAGCTCCTTATATCATAGCTGACCTCTTGTCTGATGAAGCTTTAGATTTGACCTTGTTGACTTCACCTTTGACTGAGATTCCATGTCAGCTACAGATAACTTCTCTTTCCTTAATCCTCGAACAGTAGGCTCTTCATCTAGTAAAAGATGCTTTATTACTGACAACATTCCTTAGCTATTGAATAGCCTTGACCCTAGGTCATACCCTTGCTGTTGTCTCCAAGGGATGAACCACTTGGCCAGATACCGTCACCACTCTTGATAGCAGGGCTCTATCTTCGGTCATATGCCTTGAACATCCACTGTCCAGAATTCACATAACACGATGTACCTGTTACACACCCTGAAATACCAAAACAGTTAAACCCTTTTTGGGACCCAAATTTGATTGGGTCCGGAATACTTGAAGTATTGGCCTTTGTCAGGCAAAACAACATTCTTAATCTTCATAACAACATTTTTCAAGGGGACTGGACATTTAACCCTATAAACAGCTTTGACAATCTTTGATTTCATCTTGGGTATCCATGTCTTTTTAGCAGCAATAACATTTGTTTCACTGACTGGACATTTGACCTTGTAAACAGCCTTAGTAAAACTTTGTTTAGGCTTTGGTACAAATGTCTCTCTCCTAACATGAGGAGGGCTAGCAGTCTTTGATCTAACATTTTTATTTCTGTTCATATGTTGTCTCGGAGTAGTCTTATTAGCACATGCATGATTACCGTTGAAGTAAGCAGTCATAACATTAAAAGCACAAGACATACAATTGACAACACCACATGCTTTATGATTAGCATCAATGATAGGCATGGAATTCATGTTAGACATGTTATTGTTCTGTTTCAACTTATTATCACCTAATCCAGTCTTAGAAGAACTAGCTATTTCAACAACCTTGACTGGCACTTTAGATACATCTTTCTTGGATGAAACATTTTCTGGATTAGTGTCCTCAACAGATTTAGCCTTAACAAAGATTGTGACATCTTTCTTGGATGAAACATTCTTTGGATTAGCCTTCTTAACAGATTTATCCTTAACATATTTATCCTTAACAAAGACTGTGCCATTTGCACTATCCTCATTTCTCATTTCTTCTTGTATAACCATAGAAAGAATATCTGGTGGGCCAGCATCAGATTTTGTAAACATTGATTTTTCAAAATTCTTGAGAATATGTGGTATACCTCTTTCTTTAGCTGAGATAGAATTAGGAGAATGATTACTCAAAGAACCAACAGCTTGACTGTAATCAAATCCTATTCCTACAGTTCGTTCTACTGCTTGTTTGTTGAAGAACTCTTTAGAAACTTTGACAGAATTATAACAAGCTCTAATCTGTGTTTCAAGTTCTTTAATTCTGGTTTCTTGTTCAGCAATCCTCTCAACTTGTTTTACCATGTATTCTCCTAGACCCTTTTCTCTGTAGTTAAGTCGAGCTATTTCTTCTATATTCTTATCTTGATTAACCTGCACCTTTTTTAAATCTAACACTTCATTTTCAAGTTTAGTGTTAACAAGACTTATTCTATCGTATCCTCTTTGTGCATTATTCAAGCAACTACGTAAACTATCAATTAACTCAGCATCAGTAAGAATTACCGGTGTGGTGTAATAAGTTGATGATTCAGCATTTGCCACCAATGCAAAGTTTCCAACTTCTTCATCTTCACTGTCTGTGTCATCCCAGCTTTTGCCTTGTACCACATAGGCCGTGTCTGTGTTCTTCTTACCAGATGCATACTCTCTCCTTGCATCTTGTTCACGTCGATGACACTCAGTTGCAAAATGTCCCATTTCATTACAGTTGAAGCACCTGATCTTGCTTCTGTCTACCATTCCAGTCTCGTAGCCAACCCTTGTGCTACTTGAGGATGAACCTCCTTGCTGGAATCTGTTCTCAGTAGACCTGAGTCTGAAATTAGGATTTCTTCTAAATCTGAAATGATTAAACTGTCTTACAACCAGTGCCATTGATTGATCCTCCAACTGCTCCAGCTCCTCCGATGAATAAAATTCTCTACAACCCTGACTTGTAGCTGTCTTCCCATACTCGGCTACAATCACTTCCTCTTCAGAGCTGTAAGGTTGAACAATCTTAGCTTCCAATCTATTTTCCCTGACTTTCTTAGTTCCCTCGTTTATTGTTATAATGGTGTCCCAGATATGCTTGGCATCTTTACAGTTAACAACATGGTTGCACATGATCGCATCTAGGGATTCCACCAAAATTAATTGTACATAAAGATCAAGGGCAATATCCACTTTGTCATCATTTGTATAAACACTAATGTCCTTTGGGTATGTCCTTGCAGGAACTACAACAACTCCTTCCACGATTATTTCCTCTTCAGTAATCATAGGAACTATTGGCCCGGTTTTCAATATTCCTAAATATTTAGGATTGGCCACTTGTAGAAAAAGGATCATTTTCTTTTTCCATAATTCATAATTCTCCTTGTCAAATATGGGTATCTTAACAGTTCCAATTTTTGAAGACATGATGAATTTTTAAGTGAGTTAAAAATTCGAAATGGATTTTTGACTGAATAAAAATAGGATCTTGATTTGTGTATCAATCAATAGGCTCTGATACCAATTGTTAGGTCCGATAAGATTGTAGAAGGGGGGGTTGAATACAATCTATACCAATTTATCGAAATTTGTTCTTCAAATAATATTTTATTTTAAACAAATTTGAGCGGAATAAATTGAAACAAATTTCAAGTTGAATATAACAATATATTAACTTGATGGGTGTTACAATTTCAGTACAGATTAATTATCAAGTTGATAAAAACTAATTAGAAAATTCAACATGAACTTTTCTAATTTAGTTAATAAAAATCAAGATAAGAACTAGGAAACTTAATTCGCTAGTAGTACAAGAACAATAAATAAACAAGTTCCACAGGATAAAATATTACAAAGGTGTTGAACTTGATTTTACAGAAAATAATCAGTTCTTGTGTTCTTGGAATATTTAAGAGAGAAAGATGGAGGCTGCTGTGTTTTTCTTCTGTTATGATCGGCTGATTTCAGTTCTTCTGCATTCTGCTGCTTTATATAACACAGCCATAGTCATATTGCTTTGTTTTAACTGATATAACAATCAGTTAACACTAATATGACATTCGGTATGACTATCGAATGAATGTAATATGACTGTCTCTTTAAATATAACTTTCGGT
The DNA here is from genome assembly GCA_036435485.1 of Saposhnikovia divaricata. Classification (NCBI taxonomy): domain Eukaryota; kingdom Viridiplantae; phylum Streptophyta; class Magnoliopsida; order Apiales; family Apiaceae; genus Saposhnikovia; species Saposhnikovia divaricata. The sequence goes on from CM071600.1 coordinate 19,859,462, forward strand.
ATGACTATCCAGTCCAATATAACTTTCGGTATAACTATCCAGCCCAATATAACTATCGGTATAACTATCCAGCTTGAATGAAATATGACTATCCAGTTTGAACTGAATATGACTGTCAGCTTTTGAACTGAATATGACTGTCAGCTTTTGAACTGAATATGACTGTCTTCTTTTGAACTGAATATGACTGTCTTCTTTTGAACTGAATATGACTGTCACACTTTGAACTAAATATGACTGTCACACTTTGAACTAAATATGACTGTCACACTTTGAACTAAATATGACTGTCACACTTTGAACTAAATATGGCTGTCACACTTTGAACTAAATATGACTGTCGGTATAACTATCAGTTGATAGTTATATTATCATATTTTTCAGCTTATAATTAATCAAATGATTTATAAAAATCATTTAAATAACTATTTCTTTTTCATATTAATTCTGATTTAATTAATTAATTGATTAATTTAAAGAATAAATTAATTCTGATTGAATTAATTTATAAAATAAATTAGCCAACTAATTTAATTTAATTAAAAGACAATTAATATGAAGTCTTTTTATAATTATATTAATTCCAACTTAATTAATCTTTTAATTAATTTATTGAATAAATTAATTCCAATAGAATTAATTTATCAAATAAATAAATCAAATGACTTAATTAATTAAGAGAAAATTAATATACCTCCTTGACAGCATAATTATATCAATTCTAACTTAATTAATCTTTTAAATAATTTACTGAATAAATTAATTCGGATAGAATTATCAAATAAATAATTCAAATGACTTAATTAATTAAGATAAAATTAATATACCTCCTTGATAGCATAACCCTTGTGATCTTCCATGATTTGATATCTAATCCTCCACAAAGATTATTCCTTAGCCAGTCTTGATTGCAAAACCATTGTGGTTAATTAATTTAGTACCTCTCTTGCTTGCACAATGATTTCTTCCCATACCAGTCATGATAGCTTGAACCACTGAAGTTAATGATAAACAACCACTGTTTAATGTTGACACTCGATGTACTGTCTGGTTCATGAGTGACTAACCGCAATGATTGTTCTTCATATATTGACTTTAAAATCTGGTTCCTTTTCTTTTCTTTTTCCCTTCTCTCTCTATTAATTCTTCTGTACTGTCTCTGTCACTATCGAAATCTCTGTCACTTTAAATGAATCCACTTCTTTAACGAATACTTCACTGAGGCTTGATCAGATGTCTGAACTTCTTTCAATGTAGTAATTCTTCAAGTCTGTAGATTGACCTTGATCTTTTTCTTCTGACAGATAATACAATCTGAGATTCCTTGTGACAGTCTATATACTATTTACTAATACAATCTTGTTTAAGTTGAGTTGTATCCTCGAAATACAAATAGGCTACATCATATGCCTTTCAAGAACAGATAAAAGTTTTGTTCAACCAAAATAAGCATTATAGACTTCAAGGGAATCAGGCTTTAACAATTCAATAATGATACTCGAAAACTCAAGGTCAAATGATAACAATCTTTGTCAACTGGATAATCAATTCATAGATTTGAATTGGATTTTTCATTTTGACGCAGCGAGTTAAAGTGGATGATCAGTCACACTAAAACTCCGGATATACTCTCTTGGTATATCCAAATACTTAACTGGATCCATGGCCCATTTTGGCCTAAAACATAATACTCATACTCTGACTGGCGTCCACAGTCCTGAAAACATATTCATTTAATAAAAACTTCCAATTCTATCTTTAATACTCAGGTCAGGTGTCGGGACAATCGACCACCCTTGGTTTCCAACAACTGGAACTCACGTCTAGAATAGCAACTTATGATTGGGAATTAATAAGAAACGACATCATCGTCTGGTATCGACAAGTTCGATACCACACAGGGGAAGTTATAAAGCACGTCAATTCAAAAGGTATCAACAAGATCGATACGAATACTTCGAATTATAACCACAGCAGATTATGCAAAGAGAAATTTCATTTGAGCAAGAATGGGGATATAATTTGCAATAAGATTCCAACAATGAAATTCTAGACTAAAGCAAAGATATGGTCAAGTACCGGCATTTAATAAAACTTATACTTACTGAAGAATTTAAGCTTCCATAAGCGGAGAAAACAGATTAGAAGAATAATTGTAAAAACAGTTTCAATAGGGAAAGGTTTAGATCGGCTCAGGGAACATTGTCCGAGTGGAAGTCCATTGATAAAAATATACTAGATCAGGCATTGTTCCAGCGGGTTTTCATAAAAGTTAAGAAAAACTTAAGTGTCCTTGTTTAGAAGATTTCTTAAGAATATTTGACAAAACTAAAAGAAATGGGATTCCGCTGACAAAATGTAAAAAGGTTATTTATAAGATTCTTGGTAAAACCAACATATGAATTATGGGTGGGGGAAAGTCAGTAACATCATACTAATTTGAAGAAGTATATATATCATCTTTCCACTATACTTGACCAACTCATTTCTTATGATAAATAAACTAAATTGCATCACTTGAACAATAAGTGAATAGCAATGACACTTGCCTCGATTTACGGAGTTCCTGATCTTACCATGGATCCTCGACTCAAATTCACATCAGTCCTTACTTCATATACTCGTCGGCTTTGCTACTTGTCCTTCTGCTTATCTTTTTACCCTACCCTGCTCTTGGCCATGTCTCCTCTTTGTTCATCATCAAGCTCCACCAAGTTCATCCCAAACTTCCATCAACTTTTCCCCAATTTCTTCTTCAAATCCTATCTTGATTTCCTTCCCCTCTTGCTCTCCCATGGCTGATTTTGAAGTGTAGAATGGAGAGGATGATCCTCCTTCATCATCTCTCTCTCTCTCTCTCTCTCTCTCTCTCTCTCTCTCTCTCTCCTCTCCTCTTTCTTTCTGTCGGTGTGTATTTTTGTGTGGTATTGGGCTTGGCCCAATACACATATATTGTTACTACTACAATTTATTTCGGGCCCAATAAAATACTTCTTATTCGTCTTTTAAAACTACTACGTAACTTCATAAATCAAATTTTAATAAAATATTCAGAAAATTCAACTTTTCACTTTTAAAATAAAGAATATAAAATTACGAGCACGCACATATTTTCGAAATATTTTTCGGATCAAAAATAAATTAAATATGAATTTTCAAAGTTTTGATCCTTTAAATACAATAAAACTCTTAAAATCATTTTAAAATACCCAAGCATCCAAATTAATCCAACCAACAATTTTAAAAACTCAATAAATATATAAAGATAATATTACAAAAGATTTCATGATTTTTAATCCCTCCGATAATTTTATAAAATTGACAGAGGATCAAAAATACATGATTTAAATATATTTAAATCCTCAAAAATAAAAATAAATCACACAACCTTCACAACTTACCCCAAATCATAGTATAAACACATAAGCATCAATTCACATACATTCCATCTTTACAACAATATTCACATAATATAATTCACAATTTATATAAAATAAATAATTCGAAATTCGAAATTTCTATGGCGTTATAATAATCGCCTCCGAGCCACAATACTCACCAACATGATATTTCCTACCTCGAGGAACTCGATTATGGTATTCTCTCCCACCTCTACGTTGTTTGTTATTGTTATCCACTTGGTTCGACAACGTATCCATTCGATCTGTGAAAACCTTCAGAACCGTGGAAAAAGCCGATGTAACCTCTGCAAGATCTTCTTTGGTTATTGGTTCGTCTCCCATAGTGAATCAATAGCGAAAAGACAGGAAAAAGCCTGCTCTGATGCCAACTGACGCAGCACGAAAGCCTAGGAAAAGTAAGCGCTAATCCTTACAAGGACTCTTACACGAGAAATCCTCAAATACTTTGAATCCACAAGGTTTTCCTTGAAACCACAAGGAGTTCTTGAATCCATAAGAAAATAAGAGAAAACTCTCAGGGTTTTGATTTCATTAAAAGATTATCCATATGTTACATCATAAGATTTTTTATATAGGGATATTAAAACCCTAAAACGAAATAAAAACAAATCCTAGTTAAAACTAAATATTTATTATAAAATAGCGTGACCATGCAGGATTGAGCATGATCATGCACAATCTTTCTATCCTCTCGATAAAAGTCTATATCAATATTTTCCAATCCAGCAAGATGAGCATGAGCATGCATAATATCAACTACTATATTTTCTTATTTTGATATGATCACGCAATCCTCTACATGATCATGATTTTATTCTAGAATTACCTTCTCACCATTTATTACAAGCTTAATTGACACCAAAAATCTTCCAACATCACATTCTATATACACATATCCACTTAATGAAGTACAAATACATATAAATGATTTCAAGTTTGAATGGAGCAAAAAGACGACCAAAACTGTAAAAGAAACCAGTGAAAAAGACCACCAGCACAACCCTTTTCTTTTTCAGGTAGAGATAAAGGCCTTTAATTATTTCATTCATTTACTTTAGAGTTTGCAGTCACGTTCCACATTTTAATTACACAACCAATTTAACTTTATAATATCTAGATTATAAATGATGATAATAATTATCTGAACGTGTTTAATTATTATTGGGAAAAGACTTTACAAAATCATTACTGTTGTGGAATAAAAACTAGGTTGAAAATATTGCGGCTAGGGTTTGTATATTTAATGCTAGGGTTCGTGAGCTTCGTGCTTTAATGGCTGCTTCTGCGTTCGAGACTTAAACGGTCCTCACAGAATGCCTACGTATCTCTGTAAATTAGAGAATCAAGCCAATAAAACGTAGTTCTGAGAATGAGGGGTCAGGCCCTTTATATAGGCTGAGAAGCCTTAGAATTATGGTAGGATTCGGAGACTTGATGGACAAGTCTTTGAGGAATGTTCTAGATCTATTCCTTGTAGGAATCAGTTTCCATATTGAATTGGATGCCTTATTGGATAAGTTTGAAAGGGATATTATCCTTATCCAACTCTTATTTGCTGAGCTGTTTATTACCCTTAATATTAATTACGAAATTAATATTATATTTAGGGTTTTGGGCCCAGCTGGTGGGCCCCACGTTTGGACTATTCTCGGCCTAATTAATGCCACATTAAATGTGTCTTTAGGGCTTATTTTCAGCCCATATCATTTGCCCCCCAACTTCTTAGGAAAACTGATCAGGTTTTCGTAGAAGTTATATTTGCCTTAATCGAGACTCGGGGTCGTTTTTATCCCTTACCTGGGACTTCTTAATTTTCCTACCCTTATTTGGGAGTTTTGGTTTACACTAGTGTTTCACGAGTATCGTCTTGCTTGTAAAGTGTGGAGCGACCTACACATTTACGACGATTTGCCTTATTCGAGGCTTTAATTTGTGCTTGCTTTTAGCAATCTCGGCACTTTCATAGAGTTTTTATGCATTATTAGCATATATTATTGCTCAACTTGTCAAGAAAATATTTCTATAATTTTCCTCGTATTTTTCTGTACTTTTCCTAATATTTTAGGAATTTTTATGTACCAACAGGTATTTTTTGTAATTTTTCCTAATAATTTAGGAATTTTTATGTACCAACAGGTATTTTTTGTAATTTTTCCTAATAATTTAGGAATTTTTATGTACCAACAGGTATTTTTTGGGAATTATTTTTTAATTTCCCAACATTATTTAAAAAATTTTTAAAGTATTAACTTTTAAAAAAGTCACCTTGGCAAGAAATGCCTCCTGGGCGTGGGTACCCCCGCCAAGGAGACACCCTCCTTAGGCACGCCTAGGAGGTTTGGTCTCCTGGGCGTGGGTGACCTTTGTCCCTGGAAATGCTTCCTGGGCGTGGGTACCCCCGCCAAGGAGACACCCTCCTTAGGCACGCCTAGGGGGTTTGGTCTCCTGGGCGTGGGTGACCTTTGTTCCTGGAAATGCTTCCTGGGCGTGGGTACCCCCGCCAAGGAGACACCCTCCTTAGGCACGCCTAGGGGGTTTGGTCTCCTGGGCGTGGGTACAGCCTCCTTTAGAGAAAATCGAGCTAGGCGTGGGTACCCCCGCCAAGGAGACACCTTCCTTAGGCACGCCTAGGAGGTTTGGTCTCCTGGGCGTGGGTATACCCTTCTTTAGAGAAAATCAAGCTAGGCGTGGGTACCCCCGCCAAGGAGACACCTTCCTTAGGCACGCCTAGGAGGTTTGGTCTCCTGGGCGTGGGTATACCCTTCTTTAGAGAAAATCAAGCTAGGCGTGGGTACCCCCGCCAAGGAGACACCTTCCTTAGGCACGCCTAGGAGGTTTGGTCTCCTGGGCGTGGGTATACCCTTCTTTAGAGAAAATCAAGCTAGGCGTGGGTACCCCCGCCAAGGAGACACCTTCCTTAGGCACGCCTTGGAGGTTTGGTCTCCTGGGCGTGGGTATACCCTTTTAATTGGGCTTCCTGCCTTTAAATTCTAACGGGATTTTATCCTATTTTCTAAAAATGTCGTAGAACATTCTAGAATTATTTCAAAATTTGAATTTCATGGGCTTCCCGCCTATTCAAAGGCCCAGTCACCTGTTGGCAGCCCATTTACTGGATATAACCGGTTGAATGACCAACCATGAACTCTATAAAAGAGTAGTGTGCATCCCTCCTTTCTCATCTCACTATTCAGTAAAAATTATCATTCCCTTATCACAAATATTTTTCAAAAAAGCTCTGCTAGGGTTCTGTCGTGAGGCGATTTCCGGCGTTTTTACTCCGCCCAACTTTCCAGTTTCCGTTTGAAGATCGTTGAATCTTCATCTTCTTCAACCTCTTTTTTCAACTTTTCTGGGTTTCAAACCTTCAAGGGAAGCATACTAATGGAGGATTATTCAACTTCTTTAATTTAATTGCATTTACTTTTCCCTTATTTACTTGTTTCCTTTGCAGATGAACGCCTACCTTCAGGCCGCTGTTCATAACCTGAAGGAGGTGCGTGCTGAAAAGACCATTGCTGAGAGGGATAGAGACAGATACTTTGATGCCTCCGAGGCAAACTTTGCTCGTTTTAGGGAGGTGGAGAAGGAGCTGGCTGCTGAGAAGGAGAAGAACAGGAAGCTTCAGCTGGAGGTGCAGCAGAACAGGGAACACGTCATTGCTGATTACAAGGCTTCTAAGGACTTTCAAGATGTCCTGAATGCCGAGTATGATGCAAACTTTCCTGGCACCTTCAAAGAGTGTTGGGAGGGGATCATCGAGGAGCTGAGTGGGAAGATCGAGGGGGGTATCCTTGGAGAAGTTCCCGGTACCTGCTATCCCTGGATTGACAGATACCTTGGAGATCGCTACAGAGACAGCAGTGGATGGGGACTCTCAGCCCACTCAGGATCCACCTTCTTCTCCTGGGGTAGAGACAGCAGATCCTTCTTCCACTCAGGGAGATGTAGTTATTGAGGACTTAGATAAGTAGATGGCCCTGCGTGGCTTATTTCTGTTTACCTTTATTTATTCTGAACTTTTGCCCTTCGGGGCTTATGACTTAACTTATTTATGCAGTAGTCCCTTTTGTTTCCATGTTCTTATTTTTTGCTTATTGTTCGTTAAACTTTAGAATTTCTCAAGTACTTGGCCTCCTGGCTGGTACTAAACTCACAAGTTAGTTCAACGTTTGCCTTTCGTGTTTATTTTAACAAAGAGAAGTAACTCATAAAGAAAACATTATAAATTCCATTATGCTGTCAATGGATATCAATAGAATGGGTTCAACCCTTACATAAATACTCTATCTTCTACTGGGAGCAACATGCTCTAAAATGGTTTCATACGAACCTTATTCCTAATAAATAGATAAAAGTCCAAGCCTTCGTCAAAAGAACTTAGATATAATAAACTTTGAGGTTCACAGCATGCCAAGTTCGGGGCACCTCAACCCCATCCAAGGTTTCTAACTTGTAGGATCCTTGCCCTAACACCTTTCTGACTAGATATGGTCCTTCCCAGTTTGGTGCTAACTTTCCTTTCTGGCCAACTCCTGAGGCTTCAATCTTCCTTAAAACCATGTCACCTTGTCGAAAGAATCTTTCTTTAACTCTCTGGTTGTAGTGAAAAGATGCTCTCTTCTGATATTCAGCATTCTTCGCATTAGCTCCATCTCTAACCTCATCAATTAAGTCAAGGGCGAGTCTCATTCCTTCGTCATTAGTTTCTGGCTCATATGCCTCAACTCGAGGTGATGCTTGCATGATCTCTAAAGGCACAACTGCCTCGGCTCCATAAGCCAGCAAAAATGGGGTTGCTCCAGTCGTTACCTTACAAGTGGTACGATATGCCCAAAGTATGGGCAACAACTCATCTACCCAAGTATTCCTAGAGCGTTCGACCCTCTTTTTCAGTCCATCAAGGATAATTCGATTAGCTACCTCAGCTTGCCCATTGGCCTGAGGGTGTGCCACCGAGGTAAAACGGAGCTCAATTGCATTCTCTTCACAATACTTCTTAAACTCCTCATTGTTGAATTGTGTCCCATTGTCTGTCACAAGGATTCGTGGGATTCCGTATCTGCAGATGATGTTCTCCCAAAAGAACTGGGAAACTTGCTTGGTGGTTATCTTGGCCAGGGGTTTAGCCTCAATCCACTTAGTGAAATAATCAATTGCTACTATTAGGAATTTCCTCTGTGCTGAAGCCATGGGAAAGGGTCCAAGTATATCCATCCCCCACATTGCAAATGGAATGGGAGAGTTAATCGAGGTCAACACCTCAGGCGGTTGCCTCACAATTGGGGCATGCTTCTGGCATCTCTCACATCTCTTGACATAGTTTTGTGCATCAGCCAACATCTCCGGCCAATAAAACCCTAAACGAATTATCTTGTGAGCTAGGGCTCTGCCCCCCAAGTGTTGCCCACAGATTCCTTCATGAACTTCCTCCAATGCTTCCCTTGCCTCTATAGGCCTTAGACACTTCAAGTACGGGATTACAAACGACCTTTTGTACAGAATCCCCTCAATCAAAGTATATCTCAACGCTCTTACTGAAAGTTTTCGTGCCTCCAAGGCATTGTCTGGGAGCCATCCGGTCTCAAGGTGTGCCTTGATAGGGTCTATCCAAGAGCCTCCTATATCGATTGGTGCCAATAACTTTGAATTAACGGTCGGGGCCTTCAAGACCTGAAAATAGACACTCCCAGCATAATTCTCTATCTCGGAAGAAGCAAATTTAGATAGGGCATCGGCCTTAATGTTTTCCTCTCTTGGAATGTGCTCAACATAGCACTCCTCAAACTGGGACATAACAGCCTTTACTACTCTCAAGTATTTTGCCATAGTCTCATCCTTAGCCTCGAATTCACCATTTACTTGTGCTACCACAAGCCTTGAATCTCCACAAACTTTGAGATTCTTGACCCTCATAATTCTGGCCAAGCCCAAACCAGCTATCAATGCCTCATATTCCGCCTCGTTGTTGGTAGTAGGGAAATCCAACTTTAAAGCGTACTCAACTGTGAACCCATCGGGGCTTTGCAAAACCAAACCTGCACCACTAGATTTTGTTTTTGATGCTCCATCAAAATAGAGCACCCAATATTCCTTCAGATCGGGTGTGAGTTTCTCTTCTTTATCCTCTTGCCCAGGGGTAGTCATTATCTCTTGCCCCCCGACTTCTTGGTTGTTAATAGTACATTCAACCACGAAGTCAGCTAATGCCTGAGCTTTGATAGCTGTCCGAGGCTTGTATGTGATGTCAAACTCTCCTAACTCAATCGCCCATTTGATTAGCCTTCCACTGGCCTTAGGGCTATGCAATATGTTCCTCAATTGCTGGTTTGTCAGAACTTGAATCTTATGTGCCTGAAAGTAAGGCCGCAGCTTTCTTGAGGCAGTTACTAATGCCAAGGCAAACTTTTCTATGGGTGAGTAATTTAACTCGGCCCCATGCAACACTTTACTCACATAGTAGATAGGTTTCTGGACCTTCTCCTCTTCCCGAATAAGGACGGCACTCAGGGCTTGTTCGGATACCGCCAGGTATAAACTAAGAATCTCCCCAGGACTTGGTTTGGTCAACAACGGGGCTTCAACCATGTACTTCTTCAGTTGCTCAAAGGCCTCTTGGCTCTCAGGTGTCCACTCAAAATTTTTCACCTTTTTTAACGCTTGGAAGAAAGGCAAGCATTTGTCTCCAGACTTGGAGATGAATCTTCCTAAGGCTGCAACTTGACCTGTCAACCTCTGCACATCTCTTATAGAGCGTGGTGGCTCCATGTCTAAAATCGCCTTGATCTTGTCAGGATTGGCCTCAATGCCTCTTTTCAAAACCATCAGCCCTAAAAACTTCCCCGATCCAACGCCAAAAGCACACTTGGCGGGATTCAACATCATCTTGTGGTGCCTCAGCACTTTAAATGCCTCTCCGAGGTGCTTGATATGATCAGCCTTAAGTAGGCTCTTGACTAACATATCATCAACATATACCTCCATGGTTCTTCCAATCAGATGGGCGAATATCTTATTCACCAATCGTTGGTAAGTAGCTCCTGCATTCTTTAGACCAAAAGCCATGACAAGATAACAAAAGACACCAAAGTCAGTTATGAAAGATACCTTAGGTATGTCATCCTTGTGCATCTTAATCTGATTATAGCCGCTGAATCCATCCATGAAGCTTAACATCTCATGTCCAGCTGTAGCATCTATCAACATATCAATCCTCGGCAGGGGAAAACAATCTTTTGGGCATGCATCATTCAGGTCAGTGAAGTCTATACACATTCTCCACTTCCCATTTGCTTTCTTGACCATGACTGGGTTCGCTAACCATTCAGGAAACTGAATCTCTTCAATAAAACCAGCTTCCAAGAGCTTATTCACTTCTTGCCTAATGGCCTCTTGCCTAAAGTTCCTCTTCTTCTGCTTTATTGTCTTTCTTTTGGGATCAACATTTAACCTATGAGTTATGAGTCGGGGGTCAATCCCTGGCATATCAGCTGCTGTCCAAGCGAACACGTCGCTATTCTTCTGTAAGAATTCTATTAACTTGCCCTTCAGGGGTTCTTTCAGAGATGCTCCAACATAAGTAACTTTTTCAGGGTCATTAGGTTCTAGAGGTATGGGAATCAAATCCTCTGCTGGCTTCCCTCTATGCTCTTCATCATCACGGACATCCATGTCTTCAATCGGAAGGACCTGCCCCCCGGCTCCATCGGCCCTCAGTGCGGCCACATAGCAACTTCTTGCCATCTTCTGATCACCCTTTTGTTCTCCGACACCATTCCGTGTCGGAAACTTAATTTTCATATGATAGGAAGAGGCCACAGCCTTAAACGCATGAAGTCCAGTCCTTCCAAGGATTGCGTTGTATGTTGATGCTGCCTTGATCACCAAGAAATTCAACATCTGAGTCGCCTCTTTAGGCTCCTGCCCAATAGTCACGGGTAGCTGAATAGTCCCTTCAACGTTGGACTCCACTCCGTTAAACCCATATATAGGCATGTTTGTAGGGGTCAGTTGAGAGTCATTGTAACCCATCTTTACAAATGCATCATGAAATAAAATATCCACAGAAGCCCCATTGTCTATCAAGACTCGTTTTACTTCAGAGTTTCCAATCACGGGAGTTATGACCAGCGGGTCGTCATGGGGGAATTTCACCCCTTCCAAGTCTGAATCATCGAAACCAATTACCATCTCGGTTTTAGCACGCTTCGGGGCTTCTCCCACAATGTGCATTACTTCTCTAGCATAAGCCTTTCGAGAATTCTTAGTTGTGCCAGCTGCTGTCGGGCCTCCCCAGATCATATTGATAACTGCCCTTCGGGGCTGGGGATTGCGATCGTGGTTGTCATCCCTCCTATTATTATCTCTCCTTTCATTGTCTCTTCTGTCATTGTCCCTTCTCTGGTTCCCACGGTCATCACCCTTGGTGAACTGACTTAGTTTTCCCCTTCGTATCAAGAACTCAATCTCATCCTTGAGTTGCCTACAATCGTCGGTGTCATGTCCCACATCTTTGTGGAACCTGCAGTATTGCTCCTTATTTCGCTTAGCTGGGTCTCCTCTAAGTGGCTTCGGCCATCGGAAATCCTTTTCCTTTTCAATGTCCAACAGGATCTGGCTTCTTGGAGCATTAAGTCTGGCATACTCTGAAAACCTTGGACCCGAGTTCTTTTTTGGAGCAGATTCAGGGTCTCTGCTAGCTCGGGGATACTTGTCCCTAGCATCGTACTCTTGTTCTGGCTTCCGCTTGTTCCCTCCATTGCCCAACGTGGCTTCTTTCTTGATGCTGTCCTCAGCTTTTATATACTTGTCCGCCCTTCGTTGAAGTTCATCCATGCTTTCAGGGGGGTGTTTTGCCAACGACCTCTTAAAAAAGAGATCCGTGGTTCCATGCTGCAAGGCTACCATGGCCACCTTATTTTCCAAATCGGTTATATTCAGAGTTTCCTTAGTGAATCGCTTGATGTAATCTCTTAAGTTCTCATTCTTTCCCTGCGTCACATACATAAGGGATGCAGAGCTTTTCTCATGAATTCTTCCGCTAATGAATTGACTGACAAAAGCGGTACTCAACTCCTTGAAAGAGCTAATAGAGTTTGGAGGTAAACGACTATACCAACGTTGCGCCATGCCTACAGGGTTTGGGGAAACGCCCTACACTTAAGGGCATCGTTGGCAGGCTGCAGTAACAAGGCGCTCGTAAACGTTCTCACATGAGTTGCGGGATCCCCCGTTCCATCGTAAGCTTTGATCGTGGGCATCTTAAACTTTCGGGAAATATGTGCATTCATTACCTCCTCAGTGAATGGAGGGGTCGGATCATCCAGATCTCCTTGTAACATCAAATCTCTAGGATTATTCTTGGGGGGTTCCACCCTGGTAGTTCCTCTGGTTGGGGCTTCAGCCCTTCGGTGTCTCCTTGAAGACCTCTCCAGATCTATGAAGGGAATCCCTCCTGAAGTCGGAGGAGGTCGAGTCTGATTAGGGTTCTGTCTCTCTAGTTCCCTTGCTTGGTCGTCCTTCAGCTTCTGAATCTCGGCTTCATAAGCCTTAATTTTCTCTGCGATTGTTAAAGGACCATCTCGGTTCGATGGATTCCTCCCTAGAGGTTCCTTACTAGCGCGTCGCCTCCTTGGGGCTTCGTCTCGATCATCGTCTTCAGACGACGAGTCTCCGGTATAAGGACCAGAGTAATCATAGTATCCTGGTTCAGGAGGAGCCGGGCCTCTAAGATAAGGGGATTGTTGTTGCCCATGGATCAACCGAGCATGACCGCTTGGTCCTGGATCCCTTGGATCTTGGGGGTAATTAGGTAGCCCATACATTGGGTTAGTGTTGACAGGGAGCGAAGAAGTGGAGAGACTGTGAAGCGGCGGGCGGCTACTCAGAGGGAGAGGAGAGACCACCATCTGGAGCGGGTTAGTCTCCTGTCCTAGAGGGACGATTTCAGGTTGAGGTCTTTCAGCGGGGGGATCCGTTCCTTGTGGTTGAGAGGCCTGACTACGAGGGTTTGTTTCCGTCAATGGGGGTACAGACCCTGGCCCTGTACCAACAGGAGGAGCAGTGATTGGTGGAACGATGGTTCCGGAGGTAGCCTCGGTTGAGATCGGTGTTGTTCTTCGAGTGGTAACCATGGTTGATGTCTTCTTCCCACAGACGGCGCCAAATGTTGTGGAATAAAAACTAGGTTGAAAATATTGCGGCTAGGGTTTGTATATTTAATGCTAGGGTTCGTGAGCTTCGTGCTTTAATGGCTGCTTCTGCGTTCGAGACTTAAACGGTCCTCACAGAATGCCTACGTATCTCTGTAAATTAGAGAATCAAGCCAATAAAACGTAGTTCTGAGAATGAGGGGTCAGGCCCTTTATATAGGCTGAGAAGCCTTAGAATTATGGTAGGATTCGGAGACTTGATGGACAAGTCTTTGAGGAATGTTCTAGATCTATTCCTTGTAGGAATCAGTTTCCATATTGAATTGGATGCCTTATTGGATAAGTTTGAAAGGGATATTATCCTTATCCAACTCTTATTTGCTGAGCTGTTTATTACCCTTAATATTAATTACGAAATTAATATTATATTTAGGGTTTTGGGCCCAGCTGGTGGGCCCCACGTTTGGACTATTCTCGGCCTAATTAATGCCACATTAAATGTGTCTTTAGGGCTTATTTTCAGCCCATATCAATTACTTAATACCATTACAATTTAATAAATTAATCACTTAATTTAAAAGGTAAATCAAACTAAAACATACTCTAATTCTAAGCAGTTGGGTAAATATATATGGCAGTGTCTTCTACATACTGTATATGTGTTTAAAGTATTGGAACCGCACGTATTTTCACTTGGCTTTGCCGGGAGGTTTTCCTGAGTTTCCAGCTCTCCTGTTAAAATATGAAAACAATAAATTAAATTATGATTTAACGGGATCAATGTAGGTAGTTGTAAAGTATGCCGATGTTAGATGTGTGAAATTAGGTTCGATTTTTTCCAAGTACATAATTATATAAAATTTATTTATTTAATTTCATCCCGTGTTTAATTCTCTATAACCACATAATTAAATAGTATTTATTTTTTATATATTTTTATCATTCAATTCTCTACAAGTTTATATTTAAATAATACTTAATAATTACATTTAATTTTTGTTTTAATTTCTTTAATTTCACGTTCGATTTCCTATAACTACATAATTAAATAGTATATACTTATTATATGTCTTTATCATTCAATTTTCTACAAATGCATATTTAAATATTGCTCATTAATTATAATTATTGTCGATAATTTATTCATATTAATATTTTAATCTCGACACATGCACGGGTTACTAGCTAGTATGTATAACATTAAAAATGCAGTTTTAATTGTAATTATTTTTGTTTTTTTTGGAGAATAACTAATGAAAGCAAAAAAGTTTGGAAGAATTCCTGATATATTTAAATGCTTAACATGGGGTAAATCTTGAGAACAAAGTAAAGTGGCACTATTTATTTACGCCTCTTAAAGATTGATCCAAGTGACAGAATAAAGCAAAGGAATTTACTTTCTTTTTTACTTTATAGGTTGAGTGAATATTAGAAATTTGCAACAAAAGAAATTATGCCATGCATATTAGAAAAAAAGAGATAAAAACGTTTAAAATTCTTAATTAGATGCATATAATCATGAATTCATTTTTTAAGGTAAAGTGTGTTAATATGCCAATTCCCTCTTCTTCTTTTTTTTGGGAAAGAATCTATTATGCACGTGTGAGATTTCTAAGAATTTTAACTACTATTTTGAAACTTCACTAATATCAGTATCTCGCTCATAATTGTATGAGTAATGTTACGTACCCAAAAATATTTTTAAATAAAATTTTCGAATAACGTGGTATAGATGATAATTTTTAAATATTTTAATTGATGAAATTTATGTAAATATACATTATAATTATTTGAATTATTACCAATAAAATTTTGACACATAATATTTAAGAACGAATTTGGGAATTAATTTGAAAAATTTAACATTTTCCTAATTATATTTAGGTCGGTTCTATACTTGTATCCTCAAAATAATTGTATTATGTCGGTACATTGTGAGGGAAGAGGGTAGCACAAGTTCACAACAATTCACAGCCATGACCCCTTATTTAATACTTTAGGACTCTGTTTTAAAAGTTGGTGATTAATCGGGATTAATTATCGATTAATCGTTGTTCGGTAGCTCACCGTACTGAATTTATAAAAATTGGTTAAAAATCATTTTTTCGAAAAATCGGGATTTACAACACTGCTCTAGGATGTTAATATAAGCCCGTTATCTCAATCTAAACTACCCGTCTTACTTAATAGGATGTTGAGTCCCTAAAATCACGATCTCTGACAGGTTGACTTAAGTAGACGGGTGTGCTTTTATTTTAGTACTTAAAGATGCACTAAAAAAACATGGCCATAAATAAACACATACATGCTTATATAAAGAAGAGATTGTACATACCGATTATGGATGGGGT
Source organism: Saposhnikovia divaricata (assembly GCA_036435485.1). Classification (NCBI taxonomy): domain Eukaryota; kingdom Viridiplantae; phylum Streptophyta; class Magnoliopsida; order Apiales; family Apiaceae; genus Saposhnikovia; species Saposhnikovia divaricata. Next base: position 19,875,386 of record CM071600.1, read on the forward strand.
CAGGACCGTTGGGCACTCTTCTTTTGCTCATGTTGTAGTTGAAATCTGATTTGGGATGAACTTGCAGCTTCTCATCAGCTGCTACTTCTGACTTGGACAAGTTGATTGAGTTTGTTTCTGGTTTAGCACTTTCTAGCATCCCAACCAACAAAGACAAAACAAATCCTACTAAAATTAGTATGAAAAACAAACCCCTAAGTAACCCTAATGATCCACCACCATTTCCCATCTCTCTCCTTCTTAATTCCAACACACACACACACACAGATAGATAGATAGATAGATGCTTTGTTTTTCCTGGCTAGCTAGGTACACATACATGCATATATGTATGATATCAAACTAAAGACATATTTGAAAGCCTAGATTGCAGGTAAAAATAATTTGGTGCATATGGTTTTAGTTTTGGAAAAAAAAAAAAGAGAGAGAGAGAAGCGAACGAGTAAAGCTAGCTAGCCCAGACAAGTATGCAGTTTTTGTACTTGATAGTTGGGGGTGCATGGTAGCTTTTCTTTATAGGTTGGAGTGTGATTCTATGCGCTTTCCACTTTTAGAGTAGCTTGTGATTGGATATAGCTCTTAAGATTGTCTCTTGAGCAAATTTTCGAACCTAGACTAGCTAAGATATATATGGATCTATGTAAATTGTATTAACTGTCATGATACCATTCTCTAACCGTAACCGAGTTCCTAGTCATGTTATCCCATTTTACACGTCTTTTTTTTTTTTTTTGCAAAAATCACATATATTAAAAAGAAATTAGTTGGATAAATTCAACTAATACCCTTAATTAATAGATTGAAAAATGAGAATGGTATTAAGTTTAAAAAAAGTCAAATCTTAAAAATAATAAGTGTTGGAAGCCATTTATCTATGATGGCCGGACCGAAGGCCCGAGAAGTAAAGCCCAAATGCCCAAACGGTCTCCTCTTTCTTAAACGGTCTTCATTCACTTTCGGTGGTGGAAAACATAATGATGCTTATGGGTCCCTCTTGAGGTAACGGACATAATTCCTAAGATATAAATATAGACTCTAATCCATAAGAGATGATATATGTTCACAATTCACTACACACATTTTCTTTACGTTCAAAGTACTCTATACAAAACACGACTTATTCATTCTTACACCGGAGGTTAATCGGGGGGACAATCCCTCGCATTCTTCTCATTTTGCAGGATCAACCCGAGGACCGACCCGGTGGAAATTCAATCGTAACATTTGGCGCCGTCTGTGGGAACGTAGAGATACAATTTGTGTTAAAATCTATCAGCAGCTATGACAATCGAAGAAATGCCAAGAACTAACGAAAGCACCATGGCCGGAAACAGTCCTATCATACGAAGGACAACTCCGGCCGTCCAAAGAATGCTGGCTTTCAATGAAGAAGAGGATATGCCTTCTCCCGAAGAACAACAAGAAATGCTCGTGAAATCGAGAGAACAGAAAGCCAAAAGAAAGGAAACGTAAAAGGCGAAAGGCCAGAACGAAGCAGAAAGGCAAGCCAAGCTAAGGGAGGCCGACCAGTTAAAGCTACAAGCCCTAAAACTCCAAAGAGAAGAAATCGAACTACAAGAGAAAACATTACGAGAAGCCCTAGAGGCCGAAGGCCAGAAGCCCGAAGATGACCAAAGGGATAAGAGAGTCAGAGACGACGAAGACGAGTCATGGAACTCGGAGTTGCAGTCCAAGAAAACCAAGTCGAAGGTTGTCAATTCCTCAGATTCAGAAGAAGAAGGTCCGCACACGGACGATCGGATTCGAAGGCTAGAAAAAGTTATGTTCGGAGATAGGATGATTAGCCACGAGCCTGTCATGACCGAAGAGATAGAACAGTACCGACCACCACCAGGAAGGCAATTCCCAAAGATGCACGAGTTCAACGGAAAGGGCGATCCCGAAGACCATTGTGAGAAATACGAATCACTCATGACTGGTATGGGGCATTGCGATATCATGTTGTGCAAGATGTTCAAAACTTACTTAAAAGGACCGGCGTCCATGTGGTATCGTTCGCTAAGGCCACGATCGATCGATTCTTATGGACAGATCAAAAGGAAATTCTTGAGGAATTACTCCCATTTATGCCGAAGGGAGAAAGACACTGAAGCCCTAATTCACTGCAGACAAAGACCTAATGAAGATCTAGGAGACTACTTAGCAAGATTTAAGGAGGAAGCCGGAACGGTCACAAGCCTCGATAAGATCAAAGTTGCTGGATTCCTTTCGGCCGGACTCGACCCCGTAAAAGGCAAGAAGCTCCGGTCATCTCTCTATGACGTTCCTCCAAAATCTCTGAACGACATATACGTTCGGGGAGAAGCAATCCGAAGGAAGTTGGAATAAATCGGAGGGTACAAAGAAAGCAGAAAGAATGACAAAGATGACTGGAAAGGCGAACGAAGGGACGACCGAAGAAATCATGGCGACGTGAGAGGCAGGACAAATGATCCTAGAATAACAGGACGAAGGCAAGACAAAGATAGTACTATGTTCACGCGCCTCAATGCACCCATCTCCAAGATTCTCCATGAAATTAAGGGAAAACCGGGGTTTATTCGACCACCCCGAATAAAAACCCCATGAATACAGAAGAAACGAGAATAAGTACTGCGAGTATCATCGGGACAAGGGCCACAACACAGATGAATGCTACCACCTGAAGAAATTGATCGAAAAAATGATCAAGGACGGAGAGTTAGCCCAGTTCGTGGGCGATTTAAGAGAAAAGCTCGATGCGAAGGAAAGGTCTCAGAGAAGCCGAAGGATCAGAGAAGTATAAAGGCGAAGTCCGAACGATCTCCGGCGGCACTATACTCGATCGGGACAGTAAGACAGCCCGAAAGAAGTACACCAGACAAATATACAGCCTTTACCAGTCAAGAACAACCAAACAACCACTCCCGATCACCTTTACAGAAGATGATTATGAAGACGTCATATGGCCACACGAAGATCCCTTGGTAATAAATCCGGTAATTGGAAAGAACAAAATCTGGAAGGTGTTGATCGATGAAGGGAGCTCGGTCAATATCCTGTACCACAGGACCTACTGTAAAATGAATCTAAGAGGAGAACATCTAGAACCATGCCACGAGGCACCCTTATATGGTTTCGGTAATCAACCGGTGCCGATCGAAGGAACCATCAGACTGAATGTGCTCCTGGGAAAAGCACCATATACCGTGATGAAAGAAGCTAAATTTTACGTCGTTCGGGTAGATAGCCCGTACAACGGCATCCTAGGCAGGCCCATTTTATCCCTATTCCAAGCAGTATCATCCATATCGCACTTGAAGCTAAAATTCCTTACCGAGCAGGGGATCGGAGAAATGAAGGGCGATCAAAAAGCAGCAAGAATCATCATGCTAGAAGATCTTGACAAGGATAAAGACGCCGAGATGGTTGAACCTGGAAAAAGGAAAAGAGATGAGGACGCAGGAAGTAGTCACCAAATGCTGAATATAGAACTCGAGAAATTCGGGGCCGATCTCTTGCCCAATTGCCGAACCCGCAGCCGAAACCGAAGATGTTGAATTATACGTGGGCCAATCCGGGAAGATGATCCAAATAGGCAAGGGAATGGAACCAGGGTTGAAGGAAAGGGTTGTCGCGGTCATTAGGGAATTCCACAACGTGTTTGCTTGGAACCCCGAAGACATGCCTGGATTAGACCCTTCAGTGGCGAAACACTGTCTAAACATTGAGCCTGACGCCCAACCTGTGAAACAGAAGAAAAGAAATTTTGCCATGGAGAGGCAAAGGGTTATCCAGACCGAAGTTGAAAAACTACTGGAGGCCAAGTTTATCGAAGAAATTAATTATCCCGAATGGTTGGCGAACGTAGTTGTCGTCAAAAAATTAAACGGCAAGTGGAGAATGTGCGTCGATTACACTGACCTAAATAAGCACTATCCAAAAGACCACTATCCCCTACCCAACATCGATCAGCTAATAGACGCCACATCGGGGCATCAAATTCTCAGTTTTTTGGACGCTTTTCCAGGCTATCACCAAATCGCCATGAATGCCGAGGACATTCTGAAGACAGCATTAATCATTCCGAACGACACTTATGCATACATCAAAATGCCCTTCGGACTGAAGAATGCGGGGGCAACTTTCCAGAAAATGGTGAACACGCTCTTCAAAAAGCAAATAGGACGAAGCATGGAATGTTACGTCGACGATATGATCGTAAAGTCACTCTTCCAGGATCATGCGAACGACCTAAAGGAATGCTTCGAAACGTTAAGAAAGAACAATATGAGAATTAACCTGAACAAGTGCACGTTCGGAGTTAACAGCGGAAAATTCCTCGGATATATGGTGAGTGCCCGAGGAATTGAGGCGAACCCAGAAAAAATCAAGGCCGTCATGGATATGGAAGCACCAAAGACGATAAGAGATATTCAGAAATTAACTGGACGAATGGCAGCTCTCCGAAGGTTCATTTCCAGGTCGGTCGAAAAAGCTCTACCATTCTTCGAGGTGCTTCGGGGGAAAAAGAATTTCGATTGGAGACCAAATTATCAAAAAGCATTCGAGGAAATAAAGGAATACCTGGTGAACACTCCTCTCTTGATGAGACCAAGGCCGAACGAAACCTTACAATTATACCTGGCTGTGAACGACCGAACACTTGGAGCAGTACTGGTCAAGCAGCACGAAGGAAATCAACATCCAGTATTCTACGTATCTCACATGCTGAAGGACGCCGAAACTAGATATCCAAATGCGGAAAAATTCGCCTATGGGTTGGTAATGGCATCGAGAAAATTACGGCACTACTTCCAAGGCCGAACGATTCAGATAGTAACCGACCAACCCCTGAAGAAAATCATGCGCAGGCCCGAGGCTTCGGCCAGGGTAGTTGCCTGGTCGGTCGAGTTAGGAGAATACGATCTAGAATTCGTTCCCAGAACGGCAGTCAAGGCACAAGCTCTCGCTGACTTCATGGTGGAATGCTCTTTCTCCAGTCCGAAGGATTTGATCTTAGAAGAACAGTCGACCCGTTCTCCGGGTAAATGAAAACTATTTGTAGATGGTTCTGGGGCCGGATCCAAGTGTGGAGCAGGCCTAATTTTAACCAGCCCCGAAGGATTCGAGATATGTCAGGCAATTAGATTCACTTTCTCCTTAACCAATAACGAGGCCGAATACGAGGCCCTACTAGCAGGCCTAAACTTGGCAAAAAATCTGGAAGTGAAACACTTGAGAGCTTTTAGCGATTCAATGTTGGTCGTCAAACAGTTCTCTGGAGAATACGGAAAGAAGGATCCGCGGACGAAGGCCTATGCCACAAAGGTATACGAAAACTCCATGATGTTTGAATCGTTCGAGTTAAGCCAAATGGCCAGAGAAGATAATAGCCGAGCCGACGCCCTATCAAGACTGGCTTCGGCAGAAACCCAAAACCTCACAGGTTCTATCTACCTGACCGAAGTAAAATCGCCTTCGATAGATAGAAAACAATGCCTAGAAATACACTAAGGAATTAATTGGATGACGCCGATCAGAGCCTTTCTAGAGAAGGATGCCCTCCCACTCGATAGGAAACAAGCCCAAAAAGTGAAGTACCGATCCGCTAGTTATTCGATTGTGGGAGGAAGGCTATTTAGAAGGTCGGTCACCCAACCAATGCTCCGATGCTTGGACCTTGAAGAACAATTGATGGCGTTGGAAAGCATTCACGAAGGTATTTGCGGGGAACATTTAGCTGGACGATCACTTGCCTTCAAAATCCTTAGGCAAGGATTCTTCTGGCCAACCTTGAGGGAGGTTGCTTCGAAATACGTGAAAAAATGCAGGCAATGCCAGTTATTCAACAATGTTCCGAAGCAACCCCCAGAAGAAATGACATCGGTACTCAATCCCATTCCCTTCGCCATGTGGGCGGTAGACATTGTCGGCATCTTACCCACAAGTACTAAGCAGGTTAAATATTGCATCGTGGCCATTGACTACATGACTAAATGGGTGGAGGCTAGACCACTTTTCTCCATCACCGAAGAGGCAGCAAAAAAGTTCATGTTAGAACAAATAATATTGAGGTTCGGCATCCCAATGATATGTGTGTCAGACAATGGAACCCAATTTATTGGAAGCAAGTTTCGGAAATTCTTATTCGAATTTGGGATCCAACAAAAATTCAGCTCGGTCGGCCACCCTCAAGCGAATGGGGCGATCGAAGCAGCCAACAAAATCATATTCGACGGAATTAAGAAGAGATTAGGAGATTCCAAGGGTCTCTGGGCCGAAGAGTTTCCATACGTCCTTTGGGCTTACCGAACAACACCGAGATCATCTACCGGTGAAACTCCTTTCAAGCTTGCCTTCGGCACTGACGCCCTTATGCCGACCGAAGTTGGTCTAGAATCATACAGAACGCAGGTGTTCAACATAGAAACGAACGAATACGGGCTTCGGGCAAATATAGATCTAGTCGAAGAGGAAAGAGAGGCCGCCCACCAAAGAAATTCGAGATATCAGCTTCGGGCAGCCCAATACTACGATTCCGGAATAAAGAAAAGATCTTTCCGTGTGGGGGACTTAGTACTTCGAGAGCTAGCAACTTCAATGACGACCAAACAAGGCAAACTTATGCCAAATTGGGAAGGTCCTTACGTGGTGATTGAAGTGGTTCGTCCAGGAACATACAAGCTAGCTCATTCGGACGGAAGCCACATCAAGAACACGTGGCATGCATCACGCCTTCGTCGCTTCTATCAGTAAGCTTTCACGTATTCATCTATTATTTCCAATGTATATTCCACTACTACTATCAAGCCGAAATATAATTTTCATCCCCGAATAAATAAACGGAATTAAGGACCCATGTTTGGGGCCGATCAAATAAAACGTGTGTCCATACGTTTTAGTATTTAAGCTACTTTGTCATAATTAAGGAGGGAGGAAACATTTCCAACAGAACAAAGAACTTTAATTATTCACAAATTCCTTAAATACTGGGGATATGCTAGGCCGAAAGGCCAAAGATGCATACAAGGGAAAAATTTATGCTAGGCCGAAAGGCCAAAGATGCATAAAAATGAAAAATTTATGCTAGGCCGAAAGGCCAAAGATGCATAAAAATGAAAAATTTATGCTAGGCCGAAAGGCCAAAGATGCATGAAAAGGAAAAATTATGCTAGGCCGAAAGGCCGAAGATGCATAAAAATGAAAATTTTATGCTAGGTCGAAAGGCCAAAGATGCATAAAAATGAAAAATTTATGCTAGGCCGAAAGGCCAAAAATGCATAAAAATGAAAATTTTATGCTAGGCCGAAAGGCCAGATATGCATAAAAAAGGAAAAATTATGCTAGGCCGAAAGGCCAAAGATGCATTAGAATTTTATACAAGGCCGAAGGCCGAAGATGCATAAAAAGAAAGATTTATGCTAGGCCGAAAGGCCAAAGACGCATGAAAATATAAATTATGCTAAGGCAAAAACAAAAGGCCGGAGATGCATAAAAAACTATGCCAAGACAGAATCAAGTCGTAAACGCATAAAGCAGTTATACGATAAATAATTCAAATTACAAAGACGGATTTAAAAAGCCCGAAGGCACGAATATCAGGCCCGAAGGCAATGTTAAATATTACAACAAAGGCTATCGAAAGTAAATTATACTACTCGTCGGAAAGCTCCTGATCTTCACCCGAAGATACCTCCAGCGGCTGATCGGATTTCTCCCTGCCAACTGGATCGGACATACCTAGATCGGTATCGATCAGCCGGGTATGATCGAAGCCTAAGGCATTTGCCTTAATAACGGCATCTGAAAACACACCTAGAGGGGGTGAATAGGTGTATTATGGCTGTTATTGATTATTTATGACCTGTTTTAATTTTCCAGAAACGGCTTGCTGAAATTACTTAACCTGATAATAACAGCAGGCTGAAATGACCTAACAGTTTAATCAGCAGGCTATAAATGCAATGCAGAATGAAATGTGCAGAAAATAAAATGTGACACACGATCTTTTAGCCAGGTTCGACCCCTAAACCCCTATGGTCTACGTCCTGGTCCCTTACCAACTTGGTAAGAGAATATATTATTGATCACTATAAACTGATTACAAGATCCGACAATATATCTCCCTTTACACCCAGCTGCTTACAATTTGGCTTGCTGAATTGCTGTGTTGAACCAACTCTCTAAGCAATACTTCCCAAGTATCCTTCTCTAGTCTAGTTCTACCCACCCAAAACCATAAGCCAAACTTGTACAGCAACTAATCTTTACAATTTGAACAATACAAAGTTTTGATAAATACAACGCAACCTATTGAACCCTCTGAAAATGTATAAACGAATGTGTATGAGAGTTTGAGAGGTTTAAAGGATTTAGCAAAGTGGTTCGAAGTTGTGTATATGATCTTGTTTTTGCACTTGTGATTGTTGTTTTGGAACTGATCAAGACTGTTCCTTTTATAGGTAAACAAGATTGATTTGGGATATAGTCTTCAAGAGGATCCAAAAAGGCTCCATCGATTTTTCTAAGAATGTAACCATTAAAAATGAAGAAGTGGAGGAGCCAAGCAAGAGCTGATGTTTTGTCAATGGTGAGGAGCGTGTATAGTGATATGATGGAGGAGACATTGCTTTTAGCATGTGTTTGGTATAGATTATTAAATAAAGAAAAGTGTTTCTTTATTTAAAGGTTGTCTCCCACTATGCTTGAGATATGAATATTGAAGTGTATATTGTATGTGTATATATCAGAGGGTCCCTTACAATATTTCTATTTAAATAACACACATAATCCTCTGAAAATCGAATGTCTTATTGAATTCTGTCGCCCAGAATCAGCAGGCTGATTTTGTACCGTCTGTAAATTCAGCTTGCTGAAATATATCAAATTGTCCATAACAGCTTGCTGAAATACAATAGTTAGTCTGAACATAATCCTGTACAACATAACACAGCTTGCTGAATTGATAAATAATATGTAAAACAGCTTGATAAATTATAATCATCAAAACATAAGGGTTACAATCTCCCCCTTTTTGATGATTAATGAAGCATTATTTTAGGAGAGAATTCTCCCCCAAAATTCCTGCAATCCTGTAAACTGGGTTAAACAATTATAGCACATGCATTCATGAAGCTATATTAAACAATTAGACCACAGATCTCATAATTCAAGCCACACAAAAAAAACACAGAGTGCCATAATTCAACAAGCAATCACAGATAGTTATAGTTTTACAAATACCAAATTCAAATCAAAAGATATCAGCAACCATCATCAAGTTTTAAAGCATAGCATAAGTTTTAAAGCATTACTACTAAAATATTCTCCCCCTTAACCATTAAAAAGGGGCAACCGGATTAAGCATCATCATCCATGGAGTCATGTTCTGCAGAAACATTTTTAGTCGGAACTGCAGGAGCATCAGTAGTAGCAGGCTGATTTGCAGAAGGAGTGGTGTTATCAGTAGCTGGAGTCGGAGTTGAAGTACCAACAGATCCATCCTTTCCAATTAGCATCGAGATTATAGTTTTTAGGACATTTATCTCACTTTCAAGTGCAGAAATTTTATCAACCACGACAATGTGATTTCCCTTGAGAATAGAGGTATCAGCAGCAACTTGTTCAACCACTTTGACTAGATCATAATTCGCAGTAGTAGCCCCAGTATTAACCTCAGCAGGCTGAGATGTTTCTGCAATGTGCACTAGAGAGCCATTCTCAATTTTCAGATTAGATTGAGTTAAATTTTTAACGTCAATCTGTTCTTTGGCCTGATTTGAATCAACCCCAGTGAAGGATATCTTAAAGAACTGAAGAATCTTAGTGATTAAACATCCATACGGCAATCCAGAGTTTTGTTTCCCAACAGCAGCAATCATTGTATCGAGGACAAGTTTCGGTAAATTAAACGGCATTTTTGAAAGGATTCTCGTACAAACACACACATCTTACCAAGTAAGGTTTGATCGACCTCCCAACCTAGGACTTATATTAGCCGAGCAGATTTTAAACAATAAGTGAGCCAAAGGATTAAGCAATGGAGTGGTGGGTAAAGCTAATTCCATCAGTTTGTTGGGTGCAACTAACACATTGAGCTGATCAACATAAGTAAATCCAGGGAAACTAAGAGACCCATGGGTATACACCTCTACATTTGAGTTAACATTGATATCCAAAATCATAGCAAGAATCGGAGGGTTCAATTGAATTTGCTTTTCATTCACAATAGAGGTTATATTTCCAAATTCGTCTTTCTCCAAATTAGCATAAAATTGACGAATTAAGTCAGGATAGTAAATCTTTGGCATATCAATTAGATAGGATCTCATACCGACTGAATCAATTAAATCCAAGGCACCACATGCAGAAAGTAGTTTCAAAGTAATAGGCTTACCCGGAACAATGGGACGAGTACCTATATGGTGATCAAAGAACCGGTTGGTGAGGGCTTCTGATGCTATATCGAACGCTGGTTTGATTCTTTTCGATGTAGGAGAACCCATCGGAGTTGTGTCGGAACTCTGTTCCGTTTGAGCACTTGGTGTCCCAATCTCTTCAAAAGACGGAGGTGGAATAGGCGACGGCGTAGTTGAAGTTTGGCGAGTGGCTTTGTTCTTGGTGCGGCGGGTTCCAGAAACCATGATTAATTTGAGAGAGAGAGAGAGAGAGAGAGAGAGAGAGAGAGAGAGAGAGAAACCCTAGGTCTTTATGTCGATTTAGAAGAAGTGGAGTGAAGTAATGCTGAGTATTCCCAATTTAAGATATAAGGGGAAAATATTTGATTTAACTTAAAACAAGTAATCATTTATAAAATTATGGCAAGATTACTATATTTATGAAATAAAGCCTGTAACCACTTAGCATAAAATAGGAAAAATGTAATCATGGCAAGTTTTTTTTAAAAAAAAATTTATTTTAAGAAATAAAGCATGTAACCACTTAGCATAAATATAGGCAAATTTAATCATGACATATTATAGGCAATTTAACAGATAGATAATGTCAATAGATTTAGACCAAATTACCATATAAAGATCACAGATAAATTATATTAAGAGGAAGATTAGAGAAGATATTACCAGTCATGTTGAAAAACAGCTTGCTGTTTTATACTTCACACATACCAAGCTCACGCCTGATTAAGTTGAATCTTTCTGTTGCAAGAGGCTTTGTAAAAATATCAGCAAGCTGATATTCCGTAGGGACAAAAATCAGCTTGATCTTTCCTTTAGCAACATTGTCTCGTAGGAAGTGATGGCGTACATTAATATGTTTGGTGCGAGAATGATTTACTGGATTTTCAGATATGTTGATAGTACTTGTATTATCACAATTTATTGGAACTTGACCACATTTGATTCCAAAATCTCTCATAGTTTGAATCATCCATAATATTTGTGAGCAACAACTCCTGGCTGCCAAATATTCTCCTTCTGCTGTAGACAAAGCAATAGATGATTGATTCTTACTTTGCCAAGAAACTAGACTTTGTCCAAGAATTGCACAGATTCCACTAGTACTTTTACGATCAGTTTGGCTTCCTGCATAGTCAGCATCACTAAATCCAACAAGTTCGAAGGAATTTGTGATGGGATAGAACAACCAAAGATTTGTTGTACCACGGAGATATTTAAAAATACGTTTAATGACACTTAGATGAGATTCCTTTGGATTGGCCTGAAATCGAGCATAAACGCAAACACTATACATAATATCAGGTCTTGAAGCAGTTAGATATAGAAGACTTCCAATCATTCCTCGGTATTGACGAATATCAACACTTTTTCCATTTTCATCCGAAATGCAGCTTGCTGTTTTGGCACATTGGAGTAGATTTCGGCTTGACGTTTTCAAACCCATATTTTTTCAGTAGGTTGTTGACATATTTTGTTTGGTGAACATAAATACCATCTTGAGTCTGCTTGATTTGGAGTCCCAAAAAGAAGTTCAGATCGCCCATCATACTCATATCAAACTCATTGTGCATACGCTTGGAAAACCACTTACACATTGAGTCATTAGTTGAGCCAAAAATAATATCATCAACATTTATTTGCACAACTAAGATATCTTTACCATTTAATCTTGTGAATAGAGTAGGGTCGATTTTACCTCTAAGAAATCCATGTTTGATCAGAAGTTCACTTAGACGTTCATACCACGACCTAGGAGCCTGTCTTAATCCATATAGTGCCTTTTTAAGCTTTAATACATGGTTTGGAAACTGAGCACTTTCAAATCCAGGAGGCTGTTTTACGTATACTTCTTCTTTCAGCCTACCATTTAAGAAGGCACTCTTCACGTCCATTTGATGAAGCTTGATTTTCTTGAAGCATGCAAAGGAGAGAAGCATTCTGATTGATTCTAGACGTGCAACAGGTGCATATGTTTGATCAAAATCAATCCCCTCTTGCTGATTATATCCTTGAGCTACGAGTCTAACTTTATTTCGAGTGACCGTCCGAAATTCATCAACCTTATTCTTAAAAATCCATTTGGTACCAATGATGGAAACATCTTTAGGTGGTTCCACTAGTTCCCAAACGTCACATCTTTCGAATTGACTAAGTTCTTCTTGCATTGCTATGAGCCAATTTTCATCATTTAAAGCTTCTTTTATGTTTTTCGGTTCTTCTTGTGCAAGAAAGGCAGAAAATGCACAGATATTTGCTTGAGCTTTCCTTATCTTGATGCCATCTGTCTTTTCTCCAATAATAAGCTGTGGAGGATGATTTTTAACCGTTCTAGTGGCTTTAGGAAGAGAGTGTTGAGCAATAACTTCTTGTTCTGCAAGTTTGATCATTTTGTGAGGTTGAATTCCTTGAGCATGAAGTTCCCTTTTTGAACTTAGATTTGTTTCTTGCTCTTCCAAGGTTAATTTTGCAAGTTTTTCTGACGATTCTTCAACAGGAATAGTGAAATCAGCTTGCTCTTTTTCTTCATCAACTGGTGCAGTTTGTGTTTCTTCATTTTGCTTTACTGATGAAATCAGCTTGCTGTTTGTATCTGTTCCTGCATCAACTTCCTCTTCTCTTGGCAGATCATTATTATTTTCTTGAAAAGATATATTAATTGATTCTTCAACAATTTGTTTTGATATTTTATATACTCTATAAGATTTACTAGTTAGAGAGTACCCAAGAAAAATAGCCTCATAAGATTTTGCATCGAATTTACCGTCGCGATCAATTGTTTTGAGAACAAAACATCTTGATCCAAATATCTTGAAGTAACTGATGTTTGGCTTTCTTTTATTCAGCAATTCATATGGAGTTTTGTTGAGAATATGTCTGATGAGAACTCTGTTAAGAACATAGCAAGCTGTATTTACAGCTTCTGCCCAAAAATTCCTTGGCAACTTGCTTTCTTGAAGTATAGTCCTTGTTGTTTCTTGTAAAGACCTGTTCTTCCTTTCTACTACCCCGTTTTGTTGTGGAGTTCGGGGTGCTGAAAATTCATGAGAGATACCTCTATCTTTACAATAGGTGATGAACTCCTTTTGAAATTCACCTCCATGATCACTTCGAATCCCTACAAGTCTTGTATTCAACTTATTTTCAAGTAACTTGATTAGATTCTCAAATTCATCAAAAGCACAATCTTTAGTTTTAAGAAACAATACCCATGTGAATCTGGAATAATCATCGACAATAACAAAGGCATATTGTTTACCTCCAATGCTTTTATATGCTTCTGGACCAAACAGGTCTAGATGCAAAAGTTCTAAAGGTTTAGCAGATGATACCATGTTCTTTGATTTGTGAGGAGTTCGAATTTGTTTGCCTAATTGGCAAGCTGAACATGTATCTGTCTTTACATATTTCATTTTAGGTAACCCTCGAACTAAATTCTTTGAAATCAGCTTGCTGAGTTGATCCATATGAACATGACCTAGCCTTCTATGCCATAGATTATGAGATGTGTCAACTGCAGCTAAACAGTATGCTGTGTCCTGTAACTTAAAATCCAATATATATATATATATATATATATATATATATATATATATATGTATATATATATATTTCCTTCCCTTCTAGCGACTAGTGGGATTTTGTTAGTACCAAGATAGATAATACATTTTTCTTTATCAAAAACAACATTATGACCATCATCATATAACTGACTTATACTAAGCAAATTATACTTAAACCTTGAACAAATTGAACTTTGTCAATTGAAAGCATGTTGTTACCGATTTTGCCTTTTCCAAGAATTTGAAGAGTTTTGCTATCACCAATTGTAACTTTTCCACCCTTCTTCTTTTTGAGAGTGATAAACTGAGACTCATCTCCGCACATGTGCCTTGTACACCCGCTATCCAAAATCCATTCCTTTGAGTTTGTCTTTGCGGCTAGGCATACCTATGACACAAATAAGAACAACTTATCCTTTTGGTACCCAAATTTTGTTGGGTCTAGTATGGTTAGTAGATAGAACATATAAATCATGTAATTCAGATTTCTTGAACCATTTTTGAACCCATCTTGGTTCATAATTTCTGGTTTTTCTACTTCTGTCAGCCTGATAACAGTAGGCTATTTTCCCATTTTGGCAGGCTGATTTTGTCTGAGTTGTGCAGTGCTTAGCAAGATGTCCCTTCTTATGACACTTGTTACATATCTTCCGAGGCATTGCATAATCATAAGGAATTCCACGTGTTCCATCATATTTGAGAGCATTTTCTTTTGAGGTTGAAGCTAATCCAACTCCTTCTTTTTCTATAAGAACTGCAGCTTTATTGATATGAGAGTTTCTTCACCTTGAACAAATTTTCCCATTCCTTTGTTAAGTCTCTTTATCTCCTCCTTGAGTTCTTTTATTTTTCTAGCTTGTTGTATAACTTCCTGTGAAGCTTCTGTTTCTTCTTTCAGCTTGCTGATATGAATATCTTTGAATCCTATTTCATCATTCAGCTTGCTGATTTGAATTTCTCTGGTTTCTATATCAGCTTTCAGCTCGCTGAGTTGCTTGATTAGAACATCATTTCTTCTGAGTATTACTTTGTTGAGTCCTTCTAATTGAGTTATGCTATCCTTCAACCTTGAAATCATAGATTCATGTTCATCTAGAGCTTTTTCTTCCATTAAATCTCTGACTAATTTCTTAAGATGAGTATTTTTCTCTTTCAATTTGTTGTTCTCTGTCTTTACTTTGAGAAATTCTTCAGAAGATTCCTGCATAGTTAGTTGTTCTATAACATAATTAGTAGGTAATGAATTATATGAATTTCCCTCACTGTTGTTATCATCTGAGTCTATTTCATTGCTTTCCATTTCGGTGTTATCTTCTTCATCGAGACCAACCAAAGCTAAATTAACCATATCATCACTTGAGTCTTCTTCAGAGGTAGAGTCATCACTCTAAGTCATCAAAGCCTTGGATTTTCTTTTGTCCTTGAATCCAGCTTGCTGTTTTGACTTGTTCTTTAATTTGTAGCAGTCTCTTCGATAGTGACCCTTTATGCCACATTCAAAACACGTTTCTTCCTTGAATTCTTTTTTGTTGTCCAAAGGATTTCTTTTAAATTTCTTCATTTGATTCTTCTTTTCAATAAGCCTTTTAATTCTCCTTGAAATGAGGGCTAAGTCCTCATCTGATTCTGACTCTCCTTCAGATTCCAGCTTGCTATTTGTCGAATGAAGTGCCAAGTTCTTCATTTTTGCAACTGGAGCTTGTGATGATCTGGCTTGGCTAGCATTAATTTTTGCTTCAAAGTGTTCAAGTTCAGCAAAAACAGCCAAAGTATCCATGGTGTCAATTTGAGAGGAAGATTCCAACGCTGTTACCTTAGGTGAATAAGACCAAGGTACGACACTTAATATTTTCATGTTAATTTCAGCTTGAGGTATTGATTTTCCAAGCAGTTTGAGACCATTCATTGTTTTCTGAAATCTTGCTTGACTTTGCCTTATAGTCTCATCTTCCTTGACAATAAAACTTCCAAACTCATTCATTAACGTACTGAGTTTAACTTTCTTCAATGTAGTCGAACCTTCATGATACAGTTCCAACGTGTCCCACATCTCTTTGGCGGATTTGCATGAGGAGACTTTGTCACTTTCACTTGCAGAAAGACCATTCATGATAGTATTCATTGCCCTGGTGTTGTAGCTTTCCTTGACCAATTCGGCATCAGTAAGCTCATCAATGTGTTTCGGCTTGCTTTCTTTGTCAAGAAATATATACGGGTCTTTGTTGACAACTCTCCATTCTAGTGGTTCTTTTGACAGGTGCATCTTCATGCGATCTTTCCACCAGTTATAGTTTTCAGTTCTGAGCAGCAAAGGTGCACGGTGATTTGATGAACCGAGAGGATAATCATCAGCCATATCGATCGATACTTTTCCTGTTACAGAAAGATTAGTATACCAAAGCTCTGATACCAATTGAAAACACACCTAGAGGGGGGTGAATAGGTGTATTATGGCTGTTATTGATTATTTATGACATGTTTTAATTTTCCAGAAACGGCTTGCTGAAATTACTTAACCTGATAATAACAGCAGGCTGAAATGACCTAACAGTTTAATAACAGCAGGCTATAAATGTAATGCAGAATGAAATGTGCATAAAATAAAATGTGACACACGATCTTTTAGCCAGGTTCGACCCCTAAACCCCTATGGTCTACGTCCTGGTCCCTTACCAACCTGGTAAGAGAATATATTACTGATTAACTGTTGAGTTTTAAAAAATTTCGAGAAACGGCTTGCTGATATGACCTGACCAGTTAGAAACAGCAGGCTGAATTTGAAAATGAATGCAGTGCAGAATGTAAATGTGCAGAAAAATAAATGAACACAAGATCTTTTAGCCAGGTTCGACCCCAATCCCCTATGGTCTACGTCCTGGTCCCTTACCAACTTGGTAAGAGAATATATTATTGATCACTATAAACCGATTACAAGATCCAACAATATATCTCCCTTTACACCCAGCTGCTTACAATTTCGCTTGCTGAATTGCTGTGTTGAACCAACTCTCTAAGCAATACTTCCTAATTATCCTTCTCTAGTCTAGTTCTACCCACCCAAAACCATAACCAAACTTGTACAGCAACTAATATTTACAATTTGAACAATACAAAGTTTTGATAAATACAACTCAACCTATTGAACCCTCTGAAAATGTATAACCGAATGTGTATGAGAGTTTGAGAGGTTTAAAGGATTTAGCAAAGTGGTTCGAAGTTGTGTATATGATCTTGTTTTTGCACTTGTGATTTTTGTTTTGGAACTGATCAAGAGTGTTCCTTTTATAGGTAAACAAGATTGATTTGGGATATAGTCTTCAAGAGGCTCCAAAAAGGCTCCATCGATTTTTCTAAGAATGTAACCATTAAAAATGAAGAAGTGGAGGAGCCAAGCAAGAGCTGATGTTTTGTCAATGGTGAGGAGCGTGTATAGTGATATGATGGAGGAGACATTGCTTGTAGCATGTGTTTGGTATAGATTATTAAATAAAGAAAAGTGTTTCTTTATTTAAAGGTTGTCTCCCACTATGCTTGAGATATGAATATTGAAGTGTATATTGTATGTGTATATATCAGAGGGTCCCTTACAATATTTTTATTTAAATAACACACATAATCCCCTGAAAATCGAATGTCTTCTTGAATTCTGTCGCCCAGAATCAACAGGCTGATTTTGTATTGTCTGTAAATTCAGCTTGCTGAAATATATCAAATTGTCCATAACAGCTTGCTGAAATACAATAGTTAGTCTGAACATAATCCTGTACAACATAACACAGCTTGCTGAATTGATAAACATTATGTAAAACAGCTTGCTGAATTA
The DNA here is from genome assembly GCA_036435485.1 of Saposhnikovia divaricata. Lineage (NCBI taxonomy): Eukaryota > Viridiplantae > Streptophyta > Magnoliopsida > Apiales > Apiaceae > Saposhnikovia > Saposhnikovia divaricata. The sequence continues at coordinate 19,893,169 of CM071600.1, forward strand.
TAATCATCAAAACATAAGGGTTACAGCATCATCATAACCAATCTGGTAACACCGCTCTTCGGTACGCTCGAGCTTCTTCAGCAACTTCCTAGAGCCCTTTCTTGTGGTCTTTAGTTGCTTGTTTCTCCACTCCAAGCGTTTCTGCAAAACATCCAGCTTCTCCTTGAGCAGGTCATTTTCTGCCTTCAAGGACTCCGACTGGCCCGTAACCCTCTCGAGTTCGGTCGACGAATTTCGAAGGTCCTCTTCAGCTTTGACCACTCTTGCTTCCAGCTGGTCAACCTTCTTCAGCTTTTCCTGCATCCCTTCGACCCTCTCGGTCACCACAGCAGACCAAGAAGCACCCTGGAAATAAACAAAGGAAAAAAAATCAAAAGCCGAAGAAGTACAGACGAATGAAAACGACGGACAAAATATAACTTACCATGGAGAGGAGGGCCATCATCTCGGAACAAGCCTGAAGATCGGTCGCCTGATCATAAGTCGGTCTGTCGGCCGGAAGGGCAAGACCTCTGCATAGATCGGGGCCCACAATGGTCGAAGACGGTGGAGCTGGGACAATAATCTTATCAGTCTCTAAGACGCCCCATTGAGGTGCATACACTTTCAAACCTGAATCACCCGATCGAACCCTCTTCCTGGGTTCGTTCGTAGTGACAGGATCGGCATCCCTTGGCTCTGACCCTTGAAGAGAAGTTGAGGTCGGGGGAACATTCACTAAAGCTCTCTCCCCTTCATCAATCACCGAATCCCCCGCCTCATCGGCCTCCTTATTACCTTCGGCCGCCAAAGCAGCAGCAGCAAGGTCAGCCGCCTTTCTACGCTTCCTTTCAATGATCTCATCGTGGGAAGACACTGCATAAAACAAAGAAAAATGTTAAGGCATAAATAACCGAACGACTACAAGCAGAGGTATTTGGACAAAATACGGATACATGCTTATCACAAGAAACAAGTACGCAATATGAAAAAACAGAAAGACAAGAGAATGTTACCACTACCCCAAAGACCGATCAACCAGTCATTATCCCGACTGACCGACAATGGAACTTTATCCATATCCAGACGACAGAGCAGGCGATAATCATGCTTGTCCGCATCCAAAAGCGTGGTACGAAACTCCAGTCTCGAAGGATCGACATCCTTCCAAACACCAAACTTTTCCATCCTGGGGCCGGAGACGAAAGCCCACTTCATATGGGTCTCTTTGTTGCTAGAATTCGTAAACGCCCAATCCGCTCTACCGACCCGACGGGCGATAGTGTAGAAGTCATTACTCTTCGCATTCCGTCGAAACTCGAAGTGATGCCAGAAGAGATTGGCCCTTGGTACCATCTTCACAACCAAGCACCGAGCTTGAAAGACGTTGATATGAATGAAGCTGTTCGGGTCCAACTGACCGATGGCAATCCCCGTCTGTTTGAGGATACTCTTCAAAATGTGCACATCGGCAGACGGAATCCGCACTTGAACGCAGCTTCAGAAATACCCGTGGCTCGACCTCCTCCGTACGCCGCCGGGACTTCGGGGTTGTGCCAAACCCTGTCGTTCCTCCTTGGAGTGTAAAAATACCAAACATGCTTCTCCACGACGTATTCCGAAGAAAACTTGGCGATCACGTTCTCGATCAGCGTCGACCGATAGTTGGCCGCCGGAAACTCTTCGGCGTTGCTAAAAGGACACACTTCCGAAGGACCCGCGCCTTCGGTCGACCGATCCATATCCCTGCATTCGGAAATGTAGAGATTAGCCATGTACTCGGGCAGAATTAAGAAAATAATTTAACAAGAAAAAGAAAACCGAGTACAGTGGGCCAGGATCGGTCAAAAGTGTCCCATATCCCGAAACGTGATTAAAAATTAAAAAATCAATAAAGATAAAAGCGACTCAAACGAGCTGCTCGAAAAACATCTTAGCCCTAAATCGAATTCTGATCGATCTCCTAAACCCTATGGAAAGCTTTTCGAAGACTAAATGATTCAAGGAAAACGAAAATCAGGCCCCTCTTTTGCTCAAGAAAATGCAGAAAAAGCATGCATATACATACATATACATACAGATATATACAATGGATGTCATAAAAAAGGGACAAAGAGAAGCTTACTTGTTCGAAGATTCTCGAGAAGATCGTACTCTTGAGGGTAGAATTCTCGTACGTGGGCCTCCAACGAAGTCGGAGAACTTAAGCTTTCCGGAGAAGAAACGACGGTTCCAATCGTCGATAGAGGTTATCTTTAGAACAGACTTTGTTTGGAAAATTTTGAGAAGTAACGTATGCATAAAAAGAGAGGGATATGGGTCGCATGGGTTTTTAAAACAAAAAAGGATGTGACGCTTGGAATGAAATGATCTTTCGAATTCAACGACCAAGATTGAAGCGTGAATCTCGAAAACAGACAGATGTCCCTCATAAAGTAACACGGTTCCCCAAGGGACATCTCGACCTTGTCCATCGCCATACAACCGAATGAATGTTCAGATTAATTCAACAATGCGACTGAACAGAATGTGCCGAATGAAAACATGGATTCTTTAGTCTTCGTCCCAAAAACATCTCCGAACGAAGCCTAGGGACATGTTGGAAGCCATTTATCTATGATGGGCCGGACCGAAGGCCCGAGAAGTAAAGTCCAAATGCCCAAACGGTCTCCTCTTTCTTAAACGGTCTTCATTCACTTTCGGTGGTGGAAAACATAATGATGCTTATGGGTCCCCTCTTGAGGTAACAGACATAATTCCTAAGGTATAAATATAGACTCTAATCCATAAGAGAGGATACACTAGTAGAAAATAGGCCTTTTACGTCGGTTAAATCGACCTTATACGTCGGTTAAATGGCGACGTATGGAGGGGCGACGTATAAAGTCACGAGTCTTTTACGTCGGTTAAAAAGGCGACGTAATAGGTACAATATACGTCGGCTTAATAACCGACGTAAAAGGCCAAACTAACCGACGTATAAAAGTATGAGTACCCGACGTATAAAATAAAAAGGCGACGTATATTGTTATTCTTTTACGTCGGTTCTTCTAAATAACCGACGTATATGATCCAAAAAAATTAAAAAAAATAAAATTTTATAGCAGCATTCTGGCAATTATAAAACCTCTTAAATTGAAGCATCGTTATGATATTTGTAACAGCATTCTAGCAATTATAAACCTTTTATTTCTTTCCAGTATGATCTATAGTTCTTTACAGAAAGAAAATCAAGAAATATATACAACCATCAGTACAACCGAACATTCTATACAACCAACAGTCCAGCAAATATCCACAACCAACAGTCCCTACTAATTCTATACAACCCAGAATTTTTTTTAAAAACCATCAGTACTATACAATCAATTCAACTGAACAATTCTCAAAATCAGGAACAATTAACATAATTCCCAGGCTTCCTCTTTGCGCCTGCGAAATGACAAACATTAAATACAAACTTAATATCAATCCTCCTGCAAGTTCTTTTGTACAGTGCATCCTGTAATTCTTGACTCGTGTAATTGCCACTCAGAAGCATCCCATGTTTCAGTATCTTCATGATTGAGGATGTCATTCAAAAATGGCATTGCAGCCTCTGTGGCTTTCTCCCATTACTTACATGATAAATATCCATGTTGGAACATCTGCTCTATCCACAATTTCTTGGACTCCAAAGTGTGTGCAGGTCCTTTTTGGATTTCACCTTTGGGTCGAGTTGGTCAATCAACTGATATAAAAAAGAGTAAACCTAGTAACAAAAAAACAAAACTATTCTATCAAGTGTGTATAAAAGATATACATTCAGTATACTTACACTCTCTGCAGTCTTAAGATCAGCACACTATTCATCCCCATATGAAATACGACTTAACCAAATCCCATGCATAGTAAGTCCTCTTAATTTGTGCTCCCCTTCTTCATGTGTGTAGTCACACGTCAATCTTAAATTCCAATATATGTGGGTCCCTTGCATCATCCTAAAGGTATAATCTAATGAAAAAGAAACAGCAACATGAATATTTATCAAGGGCACAGGTTACAAAAAACGAGTAATTAGTACTGGCAGTGCGGCACAATGCCTTTGATTAGCAAATAGAGTGGCTGACAAGAAGTGATACCTGTGTCTTCTGTGACTGAAGGGTCTTAATTATCATCGGTCCTCAGGGAAATGATGTCTGTTCCTCTTATGCGAGTTGTAATCATCTTTCTTTCTACCATAGGAGGAGCGAGATTTTCCTCTATGTTGTCTGAAATAACGATATCTATCATTCCGCCGAGGTGAGTAGCTCCGAGATCGTCTTCTACCATGGTAGTGAATTGTGAGCATATATATATATGCTCACAATTCACTACACACATTTTCTTTACGTTCAAAGTACACTATACAAAACACGACTTATTCATCCTTACACCGGAGGTGAATTGGGGGGACAATCCCTCACATTCTTCTCATTTTGCAGGATCAACCCGAGGACCGACCCGGTGGAAATTCAGTCGTAACAATAAGTATAAAAATAATTTTGGAAAATTATCCTTAAATTTGTATTGAATTAAAAGAAAAACATGTGAAATGGTATAAATTCTTTTCATAAAAGGAATATGTATATTAGAACGGAGAAAACGAGTAATAACTTTAAAATTTTAAGATATAGCGGAAGGTCAACAAAATCTTATGCTATTCATTATTCAACATTAGGTACATGTGTGCATTTTTCTAGATTGTAAGATTGAGAAAGAGGTGAGCTGGAGCCGGAAGCTTTTTAATAATGATACTCCCTCCGTCTCTTAATGTTTTTCTCGTTTGATATGTCGGTACTGTTCATAACAAGAGACAAATTACTAATTTACGTCTAATCTATAAAACCAAATATAGTCATGAGTGATCTTGTTGGATTCGTATTTATGAGTACTTTAATACAGTGAAGTTTTTATATTTAATATTAATACGAAATTAAAGATATTAACGATTAAAAGTGTGCGTTGGCAAACGTGTCCAAGGGAAATGGGAAGAGTTTTTTGAGGCGGAGGGAGTACGAGATTAGGAGCTAATAATAATATGATATTAGATGTGTGTTTTTTCAGCAGCTGTGCCTGAGTAGTGTATACGCACCTGTGACCCCCATATATAAGAGGACTAATAAGATGTCCCCCAAGGGATTCCGATATTTTAATATGGGTTTGTCCCGTTTGGATTCCGATATTTTAATATATAATACTACTTGCTTTTCGTCAAAAAAAAAAAAAAAAAAATAAGATGTCCCCGAAGGGACAGGACTAATCAATCATTCCTAACGTACAATATAATGATAGATGGCTAGATCCTTTACCAAACCCACTCAAAAGTAGTCAACATGAAAATCTGAACCCTCTTGGCGTTTGTGTTTCCTCTGTACAATAGTGTTCCAAGGAGTAAAAAACTTAACTAAAATTTGTGAAAAATTAGGAACAGGGACTCACCTTATTGACTAACTAATTAAAAATTGGAAAATACTAACCATAGTCCTAAGGTTATGATTAATCATTAAATATTCTCATATTTTCAACATTTATTCTTAATTATTTAATTAATTTTTGATTTTTCAATGCTTCTTTACATCACTAATTTAATTTTCCAAGTAATAATAGTGGACCCCTTGCATTCACATTAATTAAAATTGACATATTAAATGCATTTATCCGCTTACATTAACTCTCAATCACAACCCTTAGAGCTATGTTTAACATTACCCTTAAAAATTTTAGTTGAAAATATTTTGATAAATCCCGTATTCATTTATTCGTGAAATGTTTTTAAACCCAAATTATATTAAAAAATGGTTGACAATTTTCTTTTAATCCTGGATGTTGCTCATGAATGGTTTAGGGTGAGGGAGGTAAATACATGTTTTTCACACAAAATTGATGAAAATAATAATTTTGGGAAGATGGTTGAAAATAAAGCATTTATCAAATAGGGTATTCAGAATACATAAGATACGCATTTGATAATTGGGTATCACATATGAGATACCCAACTATGAAATGCATGCGTATCTATTTTTTTTAAGATACGTATTTGTAAATTGTGTATCTTCTATAAAATGAGATATCCAACTGGCAAATGCGTATCCCATCTGGTAAAAATTGCCACCCCACCGAAAAATTGATATTTTTATTGATTTCACTTAAAAACTTGTTATTTTTAACATTTTTCCCATGAACGACGGAATTTTTTTAAGGTGGTACAAAATGAAATTGTTGAAACGCATATTCATAATTTCAGTTAAGCATTAGCATGTTTTTACAAAAAGAAAAAAAACATACTTAGTATGCAGCTTTAGCTGACATGAACTATATGTACAAATAGCTTCTTTTTTTTTTTTTTTGGAATAGTTAGACTTACAACTTTACAATTGAGTATCTGTAAGAAAATTCTCGGATTCGGTCAGAGTCGGACCCAAATTATGAGATAATTGAAGATAAACGCTTAACACTTGAACTATATTTCCAATCGTGTTCATATACAATTAGCCTTTTGAAATATTGTAATCTCTTCTTTTCAATTATATCTTGTTCATATTATTTTTTACACGTATTTTAAAGAATTAATAAAACGTAAATCAAGCTAGTCGAGAAGGAAAAAAAAAGGAGAGAAGCGAACGAGTACCAGAGCTAGCTAGCCGAGACAAGTATGCAGTTTTTGCACTTGATAGTTGGGGGGTGCATGGTAGCTTTTCTTTATAGGTTGGAGTGTGATTCTATGCGCTTTCCACTGGGGGGTGGCCGAGACAAGTATGCAGTTTTTGTACTTGATAATTGGGGGGTGCATGGGAGTAGCTTTTCTTTACCAAACCCACTCAAAAGTAGTCAACATGAAAATCTGAACCCTCTTGGCGTCTGTGTTTCCTCCGATTCTGTACATTAGTGTTCCAAAAAAAAAAAAATTCCTTAAGTTTGTGAAAAATTAGGAACACGGACTCACCTTATTGCCTAACTAATTAAAAATTTTATTTGAAAATATTTTGATAAATCCCGAGTTCATTTATTGGTGAAATGTTTTTAAACCCAAATTATATTAAAAAATTATTGACAATTTTCTATTAATCATGTTACTCATGAATGGCGGAATCTTTTTTAAGAAGGTACAAAATGAAATTCTTGAAATTTATTTTCATAATTTCAATTAAGCATTAGCATGTTTTTACAAAAACAAACACACTTAAGTATGCAGCTTTAGCTGATATGAACTATATATACAATTAACTTTTTGAAATATTATAATCTCTTGTTCCAATTTTATTGCTCACATTATTCTGAACAAGTATTTTAAAGAGTTAAAGAAACGTAAATTCATAAATTAATTTTCCAATTATCTTTTTCTAAATGAAAATTTAGCATTTAAATTTTTATTTAAAAAATAATGAAACAATATTTTATTTATGTTATAGGAAAAAAGTGAACAATTAAATTAGGACTAGAGGGTATGATTCAGATGAGAACAATTTATACGTGAGAACAATAAGAACAAATTGTTCTACATTCTTTTAAAAAGTGTCGAACAATTTTTTTTTGATAATTCGGTATTCGTGCCAGTTTTCACGCATCTCAACTAATCCAACTAATTCGAAGGACGGCATGCTATCACACTCATATCTACCGAACATGGCAATCCACTCACTTCCGTAGCTTCTAGTGGGATTGAACATATGATCTTGGGATGTAAGTCCCTAAGTCACGGTACCAATCAACTGAGACACTCGTGATGGGTAAAAGTACAGAACAATTATTTGACATATTTTTTACATTTTCATTGTTGTATTATTATGCTACAAAATAAAAAAAATTATCATTTTATAGTAACATGTATTTTTAGCTGGGCGTGATCCTAGGATTAGAAATATGTATTTCACATTTTTTTTTTGTGCTTCAAAATTTTTTAAAATTATTAAATAGTTGCTTAGGTCTATATATATACTAGCATATAACCCGTGCGATGCACGGGTAAACTGTTTAATTATATTTCGTTAAAATTTTAAGTTGTATATATATTTTTATTATTAAAATATATTTTGAATTTTATAAATTTCATGAATATAAATATTATTATAATTATGTATTTTAATTATTACTTTCAAATACATATGTATATATAAAAATATTACATAAAAGCAGTTTTTTTAACTTTTATTTAGTAGAAAGAGTGAAATATATCTAATCATGTAGACCTTTTTTCGATTTTTATACAAAATTTTTTATATTATAAGTGTTTTCCAGATTTTATGTAATTTTTAACTATATAATTTATAACTCATGTAATGCACGGATGTTTTTTTAATAATTGTTATCTTATTACTCATATATATATATGTATATATATATATATATATTTAATTAGTAGGAAAAAAAATTATTTACGTTAATAAAATATCATAATACATTTTTTATAGTATTTTAAACGATAATGTTTTAATTTTTAACTATAATATGTTATTGACGGGAATTTTTGGAAGTAGCTTATAAGATTATATAAAGGTGTAATAATACTTTATTAAAAAAATAATTTTTTTTTGATTATAATATGATATTGACGGGAATAGAACCTCAAACTCTTAAAAATAGTTTTAAAAATAATATATATGTTTAATAAAGATATGTTGTTGGTGGGATTTGAACTTAATCCATGAGAATATTTTAAATATTAGAAAAAAAATATTCTTCTAGTATTAGATCCAACGGTTTTCACTAATCTATCTCAAAATCGAACAGTTGCTATTGAGTGTACCAAAAAAGTGTACATTTTAAATATTTTTATCTTAATATTTTTATTTGATTATTTATAATTTTAATATCTATTATTAATTAGTAATAATATAAATTATAAAAGATAATAAAATATGATTATACGTTTTTGATAGTATTCTAATTGATAGTCTTTTTCTTGTATATTGAAAATAGATAAATAACTGTTAAATTTAATATGTTATCTTGATTGAGCTTGTCATGTAATGCCAATTTGTTCTCACGAATGCCACAAAGTACATGCTAATTGCGAGGAGTAAGGTGAAGATTAGAGGGTGGGTTCGAGACTAATTGTGGTCATTACGTATGGAGATTATAGCACTACAAGGAATATGGCCTGTTACAACACCGAAAAAGTGTATCATTAGGCTCCAAAAGTGTTACAATACCTGTTTATGCAACACTTTTGCTAAAAGTCAGTGTTGCATTTGCCGGCGTGGCAACAGCCTTCTGTAGCAACGCTTTTTGTGTTTATTGCAACGCTTTTCAAAGTATTACAAAAAGAGTTTGGTGTAGTTGTAACACTTTTGCATGTTTTAGCAACATTTTAAATATGTTACAACAGACGAATGCAACACTTTTTTGCAACATTAATTGACTTAAAAATGGTACAAAGTGATTTTATTGCAACATATTTTTGCAACATTATTATGCATTTTGCAATACTTTTGGTTTTTTTTGCAACATTTATATGCAACATTTTGGAACCTTTTGCAATACTTTTTGATATTTTTGCAACATTTCTCTGCAATATTTTAATTACTATTGTAATACTTTTTAATTTTATTGGCAACACTTTTTTGCAACATTTTTATTAGTTCACATTGCAATGTCCTGTTTGAAATTTCAATATCCATGCATGAAAGCATATACCAAACCAGAAATGACATTTCATTAATGTCCAACCAAACCAGAAATGACATTTCATTAATGTCCAACAAACACGTCAATAAAGAAGGCCAAACATTAAACGCATAGTCTAAAGTCGAAACACACACAAGTCGACTTACACGTACCAAAAGTACGTCACTCTGCGTAGTCTAATTGTTAATGTTACTGCACCAAAAGCACGCATATAGAAAGCAATACTTATGCACTGATCGTCAATCATCATTTTCGTCATCGGCCTCGTGAGCATTGTCATCAGCGCGATCATCCTGCTGCTCATGATCACTGCCTTCCTCACTTTCGTCACCAGATGCAAGACATAACTCTTTGACATCAAGGTACTTAAAATCTGGATTGATTTCTCCCAATTTTGCTACTACCTTTGACATTTTCTCACACACCCTTTTATCTACCATCTCCTGCATTTCAGCCATGATTTCCTCCCTTAAAGACTTTTTCAGATCATCAATATCAGGAGTACTACTGGAAGTATAAAGTTTTGGCTGCTGAGCTGTCATCATTTTTCTGCATTTTCCAGATCTTCCTAAAAGCCAATTTGGTCCATGTTTTGGTTTTTTGACTTGTTCGCCCCCACTGCCAGCTTCAACAGTTGCAGTCTACGAAAAAGCATGATTAAACAAAAATACAAGACATTAACACTGAAAAGAAAGTCTTCCTTCAAAGGAAAAAATTGAATAGATGAAAAGGACTAAAAAAATGAAATACTTGCATCTTACCTTATATACGCGTCCTGGCTTCCGTTTACGAGTTTTGTCATAAATATCGTCTTTCGGAGCTAGCATTTTAGGATCTATCTTCTTTTCTGCTTTCTGCCAAAATTATGCAGAGTGACATAATTAGAAAATTAAAGCAAGTATAGAAGTGGTAATAAACACATTAGAAAATGAAAGCATCTTTTAAATAAAAGCTGGACATACTATGCCCTCTCTAATCTGCACAAAACTTTTACGACCAGCAGTGTGCGCTTCTACCAATTGACGATTCTCTGCATTTCTCTTAGCTAGATCCTGACCATTAAATAAAGTGCACATAATATAAAATAACTTACAACAATTTTGAAAAAAAAATTGTGAAAAAGTACTAGCTAACGGATTGATATATTAGTCGATATACCTTAACGTCTTCATCCGCCCAATACTTGAGAAGAGCCTTGAATTCTTCGTTCGAAATGACAGGGGGCCTATTTTTTAGCCCGTCTTCATCATTATCATATTTGAGATAATGGTCTTTCTTAATCCGGCTCTTGTGCAGCCTCCACAAAACACCAATAGTGCGCAAAGTATAGGTTCTTCCTTCCTCGGGAATATCATATTTTGTCTAATAAAATTAGTTAAAATTATTAGTGGCATTTACATGTGACTGACATACTACTGACCTATTAATTACTCTTACTTAATCCTAAATACAATAAAAAGAATAGAGATCATTAAAAAGGTCTACAATATTTTGAGGTTACCTTAACAAAATTCCATAGTTCCTCCTTCTGTTGTTTTGGAAATTTGTGCCAATTGACGAGATCAAGTGGGACAGACTGCCTAGCCAATGTCCCCAAAAAGTTTTTATATTCAGACAAGTCTTTGTCAGTGTCAGCCACAGCCTGGAACTCGCAATTCAACTTAATAACCTTCTTCTCATCAGGCCTCCTTATGTAAACATTATTCATTCGGTTTGGTCCTCTACGCTTGTTGCCTCCTAAAAGTGGTACAAAACACTTAAGTACTAATTCAACACAAAATCTGATTCAAGAATATATCAAGAAAACCTACAATTACCTGTTGAGGTTTCAACTATTTCTACATGAGTTTCTGAATGAGATGTCTGACCACCATCATCCACTTTGTTTTTTTCTTTTTCAAGGGTCTTTTGACGATCTTTCATCGACATGTAAGCTTCCATTGAACCAATTCCTTGATTGTTATATCTTTTTGCAGGCGCCGGTTGCAATAATGGTAAGCCTGGTGGTAAATCTTTAGGCAATGGAGGGGGAGGTGGTAAATTCTCAGAAATGACAGGGGATGAATGTTTAGGTGGTTTAGACTGCATACTCGAGGCCTGCATTTACACAAGAAGTTGTAGTTTGGCATAAGCTTTATCATCCTAATGCAACAAAGAATTGCTAAACCAACATATGAATTGCTAAATAGTTATTAATATATATGAACTTAGCATCATGTACCTGTGTAGATAAAGGAGCTGTGGTCTTTGAACGTGTGTTCGGCCTTGAGATATGATTGGTCACCTTCTTCCCCTTTTGCTTTTGAGCAACTTGTTTCGCCACGATCTCTTCGTCTTCTTTTTCAGCCTCGGACAAACTATCATGTCCAGGAACGTACTCTCTATCAAGTTCTGGCTCAACGTCCGCTTGAACCTTTTCCTCAACATTGTTCAAATTTAAACCGGAAGCAAGATGTTTTAATCCCAACTCATCAACTTTTCTTTGATTGTCAACAACGTTCAACATCCTACCCTTTTCATAATCCGTTACCTAAAATTTGTAAAGAATATGTTCAAAAATATCAAATTTGACCCAAGGCATATTTAATTGAGCAACTAAACAGTAGATATTATTTAACCTTTGGACGAACTTGTCCAACCTCAGTTTCAGGTTGATCAGTAGCTGCCTTTCCACGAGTAGATCGACGATTGCCCATCTCCTTCTTCAGCCCACTGATTGTCACATATTTACGCTTTGCTTGTAAAGCTGTTGGTGAAATTAGATGTAAAAACATATTAACATCACTGCATATATGTTAAGTAATAACAGAAAATAATGGATGTTATGTTACCTTCAAAATATTTTGTTCTTGGTCGCACAATTACATGTGGCTGCATTTTTGACTTTGCCTCAACATTATTGTCAATTATATGATCAACATAAAAGTCCAACCTCTCTCCTTCAACTGTGCTTACAAAATCCTGTAAATCACGATCGTTGTCAATAAGCTTCCAGCCACTCGCCACGTTCTTCACATAAACACCACCAATTTCCGTGTACTTCAGATCATCTTTCACGTGCTCCATCACAACCGTGTACGAGAATCTGTCAGACTCTACATACTCCGGAATCTCATTACATCGGCCACCTAGATATTCAGTTTTTGAGAAATGTCCCTTGTGAAAGAACCTCAGAATGTAATCTTTACTTGCCATCATGAAAACAAGCAAATAAGAAAAATAATTAGCAATGGAAATATTCATATACAGTTAACGAATTAAAAAAGGCCCTGATAACGAATTAAATAAAAAAAACATTAATAATGAAGCAAATATGCAGTTAAAGCATAATGAACTAATTCAAGAAATATGCAATTAAGTACTGAACAGAAAATTACGAAAGCATTAAATATGAACTACAAAAAAAAGCACTAACAATGAACCACAATGAACTAATACAAGAAACTAATTGAATTTCAGTACCAATTACATAAAAGTTAACGACCATAGTTAACGAATACAACAGAAATAGAAACTAGCACAACTAAGGAAAACAAATAAGTTAGCTATTCTTCAGGTGTCATTCTGTTCTTTAGGTGTAACAGGGATTTGTTTCATCGGAACGTCATCTCTGCACCAATTGATGATATCATCATGTATTGGTGCAGGATACACATGACCTGTGTCACTAACATCTTCAACTGCATTCATCTCGTCTTCTACTTCAGAATACTGATCCTTCGGAGATTTCTTGATAACAAAATGCAAATTCTTCTCAACAAGATCTTGAATATAAAAGACCTGTTGTACTTGTGTAGCGAGAACGAAGGGATCCTCCTTTTGACATACCCTGTTGAAGTTCACTCTTGTTAGCCCGTAGCAATCCTTATCTTTTTTATACCAACAACATTTAAATACAACAACAGTCAATGCTCCCCAGTAGTCGACTTCAATGATATCCTCAATTGCACCATAGTAACCTACATCTCCAACTATTGGATTTTGGTCTTTTGCACTCGCGAAACTGGTGGTTAATGCAGTGAGAAAGACACCATTATTTTGTGTCGTACACCTACTATCTCTAAGTTTGGTGTGAAATCTATATCCATTCACAACATAACCAGATAATATCTTTGCTGCACGATGAGGCCCCTTTGCCAAGCTGGACAATTCTTCTGAAACATCATCTCTGTGTTGAACAGCCTCTTTCAGCCACTTGTGAAATTCAATCATATGTGTTCTTGCCCTTTTAAACTTCTTTGACTTTGCATCTTTTTCAACCAAGGTACGGTGTTCACTACATTTATAATATATATGCATAAATTAGCTTACTTATAATGCTTCATAAACTTCTAAAATTTGAATCAAAATTTTTTGTATATAAAAAAACTTACTCTTTTAACTTCTCAATATCCAGGTTGTCGCAATTGAATAATATGTAACGATGAGCCTTGGTCCATGTTTTTTCGTCCAGATGTATAGACTTCCCTTCTCTGTTTTTACCAGACCCAATAGGATGTCCAACATTTTTGTCACAGTCCTTTGGATCAGTTCTGTTTGCACATTGCTCAATGAACAATCTGGAACAAAATGTCAAACATTCTTCAACCAAGTAGCTTTCTGCTATGCTCCCTTCTGGCTTACTCCGATTTCGAACATATGATTTCAGTTTGCACAAATACCTTTCAACTCCAAACATCCACCTTAAGTGCACCGGTCCACCGAATTCAATTACCTTGCACAAGTGAATTGGTAAGTGAACCATGATGTCGAAAAATGCAGGTGGAAAGATCATTTCAAGTTCACAAAGTATCTCGATAATTTCATTTTGTAACTTCTCAACGTCTTCTAATTCAATGACTTTGCCACATATACCCCTGAAGAATGCCCCCAACCTCATCAAAGGTATTGCTACCTCAGGTTTCAGAGTTTTAACCACATCAAATTGTAACAGAATTTGAAGAACAAAATGCGCGTCATGACTCTTATAACCCGATAGCTTTCGCTCTTTCATTTGAACGCACCGGCTGATATTAGAAGTAGTTCCGTATGGTAACTTAGCATTCATCAGAACTGAGAGAAAAATTTCTTTCTCTTCTTTCGTCATATCAAAACTAGCTGCTCTAATTTCAACATGTGTGTTATTAGCACATTTGACAGGATGAAGACTTTTTCTAATCCCCATTTCCTCCAAATCGTGACGAGCATTAAGATGATCTTTTGTCTTGCCCCCGATATTTAACAAAGTCCCCAATATTTTATCGAAAATGTTCTTCTCAATATGCATAACATCAAGGTTATGCCTAAACATATTACTACTCCAATATGGTAATTCGAAAAAAATGGACTTTTTCTTCCAAGGACAATCTGATGAAGAACCCCTATGCTTCGTCTGTTGCTTCCCAAAATCATTTTCATAACGAGACAACAGTTCCTCAACCTCCATTCCGGTTAACATTTCCGGACTCGTTAGCAGTTCCACATCTCCATTAAATCTCCGTGTATCAGACCTCCACTTATGATCAGGAGGAAGAAATTTTCTGTGGTTTAAATAGACAACCTTTTTACTATGTTTCAAATATGTTGATGAGGTCTCGTAGTGGCATGAAGGGCAGGCAAGTTTACCTTTCGTGCTCCAACCCGATAAAAGTGCATATCCCGGAAAGTCACTTATCGTCCATAAGAGGCTAGCGTGTAGCTTAAATGTGTTGTCCACCCTTGCACCATAAGTCTTTATCCCAACATTCCATAAGTCCTTCAACTCCATAATTAATGGTTGCATATACACGTCGATTTCATTACCCGGATAAATAGGGCCAGGGATTAAAGTTGAAAGAAGTAGGTTTTCCTGTTTCATGATTAACCAGGGGGGCAGATTGTAATTTACTAACACAACTGGCCAGGTGTTGTGAGAAATATTCATTGCTCGATAAGGATTGAATCCGTCCGCAGCTAAACCTAATCTAACATTTCTAATTTCCCCTGCGAATTCAGGATACTTTGTATCCATTGACTTCCAACCCTGCCCATCAGCCGGATGCCTCAGCTTGCCATCCTTCTTTCGTGCTAAAGCATACCAGGTCATTGACTTCGAGAAATCAGAAGTCAAGAACATTCTTTGCAGCCTTGGCTTTAAAGGAAAATATCTCATCACTTCTGATGGGAATTTAGTTTCGTTCGACAAATTTGTGTTTGCATTAGGCTTATTCTTATCTTCAACTACTTTCCATCTTGAGGTTCCACACTTTTTACAAGTATCCAGGCCCTCATTTTTAGCCCAAAATAACATGCAGTCATTTGGACATGCATGTATCTTTTGGTAATCTAAACCTAATTCTTTAATCATAGCCTTGGCTACATTAAAAGATGACGGGAGATTTACATTGGGAAAAACCTCCTTTATCAACTCAAGCAAATCGCTAAATGTAGACTCGCTAAATTTATGGATGCACTTTAGCTGGTAAAGCCTAATTATGAAACTTAGTCGAGTAAAATTTTTACACTCGGGATATAAAGGCTGCCCACCCCCCTTAACTTTCCCAAAAAAATTCCTTACATCATCATTCATTCCCTTTCTACCTCCATATTCAGTAGCATCATTACCCCCATATGCATCAGATTTCATCACCTCGAAATCATCTCCTAAACCCATACCTATATCAATATCCATCTCATCTACAACGCTGTCTATCTTAAGGTTTGACACCTCGTAAATCCATTCAGCGGAATGGCCACAAGGGCCATTGCATATGAGATGCTCAATTATACCCTTGGCACCACTCCAGAATACGTTAGTACATATTTTACAGGGGCACATCAACTCATTGCCGACGGCATATCTGGCGAATGCGTTCGTAACAAAATCTTCTACCCCTTTCCTATATTTATCACTATATTTCGGAAGTGATATCCATTTCTCTCCTTCAAGATCCATTATCTACATATATGTTTTCAAACAAAAAGCACAGTACATCAAAAAATAACATACCTACGAAATCTCAGTAAAATCGCACTCTCTACTGAACAAAGCACTAATTTTTACCAATTCCACATGTATTTTGACCCCTTAAAAAATGAGTCTATCAGTATATGTTTAAAATTAGTTCTGCCATTAAACCAATCTCATAAAAACCAAAGATTATAAGCATACTCTATATTGAATAAGCATTATCTAGTATGAATTACTCTTCTGGTAACAAAATACCACAAAGAAGATAAAAATCAAACAGTCAAATCAGAAATTATAAGCATATAAAACTGACAAAGGATGCAACATACAAAAATTGACATAAAATCATGTCAAAATTAACAAACAATTACCAAAAAATTAACATATAAAGACTGAATGGTGTTAATTAACATATAAAGAAGACTACTAGCTCACATACACAAATTGAACAAATAATCAACATATAATACTAGTTTTAATCGCACAAAAATTATGAACATATAAAATTAAACATATAATCCAAAGATTTTCACATGCATACACATATATCCATGTATAATCTAACATAATCGAAAAAATATGGGTAATTTACCTTGAATTAAATTCTAATTGAATCTCCACAGTCCACTGATGTAATCGATTTGGGGTTTTGCGGTTTGAATTAGAAGCTTGAGATAGGTGTAAGAGATAAGTGAGAGAGATGAGTGAGATAGATGAGAGAGGGAGAAAGAGGCTGGTGGTCGAGATCGAGTGAGGTCGAGACTGAGGTCGAGAGAGATGAGTGAGGTCGAGAGAGTGAAGGAGAGAGGAGTGAGAGAGAGATGAGATCTGTTTGTTTTATGTAATAAAACATTAATTATGTGTAATATTAGTCTTTGGCACGAAATAAATTTGGCAAGCCCGGGAACCCAAAATTAGAATGTCCCGCTTATTGTGGCAAGCCCGCTAACAAAAAATTAGAATTTTTCGGTGGTGTATTGTAACACTTTTTGTAAAGTGCGAAAAGTGTTGCAATTGTTATAAAATTTTAAAATTATCATTTTGCTTGCAACACTTTTGGTATTTCTTGCAACACTATAAAAAATATTGCAATAGACTACCAAGTTTTGTATCTATTGTAACACTTTGTGTAACACTTATATATGTCGGTGTTGCAACAGGCCATATACGGTGTAGTGTAGGATGGGTTGTATCTGCTAGTGTTGTTCGAGGATGAAGTTGTGTTTATTTTAATTTCCTTTTCTTGTTTTTTGTATTTGTTTATATTTATTTTTATTATTTTAATGTAATATTTTGTTTATATCCAACGGTTTTCGTTAATCTATTTTAAAATCAAATGGTTGATATTAAGTATATCAAATAAGTGACCAAACTACCAACCAACCAAATAGAGGTTGTTTTGCTTATAGTATAGATAGTATAGATATATAAATAATTATATACATCTATATATATATAATAATATTAAATTAATTCCATTATCATTCTAATTAATTTCAAAATATTCGATTAATCGCTATTACGTGATTTTACCGAACAATTCCGATTCCCTAAGACTGCGTACAAGCCACAAATGTAGAATAATTAAAGTTGGCTCCAACATCTTATACTTGCTTAAAATGTTGATACAACAACTGTAGAAGTTTGTCCTTTACCATATACAGCATAGAGTCATATCAATTGTTTTTTAATTTAAGTGCGTATTCTTTGGTCGTCTTTATGAATCAGCATCAAAAGCAATATTATTTCCAGATCGAGGGATCAAATGCTTCTTCTTTAGCTATTCAATTGTTCATGACATTAGTCATTAGTTATCAGTGTTAATTGTCTAGCTAGGGTAGACACGAATTTTATATTATATTAAATATGCTCAAGCACCATACCAAAATCTAAATATCAAAAAATTATTACCGTAATGATCAACCGACTAATTATCATGTTCATGTCTCCAATTTCTGGTTTACTACAAGATCTCAAGTTTCTTTTTGTCGTCCCCATTTAATTAGGACCTAGGATATTCAGTAGGCTGTCTCCTAGAGATAAACTCCTAACATGTTACTTCCTTTTTCGCACACTTGTATTTTGTCCTGCAATGCTTCTCTATTGTCTTACTCATTACCTGTTTTCGATCATCTGGGTAACCAGTTAAGTCGCTGTGTTATTAGATTAATTACAATGTTCTTAATTAATTACCATATGTTTTATTTTTCAAATTTGTTTTATAGAGACTGTAATGGTCATTCTGATCGTCTTGTTTGGAATAATTAAAATTTCACTGGAATGGAATGGATTGCCTTGATTTTTCGATATTTTTCTTTTTTTTTGTTAATCATCTAATTTTCATAAATAAAATGAAACATATTTAAGATATTGTTGGTCAACACACAGTTGATAGTTGACTTTTGAATTTACAAACTTTCCCGCCAAAAAATTTGTTATATAGTTGTGAGATAGATCATTTTATTTTAGGGAAATAGAAGTGTATTTAGTAAGAAAATGCTAGGTACCCAAAATTGGTTCTCAAAAAATTTCCATAATGTTAAGTGTGTTAATTTAATTGGTTATAATAATGTGGACTTCCTTGTATTCACACCAACCACTCCAATAAAAAATTTCCATTATGTCATGTAAGCTTTACCACATCATTCGGGAACAGTTTTTGGATAACAATTTGGGGTATCTAGCGACTAGCATTACTCAATAAGTAATTGAGATTGTAATTCTCTCTCTCTCTCTCTCTCTCTCTCTCTCTCTCTCTCTCTCTCTCTCTCTCTCTTATGCTTATCTTTCTCATATATAATCTATCATTTTCATTAACTATGTACATTTCATCCTATATGAATAAGATTACATCTTTGATTATAAAGTGAAGTTTATATGTAGATTCAAGTGTAGTTTATGATTTGTAACATGATATCAGAGCTTGTGAATTGTATTTTCACGTTGATTTAGTGAATTTGGTGCTGAATTAAGTACAGATCGTGATGAATATCATCAAGTTTTCATTTACAGATGTTTAACTGAGTGTTAGGTATGTTTTGTCTCATAACTACTGCAGATTTACTTCAATCTTCATAATCTAAATCTTTTGATTTGTGTTCTGTATCTCACAATTTGCTTTCTGTGCTTATTTATGAAAACCGATAACAATTGCGTTTTATTCATCTACCACAATTGGATCTTCATCTATGTCTAATACTCATGATTGTAATTATCCATATTATTTGCATCCATCCGATAATCCTGAAATGCAAATTACAACTATTATCTTAAATGAGGATAACTATAATCAATGGCAGCGTTCTATGGAGTTAGCATTGTCATCAAACTAAAATTAGATTTTGTTGATGGAACATATAAAAAACCTGTTGCAAATTTACCACTTGTAGTTCATTGGCTTTGATGCAACAATATGGTTACAGCTTGGATCCTTAATTATGTGACTGTAGAAATCAGAAATAGCATCACTTACATACATTCTACTAGGGATATTTAGCTCGATTTAAAAGTCCGATATACTGTTAGTAATATTTCTAAACTGTTTAATTTGCGTAAAGAGATTGCACATTTTTTTCAAGGCACACTCTCTATTTCTGCCTACTTTTCCAAATTCAGAACAATTCGTGATGAACTAGAATGCTTAACATCCAAGCCACGTTGCATTTGTAATTTGCGTCTTGCACAATTAACACTAAATTGAATGAACTGGATCAAAGTATTTAGTTAACTCAGTTCTTGATAGGACTAAATGAAGTGTTTACTAGTACAAGAGGCCAAATCTTAATGACGAAGCCATTGCCTACTCTCAGCCAATGCTATGCCATGTTGTTGCAAAAAGAAAGTCAGAGAGATCATCACAATGCAGTGAGTTCAACCTCTGAAAATTTGGTAATGATTGTAAAATTTACATATCCTCTTAGGTCTCAAGCCAAGGTACCTAGCTGAGGCGAAATACTGATTCTTCTATAATGTGTGATTATTGTCGGATAAACCTTATTATATTCATGGTTATCCTTCTTGGCATAAGCTATTTGGTTCGCCAAAGTACTTGTCAACAAGAAGCTTAGTTATTGCTAACGTCTCTCAAGCTGTAGTTTGTAGTTTGTATGGTACTGATACAACAAGTATAGGGGTTTAGATCTCAACATGAAGAACTCAATCTAGCTGATGTTCAGTGTAAACAATTAATTTAGATGCTACAAAGAACTATGACTGAGACTTGTTCCAGTGGATCTTTTGTTCAGCCTTCAACAAATGCTTCTCTTGATAACTGGACTTCTATTAAATCCTTTTCATTTTTCAAGAATGGCTGGGCACTTTGTTCATCAGGTTCATTCAGTCCAATCAGGGTCGTTTCCAGCATTTGAGAGGCCCTAGTTTTCTACAATTTTGGAGGCCCTAAATTTTTTCGGACAATAAAAATAAAAACTTCTCCCTCCGTCCCAAAAAAATGTTCATTTTGATTTTTTTTAATAGTCAAATTAACCAATCTTTGACTAAATATTTTATTATTTTTAAAAACCAAAAATTACATTTTAAAATAAATTACATGTACTTTTTAGTGATATATAATTTTTAGTTTTTTCATTTATATAATACATATAAATTTTAGTCAAACTTTAATCATTTTGACTTGTCAAAAATCAAAAGGGACATGTATAATGGGACGGAGGGAGTATAAAATTTATAAATAAAAAATAATTTAAAAAACTATACCTATATATTAATGCAGAAGTTTCAATTTGAATACAAAAAGTAGAAATTTAAAGCTAATAAATTATTATCCTCATTCCTTTTGTATGCGCAAAATCTCTAATTAAATCATTGTAATTTAGTTTAGTTAACATTTTTTTTAATAGACTTAAATGTAGCAATTTAAAACTAAAAATTATTATCCTCGTTTCTTTTAAATGTGTAAAATCTTTGAAGTTATTTTAATTTGAAATAAATTTATTTCAATAATTTTTTCCATAATAATAACAAGTATTGATAATTATATATATATATATATATATATATATATATATATATATATATATTATATACATAATAATGATTAAATTAATGAGGCCCTACAATTTTGGTGGCCCGAGACACGAGCATATGAGTACTCCCATAGGAGCCGGCTCTGAGTCCAATCACGTACTCCTTTTAAATGGATTATTGACACTGGGGTAACAGATCATGTTACTCCTTTTGTCATTTGTTGAGTGAAGTTAAATCTTGCACATCTGCTTTACAACTATCTAATGGTGATTCAGCAGCTATTACTCATACTGGTAATATGCTTTCATCAACTCTCATATTGTATAATGTGCTATGTGTGCCTACTTTTGCTTATAACATACTGTCTATTTCTCATTTACTTAAATGAACTGATTGGAAAGTTAGCTTTAAGTCTGACAAATGCTATCTTCAAGATATTACAAAACAGAGAGAATTAGAACTTCGTATTGAAGATAGTAGTTTATATATTTTATAAGCTTAACCACTTGACATGACAGGTTTCGTTTCTTGTCTGTCAAATTCTTCAATAAGAGAGTTTCGTTTAACTGCTCATATTTCAAATAGTAATACTTGGCATGCCAGATTAGGTCATGTGCCCGCTCATGTTCTTCACTAGTTGTCTTTGACTTACACTGATAAGGTGCTTGATGTGTGTGATAGCTGTCATTTTGCTAAGCAAACTTGAGTTCCCTTCCCTAGTAGTATAACTCAAAGTGAGTGTTTGTTTGATCTGGTTCATGCAGATCTTTGGGATCCTTATAGATATAAGACATATGATAATTGTAGTTGACTTTGGTGGAGGATAAATCAAGGACCACTTGGATTTACTTACTGATAAAGCTTTAGTTCCTACATTTTATTGTGCATATTTAAACTCAATTTCATACTACAATCAAGGTTCTTCATACAAATAATGGCAAATAAATCTTTAATAATTCTGTCACTAATTCTCTACAAAGTTAAGGGATCATAAAATAGTATAATCGCGTTTATACTCCACAATAGAATGGCTTAGTGGAGCGTAAATATAAACATTTTTGGAGTTTTGCTAGAGCATTACGGTTGCATGCTTCCTTACCAATTATATTTTAGGAAAATTGTATAATGACTAGCATATCTCATTAATAGAACTCCAACTATTGTATTTGGTGATAAAAATCCTTTTGAGATCTTGTTTAATAATTCACCCTTCTATGTTGATTTGGGAGTTTTTGGTTTCTTATGTTATGCAATTGTGTTACCTCGATCTGATAACAAGTTTGCAACAAGAACATTTAAAGGAATATTTTTGAGATATTCAACATGCTTCAACTTTATGTAATCATAGAATAAAGTTTAGACTAATATTACAAACCAAGTGAACCAAGGTTTATCGAGATAAATCCCTAAGTATCAAAGCAGCGAATAGATTAGTACTCCCTCCATCCCTTTTGATTCTTAACACTTTTTTTTCACTTTCCGGCACGTATTTTAAGGATAGTTCCATAACTTATTTTTGAAATTTTTTTTTTTGTAAAAATTTAAAGTTTAAATTTTTACAAAAAAAAGAAAATTTTAAAAATAAGTTACGGAACTATTCTTAAAATACATCTTAAAATGCGTTTAAGAAAGTGAAAAAAAAAAGTATTAAGAATCAAAAGAGACTGAGGGAGTAATTGTTTGGCACCTTAACCATTAGCGGCTTCCATTCTCTCGTCATTAACTTCAACAGCATAAGCATCAATATTTTTTGCACTTTCCACATTTGGTCTGAGCTTTAATTTTTAAATAACTGACACAAGCATTTTCCTAATGAGACTAATTAGAACATCATAATTTTGGGAAACAAGGTAGTTGCCTAGCCGAGCTAATCAGATCTAAGCGCATGACAGTCGACTCCCCTAGGTTACCATAGCCGCCGCCCCCTTTTCTCTCCATCTACAGCTTCGTATCCCAATCAAACCATCCTTCAGTCCTCCTCTCAATCATTTAAACCCCCTTTTTTTGTTCCAGTCTTTTTTCAATAAAAATCGAACCAAAGCCAAATATCTAGAATTTATTTCTCAGATCTATCTTGGTTTTGAGTCCGACTCCGCAAATGAAAAATAACTTTAGATTCAAATTCTCCTCCTTAACATCATACCAAAATTTGGTGTCATTCTGAGGTCTTTGAATTTTTGGTTTTTAGTCTCGCCTTTTAGCGTGTGTCTGGCTTGTTACCCTTTTTATTGGGATGTTAAGGTATGTTTTTTTTATGTTGGTATGTGTTTTGTTCCTAACTACTTTGAAAATGATTTATGTGGTTTTGTGGGAGATCTGTTATTCGTGCATTGGATTTGAGCTGGTGTCGGATATTGCAAGAGCTTACTTTTTACTTTGAAAATTATTTATGCGGTTTTGTGGGAGATCTGTAATTCGTGCATTGGATTTGGGCTGATGTCGGATATTGCAAAAGTTTACTTTTCACAACTAAAATTTGTTCATCTTATGAGATCTTTCACCTTCGGCATGTCTATAGCTGGTTTTCGGCATGTAGATAGTTGAGGTGTTTCTCAACATTGGGCTACAGGCGGTGCGTATGTGAAGGTCATTTGTGATATTACTGGTTCCAAGATTGGTGCAGGTTTGATTGATCGGGAAGCCATTTTAATCTTTTTTAATTCAAATAATTTCGAAATTCATGAAGTTAAACAGTCTGAAAACATAAGCGGCTATTTGTTTAGCTCGTTTATCTGTTTCCATTCAGATTGTAGTGTCAGTTTAGAAGTTTGTCCTGCTTGTGATTTATGGTTTTGCATGTCTCGGATTTTCGATGGGAGTTCTGTTCTCATTGGAGTTAAGTCCGTAATTTTGGTTGATGCAAGTTAATAAAATTCCTTTGTTTGTCAAAAAAAAAAAAACTGACACATATCTAACAGCTATTTCAGTTTTTGATTATTACAATATTTTTTTATAATCTTCTACTTCCGTCACTTATTATATGTCTATTTGATTTTCTAAAAATTAAATTGACCAATTCTTAACTAAATATTAAAAATTAATTATTTATTATTTTTAAAAATTGAAAATTACATTTTAAAATAGACGAAATATACTTTTTAATGAAAAGTTTTATTTTCCTCAATTAGATTATACATATAAATTTTGGTCAAAATTTGATTAATTAACCAATTAAAAATTAAAATAGATATGTATATTTAGTAACGGTGTAAATATTACTTCCTCCCAGTCAATTGTAGCTACTAGCTAGCAATTTTGCAGAATCTTTGAATATCGAATTGAAATGTACATTATAATTTATACCAGTATGTGGACTTCATAATCGACTCAAGTAGGGGCATGGTTGTAAAAATCGGTAATTGGTATAAATCGGTCGAATTACCAATTTAAGATTAATCGAGTAATCGGGGATTAATCGGATATTATAATAATATTTAATATATTACTCTAATTTACAATTAAACATATCATTTTAAATAAATTCACAGGATTAATCGGATTTCAAAAATCGAATCGATTAATTACTTTACAAAAAATTAATCAAAGATTAATCAATTAAATTGGGGATTTTTAGAACCATGAGTAGTAGTAATAAATGAAATATTTGAGCCCCAATAGAAGCAACCGTGGATGAGCTGGCAAGTTCCTCAAGAGTCAAGGCCCTCAAGTTCTCAACTACAGTATTTCACGTTGGTGTGTTTGATTTAACAAAGACAAATAGGGTTTACTTGTGTTTATGATATTAATAGTACTTCGTAATAGGTAATATCAGGATGAAATTTATCACATGTGAGCTGGTTTGCCCGAGTGGTTAAGGGGGAAGACTTAAGATCTTCTGCACATAAGTGCGCGTGGGTTCGAACCCCACAGCCAGCAACTTTTTTATTCTTCAACATAATTTTTTTAGACAATTTTATGTGGTGAAAAATTGAAATTCCATTTGCTGTTAATTTCATTTTGTGATGTTTTCTTCAAGTTTCTGAAGTTTTTGTTTGTATTGATAATGTGGCCGACACATAACAAATAAAAGAAAGATAATCAATTGTGATCTATCTGTTAAGTTGTCATTAGGCTACGATTTCATCGACACTACGAAATTTCTTCTTATATAAGAGCAAGCAAGCCATGCATGAATGCCTCGTTGTAATACTCCTGTTCTGTTCTCTACTCTTGTAAAAAAAAAGGGAAAGGTATAACACTCCTATTCTCATTCCTTGCAGTTCAGATCATGTTAATTGATATTGATATTTTTCTACTATTGTAACATATTAATGCAACATTTCGGCAACTTTTTTTCCCCAACTTGATCATAACTTATTTATTAATTTAATCCAGTGGTGGTACCAGGGGCGGATGCAGCAGGGTCTGGTGGGGGCCAAGGACCCCACTTGATTTTTTTTTAGTCTAATGCATATATAACAGCTGAGTAGATGTTTTACTGGGCCATATTGGAACATAGTTGGGGTCAATACATCCAGAAATAAAACATCAATATTGGAACATAGTTGGGGCCAATACATTCATAAATAAAACATTAACGAATCTCATCATTACAGATGCATGAGCTGACTTCCACACGTAATAGTTATATTTGAAAATATTGTTTTTTTTCGAAAATATTAAATAGTATTAGATGATTAAAAAAGTTTCTTGAAGGCCCCCAAATTTTTATCAAACCATTTATATTATAACATTTTTGAAATATTAAAAAATGAGATTATACATATAATAAAAATTAACTATTGGTATTGGAAAAAGGGTTCTATTATCAAAATTTTCTTAATTTCGTCGAAAATGTTGCTTCGATTCAATGTTCATGAAAATTTTTTGGACCCCCTTGATGCGGACCCTGGATCCGCCACTTACTAACAAATCATTGAATTGATAGCCTACTACTACACCTAATTGCCAAATTACAGTTGCATAACATCAAGCAATTACTCGTCTGCAGTTCATATACCTTTTAATTCATCAAATTCAATCAACTTTACTTCATCATTTATAATTTGTCAACAGTCTCTTTTAAATACTTAGTGCACGGTTCTGTTTTTCATTTTTATTATATTTGATAGTTCTACTTAATTTTTTTACGTTTGTTCTGTTCTTTAGTTTATCACTTTCCTATTCCTTTTTATATGTCCTGTTAAGTAGCCAGTCGATTATGCAGTTAATGTATATATTATTACTGAAACAGAAATTTAGAGGAGTGAAAGTTTCTTAGTTGCTTGACTACCAATCTTTTGGACTTCAAATTTACTGAAGTAGATGCTCAATTAGCATCCAGTTACTTTCTTAGCCTTGACTGATTTATCTACCACAGTGCCATCATTCCCAGCAAGTGCTGTATATTTATCTTTCCTCGTAAATGTGGTGCACTCATAGGATAGAGTTGCTGCAATCACCCTTTGAATGTAGTTTGCCACTTCATGGCTTGGCTTTCCCGAGCTGCATGTTAGCTCTTTTGGCAACTTATGCAAAAAATTTACTACGTATTCCGGGCTAGGATTCATGAAGAAGTAAAATGTGTCCATGCCTTTCCACCCTCTTGCTGTTGTCCCATGAAACATGCTCATCCGGTTTTCCATAGCTACTGGTACTAGCTCATCCGTTAATTCAGCAAACATTGCGGAAAATCTAAGAAGGAAGGGTTCGCGACAAGTAGTCCCCTCAGGGCATATAGCCAGGTCTCCTTCTTGTAACATCTTTTTGATCATTGATGCATCTGTGGCACGGTCCCTGCTAAGTCTAACAGTTTTAATAGGTGAGATGAGTTCGGATAGTCTGGAGACCGAGTATGTTACTGCAGCAATTGGTCGGCCAAGGGCAGTTGAGAGGAATATTGGGTCTAGGAGGGTTCTGTGGGAGCAGACAAAGAGGACTCCTGATTGGCCATCAGATTTTTTAACAGGAGGAGGTGGGTAGCCCTTAATGGTGACACGGACACCAAGTGCTAAGAAAGCATAATATACAATCGGCATGGGAAGTAATGCTCCTGCAGCAACTCGCAGAATGGAAAGGATGATGCCTATTGGGATCCAAATGATGGTGATTAGTGCTATGAGAGGTGTTGGTTTTTGTACGAGACGACCATCATGGAAGATGACTGGCTTGGGGAGCTTGTCCTTTGTTACAGCCTCGACCTCTGGTTTAGGTGGCACTATGTAGCCCTCCTGCAGGTATAGTAATTAGATTTAAATGTAGATTTGCTATAAGTCATTATACCTGATATTTACTTCATGAGATTGTACCTAGTACCCACGATTGAAGTGTTTTTCTTTCAAAACAAAAAAAATTCAAGTTGCATTAAAAGTTTTAAATAATGTACTTCTCAGTCATTTTTGATTTAGGGATTATATTTCAAACCTTGCACAATGCCATGAAAGGAAAATCAGTATGCCTGTCCCCAAGGCCTATCTCTGGTTGAACCTCCCCAAAAGCTTCTCGAAGAGCATTGGCTTTATTCTTGCCCACAAGAACCCCTGGTTTGAGAACAAGTCCAGTTGCTCTGCCCTTGTAGGTTCCAATTTCTGTTCCCAAAACTACATCAGTATCCAAGAACCCTTTTAAAAATGATTCCACCATTATTCTAGGATTCGCTGTGAGAACACAACGTTTTCCACATGCTGAAAATACACTATATGACATAGGATGGAGGTCGGTTGAGTAGAACTTAGGCAACACAGCTTTTGCGACGGATTCTATATCAGAAACTCTCATCCCAACAAATGTTGCGAAGATGAGAACTTGGATACCAGCAGACTCAGAGACAAAGTAGTATAAAATTCCAGCAAGTGGTGAACATAAGAGCAGGAAGAGAAGTCTTAGAACTCCTCCAACCTCAAATGCAACTAAGGCAAAATAAGGAAACGAACTACGACCTCTAAGCAAGGTTCCATCTAAGTCTGCAACCACAGTGTCTTTTTCACGGCCAAGTGATGAACAATTCTCAACTGTTGGAAAGTTTGTTATATCCATTGTTGGTTAAAAGTACCCAATGCTTGAAATTGACAGATTTATTTGAATCTTATCTTGCTTGAGGTTTACGTCTATTTATAGATGTTACTGTGAACTAGTTAGTTGCAAATCATGAAGGGTGGAGAAAATGAAAAAAAAATGACAAAATAATGCGGGGCGAAGAAATTAAGGAGCCAGAAATTATTAAAAATCCATGAATCTGGAGAAATTATCAAGGACAAGAATGTACGTTAATATGCTTTTAGTTTAGACCGCCTGTCCTCGTCTAGGCATTACATACTAATTTGAATTCCTATTGCCTTTTTTAAGTATAGAAAAAGTTAAAGAGATGCATATAAAGAAAAAGTTAAGAGTAAAATTCAGGGTGGTGGCTAAACTTTACCCCAATTTTCAAAATGTTGGCCGTGTTATCAGATTTTCAAAATGTTGGCTGATGTTTCCCTCCGCATTTCAAAAAGATGTCTCCCGGTTAAGTCCCGTTAAATATGCGCCGTTATCTTTAAATAATCATGAGTAAATTTCATGGTGGTGGCTAAACTTTACCCCAATTTTCAATATGTTGGCCGTATTATAGATTTTCAAAATATTGGCTGATGTTTCCCTCTGCATTTCAAAAAGAAGGGATGCATGCGAAGGGATGCATGCTGTACAGAGATAAAACAAACCCAATTCAGAAACTACCCAACAAATCACAAATCAAATTACCAAACTTGATCTTAAAGTGCCTACAACTTCAAGATTAAATCTTTATCTTAAAAACAAAATGGGCTTCTCTCAATCACTTCAAATTCAATTCTACATCAAAAATCTTGAAAATCCCAGCTCCCCATCTAACAATTTTCACATTCATAAACCAAGAGAACATACAAACATATATACACAAGAAAATAAAAAAAGGATCATACCAAATTTTGGAGAGAAAGGGAAGCAGAGGCATTAGAAAGAGTCAAAACAGAAGAGATGGTAGAAACAATTAACCTAAATAGTTGAGAAATAGACAGGTGGCACAGCTTTACTTGAATGATGGTAAACATAATAAAATTTTGGAAATTGAATGATGGGAAACATCAGCCAACATTTTGAAAATCTATAACACGGCCAACATTTTGAAAATTGGGATAAAGTTTAGCCACCACCACGAAATTTACTCATGATTATTTAAAATTAACGGCGCATACCTAACGGAACTTAACGGGAGACACCTTTTTGAAATGCGAAGGGAAACATCGGCCAACATTTTGAAAATCTGATAACACGGCCAACATTTTGAAAATTGGGATAAAGTTTAGCCACCACCATGAATTTTACTCAAAAGTTAATATAAAACAAGTTGTTGGTTGAATGATATTTGACATATATTTATGAACTGTAGAGCTGCTTTTTGATAGGTAAGCTGAAAATGTTGAAGTTCTTGTCATAGAACAAGTTTATAATGAGACGAGATAGTAGCATATGTCTTATAAGAGGTGGTAGGTGGTTCCCCGGACTCTTCTGATGCGGAGGACCTTGTGCACCGGGTACAATTTTTTTTCAAAACAAAAAGTAAAAAATGAATATTGGTTTAGTGTGTTGATGCATTTTGACATAGTATCTTTACTAGCTAATTCTATATCTGAAAGAGGTCAGAAATAGTCTATTCCATAGCAAGTCTGTGTTGATACTTCCAATGATGATGAAAGTGAAAGTGATAATGAAAGTGAATATACTAGCTAATTTTCACATGATAAATTGACCCCAAGTACATAAGTGTGGAGATTCCGAAGCTGAGATGATCGAGGTTTTGGTTTGCTTTTGTTTTTGATGGTCGCTGTCATCTGTGGATGTAGTACTGTTAAAATGAAAAAGAGTGGTCAGTGTGTGCTCAAGTCTTTCGTTCATGATATTGTTATTATCTATCAGAATTCCACCATTAAACTGCTATGACAATAATCTCTCTAAGAACTTCCACATTGTCATTAAGAGGCTAATATGGCGTAAAAGGAAGGCTTTTGTAGTCCTGTTTGAATTGGCCTTCTCCTTTTGCAGATACATTTATTGGTCAAGGAAGTGAAAGCAAGTAAATCTATCAAGGTAAAAAAGGATGAACAATTATTCTGTCGGAGCTGGTATGTTTATCGACTATAATAAGCCGGAAACAGAAGTTGATTGGAACACTGCCTTCACCTCCTTTGGTTGATTTATTAGTTATTCAATTTTCCGCTTTCATTATTTGATGTTTTAGTTATCGCTTCTTGGTCATTGATGCCTTTAGTGGCTATTCCTAACAAAATCAGAAGCAGATACTCAAAATTCCGATTTAGATGTCCTAGAACGTAATTATTTCGTTAGTTTGTAGTATACTAGTACACTATTCCTTCGCTACCAACAGTATATTTTATAAGAGTAAAATGTTGATCAGTGACCAGGCAAGTAGAGTTATAGCAATGTTGTCGTTTAATTTTACGGAGTGTTACCATTTAGGCCAACGCCTTAAGTTTGTTGTAAGAGGAAGTTGACATGGAGGGACCTGTGATATGAATTAGTAATTTACAGTTTTATGGAATAGATAAGAGAAGAAACCAGTTTTCGTGGCGAAGGTGAGTTGATCTTTTGCTGCATTTCAGTTTTACATATGCACCATTATTGGTAATTGATGGAAAAATCGTGTATCTCCTTTATCACCATCAAATGATTGCAGTTCTGTTCATGCTTAATGCCCATTGCTTATACTGTACTCAAAACCAACTGATCCTGCATAAAGATGAGTCTTTGGTGAATAAACTCAAGTTCTATTTTGACATATCTTGCTCGTGCAGCACCAGTGGTCTAGTGGTAGAATAGTACCCTGCCACGGTACAGACCCGGGTTCGATTCCCGGCTGGTGCATTCTTTTTTTAAAAGTTTTGAAATTCCACGCCATTGTCAGTTCTTTCCTCTTTTAAGTTTGGAATTTGGCTAGAGACTAACTACTACATTTTTAATGTTTTATGAAATACAGAATTTACAACATACAAGCGAAATTGTCTTTGTCAAGCTTAGTTTAGTTGGTTTAGACTTTAGACCACATTCTCACCCTTTCTCACGTCTTTGCTAGAAACTCAAGAAAATATCACCACCGACGTCCACATTTTGTGGTACATATAATATTTGTGAGAATTAGTACAATTACACTAGTTCACACTTCACAATACTTTGACTTTATGTTTTTTATTTTATACACACGTGTATTGCTAAAAAAGCATAAACCACAATATACTCATATCATTCTTACACATCATTGCACACGTCACAAGTCACAATACTAGAGTACATAATATCTGCTATATAAAGCAGGTCCTGTATGCTTTGATTCCTCATTCGACTAACATATCTCCATTACCAATCTATACAAATCATTACTATACAATCAATGGCTGCTGTGAAGCTTCTTGGATTTTGGGCCAGTCCTTTCGTCAACCGGGTTCAAATAGCATTGAATCTCAAATCCATAAGCTATGAAAATATTGAACAGAACTTACGTGCAAAGAGTCAACTCCTGTTGGAATCCAATCCTGTGCATAAGAAAGTCCCTGTACTCATTCATGGTGGTAAGCCCATCTCAGAGTCACTTGTGATTGTTGAGTACATTGATGAGGTTTGGACTGATGGCCCTTCCATTCTTCCCTCTGATCCTTATGCTCGTGCCACTGCTCGCTTTTGGGCTGCCTATATTACTGATAAGGTAATCTTGACACCATAATGTTCATGTAGCTCATTCTGCTTTGATATTTCGTATTGACTTGTATGTAGTAAGTTAGGCCTTTTGTTGACTTTGTCCGGTCAATTCATATTTTATTCGGGTTCAATTTTTTTGCTAGATCCGTATCGTTTAAAAACAAATCTGATAGGAGTATTAGTATATTTAAGGTTTCGGTAGAGTTGGTCATCTAAAATGTTCATGTGACTCATCTGTTTTCATAATTCCTAATCGTATTGACATGAAAATAATAAATTAGGCCTTCGGTTGACTGTGCGGGAGTTGGATCATATTTTATTCCGGTTCAATTTACATGAACTTATCTTATTTTCTTTAACTCTTCAATGTATTAACATATGAAAATTTGCAGTGGTGGCCGCTACTAACAGAATACAGAACAGCAGAAGGAGAGGAGGCAAAGGCAGCAGTGAAAGAGAAGTTTCTTGAAGGGCTGGTGCTCTTGGAGGAAGCTTTTGTGAAAAGTAGCCAAGGGAAAGGTTACTTTGGCGGGGACAATATTGGTTACCTTGACGTAGTACTTGGAAGTCTCTTGGGTTGGTTGAGAGTAAGAGAAGTGACACAGGGGGTTTCATTTCTGGACAAGAGCAAAGCGCCACAGCTTGCTGCTTGGGCTGACAGGTTTACTTCGCACCCTGCGGTCGTTGATGTATTGCCCAAGACTGAGAAACTAGTTGATTTCATCAATAGTTTTACCAGGGCTACTTGATTAAAGCTTATTC
The DNA here is from genome assembly GCA_036435485.1 of Saposhnikovia divaricata. Classification (NCBI taxonomy): domain Eukaryota; kingdom Viridiplantae; phylum Streptophyta; class Magnoliopsida; order Apiales; family Apiaceae; genus Saposhnikovia; species Saposhnikovia divaricata. The sequence continues at coordinate 19,926,137 of CM071600.1, forward strand.
GACGAAAGAATTTGTACCCTGTGGCCTTCGCAGAACTTTATGTAGGAACCGTTTCAGGTTTCTGTGCCTAGGGGATCTTTTATGAGTTTGTATTGTTCTTGATTAGTGTTAAATTTTGTATTGTTCTTGATGGCTTATCATAAGAAGTGTAGTGAATTACAGTTCACTCCAATTATTAATGAAAAGCATTTTGTACCATATGCATCGTTTCAACAATTCAGTATAAATGTATTCAATGGGAATTTTCAAAGCTATTCATCAAATAGGCAGTAATCAGCTTAGTATCAAGCAAGCTATACAGATTTAAAGACTGCCTAGCTTTCACCAACCCTGCAAAATTTAACAGAATCTTAAGTTGTACAGTATATGGTATCTAAAGCTCATGCCAAAAATCATATTGTTTCGAGAAATAAAGTACTATGATTCATATGTATAGAAATAAATCAATTGGAGTTTTGGTAGGTGCAGGCTGCAGGCAACCTTCCAACTTATGATTCTGTGTTACTTCGATATCCTCAAACTCAATGTATTGCAACCAAAATAATTTAAGTTAAAACTCAAATTTGAGAACTTACTCATCGTTGTCCGTATCCCTCTGATACTTATTTTAATGGAATCTTCCATTTTACGGCGGATGTCATCAGAAACTTTTTGGGTTTCAGGCACAACAATGGTTACTAATGAAGAATCGGGGTTGATACCATCAGACAAGATGGCAAAACCAGCAGGATTTAACTTCAAATCTGTCTCCACACAAAGAGAGAGATTGATAAAGCCATCTGCTTCAGTCATTAGTGCTCCTACAACAAACCTACAAAAGCCATCACTTGAAGCTTCTTGCAGTAGATATGCATTGAACTGTAAAATCAAAGCCACAATGCAATTTAGCACAGGTTATATCTACAGTCAGGAAATAATGAGAATCGAATAGTTCTCTATATATAATTACATGGGGTGAATTCCTTGGAGTATATTCCTCTGGGTAAATTCCTTGAAGTAGCATAATGTGATTACTTTCTGATTCATACCTTATTAGCTCTTGCGTTGAATATCCTCTACCCCATGGAAACTACAAAAAGTGAAAATATGCAAGAGTTGCATAGTGAAATAAACAAAGAATCAACTGACATGTGACGGACAGTGATAAAGTAATAGTGATCACCACTAATAATTATATTTTCACATTATCAGAAAGGTAACGTGTGGAGGTAATGGTATACTACTGATGTAGAAGTTGTTTCTTTATACTATATCTCTACAATTACAGCACAATTTTTCTGAGACAGAGACATCTACATGAATCTTTTGAAGGTGCTTTGTAAGGAAATTATAAGCCTCGAGTGGAGTTGCTTCAAGTCTAAAGGTACTCACAGCAATACAAGAGACCGTGCCAGGAATATTATGCACATCAATCCTATTCCCCATAACCCTGATATCGTCGTTCACCAAAGTAACCCAATTCTTGTCATCAACAGGTGTACTCAAAATGTCTAGAAAAGCCATCTTCATCTTCTCAGTGAACAACAACAGATTCTGAACTGCAAATCTCAGAAAAAAGTACTATTAAGCTACTAAGCAGGTGTTCTTGAACAGCAAGAGAAATGAGTGGTTGTAGGTAATCTGTAAGAATCATAATCTGTACAATTATTGGGATAATATATTCAGTTTATAGTGGTGAAATAAGGAGGAGGGTAGTTTAGTCTTTTACTACCATTTTCTGTTAGTTATAGAAGGCGGGAAAGTTTGTTTTGATTTAGTCTTGTATATATTGTTTCTGTTCTGTAGTTTTCAGAGTAAGCTTCTAGAAAATACATTCTTGTAAATATTGTTTTTCTGATTAATAAAAGTGAAGAATCTTTATCTTCTCATGGTATCAGAGCGAAGGTTTTTGCTTAATTCTGCCATTGAAACTCTGGTTTGAAGCTTCATCTTCTTCATTTTTGTTTTCGTTTTTCCTTGTTTTCGTAAGAATCTGCATCAATATCAGATTTCTTGCAAAATATTTGTTGTTTTGATTCGATCTGTATCAATATCAGATCTGTTATCATTTGTGATTTGTTGATTTCATCTTCGGTTGATTAGTTCTTTTACGCATTTAATCAAACACCTATGGCTAGTTCACAAACTGTTTCTGGATCTTCTTCACAAAACGTGAATTTTGGATTGAACTTTGCGATCAACTATAATGATCTGTATTTCTTGTCTTCGAATGATAACTCGAACGCACAACTAGGTCAAATTGTGTTTAATAGAAATAACTATGTAAATTGGAGTCGAAGTGTGCAGTTGGCTCTAGGTGCTAAGAACAAAACAGGTTTTATTGATGGATCTTTGTCTAGACCTGCTGATTGTGACGCCCCCAAATCCACTACTTGTAGACTTAGGTCGCCACTTACCGTCAATACTTGTCTTATCCAAAAATACAATACAATTCATAATAAACATGAAGGTTTTGTCGTACAATAGTGGTTCCATCCCACGAGTCCAAGCATCGACAAGTCTCTGAATTATTACAACATATAACTAGTACACACGATATCAGTACACACGTCAAAAGATAGACTAATAGTCTTCAATAGAGTAGTCGCCTCTGAGATAAGCACACTAGTCCAGCTCAGTGCTCTGGTGCATTTTCTCCTTTCCCTTGAAACGAGATGTTTCGCCTTTTTCTGTCTTCACTGAAAAACAATATCAACAACAAGAATGAGCAACTAGGTGCTCAGCAAGTCCAAAGAAACAAAGCAAATACAAACAAAATTAAAAAAAAATTGACAACAATCTAGTAAAGAACACAACAATCTATATACGAATAGACCTAACTGGATTTTAACCTAATTAAGTTAAAGAAAATTGAAAAGATTGAGCAAATTGATGAACAAAATATACAAAAATGACATGCATCGGCTTATTAGTTACATAGGATATCATGTACTTACAAATTGATGAACAAATCAAGCAAAGAACAAATCAATCGAGCTTATATTGAGAGCAAATGATGAAGACCTCGTCGGAGTCAATCAAGCCTCCAGGTGAACAACTTGAAAAACTAGGGTTAATACTTCCACTGTAGGAGAGTGGAAAAACTAGGGTTCACCGTTCATGTGAATGAAAAAAGATGGGAGAGTGTTTAGTGTAATTGAGTGGGTGAGTGTGTGTAACAACGGGTATTTTATGCTGCTGATGTCCAAAGAAGGACTAGACATCGTTTTCCGAAAAAGTGATGTAAAATGTAGATTTAACATGTGTTCTTCCAACCGATGTCTAAACCCCGATGTCTATGCGACTTTTTCTAGTAGTGTAATATATTTTACATATAGTTTGAGGACATCTACAGCTTTTATTAATAAATATTTTTTTAATGATATTATTTTGTATTAAATTTGATTTGCACCATATTTTGGTTTCACTCCTAAATTCTTATTTTCTGTAGAATTTAGTGTTGCTTTTTTTTATTAAAAAAATAGAAATTCTATTATAATTATAATTCTTTTGTTTGTAATTTTTTTTTCATATAATCCTATTTTTATAATGTAAAATCAAAAGTTCTATAATTTAATTACGAAAATGCCCTTCTATTTTTTAAGGTCAACAACCAAATAACGGAAAAGGGTGCAAAGTAAAATTGAAAAAAAAAGTTATGATACTCAACTGTCACTAAGAGTACTTAAACGTATATTTTTCCAGAAATATGAGGTACAAAGTGCAATAAACTCTTACCATAAATTATTGAATTGCATAAATGACGTACTTTTTTTTGTATTTTTAAAATTTTATTAAGCATTATTTTTAATAAATAAAAAAATCCTTATAAAAAAATAATAAATAATTAATTAATTTAAATAAATTATCTCAACCCATATTTATACTAGTTTTTTTTTTTAATTTGGGTTTAGCGGGAGGTATTGCAGTGTGCGCCAATCGTCTTCCCATGAGTTTATTTCTACATCTTGCACATATACACACGCCTGCAAAATCTTCAATTGCGGCTTGGCAATTAAAACATGTGCACAATTCAGTTAGAGAAAACGGCGAAATGCATATGACAAACGTGAGTACGTGTTTAGGAACACGTTTCTCCTAAATGTGGCCAAAAGTAGTTAGTTAGTCTTTTATTTACCGATAACAATATCGAATATGACGGGCCAGCCTGCTCTAACTAGCACAACTTTCCGTCATCAACTAACATATTGTCTTTCACGATGAAGAAACAGGAAAAACAATGTAAGAGAAACTAAAAACTCTTGTATTGATTTGTATGAAGCTTAATATTACAATCGAGACAACGTTTCAATATATAGGAAATTATACACTAAGTCAGCTAGCTACAGTAATTACTATGAGGTCATTGATAATGTCATAGTACTATGAGGTCATGGATAATGTCATAGTAGGTAGTAGGTGAAATATTTAACACCCCCCCTCAAACTTAAGATGTTTGAAAAACCAACTTGAGTTTGCAATCACGAAATGAACCAGGAGGAAGAGATTTCGTGAAAATATCTGCAACATTATCTGCACTAGAGATAGCATGAAGACGAACCGTTCCTTTTTCAACCTGTTGACGGGTGAAATGACAATCGATCTCAATATGTTTAGTACGTTCATGAAAGACATCATTGTGAGCAATGTCCCTAGCACTTTTGTTATCACAGTAGATAATAGTGGCTGGAGAATGAGTTACAGTCATTTCTTCAAGTAACCATCGTAGCCAAATTAATTCCTGTGTGGTGTCAGCCAGAGCTCGATATTCTGACTCGGCACTGGATTTTGAGGCAAGGGATTGTTTCTTACTACGCCAAGAGATAAGAGAGTCACCCAGAAAGAAGCAAAATCCTGTAGTGGAACACCTAGTAGTGGGATCACCACCCCAATCAGCATCAGAATAGGCATGTAACTCAAGTGATGAGTTGTATGCATAATGTAATCCATGAAAGATGGTGCCTTTGACATAACGAAGTATGTGAAGGACAGCTGTATAGTGAGGAGTGCGAGGAGCTGCCATAAATTGACTAACAATGTGAACGGCATGAGCAATGTCAGGACGAGTGACAGTAAGGTAGATCAAACTTCCTACCAACTGACGATACAATGTAGGGTTGTCAAGTAGGTCACCATCTTTGGAGTTAAGTTTGACCCCGTATTCTAAAGGTGTAGATGTGATCTTAGTGTCGCTAATTCCAGATTTCAACAAAAGATCAGATGCATACTTGACTTGAGAAAGGGTGTAACCAGTAGGTACAGAAGAAACCTCAAGACCCAAGAAGTAGCTTAATGAACCAAGATCTTTCATTTCAAAATGCTGACTGAGAAACTGTTTGAGTTCAGAGATACCTGCACTGTCATCTCCGGTGATAATCATATCATCTACATAGAGGAGGAGAAGAACAATTCCTCGATTTGTCCGTCGAATGAAGAGAGCATGATCATATGGACTAGAAGAAAATCCTAGCTCATTAATGACTTTGCTAAATTTCTCGAACCAAGCTCGAGGTGCTTGTTTTAGGCCATAAAGTGCCTTGTTAAGCTTGAGCACTTGACCTAGAGAGAGATCAAAACCAGGAGGAGGTTTGAGATAAACTTCTTCATCTAAGTCGCCATTAAGAAAAGCATTTTTGACATCCATTTGCCACATATCCCACTGTTTTGATGCTCCAACAGCTAGTAAACTTCGAACCGATGTAAGACGAGCAACTGGTGCAAAAGTCTCCTCATAATCAATGCCATATTCCTGGGTAAAGCCTCTAGCAACTAGACGAGCTTTATATCTCTCAATAGAGCCATCAGCATTTGTCTTAATTTTATAGATCCATCGACAACCCACAGCTGTTTTGTTAGGAGGCAAGGTAACCACATCCCAAGTGTGATTTTTGTCTAATGCCTGAAGTTCTTCTGCCATAGCCTCCTGCCAAAGAGGGTTAACACTTGCCTCTCTATATGTTTGAGGCTCGTGCAATGATTCTATAGCAGAATATACATGATAATCAGTAAGACGAACAGAAGGTTTTCTTACCCGAGTAGATCGAGGAACATGCTCATCTGAAGAGGATGGTAAAATAGGAGGCTCGGTACTGGAATCCTCAGACTGACCTGTTGTAGGGATAGTAGTAGATGGAGATGGTTGTGTGAGCTCAATTGAAGTATCTACTGAATGTATATCAGAAGAAGATATTGGATCTTCTACATATTCATCACTGGGATGTAGATCAATAAAAGGATCTGTAAAGTGAGAAATGCTAGTAGAGGTGTCAATGTGAAATTCTGACATAGATGAGAACATTTTATGCTCCCAAAAAGTAACATTACGAGAGACACGAAGACGTTGTGAAATAGGATCCCAACATCGGTATCCTTTCTGACCACTACCATATCCAATAAAACAACAAAGACGAGCACGTGGTTCAAGTTTTGTCCTTTCATGTGGAGGAAGAAGCACAAAACAAGTAGAACCAAAAACCTTAAGAGAATCATATGATGGAGGTTCTTCATATAATTTTTCATAAGGGGAAACATTATTAATAACAGGAGAAGGAATCATGTTTATGGTGTGAACAGCAGTGAGTGCAGCTTCTCCCCAGAAGTATTCTGGACAAGAAGAAGAAATGAGAAGGGCTCGAATGGTGTCAAGAATGTGTCTATGTTTACGTTCAGCCCGACCACTTTGTTGAGATGTGTAAGGGCAAGAACTCTGTGCAAGGGTACCATAAGAAGCTAAAAAATTTGTAAGATCAGATTCTTTATATTCTTTGGCATTGTCGGCACGAAAGAGTTTGATTTTCTTTTTAAACTGAGTGTGAATCATTGTGGCAAAATTTTTGTAAGTTTCTCCTAATTCTGAACGATGTTTCAGGATATATATCCAAGTGAAACGAGAAAAATCATCAACAAATATCACATAATATCTCGATCCCCCCATAGTGGGGGTTGGAGAGGGACCCCAAATATCAGAATGAATAAGATCAAAAGTAGAAGATGATGTTTCATAATGAATAGGAAAAGGAAGTACATGTTGTTTTGCTAGTTTACAAGACACACATTCAATATTGTCTTCATTTACACTCCCTAAGTGACCTTTAGAAATAAGACTTTGTAAACGAGTGGAAGATGGATGACCTAACCGAGAGTGCCAGGTACTGGATGTAGATGAAACAGAGCCAACTAGATTAGTGGATGATGATATTGGTGTAGGAAGATGAAGGGAAGTGAGCTCAAATAACCTTCCGCATCTACGTCCTGTCCCAATAGTTTGTCCTGTCTGAGGATCCTGTACATGACAACCAGAAGAGGTAAAAACAATATCAAAACCGAGATCACATAATTGGCCAATTGAAACAAGATTAAGTGAATGATTCGGAACAAAGTATGTGTCAGGAAGAGAAAGATCTTCCGTAGATACTTTTCCAATATGTGCCACTTTCATTGTGGAGCCATCAGCAGTTTGAATATTTGGAAGGCATAAACTCTGTGTTTTCGTGGCAAATATGGATGGATCATTTGTCATGTGATTGCAACATGCAGAATCGAAATACCAAGAAGTACCTGAAGTGACAGAGAATGCAGTGGAGTTGGAGCTAGATTTAAGTAAAACCTGGCGGAGCAAGGTTTCAAGCTCACTTGCAGATGTGGTTTCTGATGTAGATTCAGAAGTTGCAGCAGCAGAAGACTGGGAGAATTTATTTGGACGAAAAGATGGCCTTTTCTTGTAGAATTGCATTGAGTAGTGACCCTTTTGGTGGCAATGCTGGCATGTGTGATTGCGAAGAGCTGCACAATCCTTAGTTACATGTCCATTTTGATGACAAAACCTACAAAAGGTTTGTCATAAGTGGGTACCGGAGGTACTGCTAGGACGGAATCATTCGCGGGACCGATTTTGCCAATCCCGAGTCGAGTTTCCTCGGAAATGAGTTCAGTTAAGGCACTTTCCAAAGATGGTAGCGGAACACGGTGGAGAAGAGCAGCTCTAACAGGTTCGAAATTCTGAGTGAGAGCCATCAAAAACTGGATGAGCCGTTGTTGATCACGATATGCCTGATAGAGTGTGGCATCCTCTGTGTGTAACCACTTAGGTTCAGACAAAGTTAGCTGATCCCAAAATGGTTGTATTTGGGAAAGAAAATCTGTTACTGTTTGACCGGGCACTTGCTTCTGTTTACTTAAGGAATTCAGAATCTGATATTGGTGAGAAAGATCAGATGTTGTGTACCGAGATGCCAATAAATCCCAAATTTCTTTTGCCGTTTCGAAATTTCCGAATTGCAAATTAATTTTAGAAACAGAAGAGTTTCTAAAAAATGTGATAGCTTGATGATTTTTGACATCCCATTCCTCAATGCGATCTTTGAACTTTGATTCTTCTTCATCTTTTCCTTTAGTCGGAATAGTAAAATCCCCATTTACATAGCGCCAAATTCTTTTTCCTTTGAGAAAACTTTTCATAGCTTGAGACCAAGCTAAATAATTCGTGCCATTCAAAATGGTTTGAATCGGCGAACTATTATCGTTATTCATGATAAGTTTTGGGTTCAAGGATAAAAGATGTAAATTGAACTTGTAAGGAGTGGATTGTGTATATTTAAAAGATCAAGGCTCTATTTAGAGGATAAGTAAAAAATGGGGTACTAAAATGTAATATATCTAAGGTACCTTAAAATTTTGGTTTATAACCGTGTGTTTTAAATGGGCTGATTTGGTGTGGCCCAATAATTAAAACGGGAGCAGCTTATATATATCAGTGAGAGAGCCGAGAGATATCTAGCACACAGATAAGTATATGATATTTTGGGATTAAGGGGATACCACTTTAGACACTGAGCATCAAGTAAGACTCGTGATGATCTCCTCCGGCGACTTGGCAGATGTTTGTAGCGAAGAGACTAAGTTGGGCGAGTCGGAGAGAGATTCGGACAGGTAACTGAAATCGGTGTTTTCGATTTGGTCTGGGCTGTCTGAATATTACCGGAGTAATGCCGGAAGTGTATTGCTTCTTTGAAGTTGAGATTTGTTTTACTGGTTAGTGTTTGTGGCACTGAAGACGAAAACCCGCCAGGTGTTTGTTCAATTGGCACAGAGATATGGTTGGTGGTATTCTGTGGCCGGAAACAATGCTTGTCGTCGGAAACAATGGAGGCACAGCGGAACAACTGAGGAACGAGGCTAATGCTCTGATACCATGAAGAAACAGGAAAAACAATGTAAGAGAAACTAAAAACTCTTGTATTGATTTGTATGAAGCTTAATATTACAATCGAGACAACGTTTCAATATATAGGAAATTATACACTAAGTCAGCTAGCTACAGTAATTACTATGAGGTCATTGATAATGTCATAGTACTATGAGGTCATGGATAATGTCATAGTAGGTAGTAGGTGAAATATTTAACACACGAGTAACAATAAGAAGCAAAAACGAGCATGTTTCTAATATAATATATTATTCAAATTGATTTTTTTACGAACGTCATGAAAGGCCGGCTTAAACGAGGTATCAAGTTCGAATCCGTCGACACTTGCAACACTCCATCATCTAAGTTGATTACTATTTCAAATATGACTTTTTAGTGATCTATCTCTAATCTTTCAACACATGATTATAAGGATTAAGGAGTTTGAAGCTGAAGCCTTGGCCATCCATGAAGATTACTTGGCTTTTATCGTTGCCGTATACCAAAGTTTTGATTGAATCTGACTCCTTACTATCAGTTCAAGCCATTTGATGCCCCTGTGCTATTCAATTGGAGGTGGGACATATCTAGGGGCGAGTATGGGGTGGTATGGGTGGTTTAGAACCGCCAAACCAACCAAATCATAAATTTCGGGTTTTTAATTTTTCAAATCATAACCAAACCAAAAATCATAACATTTAAAAAAAACCAACCTAATTATAACGGTTTGGTTTGGTCGATTTCGGTTTAAAACCATTATTAAATAATAAAAAAGAGGCAACAACATGTGTGTAAAGCATAATGTAATGTAATATGTAATAGAGACATATATAACTTAACTAGGATAAAAGATAAATAAAATTAACTCTATACAGGGATCGTGAAATTTGAAGAATAGGCATCAACAAAGATCAAGTTGCTGAAAGAAGTTCATTAACATGATCAAGCCTCAGTGACAAAATAAGATGTACAGATGATTCAGTTGAAGGGCCAAAAGATTCCAGTGATAAAGTTTTTATGGTTGCACAATTCTTAGCAGTGTTCTTAAAGACATGATACGAAGACCACGAGTGAATGTTAGTCGTCTGTGTACCAGACCAGTTGCACGAGGCGTCAACACTTTATAAAGGAATCAAAGTATCTAATTCAGAAAAATTATTCAAGAGGTATGATTGAGTTTGGAGCAGTATTGATATCCTCTATTTAATTGGAAGCTGAATATTTAAGGATGTTAAATTAAGAAGAAAATGAATAGTATCCGAAATTATTATTCATGTGAATAGTATTCGAAATCACTATTTATATGAATAGTATGAATAGTAACCAACGGTTACTATTTGGGGTTGGTGAAATAGTGCTCGGTTACTATTTGGGGGTTGTTGGAATAGTGTCAAATAGTGACTTTCTATAATCTATAAATAGACCTATTGTATTTCATTTCAAAACACACCTCAACACACAACTCTCTCTTATATTTTCTCTGTGTAAGCTACTAGACAGTCCATCTAGTAGGAAAGCCAGCTTAGCCCGCTTTCAGGAAGTGTCGGGTAGAAGGTCCTCGTGCCTAAACTATCCTTAGGAGTGTAAGCTGCTACACAGTCCATCTAGTAGGAAAGTTGGCTTAACCCGCTTTCAGGAAGTGTCGGGTAGAAGGTCCTCGTGCCTAAACTATCCTTAGGAGTGTTCAGGTTTTGAAGCTAATCCATTGGATTAGAAGTTGTAACACCCCTTCGAGTTTATTATCAATAAAGATATATTCTCGGAATTATTTATTTTTGGTAGTATCGTATTCAACCCCCCTTCTACGATACTTCGGGACTTAACAATTGGTATCAGAGCAAACTTCTAGCATACAAGAAGTCTAAAGATCAAAACCATGGGAAGGAAGGATACAAGTGTGAAGATTCCAATGCTTGACAAAGATAATTACTTTCACTGGAAAGTAAAAATGCACCTTCATCTCTCAGCCATCGATGAAGGCTACGTAGATTGCATAGAGAAAGGACCTCATGTTCCAATGAAGGCCAACTTTGGGATTGGTCAAGATGCTGGCACTGTAGCTACTGGAAGGCCTATTCCAAAGAATCAAGCTGAGTACACAGATGAAGACTTGGAGGAGATTCACAAAGATAGGAAGACCATGAACATTTTGTTCAATGGAATCGATCAAGATATGTTTGATAATGTCATTAACTGCACCACTGCTAAGCAAGTGTGGGACATTATCCAAACCATCTGTGAAGGAACTGAGCAGGTCAAAGAGAACAAAATGCAGCTCCTAATACAACAATATGAGCATTTTCACTACCCCTCTGGTGAAAATCTAACAGACATATTCAGTAGATTTCAAAAGTTACTGAATGGTCTAAAGTTGTATGGGAGAAAATATGAAACCAAGGACTCCAACCTAAAGTTTCTGAGATCTCTTCCGAAGGAATGGAAGCCAGTGACAGTCTCATTGAGAAATTCTCAAGATTACAAAGATTTCATACTTGAGAGAATGTATGGAATTTTAAAGACCTATGAGCTCGAGTTGCAACAAGATGAAGAAGTTGAGAAGAGCCAGAAGAAAAGTGGAAGTGTAGCTTTGATGGCCAATATTCCAACAAACCAAGATGGAGAGAAGATGAAGAATGTGGAAGCCACACCAAGTCAAAGAACTTGTGAAGGTGGAGCTGCAACTAGCAAAGGTAAAAGCAAGATGATTGAAGAACCTGATGCATTAATTGAAAATGAAGCTGAAGATCTAGATGAGTATTTGGCATTTCTATCAAAGAGATTTTCGAAGCTAAGATTCAAGAAGAATCCAGCAGAAGCCGGGCAATTCAAGAAAAGCTATCAACCGAACAAGGATGTGGCTGAAAGATCAAAGATCAAATGCTATAGTTGTGGAATTGCTGGTCACTTTGCCAATGAATGCAGAAAATCCAAAGCTGAGAAAGAGAAGAAACAGTTCGAGACTGTTGATTACAAAAAGAAATACTTTGATCTTCTCAAGCAAAAGGAAATAGCATTTGTATCTAGAGATAATGATTGGGCAGCTGGAGGAGACTCAGATGCAGAAGAGGAGTTTGTCAATCTTGCATTCATGGCAAACGAAACTGATGAAGAGGCTAATTCAGCAAGCAACCAGGTATACTCTACAAACCTAACTGAACTTTCCAAATATGAATGTGATAATATTGTTAATGAAATGTCTAATGAATTGTATAACATGCATGTCACATTAAAATCGTTTAACAAGGAAAACAAAAGATTAAAGATCTTAATGCTAAGATAGGTGATAGGAATACTCTGTTAGAAACTCAACTAATTAATTTTGAAGCAATGAAAAGAGATTGCCAGGATGCTAAGAATGAGTTACTTGAGGCTCTGAAAAGAGAAGAGTGTTTAATAAAATAGTTAAAAGAGGAACAAGACTTAATTGCTAAGTGGAAGGGATAAAAGGCTAAAACTGAAGAAATTTATAGTATACAAGGAGTTGATTCTTTTCACAAATTAGCAGAAGTTAAGTTAGATGTTGATAGGGAAGTTGCTTCAGACAGTGATTTAGTCGAAAAAGAATGTTCTTTGAGACTTAAGCCTATTAGCAAAACAACTTTAACAAAATTGAATAAAAGTACGGGCCTGTCAATAAGAACTTTGTTAATGGAGAGTGTAGCAAAACCAAGTCAGTTGAACAAGGAAACATTGGCAACTTGTCAATCAAGAAATTGAAGGATAAATTAGAAAAGACTGAACCTAAGGCTAAGGCTAATAAGAAGAATAGAAATGGCAAGGTAGGAATTAACAAACATAGTAATTACACACCTGATAAATATGCTCCTCGAAAGGAATGTGTGAACTGTGGTAGTGTTAATCATTTATTTGTTAACTGTAAATCTGTTAAGAATGCTTCTGTGCCTAGTATGCCCAAGTCAGTACCTATGCCTGCTATGAATGTTATGCCAAACATGTTTGTCCAGCCTGCTCATGCATCTAGTCATTATGCTAACATGCCATTCATGTATAATCCATATTACAATGCTTTTAATATGCCTCAGTTGCCATGGATGATGAATAACATGTTTGCACAGACTATGCCAAATTATACATCTAGTTTTAATGCATGTGAGCAAGTGAAACAACCTATTTTTCAGAAATCTACACCAAGAGTTAAGGTTGATTTAACTCAATCAGAACCCCTGGGTAGTAAGGGCTTGAAAAATAAGAAAAAGGCTAACAAGGCAGGACCCAAGAAAACTTGGGTACCAAAATCAACTTGATTTGATTTTGATGTGTGCAGGTACACAGAAAGAATCTTTGGTACCTGGATAGTGGTTGTTCTAGGCACATGACTGGAGATTCTACCCTGCTCACTAAGTTTGAGGAGAGAGCTGGCCCTAGCATTACCTTTGGAGACAACAGCAAAGGATATACTAGAGGATATGGCTTGATTTCACAAGGGAATGTTGTCATTGAAGAAGTAGCACTGGTTGATGGACTTAAGCATAACTTGCTAAGTGTCAGCCAACTGTGTGATAAAGGCCAGAATGTCTGGTTCACATCTGAAGCTTGTGTCATTTTCAAGAAAAATGACAACAAGGTAGTGTTGACAGGAGATAGAAGAGGAAATGTGTACATTGATGACTTCAATTCAACAAATGCAAACATGACTACATGTCTTCTCAGCAAGGCAAGTGTAGATGAAGGTTGCTTTTTGGCATAAAAGACTGTCACACTTGAGTTTTAAAGCAATGAATGAGTTGGTAAAGAAGGATTTGGTTAGAGGTATTCCAAAATTGGATTACTCCAAGGATGGATTGTGTGATGCATGCTAGAAAGGGAAGCAGAAGAAGGCCTCTTTCAAATCAAAGTCAATGTCATCAATTGATCAACCCTTGCAACTACTTCACATGGATCTCTTTAGACCAGTCAATGTGTTGTCAATCTCAAAGAAGAAATACTGTCTTGTGATTATTGATGATTTCTCAAAATTCTCTTGGACATTCTTTCTGCACTCTAAGGATAAGGCGGGTGAAGTCATTATAAATCACATCAAGATAGTCAACAACAATCCTCTACTCAAAGTAAGGAGAATTAGAAGTGACAATGGAACCGAGTTCAAGAATTCTATAATAAGAGAGTTTTGTGAAGAAGAAGGAATTATCCAAGAATTCTCTACACAAAGAACTCCTCAACAAAATGGTGTAGTGGAAATAAAGAACAGAACTCTAATTGAAGCTGCAAGAACAATGCTTGAAGAGTCTAAGATACCAACATACTTCTGGGCAGAAGCTATAAACACTGCATGCTACACTCAGAATATTTCTTTGGTCAATCAAGCAAAAGGAATGACACCTTATCAACTTTTCAAAGGCAAGAAACCAACAATCAACTTTCTGCATGTCTTTGGATGCAAATGTTTTGTACTGAAAAATCATGGTGAGCATCTTGGAAAATTTGATTCAAAGGCAGATGAAGCTATCTTTGTTGGATACTCATCTGGAAAATCCTACAGAGTCTACAACCTAAGACTAAACATTGTAATGGAGTCCATACATATTGTCTTTGATGACAAGAAAATATCTGGTCCAGTAGATGAAGGTTTTCATGAGTCTCTCTCATTTGAGAATGAGAGAAGTGGTGAAGAAAGTGAAGATGATGATGAAGAATGGAGATCAAATGGTGTGAGAAACAGACAATGATCATCAGTTGAAGTGCAGAATGAACCACCTGTTGAAGAGCAACTTACACCATCAGTTGGAAATCAAAGAGAAGCATCTGTTGATGAATTTGCAAGTACTCCATCAATCTCGAGGGCCATACACTCAGGGGGAGTTTCTCACAGTGATCAACACAGAGAAAATGAAGCCACTTCATCAAGGTCAAACTTACCACCACAAAGAAAATGGACCAGGGATCATCCATTTGAGCTTATAATTGGAGATCCTAATGCAAAGGTCCAAACCAGAAGAGCAACTCAAGAAGAATGCTTATATAGCAGTTTTCTATCCAAAAAGGAACCAAAGAGAGTTGAACATGCTCTTCTGGATCCAGACTGGGTTTTAGCAATGCAAGAAGAGCTAAACCAGTTTGAAAGAAATGAAGTATGGAAACTTGTACGCAAACTTAAAGATAAATCAGTGATTGGCACTAAGTGGGTATTCAAGAACAAGATGGATGAGAATGGCATAGTCACAAGGAATAAAGCTAGATTAGTTGCTAAAGGCTACTGTCAAGAGGAAGGAATTGATTTTGAAGAAACCTTTGCTCCAGTGGCAAGGTTAGAAGCAATAAGGATCTTCCTCGCCTATGCAGCGC
Organism: Saposhnikovia divaricata; assembly: GCA_036435485.1. NCBI lineage: Eukaryota > Viridiplantae > Streptophyta > Magnoliopsida > Apiales > Apiaceae > Saposhnikovia > Saposhnikovia divaricata. Next base: position 19,941,603 of record CM071600.1, read on the forward strand.
ATGCCAATTTCAAAGTCTATCAAATGGATGTCAAGTGTGCATTTCTGAATGGTATTCTGGAGGAGGAGGTGTATGTTAGTCAACCGCCTGGTTTTGAAGATCAAGACTTTCCAGAATATGTGTTCTTTCTACTCAAAGCACTCTATGGCCTGAAGCAAGCACCTAGAGCCTGATATGACAAACTCTCACAGTTCCTTATAGAAAATCACTTCATTCGAGATGCAGATTATGCAGGTTGCAAAATGGATAGAATAAGTACCATAGGAACCTGTCAATTCTTGGGAAACAAGCTGGTCTCATGGTTCAGTAAGAAGCAAAACTCAGTATCTACCTCAACTGTAGAGGCTGAATACATAGCAGCTGGGAGTTCCTATTCACAGATTCTATAGATGAGAAATCAACTACTTGACTACGGAGTTAAAGTTGAAAAGATCCCAATTTTCTGTGATAACACTAGTGCAATTGCAATATCACAGAATCCAGTGCAGCATTCTAGAACCAAGCACATAGACATCATATACCATTTCATCAGGGAGCATGTGATGGAAGGCACTGTGGAACTGCATTTTGTTCCTAGTGAAAAACAGTTGGCAAAATTTTTTACTAAAGCTTTGGATGAAGCAACCTTTTTAAGGTTGGTAAGTGAGCTTGGTATGTTAAATTTCACATGATCTTTGAAAATGTCTGTTCAATTTGCTTGCAGCCAGTGAATTTCATTCTCTGGATTTTGTTTGTTTTATTTGTTTATCTGCATGATTATTCTAGAGATATCATTGTAGCATAATTAAATAAATATTTTATTGAAATATATCAATTAATGATATTTTGTTAATTTTATGTCTATTTAATTCTGAGTTTATCTGATTATTGTGATTAATTCTTGATTTATTGCGTGAATCCATAATAATTAGAAGTATTAAATATGTGTGTATGTGTATAGGCTGATAGATTTCGATGATAAGATGTTTTTCGGCTGACAGGTTTCGGTGATAAGATGTTTTTTGGCTAATTGATTGATTAGGTGAGAAATTATTGAGCGGCGTTATTCAACATAACCTGTCACTATCACACCTAACCCATTAATCCTTGAAACCTTAAAAATGATGAGTTTTTGTTTGTGTTTAACATCATCATTTTTCAGATATACAGAGCATATACACACAATTGCTGAATATATCGAGCTTTGATCGGAAAGATCTCTCAATCTAGTTGGTGGTTTTTAGATCGGATTTCATATTCTTGCTTTATACATCATCCTTTATAAAAGCTAACCCTTGTTTTTGAATTTCCTCAAAGTTTTAAAAATGGCATTGCAGAGAAGCTTTTTAATTGCTAAAGTTAAATTTATTTCCATTCAGCAAATCGAAACCATTTTGGATGAGCAATTTCGGGCTTGGACATAATTTCTGAATGAACATTCATTAATTTGCTATGCTTTAGTTACACCAGTGCAGCTTAACCATGATGCATTGCGTGAACTATATTGTAGTGCGGTTAACACTTCTGGACAGGACGGGTGTGCATTCACATATTGACTATTTGGTAGGTCGATTAGGGTCACTGAACGAGATGTTAATCGAATTCTTCATTTTCCTATGGAAAAACTTGTTTCTGATCCTACACCTGAACAGATTGAAATGTTCTTTCGTTTTATAAGGTACCAAGATGGCAATTTCAATACTGGTAATCTATCTAGAACGTTTCTAACCCAGTACTGGAATTTCTTCTTTCACACTCTTAACCATGTTTTTTCCTCAGATAGAACAAATCAAGATCGAATACCTAAATTTATTCAAAAAATAGGGTATGCGGTCGCCAATAATTTGAGGATTAATTTTGGAAAAATAGTGCTTGGTCATATCATTTTAAAGATGAAACACCTGGGAAGAAGAGATGTTCAGACTCAAAATGTCAAATGTCTATATCTAAGGTTTCTACAGCTAATATTAAATGATTTTTTGAATGATGAAGACATGGCACGCTTGGAAAATGGTCAAAAGGTGGAATGTTCTTCCATGAAGACGAATGTAATTAATTACATAAGCAAAAAGAAATATACGGATGTGCCTACAGTCCTAACTGAATATCTGAAGACTGTCCCACTTCCATTGTTACCAAGACCAGTGAGAGCAGGTATACGACAAGGTAATATTTCAATCTCTGCTATTCCAACCTCTGTATTCCCTGCTGTGTCACAGGAAATACAATTTCTACAGCCCCTAGTGGCCATCTTACCCGACCAAGAGCAGGAAATCCCACCTACTCTAACACAGGTCGAAGAGCCCATTCTACAAACACAAATACAACAAACTCCTACACCTCAATTGTCACTTAAACGACCATCCATCAACACTTTTAAGGGAGATAGTGCCTCAGCAGCACCACATAAGGAGTTAGTTACATCAACCGCTCTACCTCATTCTAAACGGAGTAAACCCAATGAACCTGAGGTAATGGCAACTGTTAGTGAAACAATTCTTCCTTATCCAATGAGTGAAAATGTAAATGAGGTTGAATTGACGGGAGCAACTATCTTGAGTTCCATTTCACGGAACATAAGAGTGGTTGATGATCTTTCTAAAGATCAAATGCCTTCACAGGCATCCGAGGTGGAATTACCTACCTCAATAACTGCTGGTGAATCTTCCATTTTACGGAAAGATCCATCGGTAGGTGGTTCTTTTATGAACCAAGTGTCTTCACAGACATACGAGGGAAACTTGGGTTTTGTGCCATTTAATCGATTCAAGTTTAACCTCCCAGAGGGAAAATCTCTGGATCTCTTTCGAGATTTACCACTCTTTACCAGTGGTCGGCAACTCGCTTCACGCGAGGACGAAAACTCACGAACTTTCTTGCACCATCTGTGACCTCTGAAAAAGGGGCTAGGATGATTCCATTTGCAGGTACACATCTCGGTGGAAGCTCTGGAAGAGAGTTGAGGGAAACACAAACAGAACATGTAAGTGTAACCCAAACCACTAAACCGAGTGAATATAGAGTGTTGAGTGAAACACCTGCAGAACGTACGAGTGAGGAACCTACTCAACCACATGCACCTGTAACCAGAAAGGAATACAGCAGACTCCTTACACGGGTCCAAACAACGGAGAAAGAGTTGCCAAATATCTGTAAGTCTATTGCAGAAATCAAAAATTTGCAACTTATTCAACATGATGTATTCTAGGTTCAATTGAATACCATGGCAACCCAGTTTAATGATGCAATCAACTCCTTGGTAAAGCCATCTTCGTCTAATTTACCAACTCCACATTCTACTACTCTGGAGGATAACCCAACTGAGGGGGAGAAGTTGGATGATCAAGAAAAATCTACTAGGCGTAAGGGCAAATAAAAGGTTGTTGACACGGAATTAACCTTATTTTGGGAAAGGAAAAGCTAATGAGAGTATTAGTGCTATGTGGAAAGAAAGCAAGACAAACTTGAAGATATGTTCAGTCAAGAGGAACAATTTGTCTTGTACTTGTTCAAATTTTAGAAATCTGGAAAATGTATATATATGATCCAGAATGCACTTTAATATTATTTATCTTTGTATTTTATTTTGTAGTATAGTTGAGTTATCTTCTAGGAATTTGCTTGTTAAACCCTAACAATCAAATAGGGGGAGATTGTAAAGCATAATGTAATGTAATATGCAATAGAGACATATATAACTCAACTAGGATAAAAGATAAATAAAATTAACTCTATACAGGGATCGTGAAATTTGAAGAACAGGCATCAACAAAGATCAAGTTGCTGAAAGAAGTTCGTTAACATGATCAAGCCTCATTGACAAAATAAGATGTACAAATGATTCAATTGAAGGGCCAAAAGATTCCAGTGATAAAGTTTTTATGGTTGCACAATTCTTAGCAGTGTTCTTAAAGACATGATACGAAGACCACGAGTGAATGTTAGTCGTGTGTGCACCAGACCAGTTGCACGAGGCGTCAACACTTCATAAAGGAATCAAAGTATCTAACTCAGAAAAATTATTCAAGAGGTATGATTGAGTTTGGAGCAGTATTGATATCCTCTATTTAATTGGAAGCTGAATATTTAAGGATGTCAAATTAAGAAGAAAATGAATAGTATCCGAAATTATTATTCATATGTGTAACACCCCCAGATCCGGGGTCCGGGATCCGGTGGTTACGGTTTCCAATTCTGTCCACAACACTTGAACTTTCCTTAACATAAAATAAATTACGTCTCTATAACCCAACACAATAATATAAAACACACCCGTTATAGTCCCAGAGATGAAATCAGAGTAACACTCAAATTTTTATTAATCACATTATGAGTTCTTACAATCCAAAAGAATTTCAATATAAATACATACTCTTTGCCATCCATTTACATAAGGCATACTAGACCATATTCTTGGTACTGAAAGAATAAATATACCCTACCAATAGCTTCTTCTTCAGCTCTGGTAGTCTCATCGTCCTCGCCCGCGTCGAGTGCGCCTTGTGCGAGTCATCTGGTCTAGCTGTTGTTGTGATATAATAATAAAGCAAGGGTGAGCAATAGCCCACCAACAATAATATATGACTGAACGATAATGTATAACAGTTCAAAAGTATCTTTCAAACCATATGCCATGCCTTTACGGAAATGATGCCAGTATAATATGAACGATGAAGTTACAAGGTAACTTAAAGTATTTGTTTGTAGAAATATCTGCTACATCAAAGTAAGCGAGATATTCTTATTGTTATTAAGAAGAGGAACTTGCAAGAAAAGGTTGCAATTCCAGTTATGACCCTTTTCCAACTCTGCCAACAGTAATCATGTTGCAGGAAATAAATAAATTTGGATGATGAACCAATGATGGAGTATTCACCGCGCCCGCTGTTCCAATCTTGATGATCAGTCGAGATCGTACAGCTCAATTTAGATTTACTACCGGTAGAAGGAAGAACTGACGGCTTTACTTGTGTACCGCCTTACTAGCTCTCCCCGGCCAACGGTTGGGCCAAAGGGGATGGACCGGCGCTACTCGGCCTCTTACACGACTCCTAGTTCAAATAGAATTCATGATTCTGAATGTAACGTTCGTCCCCCTTTCCCCAAGTATAATACTTGTTGATAAGACTCCACAAAGTAGTCGTATCTAGTTGGAAAGGAAAATTTACCAATAACTCCCAAGCTATTACTTGGTAACGGATATCAACTTGTTCCAGTGATCTTACCCCTCGAAAGATGAGAAAGTAAGCAACGACTTAATAAGTCAACAGCACCCGAGTTGCGAGTGAAGGGAATACTTTATGACCGGGAAGTCGACAAGATAAATAACATTTTCCAAGTAAGGTTCCCTTATTATTAAGGAGGTAGACTCAAATAAGAATGATGTCTGAGAACCTTCCTTGATATAGGATTAATAATAATATGACTCCGAAATATTTTTCGTAATAATCGAAGAAGATAAACCTTATTGAGGTTATTCTAAGTATGGAATAAATATTCAGAGAATATTTATTGAATTAAAAATATTTAAAGAATATTCAGGAATATGAAAGAATATCTTTAATCAGAGTATTTTTCAAATAATTCTTGAAGAAATATCGAGAGAATATTTATCGCATAATTAAATATTCAAATGAATATTCCAAATAATATTCATTAATCAATAAGACCTGAAAGGAATATTTAAAATATTTAAAATAATATTCGATGATTAAATAGAACCCTGGATGAATATTCAAAATAATATTCATAATTAATTAGGAATTTAAATGAATATCAATAAAGTAATATTCATTTAATAAATAATATCCTAAATGAATATCAAGTAATATTCATTTAGTAATCCAAGCTTTAAAGGAATATTCGATATAATATTCGATAAGTAAATCAAGCTTCAGATGAATATTGAAGATAATATTCATCAAGTACTTAATACCTTAAATGAATTTTCAAAAGTAATATTTATTTAATGAAATAATATTCTAAATGAATGTCCACATAATATTCATTTAGTAGTCTCATCTTTAGAAGAGTATTCGAAATAATAATCGATAATCAATTCGACTCCGAATGAATATTGACGAATATTATTCGTCGAATGATTACGTTCAAATAATTATTTGAAGTAAGGATCGTTAAAATAATTAGTCTCGAACGAATATTCAAATAATATTCGTCGCCCAAATAATAGAAAATATTTACTTAAATATTTTCCTCCGAGGTAATCTCGATATATCAAGGAATATTGACTCCCGGTCTATTTTTGATTAATAAGATGTATACGCCCTTCTATGAGGGTCTTACAATAATCGGCTTATAACTGATATATAACTATCTAGCTTATAAGCCAACAATAACATTCAGGGAACAAGTATATCACTTCAACTTGAAAGTAGGCATGCGTGCAATGGCATATGTATATCAGCATATATATATATATTTATTCAATCACAACAACAGCCTAAAAGAAGGGAATTGAAACTTGCCTGGTAGTCGAGTACGGTAAGGGGTAGTGGTAGCGGGTCCCGGTTCAGCTTGGTGATCTATAAATAGCCAAGGCATTCGGGATTAATCAGTTAACATATTAAAAGTTAAGTTATACTTAATTCGAAACACGTTCTCGAGTTATCTCGTTATACCCCTTTTTGTGGATTACTTTTATCACTGATCCGACCCGACATTCGTTCGTTAATACGACATGTCATTGCATTTATACTTGGGACATACTTAAGTCATATGAGTTCTAAGGTTGATCGTTACGAACCAATATTATACTCCGAGTTTTATCGCCCGTTTTCTAAGTGTTTTACCGAAGTTATAAAAGAGTCGTCTTTTAGGGGTTCGTTCGCGTTTAACCTCGACTCGAACATTTTTAATAAATCGAAAAAATGATCTTTTTGACATACGGTTTTCTTTCACGCCTTCCTTTTTACCTCTAGTATTTATTTACCAAGATTCGCCATGACGTTACATAGTTTACGAGGGTTCAATTACAGTTACGAACTTTCGTTTACGGATTCGAACTACTTTTAGTAATTTGGTCATAAATCCTAAACCGTAAGTCCGTTTCATGCGATCTTTATATCAAAACGAAGCTTGAAACATAATCTATCCTATCATGGCAGAAAATGAAGCTGTACAGTGAGTTATAGCTACTGTGATTCTCGGTGTTTAATAGTCTAACGAAAATTCGGCATTACGACGGCTATAAATCGAACGTTCTAAAATTCATAACAATCAATCCAAGCCACACCGGGCATACTATACATGGTTTTCATCTTAACCAGTCCAAGAAGGTTTCAATTAACCATCATAATCATCAAAACTCTTAAATCATCACTACTAACTACATAATCATGCTTTTATGCATATAACAACACCATAATCTTAACTAATCTAAAACCATCAAGAACATATATAAAACTCAAAGTAAGATCTTGGGTTCTTAAGAATTATACCTTCCTTGGAGAGTGTACAAGCTATAATAACCCTTATATAGTCCTTGTATGGCTTTAACAAAGCTTAAATCATCCAAAGAAACCAAGAAATCAAAGTTAGTTTCTTGAAAACACTATTCACCCTCATCTTTGAGGATTTATTTGAAAATGGAAAACATGGAGTTTGAAGCTAAGATTTCTAGGAGATCATTTTTATGAAATATAGGACTCACCATAAAAATTTGGAGATCAAACAATGGTTGGAAGGTGGATTTTGAAATCTTAAAACTCCAAAATTCGAAGTGCCTTGGTTTTGGGGGAAAAACAGTGAACTTCTCGAATTTATTTACCCATCCAAACGATCTTCAAAAATTATGAAATTAAATCCCCAACTTCACCTTGATGTGTAGAAGCTCCATGAATTTTTTCATGATTTTTAGATGAGTAGATCTAGGTGAAAAAAAATGGCAAAGACCCCTGCCCTGGAAAATGCAACTGCTGGAAAAATGGGGGAGAGGTGGTGTTTGCTTGGCTAGTTGTCAAATGATATTTGTGATATGTATAAGTGGGTATAGCTGCTAATACTCCTCTTAATACAAGTGTCAAAGTTTTATGGTGTGTTAGAAAAATTGATGATGTGAAGCCTTGTTTATTTCTTCTTGTCCATCCACCTCATTACTTCCTTTCTCATTTCTTTTCTTCATTTCATTTCCACCAAATATTCTTATATATAACCCCAGCTGATCAAGTAGGGTTTTTTTTTATCTCGTTACGTATTTAATCCGTAATTTCTTTCGCGTTTGCTTGATCGCTTAATCTTGTTATAAAGTTCTAGCGATTTCTAGAACACTTGTTATTCTAACTCAAAGGTTTTCATTCTAAATCCTCAAATCATACTTAATAAATAAAATCCTTGAATCCTTAACATTATAATACTCTTGTCTTGATCGTATTGATAGGCTCTTTACGGTTCGGTCAAATATTGTACCGAAAAAGAATTTGGAATTTCTGAATTCCGATCGTCTCTGCATTCACTTATTTCCTCCGCGTATTACTAATATGACTTCGAAACATCCATAACACGTCCCGTACATAGGGTGGCGTGAAAAGTTTTCCAACTTACAAAGTCACTATTCATCCACCAAATTACTATGCACGTACAGGAAACACTATGCACGTACGGGAAATACTATGCACGTATGGGAAATACTATGCACGTATTCATTTCTCTTCAAGGATCCATTAGCTCCTTCCTGGATGGTAGATTATTCTTATCTAGGTCCTCAACCATCGAATTACTCTATTCTGACAATATACCAATGCATCAGGATCATTGTCCAAAGCAATATCCATTCATTACAATCATTGTTCTTTGAAACCACCATTCATTAGAGCTGGTGACCTTGTTGTTGGAATCATTGTTCCTCATTTTATCATTACTTAATAAAAGTTTTAATTATATCCAAAATTTGGGGTTCTTACAATATGAATAGTATCCGAAATCACTATTCATATGAATAGTACTATTCATATGAATAGTAACCAACGGTTACTATTTGGGGTTGGTGAAATAGTGCTCGGTTACTATTTGAGGGTTGTTGAAATAGTGCTCGGTTTCTATTTGGGGGTTGTTGGAATAGTGTCAAATAGTGACTTCTATAATCTATAAATAGACCTATTGTATTTCATTTCAAAACACACCTCAACACACAACTGTCTCTTCTCTATCTTATATTTTCTCTGTGTAAGCTGCTAGACAGTCCATCTAGTAGGAAAGTCGGCTTAGCCCGCTTTCAGGAAGTGTCGGGTAGAAGGTCCTCGTGCCTAAACTATCCTTAGGAGTGTAAGCTGCTAGACAGTCCATCTAGTAGGAAAATCGGCTTAGCCCGCTTTCAGGAAGTGTCGGGTAGAAGGTCCTCGTGCCTAAACTATCCTTAGGAGTGTTCAGGTTTTGAAGCTAATCCATTGGATTAGAAGTTGTAACACCCCTTCGAGTTTATTATCAATAAAGATATATTCTCGGAATTATTTATTTTTGGTAGTATCGTATTCAACCCCCCCTTCTACGATACTTCGGGACCTAACAATGTGTGAACCAATAGCAGCATAAAGTAGGCTACGACATCGTTTCAACATAAATATTTTTTATTTTATATAAGCATAAAATTAATATTAAAACTATATATATATATATACATATATATATATATATATATATAATATTTATATATTATTTGATCTTAATGGTCGGGTTGGTTAAATCGGGTGGAAAATTTGGTAAAACCAAACCCAACCCAAATTTTTCGGTTTTTAAAAATTTAAAACCATAACCAACCCAAATCGAGAAAAAACCTAAACTTTTGGTTTGGTCGGGTTGGTTTGGTCGGTTTAACCGGTTTTCGGAAAACCGTGCTCACCCCTAGACATATCCTTGAGAGTTGTCGTAAACATCTTAGTTATAAAACGGGTTTTTCGATTTCATTTGCTAAAAGGCATGCAAACAAAGTAGACCATGAGATATAAATTTCGTGTTTGCTGAATTGCCAAAACATTTTCATGTCTTCTTCTACTATGTTGTTGGAGATCCTTTTGTATGATGCATCCTTTTAATGAAAGCATTTCTATTTCTTCAAAAAAAAAGTATTAAGGAAGTTTGAATTTTCAAAATGGATTCCCTTAATAATATCTATACTATTATATAAAAGCCGAAACATTAAAAGTTTTGGTACTTGTTTTTTGGTACATAGTGAATTTACTTTTTTACCCTTCATTATAAAGAAAAATATATATGATATCTATACTATAAAAACTCCTAAAATAAATAATAACATAATATAAATTAATGGTAAGTAGTCAATTGTCTTTTTTCATATTTACTTTCAATTGAAGATATTACCTTTTATTAACACCTAAAAACTTTAATCTTATCATATCTTCCAATCATTAATATTTCATTTTCAATTAAAACACGTTACCTTTTTAATTTAAAACTAATCTTACAATCATTAATAATACCCGAAAATATAACATCATATTTTTCAATTATTAATAAAATATATTAAAAATATGTATACGTTGTTTATAATAAGGAAACATTTGCCGAAACATTAAAAATTTTGACACCTATTTTTTGGTATACGTTTTTTAGTATTTCGTGAATTTACTTATTTAACCTTTATTATACAGAAAAATATATACAATATCTATACTATTAAAAAACCTAAAATAAATAATAACATAATATAATTATGGTAATTAGTCGATTGTCTTTTTCACATTTACTTTTAGTTGAAGATATTACTTTTAATAATAAAATAAAGTGTGCGTTGGCAAACGTGTCCAAGGTAAATGGGAAGAGTTTTTTGGGACGAAAGGAGTAGCAATTAAGTAAACAAGGAACACTAGCCATCTTATAAGAGTAAGTCCAACAGCTTCCCTATAATGGTTCTTAAGTTAAAATTTAGGGAACTTAGTCTAAAATAGCACTCCAACAGTGTGCTAGTGGTTTCCTAGCCTATAATAGTTCTTAAGTTAAAATTTAGGGAACTTAGTCTAAAATAGCACTCCAATAGTGTGCTAGTGGTTCTATAAAACACTAGAAATCCTTAGAGCATTTCCAAAGCTAGTGAGCCCTTACCTATATTGCCTCCACCTGGACTGATTTAGGGATTTGGCTTCAAAATTGTTCCTCCAACCATCCTCCCCCTTACCAATAATTTTTAGGGGAGAGAAACTCTATCCCTATATGTGGGGAACCAATTTTGCTCCCTTATATTTGCCACCTCAGCTTCTGGTACCTTCATCCTCCATCTATTATATATATAATACCACAACATGTACCATTTTAATCCATGTTAAATTACTATTTTAACCTTCTGCATTCATTAATACACATCAATTAAAATTCGTATTTAATATGTGCATTCATTAATATAGCATTCATTAATACACATCAGTTAAAATTTATATTTAATAAGTGCATTCATTAATATACATCAATTAAAATTCGTATTTAATATGTTTATTTAATACTATCTACTTAATTATAACACTTTCGTTACATTGCCATTAACTAAGTATTCGAAGCAGTTTGTGCCTCGCACGAGTATAGAAGCCTTGGAAGTTGGAACTTGAAGAAATAAAACATTAACATCAGATTGCTGACTACAAATTTTTGCTATGCAATCTACAGAATAAATTAATTTTTGTACCGAGTATTTTTACTTTATAGAAATGTGTCTAATACAATATTTTTTTTATACTTTCTTGGCTCTGGTGCATTATTTGACATTCTGTAATATCAAATACAAGAAATACATGACTCTGAGCACTTTGGAAAAATAAAGGGTACATTTGAATTTTTTAACCAAAATTGGAGATCTTGAAATGGGGACAAAATAAACGTTGATTAAAAAAAATGCGCTAAACTGAAAATAATTTTAATTGTCACAATATCAATTGCTAATATTAATATCAAAACGTAACGAGAAAAACTACAATACCAATTATAAAATAGAACAATCCCGTGCCTTGCACGGGAATTGAAGCTAGTTCGTACTAATTAAATATAATATATTATCCCAATCATCCTCCATACTTCATTATACTTATTAATTAAATATTATTTTTAAAATATAAGTAACTGAAATAGGAAACACCATTGGAGTGAAAGAGTTTTTTCATTCCCTATATTTTAAATAATCATTATTTTAGGGATCCAATATAAGTAACTCCATTGGAGTTGCTCTTAGCTATTCCCTATTGTTAGGGAATCACTAACCATCCCTAACTTTTTTTTATTACTAATAAAATCATTTCTCTTCATTTCTCCTTACTTGTCACTCCCTCATTTCTATTTAGTTTCAAATTTTATATTATAATAATGACAAAGAATGAATATAGGAAATGTTGTTGGAGTTAATGTACAAAATAAGGTTTCTAAATTACTAGGAACCATTATTTTATTATACTTTTAGGATTCAACTAGGGACCTATCCGAATTGCTCTAAGCCGTCTTATTTATATGTGACTCAACTTGCTTTCAAAATAAAAAAATCACGTAGAAAATGCTTCTCAACTAAATTAAAAAGGGGTTAAATCTCAAAGTGCTCACTGAAGTGGAGGGTTAGTATCAAATTGCTCACTCTAGTTATGGGCATCTCATTTGAATCATTAAAGTCATAATAAATATCAAATAGATATCTTTAAAATATACTTGAAAAATAAAAATAATTTTTCATTGATTTCTACACATTTTTCTTGAATACTTCCATAACCAAATGAAAGGTTAATAATTCTAGTATTTTTAATAATATATTTAGAATTTAAAAAGTTTATTTACTATTTATTTTAATTAAAACAAGGAAAATGACAATAAAATTAAAAATAAATAGTAAATGAATTTTTAAAAATCTAAATATATTATCAGAAATACTAGAATTATTAACCTTTCGTTTGGTTATGGAAACATTCAAGAAAAATGTGTAGAACTCAATGAAAAATTATTATTTTTTTCGAGTATATTTTAAAGGTATCAATTTGATATTTATTATGACTTTAATGATTCAAATGAGATGCCGATAATTACAATGAGCAATTTGATACTAGCCCTCCACTTCAGTGAGTACTTTGAGATTTAACCCAATTAAAAAGTTTCCCGGCAACAACAAAGACATGTAGGATGTAGCGATATTTCACATACATGATACATCTACAACAGACGTGTACCAATTTTTAATTTTTTTTTCACATGTAAAATATACAACATATTTCAGTTTTAATATGACAAATAGAATACACGTTCCTCGCCATTGAAAAATTTGCGTACAGAGAATTTAAAATAATTTTTGAATAACATTTGAAAATTCAAAAGCAGAATTTTTTGGGGGCCAAGATTAATTTTTAGAAAATTACAGTTTTTACACCCAGATTTATTTCAAGACCCATATAAGCAGATACAATAACAGTTTGTGATATTTTTAAAATTTAACAATTTACAGTACCTTACCTTCAATGAATTTAGTTTTTATACCTTCATAGTTCTACTCACATCCCAAAATATGAAAGCGGAAAATATAAACAATTTAGAATAAATTTGCCTTGCAAATAATAATAACTAATGATATCCTAACCTAGTAACAAAAGTTGAGTTCATTTATAACTTGTAGTGTACTTAGAGCATCTCCAATGGCGTTAGCTAAAAATGATTGGCTAAATTACATAAAATATTGATTATGTAAAATTTGTTGAACCTGTAAGACATTGTGTTCCGAGGGTATTTGCTATAATGATTGGCTATATTTTAAAAATGGTTTGTTATTAATATTTCAAGTTGTTATTAATGGAATATATAATTTTAATATAGAAATAAGTGATGTGGCAATTCACTACATGTCTCTAGAGGTTCGACAAATATAGTCAAAATCAAGAGATTATCTATAATTATAGACAAGGGTTATGTCCTATTGGAGTGCAAATTTTTTTACACAATCTTTATAACTTTTATTTATGGTAATAAATTTTAAATTTGACCAAAGAGGTCTCTCCCTTTGAAGATGCTCTTATGACTCATTTGAATAAAAAAATTGCAAATAACAATTTTTATTTATACAAGGTCCAATCTGAATTTTCTCGATTTCTTTATAGTTACTATTTTGGGTCGTTCCATCCATTTCTTTACATAATGATGGGCATTCACTCCGGCCCGCCCGATCCCCACACCGAACTGGCCGGGGACGGGGATCGGGTTTGAATTCGAGGATGGGGGCGGGGATAGCACTCCCCGGCCCCGAAGTGCCCCGATGCCCATCCCTATTTTTACATTCCAAAAATAGTATAGTTTTAATAATATAAAACACTATTACACCCACTAACTTCCTCCACTTTCTCAAATTTACTATTAAATATTGATAGATCCCACCACTTTACTCACTTTTCATCACTTTTCATTATTTTACGTACTTAAATATATATATATATATATATATATATATATATATATATATTGGTCTCCATGTCCATCAAGGATATAAAGATCCTGGTGGGACGGAGGGAGTATGACTTATGAGTAGTTAATATACAAAAGACCTTTAGTTCAATATTTGCCAGTCGTGTGTGGCTATCCGCCATTCAAACTCAACGAGTCATAACTCATACTCCCTCCGTCCAAAAAAACTCTTCTCATTTACTTTGGACACGTTTGCCAACGCACATTTTTAATCGTTAATATCTTTAATTTCGTATTAGTATTAAATATAAAAACTTCACTGTACTAAAGTACTCATAAATATGAATCCAACAAAATCACTCATGACTATATTTGGTTTTATAAATTAGACGTAAATTAGTAATTTGTCTCTTGTTATGAACAATACCGACATATGAAACGAGAAGAGAATTATGAGACGAAGGGAGTAATTAGCTCGTTTTGTTTGTATAAAAAACACAAGCCTTTTATAGCATGGCCCCAAATCCATGCACACAATTTAAAATTTCGCCTAACAAAACGTCGGACATGTTTACTTAAATTTTTCCATGACATTTAACACAACGCATACTGTCAAAATTGCACACTTATTGTTCACTAATCACTCTTTGAAGGAGGCAAGAAGGTGGGGAATGGAGCTGGGTAAATTTTAAGTACGAGCGTTTAAACACGTTCTGTTTTGTCTGTGGGATGATGGGACACTTGGAACGATATTGTGGTATTGTCTACGCGCATCCAGATAAAGAAATTACTAGGGCTTATGGTGTGTGGTTGAGGGCACCAACAAGGAACATGAGGAATCAAAATCTGGGGTCTCATTGGTTGAGGAATGGGGGAGATGATAGTCAAGCATGGGAAGCTAATATGGCGGAGTCAAGTCAGTCAGCCACCGTACACGGCCAGGATAGGGTAGAAGCACGATTCATGGAGGTGGATGGGAAGATAACCGAAGTTTCGGGAGGTGATGGGGGGATTCGAATTGTGCAGCGTAATCAAAGGGATATGACAGTTGAGAGAGATAACGTAATGCAGTTGGAGAAGATTACGGGGGGGAAACAATTTTCAAAATGCAACTGTTGTACTGGATTCCAAAAGAAGGCGGGTGGATACAGAAAATATTACGGATGAAAATGGGGGGGAATTACTTAATGGGCCTATTGTTAACAGTGGGCCAAAAAACTTGCTAGAGGCGGGCTCTGTGCTGCAGGCCCGCCTAGATCAATGAGTCTACTAGCCTAGAACTGTCGTGGGCTGGGCAAACCTTCAATTCTTGAAAGAAATTGCTCAACAAATAAAACCTAGTTTCATATTCTTGTCTGAGACATTAGCAAAAAAGGATAAGGTAGAGAGAGTTTGTAAAGCTTTGAATTTTGCTGGCTGTTGGGTAGTTGATGTTCAAGGGCGTAGTGGGGGATTGGCGCTCTTATGGAAGAATGAAGGTGGGTGTAATATAATGGGAAGTAGTAAGCATTTCATAGATTTTGAAGTAGAGAATGACCAGGTGGGACGTTGGAGGTATACTGGCTTTTATGGGTGTCCGGAAAGAAGTAGACGTCGGGAGTCGTGGGGTATAATTCGGGATTTGGCAAGTAAGTCAGAGTTGCCATGGTGTATAATTGGGGATTTCAATGATCTAATGTTTGCAGGGGGAAAACGAAGAGGAGGTGAGCATCCACGGAGTTGTTTGAAGGGGTTTGTAGAAACGGCTAATGATTGTAATTTGGTAGATTTGGGTTTTGTTGGAGAAAAGTATACATGGGAGAAATCTCGAGGTTCGGAGGCCTGGGTTCAAGAACGGTTGGATCACGGTTTGGCGACTCAGGGTTGGTGTAACTTGTTTTCGATGGCAGAAGTACGGGTATTGGAAGTAGCTACATCGGACCATCTTCCACTTCACTTGCAATTGAACAAGCAGGTATATGCTCCAAGGGGTAAAAGATTTAAATTCGAAAATGTTTGGATTAAAGAAAAAGAATTTTTTGATTTGGTTAAGAACAGCTGGGAACATACGAAAGAGAAAGGAATCATGGATAAAATTAGTTATTGTTGTCTTCGTTTGGATGAGTGGGGAGGTGGTATATGCCAGGAGTATAAAAGAAAGTTAATGGAGTGTAGAGTGAAGCTGCGAAAACTGAGGTCAAGAAGGGATGTACATGGTGTTCGTAGTTATAATGAGGTGCGTTGGGAGTATCTTAAGTTGCTGGAAAAAAAGGAAATATACTGGAAGCAGCGGGCGAAACAATTCTGGATCCAAGAAGGTGATCAAAACACACGTTTCTTTCATCGATATGCTTCGAATCGAAGAAAGAATAATTGTTTTTATTGTATTAAGGATGATAGAGGTGACTGGAAGGATAGCCCAGAAGAGATTCAGGATGTGATTACTAACTATTTCTCTCAGTTGTTTCAATCTTCGGTGGTAAATGGCAGACTTTCAGAGTTGGAAAAGGTGCAGAAAATTACAGAGACTGAGAATGCTAGTTTAATTGCAGAAATTACAGAGATGGAAGTAAAGGATGCTGTCTTTTCAATGCACCCGGATAAATCACCGGGCCCGGATGGCTTAAATCCAACATTTTTTCAGGTGTTTTGGAGTATCGTGGGGGAGGATGTGGTGAAAATCTGTAAAAGATTTATAGTTATAAGGGAATTACCACAGGGCCTTAATCAGACTTTAGTGTGAAAGGCAGAGTGTGTAAACTTGTAACACTATAACTAATGTAACTCAACTAAAGGAAAAGATACTTAACCAGAAGACAATCAAGAACAAGAAGTCACAAGAAATCAACACTAAATGAAGACAAGGTAATTGATACAACTCAACATGTTAACTATGATCAATCCAAGAAGAAATCATTGAGAGAAGTTCAAGTCAAAGTTGTTCATGCCTCAGTGATTTGGAAAGCCAAGAATCAAGATCATAACTATCAGTATCAATAAGACCAATTGATTTCAAGTGAACAAGAAGGAAAGCAAATATTGGAAAGCCACATTACTAATTGGATATGGTAATTTATTCAAGAAGCAAAAACCCTATCAAGACTAGTCACTTATGAATCAGACCGTTGCATCAAGTGTCAGGACATTGATAGCAAGTTTATGTCAGTAATAAAGATCCATATTCAAGAGCTTAGTGAAGAACAAAGAAGACATGAAGATATCACAAGTTCAAGATGTGCATTGAAGTTTCAAGTTGAAGAGCAGAATATTTTCTAAGTACTAAATATTCTAGATGACCAAGTAGAAGTTTCTAAGTAGAAGTTCTACTTAGAACTTCGAGATGGCTAAGTAGAAATTCTCAAGTAGAAGTTCTACTTAGAGTGCAGCTTCAACATGACACATGGCATCTTCTGATTGGCAGATTTCCAAGCTTTCAAGTTAAGGCAAGATTTATGTGGACATCATTGGGCCACGTACATCTTAGTCTTTGAAGACTACAGGACATAGATTACATGTAGTATAAATAGAAGTACTTGTGTAATGTTTTTAGTTAGTGAGCAATTCTTGAGAAAAACACAAGAGAAAGAGAGAGAGTGCATTCACAGAGCTTAGTATCATTCACTTCTCTCTGAACTTCTGTTATACTTTGTAATGAATGTTGTAGCAACCCTTTCAAGTTATATATAAGACATATATTCCTTGAATCTGTGTGTTCATTTATTGCATCGTATTTATTGCTTCTCATATTCGAAAAGTTGTATTCACCCCCCCTCTACAACACATTTGGACCTAACAATTGGTATCAGAGCTATATGTTTAACATACAAAACATAGATCCTTGTGTTGAGTAGAAGAATCGTGAGTTTTTCATTTTCTAGATCTACTTTTCATTTTCTCGAAAAGTGAGCTTTAATTCGTTTGTGGTGAAAAACTCATCTGAAAAATATTTAAATACTCCAGGTGTGATTATTTAGCTTGGATGTATTTTAATTAATTTTTGTGAATTAATCTGGGTACTTTCATATTTGGTGTTCTTGAGTGTTCATCATCTGTTCTTATCAAAGAAGACAACCCAACAACTTTTTGATCTCCTTTTCAAACAGAAAAATAGTAAAAGAATAAAAAGGTGTTTTTGGACTTTTTGATTTGCATTATTCACGGCCGAAAGTGAAAAAAAACATATTCATTACCTAGCACGTGGGTTAGGTGGGTTAGGTGAGTAAAGCATTCAAAGTCAAAAGGTGTTAAAGAGATAATATTGTTTATTCAATATTAAAGTAACCTGCAGAAAAATTATTCTAAGGACAAAAGTTCTACATAGAATTTCTACTTGAGAATTTCTACATAGAATTTCGACTTGGACAATTTCTACTTGGTGAATTTCGACTTGAGCAAAATTTCTACTTAGAGAAATTTCGACTTAGGCAAAAGTTCTACATATAAATTCTACATAGCCTAGTCTTGGGTACTTAGAAACTTTTAGTGACCAGAATTGAGATGGCTCCTAAAAATGCATTCAAGATCCCAATGTTCAACCGAGATCACTATGAAGAATGGGTTTTCAGAATGAGACTATATCTAGAGACTGTTAACCCTGAATATCTGGAAGTCCTTGACAAAGGTAAATTTGTTTCTAATGGTGGTTATTCCTGCACATACGGAAGGAGGGGTGGTTATAGCACCTCGGTCTGAGCCCAAAAAGGCAGCGGACTTTTCGGATGCTGACAAGGAGCAAATAGCTTGTGATACTTCCGTACGACAAACCTTGATGGAATCTCTTGATCATGAAATGTTCAATATAGTCAAAGGTCTGACTACAGCAAAGAAGATTTGGGACAAGATAGAAGTTGTCAAGGAAGGATCTGCAGAGGTTAGAAGCAACAAGACACTCATACTCAAGATGGAGTATGACACCTTTAGAATAAGGAAAGGAGAAGGCATAACAGATGTCTACCTACGATTCAGTCAGTTGGTATTGGATTTGAATCTGAGAGGTGTAACTCTCCCCATGGTTGAGACTAATACGAGATATCTGAGGAACCAGCCAAAAAGAATTGAACATAGGGTCTACACAATAAGAGAAACCAGAGATTTGCATACAACTTCTCTGGAAGAATATTATGGAATATTATAGACCTATGAGCTGGAAACACTTCAAGATCAAGCATGGGACAATGATTCAAAGGGAAAAGAAACTGCATCAGGATTAGTTGCTGATGAGGAAGAGTCTAAGAAGGCAATGGTTGCAGCAAAGCCTAAATCATCACTTGCACCACACCAAGATGATAATGATGACGAGTGCGTATCTGACAGTGATGATGACTACTACACCCAAGAAGAGCTGGACAACATGGACGATAGTGTCGTAGCATACATGGCAAGGAAGTTCAGCAACATGAGATTTAGAAAGAGCAACCGACCACAAAGAAATTCTTCATCTTTCTATCGGGCTGCTAAGGGTGGTGGTAGTTCGTCAGGCTACCAAGGTAAAGGCAAGAATACCAGCTACAAATCTCCATTGGATTTCAAAATGAAGTTCAAATGCTATAATTGTGGTGAAGCTGGACATTTTGCCTCGGACTGCAAAAAGCCTAAACAGACTTATCCAAAAGAGACATATGAAGCCCTCAAAAGCAAGTATGAAGCGCTGGTGAAGGAAAGACATGGAAAACGAGCTTTATTGGTGACAGAAGGAAGAGCTTGGGATGATTCAGATGAGGAAGATGTTACTCATGTAGCAAACTTTGCCCTCATGGCTGAGACATCAGAGGAACCAGAGGTACCAGTTCTGACTCTTAAAGTAGAAATGTCTATTGATGATTATAAGGAACAGAACGGGGCTCTTAGTGAAGAGATCTATATGTTGTGCAAAAGCCTAGACTCTTCTCAAAAGGAACAGAAAACACTTGTTGCCAAATGCAGAATGCTTGAGGCAAAAGTGGAAGAGCTAGAGGCTGCTTGCACTGTAGATACTTCCCTAAGAGACTTTATTAAATCTCTGGAACACAAGCTCGTCCTTAAGGAAGAAGTAGAAGCATGTCTTAGGAACAATCTAGCTGAGTTAGAAACTAAATGCGAAGCTTACAAACTAGCTGCTAGTAAAGTGTATGTAGATAATGACACATTTAAGACGATAACTGGAGTAGGTATAGGACTTGATTATTCTGACCTTCCTAAGAAAGAAGGAAAGAGACCTATTGACCCTAGTTCCAGTGATCTTAAAAAGGAAACACCTAGAATTCTTAAATCGGCTGTCAAACCTATCTACAAACATCTTGTTCCTAGAATAGAAGAAGAAGAGACTGAATTGATAGCTAGATATGAGATTGAGATGGAAGATCGCCAGAAAGAACAACCTATAACTCCTATCAAACAAGTTAAAATCAATTTCCCTAGAGATGAATCTAGACTGGGATTAGGAGCTAAGGCTGTTAAACAACAAGGAAAGAAAGAAAAAGGCATAAAAGAGGTTAAGGCTGAACGAATAAAGAAAGCATGTTATCACTGTAAATCTACTGAACATCTTTCTTATGCATGCAAAGCTAACATGAATGTTCCTGCTGCACATGCCATGCCTATCACACATACAATGAATAATCTGCATCAGAATCATGCACAGTGTGGTCAACCTAATTGTATGCCATGCACTTTTAACATCATGCAAACTTTTGTGCATTTAATGAATGCATCTAGCCAGTCATGCTTAAATACTGTTGTTAGTTCAAACATCAAGAAAAAGCATGTGAGAGCCAAGACTGTCAGTCCTCCTAAAGTTAGGAGTGACAAATCTTCTCTTAAGACTGACAAATCTGTCAAGTCTGAGAAAGGAAAGGAGATAGTCGAAAGCTCTAGTAATGTTAAGAAAAGTGCATCTCCTGTTGTTAAATCTGTTGATTCTCGATCTTATCGAAAAGCCGGACCCAATCAGAGTTGGGTTCCGAAGAATGTCTAACCAATCTGTCATTGCAGGGCGTTAAGCAGAATAGAATAAAGTTATATGGGTGCTAGACAGTGGAGCATCGAGGCATATGACTGGAAACAAGTCCCTGCTTACAGAGTTGGTTATGATGGCTGGCCCTTATGTTACCTTTGGAGATGACAGCATAGGTGTGACAAAGGGATATGGCAAACTGAAAACTGGCAATGTCATCATAGAAGATATTTCCTATGTTGAGGGACTGAAGCACAATCTGTTGAGTATCAGTCAATTCTGTGACAAAGGTTACGAAATTGTATTCAACAAGAAAGGTGTATCAATCACTCACATCAAGGAAGGCTCACTAGCTTTTAGAGGAGTTCGAAAGGTAGATCTTTTTGTTGCAGATATGGATTCAGCAAATCAGGATGAGGTCACCTGTTTCTACAGCAAAGCCTCGGATGATGAAAGCTGGTTATGGCACAAAAAGTTATCTCACTTAAACTTCAAAACGATGAATGCTCTCGCGAGGCGAGAATCGGTGAGAGATCTACCTCAAATGGAGTTCGCTCCGAAAGGACTCTGTGAAGCTTGTGAAATGGGAAAGTCGAAGCGAGCATCGCATAAAAGCAAAGAGATTTCTAGTATTACTGAGCCTCTGCAACTTCTTCATATGGATTTGTTTGGCCCAGTGAATGTCCTATCTTTGTCTAGGAAAAGATATGCTTTGGTAATCGTGGATGACTTCTCCAAGTATACATGGGTATTGTTCGCAATGACGAAAGACGAAGTACCTTTCTTAATCATTGATCATATCACTCAAATTGAGAATGTTTCAACACCTACTGTGAAGACGATTAGATCAGACAATGGCACTGAATTCAAAAACGCAGTGCTGAATGATTTCTGTGTATCTAAAGGAATACGTCGTCAGTATTCAGCCCCGAGAACTCCACATCAAAATGGAGTAGTTGAAAGGAAAAATAGAACTTTGGTTGAAGCAGCAAGAACTTTGTTGTATGATTCAAAACTTCCTTTGTATTTCTGGGCCGAAGCAGTGAGTACCGCTTGTTACACTCAAAATAGAACCTTGATTATAAAAGATAAAGAAAAGACACCATGTGAATTAATGAACAACAGAAAACCAACAATCAAATACTTTCATGTCTTCGGAGCAAAATGCTATGTGCTTATAGATGATGAAAATCTAGGCAAGTTTGCAGCAAAAGCTCGTGAAGGAATCTTTGTTGGTTACTCTACAGACGTGGTGGCAGCTTATAGAGTGTTCTTGGTGAATGATCGAAAAGTGACTGAAAGCTACAACGTCAGATTCGACGATACCAAACTCTCATCAATTTCAAGAGATTCTAGTGAACCTGAGTCCCTAAAATTTCAGAATCTGGACTTAGAAGATCTTGAAGATGAACCTGAGTTGGTTGTTCCATTAAATGTTCCAAGCGTACATGAAGAACCTGAGTCTAGTGAACAAGCTAATTCTACAAGATCAGGAGAGACTTCTTCAGTACCAACCGGCAACAACTCAGGGGGAGTAAATAGCAGCTCAAGGACTACTGTTCAAGGCTCGAGTCGAGTTGACTCTAGTTCTGTAGGAGCTGGCACTAACTCAGGGGGAGTTAGTGAAAATAATCAAAGTAGTCAGCACCCCAACTCAGAAAGTCAAGCTGAATCATCAAGACAATTTCCAGGTGAACGGGTATGGAATAGAGACCATCCGTTTGAGTTAATTATTGGTGATCCAGATGCTGGTGTGACTACTAGAAGAACTGCAAGAGCTGACATGGCTAATATCTCCTTATATTCTGGGTTCTTATCCAAGCTTGAACCTAAAGAAATAGAAGAAGCTCTTGGCGATGCTGATTGGGTGATTGCAATGCAAGAGGAACTCAATCAGTTTGAAAGGCAGAAAGTTTGGAAACTGGTACCCCGACCAAAGAACATATCCGTAATTGGAGCTAGGTGGGTATTCAGAAATAAACTGGATGAAAACGGACTTGTAACACGAAACAAGGCTCGTTTGGTTGCAAAAGGTTATTCTCAGCGAGAAGGAATTGATTATGATGAAACCTATGCACCAGTTGCAAGACTTGAGGCAGTCAGGATGTTCTTGGCATTTGCAGCACATAAGAACTTCAAGGTTTTCCAGATGGATGTGAAAAGTGCCTTCCTGAATGGAGAGTTAGAAGAAGAAGTGTATCTGGAACAGCCGCCTGGCTTCGTTGATCCAGAACATGTAGATTTTGTGTATCTTCTCTTCAAATCTGTCTATGGCCTCAAGCAATCCCCAAGGCGATGGTATGAAACCCTATCTTTATTCTTAATTGAAAATGGTTTTATTAGGGGAGTAATTGATAAAACATTGTTCTATAAAATTGTAAGAAATGACTTAATACTTGTTCAAGTCTATGTGGACGATATTATTTTTGGGTCGTCAAATGAGCGCTTGTGCGAGAAATTTGCCAAGCTAATGCAGGAAAAATATGAGATGAGCATGATGGGAGAGCTGTCCTTCTTCCTTGGATTACAGATCAGTCAGAGAAAAGATGGTATCTTTATCTGTCAATCCAAGTACGTCAGAGATTTACTCAAAAAGTATAATCTAGAAGATGCATCAGCAGCTAAGACTCCCATGACAACAGCCACGAAGCTTGATGAAGACAAATCAGGTAAATCAGTTGACATCACAAGCTATCGAGGTATGATTGGCTCACTCCTCTATTTAACTGCAAGTAGACCCGATATAATGTTCGCAACTTGTTTATGTGCAAGGTTCCAAGCGGATCCTAGAGAATCACATCTCGTAGCCATCAAAAGAATTTTTAGGTATCTCAAGGGCACACCAAATCTAGGAATTTGGTACCCAAGAGATACAGGTTTAATCTTATTGGCTATTCGGATTCAGACTATGCAGGTTGCAGGATCGATAGGAAAAGCACATCTGGTGCTTGCCAATTTCTTGGCAGAAGATTGGTGTCCTGGCAAAGTAAAAAACAACATACAGTATCTACTTCTACTGCTGAAGCTGAGTACATTGCTGCTGGAAGCTGTGTAGCTCAAATACTGTGGATGAGGAACCAATTGAAGGATTATGGCATGGAGCACAAGAAAATTCCAATCATGTGTGACAACACAAGTGCCATTGCCATAACCAACAATCCTGTAGATCACTCAAGAACCAAGCACATCGACATCAGGTATCATTTCATAAGAGAACATGTCGAGGAGGGGACTGTGGAGATACATTTTGTGCCCACAATGCAACAAATTGCAGACATATTCACCAAACCTCTTGATGAAGTAACATTCAATAGATTGGTTGGTGAATTGGGAATGCTTAACACAAGTTAGTAAAGCCTTCTATCTGTAAAAATCCATGTTTATGTTTGTATGTGCAAGCTACTCAATCATTATGTGCTTAGACTTTAAAATGCCTAATTAATGATTGTTATAGGTTGCATATAGTGTGTTTTTGCATAAATTCCTTTTGTTTTAAGTGTCTTTTATAGCACAAATCTGTGAATTTATGCTTGTTAGATTGCATGATCATAGGGGGAGTTAAATTCATAATATTCTAAATATTGCATGATTTTTAGATGAATTTACCTATGATTTTCATGTAATTAGAGGCCTTAGAATTTAAAAACTTCAAAATTTCGAGTTATGTTCTATCTCGAAACTCATCTAGAAATTCGACTTGAAATTCGACTTAAGCTGTCAGAGAGAAGTTTTTGAAAAATTCTAAGTCTGGGAAGAATTTCGAGTTGGCTATCTCGAAATTCATCTCGAAATTCGACTTAGAGTTCGAGTTCGAGTTACCAGTGTGCCTAGTTCTATCTTCAAAATATTCGAGATAAAGTCTATCTCGAATTTTATCTCAAAGGTTGAGATGAGGTTTCCATTAAGGGAATATTTTGAAAAGAACTGAGAATTAACTTCGAGTTAGTCTATCTCGAAACTCAACTCGAATTTCGACTTGATGTTCGAGATAGAGTTCTTAGTCTATCTCGAAACTCAACTCGAATTTCGACTTGATGTTCGAGATAGAGTTCTCAGTTAAGCTAAAGGGAATTTTTCGAGTTACACTCCTAACTCGAAACATATCTTGAATTACCCTGTAGTTTTTGCTTCAAGGGGGTATTTTGGAAAGAATTTGAGATTAACTTCGAGTTAGTCTATCTCGAAACTCAACTCGAATTTCGACTTGATGTTCGAGATAGAGTTCTTAGTCTATCTCGAAACTCAACTCGAATTTCGACTTGATGTTCGAGATAGACTTCTAACTCGAAAAGTATCTTGAATTTCCCTGTTTTCTAGGGGAATTTTCCAAGTTTACTACAAATCAATAATGTTCGAGATAGGATTTCCTTATAGTTTCTGCTGTAAAATTGGTTAAAGTGTTTATTTGTGCTTAATTGTTCGAGTTAACTTCTATCTCGAACTTTATCTCGAAGTTCGACTTGATGTTCGAGATAGAGATGTTCGAGATAGAGTTCGACTTAGGTGTTCCCTGTATGGACTTGGTAATTTTCACTCTTTTTAACAGGGACATTTTTGTCATTTCACATTCATCTATATATACATCTCTAACTCGATGCCTAATTCACTTTACCTAATTTCATTTTCACAGCAGCCGTTTCACAAAAACAGTGCGATTTCACAGACTTCATAAATTAACCCGTGTTTTTGTGATTAATCTCATACTAATCACGAATTACTGCCAAACTTTTGACTGATATTCACTGTGTTATCATTAATCATTGTGATACTGTGTTTTGTAACCGCATATACACGCGCATATACATACACACAAACATCAAGTTTTGTGTAACTGTTCAAAACACGATTTCATATTCTCCATATATACACACGATTTCACTGATAAACACACGAATATTCATCATCTTTGAATATTCAGATTTAGTTATTGGCAACTGTTCATATCCCGTAGTTTAAATTTTCAAATTGTCTTCTGATATTCTCGAAAAATTAAAAGGGATAAAACTGATTAATTCGTAAATTATTTGTTTTTCTCAATTAAAAAAAAACATTTAATTAAAATGGCTCACCAATTTTCACTTGCTAAAAACAATTTTTATAATATTTCTACGGAAATTGGTGATCAACTCCCGCGGTTTAAGTTTTGGATACAATTTCTTAATTTGTACTCCAAAGCTAGCCATGCTTTTACTGCTAAACCTACACTAGTACATGATGCTTTACAGCAATCATGGACTAGTGCGGTTACTTTTGGGAGCAAATCAACCCCCTTTGGTTTCAGATTTACTTTAGCGGGTCAGGAATATGAGGTGACTGAAGTGATTGTCAATAGGGTTCTGGGATTCCCAATCAAAGATGTTTATGATCCAGAACCTACAGCTGCAGAATGCCTCAGCTTCTTTGAAGAAATTGGATGTTATCCTCCGAAAGGCCCAATCACAGGAAATATCCAAAAGCAATTCTTCCATGTGGAATGGAATTATTTTTTCGAGGCCATTACAAGATGTTTTTGGGCACGCGAAAAAGACTTTCATCAAATTCCAATTCCAATGCAAACCTTTGCAGTTGCCCTAGCAAGAGAACTGGATATAAATTATGGACGCATAGTTCTCTCCGAGATAGTGGCTTCAATGGGATCTCTTGCAAGCAGAGACCTCACTACAGCTGATGTTGTCTGCTGGTTTCCTCGGTTCCTTCAAATGCTCATTAATGACTTAATACCGAAGGATGCTCTTGCTGTTAGACAGAGATTTGCCGGAAGCCCAACATCTGCATCGCTAGGGATGGGCACTAAGTCACTTTCAACCATTGCTAATCAGGATAAACATCAAGGTAAACCGATGTCAATTCCTGAAAATATACAAATGTGGCTTAGATATGATGCAGGAGTTACCAATTTGGAGGCATCATCACAAGTTTCATCACATGCTCAAAATCCATCTGTTCATGCTGAGGCATTTGATGAGATTCCTGATGAGGAAAGCGATGATGCACAAGGTAATCAATCAGGTAATCTCTCCCTGCATACTATTCATTCCTCCTCCTATGTATCTGATTCCGCGACCCAAGAGACTGCTAACCCGCAGGATCTATCCCAGGGTGAGAGCTACATTTCTGAGTCCAATACACATTCTTATTCTCTTTCACCCTTGTTAACGGAAGTCAGAAAGCCAGCACGTGTATATGTAGAAAATGATGAGGAGAATGAACCCGAAGAGCAGCAACTTATTCGAAAGAAAGCCAAACTTTTCCACGCTGCTACTTCACAACCACAGTCAAACCCTAGTGTGTCACACGCAACCACTCCACCTCACGAGAGTGGTTCTCCCTTTAAACAGTCTACACATAGGGATTTTGATGATAGTTTTGTACCTTTTGGTGATCCTGTTGCTTCAAAAGGACATGGAGTTTTAACAACTTCAGTCGTACCTTCACCGGTACGTACTGATGCTGCAAAGAGGATCGGTTCTAATGTCGTACAGGAACACTTTGCAGCCGCTCAGCCTGAGATTCCAACTCAGGATATAACAGACATAGATCCCATAACTGCCAATTATTTTGCTTATCAATTTTCTGCAGGTACTGCTTCATATTTCGGATCAATAATTGAAGACATACACGAGCGTGAGACATGGAGTGTGTGTGAGAGGTTAGGGAGAGAGGGACCTTCATTTTCAAGGCCCGAAACCGAGCGCCAAATACCAACAGAACGAGTATTAGAGCGAGGTCACCTAAACCAAACACCGTCCCTTAACATTGAAAATATTGATACGCGTATGACTTCTATGGAAAATCAGATGAAGCAGTTCGGATAGACGATGGGGCAGTTCGGGATGAACATTGGAAACAACCAAAGGGCTCTAGATGACTACGCAGTAAGAATGGCAAGTCAAGCTACAACTTTTGATGATTTGACAAATAAGGTCAATGACTTGGGCCATGCTGGTGGTGTCTTGGGAAGCACTCTCAATGAGAGGATGGGGGAATTGGAGTCTACAATGCATACAATGGCTGTGGAGATCAGTAGAATGATGTTCGCAGTCAGGAGTTTTGTGCCCCCGGAGTGTTTCGAGTCGCAACAACCTCCCCCCGATGCTGGTGCAGGTGGTGCTAGTGGAGCGGGAGCCTCTGGTTCTAGTTTTGGAGGTTCTTATGCAGCTGGTGGATCTGATTACCAAGGTGGAGCTCAGGATAACTCACCTAAGGGGGAGAGTGGAAAGGAGACGAGACAGCAGGCAGTTCACATCGAAGAAATTGAAGAACCCGCTGATCTTGTCAAGGAACCAGAAGTTGAGCCTTCTGTTGATGAAGAGGCTCTGAGGATGAGAAAGGGTAAGGCAGTAATGGTTGATGAACCATTTGTTGACCTGAGTCATCAGGAAACAGTACAGGAGGTACTTGACTCAGATTCTGACATGGAAGACGTACCGTTGGCACACGCTATAAAAAGATCTTTGAAGGAACAAGGTGGAGGTGCTGGGATGTCTTCCGGAATGCCTGAAGAATTTCCTGTTGATGAGGAAACCCTTAAAGCTCAACAGTTAGCCTTGGAACAAGCTCAGTTCCATAAAATGAAGATGATGCAAGAACATGCTACGTTCCTAGAAAAGAAGGTGGAGCTACAAGGGAAGCAGTATGATCATGAGCTTGCAAGGCTAGCTGATCCTCAAGTTGATCTGGACAAACGAAGGATAGGGCAGAAATGGGATGAAGCAAGGAAGATAATGATGGGACCCTGTGCGAAAGGAGTTCATAACAAGGATGCAGATGATCTGTTCTACAACTTGAATTTGCAGAATCCAATGACTGGGGACTATATAAATGCTTTGAAGAGATTAATTTCTAAAGTCAGGGTTGGATACAATGCAAATCTTAAGGAGTGGCAGGTTATCTTGTCTTTGGTAGAAGGAGTCCCAACATCTTTCCTATATGTGGATGACCAATTCATAATGAGAAGATCTGCGTCAGAGTTGTTCTTGCTAGCGACTAAAATTCAATACTCTCAATCTGAGGAGCTAAGCATTCTGTACAGGGATCAGTTAATGCAGCTAGCAGAGGACAAGGGTCCAGAATTCTCAGCATATCCAAATTTTGTCCGGATGGTAGTTGACGGAAAGATGAAGAGGGTTAGCATGGAGGAAAATGATCTAATGGAGCTTTCAGTAGAATCTCTCAAAGCTGTCTGTAGACAAATGATGAGTAAGGGATTCGCTTCTGAGCTTAAAGATAAATCCGTGAAGATCATTGAAAGAGTTATATTCAAGAAGAGCAATGAGGTGTGGAAGTGTGATGTCATTGCTCCAAACCCTCTTGAAGACGTGAAGATTGAGCCGGAGCTGATAGAGAAGAAATGGAATATTCTTCAAGCCATGAAGAATGTAGATGAAGCTCTGACTCTTCCTTCTGGAGCACTAGAACAAGGAGAAATAAGGGAGGCTATTGGTGTTCCAGGAAGTGATAGTGTATACTGGATACACGCTTATGTTGAAGATACAGCTGATGCCTTAGTATTCATAGATGCAGACCAGAATCAAACAATCTTGCATATGAGTAGACAATGGCTGCTACGGACTCAAGATGCTGCATTTCTGGAGAGAGTATTATATGTATTCAAATGGGGCGAAGTGGAAGATAAGTTTGTTGAAGAAAAGCAGAGACTCATGAGTTACCTGTCTGAGATAGTGGTGGAAAAGAAGCGAATGGAGCGAGATGCGGCTAGTGTCCACAATACTAACCGTGTCAAGGGCTACCCCAAGATGATCTATTGTCAGTTTAAAGCTGATAAAACACATTGGAAATCTCAGCTCATAATGAAGAACTTTGAGGATATTCCAAAGATCAGGACTACTCAGGAGGTGGACAAACTCAGAAGGCTTTTCAAACATCCTTATCCAGAGCCCAAGAATCCTCTAGAAATGGAAGCTGTAAGTCTGTTGAATGCTAGGTGGAAGTAGCTTAAAGATCCAGTGTACAAGAAAGAACAGCAGCAGAAGGAGAAGCGCAAAAGGCAGAAAGAAGAGAGAGACCAAGCTGCTGAAGCTAGAAAGAGGAAATGGAATTAGGGTTAAAGGTCAGAGTGGTGTGAACTTGAAGTTGGAAAAACTTCATGTCTTTCGGTTGCTTTAACTCACTTGAGGAAAATTCACCTTAGAGTGAATCCAATAAGGTGATACAAGTTTGACTAAAAGGTATGAAATAATCCAGGTGATAGGAATCACTCAAATGATCTTTAATTCGAAGTTCGAATTCTGTTTCTAGTTTAAGTTCTTTGTATTGTTTTCATGTAAATTTCAATTGTAAATTATTCAAGACTGTAATGTTAATTATCTTTTCTCGTCTCATTGTTTAGTTGAGTTATCCTTCATTAATTTGAATGTCATTGTTAGACAATCAAATTGGGGGAGATTGAAAGGCAGAGTGTGTAAACTTGTAACACTATAACTAATGTAACTCAACTAAAGGAAAAGATACTTAACCAGAAGACAATCAAGAACAAGAAGTCACAAGAAATCAACACTAAATGAAGACAAGGTAATTGATACAACTCAACATGTTAACTATGATCAATCCAAGAAGAAATCATTGAGAGAAGTTCAAGTCAAAGTTGTTCATGCCTCAGTGATTTGGAAAGCCAAGAATCAAGATCATAACTATCAGTATCAATAAGACCAATTGATTTCAAGTGAACAAGAAGGAAAGCAAATATTGGAAAGCCACATTACTAATTGGATATGGTAATTTATTCAAGAAGCAAAAACCCTATCAAGACTAGTCACTTATGAACCAGACCGTTGCATCAAGTGTCAGGACATTGATAGCAAGTTTATGTCAGTAATAAAGATCCATATTCAAGAGCTTAGTGAAGAACAAAGAAGACATGAAGATATCACAAGTTCAAGATGTGCATTGAAGTTTCAAGTTGAAGACCAGAATATTTTCTAAGTACTAAATATTCTAGATGACCAAGTAGAAGTTTCTAAGTAGAAGTTCTACTTAGAACTTCGAGATGGCTAAGTAGAAATTCTCAAGTAGAAGTTCTACTTAGAGTGCAGCTTCAACATGACACATGGCATCTTCTGATTGGCAGATTTCCAAGCTTTCAAGTTAAGGCAAGATTTATGTGGACATCATTGGGCCACGTACATCTTAGTCTTTGAAGACTACAGGACATAGATTACATGTAGTATAAATAGAAGTACTTGTGTAATGTTTTTAGTTAGTGAGAAATTCTTGAGAAAAACAAAAGAGAAAGAGAGAGAGTGCATTCACAGAGCTTAGTATCATTCACTTCTCTCTGAACTTCTGTTATACTTTGTAATGAATGTTGTAGCAACCCTTTCAAGTTATATATAAGACATATATTCCTTGAATCTGTGTGTTCATTTATTGCATCGTATTTGTTGCTTCTCATATTCGAAAAGTTGTATTCACCCCCCCTCTACAACACATTTGGACCTAACATAGTGTGTTTAATTCCAAAGGTGAAGGTGCCAACAAGTATGACAGAACTTCGACCTATTTCGTTTTGTAACGTCTTGGTCAGAATTGTATCGAAAGTAATGGCTAACAGGCTCAAACCTTGCTTGGAAACGTTGATATCAGATAAGCAGAGCGCGTTTATTGAAGGAAGGTTGCTAACTGATAATGCGTTAATTGCTTTTGAAGTAAATCATTACATGAAACGGCTCACACAAGGAAGGAAGGGGGTGGCTGGACTAAAAATTGATATTTCTAAAGCTTACGACAGATTGGAGTGGGGGTTTATTGAGAACATGATGCAGAAATTTGGTTTTAACAAGACATGGAGAAACAGAATAATGAGCTGATAACGTGTATTTTATACACGTTTTGTCATTTATTCTCTTGCATTTTTGTTAGTTTCGAATGTTATTTTATTAATATTTGGTATGTTTTTCATCTTTCAGTGCCTCACGCTTAATTGTTGAAAAGATGGCTTAATTTGGGCATGAAAGCGAAGATTATTCAAGAGGGTGGTTAGAAGATGCAATCTTGCGATACCGGGAGGTTTTTAATGTGTTATCTTGAAGATTTTATCTCGCACGACCGCTCTGCAAGCCGTTCGCTAGACCGTTCAAAGAGTTTAAATGATGCAGATTTTTGCACGGGCTACTGCACAGCCGTGCAACAGGCCGTGCAGAGTGTTCCAAGTAGTGCAGAGTGCAGTTTTTCTCATGGGCAGTTGCACGGCCGTGCAAAATCCTGCTGTGTATTAAAAGAAGCAAAACCCTACATTTTATAACATCTTATCTTCTCATCTCTTCTTAGCCTCTTTTCTAAGCCTCTTCAAGAACAAAAACCTAGGGTTAGTAGGAGTTAAAAAAAACATTAATTACTTATAATCTAGCATTGATTATGAGTAACTAACTCTATATATTTGGCTCAAGGAGGATCTCTTGTATCAAAACCCATTTCATTTTAAGTAAGATCTATTTCACTCTATCTTGAATTATTGAGTTGTATTGTTTATGATTTTGCTTGGAGAATTGTAAGTTGCTTCAATTTGCTTCTCTTGTGAATTCAATTGCTAATTGTTTGTGCTAATCCGTAATTGTTAGTACATTCATTGTAGTAGCACAAGATTTAGTTTACCTAAATCCTCAAAATTCAAGTGCAAATACCTAGGTTGAGCTCCTCATCCTTGGGTTTGTCCTAGCCTCTCTTTGTTTGATTCCTTGATTTGGTTAAACTAGTAGTGCTTCATTATTGGTTGCTATAATCAAGAGAACTAATTTATGTGCTTCACTAAATTAGTGTTTATAGAAGAGAATTAAGTGATTGTGTGCTTCACCAATTATCTTGGTTAGGTAGAATTGATTATTTCTTGATCATATGTGTGTGGGTGAAGTTCTTGAGTTTCCATAATCCTTGGGTCAAATATCTCTTATTCCTGTTAATTTAAGCATTGAGCCTTGTTGTGTTGGAAAAATTGGATGATTGAAAGTTCCATAATCATATTTCTCTAGCAATTTATTTCTTGTAGTCAAGGTGTTTGATAAAACACCACAAACAACTAAAAAACCCCCACCATTTTACATTACTCTAGTATTGAACACTATTCCCTTGGGTTCGATCCCTACTTGCCACATTTGCTATATTTTATAGTTAAGTGCGAACATAGTAGAGCATAAACATTTATCTTTCAATTTGGCGCGTCGACGACGGGCGTGGCCAAATTTTGGCGCCGCTGCCGGGGAACTAGTTTTAGTTCAATATTAGTGCGAGTATAAAATTGTGAATATTTTAGTTCCATTGTGCATATTTATCTATTTTTCTTGATTTTAGAAATTTTTGCTATGTATGACTCGATCCTCTTGTTTAGGTGATCTTGGGTATTCATCCAATCCCGAGAGACTCTTGCGAAGGAATCAAAGGAATTCAAGTGCCAATATAGATTCATCAAGTCAATTTATTTCTAGCTCACCTTCGGAAGAGGAAGAGGAGTTTAACGGGGGTCCTCCCCTTGTTATACCTATCTCATCACCGGACGACAACATTGATCAAGTCATGGAAAATCCTAATCAACGTACACTCAAGGAGATTGCTTCTCCTAGCTGCGTTCAACTACCATTGTGCATTGTATTTCCGGGAGGACAACCATTTGAGCTAAAGGGTGGTCTTATTGCCCTCCTTCCCAAGTTTGGAGGTGAAGGCACAGAAGATCCTTTTAGGCATCTTCAAGAATTTGAAATGGTATGTTCTTCAATGAGACCAAAGAATGCTACGGAAGAACAAGTGAAGTTGAAAGCATTTCCCTTTTCCTTGAGAGACAATGCCAAGGCATGGCTATTTTACCTTCTTCCAAACTCAATCACTACATGGGAGCAAATGCGAAGTGCTTTCTTGGGGAAATTCTTCCCTACCTCAAAGGCTACGGGCATTTCCAAAGAAATTTGTGGCATTCGGCAATACTCCGGAGAAACATTGTATGAGTATTGGGAAAGGTTTCAAAAGCTTTGTCAAAGTTGTCCTCCACACTTGATATCGGAAGAGTTGTTCATTCACTACTTCTATGGAGGCTTGGAGTATAGTGCTAAATTGCACCTTGATGCTTCAAGTGGTGGAGTTCTTGTGGATAAAACGCCGGAGGAGGCTAGAAAGTTGATAACCAAGATTGCCGAGAATTCTCGCCAATTTGGGGATCGTCAAGTGCATGTCAAGAACCCTTCCGTGAATGAAGTGGCAACTCAAAAGTTAGAGGGCCAAATCTCGGACCTTACATCATTGGTTCATCAATTAGCCGTTGGGAATCTTCAACAAAAAAAATATTGTGGTGTTTGCAATATGTCGGATCATGCTACTAACGAATGCCTATCATTCCAACAACCCGAAGAGCAAATTAATGCTATTGGAGGTTTTTCGGGACAACCACCTCAAAGGAAGTATGACCCCCATAGTAACACCTACAACCCCGATTGGAGAGACCACCCTAATTTTCGATATGGAAATCCCAATGCACCAAACTCTAACCAATACCAAAATCCAAACACTTACAACACCCAACATCAACAAAACCCTCCTCCATACTCACAAAAACGGCCCAATCAAAATTTTCAAGCACCACCACCACCTCCATACAATTCCCAAGACCATCAAGGGTCTTCTTCATCTTCATTGTCATCACTTGAAGAAATGATAAAGCAATTTGCAACAAACAACCTCCAATTTCAAAACATCACTTCTCAAAATATATCCAACTTGGAAAAGAATACTTCCCAATTTCAAAATAATACTTCTCAAAGTATAGCCAATTTGGAAAAGCAAATGAGCCAACTAGCTACAACCGTGAATCGATTGCAAAGCCAAGGTTCTAGGCAACTTCCTTCTCAAACGGAGGTGAACCCCAAAGAAAATGCTAGTGCCATGACCTTGAGGTGTGGGAAAGAATTGGAGGACCTTCATGCTAATGCCAAGGGGATGGTAAATGATAATGAATGTGGAAAGGTTGAAAATGATGACATCTCAGAGGCTAAGGATGAAAACCTTGAAGATAATATGGAAATTGAGGAAGAGAAAGTTGATAAGGGAAAGAAGGAAAGTGTTCAAGAAGACGCTCCACAAGCAAAGAAGCCAAGGTTCATTGATGAGGATGTGGTTATTCGACCTCCATTCCCTTCCAAATTTTCTAAACCAAAGAAAGATATTGTTGATAAGGAAATGCTTGAGACCTTCCGAAAAGTGGAAATCACTCTCCCGTTACTAGATGCCATAAACCAAGTTCCAAAGTATGAAAAGTTTCTCAAAGATTTGTGTACTAACAAAAGGAAGTTAAGAGGTGATGAAACTATAGTGGTGGATGAGAATGTCTCGGCCGTGATTCAAAGGAGGTTACCTAAAAAATGTTCAGATCCGGGCACATTCACTATTCCTTGCAAGATTGGAGGTAAATTCTTTGAAAGAGCTATGCTTGATTTAGGTGCCTCGATCAATGTGATGCCCCTCTCCATATTCCAAACTTTGAATTTGGGGGCACTTGAGAATACGAATGTGATCATTCAACTCGCGGATAGATCTAATTCCTATCCCGAAGGGGTAATTGAAGATGTGCTTGTTCATGTTGATCAAATGGTTTTCCCCGCCGACTTTTACATCTTGAAAATGGAAGATGGTCCATCAAACATCAAGTCCGCTCCAATTCTCTTTGGACGTCCATTTCTTAAAACGGCGAAGACCAAGATTAATATGGATGATGGTTCTCTCACTATGGAGTTTGGCAATGAAGTTGTTAAGTTCAATATTTATGATGCCATGAAATTGCCTAGTGAGTCACACTCAATTTGCTCCATGGATGTTATTGATGGTTTAGCCCAACAAGCTTTTGACATGGGAAATAAAGAAGCTCTCCAAGTGGTTATTGAGGGATGCGTAAATGAAGATGATGGATTCCCTAATTCGGAAGAGGCCAATGAGGCAATTATGGAACTCAATGTATTGCAACCTTTACCCCAAAGGTGTGAACTTGCAAAAATTGATCTTCCCTTGTCTTATTCCAAATTACTCCCTTCTATTGAGAATCCTCCTACTTTGGAATTGAAAGTATTGCCTAATCATCTCAAATATGCTTATCTTGGGGACAATGAGACTCTTCCCGTAATCATAGCTTCTAATTTGAGTAATGTGCAAGAAGAACGCCTCTTGCGGGTTCTTAAGGATCATAAAAGTGCTATTGGGTGGACCATTGCCGATATTAAGGGAATTAGCCCTTCCACTTGCATGCTTCGCATACTCTTTGAGGATGGAGCTAAGCCTACTAGAGACCCTCAAAGAAGACTTAATCCGGCAATGATGGAAGTTATTAAAAAGGAGATTCTCAAGCTACTTGATGTGGGAATCATTTTTCCAATTTCGGATAGCGAATGGGTGAGTCCGGTACATTGCGTTCCTAAAAAGGCGGGTATCACTCTTGAAGAGAATCTTAAAGAAGAGCTTGTATCTACCCGAGTCCAAAATGGGTGGCGAATGTGCATAGATTATCGCAAGTTAAATGCGGTAACTCGAAAAGACCATTTTCCTCTTCCTTTCATTGATCAAATGTTAGAGAGGTTAGCCGGGAAGGAATTCTATTGCTTTCTAGATGGATATAGTGGATATCATCAAATTGTCCTTTTGGCACGTTTGCATTTCGTAAACTCTCATTTGGCTTATGTGGTGCTCCCGCAACTTTTCAAAGGTGTATGGTGAGTATTTTCTCCGACATGATAGAGAGTGGAATTGAAGTCTTTATGGATGATTTCTCTATTTCGGGTGATTCTTTTGATGAATGTCTTCAAATTCTTACACATGCCTTGGATCGATGTTTGGAGACTAATTTAGTGCTCAATTATGAAAAATGTCATTTCATGGTCCAAGAAGGTATTGTATTAGGGCATATTGTGTCTAGGAAGGGCATTGAAGTGGACAAGGCAAAAGTTGATATTATTGCAAGTCTTCCATACCCTTCAAATGTTAAGGATGTGTGATCTTTTCTTGGTCATGCCGGTTTCTATAGAAGGTTTATCAAGGATTTTTCCAAGGTTGCTCTCCCCCTATCATCTCTTCTACAAAAGGATGTAGAGTTTAAAATTGATGGAAAATGCAAGGTGGCATTTGACCATCTAAAGGAGGCTTTAACTTCGGCCCCTATCATTAAGGCTCCGGATTGGTCCCTTCCGTTTGAGATTATGTGTGATGCTAGCAATTATGCGGTTGGTGCGGTGTTAGGGCAAAAGGTTGACAAACGATCTCATGTGATTTATTATGCCTCTCGTACACTCAATTCCGCCCAAGTAAACTACACCACCACTGAAAAAGAATTGCTAGCTATTGTCTTTGCTCTTGACAAGTTTCGTTCGTATCTTCTTGGATACAAAGTAATTGTGTACACGGATCATGCCGCCTTAAGACATCTCTTGGAAAAGAAAGAGTCAAAGCCTAGATTGATTCGATGGATTCTTCTCATCCAAGAATTTGACTTAGAAATCAAAGATAAAATCGGTGCCGAGAACCTAGTGGCGGACCACTTGAGTCGACTTGTGAGGGAGGAAGATGTTTCTCCTCTTCAAGAGTTATTTCCGGATGAGCACTTATTTGGAATTCAAGGCGAGGTACCATGGTATGCGGATCTTGTGAACTACATTGTATGCAAAACTTTTCCTAAAGGCATGCCTAAGTATCAAAGGGAGAAATTAAGGAGTGAAGCCAAACACTACATTTGGGATGATCCTTATCTTTGGAAACATTGTGCGGATCAAGTCTTGAGAAGGTGTGTTCCCGAGTCGGAGATTGCTTCCATTCTTCAATTTTGTCATTCTTATGCTTGTGGAGGTCATTTTGGGAAAGATCGAACGGCAAGGAAGGTACTGGAATGTGGATTTACATGGCCAACTCTTTTTCGTGACTCTCACGATTTTTGTAAGCAATGTGAGCCTTGTCAAAGAACCGGCAATATTGCAAAAAGGAATGAAATGCCCCAAACTCCAATTATTGTGGTAGAAATCTTCGATGTATGGGGTATTGATTTTATGGGGCCATTTCCATCATCTTCTCATGGAAATCTCTATATTCTCTTGGCCGTTGATTATGTTTCTAAGTGGGTAGAGGCCAAGGCAACAAAATCGGATGATGGTAAAGCGGTTGTTGCATTTCTCAAATCTCAAATTTTCAACCGATTTGGTGTTCCCAAAGCTATCATAAGTGATCAAGGTACCCACTTCTGTAACAAATTGGTGGGGAATCTTCTTAAATCCTATGGGGTCTATCATCGAATGGCCACGGCTTATCATCCTCAATCTAATGGTCAAGCCGAAGTTTCTAATCGGGAGATTAAGTCTATTCTTGAGAAGGTGGTGAAACCTTCAAGGAAGGATTGGTGTGTTCGTCTTGAAGATGCTTTATGGGCCTATAGAATGGCATTCAAAACTCCTATTGGCATGTCCCCATACAAGTTAGTTTTTGGTAAATCTTGCCATCTTCCCGTTGAGTTAGAGCACAAAGCTTATTGGGCAATCAAGGCTTGCAATATGGATCTAAATGTTGCCGGGGCTCATCGGAAACTTAACTTGCTTGAATTGGAGGAAATTCGTAACAATGCCTATGAGGATGCTCAATCGTATAAGGCTAGAGTTAAGGACTTCCATGATCGTTCGCTTGTTCCTAAATCATTTTATGTTGGGCAAAAGGTTCTTCTCTACAACTCTCGTCTCAAGTTAATGCCAGGGAAGCTTCGATCTCGTTGGTTGGGTCCATTTGTTGTTGTAAAAATCTACCCGCATGGAGCGGTGGATTTGCGAAGTTTATCGACCGACAAAGAATTCAAGGTGAATGGTCACCGTCTCAAGCCTTTCTATGAAGGATTTCAAGAATCTACCGTTGATGTCATCTCATTAGCGAAACCCCTTCATGGATGAGCTCTCGTTAGTTTGTGTGTTGGTGCTACGAGGCACATCCGGGAAGTCGAGCCACCGACAGTAAACAAAGGCGCTAATTGGGAGGCAACCCAAGGTATACATGTATTTATATATTATGTGTATGTCAAATTTTTGGTCCTCACTCGCATTTATGAAGGGTGTTATGCATTTTATGGGTTTGAGGATTGATCTAAATATTAATGAGTGGGATTTTCTTTTTCATCTATTTTATTTTCTAAAAAAAAAATGTGTTTATTGATTTTTCTGTATTGTTGTGATGTGTCTAGTGAATTTTATTTCACTGTAAAAAAATAAAAAATAAAAAAAGGAAAACAAAAAAATGTGACCCGCTCAATAATATTTAGTATCGCTAATTCCAATTTTTATGATTTTTTTATATTTGTTCCACTCGTGCCTTGATGTGTTTGTTCATGTTTTCAGGAATTAAGATTTTATTAAAGCAGTCAAGGATTTATGTAAAAAAAAAAAGAAAAAAAGAAGAAAAGAAGAAAAGAAAAAAAAAGGGGTGTTTGTACAATTTTCTGCAATTTTGGAATTGCACGGGCGTGCAGTGAACTGTGCATCAGACCGTGACATTTTGGAGCATTGTAACAATTTTATGCAGATTTATTCACGGGCCTGTGCACGGCCGTGCAACAGACCGTGAACAAATTCTGCTCCCCATCCAATTGCACGGGCACGGGCTGTGCAATTCTCTAAAACTAAAACAAAGCAGATCCCTAACTCAGTCTCCCCTCTTCTCTCCCACATTCAAATGCCACTTTCAAACTCCCACAGCTCTCGATCTGCAATTCCACCACTCAATCGCAGCCAAACTCTCAAACATCACAGCCGGCCCACCTTCAACAGTTCACGTCACCTCATCCGTTCACGAATTCCTGCTACTCCCCTGCACCACCCATTCTCTCCCATCCCTCCATATCCACCACTTCCAAACCGCCTCCTTTCACTCCTCCCCCTTCGTTTCCAGCACCCACACGCAACTCCGACCACCATTTACACCGATTTCACCATTCCAGTCCACCTTCTCCACCAACAACCAACCGACCCCCAACTTTCATCTCCTACAACTCCCACCACCAACAACATTTCCCCGCCTCTTTCTACGCAAACAGCAACACCTCCGCACCTGCAAATCAACCGCACGCCACCATCGCCCCTCCTTCACTTTACCAGCCACCCATCTATCCCTTTCCGCCTCTTCTTCCATCCCAACCCAACTCCTTTCCGTCGACCTGCCATTCTCCCTCCTCCCCATTGCTCGTAACAACACTGCACGACTCCACCAGTTTCCCCCCTCCGCAGTCATCCATTTCCGCTGCTCCGTCCACCAGTCTAACAGCAGCTCTCTACCTCCAACTCCTCCATCCTTCTCCGACACCCAGCTGTTCACCATCCCCACACCTTCTCTCCACCACCCCTGCTACGCCACAACCCATTTCCGTTCGCAGCCAAGCCATTCCAAATCCTTCATCCTCCCATCTTCATTACCACTCACCACAACTCCTCCGTTCTCACCCCTTCATCGCCACCGTTCAGCCCCCCCTTCCCCGTTCAACCGCAACACCACCAATCACCCCCCTACTCCAAACTAATGCAGTAAACCCAACAGACCCCCTCCCCTGTTTTAATTTGTGGTTTTCATTTCTTTAGTTTATTTAGTTTTATTTTATTTAGTTTTATTTTTTTTTTATTTTATCCAATTTTCATTTTAATTTTCATTTTATTATTAATTGCTTAAATATTTATTTTATTTTATTTTATTTTAATTTTCAATTTGAATTTTTATTTTATTTTATTTTATTTTATTTTGGTTTTAGTTGTAAATTTGATTTTTGCTTTTATTATTATTTCAGTTTAAAATTTGATTTGATTTGATTTTTATTTGATTTTTTTTATTTTTTTTATTATTAATTGGTTAGTTATATTATATCTTATTCTATTTTATTTTTATTTTTATTTTTATTTTTATTTTTATTTATTTATTTATTTTTTTTTAAAAAAAAAATAAATAACAGAAAAATATTTATTATTTATATATCCTTAATTAGTGTATTGTAGTAGCTTTCAAGGGTGTGGTGTTGGCTTGTTGATCATTATAGTGGAATTGGTTATGGTATGTAGCGGTAATTCACTTCGGGGTTTGCATGCTATCTTTGTGGTTGTCTTCGGTGTTTTTGTTGGGTGGTTATTTGGTTTGTATTTTGGAGTGAAAATTTGATAATCATGAGTGGTGTTTCTTCAAAGCATGGTAAAAACAAGGGCAAGGACAAGGTCTCATCTAAGCGACAAAGGACTACTCTGTCATCTTCGGAGCCTCCAATTCATCTCGCCCGTAAAGAATGTGAGGAAAAAGGTTTGCCATTGCCTCGTCCGCACTATGGCCTTGATTTACGTGTGGTTAAGCCAAGCATTTCTTTTACGGGTGCCCATCTTGAGAGGTACAAGGCCATTTCTACTCTTAAAACTTTTCCGTTACGTTATTTTGATTCATATGCCATGGAAAAGCTTGGGATTTTTGATGAGGTTAAAGACATTTTGGATAAATGTGGTTGGCCGTCATGGATTCATATGGATGAGCCCACTTGTTCGGACTTGGTTTATGAATTTTTTACGACGGTTGATTTTAAGTACAAACTGTTTGAGGGGAACAAAACGGATTATCGGTTAATCTTTCGGATGATGGGAAAGTGGTTTGATGTAAGATTGGAGGAGATTTGTGATTGGTTCGGGTGGGAGTATAATGTTGGAGCTCGAAAGCCGCATGTTCGTTTTGCCGCTCCGTTTTGGCAAGTACTATCTTCGGGCCCTTGTTGGACCGCATCTCGGGCTAAATCAACTCATATAAAGATGCCAAAGTTTAGTTACATTCACCGGGTGATGGTTCACTCGTTGTTCGGCAACGCGGGGTCTAATAGTGCGGTTTCCGTGCAAGAGCTTACCATTCTTTATTGGATGCATGAAAAG
This sequence comes from Saposhnikovia divaricata, assembly GCA_036435485.1. Taxonomy (NCBI): domain Eukaryota; kingdom Viridiplantae; phylum Streptophyta; class Magnoliopsida; order Apiales; family Apiaceae; genus Saposhnikovia; species Saposhnikovia divaricata. The sequence continues at coordinate 19,983,765 of CM071600.1, forward strand.
CAACAAATTGATTGGGGGTACTTCTTTGTCAAAAGATTAGTTGAGTTGTCTCGTCGGAAGAAGGGATCTATTATCATTGGTGGGTTTCTTACACGGATTGCTATTCGACTAGGCATCCTCGATCGGGATCGTTCTCCTATTTCGTGGATGGAGGGTCGAAATCCGGTAGCTACTGTGGATTTCACTGAGTTAAAAAACATGCATGTCATTGAGGGAGAGTACCATGATTTTCGCTGGACGGGACACAAATCAGCTCAGCTCCCTTATCCCACATCCCCTCTTCGCACCGAGGGGGATCCGGTTTCTGTGCCATTACCTTTGGCAATTCATCGAGGGGATTCTTTTTCTCATGATCATTCTGAGGAGTTCTCTGAGCCTCAACGGGCTTACTTACAACGCATGGAGCAGTCCATCAAGGATCATGTTGATATGCAGTTTTCAGAGCATCGGGTATGGATTGAGCAGTTTTGTGCCCCGATGATGGCTCAGAGTCAGGCTAGTTCTCGGGATTCACCATTGGATCCTCCTCATGATGTTTGAGTTTCTTGCCATTGCCTACTTTCCCGGTTACTTCTCTTTAGGGGAGTTTTCTTTCACTTTTGTTTTTCCCTAATTTTTACTTGTCATGCATGAGGACATGCCATGTTTTAAGTGGGGGAAGGATTGTTCATTTTGATGTCCGTTTTGTTGTCTGTTTTGTTTGCATTTGGAAAATAAGTTTAGTCATGAGTGTTTACTTGTATGTAAAATTTATGACATTGTGAGCTTGTAGTTTTGTTTTCTCCTATTACGTGTCTAGCATTATCAATTTGATGTGAATCTATAAGTTGATGCACCTTTTTGCACACACTCACACTTAAAATGACATGAAAAGTCTAGATTGTTTGTAATTAAATTGTGACATGACGACTATCTCTTAGAATGCATGGAATCAAATCGAGAAGATGTTATTACAACGTAAACCTTGTGAGGCCTTGAACGATGATTCTTTTGCTTGTGTGTTTCTCCTGCTTTATGTATGTTTGTTGCTCTAGGGCTTGCATTAAACCTTCATTCATGGATGCACCATAATAAGGAAATTCTATTTAGGATAACTTTTTTGCCTTTTTAGCTTATGAACCATGAAATAATCCCTAGTTACCCCCTTTGAAGCTTATATCCATATTTTTCTTCGTCACTCTCCCCTTTTATACATGAGTCATAGCCAAATACTTCACTCTCGACCTAGTTGAGCTAGTTGAGTCTTGGAAAGAATTGATTGATGAGCATGTGAATTGGGAAAAGTTGTGAAGAGGAAGAATTCTATTTATTGTAAGCGGGAACTAGTTCGACGTGTATATCTAGATGTGGTTCAAGGTTCATTGTAATATTTATATATAATGCATCCCCTTTGCTAAAAAAAAGCAATAAGAAAGGGGATGTTAAGAAAAAAAAAAGATAAAGAAAAAAAAAGCAATAAATCTTTGTACATTATTTTGATTCAATTTTCTTGGTAAATGTGGTTGTGTTTTGTAATTGTAAATGAGTGAAGATATTCTTTAGTTTGGAATTTGGTGGATGAAGCGAGAAAGCGTCATTTTGACTCAACTAGCGAAACTTTTACACCTTCTTTGAACTTAAATTTTCACACCTTCACCCTAGCCTCATTACAACCCATTTTATGAATTCCTTGTTTTTGGTGCAATCCGGAATTTAGGTGAACATGCAAGGTCAAGTAGAGCGCATGCATTTAGACTTGGAGTTGAGTGAAATCTCTAGCCCATACTTGTGTGATGCTTAATTGAGAGATGTGAGATTTTTCACCATACAATTTCATCTTCTTAATGCGAAGCCGTGTATGCTTTGTGATCATCTTGTCTAGTGTTCACGATTGAAGTGCATTCATTCTATCTTTAATGTCATGGTTACATATTTTGCACAAGGTGTGTCATCTTGATTCTTGAATTGGTTGTTAGCTCATTTTAGTGGATGACAAGGTGAATAGCTCTATATGTTTGATTTTAGTTACAAGTAGATAACTCGGACATGTGAGTGTAGTAGTTAGTTTAATTAGTATATATTGTTAGTTTCTTGTTTATTAGTGATTTTTGTGATTTTTTGGGTACATCATCTATAAACCCTCACGAGACCTCACTCGTCCACTAGGGCTACCTAGGGGTTCCAAGGGCTTGTTGCATATGCCAAATGCAACCGTGATCACCTACGGAAGTGGTACTAATTAGAAGTATATGATTATGTTAATTTTAGTTTGCTCGGGACTAGCGAAGTTCAAGTGGGGGAAGATTTGATAACGTGTATTTTATACACGTTTTGTCATTTATTCTCTTGCATTTTTGTTAGTTTCGAATGTTGTTTTATTAATATTTGTTATGTTTTTCATCTTTTAGTGCCTCACGCTTAATTGTTGAAAAGATGGCTTAATTTGGGCATGAAAGCGAAGATTATTCAAGAGGGTGGTTAGAAGATGCAATCTTGCGATGCCGGGAGGTTTTAATGTGTTATCTTGAAGATTTTATCTCGCACGACCGCTCCGCAAGCCGTTCGCTAGACCGTTCAAAGAGTTTAAATGATGCAGATTTTTGCACGGGTTACTGCACAGCCGTGCAACAGGCCGTGCAGAGTGTTCCAAGTAGTGCAGAGTGCAGTTTTTCTCACGGGTAGTTGCACGGCCGTGCAAAATCCTGCTGTGTATTAAAAGAAGCAAAACCCTACATTTTATAACATCTTATCTTCTCATCTCTTCTTAGCCTCTTTTCTAAGCCTCTTCAAGAACAAAAACCTAGGGTTAGTAGGAGTTAAAAAAAACATTAATTACTTATAATCTAGCATTGATTATGAGTAACTAACTCTATATATTTGGCTCAAGGAGGATCTCTTGTATCAAAACCCATTTCATTTTAAGTAAGATCTATTTCACTCTATCTTGAATTATTGAGTTGTATTGTTTATGATTTTGCTTGGAGAATTGTAAGTTGCTTCAATTTGCTTCTCTTGTGAATTCAATTGCTAATTGTTTGTGCTAATCCGTAATTGTTAGTACATTCATTGTAGTAGCACAAGATTTAGTTTACCTAAATCCTCAAAATTCAAGTGCAAATACCTAGGTTGAGCTCCTCATCCTTGGGTTTGTCCTAGCCTCTCTTTGTTTGATTCCTTGATTTGGTTAAACTAGTAGTGCTTCATTATTGGTTGCTATAATCAAGAGAACTAATTTATGTGCTTCACTAAATTAGTGTTTATAGAAGAGAATTAAGTGATTGTGTGCTTCACCAATTATCTTGGTTAGGTAGAGTTGATTATTTCTTGATCATATGTGTGTGGGTGAAGTTCTTGAGTTTCCATAATCCTTGGGTCAAATATCTCTTATTCCTGTTAATTTAAGCATTGAGCCTTGTTGTGTTGGAAAAATTGGATGATTGAAAGTTCCATAATCATATTTCTCTAGCAATTTATTTCTTGTAGTCAAGGTGTTTGATAAAACACCACAAACAACTAAAAAACCCCCACCATTTTACATTACTCTAGTATTGAATACTATTCCCTTGGGTTCGATCCCTACTTGCCACATTTGCTATATTTTATAGTTAAGTGCGAACATAGTAGAGCATAAACATTTATCTTTCAATTTGGCGCGTCGACGACGGGCGTGGCCATGAGCCTTGTTACATCAGTTTCGTATAGTTTTGTTCATAATGGTGTTGTTTTTGGAGAGGTGAGACCGCAGCGTGGGGTGAGACAAGGGGATCCGATATCCCCTTATATTTACATTTTATGCGCTGAAGGTTTAAGCTCTATTATTCGCAGAAACGAGGAAGCTGGTTTATTGCACGGATGTTATATAGCAAGAGGTGCACCTTCTATATCCCACTTACTATTTGCTGACGATTGCTACTTTTTCTTTAGAGCGGTAAAATCTGAAGCAAATGTTATGAAAAGAATTTTACTTCGATATGAAGAGGTCTCGGGACAGAGTGTTAATAAAGCCAAGTCGATTGTGACTTTTTCTCCGAATACAAGTGAAGAGAATAGGAAGGATGTGTGTGAGGAATTGGGTGTTAATGAAATTCAAAGTCCTGGGAAATATCTGGGTATGCCTATGTGTATAGGTCGAAGGAAGGCTGCGACTTTTTCTTTTCTTGCTGAGAGAATTGATCAAAAGCTTCAGGGGTGGCAGAATCAACATATTTCTAAAGCAGGTAAAGTGACGTTGTTGAAAACGGCTGCTCAAGTTATCCCAAATTTTTGGATGAATATGTTCCTTATACCTGTGGAAGTCTGTGAAAATATTGAAAGAAAGATGAACGCGTTTTGGTGGAGAAATGGCCAATCAAACAGGGGAATTAAATGGATGTCGTGGGATAAGCTATGTAATGTGAAGGAGGATGGGGGGTTGGGGTTTAAAAAGCTGAGGAGTTTTAATATAGCGATGTTGGCTAAGCAATCTTGGAGGCTTATAAATAATTCAAATCCTTTAGTAACAAATCTGATGCGTGCAAGGTACTGTCCTAATTCAGATTTTTTAAGTGCTCGAATTGGGACAAATCCTAGCTATGTGTGGAGAAGCATTCTCGAAGCTCAGGATGTGGTTAAACAAGGGTGTAGACGTCGTATTAGGGATGGGCAAAGCACAAAAGTATGGCACGTACCATGGTTGCCTTGTGTGGAAAATGGGTATATGTCAACTGAAATGCTTGAGGAGTTGAAACATGTGACTGTAAGTGGTTTCTTTGCTGAAAATCGGAGGGAATGGGATGATGAAATCCTGCGTGATATATGTAATGAAAGAGATAGAGAGCTTATCAAGCAAGTTCCTATATCACACGGCAGTAGAAGGGATTCTTGGATTTGGCTATTTGAAGATAAAGGAGACTTTTCAGTGCGAAGTTGTTATAGGAAGTTAAAGGGGAAAGGGAGTGTCTAGATAGAAGATTCTGGGGTAAGTTATGGCAGTTGAGATTACTAGGAAAGGTGGTGAATTTTTTATGGCGAGCATGTTGCAAGTGTTTACCTACAGATGCAGCTCTGGTGACAAAACACGTTGATATTAATAGGTTTTGCTCTTGGTGTCAAATGTACGAGGAAACTGATAATCATGTTCTGTTTGAGTGCAGTTTTGCAGTTGATTTGTGGGAGTCGATGGGGTTAAGGCACCTGGTGACAGCAGGACATCAGGAATCTGTTATGCAAGTTTTACGACGAGTGTTCCTGTTAGGGAGTACAGAACAAATAGTGATGGTTGGGTTATTATGTTGGAATTTGTGGAATAGAAGAAACTGTTGGGTATGGGAGCGAGTGAATACATCTGTTTTTGGAGTGAGGGCTAGAGTTTGCAATATGCTTGTAGATTGGAATAGAGCTAGAGAGGAGAATCGGAAACTTTCTGGGCAACAGCAAGGGAGTAATAGAGTGTGGCGTAAACCACCAGCTGGATGGGTTAAAATAAATACGGATGCTACTTGTTTACAAGGCATGTCTCAGGTGGGGGTGGGATGTGTTGCTCGTGATGAAGGAGGCAATTTTCTTCGAGCCAGAAGTGCTAAGATTCAGGGTCAAGGACGGTTGCAACCAAGAGAGGCAGAGGCCATAGCTTTGCGGGAAGCATTGTCTTGGATCAAGCCTTGGAGAAGTAGCAGGTGTATATTCGAATGTGATGCTAAATTAGTGGTGGATGTAATGAACGGAGACAGTGGTACTTCTTACTTTCATATGATTATTGACGAGTGTAAGGATATTGTTAAACACTTTGATGAAGTGTTAGTGGTTTTTACTAATAGATCTGCGAATAGTGTAGCTCATTTGTTAGCAAGGGCTATATATTCTATGACAGATCTGGAGGAGTGGTTTGATACTGCTCCGAATTTTATTACGTGTAATCTTGCTTCTGAGAAAGATTAATAAATGCAAGTACGTTTATTTCAGTACCACAAAATGTTAGAAATAAAATGGAATTATTACGTATTTCGGTGTTTAATAATCGTATTTAGGATTATACTGTCAAATTTTTAATTTAATATGACTGATCTAAAATTTAGGAATGATCTCTGATTGGTTCTAAAATAATTCATAATTTTCTGATTGGTTAACTGCATCTAACTTTATATCAGTGTAGACTCAGATATTATAATAAACTAGCACTTTACCCGTGCTACGCACCGAAGGTAAAATTCTATAAAATATTAAATAATTACAAAAAACACATATAGGTATTAAAAAATAAATTATTTTATCGTATTTTTCCCCCAAATAGTTTTACGATATTTTATGCTCATTTTACGGAACGTTTTGTTCAGTATAGCCTTGTCTTTAGAACCGAGTATAAAAAATAATAAAAAATATTTATTAATAAAAATATAAGCATATACACGTTTTTTCTGCAATAAATGCAAACATAAAAGGAAGTGTCAACTCTTTGGAGGTTGTTGAATAAACATATTATAATGCTAATTGGACCTCTAATTGAAATTTTGGATGCTGCCAAATGATCATGTTATACTGCATATAGGGTTGCACAAATGTTCAAAATCGGACCGGATCGGATCGACCCGAACTAACCAAAGACCGAATTTTCCCAAGTTTTTGACCAAAGACTAGACCCATTATATTCGGTTTTAGGACCAGACCGATATACACCGGTCAGTGAATTTCTACATAAAGAAATTAATTATTATAATATTATTTTTTTAAGTTTTGATACATAAAATAAATAAATTATTTTGTAGGTTAATATATGTTTAAAACGAAGTCCATATCTTATTTTTTGTGAAGTAATCACAAGTTTCTAAACATGTGAATGCCAATTATTTATCATGTTAAGTATGACATTTAATTATTTTGATTGTTATGTTGATTTCTACTATTTCATTAATTTATCATCTACTAATTTCTTCGATTGTCAAATTGTGATGTATTTAAATATTATTATATATCTATAATATATTATTATAGTTGAAATGTTAAAATTTTGGTCATTCGGTATAGTACTTAACTAGCGTTCTACCCGTGCTACGCACCGAACGGAAAAATTAATTAATTAATATAAATATATTATTTTAATCATTATTTAGGAAAAGGGGTTTAAAGCGTTTCAACGGGGGATGTGGATGTTATGATTATTGTTTGATAATATTAATTTTATTGCAATTGGTATAAAATGACGAATAAGTAATTCTATACTTAAATTAATTACATTCTCATGAAATTAACTTTTTTCCTAAATAATGATTAAAATAATATGTTTATATTAATTAATTAATTAATTTTACCATTCGGTGCGTAGCACGGGTAGAATGCTAGTGTTATATTAAGAATTTTCCATATTTACAATCTCACCCTACCTCTTTAACCACGGTTAGTTAACACTTCTAATTTAAAAACAATAATGAATTTATTAAATATATTCATAAATACACATTTTTTAAATCAAAAAATATTTACTAGAAAATCACAATTTTAATTTGAAATCAATCACGATATACCATTATATATTTTAAATAAATTAAATTTCATAATTAATCATTAATTAATCAACCACTCTTTTAACATAAAATCAGTCACAATCACGTTATCATACATTATAAATTGATTTTTATAATATATATTGTACAATTATAATCGATATTAAATAATTATAATCTAACTTAACTAAAAATCTGAAAAAAATCGGATTTGAAATCAGATTTTAAATAAGTTGAATAAAATCCATACCTTCAAAAATTTGATTTTTTTTTATAATCTCAAAAATATATTTATTCATAATTTCTTAATAAAATTAATTAATAAATGCATATAAACCAACACTACAAAATCGGATTTGAACAAATTTTAAATAGCTTGGATAAAATCCATATCTTCAAAAACTCGATTTTTTGAAAGGTTCAAAAATATATTTATTCACAATTTGTTAATAAAATAATGATTTTATTAAACATATTAATAAATACACATTTTTTAAATCAAAAAAAATTTACCAGAAAATCACAATTTTAATTTGAAATCAATCATGATATACCATTATATATTTTAAATTAAATTTCATAATTAATCATTCATTAATCAACCACTCTTTTAGTATAAAATCAGTCACAATCACATTATCATACATTATAAATTGATTTTTATAATGTATATTGTACAATTATAAGCGATATTAAATAATTATAATCTAACTTAACTAAAAATCTGAAAAAATCGGATTTGAAATCAGATTTTAAATAACTTGAATAAAATCCATACCTTCAAAAATTTAATTTTTTTTATAATCTCAAAAATATATTTATTCATAATTTCTTAATAAAATTAATTAATAAATGCATATAAACCAACACTACAAAATCGGATTTGAACAAATTTTAAATAGCTTGGATAAAATCCATATCTTCAAAAACTCGATTTTTTGAAAGGTTCAAAAATATATTTATTCAGAATTTGTTAATAAAATAATTAATAAATTCATATAATCGAACACTACATGTATTTTAATTACTTTAATTATTAAATATACGTTATAAGAGTATTATTATTGGTTGGTGAATAAATTACCAATCAAAAAAATAATTTATTTTAGAGGCAATTAGAATTTACCTCTACACTTTAGGTCAATCAATCATATACAAAAATTTTATTATTTACCATATTTATTCTAATTTACTAATCGTGGTTAAATTAAATTTAAATAGAAAATATCTTGATTTAATAACTTCGCATATCACATGGTTTTTAATTTTAAAATTTTTTTTACTAATCGTAAATATTATTTTCTGTAAATCCACATAATAATATATTACATATGGTTATGTATCTTTTAGTTATGAATTGTTTTTGAACATCCTTTATTATCATAAAGGATACTCGAATCTAACATGTATTAGTTAACCAATCACAAGATTGTGAATTATTTTAATATCAATCAAAATCTATTAAATTTAAATCAATTAAACTTAATGTAACATGTTTCTCTATTGGATGTAGATTCTATGTTTCAGCCAAGACGAAACTCAAATCAAGTTATACTCAATAACAGTTAATTTTTATTTTTTCATATCAATTAACTAAACATAATAACTACTAATTTTTATTTTAATGGTTAACTAATAAACAATTTATATAAAATAAAATTCTTACAAACTAAAAAATATAACTATTATATCAATTTAAACATTTTAGGAAATCTAAGCCGCTTATTACCTATTCCTCATTAGACCTAACCAACTTTGATAAACTAAGTGTATGCATTAATTCTTCTCATGACTAAATTATATCAATTTCAGTTAAGGTACTACTTTATATCTTTTTATTATATGACATTTTATACTTGGACAAATTATCTTTTTATTTCGACTGTATATATGTATTGTATGTTTCGTGTTTTAATTGTCCAATAAATTCAACAGAAAAACGTTTCTGACAAAAAAAATAGAAAACGATTTAGGTTATCATCATCCCCGGTCCGGATTCTCCCAGAGTTACTTCCCATTAGAATATTCAGTAGCAAACTCCAATAATTATGCGACTTACAGGCACCAATCCTTATCACATTACACTGATTTGTTTACATTATTAGGTGTACCTATAGATAAATGTTTTTTTTACAGTGTTGGGTTGTCAATGTTATTCAGTGATTACTTAACAATTTAATTCTAAATACAATAATTATTTAATTTAAAAAATTATACATTAATACATGAATCTATTATATTTATTATAGATATTTTGATATCTCAAACTCTCAATTCAAAATCATAAGGTATAATTAAAATTATGAATTAAAAATTATTAACAATATAAAACTATATACCACACTATTCTAAATACACATTCAAATTTAAATTATGTAAAGTATTAAATAATTCAGTCATAAAAAAGTTAGGATCAACCAATTAAAATATTAGAATGAATTTTAAACCAATCACCTTTTAACATTTTAATTACGAAATTTTTAACTATGCAATAATTAATGGCAAAAAAATTTGACCTCACAATATATTTGAATTATTCAAAATATTAAATATACTTTTAAATTGTACTATAAATTATTTGGTGTATAAATTATCAATCAAAAAATAAAAAATATTACAGAGTCAGTGAAAATATTGTTAGTGAATATTTTCATAATAAATTGGTCAATTTAGCACAAATTTTCTTATAAATCACTATTTATTTATTGATAATAATTCATCAATAAAAGGACATATGTCATCCACAAAAATAATCAAACCTGCAAAAATCATCAATAAAAGGGCATACAACATCTACAAAAACAATTAAAATTGAACGAACAGATAGTAAATTAGATCACTAATTTCCTTTATCCAATCATTGCCACAGATCTTCAATTATGATACATCTCTAGCTTATATCACTAAATTATAAAGTCTTTTCGGCGAGATAATTTAACAATTTGTTATAAACATGATGAATATGTAAATCTGATTTATCATAACGTATTAAAACAACCGATCAGAACTATGATTCTATACTATCCAAATCAATGAACTAATATAACAAAATCTAATATATGGGTCGATAAAATTCATGAACATGATATTAAGCTCTCAATAAAGAGAAATATTTATTGAAAGCCAAAGTAAAATCAATGAAAAGAAAATAAGGTTTATCTTTTACAAGGAGATAGTAAAAAAATCTAATATTTTGGTAGATAAAATCCATCAACGGACAACAAGGTACTAGACTCTCAATGATATATTTATTGAAAAATAAAGAAAAATCAAGAAAAAAAATTCTAAAAAAAACTTAAAAAACTGATATCAGCTCCTAAACTTTAGTTTAGCATTTTTTGGGAAAGGTGGAGAGAGAGAGAGAGAGAGAGAGAGAGAGAGAGAGAGAGAGAGAGAGAGAGAGAGAGAGCAGGTGTTATAAAAATTATTAATATTGATAAATAAAAAGGTTGATACACTTAAAATTATATATTGTTTTTAATAAAAGGATGTCTTTTTTTTTTTTTTGTATTCTTGAATTAACGTAATAATATCAATTCTCATATCTTAACCTAAGAGCATATATTGAATTTGTTTGGTTGGTTGATTATATTTTTTTTATATCAACAAATCATAAAAATGGCTAAGAAAACTAAATAAACGAGAAATAAGAAAAAATAAAAAGGAGGGTTTCATTATTTTGTTAGGAAGACTTTACACCATGCATGTTACTCTTAGTTTTGTTTTGTAACATCTCAATGTTCTAAGACATATAATTATATATTTACATAACTTGGATATATATAATAATATTTCATATAATTGTTATATTTTTTCTATTCGCGTATTTCATTTCATTCCGTGTACACGAAAAAATTTGTGTAATTTAGTGTCATTTTGTGTTCGAATTTCGGGTACACGATTTAATATCATGTCATTTTCATTCAAGACCCTAAAGTACATGACATGAATGTACAAAACGATTTGTCAGGTCTACATAAGCTATTTCTTCTTATATATGTCAGAAAAATATACTCACTGTTGAAGGAAAATGAATTTCCTGTTATTTAACCCAAAATCTGAATTACAAGGACACATACATCACAATTTTATTATGTGTTTATATATTACACACTTGATTTCAATTTTATGGACAGTAGCTTATTTTCACAAGTTAGTCAAATTAAAAAAAGATAGGTGATACTCATTTTCATATGTCTTATTTTAAGAATAAAAGAAAACTAAAATTTATTATTCCATGTTTTACTAAAAAAGAATAAAAAAAACCAAAATATAAACTTCCAAACTGAAAATGCACATTTTAAGTTGTCTTTACAAATAAGCTAAGGGCAATAACCATAAAATCTAAAAATCATATGTTACTCTAAGAGCGCGATATATCAAATTTGTTTGCTTAGTTGATTGTTAGATCTAAATAAATAACCACGGATCACCTTATGCGATATTATCAAGGTTACACGATATAACTGTAGTAGGAAAGCGTACCTGATTCCATGATTATAGATATGAATACGGATTATGGGACTTGATCTTCCACAGACTTGATTCGCCTCTAGCCGTATCTCTCTCTGACTGATGGGAATAGAGGAGTAGAGGATGTGAATTAGCTTTGGGGACCAAGACCCTATTGTGTCCTTTATATAGTACTCTAATTAGACCCCATTAACCCTAATTAGATTACTATTGGGTATTACACATTACAAAGTCCATACCGAATAAGATGTTATTGGACCCTTTATTTTAGACCACTTAATTAGTCCAAATAGAATAAACATTAAATATAATTGTCTTTAATTTGTAAGCCCATAAATTATTATTAGATTATAAAAAATAATCTAACAATCTCCCACTTGGGCTACAAATTGTTCAACCATAAGTGCGCACAAAATTGTTTATTCTTTAGAAAACATATTCCTTAGTCAATCTGGTCCATCTCATATATAAACATGAAACCAAAGCGACCTTCGTCAAATTGTCGTAACTCGATCCTCAATGATCACCACATAAATATATTCAATGACATAGATCAAGTATAATTGTGTAACTGGAAATTACATGCAATGTGATCTCAATCATGCCTATTTCCAATTGGTCCTTAATACCTTAGTGAGATCAAACTTTATTCTTTCAAACTTTATGTCAAAACCACAATTGAAAGATACAGCTCATATAGAGCAATAGAGAGAATAAAATAAAAGAAAATAACTTTATTCTGCAGAAACTCAAAATACATAATGTATCATCACAGTGTCAATAAAAACTGAGTACCGAATATAAGAACAAAACAAAAAAAACTCCCACTAAAACTGAATACCCTCCAATGATACAACACCCATATGAGCAATATGCCCAAGAAAAAACTTTATGGTGTCAAAGCTTTAGTAAGTGGGTCTGCTAGCAATGAATTTGTTCTTATATACTCAACAAACACTAGTTGATATTGTGTTCTCTCTATAACACTTAATATTTAATGTCTATGTGTTTAGACATAATAAAAAAAACTTAACCAGAAGTAGATTTCTTGTATCTACACAACCAAAAAAATCAGAATCGAAATACATAATGATCTCCAAATTTTTCGACTTTCGATAATCGAGCATGTAATATTTTGTTCTTTGCAAGTACCTTTTAACCCGTTTAATTATAATTCAATAATGCATTCTGGGTTTACTCGAATATCTGCTTAACATACCCATAATGAATGTCAAATCCGACCGGGTACAAACTTGACCATACATAAGACTCCCAATAGCCCAAGTATAGGGAATGTTCTACATCTCCTTTCCTTCTAGATCATTCTTAGAGCACTGTTTGAGACTAAACTTATCTCCTTTAGCAACATGAGTACTTATTTGTGCACAATCTTTCATGCCAAACTTAGCAAGCACCTTATCGATATAGCTCTTTTGTGATAACCCAAGGATACCTCGAGAACGATCTCGATGTATCTTAATTCCTAATACAAAAAAGACGTCACCAAGATCCTTCATCTCAAAACGAGAAGTCAGAATTCTTTTGGTTTGGTACAATAAGCCTATATCGTTGCAAGCCAATAGTATATCATCAACATAAAGCACAAGGAATATAAATTTACTCCCACTGAACTTGTGATATATGCATTTTTCAACAACATTGGACTCAAAACTGTATGAGACAATGGTTTGATGAAATTTACAATTCCACATACGGGTAGCTAAGAAAAATTTCCTTATAGTCAATACCTTCGCTTTGAGAAAAAATCCTTTGCGATTAAACGTGTTTTATATCTCTCAATATTGCCCCCGGAATCCCTTTTGGTTTTAAATATCCATATACACCAATCGGTTTTACACTTTCAGGCAATTTGAGAAGATCTCAAACGTTATTGTCCTTCATGGATTTCATCTCATTATTCATGATTTCAATCCACTTTTGACTAGTAGCACTTCATTTGACTTGATGGAAATTAATCATCCAAAATTGCACTCCTTCTGTCTCTAGTGGATCTACTAAGTGGCATTTCCTCTTGAGTTTGTTGAGTTTGCTCTTCTCGAGCATCATCTTGATTTTGAGTAGGAAACTTTATAGGTATATCCACATTGTTGTCTTGAACTACATGAGGCAATGAAATTGATTCTTCCTCAAAGACAACATCCTTGACTTTATCTTCCCCCTCAAACTCAACATCCTTAAGAAATCTAGCATTTCCCGTTTCGAAAAAAAGGACTTTGTCAAAGGATCAAAAAACTTGAAACCCTTTGTTTTTTCAGGATACCCAACAAAATAGCAACTAACAGTTCTTAAGTCCAGTTTATTTTCATGCGGCTTGTAAAGCCTTGCCCCAGCTGGACAACCCCACACATGTAAATGATTGAGACTAAGTGGTTTCTTAGTCCACAATTCATAAGGGGTTTTTGCTACTGCTTTGCTAGGTACTCTATTTAGTATGTAGGCTGCAGTCTTAATTGCATCTCCCCAGAGTGCTTCTGGTAAAGAAAAGTGACTAATCATGCTTCTTACCATGTCCTTAAACGTTCTGTTTCGTCTCTCAACAACACCATTCATGCGTGGTTGCCCAGGCATTGTGTATTGTGGGACGATTCCGCATTCCTCTAGGAATTTAGCAAAAGGTCCAGGACGTTGTTCACCGGATTCGTCATACCGACCATAGTACTCACCACCACGATCAGATCTGACAGCTTTAATCTTCTCACGAAGCTGATTTTCAACTTCGACTTTGAAGACTTTAAACACGTCCAAAGCTTGTGACTTTTCATGAATTAAATATAAGTACCCATATCGAGAATAGTCGTCTATAAAAGTGATAAAATACTGTTGACCATTCCAAGAAGCTCTAGGGAATGGACCACATATATCAGTATGTATCAACTGTAAGACACCATTACTCCTATTTGCACTTAATTTCCTTATGTTTGTCTGTTTACCCTTAATACACTCAATGCATACATTAAGGTCTGAATAATCAAGAGATTCAAGTATTCCATGTGACACAAGTCCCTCTAGTCTCCCTTTAGAGATATGTCCTAAGCGCTTATGCCATAACATAGCAGAATTCTCCTTGATAATTTTTGTTTTGTACCTCTTGATGTTGTTTGCAAGGATTCATTATGTGAAGCAATTGTATTTAGCATGTATAAATTATCAATCAAAAAACCAGTCGCAACCAAAAAAAAATTAAGAAATAGACTAAATTTATTATCTCCAAATGAACAAGAGAAACCATATTTGTCCAAAACAGAAATAGAAACCAAATTCCGTCTAAATGACGGTACTACATAAGTCTCTCTTAATTCAACAAAATGACCAGTCTCAAAAGACAATCTAAAAGTGCCAATAGCTTCAACTGGAACTGCATTGCCAACACCCACATAGATGAATCTTTCAGCATCACTTGGTTTCCGGCTCCAAATGCAACCCTGCATAGAAATACTTGTGTGAGTAGTAGCACCAGAATCTACCCACCATGTATTACTAGGCACAAAAGTCAAATTAACTTCAGAACAGACAAAGGTGAAAAGTCTACCTTTATTTATACGCCTTGCAGCGTACTTGGGATAATCCTTCTTCACATGCCCGGATTTCTTCGATTGTCAAATTTTGATGTATTTAAATATTATTATATATCTATAATATATTATTATAGTTGAAATGTTAAAATTTTGGTCATTCGGTATAGTACTTAATGTGTTTACTTAATTACCCTTACTTAATTATTTCAAATAAAATCAATTTTAATAACTAATTAATTTCCTTTTTCAACTTAGACATACAACTTTTTTTTTTATTTTTTAATAATTAATCAATTTCTATTTTCAGGTAAAACACAATATCTTTTATATTTTATTTAAACAATTTTTTTTCTAAAAATACTATGGACAATGCCATTCAATAAAATAAATTACTTATTTTATAATTACTATTAACTAATCAATTATCTTTTTTAGCTAAAAAACGTTACCTTTTCTATTTTCTCTAATTAAAACCTCTTATTTTCCAATTATATCACACGTGATTTTATTTAATAAAATAAAATAACAATATTATAATTACTAATAATTAATCGATTACCATTATCAGTTAAAACATATTATCTATTTTATATTTTCTAACTAAAATCTATCTTTTTCTAAAAACATCAAGGGTAACATTTATATAATTATTTCAAATCATATCCTTTCAAAATTTATGCTTACAAAATTCATGTCATAAAAAATTCAATTCAAATTTAAAAAAAATCATATTAAGAAAAGTTCATGCAACGCACGGGTTTTAGCTAATATTATATAATTTAAGAAATAAAATAATATAAAGTAACTATATACATAAAATTCGGTCTGATCCAGGTTTTTTCAAGGTTTGGACCAAACATGATCGAAAATCGGTTTTTTTTATTTTACGGACCGAAGACCGGACCAAACTTGTTTATATTTTTTTTCCTACGTAATGGAGAAATTATATTAAGGAAAATAATAAGAAATAAGAAACTGATTGAGTGATTAATATAATAAATATTAAGTCATAAGTTTAGAAGTATTTGAACCCATAACAAATAAATATTTCCATACAAAGTCAAGTAAAATGGAAGTTTCATCGTATTGAAGTAGTTCTTACCAAAAAAAATAGCATCATTCACAAACAATAACTGTTCCAGTCTAATAATTTAAATTGTCAAATACAAATGTAGATATACAACTACGATATTCATACTTAGTTTGATGAAGAAATGAATATTCTCTCCGGGATGTGGTACAATCTCAAAATAGTGGAGGGAGTAATTTTTTTGTAGTAGATTTATCTGTTAGTATCACAACAGGTCATAAGCAAAATTTAAAGTGATATAGTTTAAACTTATTTTAATTTGTCAAGTTCTCGCATATATTTCATATACATCAATTTGATTATCTTGTAAAAAATAGAGGTGAAAAAGGTAATAAGCGGAGAAAAATATGAAACATAAAAAAATCTAATATTTATAAATTTTGAAATAATAAATATTTAAATATATCTCTGAAATCAGTATTTATCTACACATGTATCACATCAAATTCATATACATTTAACTAATTGATCTAATTTAATATTAACAACTTACTAAGTAATTGTCTTTACATTCCTAGATTTCATTTAGTTAATGGTGAACCACAATTTAAATTTAAGGATAAAAATTTAAAATGATAATAATGAAAAAACTGGATGGTTCTGATTTTGAAAGGTAATTATAAAGCGTTTATTTAACTATTAGTAAATCTAATTTAATATTAATTTTAATATTGAGTTACTAATTAATTGAATTTATATTCTTGGATTTTTTTTATTAATAGGAACCACAAAACAAATTTAAGTTCAAATAATCAAAATGATACTTATAATAGAAAAATGAATGGGCTTAATTTAAAATGATAATTATATTTAAGAAATGGTTCAAAATAAATGACAATTAATGGTTTTAAGATTGTTTTCGTACCTTTGGTCACTAATTCGTGTTGTGAATTCTATATGCCTTTTGAATCGTTATGATCATTCGTGATGCACCTTTGAATATTAAGTTGGTGAAATGGTAATATATAAAATGTTAAGTTCATTAGCAATTAAGTTGATAAATGAAGGAGATTTTTGATTGATGTATTGAAGAAAAAAATTATTAAATGCATTTTCATTGAATGTGATTTGTGTGTTTTTCTTAAGAATCAACTTCCAGGGTCTACAAAAAATTTGTTTCGACCCCTTCTAAAAAGGCCATATGAGGAAAACTATATCGTAGTTTTAAATGTATGGACAATGATACAATAAATATTTTAGTTTTGATGCAAGTAAGTTATGAATGCTAACATTGGCAACCTAAAACTGTAAAAAATATTTATCTATAGGCACGCCTAATAATGTAAACAAATCGGTGTGACGTGGTAAGGATTGGTGCCTACAATTCAGTAATAATGTAAACAAACCGGTGTGATGTGGTAAGGATTGATGCCTACAATTCAGTAAGTCGCTGAATTATTAGAGTTGGCCACTGAATCCTAATGGGAAATAACTCTGGGAAATTTGGACTGGGGATGATGAAAATCGTTTTCTATTATAATAGGCTTAATGACCTTTTAACCCTCAAAGTTTCCACTGATATACCCATCAGCCCTCAATATTTCAAAACGTTCCTTTTAACCCTCGAAGTATCCATAAAGGTCCTAATAACCCTTAAACCGGTACAAAAAATAAAAAATAAAAAAATGGTATAACTCGGATGGGCAAAAGAGACATTTCACAAACCGATACCGAGGGTTAAAAGGTATACTTTAGATACTTTGGGGGCAAAAAGGTATAACTCGTACAAATGAAGTTCCGAAAAAGGGCAAACCAGGAATGCCTGGGAGGCCTGGAGTATCGTCCGATTGGCCTGGATTTTTTCGACCAGGAAAATTCCAGTTTGGAAGAAAGCCTGGAAAGATTGGATGCAAGCCTGGAAAGTTTTGAGGCTGATCATCTTTTTCCTTGCTAATACGGAGGCCTCTTCCTCCTTCAACCATGCCTGACTAAAATCCCATATCCATGACAATCAACATTATTATTACCGTAGTCAACTTCTCCATTTTAAATTTTCAACAGCTTCCGTCTTCTAATTCTTTTGAAACGAAGATTAACTCATATTTATAGTACCAGTTTTTGCTGTATCGAAACAATCCCGAGTCTAAATGAACTTACCATTTGTAACAAGTTTCAACTGAATTAATAATAATTATTATATATCAGATACAGCAATGGTAAAACATTTATTCAACCATACCAACTGCATACTTAATACTCTTGTATTGTTAACTTTATATAGACACTTCCAGGATCGGATGTTTAACAATGTGGTGCCATTTTTAGTAATTGTACGATTAGCACAACTGACAAGCAGATTGCTGATACTATATGCAGTGAATGAATTTAAAGGCCCAACAAATTTCTTGAACAAATGCATGCATACACAACCGTATGAACGTGTCCAATAAATTGCATCATCTTTATAAATGTTCTTATATTTGAACTGGAACCTTTAACATCATATAATATACTAATTAATTAGCCTATACATTTCTGTAATGTCCAGCATTTTATGTTTATTTTTATTTTATTTATGTACACATTTTATAACTTAAGTTATTTCCTTTTTAATGTTACTGGTAACCAACACATGCACACACAATTACATTTATACATTATTTAGAGAGTCTATTTTTTCAGAGATTGGGTTTAAAGTTTTTCGGATATTGGGTTTAAAGTTAGTTATTCACAAATATAAGTATTTATAATTTCACGAGAGTAAAATACGAACTTCTTGATCAAGCCAAAAGAACCTTGGTATAAAATCATGCAGGCTTCTAATTAAGTATTCTGTTCTCTGAACTCTGAGATTTTATCACTTATGCTTCCAGCCATGTCTGATCACACAAATAAATGGGTATCATCCAAACCATGTAATATAAACCTCTGTCTCTGGGGTAATGCTGCATTCATGCTGATAATGAATTGTGCAATTGGTATGTCAATGCAACCTACAGTGTAAGAGGTTAGTATGGATCAAACCAAAGTATAACTTCATTTGTACGAGTTATACCTTTTTGCCCCCAAAGTATCTAAAGTATACATTTTAACCCCCAAAGTATCTAAAGTATACCTTTTAACCCTCGGTATCGGTTTGTGAAATGTCTCTTTTGCCCATCCGAGTTATACCGTTTTTTTTTATTTTTTTGTACCGGTTTAAGGGTTATTAGGACCTTTATGGATACTTCGAGGGTTAAAAGGAACGTTTTGAAATATTGAGGGCTGATGGGTATATCAGTGGAAACTTTGAGGGTTAAAAGGTCATTAAGCCATTATAATATTTTCAGAATCATTTTTTTCTGTTGATTTTATTCGACAATTAAAACACAAAACATAAGATACGTGTTATAGGGAGAATATTGTATAACAATATTTTGGAGGTTGCTGGAATCACGAAGCAAAATATGGATATTCTGCTAAGAACACGAAGAACACGGAGGTGATTTGTAACTGTTTGTGGCTGATCTTGTCTATTGATATTTAGGGGTGAACTGTTTCTCAAACTTTACAAGATGCCTACGTACCCTATTTATAGTGATCAAGCCATACATAGTTCTCTTGGGAAAGAAGTTATCTAGACGGGCTAGGGTTTCTATGGGCTCAACTTGACCCAAATCCACTAGACGTCTCCTTGGGCTGATATATTTTACCCATTTATCCTGTTCATGACCCATGGCCCATAAAAGGTTGCCCATGGCTAGCATGATGCTCTAATTAAATAGCCTCACTAGCGAAACTGACGAGGAACCTAGATGACCTCACACGCGACCTCGCTGAGCTAGTCATGCGAGGTGATCCGCGATGTATGGAGATAATCGCACTCATGCGACATCGATGGGTCTGACCGTAAGCCTTCATAATAAGTATACTCTAGGCCTCGCTAGACCTCTAAGCCTCGCTGGACCTTGTGGACTGCGACCCCATCACCTAGGGATCGCTGACGAGCTCATCCTATAGCTTAACAATATAATGAATTAACCCTTGATGGACTTTAGTAACCCATTCTTCATTACCAGGCCCATTATGAGTGGAGCACCATTATTTTAGCCCATTAGGCCTACTTAGGACTTATGCCAAATTAGGGCATAACAACTACCCCCCGAGTCCATATTGTCATTGAAAATACGATGTGGACTCAAAAGACTCCTTTCCAAGAAATTCTGATGCGAGGCCAAAGCCCATTACCTATCATTTTCGGCCTCTCTTCGCAGGCCCAATGAATCTGAACAGTTTCTAACAGCTGTCATGTCTCGAGATCCGCTTTTGGTTGCTAGGATGATGACACGTGTAACAGATCCTTCTCTCTCCTGCCTACTATATAAACTCAGATTTCCTAATCATTTGTCACTTTCCATATAAACAACATAACGAATCGCTGACAATTTGCTCCCAGATCAAACAGAGAACCAGATCGCTTTCATACAAGAATGACCTCGAACTTTTCTAAGATCTTCATATTTTCTTCAACCAACAGTAAGTTTTCTTCTCTTGTTCTTCATTTTTAATTTACTTAAACGCATGCGTAGTTTATAATTCCTTCTTTTAACACTTGTAAATGTATGCGATGCGAGCCTAAATGTATGCGACCCCTCCTTTGTAATTTCACACTGCGAGCCTAGCCCCGCCAGGATAGAAAATGTGATCTCCCACTTAGATACAAAATAGTCCTTCCCTCTTTAGAATATAAGTCAATTCTTTCTTCGTGTGCGATGTGAGGACACTTAGAACCTTCTATATTTTCCTTTTTTTCTGAACCCCCTTGATATCCTGTAAGTGCACACACTAATAATTCACTTTTACAGATGTCCACCGACGATAGCTCAAGGACTCCTTCACCTCTTCCCCACATCACAATAAGCGAGCAGGCGGCTGCTAATATTGCTAGGGCTACGAGCGCGAGCGACGGTTCATTCAAATTGTACTTGGACCATCAATGGTCCAATGAAGAATATACCCGGGAAACTCCTTTATGCTCCTGGAAAACCAAACATCCATCCACCTCGCAGAATGCATCTGCTAAAATCCCCTCAAGCTCACAGAATCAACTTCCTCCACAAATTCCTTCTTCTATTCAAGACGAAGTGAATGAAGTTTTGGAAAAAGGAAATCAACTCTTTTCTAGCATCCCCAAACTCCTCTCTCCTCTTGACAAGAATCTTTTCCCTACAACCCCCATTACAATTGCTAGCAGCTCCTCTACAAACTCGCTAGGCGACGCCTATTATGAGCGCGAGGGTGGAGATGACAACGAGGCCAATTCTGATGATTCTGACTATGAGGAGCCTTCCTATGATGACGGCGGCCTTGATGAAGTAGCCAAGGTCGTCAATTTTACTGATTATGATTACATACCAGAAGCTTCTCCCCAATCTTACGTACCAACTCCTCAGCCCGAGCTAAAAGGAAATATATATGTTGGTGGACCTCGTCCAGAGGATATTGAGGTGGGCTCAAAAGTGAAACCTGGCCAGCCTCGTACCCTAGCCTGCAGGGATCTATCAACGACCCTAGATACAGAATCTTTAGCTAAGGCTGTTGACATATTTAGGCCAGAAGGCAAAATTATTCTTCCCAAATCTACAATGCGATGCTCTCGCTTTAATCACAAAGAAAATGGTGGCAGAGTGCCTCGAATGGTCTTGACCTCAGCGATGATGAAAATAGGCGTCTCCTCTCCCCTCCATCCTTTTATTAGGGATGTCTGTCAAATGTACCACCTGGCCCCAATCCAAATAAACCCCAATGGCTACAGAGCCATGATTGCCCTCTACGTTCTTTACCATAAACTTGAATATCCCAAGTTAGATGCGAGAACCATGGGCTATTTTCTGCAACTGAAGCGATGCGGGGCCTCAGACTTCGGATATGTCTATTTCTCAGTCTGGCCAGAGTTCAACAAAAAAGAACTTCATCATAATGCTCCAAGTAATGCGGGCTCGTGGAAAGGACCTTACTTCTATGTCCACGAGGTGCCCAGAGTAAAGACTTCCTTTAACTACCTCCCACGTATGGAGCCATCTTTTTAACTTCACCCACCTTTTATTCAATCCATACTCTAATTCATCCTTCATGAGATCGCAGTTGGTCAAGTGTGAACCGTCCTGAAGGGCGAGGAGAAAAAACATGCTGATGATGTGCTGAAAACTCCACGAGAGGCCCGCAATATTCAAACCCTCCTTTCTCTTGAGAACCTGGTTGAGTGCGGCTTCCTGAAAGAAGGAGTTGGTTTCCCTTCAGAGACGAGGCCTTCAAGTGCGAAGAAGGCGTCATTGAAAAGAAAAGCACGCGAAGAGGCCTCGTCCTCTCGAGTTGTAGTTACCACCAGTGAGGGTACTCTCCTCGTCGCAATGCGACCATTACTCCAACCTTGCCAGCCTTATTATTACTTCAATCTTTGTTTTTTTCGCATTTTCATAACTTGCATTATTATGATTTGTTTATAACTTCTAATTGTATTCTACTTCCATTTTTCAGGTATGTCAGGCAAAAGTGGTCGCAGGCCTCCCTTTCTCCAGAAAAGCGGGACCGTCCCCGTAGCGAAAACTGCTACTGTCCCCCAAAAGCCAAAGAATAATGAACTCCCACCTCCTCCTCCATTGACAAAAAACCCTGAAACTCTCCAACAAGTCCAGGGCACCCCTGAAGAGCATGTTTCGAAGAGATCCAGAAAAGACGGACCCGTGCTTCCTATCCCAAAGCCTCCAGCAACTGCCACTCCTGTCCATCACTTATTTGTAAAGCATGGATACAATCATGCCACCGAAGAGGAATGCACAAGCTGGGTAGGGGCCGAGCTGGCTGAAAATGCTGAATCTCTTTATAAGTGCTTAGCCGAGGCGTTCATTCGTCAAGCTTCGCATTTTAAGGAGTTGAAGAGCGTAGCGTATGTCAATGCCAAGTTGGAGAAGGAGGTTAAAGTTCTTAAGTTTAAATTGGAGGAAGACAGGAGGTCGTTGATGGAGACCCATAAACGAACCCTTGAAACAGAGACTGCCATCCTTCGATCTGAACTTAAGAATGTTACCTCGGAGAAGAACGCTCTCAACAAATCTTTAAAAGAGGTAGAGAAGCACGAGGACGATCTCAAAAAGGAGCACGAGGAAGAGTTGAATAAGCTGAAGAAGGAGCTCGATGCCGCCAAACTTGACCATGACATTGTGGTGGAGGCTGCCCAGGTCAAATTCATGAAAGGCTTCATCAGAAAAATCCCCGAATTCGACTGGGAAAGGCTTGGGCCTGGTAACGCTGAATTTGCAGAGTCTCTTCGCAAAGAGATTGAAGAAGAAGATGCAAAGGAGGCAGCTAGGCTCGCTAGCGAAGCCACCAAGACCAATCCAAATGAAGCCGCTACATAATGAACTCTTTTCTTTTGACTCTGATTACTGAACTGGGGATGCGGACACCCGTTGAATGTCTCGCAACATGTAATATTTTTTCATAACTGTCTTGAAAACTTATTGGGCTCGCATAGCGACCCATTAACTGTTGGAATTTTGATAATTGTTATAACGTCTTGCATGTTACATGTCTTCATTTCCTCGTAAAATATATTGTTTCCACTCTAACTGTCTGGAGTCATTATGGCTTTATCCTTTGTATATTTAAAATATTACCAAGTAGATTAGCCTCACAGCTGCGAAGCTTCCTTTGTAATTGAATTCGTAGCTTTCCTTTTTCTTGTAACTTTTAGATTTGCTTTATAAACTTCAAGGTGTGCCTCATCTCCTTTGGAATCATGACATGCGGTGCCTTCCTTGCGAGGTCGCGGACACGATCCTGAGGCTGAGTTCACCCCTTTACTTCTTTCATTTTGAACTTCTTTGAGTAGACATGCTTTTCAATAACTAATCTTCGAGGACAGTCTCTCAGGTCGCAGTAAGTGTGAAAGGCAGAGTGTGTAAACTTGTAACACTATAACTAATGTAACTCAAACTAAAGGAAAAGATACTTAACCAGAAGACAATCAAGAACAAGAAGTCACAAGAAATCAACACTAAATGAAGACAAGGTAATTGATACAATTCAACATGTTAACTATGATCAATCCAAGAAGAAATCATTGAGAGAAGTTCAAGTCAAAGTTGTTCATGCCTCAGTGATTTGAAAAGCCAAGAATCAAGATCATAACTATCAGTATCAATAAGACCAATTTATTTCAAGTGAACAAGAAGGAAAGCAAATATTGGAAAGCCACATTACTAATTGGATATGGTAATTTATTCAAGAAGCAAAAACCCTATCAAGACTAGTCACTTATGAATCAGACCGTTGCATCAAGTGTCAGGACATTGATAGCAAGTTTATGTCAGTAATAAAGATCCATATTCAAGAGCTTAGTGAAGAACAAAGAAGACATGAAGATATCACAAGTTCAAGATGTGCATTGAAGTTTCAAGTTGAAGACCAGAATATTTTCTAAGTACTAAATATTCTAGATGACCAAGTAGAAGTTTCTAAGTAGAAGTTCTACTTAGAAATTCGAGATGGCTAAGTAGAAATTCTCAAGTAGAAGTTCTACTTAGAGTGCAGCTTCAACATGACACATGGCATCTTCTGATTGGCAGATTTCCAAGCTTTCAAGTTAAGGCAAGATTTATGTGGACATCATTGGGCCACGTACATCTTAGTCTTTGAAGACTACAGGACATAGATTACATGTAGTATAAATAGAAGTACTTGTGTAATGTTTTTAGTTAGTG
Source organism: Saposhnikovia divaricata (assembly GCA_036435485.1). Classification (NCBI taxonomy): domain Eukaryota; kingdom Viridiplantae; phylum Streptophyta; class Magnoliopsida; order Apiales; family Apiaceae; genus Saposhnikovia; species Saposhnikovia divaricata. Next base: position 20,008,999 of record CM071600.1, read on the forward strand.
AGCAATTCTTAAGAAAAACACAAGAGAAAAAGAGAGAGTGCATTCACAGAGCTTAGTATCATTCACTTCTCTCTGAACTTCTGTTATACTTTGTAATGAATGTTGTAGCAACCCTTTCAAGTTATATATAAGATATATATTCCTTGAATCTGTGTGTTCATTTATTGCATCGTATTTATTGCTTCTCATATTCGAAAAGTTGTATTCACCTCCCCTCTACAACACATTTGGACCTAACAATTGGTATCAGAGGTTTATGTTTAACATACAAAACATTGATCCTTGTGTTGAGTAGAAGAATCGTGAGTTTTTCATTTTCTAGATCTACTTTTCATTTTCTCGAAAAGTGAGCTTTAATTCGTTTGTGGTGAAAAACTCATCTGAAAAATTATTTAAATACTCCAGGTGTGATTATTTAGCTTGGATGTATTTTAATTAATTTTTGTGAATTAATCTGGGTATTTTCATATTTGGTGTTCTTAAGTGTTCATCATCTGTTCTTATCAAAGAATACAACCCAACAACTTTTTGATCTCCTTTTCAAACAGAAAAATAGTAAAAGAATAAAAAGGTGTTTTTGGACTTTGTGATTTGCATTATTCACGGCCGAAAGTGAACAAGACATATTCATTACCTAGCACGTGGGTTAGGTGGGTTAGGTGAGTAAAGCATTCAAAGTCAAAAGGTGTTAAAGAGATAATATTGTTTATTCAATATTAAAGTAATCTGCAGAAAAATTATTCTAAGGACAAAATTTCTACATAGAATTTCTACTTGAGAATTTCTACATAAAATTTCGACTTGGACAATTTCTACTTGGTGAATTTCGATTTGAGCAAAATTTCTACTTAGAGAAATTTCGACTTAGGCAAAAGTTCTACATAAATATTCTACATAGCCTAGTCTTGGGTACTTAGAAACTTTTAGTGACCAGAATTGAGATGGCTCCTAAAAATGCATTCAAGATCCCAATGTTCAACAGAGATCACTATGAAGAATGGGTTTTCAGAATGAGACTATATCTAGAGACTGTTAACCCTGAATATCTGGAAGTCCTTGACAAGGGTAAATTTGTCCCAATGGTGGTTATTCCTTCACATACGGAAGGAGGAGTGGTTATACCACCTCGGTCTGAGCCTAAAAAGGTCTCGGAGTTTTCGGATGCTGACAAGGAACAAATAGCTTGTGATACTGCCGTACGACAAACCTTGATGGAATCTCTTGATCATGAAATGTTTAATATAGTCAAAGGTCTGACTACAGCGAAGAAGATTTGGGACAAGATAGAAGTTGTCATGGAAGGATCTGCAGAGGTCAGAAGCAACAAGACACTCATACTCAAGATGGAGTATGACACCTTTAGAATAAGGAAAGGAGAAGGCATAACAGATGTCTACCTACGATTCAGTCAGTTGGTATTGGATTTGAATCTGAGAGGTGTAACTCTCCCCATGGTTGAGACTAATACGAGATATCTGAGGAACCAGCCAAAAAGCATTGAACATAGGGTCTACGCAATAAGAGAAACCAGAGATTTGCATACAACTTCTCTGGAAGAATATTATGGAATATTAAAGACCTATGAGCTGGAAACACTTCAAGATCAAGCATGGGACAATGATTCAAAGGGAAAAGAAAGTGCATCAGGATTAGTTGCTGATGAGGAAGAGTCTAAGAAGGAAATGGTTGCAGCAAAGCCTAAATCATCACTTGCACCACATCAAGTTGATAATGATGACGAGTGCGCATCTGACAGTGATGATGACTACTACACCCAAGAAGAGCTGGACAACATGGACGATAGTGTCGTGGCATACATGGCAAGGAAGTTCAGCAACATGAGATTCAGAAAGAGCAACCGACCACAGAGAAATTCTTCATCTTATTATCGGGCTGCTAGGGGTGGTGGTAGTTCGTCAGGCTACAAAGGAAAAGGCAAGAATACCAGCTACAAATCTCCCTTGGATTTCAAAATGAACTTCAAATGCTATAATTGTGGTGAAGCTGGACACTTTGCCTCGGACTGCAAAAAGCCTAAACAGACTTATCCAAAAGAGACATTTGAAGCTCTCAAAAGCAACTATGAAGCACTGTTGAAGGAAAGACATGGAAAACGAGCTTTATTGGTGACAGAAGGAAGAGCTTGGGATGATTCAGATGAGGAAGATGTTACTCATGTAGCAAACTTTGCCCTCATGGCTGAGACATCAGAGGAACCAGAGGTACCAGTTCTGACTCTTAAAGTAGAAATGTCTATTGATGATTATAAGGAACAGAACGGGGCTCTTAGTGAAGAGATCTATATGTTGTGCAAAAGCCTAGACTCTTCTCAAAAGGAACAGAAAACACTTGTTGCCAAATGCAGAATGCTTGAGGCAAAAGTGGAAGAGCTAGAGGCTGCTTGCACTGTAGATACTTCCCTAAGAGACTTTATTAAATCTTTAGAACACAAGCTCGTCCTTAAGGAAGAAGTAGAAGCATGTCTTAGGAACAATCTAGCTGAGTTAGAAACAAAATGCGAAGCTTACAAACTAGCTGCTAGTAAAGTGTATGTAGATAATGACACATTTAAGAGGATAACTGGAGTAGGTGTAGGACTTGATTATTCTGACCTTCCTAAGAAAGAAGGAAAGAGACCTATTGACCCTAGTTCCAGTGACCTTAAAACGGAAACACCTAGAATTCTTAAATCCGCTGTCAAACCTATGTACAAACACCTTGTTCCTAGAATAGAAGAAGAAGAGACTGAATTGATAGCTAGATATGAGATTGAAATGGAAGATCGCCAGAAAGCACAACCTGTAACTCCTATCAAACAAGTTAAAATCAATTTCCCTAGAGATGAATCTAGACTAGGATTAGGAGCTAAGGCTGTTAAACAACAAGGAAAGAGAGAGAAAGGCATAAAAGAGGTTAAGGCTGAACGAATAAAGAAAGCATGTTATCATTGTAAATCTACTGAACATCTTTCTTATGCATGTAAAGCTAACATAAATGTTCCTGCTGCACATGCCATGCCTACCACACATACAATGAATAATCTGCATCAGAATCATGCACAGTATGGTCAACCTAATTGTATGCCATGCACTTTTAACATCATGCAAACTTTTGTGCATTTAATGAATGCATCTAGCCAGTCATGCTCAAATACTGTTGCTAGTTCTAATATCAAGAAAAAGTATGGGAGAGCCAAGACTGTCAGTCCTCCTAAAGTTAGGAGTGACAAACCTTCTCCTAAGACTGACAAATCTGTCAAGTCTGAGAAAGGAAAGGAGATAGTCGAAAGCTCTAGTAATGTGAAGAAAAGTGCATCTCCTGTTGTTAAATCTGTTGATTCTCGATCTTATCCAAAAGCCGGGCCCAATCAAAGTTGGGTTCCGAAGAATGTCTAACCAATCTGTCATTGCAGGGCGTTAAGCAGAATAGAAATAAAGTCATATGGGTGCTAGACAGTGGAGCATCGAGGCATATGACTGGAAACAAGTCCCTGCTTACAGAGTTGGTTATGAAGGCTGGCCCTTATGTTACCTTTGGAGATGACAGCATAGGTGTGACTAAGGGATATGGCAAACTGAAAACTGGCAATGTCATCATTGAAGATATTTCCTATGTTGAGGGACTAAAGCACAATCTGTTGAGTATAAGTCAATTCTGTGACAAAGGTTACGAAATTGTCTTCAACAAGAAAGGTGTATCAATCACTCACATCAAGGAAGGCTCACTAGCTTTGAGAGGAGTTCGAAAGGCAGATCTTTTTGTTGCAGATATGGATTCAGCAAATCAGAATGAGGTCACCTGTTTCTACAGCAAAGCCTCGGATGATGAAAGCTGGTTATGGCACAAAAAGTTATCTCACTTAAACTTCAAAACGATGAATGCTCTCGCGAGGCGAGAATTGGTGAGAGATCTACCTCAAATGGAGTTCGCTCCGAAAGGACTCTGTGAAGCTTGTGAAATGGGAAAGTCGAAGCGAGCATCGCATAAAAGCAAAGAAATTTCTAGTATTACTGAGCCTCTGCAACTTCTTCATATGGATTTGTTTGGCCCAGTGAATGTCCTATCTTTGTCTAGGAAAAGATATGCTTTGGTAATCGTGGATGACTTCTCCAAGTATACATGGGTATTGTTCGCAATGACGAAAGACGAAGTACCTTTCTTAATCATTGATCATATCACTCAAATTGAGAATGTTTCAACACTTACTGTGAAGACGATTAGATCAGACAATGGCACTGAATTCAAAAACGCAGTGCTAAATGACTTCTGTGTATCTAAGGGAATACGTCGTCAGTATTCAGCCCCGAGAACTCCACAGCAAAATGGAGTAGTTGAAAGGAAGAATAGAACTTTGGTTGAAGCAGCAAGAACTTTGTTGTATGATTCAAAACTTCCTTTGTATTTCTGGGCCGAAGCAGTGAGTACCGCTTGTTACACTCAAAATAGAACCTTGATCATAAAAGATAAAGAAAAGACACCATGTGAGCTAATGAACAACAGAAGACCAACAATCAAATACTTTCATGTCTTCGGAGCAAAATGCTATGTGCTTATAGATGATGAAAATCTAGGCAAGTTTGCAGCAAAAGCTCGTGAAGGAATCTTTGTTGGTTATTCTACAGATGTGGTGGCAGCTTATAGAGTGTTCTTGGTGAATGATCGAAAAGTGACTGAAAGTTACAACGTCAGATTCGACGATACCAAACTCTCATCAATTTCAAGAGATTCTAGTGAACCTGAGTCCCTAAAATTTCAGAATCTGGACTTAGAAGATCTTGAAGATGAACCTGAGTTGGTTGTTCCATTAAATGTTCCAAGCGTACATGAAGAACCTGAGTCTAGTGAACAAGCTAATTCTACAAGATCAGGAGAGACTTCTTCAGTACGAACCGGCAACAACTCAGGGGGAGTAAATAGCAGCTCAAGGACTACTGTTCAAGGCTCGAGTCGAGTTGACTCTAGTTCTGTAGGAGCTGGCACTAACTCAGGGGGAGTTAGTGAAAATAATCAAAGTAGTCAGCACCCCAACTCAGAAAGTCAAGCTGAATCATCAAGACAATTTCCAGGTGAACGAGTATGGAATAGAGACCATCCGTTTGAGTTAATTATTGGTGATCCAGATGCTGGTGTGACTACTAGAAGAACTGCAAGAGCTGACATGGCTAATATCTTCTTATATTCTGGGTTCTTATCCAAGCTTGAACCTAAAGAAATAGAAGAAGCTCTTGGCGATGCTGATTGGGTGATTGCAATGCAAGAGGAACTCAATCAGTTTGAAAGGCAGAAAGTTTGGAAACTGGTACCCCGACCAAAGAACATATCCGTAATTGGAGCTAGGTGGGTATTCAGAAATAAACTGGATGAAAACGGACTTGTAACACGAAACAAGGCTCGTTTGGTTGCAAAAGGTTATTCTCAGCGAGAAGGAATTGATTATGATGAAACCTATGCACCAGTTGCAAGACTTGAGGCAGTCAGGATGTTCTTGGCATTTACAGCACATAAGAACTTCAAAGTTTTCCAGATGGACGTGAAAAGTGCCTTCCTGAACGGAGAGTTAGAAGAAGAAGTGTATCTGGAACAGCCGCCTGGCTTCGTTGATCCAGAACATGCAGATTTTGTGTATCTACTCTTCAAATCTGTCTATGGCCTCAGGCAATCCCCAAGACGATGGTATGAAACCCTATCCTTATTCTTAATTGAAAATGGTTTTGTTAGGGGAGTAATTGATAAAACATTGTTCTATAAAGTTGTGAGAAATGACTTAATACTTGTTCAAGTATATGTGGACGATATTATTTTTGGGTCATCAAATGAGCGCTTGTGCGAGAAATTTGCCAAGCTAATGCAGGAAAAATATGAGATGAGCATGATGGGAGAGCTATCCTTCTTCCTTGGATTACAGATTAGTCAGAGAAAAGATGGTGTCTTTATCTGTCAATCCAAGTACGTCAGAGATTTACTCAAGAAGTATAATCTAGAAGATGCATCAGCAGCTAAGACTCCCATGGCAACAGCCACGAAGCTTGATGAAGACAAATCAGGTAAATCAGTTGACATCACAAGCTATCGAGGTATGATTGGCTCACTCCTCTATTTAATTGCATGTAGACCCGATATAATGTTCGCAACTTGTTTATGTGCAAGGTTCCAAGCGGATCCTAGAGAATCACATCTCGTAGCCGTCAAAAGAATTTTTAGGTATCTCAAGGGCACACCAAATCTAGGGATTTGGTACCCAAGAGATACAGGTTTTAATCTTATTGGCTATTCGGATTCGGACTATGCAGGTTGCAGGATTGATAGGAAAAGCACATCTGGTGCTTGCCAATTTCTTGGCAGAAGATTGGTGTCCTGGCAAAGTAAAAAGCAACATACAGTATCTACTTCTACTGCTGAAGCTGAGTACATTGCTGCTGGAAGCTGTGTAGCTCAAATACTATGGATGAGGAACCAATTGAAGGATTATGGCATGGAGCACAAGAAAATTCCAATCATGTGTGACAACACAAGTGCCATTGCCATAACCAACAATCCTGTAGATCACTCAAGAACCAAGCATATTGACATCAGGTATCATTTCATAAGAGAACATGTCGAGGAGGGGACTGTGGAGCTACATTTTGTGCCCACAATGCAACAAATTGCAGATATATTCACCAAACCTCTTGATGAAGTAACATTCAATGGGTTGGTTGGTGAATTGGGAATGCTTAACACAAGTTAGTAAAGCCTTCTATCTGTAAAATCCATGTTTATGTTTGTATGTGCAAGCTAATCAATCATTATGTGCTTAGACTTTAAAATGCCTAATTAATGATTGTTATAGTTTGCATATAGTGTGATTTTGCATGAATTCATTGTGTTTTAAGTGTCTTTTATAGCACAAATCTGTGAATTTATGCTTGTTAGATTGCATGATCATAGGGGGAGTTAAATTCATAATATTCTGAATATTGCATGATTTTTAGATGAATTTACCTATGATTTTCATGTAATTAGAGGCCTTAGAATTAAAAAACTTCATAATTTCGAGTTAGGTTCTATCTCGAAACTCATCTAGAAATTCGACTTGAATTTTGACTTAAGTTGTCAGAGTGAAGTTTTTTGAAAAATTCTAAGTCTGGGAAGAATTTCGAGTTGGATATCTCGAAATTCATCTCGAAATTCGACTTCGAGTTCGAGTTACCAGTGTGCCTAGTTCTATCTTCAAAATATTCGAGATAAAGTCTATTTCGAATTTTATCTCAAAAGTTGAGATGAGGTTTCCATTTAAGGGAATATTTTAAAAAGAACTGAGAATTAACTTCGAGTTAGTCTATCTCGAAACTCAACTCGAATTTCGACTTGGTGTTCGAGATAGAGTTCTCAGTTAAGCTAAAGGGAATTTTTCGAGTTACACTCCTAACTCGAAACATGTCTTGAATTACCCTGTACTTTTTGCTTCAAGGGGTTATTTTGGAAGGAATTTGAGATTAACTTCGAGTTAGTCTATCTCGAAACTCAACTCGAATTTCGACTTGATGTTCGAGATAGAGCTCTTAGTCTATCTCGAAACTCAACTCGAATTTCGACTTGATGTTCGAGATAGACTTCTAACTCGAAAAGTATCTTGAATTTCCTTGTCTTTCTTAGAAGGGAATTTTCCAAGTTTACTACAAATCAGTATTGTTCAAGATAGGTTTTCCCTATAGTTTTTGCTGTAAAATTGGTTAAAGTGCTTATTTGTGCTTCATTGTTCGAGTTAACCTCTATCTCGAACTTTATCTCGAAGTTCGACTTGATGTTCGAGATAGAGATGTTCGAGATAGAAATGTTCGACTTAGATGTTCCCTGTATGGACTTGGTAATTTTCACTCTTTTTAACAGGGACATTTTTGTCATTTCACATTCATCTATATATACATCTCTAACTCGATGCCTAATTCACTTTACCTAATTTCATTTTCACAGCAGCCGTTTCACAAAAACAGTGCGATTTCACAGACTTCATACAATTAACCCGTGTTTTTGTGATTAAACTCATACTAATCACGAATTACTGCCAAATTTTTGACTGTTAATCACTGTGTTATCATTAATCATTGTGATACTGTGTTTTGTAACCGCATATACACGCGCATATACATACACACAAACATCAAGTTTTGTATATCTGTTCAAAAACACGAATTCATATTCTCCACATATACACACGATTTCACTGATAAACACACGAATATTCATCTTTGTTGAATATTCAGATCTAGTAATTGGCTGTTCATATTCCGTAGTTTAAATTTTCAGACTATCTTTTGATATTCTCGAAAAATTAAAAGGAATAAAACTGATTAATTCGTAAATTATTTGTTTTTCAAAATTAAACAAAATTCACATCTTTTTAAAGAAAAACATTTAAATTAAAATGGCTCACCAATTTTCACTTGCTAAAAACAATTTTTATAATATTTCTACGGAAATTGGTGATCAACTCCCGCGATTTAAGTTTTGGATACGATTTCTCAATTTGTACTCCAAAGCTAGCCATGCTTTTACTGCTAAACCTACACTAGTACATGATGCTTTACAGCAATTGTGGACTAGTGCGGTTACTTTTGGGAGCAAATCAACCCCCTTAGGTTTCAGGTTTACCTTAGCGGGTCAGGAATATGAGGTGACTGAAGAGATTGTCAACAGAGTTCTGGGATTCCCAATTAAAGATGCTTATGATCCAGAACCTACAGCTACAGAACGCCTCAGATTCTTTGAAGAAATTGGATGTTATCCTCCGAAAGGCCCAATCACAGGAAATATCCAAAAGCAATTCTTCCATGTGGAATGGAATTACTTTTTCGAGGCCATCACAAGATGTTTTCGGGCACGCGAAAAAGACTTTCATCAAATTCCAATTCCAATGCAAACCTTTGCAGTTGCCCTAGCAAGAGAACTGGATATAAATTATGGACGAATAGTTCTCTCTGAGATAGTGGCCTCAATGGGATCTCTTGCAAGCAGAGACCTCACTACAGCTGATGTTGTCTGCTGGTTTCCTTGGTTCCTACAAATGCTGATTAATGACTTAATACCGAAGGATGCTCTTGCTGTTAGACAGAGATTTGCCGGAAGCCCAACATCTGCATCGCTAGGGATGGGCACTAAGTCACTTTCAACCATTGCTAATCAGGATAAACATCAAGGTAAACCTATGTCAATTCCTGAAAATATTCAAATGTGGCTTAGATATGATGCAGGAGTTACCAATTTGGAGGCATCATCACATGCTCAAAATCCATTTGTTCATGCTGAGGCATTTGATGAGATTCCTGATGAGGAAAGCGATGATGCACAAGGTAATCAATCAGGTAATCTCTCCCTGCATACTATTCATTCCTCCTCCTATGTATCTGATTCCGCGACCCAAGAGACTGCTAACCCGCAGGATCTATCCCAGGGTGAGAGCTACATTTCTGAGTCCAATACACATTCTTATTCTCTTTCACCATTGTTAACGGAAGTCAGAAAGCCAGCACGTGTATATGTAGAAAATGATGAGGAGAATGAACCCGAAGAGCAGCAACTTATTCGAAAGAAAGCCAAACTTTTCCACGCTGCTACTTCACAACCACAGTCAAACCCTAGTGTGTCACACGCAACCACTCCACCTCACGAGAGTGGTTCTCCCTTTAAAAAGTCTACACATAGGGATTTTGATGACAGTTTTGTACCTTTTGATGATCCTGTTGCTTCAAAAGGACATGGAGTTTTAACAACTTCAGCCGTACCTTCACCGGTACGTACTGATGCTGCAAAGAGGATCGGTTCTAATGTCGTACAAGAACACTTTGCTGCCGCTCAGCCTGAGATTCCAACTCAGGATATAACAGACATAGATCCCATAACTGCCAATTATTTTGCTTATCAAATTTCTGCAGGTACTGCTTCATATTTCGGATCAATAATTGAAGACATACACGAGCGTGAGACAGGGAGTGTGTGTGAGAGGTTAGGGAGAGAGGGACCTTCATTTTCAAGGCCCGAAACCGAGCGTCAAATACCAACATAACGAGTATTAGAGCGAGGTCACCTAAACCAAACACTGTCCCTTAACATTGAAAATCTTGATACGCGTATGACTTCTATGGAAAATCAGATGAAGCAGTTCGGACAGACGATGGGGCAGTTCGGGATGAACATTGGAAACAACCAAAGGGCTCTAAACGACTACGCAGCAAGAAAGGCAAGTCAAGCTACAGCTTTTGATGATTTGAAAAATAAGGTCAATGACTTGGGCCATGCTGGTGGTGTCTTGGGAAGCACTCTCAATGAGAGGATGGGGGCATTGGAGTCTACAATGCATACAATGGCTGTGGAGATCAGTAGAATGATGTTCGCAGTCAGGAGTTTTGTGCCCCCCGAGTGCTTCGAATCGCAACAACCTCCCCCCGATGCTGGTGCAGGTGGTGCTAGTGGAGCGGGAGCCTCTGGTTCTGGTTTTGGAGGTTCCTATGCAGTTGGTGGATCTGAAGACCAAGGTGGAGCTCAGGATAACTCACCTAAGGGGGAGAGTGGAAAGGAGACGAGACAGCAGGCAGTTCACATCGAAGAAATTGAAGAACCCGCTAATCTTGTCAAGGAACCAGAAGTTGAGCCGTCTGTTGATGAAGAGGCTCTGAGGATGAGAAAGGGTAAGGCAGTAATGGTTGATGAACCATTTGTTGACCTAAGTCATCAGGAAATAGTACAGGAGGTACTTGACTCAGATTCTGACATGGAAGACGTACCGTTGGCACACGCTATAAAAAGATCTTTGAAGGAACAAGGTGGAGGTGCTGGGATGTCTTCCGGAATGCCTGAAGAATTTCCTGTTGATGAGGAAACCCTTAAAGCTCAACAGTTAGCCTTGGAACAAGCTCAGTTCTATAAAATGAAGATGATGCAAGAACATGCTGCGTTCCTAGAAAAGAAGGTGGAGCTACAAGGGAAGCAGTATGATCATGAGCTTGCAAGGCTAGCTGATCCTCAAGTTGATCTGGACAAACGAAGGATAGGGCAGAAATGGGATGAAGCAAGGAAGATAATGACGGGACCCTGTGCGAAAGGAGTTCATAACAAGGATGCAGATGATCTGTTCTACAACTTGAATTTGCAGAATCCAATGACTGGGGACTATATAAATGCTTTGAAGAGATTAATTTCTAAAGGCAGGGTTGGATACAATGCAAATCTTAAGGAGTGGCAGGTTATCTTGTCTTTGGTAGAAGGAGTCCCAACATCTTTCCTATATGTGGATGACCAATTCATAATGAGAAGATCTGCGTCAGAGTTGTTCTTGCTAGCGACTAAAATTCAATACTCTCAATCTGAGGAGCTAAGCATTCTGTACAGGGATCAGTTAATGCAGCTAGCAGAGGACAAGGGTCCAGAATTCTCAGCATATCCAAATTTTGTCCGGATGGTAGTTGACGGAAAGATGAAGAGGGTTAGCATGGAGGAAAATGATCTAATGGAGCTTTCAGTAGAATCTCTCAAAGCTGTCTGTAGACAAATGATGAGTAAGGGATTCGCTTCTGAGCTTAAAGATAAATCCGTGAAGATCATTGAAAGAGTTATATTCAAGAAGAGCAATGAGGTGTGGAAGTGTGATGTCATTGCTCCAAACCCTCTTGATGACGTGAAGATTGAGCCGGAGCTGATAGAGAAGAAATGGAATATTCTTCAAGCCATGAAGAATGTAGATGAAGCTCTGACTCTTCCTTCTGGAGCACTAGAACAAGGAGAAATAAGGGAGGCTATTGGTGTTCCAGGAAGTGATAGTGTATACTGGATACACGCTTATGTTGAAGATACAGCTGATGCCTTAGTATTCATAGATGCAGACCAGAATCAAACAATCTTGCATATGAGTAGACAATGACTGCTACGGACTCAAGATGCTGCATTTCTGGAGAGAGTATTATATGTATTCAAATGGGGCGAAGTGGAAGATAAGTTTGTTGAAGAAAAGCAGAGACTCATGAGTTACCTGTCTGAGATAGTGGTGGAAAAGAAGCGAATGGAGCGAGATGCGGCTAGTGTCCACAATACTAACCGTGTCAAGGGCTATCCCAAGATGATCTATTGTCAGTTTAAAGCTGATAAAACACATTGGAAATCTCAGCTCATAATGAAGAACTTTGTGGATATTCCAAAGATCAGGACTACTCAGGAGGTAGACAAACTCAGAAGGCTTTTCAAACATCCTTATCCAGAGCCCAAGAATCCTCTAGAAATGGAAGCTGTAAGTCTGTTGAATGCTAGGTGGAAGCAGCTTAAAGATCCAGTGTACAAGAAAGAACAGCAGCAGAAAGAGAAGCGCAAAAGACAGAAAGAAGAGAGAGACCAAGCTGCTGAAGCTAGAAAGAGGAAACGGAATTAGGGTTAAAGGTCAGAGTGGTGTGAACTTGAAGTTGGAAAAACTTCATGTCTTTCGGTTGCTTTAACTCACTTGAGGAAAATTCACCTTAGAGTGAATCCAATAAGGTGATACAAGTTTGACTAAAAGGTATGAAATAATCCAGGTGATAGGAATCACTCAAATGATCTTTAATTCGAAGTTCGAATTCTGTTTCTAGTTTAAGTTCTTTGTATTGTTTTCATGTAAATTTCAATTGTAAATTATTCAAGACTGTAATGTTAATTATCTTTTCTCGTCTCATTGTTTAGTTGAGTTATCCTTCATTAATTTGAATGTCATTGTTAGACAATCAAATTGGGGGAGATTGAAAGGCAGAGTGTGTAAACTTGTAACACTATAACTAATGTAACTCAAACTAAAGGAAAAGATACTTAACCAGAAGACAATCAAGAACAAGAAGTCACAAGAAATCAACACTAAATGAAGACAAGGTAATTGATACAATTCAACATGTTAACTATGATCAATCCAAGAAGAAATCATTGAGAGAAGTTCAAGTCAAAGTTGTTCATGCCTCAGTGATTTGAAAAGCCAAGAATCAAGATCATAACTATCAGTATCAATAAGACCAATTTATTTCAAGTGAACAAGAAGGAAAGCAAATATTGGAAAGCCACATTACTAATTGGATATGGTAATTTATTCAAGAAGCAAAAACCCTATCAAGACTAGTCACTTATGAATCAGACCGTTGCATCAAGTGTCAGGACATTGATAGCAAGTTTATGTCAGTAATAAAGATCCATATTCAAGAGCTTAGTGAAGAACAAAGAAGACATGAAGATATCACAAGTTCAAGATGTGCATTGAAGTTTCAAGTTGAAGACCAGAATATTTTCTAAGTACTAAATATTCTAGATGACCAAGTAGAAGTTTCTAAGTAGAAGTTCTACTTAGAAATTCGAGATGGCTAAGTAGAAATTCTCAAGTAGAAGTTCTACTTAGAGTGCAGCTTCAACATGACACATGGCATCTTCTGATTGGCAGATTTCCAAGCTTTCAAGTTAAGGCAAGATTTATGTGGACATCATTGGGCCACGTACATCTTAGTCTTTGAAGACTACAGGACATAGATTACATGTAGTATAAATAGAAGTACTTGTGTAATGTTTTTAGTTAGTGAGCAATTCTTAAGAAAAACACAAGAGAAAAAGAGAGAGTGCATTCACAGAGCTTTGTATCATTCACTTCTCTCTGAACTTCTGTTATACTTTGTAATGAATGTTGTAGCAACCCTTTCAAGTTATATATAAGATATATATTCCTTGAATCCATGTGTTCATTTATTGCATCGTATTTATTGCTTCTCATATTCGAAAAGTTGTATTCACCCCCCCTCTACAACACATTTGGACCTAACAAAGTGTACGCTCACATCCTCTTTGACCTGAGGGGGATTCGGCCTCGCATTCACTGTGCTGGCCTAGTCCTGAAAATTTAAAATGCTAACAGAAAGAATAAAATTGCACAATGTTTTTTTGGAGGACAAACTTCATATATAAATACTAGGGACGATGCCCAACTTTCATTACATCATAAAGAGGAGGTGTCTATATGATCACTACCCCCCAGTACTTTGTATGAATTTATTCATACAAAGTAATGATAGATAGAGACTACCAGGGGAGAGGCCTCTACTGATAGTATTTCCTTAAATGCTCTGCATTCCAAGCTCGAGGTACGACCATATCATCCATATCTGATAGATAGTAAGTCCTCTAATTGATAACATGTTGACTCGTAAACACGCAAGTATACGCGATCACAAATAGCAAGTGATAAGTAAGATTCGTTCCGCAGAGACTAGGTGTAAATGCCAAATTTAGTACTTATGCAACGATGTATGGTTACTTCTTAATGCTTGAACAATTATCAAATAGGGTTTTTTGATTAAACTATTTTAATTAACTAAGCGAGACAAAATTAACAATTAAGATTCCTTATATATGAGAAAACATGGGATTCCAATTTCATCGACAACTTCACTAAAGGTTGACACATTAAATCGACACAGGTGATCAACAAGATAATTAATCAGATAACACGACAATAATACAAGCTACCTTTCAGTACACTTGTATCAAACCACTTGATATCCACAAGAGATAGAAATCAAGAGGACACCAAATTATATTCAAATCATATATGTCTATACAATCCGAAAACGTAATTGGTTAAGCACAAGTTATCTTTTACAATTACATGAGGCAATATGAATTGGGTAAAAACATACTACTAATCATGAATAACAATTAATTCATGAACCCATGCTAATATGGCATATTCTCAACCCTAGAATCCACTTTCGTAATCATCAAGGATTAATAAATTAGATGCTAGCTACACATCTATCAATTAAACCAAACCATATTAGATTATCACAATTAAATCACCCAACATCGATCACATGTCAAACACAATAACTATGAAATCGAATCCATTGGAACCCCATGATAGTGATTAGTTCATATTCGAACCTTTCACCATCATGGGTTCTTGAGAAAACATGATTCTAGAAAACAATTAATAGAAGAGAATTAGGGTTAGAAATAAATCCCCAAATAGTGTACAAGAGTACAAAAGATCCAAAATAGATTAGGCCTCCTTGCTTGTCACTAGCTTGAAGATCCCTCTCTAAATCTTGTTCTAAGATAATAATGTTGATAGATGATAAAAAGAAACTCTAACTGATGATCGATATGTTTTTGGGTCTAACATAATACATATAAAGATGCCCTAATAAAATAGGCCCAAACAATTGACCCGGTTTAAGGAATAAAAGTCTGCCAATCCAAGCCGCTCGAGCGCTGTAGCGCCTAAATGGAGCGCTGCATCGCCTCCTGATCCCTAGAAAATGCTCTCTCGAGCACTGCTGCGCTTGCCTTTGCGCTGTAGCCCTTGGATTTGAGCGCTGTAGCGCCGAAATGCGCGCTGCTGCGCCTATGGTCCCCTGGACAGGCTCAAATGCTTCTGCTACTTGACTTATTTCCACTCCGAATTTCTTCCACAAGCTCTAGATTAATCTCACACCACCCATAACACCATTTTAGCACCATAATGCCTTCAACGATACAACCTACACAATTTACACAAAAACATATCAAATGGCAACGAAACTCGAGAGCTTGCAAACGTTTTAAAGTCCTAACGGAAGGTAAATAGTGGATATAAAATCCACTTATCATAACAGCATAGATTTTATAGGGCCCCTCCCAATTGGCTCCGAAGACTCCATGAGCTGAGACCTTGGTGTTAGGCATCGTTCTCCTAAGCACCAAGTCCCCCACGCGAAGATGCGGCACACGAACCTTCCCATTGTAATACCTCGCAGCTCATCTTTGATAAGCTGCGAGCCTTAACTGAGCCTCCTCCCTTGATTCCTGAATCATGTCTAAATATAGCCTGTGATTGACCTCATTTGCTTCGGGGTCGTAATGTTCTCTCCTGAACGAGCCCGAGCCCACCTCAACGGGCACCATGGCCTCGCATCCATAAGTCAAAGAAAATGGGGTCTCTCCGGTGGTAGACCTCGGCGTCGTGTTGTATGACCACAAGACCCTTGGTAACTCCTCAGGCCAACTGCCCTTGCTTTCCTCCAATTTAGCCTTCAGGTATGTTTAATTATTTTGTTAATGGCCTCGATTTGACCATTTGTTTGAGGATGGCTCACAGTAGAGAAACTTTCCTTTATCCCCAAATTTTCACAAAACTCTTTCATCTCCTTACTGTCAAATTGCTTCCCATTATCTAATATGAGCTGATATGGGATTCCATAGCGACATACAATAGCCCTGTACACAAAGTCCTTTAATTTTTTGGTCGTGATGATAGCGAGGGGCTCAGCTTCGGCCCACTTGGTGAAGTAGTCCACGGCCACGACTGCATATTTGACCCCTCCTTTGGCTTTGGGGAGTTCACCAATAAGATCGATCCCCCACATAGCGAAGGGCCAGGGGCTCATCAGCGAGGTGAGGTTCGCTACTGGAGCATTATGAAATTGGCGTTTCTCTAACATTTATCACACCTTCTAGCGAACTCAAAAACATATCTTTTCAATGTAGGCCAGAAATACCCTTGTCGTAAGATTTTTTGAGCTAGGGAACTACCCCCGAGTGATTGCCACATATTCCTTCATGGACCTCCCTTAGGATGTAATTGCATTCTTCTCCATCTACACACCTCAAAAGTGGTGTATTGAACCCTCTTCGGTATAGCACCTCATCATAAATCACATATCGAGCTGCCTGATATTTGACTTTCCTCGCTTCTTTCTTTTCTTGAGGGAGAACCCCATTCTTGACATACTCCCATATAGGGGTCATCCATGTCGACCCCTGGCTCGATAGTTCCATAACAAATTCTTCCGGAACACTAGGTTTACTTTGAATTTCCAACGGAATGATCCCAAGTAGAGTGGCCTCGCGACGCGAGCCTAACTTGGCAAGGGCATCTGCTCCCTGATTCTTCTCCCTTCTTATGTTAACCACTCTGACTTCGTTAAATTTCTTGATCAGCCTCTGTGCACATCACAGATATAACTCGATCTGCTCACCTCTAGCTTGCCAACCACAATAAAGTTGGTATGTCACTAACATAGAATCGCTATAGGCTGTAAGGTTCTCCACCTTCATTTCTAATGCAAGTTTGAGATAATTGATCAAGGTCTCGTATTCTGCTGCATTGTTGGAAGCTTCAAATGTGAAGTGAACGACACTGCTTAACTTTTGACCTTCAGGGGTAACGAGCTCGACCCCGGCCCCAGCTCCTTTATTAGACGCCCCATCAACATATAGCTCCCACCACGATGACGAATTCTCATTTTTGACCTCGGGGCCTGTTACCTCTGGGTTCGCTATTAAATTCCAGGCATCTCCCTCAGATTTGGAAGGGAATTCCAATATAAAATCTGCTAAGGCTTGTCCCTTTATTGCACCTCGAGGCTTGTACTCAATATCGAACTGACTCAGCTCTATTGTCCACTTTAATAGTCTCCCTGAGGCCTCGGGCTTATGCATCACTTGCCTCAAAGGGTAAGCAATACGAACCTGAATGCTATGTGCCTGAAAATAGGGCCTCAATTTCCTCGAAGCCAATATCAAAGCGTAAGCTAGCTTCTCCATGTTGGTGTAACGAGTCTCCGCATCTAACAACCTCTTATTGACATAATAAACAGGGTATTGAGCTCTTTCCTCCTCTCGAACGAGGACAGTACTGACAGCATGCTCTGAGACAGCCAGGTAAACAATGAGGACTTCTCCTTCCTTAGGTTTAGAAAGTAGAGACGGCGAGCCTAGGTGTTTCTTTATTTTTTGGAAAGCCTCATCGCATTCAGGGGTCCATTCAAAATTTTTCCCCACCTTCTTAATTGCCTTGAAGAACTCATGACACTTGTGTGATGATTTAGAAACAAATCGATTGAGGGCTGCTATCCTTCCAGTTAGATTTTGAACCTCCTTTACGTTTCGAGGTGACCTCATTTCCATTAGGGCCTTTATCTTGGCTGGATTGGCCTCAATTCCTCTGTGGTTTACAATGAACCCCAAGAATTTCTCTGATTCGACCCCAAAAACACACTTCTGGGGGTTAAGTTTCATTCTGTACTTCCTCAGTATGTCAAACATTTCTGCGAGGTGGGATATGTGATCCCCGGCCTCCTTAGATTTCACAAGCATATCATCAACATAGACCTCCATTGTCTTCCCAATTTGCTTCTCAAACATCATGTTGATAAACCTTTGATAGGTGGCCCCGGCATTGAGGAGACCGAAAGGCATCCCAATGTAGTAGTAGAGACCTCTATCTGTGATAAATGAGGTGTGCTCCTGATCGGGCCTGATGAGTGGATATTTTATTCACTTAAAACATTTCCATTTGGCTTAAAACGAATGTTTGTACTCGAGTTGTGGTATTTTTGATTTCTTTTAAGGGTATTGTGCAGGAATATCAATCACAGGTGTTAAAGGAATGAAGCGGAGCAATCGGAGCGCAAATCGGAGTTATAATGAAGAAAAGGGAAAAATTCAGTTTGCTGAACAAAAGGCACGGCGCGGCAGCGCCGTGTTAGAGCTTGCAGATGGCGCGGCAGCGCCGTCTTCCTACACAGAAATGGCACGGCAGCGCCGTATGGTCTGACGAAGATTCATGTTAGATTATGGTTTGCTGATTTTCGAGTTGAAGTCAAAATAAAAATTCATTACGAATTTCTTGCACCTGGAGGCCTATTTAAAGGAAGAAAAACCCTAGAAGAGAAAGGGGGACCACGTATTTTTATCTACGGAGTTTTGGAAGCACGAAGAAGCGAGGAAGAAGATAGTTTTCAATTTATTCTTGTATTCTTTCTAGTTTGTGGATGCTTGGTTTGGGTGTATTCTTTAGAACCCTTGATATTTATTTCAATCGTTATTCGTTTTCATCTATCATGTTTACATTGAAACCCATGGTGACGATTAGTTTGATTATGAACTAATTCGTTGTCATGGGGTTTTAGCGGATTTACTCATGAAGTTTATGTGTTGAATCTTCTCGATGCTTATAGTGTGATTGAAGTGATATCCTATCATGGTTGATTTAATTCGTTATAGGAGAGTAGCTAACTCCTGTAATTGTGTGTTAATTTTTATTGAAGCGAAAGTGGATATAAGAGTTTAGAACTTGCCATGCTAGCATAGGTTTATGCGTGAGAATATCATTCATAATTAGTGTCGTAACTCTAACCGTTTTATGACGACTATGTGATCAATTGAATGCTTGTACTTCAACCATTATGTTTCAATCTTTATAGACATATAGAGATTAGGCATAATTGGGAGACTAAGTGATTTCTATCTATGTTGTGGATGTTATTTAGGATGGTATTTGTGCAACGAAGGTTGGCTTATATCAGTTTTGTGTATTCGATCAGGTATTAACAAATCACATGAAAAGGCTAGAGAAGTGGAGACTATAGATGGATTGTTTAATGAAGTTAAAATCCCATGTTTTATTCGCATAAGCAATTCGACATAATTCTTAGTTCAAGTAGTTGATAATTAGTTATAAATCTTAGAGTAATTGTAGTGATAAACAAAAATCCAATTGTTAATCTGTCGTAGCATCGAATAATAATCATACATCGGCGAGTGAATTAACTAGACAATACAACGAGTCCCTGTAGGAACGAATCTTATTTGCTATCTGTATTACTTGACATCACGTGCACTTGCGTGTTGAGTTTGGTCTTAACAAGTTTTTGGCCGGGGATGCGGTTTTGTTTGTTTAGTTTCAGTATTTGCCATCAGTGGTCATTAAAGTTCGGTGACTAGGACGTTTCTCACCAAATTTCTTGTTGGTGAATTTCATGTACTTTTTGAGAGTGTATGCGTACACGAGCTCAAGCACGTAGAGAAGAACTAGCAAGGAGAAAACTTGACTTTGAGAACATCGGGTTAGAAGATGATCTTGAATCAATAGAAGAAATGGCGGATCAAGCACAACCAGCGAAGGCTTTGAGTGAATTCTCTCAGCCAAAAGTGGAGGATATTCATACCAGTATTGTTTGCCCAGCTATTGGGGCTAATAATTTCGAGCTTAAGCCAAACATCATTCAGATGATTCAGAATACAGTACAGTTTGGGGGTAGTCCTGCTGAAGATCCCAATGCTCATATTAGGGACTTCCTTGAGATCTGTGACACCTTCAAATTCAACGGAGTTACAGATGACGCAATCAGATTGAGACTATTTCCCTTCTCTCTTAGGGATAAAGCCAAGAGTTGGTTACATTCTATGCCATTAGGCTCTATTAAAACATGGGCAGACTGTGCTCAAAAGTTCTTGACGAAGTATTTCTCCATGGCGAAGACAGCAGCTTATCGGAATTCTATTTCTCAGTTTGCTCAGCAACCTCAGGAATCTTTGGGGGAAGCTTGGGAAAGGTACAAGGAGATATTGGCACGTTGTCCTCATCATGGGATGCCGGATTGGATGATAATCAGCAATTTCTATAACGGGTTGGGAGCTCAGTCCAGGCCTATGCTAGATGCAGCTTCTGGAGGTGCGCTATGGGCAAAAAGCTATGAGGATGCATATAATCTTATTGAAATGATGGCGGCCACTGAGTTTCAGAATTCTACTCAACGCTTGCCACCTGCTAAAGTGGCTGGAGTTCTTGACTTGGATGCAGCTACTGCTATTGCTGCTCAACTCAAGGCGTTGACAATGAAGGTAGATTCCCTTTCTAATCATGGGACTATCCAGGTTGCTATGGTGTGTGAATTGTGTGCAGGGGCTCATGACACGAGTCTGTGTGCTATCTCATCTGAATCCGCACAATTTGTTAGTAATTTTCAAAGAGCTCAGCAACCAGTGCCTAATTCTTATCATCCCAACAATCGGAATCATCCTAATTTCAGTTGGAGCAACAATCAGGGTGGTGTTCAGCAACCCCAAAATCAGCAGTTCAATGCAAGGCCATATAATCAGAACTATCAACCACCACCTTATGCTCCAAGGCAACCATTCAATCCACCGGGATTTCAACCATCTCAAGGGAATTCATTGAATCAGTCTGAGAAGTCTGAATTGGAAGAGCTTCGAATGATGTACAAGAGTCAGGCGGTGTCATTGAAAACTTTAGAGAATCAAATTGGCCAACTTGCCAATGCATTGTTGAACCGTCAACCAGGAACGCTTCCGAGTGACACAGAGATGAATCCAGGCAAGAAAGATCACAAGGAACAGGTCCAGGCAGTAACATTACGATCAGGAAGAATTCTACAAGGTCAGAACAAAGAAAAATCAACCGAGGAAAAAAGTGAAAAATTTGAACAGACTGCACGGCGCGGCAGCGCCGTTTCCCAGTATAATACTGGCACGGCAGCGCCGCATCTTCTGGAAGAAAAAATTGATTTTGATGCTGGGGTCGAATCTGGTCCTAAATTGCTACCTAATGCTACTCCCGCGACTCCTATAACTTGTAAGAATGATAATGCTCAGAAAGAAGAAGAAGATAAGGTGTTTCCACCTCCTCCATACCCAAAACGAATTCAAAGGCAAAAGTTCGACAAGAAATTTGCTAAGTTCTTGGATGTCTTCAAGAAGCTTCAGATTAACATACCATTTGCGGAGGCTCCTGAGCAAATGCCGAGATATGTGAAGTTTATGAAGGGCATTCTCTCGAAGAAATTGAAACTTGAGGAGCTAGAGACCGTTGCCTTGACGGAGGAATGTAGTGCCATCTTGCAACAAAAGTTGCCGCCTTAGTTGAAGGACCCCGGGAGCTTTACCATTCCATGTACTATTGGAGATCTCTCATTCAGCAAATGCTTGTGTGATTTGGGTGCAAGTATTAATCTCATGCCCTTATCAGTTTTCATGCAACTTGGTCTTCCAGAACCAAAGCCAACTACCATGACTCTACAACTTGCGGACCGTTCAGTTACTTATCCTCGAGGGATAGTTGAGGATGTTTTGGTGAAGGTCGATAAGCTTATCTTTCCAGCCGACTTTGTTATTCTTGACTTCGAGGAAGACAAGAAGATTCCTATTATCTTGGGACGACCATTCTTGGCTACGGGCCGAACTCTTATTGATGTCCTAAAGGGAGAACTCACTATGAGGGTGCACGATCAAAACGTCACTTTTAATGTTTTCAACGCAATGAAGCTTCCAACTGACGATGAAGAGTGTCTCAAAATTGATATGGTCGACAAGGTGGTTAACTCCGCGACTCAACACTTGATAAAAGCTGATGTGTTGGAAAGAGTTCTTGATAATGACTTGGAGGTTGAGAACGAAGAGGATAAAGAACACTTGCAATATCTTAATGCATCTCCATGGAAGAAGTTTGGGATTCCATTTGAATCACTGGGGTTGTCAGAATTGAAGAAGTCTCATGTTAGACTTAAACCATCCATTGAGGAAGCACCTTCCTTTGGACTTAATCCATTGCCTGAACATCTAAGGTATGCCTATCTTGGTGATTCTTTTACCTTACCTGTTATTATATCATCTAAGCTTTCAGGCATAGAAGAGGAAAAACTATTGAGAATCTTAAGGGAATTCAAATCAGCCATTGGGTGGACTATAGCAGACATCAAGGGTATTAGTCCTTCTTATTGCATGCACAAAATTCCTTTGGAAGAGGGAGCTAAACCTACAGTCAATAATCAAAGGAGACTGAATCCTGTTATGAAAGAAGTTGTGAAGAAGGAAATTCTTAAATGGCTTGACGCGGGCATTATCTATCCGATTTCTGATAGCTCTTGGGTGAATCCGGTGCAATGTGTGCCTAAGAAAGGAGGCATGACAGTGGTTACTAATGAGAAGAACGAGCTCATTCCTACGCGAACAGTTGCTGGTTGGAGAATTTGCATGGATTATCGAAAGTTGAACAAAGCCACTCGGAAAGATCATTTTCCACTCCCGTTCATTGATCAGATGCTTGACAGATTGGCTGGACGTCAGTACTATTGTTTCCTTGATGGGTATTCTGGTTACAATCAGATTTGCATAGCACCCGAGGATCAGGAAAAGACTACATTCACTTGTCCATTTGGTACATTTGCATTCAGACCTGTTTTTTTTGGGTTGTGTGGTGCACCAGCTACTTTTCAGAGGTGTATGATGGCCATTTTCTCTGACATGATTGGAATTAATATGGAAGTATTCATGGACGATTTCTCAGTCTTTGGGGATTCTTTTGTTGAGTGCTTGGAAAACTTGAGTTTGGTTTTAAAACGTTGTGTGGAGACAAATCTTGTTCTTAATTGGGAAAAGTGCCACTTCATGGTACAAGAAGGTGTCATTCTGGGACACAAGGTTTCGAGTAAGGGTTTGGAAGTTGACAAGGCAAAGGTGGAAACTATTGAGAATCTTCCTGCCCCTATCTCAGTCAAGGGTATTCGCAGCTTTCTTGGTCATGCAGGGTTCTACAGGCGCTTCATAAAGGATTTCTCAAAAATTTCTAAGACGCTTTGCAATCTCTTGGAAAAAGATGTGCCATTCAATTTTGATGAGGCTTGTTTACATGCGTTCGAGATCTTGAAGAAGAAACTAATTTCTACTCCAGTTATTACAGCTCCTGATTGGAGCCAACCATTTGCTTTGATGTGCGATGCTAGTGATTACGCACTTGGGGCCGTTCTAGGCCAAAGGAAAGAAAAAACGTTCCATGTTATTTACTATGCAAGCAAAACTCTCAATGATGCTCAGTTGAATTACACCACCACTGAGAAGGAACTACTTGCTATTGTCTATGGGTTTGAAAAGTTTCGCTCTTATCTGCTTGGTACTAAGGTGACAGTTTATACGGATCATGCTGCTATTCGCTACCTCCTTGCAAAGAAAGATGCTAAGCCAAGGTTGATTCGTTGAGTTCTTCTGTTGCAAGAATTTGATGTGGAAATCAAGGATAGAAAGGGGACGGAGAATCAGGTAGCTGACCATCTCTCTAGATTTGAAGATCATGGAAAGTCATCTAAGGACAACACGGTTATTAATGAGTTTTTTCCTGATGAGCAACTATTCAGAGTGCAAGATGATGAACCATGGTTTGCCGACATTGTGAATTATCTAGTAAGCAACATCATTCCACCTGAGCTATCTTATGCTCAGAGGAAGAAATTCTTACACGATGTCAAGCAGTATATTTGGGATGAACCGTTTTTGTTCAAGCAAGGAGCTGATCAGATTATTAGACGTTGTGTTCCTTACAGTGAGACCAAGGCTATTCTTAGTGATTTTCATGCTACAGCTTATGGAGGCCACTATGCGGGTGAAAAGACAGCCACACGTATTCTTCAAGCAGGTTTCTATTGGCCGACTCTATTCAAGGATGCTCATCAGTTTGTGTTGACATGTGATCGATGTCAACGAGTTGGTAATATTTCCCGTAGGAACGAGATGCCTCTTAATGTCATGTTGGAGGTAGAGATCTTTGAAGTGTGGGGAATCGACTTCATGGGACCGTTCATTCCGTCATGTGGTAATCAGTATATTCTTGTAGCCGTGGATTATGTATCTAAGTTGGTGGAGGTAAAAGCACTTCCAACGAATGATGCTAAGGTGGTACTCAATTGTCTTCACAAGAATATTTTTACTCGGTTTGGCACTCCACGGGTGATCATCAGTGATGAAGGTACGCACTTTTGCAATCGAAAGTTTACATCTCTTATGGCACGCTACAACATCAATCATCGAGTTACTACAGCTTATCATCCTCAAACCAATGGGCAAGCCGAAGTGTCTAATCGTGAAATTAAACGGATTATTGAGAAGGTAGTTAGTCCTTCTAGGAAGGATTGGGCGTTGAAGCTTGATGAAGCGGTGTGGGCTTATCGGACAGCCTATAAAACACCTTTGGGAATGTCACCATTACAGCTAGTGTATGGGAAAGCATGCCATCTTCCATCTGAGTTAGAACACAAGGCTTATTGGGCGTTGAAGAAGCTGAATTTTGATCTTACAGCAGCAAATGAAAAATGTATGGTTCAGTTGAATGAAATGGACGAGTTTCGATTGCGAGCTTATGAGAACAACAAGCTATACAAAGAGAAAGTAAAAAGGTGGCATGATAGTCGGTTGGTTCTTAAGACGTTTGAGCCCGGGCAATTGGTGTTGTTGTACAACTCTCGACTTCGGTTATTTCCTGGAAAGTTGAAGTCACGTTGGTCAGGTCCATTCACAGTCAAAACAGTTTTTCAGCATGAGCAGCAGCAGGAGGAGCCTCAGGGAGGAGGTTCTTTTATTACTCAGCGACAATATAGGCGTTTGACGAGGCGTATCGATGCGGTGCACGATATGCAGGTAGGTTTTGCAGCAGATTTTATTCAGTTTGCACAGGCTTTGAGCACGGCTTTTCGTGCGAGTGGAGTGGACGTGACTTTTCCGTCCTTTGGAGCAGGAGCTGGCGCTGTTTATCCGCCACCGGACACTCCCGATGGGAGTGGCTCGGGCGACGAGTAGGTATGCCTTGCACACTTTTTATTCTTACCTTCAATGGGGGCATTGAAAATTTTAAGTTGGGGGTGGGGATACAAGGTGCACTTGTATAATAGGTGTGTGCATGTTAGAAGCATATTTGTATGTTAGCATATTTGCATGTTAGTTAGAGCATTTTGTTTGTTTTTTTTTGATGTATGCCATATAGGACATTCTGTTATTGTGATATTTATGTTCATATAGTTGCATGAGCATGGCATGCATTTTCATGATCCCGTAGAGCTTGCTAATTCTGACTGGTAGGTTGGTGTCTAGTTGAGTGTGGTGATGATGAATAGAGGGTTGAATTATAGAGCCTATGAAATTGACTTGCGTGTTCAGAAAAAAAAACTTTTACACAGACTCATTGGGTGCTTTTGGGCTAGGTTAGGGTCATGCTTGTTGGATGTTTAGAGATTTAATCGCTTGATTATATTTAGAATTTTCGTTATTCCCTTGATGACGTAGGAGCACTAAAGTCTAAGTTTGGGGGAAACCAGGGATTTCATGCTAGTCGTAAATATTTGTTAATAATGGCTAGGTGTCAATTGGCTAGTAGCCGGCTCATATTTATATGAGTAGTCTAGGGTTGGAAATGAGAAAGGCTCATTCCAGATTGCATATAAAGAAAAGAAAGGAAAAAAATCAGAAAAAAAAGGAAAAAAAAAAGTCAAAAGTCTAATTGTTAAATGCAAAATTAACCAGAGTGAGCTCTTTAATACTCGAGTAATTAAGTCTGAGGGGACTTAGTCCTAGTGACCTAAGTCTTTTATAGTCTGGGATCCACTGACCCAACACTCGCTACATGGGTATTATTGTATAAGCCTTTTGGGGTCTCATTCATTGCACGGTTAAATAAGCATGCGTATTGTATATAGTATTATGTGTCATAGTAATAAAGCATGATTTTCTGTCTACCTTGGATAAGGGTGGAGGTGTTCCTAGGTTATGAAGTGTCTACAGTCTATTCTAGTTATAAACCTGTGATTGTCCTGACTGAAAGCATGTATGATTTTTGACCTAGTTTTGGGAGTATTTCTGATGAGCATCGCACACACGCACGTTTCTGTTCATGTATTGTTAGTATACGGGGACTTAGTCGAGCTCTATTTGGATTTGTTGCATTCTTTGAGATATTTGCTTGTTAGTTGGTTTTGGTGAGTTTAAAGGGGATCCTTGCATTTTTCATGTAGTTGCATACATATAGTTAGTTGCATTGTTAGTTGCATTATAGATCGGATTTTGTGGGTACATTCGCTATAGGCCCTCATGAGACTTTACTCGTCCACTAGGGCTGCCTAGGGGTTTAAAGGGCTTGTTGCATATGCCAAATGCAACCGTGATCACCTACGGAAGTGGTAATAGTTAGTTGTAAATAATTTGTCTGTTTATGCTTGAGGACAAGCATCGGTTTAAGTTTGGGGGTGTGATGAGTGGATATTTTATTCACTTAAAACGTTTCCATTTGGCTTAAAACGAATGTTTGTACTCGAGTTTGGTATTTTTGATCTCTTTTAAGGGTATTGTGCAGGAATATCAATCACAGGTGTTAAAGGAATAAAGCGGAACAATCGGAGCGCAAATCGGAGTTATAATGAAGAAAAGGGAAAAATTCAGTTTGCTGAACAGAAGGCACGGCGCGGCAGCGCCGTGTTAGATATTGCAGATGGCGCGGCAGCGTCAAAATAAAAATTCATTACGAATTTCTTGCACCTGGAGGCCTATTTAAAGGAAGAAAAACCCTAGAAGAGAAAGGGGGACCACGTATTTTTATCTACGGAGTTTTGGAAGCACGAAGAAGCGAGGAAGAAGATAGTTTTCAATTTATTCTTGTATTCTTTCTAGTTTGTGGATGCTTGGTTTGGGTGTATTCTTTAGAACCCTTGATATTTATTTCAATCATTATTCGTTTTCTTCTATCATGTTTACATTGAAACCCATGGTGACGATTAGTTTGATTATGAACTAATTCGTTGTCATGGGGTTTTAGCGGATTTACTCATGAAGTTTATGTGTTGAATCTTCTCGATGCTTATAGTGTGATTGAAGTGATATCCTATCATGGTTGATTTAATTCGTTATAGGAGAGTAGCTAACTCCTGTAATTGTGTGTTAATTTTTATTGAAGCGAAAGTGGATATAAGAGTTTAGAACTTGCCATGCTAGCATAGGTTTATGCGTGAGAATATCATTCATAATTAGTGTCGTAACTCTAACCGTTTTATGACGACTATGTGATCAATTGAATGCTTGTACTTCAACCATTATGTTTCAATCTTTATAGACATATAGAGATTAGGCATAATTGGGAGACTAAGTGATTTCTATCTATATTGTGGATGTTATTTAGGATGGTATTTGTGCAACGATGGTTGGCTTATATCAGTTTTGTGTATTCGATCAGGTATTAACAAATCACATGAAAAGGCTAGAGAAGTGGAGACTATAGATGGATTGTTTAATGAAGTTAAAATCCCATGTTTTATTCGCATAAGCAATTCGACATAATTCTTAGTTCAAGTAGTTGATAATTAGTTATAAATCTTAGAGTAATTGTAGTGATAAACAAAAATCCAATTGTTAATCTGTCGTAGCATCGAATAATAATCATACATCGGTGAGTGAATTAACTAGACAATACAACGAGTCCCTGTAGGAACAAATCTTATTTTCTATCTGTATTACTTGAGATCACGTGCACTTGCGTGTTGAGTTTGGTCTTAACAGGGCCCATACATAGGTATTTGATTATACCCAGAATAAGCATCCATGAAGCTTAGGAGCGCATGCCCCGCTGTTGCATCCACCAGCTGATCAATCCTTGGGAGTGGGAAACTATCCTTAGGGCAGTACTTGTTGAGATCAGTGAAATCTACACAGGTCCTCCACTTGCCATTCGGTTTCTTTACTAGGACAGGGTTCGCGAGCCAATCAGGGTAGAATGATTCCCTAACCAGCCCGACCTCGAGGAGCCTGTCCACTTCTTCTTTGAGAGCCTCGGCTCGCTCTCCACTTATGGGTCTCTTCTTCTGCCTCACCCCTATTTTACCGGGGTCTATATTAAGCCTGTGGCACATCACATTAGGATCCATGCCAATCATATCTTCATGAGACCATGCAAATACATCAAAATTAGCTTTAAGAAATTCCACGAGCCTCCCCTAAGGTCAGGGTTTAGCTGCGACCCGACCCTTAGCACTTTAGTAGAATCCTTAGCATCGACAAGAATAGAAACTGTGTCTTCTGCAGCTCCGGCTCGCTCCACATGCTCAGTGATGCGAGGATCTAGATCAATTTCAACCTCACGAGCCTTGCTAGACTCTGCTTCCTCCTGCCTTGTACCTCCTATCACAGGGGTTGCCCCGACACGGCCATATTCAGTCATAACTGTTGTTTCTCGGGTAATTCCATTAAGTAAATCTACCAATGTTGATCTCTCCTTGCGAACCCATTTCCCCTTACGGGCTCGCACAGCTGCTTGTTCTGGGCTCTCCTCGTCATCACTAGCCTCTTCAACAATTCCTTCTTGAAGAACCAATATTGGATGCGAAGCCTGCATCATAATAGCCCCTGGTACTAGCTCTACTTGTATACCTAAGTTGTTGAAGTAATCCTCCGGCAACTCTTCGATAGATATTATATTACACCCAATTGAGGGTCGCGAGGCATCTTTGCGAGCCCTTTCTTCCTCCTCGCACTCCATTTTATCTGTCATAGAGCTGCTCCCCTTTTCTGCTGATTTAAGGGCCCTGTTGTAGCACTCCCGAGATTCATGCTGAATTCCTCTAACACAACCCACACCCTGCGGAGTGGGGAACTTCATCGATAGGTGGTAGATAGAAGTAACCACCATCATCTCTTTCAGAATTGGTTTTCCTACTATATCATTATAAGCCAATGGTTGATCTACGACCATGAAATCCATAACTTGGGTGGTGATGCAGGGCTCGTCCCCTAAAGTAATAGGAAGCTTGATGAGGCCTTTCACACTGACCGAAGCTCCAGTGAATCCATAAAGATGCCCAACTATAGGAATAAGGTCCTTGTCCACGTATCCCATCTTCTTATAAACATCATACATTAACACATTCACAGCACTTCCGTTGTCCACTAAGATTCTATATACATTCTGAGATCCAATGCGAACTCGAACTACCAAAGCGTCAGAATGAGGATGGTGGACCCACTTCGCATCTTCTTTTGTGAACATAATATTTGTATCCTCCCCCTTAAAGAGCTTTGGGGGCCTTTCCTGCAGATGATGAACATTAGTGAGGGGTCGCTCTCTGGCCTTACGAGCATACCTCTCTCTGGCCTTGTTATTGTCTCCTCCAATATGAGGCCCTCCTATGATTACATGGATACTATTACCTCGTTCTTCCCTCTCCTTGTGAGGCGCCACATTCTGTCCGATAGGAGGGACATTGTTATATCCCAATCCTGATTTGCCATAGTTTCCTTGATGTTTCTTTACTTCCCGAACCGCCCACTCAATTAACTTCCCTTCTCGAATTAAATGATCAATTTGCTCTTTAAGGTGCCAACAGTCTGCGGTATCATGCCCCGTTTGCTCATGAAAATCACAATATTTCTTTGTATTCCAGGTTCCTTGTGCACCCATGGCAGGAGGTTTTGTGAACATCCCCTTATCAACATTGACCGCGTGGATATGATCAACGGAGGCCACCAAGGGGGTAAATTTGTCTTCATCTCTAGCTGGATGAGCCCGAGGTGAGGAACGTCTTGGGGGATCGTGATCCCTTCTTTTTGGGCTTGGACTACGATCTTGCCTTCGCCTAGGGCTTCGAGAGTCCTTTCTCTTTACTCCCTTACTCTTGCTTCCACTACTTTCTCCTTTGCTCTTTCTTAACTCTTCCATTGATTTCTCAAACCGCTGAAAAGGTGCCTCTTTGTATAACTCAGCGAGCGTACTGGGTGTGGATGCTTGAAATTTCTTCCAAAGCTTCGTTCCTTCTCGCAATCCTGCAATTAGAAAATTCTTTACATCCTCATCATTTACCCCTCGCACCTTAGGGACTTCAGCATTGAATCTTTTAAAATATTTTTGTAGGCTCTCTCCTTCCCTTTGCTTAATGTTAGCCAAAGTGGACACAGGGGGTGCATAAAACATCGAGGATTGGAACTGCTTGATAAAGATGTCTACAAACTGTTCCCAAGAATTAATGGTAACTAGAGCCCTGAGCTTTGAAAACCACTACTGAGCACTTCCCCTCAGCGAGGCCGCAAACAGTCTACACCTCGCTAGCTGCGAGACCTGGTAAACATCCATCTCATTATTGAATCGAATCACAAACTCTGCTGGATCAGTATCACCATTATAAGTCATATCCGAATGATGGTCTCGAAACACTGCATGAAGTGGAGCAGTTCGAATATCATGGGTGAAGGGCGAAGATGAGCCCATAGTACTAAAAATCCATTTCTCATTATTCATCGCATCCAAGGCCTTTTTTAGCTCTTCCAACTTGTAGTCCCCAATTTTGGCCTCCTTGTCTTCTTTTCCCTTCTCTCCAGTACTTCCATGATGAGATTGAGTCTTTTTAGGGGCACTAGACTCCTCCTGATCATTTTTGCGATCCTTCTTTTTATGCTCCTCCTCGCGATGTCGGGATCGCTCGTGATCTCGATGAGATGGGGGTCTGTCATCACGACGATGGGACCGCTCACGCTCTCTGTGAGAGGGGGGTCTGTCATCGCGACGATATGACCGCTCACGATCTCGTAGTGGAGACACTGGTCGATGAGAACCCTTGCTTTTGTTTTTAGATCCTCCCTCCTTAGCATCGTTAACCCTTTCTAACTTGAGGCGAAGATCGTGCTCAGTCAGCTTCTTTCCAAGACGGTCAAAGACACCTACTGATCGTCCTTCAGATGAGGTGGGCTTACCATGTGAGCCCCCTTTTTCTTCCATAGTAGCTTCCTCTTCGTCCCAATCAGGGTTCGTTTGATCTGTTACCACATCGTCAAAGTCTTCTATTAGCTTCTTGGTGGGGCCTTTATATCCCTCCCCCTGATGGGATTGGGGTCTTGTTCTTGCATTCCTCTTTACACCTCTAGAGCTGTGTCGCTTCTCCGTCTTAGTCATCATTTCATGCACGGATGCCACTGTGTCTCCAATCCCCTTCAGAAAAGACATGACTTCGCTACCTAATGTCACCTTCTGGACAAGGGGTGGTGTTTTTTCCTTCTCAAACTCATCCTTGGTTCCATCTCCAAGTGCCTCGCTCTCTGGTGAATCCTTCCTCTGAGGGTCATCTTTGTTTTTCTTGTGCGACCCCGGGGTCTCCCCCACTCCGTTTTTCTTCTTGTTCGATTTAGTCATTGTTCTCCCAATTCAACGACTAGCCCTCCTTCTAGCGCCAAATGTTATAGGGAGAATATTGTATAACAATATTTTGGAGGTTGCTGGAATCACGGAGCAAAATACGGATATTCTGCTAAGAACACGAAGAACACGGAGGTGATTTGTAACTTTTTGTGGTTGATCTTGTCAATTGATATTCAGTGGTGAACTGTTTTTCAAACTTTACAAGATGCCTATGTACCATATTTATAGGGATCAAGCCATACGTAGTTCTCTTGGGAAAGAAGTTATCTAGATGGGCTAGGGTTTCTATGGGCTCAACTTGACCTAAATCCACTAGACGTCTCCTTGGGCTGATATATTTTACCCATTTATCCTGCTCATGACCCATGGCCCATAAAAGGTTGCCCATGGCTAGCATGATGCTCTAATTAAATAGCCTCACTAGCGAAAATGACGAGGAAACTAGATGACCTCACATGCGACCTCGCTGGGCTAGTAATGCGAGGTGATCCGCGATGTATGGAGATAATCGCACTCACGCGACCTCGCTGGGTCTAACCGTAAGCCTTCATAATAAGTATACTCTAGGCCTTGCTAGACCTCTAGGCCTCGCTGGACCTTGTGAACTGCGACCCCATCACCTAGGGATCGCTGACGAGCTCATCCTGTAGGTTAACAATATAATGAATTGACCCTTGATGGACTTTAGTAACCCATTCTTCATTACCAGGCCCATTATGAGTGGAGCACCATTATTTTAGCCCATTAGGCCTGCTTAGGACTTATGCCAAATTAGGGCATAACAATACGTATATATAATTGAAATAGAAAGATAATCTATCCAAGTATAATATGTCATATAATAAAAAGATACAAAGTAGTACCTTGACCAAAATTGATATAATTTAGGCATAAGGAGAATTAATAAAATAAATAAATTTTTTAGTTTGTAAAAATTTCATATTTGAGGTAATTTTATTTTATATAAATTGTTTATTAGTTAATCATTAAAATAAAAATTAGTAGTCATTATGTTTATTTTATCGATACAAAAAGATTAAAAATCAATTGTTATTGAGTTTAACTTGAGTTGAGTTTAGTCTTGGCTGAAACGTAGAATCTAGATCCAATAGAGAAACATATTACATTAAGTTTAATTCGTCTAAAATTTGGTAGACTCTGATTGATGTTAAAATAATTCACAATATTCTGATTAATTAACTAATACGTGGTAGATTCGGGTATTATAACAAAGGATGTTCAAAAATAATTCATTACTAAAAGATATATAAACATATATAATATACTGTTATGTGGATTTAAAGAAAATATTATTTACGATTAGTAGTAATTTTTTAAAATTAAAAATCACGTGATATACGAAATTATTAAATCAAGATATTATTATATTTTAATTTAATTTAACCGCGATTAGTAAATTAGAATAAGCAATGTAAATAATATAAATTTTGTATATGATTGATAGATTTAAAATTTAGAATTGAATTCTGATTGCCATTAAATTTTTTTAAATTTTTGATTGGTAATTTGGTCACCAACCAATAATAATACCCTTTTAGCATATACTTAATAATTAAAGTAATTAAAATATAAGTAGTGTTGGCTTATATGCATTTATTAATTAATTTTGTTAAAAAATTATGAATAAACATATTTTTGAGCTTTTAAAAAAATCGAGTATTTGAAGATATGGATTTTATCCAAGCCATTTAAAATCTTATTTAAATCCGATTTTGTATTGTTGGTTTTTATGCATTAACTAATTAATTTTATTAACAAATTGTGAATTAATATATTTTTGAGCTTTTAAAAGAAATCGAATCTTTGAAGGTATGTATTCTCTGATTTCACATTCGAACAAATTATTAATAAATGCATTTTGAGCCTTTAAAAAAATCGAGTATTTGAAGATACGGATTTTATCAAAATTATTTAAAATCTGATTCAAATCTGATTTTGTAGTTTTGGCTTATATGCATTAATTAATTAATTTTATTAACAAGTTATGAATAAATATATTTTTGAACTTTTAAAAAAAATCAACTTTTTGAAGGTATGGATTTTATCCAAGTTACATAAAATCTGATTTCAAATCCGATATTTTCAGATTTCTAGTTGAGTTAGATTATAATGATTTAAAATCAATTTCAATTGTACAATATATATTATGAAAATTAATTTATAATGTTTGATAATATGATTGTGATTGACTTTATATTAATTATGAAATTTAATTGAAAATATGTAATCGTATATTGTGATTGATTTAAATTATAATTTGGATTTTTTATTAAATATTTTTGAATTAAAAAATATGTATTTCTGGAAATGTTAAATAAAATCATTATTGTATTTAAATTAGAAGTGTTAACTAACCATGGTTAATAAGGTAGGGTGAGAATGTAAATAAGGAAAAACTTTAATATAAAATGATTGGTCTAAAATTTAGGAATTTGCTCTCATTGGTCCTAAAATAATTCATAATTTTCTAATTGGTTAACTGAACATTGGTAGACTCAGGTATTATAATAAAAGATGATTATTAAATCATCACTAAGTTAAAGATAATTTCATGAGTTTCGCTTAGAATGTAAAACCATTCAAATCAGATTTCTACATCTCAAGCCCAAATAGTAAATATGAATTTTTTTAAATACTAATAAAAAAATAAATAAAATTCAATTCTAATACAACCTCAAAACTTTGATAATCGGTAGTCTGGTCCTCCGTACGACAAAATAAATAAGAACCGTTAGATCTTAAAATAAATACATGAAAACCGTTAGATCTTAGCATAAAAAAATATTTTATATTTCAATATGTTATAAACTAAAAAGTGTAATTATATTGAAATATGAAAAGGTGCATGTCAATGATTTAAATTATATATAATTAAGTTTTTTACATCCAATAACATTATCAATGTATGTTTTCTACATTAAGGATTAATGCAAAAATTCGTAATTATATTTTCTCAAGAGATTCTGAGTGTTTCTATTTGAATAATAATAATAATTAGGGATAATCTCAAAAATACCCGTCCTTCAAATTATTTTTTTAAAAATACTACCATTTTTAAAACTATTTACAAAAGTATTTTTCTTTAAAATTCTTTTTTGAAAAATACGTTTTGCAACCTTTGCAACCTCATTTGTAAATTCAGGGCGGCGCCTGCCGCATGAGTTGCAAAAATTGCAACTGAACAAATGAGGTTGCAAAAGTTGCAACTGAAAACTTGAAGTTGCAAAAATTGCAACTGAAAACTGGAAGTTGCAAATGAGGTTGCAAAAGTTGCAACTGAAAACTGGAAGTTGCAAAAGTTGTAACTGAAAACTGGAAGTTGCAACTGAAAACTGGAAGTTGCGAATGAGGTTGCAAAAGTTTGAACTGAAAACTGGAAGTTGCAAAAGTTGCAAAAATTGCATATGAGGTTGCATAACCTTATATGCAACCGAAAACTGAAAACTGGAAGTTGCAACTTACAGTTGTCATTTTCGACTAGTTTTTATATATATATAGGCTAGTGTTCAAATAGAAACCAACCTTAGAATAGAAACTAGAAACCTACACTAAATAAATTATATTTCATTTATTTTAATGGCCCCGCTAGGGGCACCTTCACAAAAAACGTTTAAAATTCTTGGCTCTATTCAACAAAAATATAAAAAAAATAAAATTTTTTTTAAAAAAAGTTACTGTTCACGTGCCACGTCATCACGTGAACAGTAACTTTTTTTTTAATTTTTTATATTTTTGTTGAATAGAGACAATAATTTTAAACGATATTTGTATTGGAGTACCCCTAATTTGGTCATTAGATTAGCTTGAAATATTTAATTTAGGTTTAGTTTCTAGTTTCTATTCTAAGTTAGTTTCTATTAGAACAAGACCCTATATATATATATAGGCTAGCGTTCAAATAGAAACCAACCTTAGAATAGAAACTAGAAACCTACACTAAATAAATTATATTTCATTTATTTTAATGGCCCCGCTAGGG
Source organism: Saposhnikovia divaricata (assembly GCA_036435485.1). NCBI lineage: Eukaryota > Viridiplantae > Streptophyta > Magnoliopsida > Apiales > Apiaceae > Saposhnikovia > Saposhnikovia divaricata. The sequence goes on from CM071600.1 coordinate 20,044,737, forward strand.
GCACCTTTACAAAAAACGTTTAAAATTCTTGGCTCTATTCAACAAAAATTTAAAAAAAATAAAAAAAAAAATTTAAAAAAAAGTTACTGTTCACGTGCCACGTCATCACGTGAACAGTAACTTTTTTTTTAATTTTTTTATATTTTTGTTGAATAGAGACAATAATTTTAAACGTTTTTTGTATTGGAGTACCCCTAATTTGGTCATTAGATTAGCTTGAAATATTTAATTTAGGTTTAGTTTCTAGTTTCTATTAGAACAAGACCCTATATATATATATATATATATATAAATTTCAAAAAACTGGTCAAAAATGGCAACTGAAAACTGGAACTTGCAATCAGAAATTCGTCTGCTCCCATATATAGCATAGAAGTTGCAACTTCCAGTTTTCAGTTGCAGCTTTTGCAACTTCCAGTTTTCAGTTGCAACTTTTGCAACCTTATTTGCAACTTCCAGTTTTCAGTTGCAATTTTTGTAACTTCCAGTTTTCAGTTGCAACTTTTGCAACTTCCAGTTTTCAGTTGCAACTTTTGCAACCTCATTTGTTCAGTTGCAACTTTTGCAACTCACGCGGCTGGCGCCGTCCGGAATTTACAAATGATGTTACAAATGTTGCAAAACGTATTTTTAAAAAAATAAAAATTTAAAAACAAAGTTGGTAGTATATTTGTAAAAGTAAGATTGCAGAATTGAAAGAGGAAGTTAATGATTGTAAAAACGTTAAAGAAAGTTAAAAACATATATATTTTTGTAAATATCCCTAATAATTAAATCATCACTAAATTAAAGATGATTTTATGAGTTTCGCTTGGATTGTAAAATCATCCAAATTAGATTTCTAGATTAATTTCAAGACAGAACCCAAATAGTAAACATGAAATTTTTTAAATACTAACAAAAGATAAAATTCAATTCTAAATACAATCTTTTTTAATTATATCCTTTTAAGATTATAATTCTTTTTTTTAAAATTCAATTCTAATACAACCTTTTTAATTATATCCTTTTTAGATTATAATTTATTTTTAAAATTCACTTCTTATGCAACCTTTTCTAATTATATCCCTTTTAGATTATAATTTCCTCTTTTAATATGATATAATTTTGATCGTAATTTTGATCATCTATTTTTAAAAATATTAGATTCGACGGTTGAGATTAATTTGGTAACTAAGTGACGAAATTTATGGATCTTATTATATATAAGTATATAATAGATAATTCGTCTAAAAACTTTAGTATATATATTATCGCAGCAGGTTTAAGAACATAAGAACATCTAGTTGATTATCACGGGTTCATCGTTTGGGGTCAATGGCGAGAAGGAGAAGGTATTATGGTTGGTTACCTGAAGAAATCATCTTTGAGATACTTTCACGGCTGCCCGTAAAATCACTTGTCCGATTCAATTTAGTTTGCAAATTGTGGCGATTTATTATATCAGACAATCGATTTATCCAAACGCACCTTGCCAATTCCCACAAAAACAAAGCTGTTGTACTAAACTATAGATCAGATATTTCAGAATATGCAGGTATTCCAGACTACAATTACATTGAAGTTCATGATACTCATCAGGATTCCGTTAAGCTCTACCAGCTGCCACCACGTGAAACTAGTATAACTTATATTAATTCTTGTAATGGTCTTGTTTGTTTATCCAATAAAGCTAACAATGTTATATACATCTGGAATCCGGCAACTAAACGGTTTAAGCTACTTCCTACTCCTAACAAAGATTTTTCCAAAGTTTGTATTGTTGATCAGGCAGGCATGCAAATTTTCAAAGGGTGGGTTTTTCTAGGGTTAGGTTTTGATCCTGTTTCCAGTGACTACAAACTTCTTAGGATTGTGTTTAGAACTTCTCCCGGTGATCCTTATGGCGGACTACCAGAAGCTGAGATGTATTCAGCAAATGCTGATTCTTGGAAAGAGATTCAGATTTCTGAATCACTAAGAAGATACTGTCCTAGTAGGTCGAAAATTTTTCATGCTAAAACTGGGGTATTATATTTGGAAAGCCAGACAGAACTACTGACGTTCGATTTGCACAGTGAGGTTTTTCGACGCTATCCGTTTCCCAGCTTGAGTTGTATTGTAAGGTCAAATATTCTGGATTATGAAGGTTAGGTTGCTATGATCTTTGAATCCAGTGATGGATCTGTTAGTCTATATATGTTAGACGATGCTTGTGCCCAGGTGTCTTGGACTAAAATGTTCAATCTTGCGGCTGATTTAAAGATTATTTGGGTAAAGGACAGTTTGTTGCTGCAAATAGTCGCTCAACCTGTATTTATGACTATAGAAAGAGAGAGTATAAGACGATTCTTCTTCTATCCTCTGTTGATCCATTGAGAGGGCCTGTCAAGTACACCGAGAGCCTTGTTTCCCTCAACAGATTTAAGGAACAAGTGTTAAGAGGTAAGTAATTCCCTAATGATTGGGTTGAAGCATTTCATTTATGTCGCCAAAGTGTGGGCATTAAACTAACTTTATAATGTAGGCATCTTCGTAGATGATTTACATTTAGATCACTTGGTTTATGTCAGATTTATCCACTTCACAAAAATGCATTAGTACTTTTGCCTAGTTACAAGTTTCAACTAGCTAATATAAATGTTGAAATCGATTGTTTCAGGTGTACACTTTGACATTGATCTGACACACAGAAGAAAAGAGGTACTAGATATAGTTGAGGAAATCATTCAAAAGAGAGGCACGGAGAAGAAAGAAGCAAATCATCGAGACAATCATGCTTTGGTTACTCGGACGATCTTTGAATACTTGTATGGTACCTGGCCTTCCTAAAAGATATGTAGCAGGATCAGACTATTAGTCAATAGTCAGGGGTACACATCCTTGACTATGGTGTACCTAAGATTATTTTGGACAAACCAAACGTTGTTCAAGTTCTTCATTTACATTTTTTTTTTCATATATGATCCCAATTTGATACGTTCTGATACATGCTTAAGTGTCAGCTTGTAAAAATTGCAAAGTATGCATACATTTGGCCTAAAATATGAGCGAAACCACCACCGGTTCTATACTAGCTCAGAGAAGAGTGGCATTAAGTACATGTTTCTTTTGTGATTGTGTTGGACAACTGAAAGTACCAAACATGTTTTGCGTATGTTAACAATTTTATCTTAAACTTAGGTGCAGTAGCTGACATATACCTTAAAATATCTAATAACAACGCTAATCCTTGATATGATTAAACAATCCTCTCTAATAGCGTGTATAAAGATCAATAGAGTAAACATATTTACAATTCTCGATCGAAACGTATTAGAGAAAATAGGAAAAACTGAAATGAATGAGGAATTAAGACCTGTTTATAACAGGTTAAAGAAAAAGTAATTATAAGATCGACGCAATGATCTTCACTTACTATTATTTGTAATAGTTGCACAAGGATTTAAATTACATTATATTTGTGAAATCTACATTTAGTTTAATTTTAAAATTTCACAAGCTTCGATAATGAACATCAAATGAGAAATGGCAGCACAACACCAAAAGATTAGTATAGTCTTTACAAAAAAAAAAAAAAAAAGATTAGTATAGCACATTTACATGATTTTAGTCATACTAGCGGAGACTGTTTAACCCAAAATTTGACTTAGTGAAGATCAGTAGAGGATCGTTCTCAGCTAGGTTTCTTAGCCGGGGTGGTCTTGCAGTTGTCTGACAGACCTCGACACTCTTTTTTTGGAGTTTACATGAATTGCTTGGAAATTTCTGGTCTGCTACACATGATATGGCTTTTGTTCATGAGTTTACATGTTTGGAAGTTTCACTAGATCTGTGTCTCTTTTTCTATAGATTCTAAAACAAATATGCTACTTTTTAAGAGTTAAGACCTGAACCTCTAAGAAGTTGCCAATGGAATCAGGGCTGGTTGGTTCAAGCACATAACCTCGTTCACGAAGTAGTTTCAACTGTCTCCGCAAAGCGTTTTTTTTTTTAACTGTTTTTGGTTTACTAAGGAAGTATGCGACGATAAGTTCTTTTTTCCCGTTATTCACTTATGCGACAGTACTTTAAATTTATGCAAGTCAACTGCTTTTACATCCCACTTTAAATCCTAGTAATTATTGATTGCTGCAAATTTCGGGTGATTGACAATTTTACCTTGTTTTTAGAATGAAACTAACGAAACTAACCAATTTCAAGATCATTGACAAAAATACTCGATGAAATACGTAACTGGAATTTTGGGATATCAGTTAATACGCAAGTGATAATGGAGTATTGTCTAACAAAAGTTGACAATACGCATCTGTTGGTGGAGTATTGCTTGGAATTAAGCAATTCCCATATGCGTATCTTAAAAAACAATCTGAAACTCTCTCACATATACATACAACTCATGTATGTATACACTACATCACCACCATCAATCCGATGGCGACCACCACCATCACTCTCCTCTGGTCTCTCTCTTCATCTCTCCTCTCTCTCCCTATCTTCTTTCTCTCTTGCCATATCAGCCTCCACCCTCTCTCACAGCCCTCCCTCTACGCCTCCATCTCTCTTCATCTCTCAATCTCCAACCAAACACAACAAACACACACGCAACTCACTCACTGCACCCACACACAACCACATCTCCTCCTCTCCTTATCTCCATCGATGTGAAGTTACGGGTGTATAAGTTTAGTTTAATTTTAGACCTAATACGCAATTTGTGATTGGGTATTCAATCGGGTATATTTGCGCACTGTTTCAAAATTGGGTAATTTCGTTAGTGTTTCAAAAAAACGGTATTTTTGTCATTTTTTCGCAAATTTTTTGGATTAGCAACAAATCTATTAAGATTAATACCCAAGTAATAAGAATAATTCAATTAATAATTAAATTAATTGAATATTCAAATTAATTATTTGAATTAATAACAAATCTTTCATCATAAAAAGATTAAAATTTAATTATGTCACTTACATATTTAAATAATAATTAATGTAATTAATCAATTAAATGAATTAATCAATTAATTAAATCAATTAAATTATTACTTAAAAATAATTAGCTAATTAAATTTAATTTTAAGAAATGGAAATAATAATTCATAAAAGAATCATGAATGTTAATAAAAAACTATTAAAAATTTGATCCAAAAATAATTTTCTGAAAAATTTTACAAAAAAAATGGATCAAATAGTACTATTCATCACGTTCTTCAAACATTCAAAGCTTGATTGCTTCAAGATAGCTTTAATGGAGGTTCATCGGAATCCAGAAATTTTTCGGCAACCTTCAAATGTTCCGGCGACCAAAACATTCATATAACTAATCCAAATCAAACGTGCAATATATAGATTTTTAGTAAAATTTCACGACAAACTCAACCGTGCCAACGGAAACAAAAAAAACGGGGCCGAAATCCGGCGAGCTTGAACCCGAATTCGGCCAAAAATCGTTTTACATGAAATCTAAATGAAACATAACAATATTGGTCTTAAAACAAAGCTTAGAGCACATACAAACTAACCACGGCAACCAATTACATGAACAATCAAGGGATAATACGAAAAATTGATCCAAAGTATCGAACAAAACCCCAACAATCGAACTATACAATTCCGTAAACAAAAACTGCAATTAAATACTTGAATCGACTCTAAATCACCATATAAAGCTATAAGAATTATCAAAACACATGAAAAAACCCTAAATTGAAAAGCCCCAATTCGAGCATAGACCCTAGAATTTGAATCTCATAAATTCGGAATAGAACAATGAAATTGAACACATAATTAGACTCCATGCATCCATATGAAGTTATACAAACCATCAAAACATGTGAAAGAAGTCTAAATCAAAAAGCCCTAATTCTTCTCAAGAATCCTAATTCGGCAGTTTTAGAAAAACAATCACAGAGGTTTGAGAAACTACCTCACACGAAATATGATGGTAGATTATGAAACTAGACTTTAAGAGCTTCGATTTGAGTACTTGTGCTTCAAAATCGGAAATCACTAACACCTTCAAAATTGAGTTTGATCCTCAAGAACAGGATAGAGAAAATTCTAAGTTTCTTTATAATTGAGTTTGATCCTCAATCACAGTTAGAAGTTTTAACGCGATCGAACTCTGATTTCTAGTCGGAGATGCTGCGATTATCGTGAAGCAACATGCGATAGAGTTCGTCGGTTAAGTTAACTTGCGAGAAGCACTAACATTTTAAGGTAAATGTTGAAACTTTGACGCATTGTATGTATGATTTCGAGTAATAAACGCTACAATTAATGGTGTCGATAGAGTTTCAGTTAGCGACAGAACCGTTCCTGAAATTTTGGATGTCATATGTGAAAAATAAAAAATCTCAAGTAATTTTTAAAAAGAATAATCTATATATATAAATATATAATACTAATAAGTAAAAACTAATTATAAATATGTTTTCAAAAAGTATAATACATTTGATTTTTTTTGCGATATCTTCATCATAGATTTTTTTAAGAAAGAAAATTTTTCAACATGAAATGAAAATATTTGCAATAAGCAAATTATATTAATACGTGAATGAAACGGTAAAATTTACATTTTTTTATTTTTAAATTAATATATATATATATATATATATATATATATATATATATATATATATATATATATATAATATGTTAATAATAAAATGTGCCCTTAATCTGTGCAATCACACATCTCGCACATGTTCAATTCGGTCGACGATTGCACGATCGGAGAGGAGATGTGATTACACGGAGAAGTAGCACAGTACACAGTAGCGGAAGGGAAAGATGAACATTTTCTGATCGAAGAAGACGAGCGATTGCGGAGAGATTGTTCATCGAACGGTGAGAGTGCAACTGTCAAATGTAGTTTGAATTGAAGCGATGGATTGAAGAGTACGTGAGAATGTGAAACTAAACGAAGCATTTCGAAAGTTTATTGAAAGTTTGTTACAAATATTGTGATCGGATAAGATAGATAATCTGATTTATAAAGATGAAGAACTGTTCAAGGTGGTAGTGGTTGTTTGTTTGCATTTATAATTTGGCGCTAAATTTTGTTAGTTTGACTAACACTTCTTCGACGATTTTTTATTAGTTCATTTATTAATATTTTTAATATCTTAAAATCCGTGCGATGCACGAATGTTCTTTAATATAATGAAAACTTTTTTTAATTGAAATTAGAAATTTTAAGACATGAATTTTGTAGGCTTAAAATTTTAAGCCTTGTTTGATCTTTCAAGTTTAGGTTTTAACCGCTCCCTTGTTTGATATTTCAAGTTCAGGTTTTCTAATTTAATAGTAATGTTGCTCGATAATATATGGATTTATTTGCATGGTTGATGATTAATTCTTAACATTTTAACATATAGATATTTTAGAATGTATTGTCTGATACTGCTTTTAAGACACCATCGTTAAAGAGCTTCAATTTGCTTCATGCAGAAAGACGAACATGGGACAGTTCAACGGCAGCCGATGCCTCTATTTTGGCATTTTTATCAAATTTGGGACAAGAATTTTCGAACTTCAACCCAACATCACAGAATAGTGGTAGAATTTGCCAAGTGAAAGAGCTGACCCGTTCGAGTCTTCTTCAGGAAGATAATCTCGACGGCCTTAAAGTGAATTCAATGACAAATGTTGAGAGTGAGAATTCTGCTGATGTTGGAGCAATTAGAAAAATTATTTCCTCTGAATGCAACCAAGAGAGTCTGCATAGAGGCATGCAATCCTTTGTTTATTTTTTTTATAGCTTGAATAAATATATGGCCATTGCAGAGAGCTTTAAATTTTGTACTTTTCTGTAACTTATATCGAGTGAAACAATATAACTGAATGCAGGTAGCGGATGAAAAAGCTAAGGATTCAACTCCATTAAGTTTACCTGGGACATCTCTGAGATGTGAGGTATTCAAAGAAGAAATTTATAGAGGAATTCTTGATAGTAGTGACATTCAAGTTTCGTTCGATGCCTTCCAATATTATTTAAGTTATTGCTTACATCATACATAGACAATTGAATGACACATGAATGGATTAAAACTAAATCTAAGCGTACTTGATGGGAATCATCATCTCTACGTGAAACATTACCGAAGCAAAATATGGACTGAGTGTTGAATAATGACTAATATCATTGTCTCTGAAGAAATATTTCAAATATGTATGTCTTTCTGATATTCAAGCCCAAGGCTACTCTAAAGAGTTTAATAATTTCTAAATTTTCATGTGCATGAAAGAATGATTTAGATATTTCTAATTTAGTCTTTATAGCCGATTGTAAAACCCCCGTTAAATTTTAATTTTATTTTATTATTGGATATTAGATTTTTAAGTCATTTTTAGATAATTATATTAATTAGTAATATTTAGAATTCTTTTTGTGCAAGATATTTTGAGTAAGGATGATATTTGTTATTAAAGGAAAGAAGTGTGAAAATATTTTAGAGAATCAGTATCATTTAATTTAAGATATATATGTGAATTAGAATATTTTAATTTACATATTACTTGGAGAGATTGTACGAAAGATTTAAGATTTTCCTTAATTAATTTAGGGTTTTGTGCTTATATAAGAAACCCCTTAGAATACTTTGAGACTCGTACAGATCTCACTTCACCAACAACAGGTATGTTCGTCACTTGACTATTAGCAAACAATGATTTTGTGTGCTATTTATATACGTTCATCATGAGTTTTGAATTATATATAAATTTGTGCCTATCGATTACTATGCGTCTATGCCTACTTGTGTAGTTATGTGCTACAAATTGTATACGTGAATGCAATATTATGAGTTTAAAGACTTGCATGTGTGCTTCCAGTTTTTTTGTAATATTAAATTAGTCTAATGTGATTCCTGCTATTCGTACCTTTATTTTTGGGCTTTGCCATGGATTTTAAATAAATATATGTATATGCGGAGTTCATGTTTTAATCATGTCATATTGATTTTATCATCATCAATTGTCAATCACTTCAATTTGTTAGATAGCACCCATGTCTAATTTATGTGTAAAATTATTATTAATAATTTATTTTTATTTTATAATTTAATTATTAATGATATTTTTATTTTGGTTGTTAAAATCCGACGATACTCTAGCTACAGTTACAAAAAAAAAAAAGTTAGAACTACCTATACTTGATTTAGGATGATGTGTTGATTTAATTAATTAATTAATTAATTTATGGCATGTAATTCTTAATTTTGGAATAATTTATTATTGATTTACCAATTATTTATATGTATATAAATATATATAAGGTTTGTTTTAATCAATATTTTAGTTTTGGCCATGAATTTGGTTTGTTTAATGCGTAGTTGAGTTGGTAGTGTTCTGTATAAATTAGTTACGTTAACATACATGCATGCATAGTGTATTGAATTATGTACATAACAATTTATTTGTTAAGAACCTGGAAACCATAATGACCTTTCTACAATCTTACATTTTAACTAGAAAAGTCCGTTTATGCCATGTTGGGCTTAAAGCCCATTAGATTTTGTTTTATGTAATTTGTTTTGTTTAAAGTACTTGGTCCCTTGGTTTTCTTTGTATATTGTTAATATTACAAAATCTGTCCAGCTAGACCTTATATGACTCGTGTGATTTGAGTAATTGTTAATTTGTTGTACAGATTCTTTGTAAATAGTTGATTAATTGTTTTGGCATTTGCTATTTAATTTTAGGATTTGTTCGTGCAATTATTTCAGTATTTAGTGTCGACTTCGAGGTAAGTACCTTTTGACTTACTTGTATTTTCTAAAAAGATTTTGATATTGTGATTTCGATTTCGTATAAGATATAAGATATTGTTTCGAACTGTATAAGATATAAGATACGAGAATCTTTGAATCCCTCAGTCTCTACGTTTCGAACCCGTTCGTAATTTACGCTATAGTTCCGGAACTAGCCTTTGATACCCTTAGTAGGCGCACACTTGTGCAACTTTAGATACCTATTAAGGGCGCGTAATTATTGAACTTTAGATGCCGGTCACTGGCAAAGTGTGACGAAAAGAATAAGAATAAGAATAAGATGCCGGTCACTGGCAAAGTGTGGCCGTAGAGCAAGACTGTGGTATTTTCGATTTTCGTTTCGTGTTATTTCTGTTTTCTGCTTCTGTTTCTAGTTTAAATTCTGTATTTTGAAAATATAAAACTTTGGGTTGGAATTGTTTTCGTAAATGTTTTGCAAACTTATATTTGATTCTGAAAATGGTTTTATTAAAACGCCCACTGATTTTTAAGAACATCTGTTAGTCAATTTGTACTTGCTGAGCTGTGTAGCTCACCCCTTTTCTAATATTTCAGGTTTGATTTTTGGAAGCTTATTGAGAATAAGATGTGAACTTGTGGACCTTCGTGCTAGCTATTTTAGATGCAATTATTGGAAAAGTTTTATCGTATTACTTGAATAACTTGTCAGTACTTTATTAGACAGTGATTATTGAATATTGTATTTATGGAGCTGCGTCTCTGAATTTATGTTTTTTTTTAATATTGAGTTTGACCGGTGCTTTGACTTTGTGGAAATTTTAATTTTATTTGAATAAAGATTCCGTTTTATGTTAGTTTCGAATTTAGAATTAATAGTCCGAAAAGTCGGGCTGTTACAGTTGGTATCAAAGCCTAGGTTTTCCTTCGGAGTGTATTAGGTATGGGACTAGTACATTCCCTAAGATGCGATCCTGTAGACTACCTTTAGGTTTAACTTGTGAGTTTGGGCCTTACGATTTTGGTGTTATATATGTTATTTGATTATCTCGAAATTTTGTAGATGTCAGGAAACGATTCGTTTAGCAAGAAGATGTCCTTTAGCGACCCTAGTGAGCATTTTTCGATGGACGGGGCACCTGGTTATAATAGCGACGACTCTGTCAACCGACCTCATCTGGAAGAAGTCATTGATGAGTCTATGGAAGAAGATCCAAAAGATAAAGAGATCAGTCTTTTGAAAGAGGAGCTCGAGATTTATAAGGAAAGGATGGCGCTTGATGATGAAAAGATAGAGGATGCAATCAGGACGTTGAGGATCCGAACAAGAACGGTGGAAAGGGTCATCTCCAAAGTCTGTGGAATGCGATTGCGAAAGTGGTGTCGTCCGGGACAAGAGAAGGCAATGAAGAGCATATTCATGGAGACTCGTAGATGGATCAGAAATGCTCGGAAGGACGTGGAGCAGGCATTAGAACGCGATTACGATTGATTTGATTGAAATGTTAAAATTTACGAGAGTATGAGAGATAGTTTGAAATAAGACCTTAGCTATTATAAGTGTTTAATTATGAGAAACCCTATGATTTGAAATTTTGTTTTGATACTCAGATTTTGTGAGAATAAATTAAGTGTTTGTGATTTAATCTCTTTATATATTGTGGTAAGTTTGTTATTTGTGTGTAAGAGAAAATTGTTTTATTATTTTAGAAAAGATGGAGGGAGAAGTTAACAACGGCAACAACAATGGCAATCAAGGCAACGACAATCAAAATGGCAACAACAATGGTGATGGTGGAAATGTATTCGACCAGCTAGCCGAGACTCTAGCTACACTCGTGAATCAGCAACCCAGACAGCAGAATGTCGTCTCTCAGTTCAAGCGTTTGAACCCACCAACTTTCGATGGGGCAACTGATCCGGCCATAGTCGAGATGTGGATACAAGAGATGGAGAAAGCTTTCGGACTGCTAGGGAGCAATGAAGAACAGAAGGTTACTTTAGCTGTGTATCAACTGCAAGGAAGTGCTTACGATTGGTGGCTCATGGAACAAAGAAAGAACGAGACTGCAACCACTGAGGGTGGCCCTGAACCATATACATGGGAAAAGTTCAAGAAGGCTCTAGAAGATAAGTACTTTCCGAGAACCATTCGTCTACAAAAGGAAAGAGACTTTATTCGGCTCGAGCAGGGAGGAAAGTCCGTTGTGGAATACGAAGCAGAATTCGCAAAGCTTGCAAAATATGCACCGACATTAGTTGCTGATGAGACTAGCCGAGCAAGAAGATTGGAAGAGGGACTGCGAAGCGACATCAGGAATTCTGTGGCATATTTTGAACTTCAGACGTACGAGGCTGTGCTCAACAAGGCATTGGTGATCGAGAGGGGTCTGGCAGAATCTGAAAAGGCAACAAGCAACTGGAACAAGAAGAGGTTCGCTCCAACAAGTGGATTTTCGTCTCAAAGAGAACCTTTCAAGAAGCCACACGTGTACGATAATATCGGAGGACAGGGTGATCGAGAGAAGTGTTCGAGGTGCGGTAAAAATCATCCGGACAAGGACTGCCGATGGAATAGGGGTACCTGTTTTCACTGCGGAGAAGTAGGACACAAGATTTCGGAGTGCCCACATAACCCACCGCCAAGGAAGAAAGCTGATAAGAAGATGGGTGTTGGACGTGTGTTTCAGCTCACTGGAAGTCGCACCAACTATTAAGGTATGATTTATTTTCTTCGTGATTTATTTTATTTTACTATTGTGAATTTGGGGTCCAAATTCTTTTAAGGAGGGAAGAATGTAAAACCCCCGTTAAATTTTAATTTTATTTTATTATTGGATATTAGATTTTTAAGTCATTTTTAGATAATTATATTAATTAGTAATATTTAGAATTCTTTTTGTGCAAGATATTTTGAGTAAGGATGATATTTGTTATTAAAGGAAAGAAGTGTGAAAATATTTTAGAGAATCAGTATCATTTAATTTAAGATATATATGTGAATTAGAATATTTTAATTTACATATTACTTGGAGAGATTGTACGAAAGATTTAAGATTTTCCTTAATTAATTTAGGGTTTTGTGCTTATATAAGAAACCCCTTAGAATACTTTGAGACTCGTACAGATCTCACTTCACCAACAACAGGTATGTTCGTCACTTGACTATTAGCAAACAATGATTTTGTGTGCTATTTATATACGTTCATCATGAGTTTTGAATTATATATAAATTTGTGCCTATCGATTACTATGCGTCTATGCCTACTTGTGTAGTTATGTGCTACAAATTGTATACGTGAATGCAATATTATGAGTTTAAAGACTTGCATGTGTGCTTCCAGTTTTTTTTGTAATATTAAATTAGTCTAATGTGATTCCTGCTATTCGTACCTTTATTTTTGGGCTTTGCCATGGATTTTAAATAAATATATGTATATGCGGAGTTCATGTTTTAATCATGTCATATTGATTTTATCATCATCAATTGTCAATCACTTCAATTTGTTAGATAGCACCCATGTCTAATTTATGTGTAAAATTATTATTAATAATTTATTTTTATTTTATAATTTAATTATTAATGATATTTTTATTTTGGTTGTTAAAATCCGACGATACTCTAGCTACAGTTACAAAAAAAAAAATTAGAACTACCTATACTTGATTTAGGATGATGTGTTGATTTAATTAATTAATTAATTAATTAATTTATGGCATGTAATTCTTAATTTTGGAATAATTTATTATTGATTTACCAATTATTTATATGTATATAAATATATATAAGGTTTGTTTTAATCAATATTTTAGTTTTGGCCATGAATTTGGTTTGTTTAATGCGTAGTTGAGTTGGTAGTGTTCTGTATAAATTAGTTACGTTAACATACATGCATGCATAGTGTATTGAATTATGTACATAGCAATTTATTTGTTAAGAACCTGGAAACCATAATGACCTTTCTACAATCTTACATTTTAACTAGAAAAGTCCGTTTATGCCATGTTGGGCTTAAAGCCCATTAGATTTTGTTTTATGTAATTTGTTTTGTTTAAAGTACTTGGTCCCTTGGTTTTCTTTGTATATTGTTAATATTACAAAATCTGTCCAGCTAGACCTTATATGACTCGTGTGATTTGAGTAATTGTTAATTTGTTGTACAGATTCTTTGTAAATAGTTGATTAATTGTTTTGGCATTTGCTATTTAATTTTAGGATTTGTTCGTGCAATTATTTCAGTATTTAGTGTCGACTTCGAGGTAAGTACCTTTTGACTTACTTTTATTTTCTAAAAAGATTTTGATATTGTGATTTCGATTTCGTATAAGATATAAGATATTGTTTCGAACTGTATAAGATATAAGATACGAGAATCTTTGAATCCCTCAGTCTCTACGTTTCGAACCCGTTCGTAATTTACGCTATAGTTCCGGAACTAGCCTTTGATACCCTTAGTAGGCGCACAAGTGTGCAACTTTAGATACCTATTAAGGGCGCGTAATTATTGAACTTTAGATGCCGGTCACTGGCAAAGTGTGACGAAAAGAATAAGAATAAGAATAAGATGCCGGTCACTGGCAAAGTGTGGCCGTAGAGCAAGACTGTGGTATTTTCGATTTTCGTTTCGTGTTATTTCTGTTTTCTGCTTCTGTTTCTAGTTTAAATTCTGTATTTTGAAAATATAAAACTTTGGGTTGGAATTGTTTTCGTAAATGTTTTGCAAACTTATATTTGATTCTGAAAATGGTTTTATTAAAACGCCCACTGATTTTTAAGAACATCTGTTAGTCAATTTGTACTTGCTGAGCTGTGTAGCTCACCCCTTTTCTAATATTTCAGGTTTGATTTTTGGAAGCTTATTGAGAATAAGATGTGAACTTGTGGACCTTCGTGCTAGCTATTTTAGATGCAATTATTGGAAAAGTTTTATCGTATTACTTGAATAACTTGTCAGTACTTTATTAGACAGTGATTATTGAATATTGTATTTATGGAGCTGCGTCTCTGAATTTATGTTTTTTTTTTAATATTGAGTTTGACCGGTGCTTTGACTTTGTGGAAATTTTAATTTTATTTGAATAAAGATTCCGTTTTATGTTAGTTTCGAATTTAGAATTAATAGTCCGAAAAGTCGGGCTGTTACACCGATCAAACCAAACTTACATGAAAAAACAAACAATACAACATGGGAAAATAAGTTTTTACCATTTGATCATCAACAACACTAGGAGGCTCAGCAACAGCAACAATAGGCTCATTAGCAGCAGCAACAGCAACAACAGGCTCGTTAACAGCAGCCACAGTAGCAATATCAGTCTCCTCGGACTAAAAAATAAACATTGGATCGATAAACCCAAAACTTACATTCAAAAAACAAAACAAAACAACATATTAAAAAAAAGACTAAAAAATAAACAATAGATGAAATGAAGAGGAGTTGTTACCTGATGATCAACACTCTCTTCATAAATGAAGAGAAGTTGTTGATCATCTACACAATACTTCCTTGCATTAAAATCCGTAAGAGCCTTCTTGCATTCCATTTGAGATGGATAAACAAGAAGACACTTCCCATTCAATATTTCAACCTTAACCTCCGGAGAAAGTACCAACGTGGTTCGAATTTGGTCAATGCTAGTTCCACTCGGCACTCCGAACACTGCTAGAGTCCTTCCTTTGTCCTCCATGTCTACGTGAAAACAACAGAAAAGTTATAAAATGTTACATGACACATAAATCAACAAACTAAGAAAAAGCTATAAAATGTTACATGACACATAAATCAACAAACTAAGAAAAAGCTATAAAATGTTACATGATACATAAATAAAAAAACTAAGAAAATTGTTCTATTATTCATCTGCTACAGAGAGGGAGAGGGAGGGAGACCTTAGCAAATAGTTGTAGAAAAAATGTGTATAACCTAGTGTATTATGTATATATGCTGAAGCCTGAAGGTGAATATTTATGTTGTGAAATAGACCTATAGATGTTATCATTAGTACTTTAAGGGTAGGGGTAGGGGTAGCAGGGGAATTGGGACGGAAGCCACAATGAAAAATTTACCAGCTAACAATTTTCAATAGTTTTCATTAATTTATCTTGCAGGCAGATACCGAACATAACTCGACTATTACTCGAAACTATTGCACAAATTTTTTTTAATTGTACGAAATAAATGATTATAATATATTAAATTGCCTGATGTAATTGACTCGAGCAACAAAAATACAATTTTTCTGATTATAGTCCCGTTGGAGATGTTCAAAAAAGTCTGAAACCCAAAATTCGGTCCGATCCGGAAAAAAAACTCAAGAAATCTTGCTCGAAAAAGTCTGATCCGATTCGGCCCGGCCCATGGGCCTAAGATGGGCTTCCTATTTTTTATAAAGCCTAGCCCGGCCCGAAACCCGAAAAATCCGGTTAAAACCCCGGGCTTTTAAAAAGTTCGGACAAAAGCCCGGTTCGGCCCGGATAAAAACCCGGGCTTTTTAAAAAATCCGAATTTTTATATATAAAATCTAAAAATATATAATATTTTTAATAAATTTCAAGAATATTAAAATTAGAAATAGAGAGGATGTGAAGGATCATGAGACTACGAAGAATCAACAATATGCAGGACAAACCCTTCTTTCTAGAAGACTTATTGAGTTTAGAGGATTGCTTCTCGAGATGGTCATATATATATATATATATATATATACGAGAAGATTTATAAGGTTTACGGCCGGCTTAAAGCATAACGCAGATTATGAGCAAAAAATTCTTGAGTTGCAGTGATGTTTTATGATAAAAACAAGTATTATGCTAGTAATTTTTTAGTATTAGATTCTGTGGTGTCTCTTCTTGTGTATTATGAATTCTAGAAGTTCAGGGGTGGGGTGTAACTCTTTAGAGGTTGTTTCTTTTGTAAAGATTTTCTTTTTTTGTATATTAATATATTAGCTTTGTAAAAAAAGACAAAAATTAAGAAAAAAGGTCGAATAAAAGCCCGATCCGCAGGAACGGACGGACGCACCATATGACCGCCGGTGGCCGTGGCCAACCCCACCAGACTTTGAGTAGAAGCTTAGTTGTATGTACATATATGTACAATTGTAGTTAGTTATTTTGGATCACTCGCCCCCGCTATTATCAGAATTTAATTGATCGGTTGGCTCAATAGGCAATAATATAAGCCTAGAAATTATATAAAGAATACAATCATCATTCGTTAGTTCAGTTATTATTATTATTTTTTATGTATGTAAAGAGAGAAACTAGACTTCAAAGAAAAATGGAGGACGAATTTTTCACAGATTGTTTAATGTTGTATATTGGGAAAAATTGCTCGTAATATTAATATAAATGCTATGGTAGATAATTTACGTGACTTAAAAGAGCGACGATCTCAATTTTGACATATTAAAACAAATTTTGTTTTTTGAAGCCGTATTAAAACAATTTTTATTTTTATTTATTACAGATTTTATTTTGGCCCCCCTTAAGAAGATTTCTTCGTCCGCCCTTGTCGATCCTGGCCCAATCTCGTTCGGCCCGTGAATTTAAAACGGGCCTCATATTTTAGAAAAGTCCGACCGATGTGATCCGATTTTTGAAAAAACTCGATCCGATCCAATTTTTAAAAAATCCAAATTTTTTAAAATTCGAATAAAATCCAATCCGAAGTACTTTTTTGTGCATCTCAAAGTCCAGCATGCCCATCAAAACGAGCTATTAGCTTATCTTTCAATATGAGCAGTGTTGTAGATTTCGGAAATCAGAATTATTCGGTTGATGTACAGATTTACGATTTATCGGGTGATTTAGTTGAAAAATCGACGATTTATCGGCAATTTTTCAAAAATCAACCGATTTTTGGTTCATTTATCGACGATTTTTCAAAATCGACCAATTTCTATAACAATGAATATGAGTGTGAAAAGGAGGGTCAAACCAACGTCATGTATTATGACGTAAAATGATGAGAGTGTGAACCAAAACTATAAAAATTTGGCATCCTTTGATACTTTCCTAAAATAAACCCGAAATTCGATCCAAACAAGAAACCCGAAAAAACTCGACACACAAGCACACACACACAGATATATATATATATATATATATATATATATATATATATATATATATATATATATATATATATATATATATATATATATATAGGGTCTTGTTCTAATAGAAACTAACTTAGAATAGAAACTAGAAACTAAACCTAAATTAAATATTTCAGGCTAATCTAATGACCAAATTAGGGGTACTCCAATACATTAAACGTTTAAAATTATTTTCTCTATTCAACAAAAATATAAAAAAATTAAAAAATTAAAAAAAAGTTAATGTTCACGTGATGACGTGGCACGTGAACAGTAAATTTTTTTAAAAAAATTTATTTATTTTTTTTATATTTTTGTTGAATAGAGCCAAGAATTTTAAATGTTTTTTTGTGAAGGTGCCCCTAGCGGGGCCATTAAAATAAATGAAATATAATTTATTTAGTGTAGGTTTCTAGTTTCTATTCTAAGGTTGGTTTCTATTTGAACGCTAGCCTATATATATATATATATATATATATATATATATATATATATATATATATATATATATATATAGTTGCACTTCAGGAAGAACACCTTATATATATGATCCAACCCGTTTATAACCATTCATCAATAAAATAAAGGGCTGGGATGAATAGCATTACGCTCTATTATATAGCGTACTACGCTATATAATACAGCGTAAGCAACTTTACAATTATGCCCCTCAGATCTGTTTTTAACTTACGCTATATTTTAGAGCGCATGCGGTTTTTTTTCAAAAACCGGGTTTTTAACATAATAGAGCGTATTGTGGTTGAATAACATATCATCTCTTGTAAAATTAAACCTCCACAAACCACAAACCTTCACAAACCACCGGAAAATCGGAAGTTAAACGCAAAACCACCGGAAAATCAGAAGTAAAGCTCATCATTTCTTCATATAAAGTGAGTAATTTCATCATTTCGTGTATCTATATATCATCGTGTACATGTATGTATGTATGTATATATCATCATCATCTAATTGTAGATTTGTGTACATGTATGTATGTATGTATGTAGATTTTTGTATATATATGTTACGACTGGATTTCTGCCGGACCCTGTTCGGTCGGACCTACAATGAAGAAGAATGCGAGGGTTTGGCCCCCCGATTCACCTCCGGTGTGAGAATAAGTCAGTCGGTTCTTCGTAGGTAATAGTGAACGTTAAGAGTTTGTGTTTTTGTAATATGTTAAGTGAATGAAGAAAATGATACAACCTGTATATTAATCCCCTTTCGTTTCTCACCACCTGTCGTGCAGATAATCATGGAGGTAACCGTTTGATGATGGAGATCGTGTGCCCTAAAGGGCCAGGAACTATTGGGAGTAAATGGGCCTCGGTCGTTCTGGATAACCGAATAAACCTGTTACACAAGCCCACTAAGGGCTTCGATGATGGGCCTCCAACATGTCCCTGGGCTTCCATCAGGCTTTGATCGAATGAAGTGCATCAATCTGTCAGTCTTTTGGTCCATCTTCGGGAAGCTTCATTGAGCAGCCACAGTGTTTGATCAGAATTCTCAAAAGGTCGCGTCTTTTCCCCGCTAACACGCGCCTTGCACAATAGGATACAACTGTCTCCATTTAAGACAAGCACATATCTCTAGGCTCATCTCCACCGTAGATTCCAAACGCCTTTTATCTTGGCTGTCAATCATCTATAACGTTTCCTTGTCCTTGTCCATTCCACTCCCATATATATTCATGATACGTTACTCTTATTCCCATTTTTCGACTATCTGTATTTCCTTTTTTCTCTAAAAACCTCTAAACGAATTGTGAGGAGCCATTGGTCCCAGAATCTCTCGCCCGGAAACGCCAAGTTCACCAGTACCTGTCGAAGTTCATCTTCAGAAGTTTCATCCACAGGAACTTGATCTTATAAGCCACTTTCAAACCAGTAAGTTTTTACTCTAATCTTCCAGTGCATTTCTCGTATGTTGCTTTGCTATCATCTTATTTTGGCACACACTTTACACAGGAACATATAAATATAAGTTTTTGGTATATGCATGCGTAGGCAAGATGGTTTGGTATGTACAGTTCTTTAGTTTAAATGCAAGTAAGTTCTGGGGTTTAGCGTGTCATTTTTAGGATTTTCCCCTTTTGTAGAGTCTTTTTGGGGTTCTGGGGTTACGTAAATGTTCTTCCTGGGCCCAAGGGGTTAGAGGTTGTTTCCCTGACAAAGAACATTCTTCGGCATGTTCGTGCTCGTAGAACAGTCTTCGGATCCTTTGGGCCTAATGGGCAGCGGGTGTCCGACCGATCTTGGCCCTCTATACTCGGCCTTCAGCGACATGTTATCCCAAGTTTCTATTTTTCCCCCGAGTACATGGCTAATCTCTATGTTTCCGTATTCAGGGTATGGATTGGCCCGATGCCCAAGAACCTAGCCCCTACTCGGCCATGGAGCACTTCGACCATGTGGACCGATTTCCAGCGGCTAACCTTAACTCGGTGTTGACCGAAGAAGACGTTGCCTCTGAAGATGACCTTATTTATCATACGCTTACTTCAGACAGTCCTCACGGGAAGTACTGGTTAGGTGTGTCTGAACGAGCGTTCTATTGTGGTCTTAGATTCCATCTTCTTCCCATAATTATACGCTTCTTAATCCGAACGGGAATTGCTTTAGGGCAATTGGACCCGAACAGCTTTATTCATTTCAATACCTTTCAAACTCGTTGTGTGAAGGCTGAGGTTGAGCCTAGATTGTCCCTGTTCTTCCACCACTATGACTTCAGGAAAAATGGTAAAACTGCTAGCTTTTATACTGTGGCCCGTAGAACCGGTCGAGCTGACTGGGCCGCTACGAATTCCAGTAATCGGGGGTCGCATGATAAATGGTTATTTGTCTGTGGTCCCAAATTAGACAACTATAGAGCATGGAGAGAGGTCGAACCCCACGATGTTATCGCTCCGGAGATGGACGACGAGGACAGGGCGGATTATGCAAAAATTAGCCGACTGATGAACCCGAACAAATTTCCTCTGTCTTTGACCCGCGATAAAGGGTTCTTAAAAGCCCTTTGGGGTAACGGTAATCGTAATTTTCCTTTACTCGTACTTGCTTATTTTACTCTGTTTGCTGACCAATCTCTCTTTTCTTGATGGCAGTGTCTACAAAGGCAGATATGTCTAGGAGGCTGGCCGAGAAGGCGGCCAAGAAAAAGGCCGACCTCGAGGCAAGACAGCTTCAGGCATCTGGTGGTTCTCAGGCGGCTCCTGATCACCCCGTTCAAAGCCCTTCTCGTGACTCCGACCGTACCATTGTTGCACCTGCTTCTTCGGAAGGTTTCTTTGAGAATACCTTGGACAACACCACCAAGAGGGGGTGAGGTCCAGATGATTTCCTTCAGACCTATCGCCCTGCCTGGGGAATCTTGACCACGGACAGCTTTGCTTCTAAGGCCTCTGCGGAGTCGAAGGAGGTGGCTCAGGATTTTCTGAAGGCGATGATTCTGCCAGCCGGTCGCCCCACCTACGCTTCTTCGGTCGTAACCTAGCTGTCCCCCAGTATTTAAGGGGTTTTGAAATGGTTAAGGTTCCAGTCGGTCGGTGAAATATACTTCCCCCGGCCTTAGCTAATGTCAAAGAAACTTAAATACTAAGACATTTATAAGGATCCAAATTTCGTTCGGTCGGCCCCAGATTTGGGTCCGTTAAGCCTTTGACTGAAATAATGTACTTAAAGCCCTCAAACAGGTTAAAGGACGCGTGTTTCGTTCGGTCGGCCCAAACATGGGTCTGTTAAGCTGTATTTCATGTACTTAACCATTTGGTTTTCATTTGTACTTAACTAATAGCTATTGATGTGAAAATGGAGCAAACAATCTTTCATTAATCTTGTAAAAACTCATACATAGTTTCAGATTACCGATTGATGCTTACTTAGGGAATTCAAAACCAACTTGCATGAAGCAAAAATACTGAATTAAAAAGCTAGAAAATGTATCCAGTAAGCTTACTGGTAAAAACGACGAAGATGAGCGGCATGCCAGGTGTTCTTAATTGGGCTGCCGTCCGGATGAGATAATTTGTAGGTGCCCGGTCGAACCGCTTCGATCACCACATAGGGACCTTCCCAGTTGGGCATAAGTTTACCTTGCTTAGCCGGCATTGAAGTAGCCAGCTCCCGAAGCACTAAGTCTCCAACTTGGAAAGATCTTTTCTTTACTCCCGAATCATAGTACTGTGCTGCTTGACGCTGGTACCTTAAGTTTCTTCGGTGAGCTGCTTCCCTTTCCTCCTCTAGTAAATCAACGTTCGCCCATAGTCCAAACTCGTTCGTCTCCACATTAAACACCTGTGTTCGATAAGACTCTAAACCGACTTTGACTGGCAGAAGAGCATCTGTTCCGAAGGTTAACTTGAATGGTGTTTCCCCGGTTGAGGATCTTGCTGTCGTTCGGTATACCCAAAGAACCCAAGGTAACTCTTCGGCCCAAAGTCCTTTGGCTTCTCCCAACCTTTTCTTGATCCCATCGAAAATAATTTTGTTGGCCGCTTTGATTGCCCCATTTCCCTGAAGATGCCCGACTGAACTAAATTTCTGTTGAATTCCGAACTGGGCCAAAAACTTCCGGAACTTTCTTCCAATGAACTGGGTCCCATTATCGGATACGCATACCATAGGAATGCCAAATCTTAAAATTACCTGTTCCAACATGAAATTCTTTGCCGCCTCTTCGGTGATAACTGAAAGTGGTCTGGCTTCTATCCACTTGGTCATGTAGTCGATCACCATAATACAGTACTTGGCTTGTTTGGTACTGGTAGGCAAGATCCCTACGATGTCAACTGCCCACATAGAAAATGGAATGGGGCTAAGGACCAAGGACATCTCTTCGGGAGGTTGCTTCGGGATGGTACAGAATAGTTGGCACTGCTTGCACTTCTTAGCATACTCAGTTGCATCTTCTTTCATTTTCGGCCAGAAAAACCCCTGCCTCAGAATCTTGAGGGCTAAGGATCTTCTTGCCAGGTGTTCTCCGCAAATCCCCTCATGAACTGTTCGAGGGCTAACTGTTGTTCTTCTTTGTCTAAGCATCGAAGAAGTGGTTGAGTTGCTGACCTTCTGAACAAACGGCCTCCAACCAAAGTGTAATTGGCCGACCGATGTTTCACCTTTTGTGCCTCCCTTTGGTCGAGCGGCAAAGTTCCCTTATCCAAGAATGCCCTGATTGGTGTCATCCAGTTAACTCCTTGATGAATTTCCATGCACTATTTTTTGTCTATCGAAGGCGTCTTTGCTTCGGTCAAATAAATTGCCTCATTGAGACTTTGGGTTTCTGCCGAGACTAGCCTAGATAGAGCGTCTGCTCGACTATTGTTTTCTCTTGCTACCTGGCTCAACTCGAATGACTTAAAAAACTGAATATTCTCACGTACCTTTAGGGCGTAGGCCTTTGTTCGAGGGTCCTTCTACCCATATTCTCCCATAAACTGCTTCACTACCAACATTGAGTCGTTGAATGCCCTGAGGTGCTTGACTTCCAAGGATTTTCCTAAGTCCAAACCTGCTAGTAGGGCTTCGTACTCGGCTTCATTATTCGTCAGAGGGAAGGTGAACCTGATAGCCTGACATATTTCAAATCCATCCGGACTTGTTAGAATTAACCCTGCTCCACACTTTTCTTTGGCGACTGAACCGTCGACAAACAACTTCCATTTTCCTGGTTCCTGAATCAACTGCTCTTCGGGAGCCAAGTCCTTCGGTCCCGAGAATGAACATTCTACCATAAAATCCGCGAGTGCTTGGGCTTTGATCGAAGTTCTCGGAGTGTACTCCAAATCGTGTTCCCCCAGTTCGATCGCCCAAGCTACTACTCTGCCCGATGCCTCTGGTCTTTGCAAAATCTTCTTCAAAGGTTGGTCTATTATAACATTGATCGTTCTTCCCTAAAAATAATGCCTCAGTTTTCTGGCGGCCATTACCAACCCGTAGGCGAACTTCTCTGCGTTCAGATATCTAGTTTCTGCATCCTTGAGAATATGAGAAACGTAGAAGACCGGATGCTGATTCCCCTCATGTTCTTTGACCAGTACAGCTCCAAGTGTTCGGTCATTAACAGCTAAGTACAACTGCAAAGTTTCTTTCGGGTCTGGCCTAATTAAGATTGGGGCTTTCACCAAGTATTCCTTGATCTCCTCAAACTATTTCTGACAATTTGGCCCCCACTCGAAATTCTTTGACCCCGAAGTACTTCAAAAAACAGCAAGGCCTTTTCGGCCGACCTGGAGATGAACCTCCTCACGGCTGCTAACCGTCCGGTCAGCTTCTGGATATCTCTGATCGTCTTCGGTGCTTCCATGTCAATGACTGCCTTGATCTTTTCTGGATTTGCCTCAATTCCTCGGATAGTGACCATGTAACCCAAAAACTTGCCACTGTGTACTCCGAACGTGCACTTATTCGGATTAATCCGCATGTTGTTCTTTCTGAGCATTTCGAAACATTCCCTTAAGTCTTCTGCATGGTCCCTGAAGAGGGATTTAACTATCATGTCATCCACATAACATTCCATGTTCCGACCGATCTGCGTCTTGAATACCTTGTTGATCATCTTTTGAAAGGCTGCCCCCGCGTTCTTCAGTCCGAAAGGCATCTTGATAATGATCTGGTGGTACCCTGAGAAGTCATCCAAGAAACTGAGTATTTGATGCCTCGAAGTGGCATCTATCAGCTGATCAATGTTCGGCAAAGGATAATGATCCTTCGGGCAATGTTTGTTCAAATCGGTGTAATCCACGCACATTCTCCACTTACCATTTAATTTTTTAACCACCACCACGTTCGCCAGCCAGTTGGGGTAGTCAATCTCTTCAATAAAGTTCGCTTCAAGTAGCTTTTCGACTTCGGCCTGAATTACCTTTCGCCTTTCCATGGCGAAATTCCTTTTCTTCTGCTTCACGGGTTAGGCATCGGATTTGACATTGAGGCAATGTTTTACGACCGATGGGTCCAACCTTGGCATATCTTCGGGATCCCACGCAAACACGTCGTGGAATTCCCTAATGACCTCAATGACCTTCTTTCTCAGTTCGGGTTACATACTCTTCCCAATCTGTATCATCTTTCCAGACTGGACTACATACAACTCTACTTCCTCAGTTTCGGCAGCTGGCTCGGCAATTGGACTAGACAAATCGGCCCCAAACTTTTCTAGTTCAATGTTCAGTAGTTGGTGGCTGCCCCCGGCCTCATTTTCATTTCTTTTTCTCTTACCAGCTTCAGTCATTTCCACATCTCGGTCTTTTTCAAGATCTTCCAACATAATAATTCGCGCGGCCTTCTGGTCGCCTCTCATCTCTCCGATTCCATGATCGGTTGGGAACTTCAATTTTAGATGGAAGATGGATGACACGGCCTGAAAGAGAGATAAGGCTGGCCTCCCCAAAATGCTATTGTATGGGATGTCAACCCGAACCACATAGAATTTAGCTTCTTTAACCACTGTGTAAGGTGCCTTCCCCAGCATGACTGACAATGTGATCGTTCCCTCAATCGGTACGGGCTGATTTCCGAAGCCATATAGTGGTGCCTCATGGCATGGCTCTAGTTGTTCGCCCCCGAGATTCATTTTACAATATGTCCGGTGATATAGAATATTAACCGAACTTCCTTCATCGACCAGCACTTTCCAAATCTTGTTTTCCCCGATGATTGGGTTTATAACAAGTGGATCTTCGTGCAGCCATATCACATCTTCAAAGTCGTCTTCCGTGAAAGAGATCGGAAGTGGTTGCTTGGCTGTACTTGACTGGTAGAGGCTTTAGATTTTCCTGGCATACTTCTTTCGGGCTATTTTGCTGTCCTGATCAAGTATGGTTCCTCCCGATATGGTTCTCACTTTGCCTCTGTAACTCTCTGACCCTTCAGCATCTCTAGCAACCTTCTTCTTTTCTTTCGACTCGAGCTTATCTCTCAAATCTTCTACAAACTGGGTTAACTCTCCTTCTTTGATCATTTTCTCAATTAACTTCTTCAAGTGGTAGCATTCATTGGTGTTATGACCCTTATCCCGATGATGATCGCAGTACTTGTTTTCATTCCTTCTATTTTCAGGGGTCTTCAGCCTGGCCGGTCGAACGAACCCAGGCTTACCCTTTATCTCATGGAGAATCTTTGAGATAGGTGTGTTGAGTGGTGTGAACACGGTACTATCTCTATCTCACCTCCGCTCGACCCCCTTATCAGGCCTTGTGTCATTCAACCTACTTTTGACATCACCGCGACCCCTTCGATCGTCCCTCCTATCACTTCTTCTATCATCCATATCATGCTTTTTACTATCCTTATACCCCCCCAATTGATTCCAACTTCCTCCTAATTGCCTCACCCCACAAATAGATATCATTCAAATTCTTAGGAGGAACATCATAAAGAGAGGACCGAAGTTTCTTACCTTTAACGGGGTCGAGACCTGCGGCCAAGAATTCTGCTGCCTTCACTCTATCCAGGTTAGTGACCATTCCAGCTTCTTCTTCAAACCTTGCCAAGTAATCCCCCAACTCTTCGTTCAGCCCTTGTCTGCAGTGAATCAGGGCCTCCGTGTCTTTCTCTCTTCGGCACAAATGAGAGTAGTGCCTCAAGAATTTCTTCTTAATCTGCTCGTATGCGCCAATCGACCTGGGTCTGAGCGACCGATACCACATTGACGTTGGCCCTTTGAGGTAGGTCTTGAACATCTTGCGAAGCATCACGTCACAGTGCCCCATACCAGTCATGAGGGATTCGTACTTCTCACACTGGTCTTCGGGGTCACCCTTCCCGTTAAACTCATGCATTTTTGGGAACTGCCTTCTCGGAGGTGGTCGGAACTGCTCAATATCTTTAGTCACCACGGGCTCATGGCTTATCTTTCTTTCTCCAAACATAACCTTTTCCAGCCTTCGGATTCTATCATCAGTGTGAGGTCCTTCTTCTTCCGAGTCGGAGGAATATACTACCTTTGACCGGGTTCTTTTAGAGTGCGATTCAGAGTTCCATGACTCATCTTCATCATCTCTGACTCTCTTCTCCCTTCAGTCTTCAGGCTCCGAGTCTTCGGCTTCTAAGGCCTCGCGGAGCGCCTTCTCTTGTAACTCGATCTCTTCTCTCTTGAGTTTTAGGGCTTGCAACCTTAATCGATCGGCTTCTCTCTTCTTGGCCAATTTTTCCGCATCCCTGTTGTTCTTTTCTCTATCAGCCTCCTTCCGCTTCCCTTTGGCTTTCTGCTCTTCTCGCCATTTCAGAAGCATCTCTCGTTGTTCTTCGGGAGACGGTATGTCCCCTTCTTCATCAAAAGTCAGCAGCCTTGGGGTGATAAGAGTTGTCCTCGGGATGACAGGAGGAGTGGTGCGGCTGTCTCCAGCCACGGTGTTGCCATCGATTACGGGCGTTTCTTCCATCGTCATAGCTTTTAGTAAATCCCAACACAAACGTATCTCTGCGTTCCCACAGACGGCGCCATATGTTACGACTGAATTTCTGCCGGACCCTGTTCGGTCGGACCTGCAATGAAGAAGAATGCGAGGGTTTGGCCCCCCGATTCACCTCCGGTGTGAGAATAAGTCAGTCGGTTCTTCGTAGGTAAGAGTGAACGTAAAGAGTTTGTGTTTTTGTAATGTGTTAAGTGAATGAAGAAAATGATAGAACCTGTATATTAATCCCCATTCGTTTCCCACCACCTGTCGTGCAGATAATCATGGAGGTAACCGTTTGATGATGGAGATCGTGCGCCCTAATGGGCCAGGAACTATTGGGAGTAAATGGACCTTCGTTCGTATATGGGCCTCGGTCGTTCTGGATAACCGAATAAACCTGTTACACAAGCCCACTAAGGGCTTCGATGATGGACCTCCAACAATATATTTTGAATTTTCGAATTAAGGTTCGAATTTTTGGATTAATTTAGAATTAGGATAGAATTAGTGTCGAATTAAGGTCGAATTAAGGTTTAAATTTCTAGATTTGTGGATAAAGTTTGCATTTTAAAGTTTATTGGATCGATTAAATTTTGGATTAAAGTTTGAATTTGTGGATAAAGTTTGAATTTGTGTAGTTTGGATTTTTTTTTTTTGAATGTATTAAAGTTTTTTGTATGTATTGGATTTTAGATGGAAGATTTTTGTGGTCCGGTTGATCGTTCTCTCCTTACCGACCAAGATAACCATATAAGTAGTAGAATATGGGTTGGTGATCATCGAGATAAACTTACAATCCGTCAAAGTACCTCGTTGCTTAATCAATGGGGAATTAGAGTCATATCAAATTCATCTTTTACAACATTGAAGTTTCGGAATGTTTACCAACCCAAGAACCGTTATGCAAAATGATGTGTCTTTAATTAATTACGTCATTAGTGGAGCGTTGGAGGTCGGAAACCAACACATTCCACTTTACTTTCGGGGAGATGACGGTGACACTTGAAGATGTACATGTTGACGGGGCTTCTGGTTGTTGGAGAGGCGATAACTTTGGGTGACCTATTTAACGTAAAAAAAATTTGGTTACGTGATTGGCCGGATCCGACACTCTCATTTAAGGAAAGGGAGGATGCTTTGGATAGAAGTGGCGTGAAATTAAACCATTTAAGGAAGAGATATCAGAAGTACCCGAATAATTGTGCTTATTTTATATAGTGACTGGCTGTATGAGTTATTGTCACTGGCATTATTATTAGCATTATTACTACTCTATGTATTAGTGAGAAGCCCATAAAAGTGAAGCAAACAATTTAAGATATTACATTTAGGTTAAACTATATATATCTACCTAAATTTATATTTAATTCTTCTTTTAAAGCCCTATAGTTTTCTGAAAAGGAGTAACCGTCACTTCTAATTTCTAAAGAGAAGAGTGACCATCAATTCTAAAGACTATTTGAAAATCGATAATAATTACTGCATACAATTTTTTTCTTTTCTTTGAAATAAATGTAATTCATTAAGTCATAAAATTTTCGGATAATATTGCCTCCAACAAATAAATCGGAGGAGACGAGATTACAACGAAATTATTTAACTCATAAGGTATTTTAGCTATGCTATGAGCAATCTTGTTCGCTTGTTTCCGAACAAAACTAACTTATTCGTTACTTTTTGTAAATTGGTAGTCAACCGCTTATGATAAACAGTGGAAAAAGTCAAAACGAGCAATGTTATTCACGAGTAGTAAAGTATTTAGTACTAATTAATTATAATATCCAATTCGTTAGTATCTACACAACAAATTGAGTGTTGTATATTGTATTTCTACGAAAAAGAATTGTTAAAGAAAAAAATATAGAGTACTTGTATAACATGACCCGATTTAACTATTGAGTATTGTTCAATTTTTTTTTACAAAATGTAAATTATAAATTAATACATAATAACAAACATAATTATCTGGTATTTACTAATTCAAGAATCCCATATATATACGTATGTACTACGCGTATATGCATTTCCACTGAAAACTACTGTATCAGTTTTTGGGTATTTGCATAAAAAGAAAAGTGTCCCAAATATACCAGACAATATATAGAGGTAGGTGGTGGGACAGAATTGAAGGTCTATTCATGATGTATCAATATATGTAACATCGCAAATTAAATTTTTTTTTATGTCTAACATATAGTAGAATCTACAATCCCTTGCACTCAAAAGACAGCAAAGATGTTTCGAAACGAGAACAATATTTACCATTACTTTGAGAAAAAACAAGAGAAAAATACCATCGAGTACAGTACTAGGACCAAAATTTACGTAATTTTTTTCTTTCGAAAGAATAAATTCACTACTCATCAACACTTTCCCGTTTCCAAATTCCAAAAGTCTGAAAATGATAATGATATTAATGACTCGCAGCATGTTCTAAAACTTCTAAAAACAAAATAGTGTATTTTTAAAATATATTTAAAAACTCATGAAATGTACCAGCGAAACGTTCGTTTTATGAATATGTTAATTGTATTCCCTCCATCCTTCTTATTTTTTTATAATTTTTTTCGCTAGTTACCTTTTATTGTCTACTTACTTATGAGGAATCATGATGTACGAACATTCGAACGCATAAATCCCCCTTGCCTAGTGATGACAATTTGTACGGATTCGGTGAATATCCGATCCATTTTAACCTAAATGAGTTTATTTGAATTCGAAATTTTCGGATTTGAATTCGGGTTTGGGTTTAATTTTTAAATCCGAATCAATTTCGGGTGGGGTTTGGGTTTTGGCAATACCGACCCGAAACTCGTATCAAACCCGATCTGAACCCGAACCCGACCCGAAACCCGAATTAATATATATTATTATTTCTATTATTTTATAAATTATATTTAACATTTAATATATATTATTTATTATTATATATTTTTAATATTTAATATGTAATAAAAATTAAAATATTTTATATATTTATGTTTTATATTATTTTAAAAATATAAAATATTTATTTTTTATTTTTTTATAATTTTTTTCGCTAGTTACCTTTTATTGTCTACTTATAAGGAATCATGATGTACGAACATTCGAACACATAAATCCCCCTTGCCTTGGCAATTTGTATCGATTCGATGGATACCCGATCCATTTTGATCTAAATAGGTCTAATCAAATCCGAAATTTTCGGATTTGGATTCGTTTTGGATTTGATTTTTAAATCCGAATCAATTTCGGGTCGGGTTTGGATTTCGGCAATATCGACCCAAAAACCCAAAACCCGTATAAAAACTGACCCGAACCCGACCAGACCCGAAACCCGAATTAATATATATTATTATTTCCATTATTTTATATATTATATTTAACATTTAATATATATTATCTATTATTTAATATATTTAATATTTAATATGTAATAAAATTAAAATATTTTATATATTTATGCTTTATATTATTTTAAAATATAAAATATTTGTTATTTATTTTTTTCGAGTTTCGGGTACCCGAAACCCGTTTAGTATCCAATGGGTTCGGGTTTGGGTTTATAATTTCGGGTATTTTCGGGTTCGGGTTTGGAAAAAAAATTCGAATTCGGGTTTGGCAAAACCCGTTTCGATCAACCCGATTGCCATCCTTACCCTTGCCCCACAAGTAATTATGATTTTCCCAAATTGTGTTATGTAGGCTCCTTTGCTTAATTGGTACTCCCTCCGTTTCATATTAGTAGTCCACTTTTGACTATTGATGGTCAAATTGACTAAACTTTGACTTAAATTTATGTGTTGTAAACAAATATAAAAAATTTAAAAATTATATCAACAAAAAATATATGAAATCTACTTTAAAATGTATTTTTTAGATTCTTGAAATTATATAAAAATAATTATATAATTTTAGTCAAACTTAGGTCAATTTGACCAGTCACAATCAAAAGTGGACTACTAATATAAAATCAAAAGTGAATTACTGATATGAAACGAAGGGAATACACTTGAATACAAGTATTACAGAAATGGTACAGGTAAACTCAAAATTTTAAAAATGGTACCAAGATTTAGGAAATTTCGCCACTTGAAGAGGCGACCAACTTAATTTCGCCACTTGAAGAGGCGACCAACTTAGAGTTTCTTTAGTTCAACAACTAATGTTTCTGGCTGGGCCACTTGAAGTAATTTTTTTTTCTTGTTCATTATTTGGATCAAAAAGTTATTTCCACAATTTTAGCCTGATATTTTTTTCTTAATACATGAGTATGGATTAATAATAAATTAGTGAAATTTTTTAAAATAAAAGATATGGTTTTTTGAAAATGAAAGTAAAATAAACAATTTATCTAAGTTAAGCGGATCGAGAGCAATTTCCATGGATAGAAAAAATTGAAAGAAAAATACAAATTAATTATAACATTAAGTAAATATAAATCAACTGATTCGTAAAAATAAAACATTTTGATTATATTTTAATATAATAATCATTTTTTTCTTTAAAAATTTTATTGTGTTAAAATATTATTGTCAAATTTATATAAAAAGCAAGAAAAAATTATGTCAAAATATTTTTTTCCCTTCAAATATCTGTATCTTTATATTCGTGTCTACTTTTATTGTTTTAGTTTGTGGATACCATAATAAATGAAAATTTTTAAAATAGACAAAATTGAATAAGATTGAAGTTTAAAAGTTTTTGTTTTTAATTTTAACGTAAAAATGCCACTTCAAATATGATTATCATGTTTGAATCTAAAAAACAAAAGCAAGACAATGACGGGAAGAAGTTAAAAGGAAAAAAAAAAAGAAAAAAAGAAAAATGGAACAGTGGGTCGTCACTTCAAGTGATGAATTCTTCTGGGTCGCCACTTGAAGTGGTATCCTATACCATTTTTTAAAAACTAAACAGAAGTGTACCAGAAAAGAAACAAAAGGAACTTATGTACACTAGAAAAGCTAAGGAACCATGTAGGGCTCCATAGCAATTGAAATGACAATGTTGTTGGGCCGCTAGCAAGTCATAACTCCACAATAATATGATATTGTCCGCTTTGGGCCGAGTCTGCATGGATTTATTTTTGGGCACATCCCAAAAAGCCTCATTCTAATGGAGTTAATCTGACTACTTATTAACTAGCTATCTACCCCTCCCACAACCGATGTGGGACAACTCCTAACAATCTCCCCATTCACGCATCGGGCTCGACACCTGTCGAATCTGCCTCCCTGTGTGTGATCCGGCTCCCCCTTGACCCATACTAGAAGTCTCTGGCTATCTTACTCCCCTAGGCCCATGTATACTAGAAGCCCATCTGCCTCCTCTTAAAGCCCATTCTGGGGTAGCCCACCTGCCTTTTCCTTGAATACATTCTAGAAGCCCATCTGAGATTGTTCTGGACCGTTATAACCAAAGCTCTGATACCACTTGTTGGGCCGCTAGCATGCCATAACTCCATAATAGTATGATATTGTCCGCTTGGGACCGAGCCCGCACGGATTTATTTTTGGGCACATTCCAAAAGATCTCATTCTAATGGAGTTAACTTGGCTGCTTATAAACTAGCTATTTGCCCCTCCCACAAACAATTTGGGATAACTCCTAACAATCTCCCCCTTCACACATCGGGCCCGACACCTGTCGAATTTGCCTCCTTCTATGTGATCTGACTCCCCCTTGACCCATACTGGAAATTCTGACTATCTGGCTCCCCTTTAACCCATACTGGAAAGTCCACCTGCTCCCCCTTAAGCCCAACCTGGGACAGCCAATCTGCCTTTTCCTTGATCCATCTGGGAGCTCATCGAGATTATTACGGATCGTTATAACCTGGCTCTAATACCACTTGTTGGGCCGCGAGCAAGCCATAACTCCACAATAGTATGATATTGTCCGCTTTGGACCGTGGCCAAGCCCCGCACAGATTTGTTTTTGGGCTCCTCCCAAAAGTCCTCATACTAATACTAATGGAGTTAATTTGACTGCTTATTAACTAGCTATCTGCCACTGCTTATTAACTAGCTATCTGCCCCTCCCACAACCGATGTGGGACAACTCCTAACAATCTCCCCCTTCACACATCGGGCTCGACACATGTTGAATCTGCCTCCCTGTGTGTGATTCGGCTCCTCCTTGACCCATACTGGAAGTCTTTTGCTATCTGACTCCTCCTAGGCCCATGTATACTGGAAGCCCATCTGCCTCCTCTTGAAGCCCATTCTGGGGTAGCCCACCTGCCTTTTCCTTGAATACATTTTGGAAGCCCATCTGAGATTGTTCTGAACCGTTATAACCATAGCTCTGATACCACTTGTTGGGCCGCTAGCAAACCATAACTCCACAATAGTGTGATATTGTCCGCTTTGGACCGAGCTGTCACGGATTTATTTGTGGGTACATCCCAAACGGCCTCATTCTAATGGAATTAACTTGATCGCTTATAAACTAACTATTTGCCCCTCCCACAAAAGATGATGTGGGACAACTACTAATAAATATAAATATAGTGCTGTAGTCTTGGGATGGAAATATCCAATATTTTGATTATTTTCTATTGGCTACGTTCAAGATTCAGCTTACACATGGACATCCTTTCGGGGTAAAAGTGTAATATAACATATACATTAATCAACGAGGCTAGCGAGCTGTTTCCACACCAATACACACACCACAGATGTGAAGATATGTGCATTCATTAGCCTGTGATGTGCGTGTGATATATCCTAAATTCCTAACACACGCTTAAGGCTCGTTAACAAATTGAGTCGAGCCAATTTTTGACGAAAAAAATTGTTTTTTTTTATGATTTGAGCTAAATCGATCTTCATTATCGTATAAAATATCTGGACAGGCTCGAATTTGTTAATGAAGCGAGAGGCTCGAATTTGTTAATGAAGCGAGACATTTTCGAGCTTTTATCGAACAAAAACGAGTATAGTCGCACGCTAGCCGTTATCGAACTGCTTGTTAACAATAACAAATTTTCTAATTTTTATATGTATTAAAATTTAATTTTTAATATTAAAGTGTTTGGAATTTTATAAAAAAAATTATGAATATGTGTTTTTTTAAGCTTTAATGACCGATCCTAAACCGAGTTATTGACATGTTCGAGCTTGTTTTCTTAATGAAAATTTTTTTATGTTCAAGTTCGAGCTCGAATTAAACCCTAAATCCTAAATTATTATCGAACCGAATCGAATCGAGCATTTATTAGATCGAGTTCGAACCATCTCACAAACGGGTCTAAATCCTCTACACCATGGTTGGTGTGCCACTCCCTCTTCCACTTTTATGATTGGTTGTTCATGTTGACTTGGATTCCACTAACACTAACACTAGTTTATATCAATACATTTAAAATACTTTAGTAGTTATTCTATCAATTTTTTTCTTAAAATCATTTAATAATTATTTTTAAATAATATATATTTACACATAAAATTTATATTTTTATAATGTATATATATATATTATAAAAATATAAATTTTCAAGCAACTTATTCCACGCATCAATAAAATCTAAAACTTCATCATGATCATAGACACAACTACTAAAATCTCTAGCAAAATTTTTGAATTTCTCAAACATATTACTGAGAAATTTTGCCGCATTTTGATACATATGTCGTACGCAAAGTCGATGACTTGTTTCTCGCCATTGAGCGGATAATGCTTTCTCCATTGCTGCGTCCAAATCTAGTTTAGTTTATAATATATATATATTATAAAAATATAAATTTTATGTGTAAATATGTATTATTTAAAAATAATTATTATATGATTTTAAAAAAAATTGATTAAATAATTACTAAAGTGTTTTAAATGTATTGATGTAAATCAAACTAATGTCAGTAGAATCCAAGTCAACATGAACAACCAATCATAAAAGTGGAATAGGGAGTGACACACCAACCTTGATATAAAGGATTTGAACCCCTCACAAACAGCTACATTTATAAACAATCCTACACACGCGTATATACTACTACTACTATATTATTATAAATAAAAAGGTTACTATCAACTCTTGGGATGAAGACGGTAACGAATATTGGACCTTTTGGCTTTCCCTTTGTAAGAATTAAATGCCTGCAGTTAAGTACTAGTATGAGTAGTTATGGACCTACAGCAAAATTAAGAGGGATCCAAAATTTTTAATCTTGTCAATGTAAAACATAAATTTGAAGTAAGTTGGTCTCCAAAAAATTTGTGACAATGGCTATTTAAAATTGAAAGTTACAAGGCTATTAAAAATGCACGGAAGCACCAATATCAATCTTTGCTGTTCTGAACTTAAATTACTGGGAAAAAATTATGAGTAGGGGATCGAACCTTGGTAATCATGTGCATCAAGAACATTCAGGCAGACAATCTAAGCTATATACTACATCGACACTCGACACTTAACTGTGCAGCAGCATGTAAAAATATACTTTCTCTATTTTCAAATAATTGACGTTTGACTTATTAGCACACACTTTTAGGAGCATTGACCATTATTTTTAAATTTGTTTTTGTGAATAAAAGTTTTAATCCCTATATTTTTATTTATAAAAAGAAAATTTAAAAATAATAAATCTAACTATGTGATCAATGCTCCTAAAATGCGTGTCAGAAAGTCAAACGTCAATTATTTGAAAATAGAGGGAGTAATTTCTAAGTGGGTGTGGGTCTCTAAAAAATTTGTGACAATCATCAATATATTTTCTTTATCTTTACTAGCTTATAACCCGTGTAACGAACGGTTCTTTTTCTAATATTTATTATATTATTATTTTTATTTATTTGTTATTAGTTTATATATCAAATTGTTGTTATGAAATTTATATATATAAGATTTAACACGTTCAATTTATTATGTGTTTTATCTTGAATTCTTAAAACATGATTTGGATGATTTTACAGCCTACGTGAAATTTATAAAATAATTTTTAATTTAGTGATAATTTAACAATTTTTTCTAATTAAAACCACCAAGAAACAAAAGAGAGATGAATTGACAATTTTTTATATTGAAAATTCTATTCTATTTTGGAAATCTACTTATTTTGTTTTGATTATCAAAATAACCTTCTTATTATTTGAAGATAGTTGTACTAACAAATAAATACAATTTTAATAATAAGTGTTGGAAGGATTTGGTCCAAAACTTTGATAGTTGGTAGTCTGGTCCTCAATACGATAAAATAAATAAAAACTGTAAGATCTTAAAATAAATAGATAAAAAATGTTAGATCTAACATAATTTTTTTTAATATTTTAACATGTAAACTAAAAAGTGTATTTATATTGAAATACGAAAAAGTACTTGTCAATGATTTAAATCATATATAATTAGTTTTTCTATATTGAATAGAATTATTAATGTAGGTACTCTACACTAAATAGGATAAATGTAAAAATTCGTAATTATATTTTCTCTTCAGATTCGGAGTATTTCATTTGAATAATAATTGCTAAATCATCACTAAATTAAAGATATTTTTATGAGTTTCGCGTGGACTGTAAAATCATCCAAATCTCATTTACATATCTCGAGATAGAGCCTAAATAGTAAATATGAACCTTTTTTAATATTAATAAATAAATAAATAAAATTTAGTTATAATACAATCTTTTATATCCTTTTCAGATTATAACTTCTTTTTAAAATTCAATTCTAATAAGACCTATTTAATTATATCCTTTTCAGATTATAATTTTCTTTTTAATATGATATAATCTTGATCGTCTATTTTAAAAAATATTATATTCGACGGTTGAGATTTTTTTGGCGGTACAGTAACCAAACCAAGATTATGGATAAGATCCCTCTTACGCTTATTATATATAAGGATATAATTTTTATTAATAATTGAAAAAAATGATATGATATTTTCGGATATATATTAATGATTGTAAGATTTGTTCGTGCTTTAATTTGAAAGAAAATATTTATGATTGAAAGATACGATACGATTGACCTCTTTAGGTATTTATAAAAAGTAATATCTTCAACTAAAAGTAAATGTGAAAAAGACAATCGACTAATTACCATTAATTAAATTATGTTATTATTTATTTTAGGTATTATATTTTTCTTGAAAATTGTGGTGTGATATTTTCGGGTCTATATTATTGATTGTAAGATTTGTTTTAAATTTAAAAGGTAACGCATTTTAATTCGAAAGAAAATATTAATGATCGAAAGATATGATACGATTAATATTTTTAGTTGTTTATAAAAGGTAATATCTTCAACTAAATGTAAATGTGAAAAAGGCAATCGACTAATTACCATTAATTTTATTATGTTATTATTTATTTTAGGTGTTATATTTGATTGATCTTTTTAGTCGTTTATAAAAGGTAATATCTTCAAATAAAAATAAATATGAAAAAGGCAATCGACTAATTACCATTAATTATATTATGTCATTATTTATTTTAGATGTTATATTTTCCTTGAAAATTATGGTGTGATATTTTCGAGAGTATATTAATGATTGTAAGATTTGTTTTAAATTGAAAAGGTAACGGGTTTTAATTCAAAAGAAAATATTAATGATCGGAAGATATGATACGATTGATGTTTTTAGGTGTTTATAAAAGGTAATATATTCAGCTAAAAGTAAATGTGAAAAAGTCAATCGACTAATTACCATATATTATGTATCTTCAACTAAAAATAAATGTGAAAAAAGCAATCGACTTGTTAACTCGAATAACTTGTAGAAGGGGGGGTTGAATACAAGTTATATAATCGTGTCTGATTTTTGCTTGATTAGATGAACAAGAACAAACGAATGAATCAAACTTTGTTTGTATTAAATAAATCAAATACAAACTCTACCAAAGGTATACAATACCTTTAGCAGCTGCTGACAATACAAATCTCTCTCTCTCTGTTTGTTTCGAACTCTCGAATACAAACCTAATGCAGAGCTCCTAATTTTTCTTACTTGCATTCGCTCTTTTTACAATAATATAGAGAGAGTATTTATAATGCTACCTATCAACTAATAACAGAATTATAATCTATCTATGACAATGTTTAGCCATCCAGTTGATAGTTTCCATCAATAGAGAATTCGTTTCCTTCACGATATCTTCTTGCTTGTTCTCCAAACAAAGATCCTGTTTTATAGCACTTGCCAGTTTCTGTAGCATCCATAATGACATCATCAGTAACATGACTGATATCAGGATTTTCCATTGCATCAGGATCTGATCATCCCATCAGTATTTGATCAGGATCTGCTCTTAGTTCCTGAAATGTAGTCTCTGACGCACTGTTCCTGACTAACCTCTACAGATTACTGTCTAACACATATATCCTATACAAAGTGATAAATCCTTTATAAGATCAGGATATACAAGAAGTATTAGCAAATTCTATTCTTAACATCACAACTCATGAATTATTCCTAACAATCTCCCCCTATTTATGCTTTAAAATCTGAAGCATGAATCTAAGTTGTAGATGTCAAAACATATAACAATACAACCAGAATAGAATTTATGAATTTAAGATCATGAAGTTAAGTACCTCCTTCAGATGTAGACATGTATCTAGTACTTAGAAGAAAGAATTCAACTATTTGATGCTTCTTTTCCTTTACCACTTCCATGATGAAATTTACCAACTCTGTCACCCTTAGTTCTGCTCCCAGTCTGTTTATCTCCCTCAGTCTGTTGTTGTTGTTGTTGTTTCTGAATTGTCTTTATCTCCCCCTTTTTGACATCAGCGACATTAATTCCAAGAGATTCAGTAACAGAACAAATGAGATTCATCAGAACTGCTTGATTGTCCATAATAGTGACTTGGTTATCTTCAAGAATTTGAAGTCTCGATTGAATATCACATTGAGATTTCTGAATGTCCTTAAGAAGTTCAGAATTGACTTCAATGTTGGAAGTGCTTGTTGTATCTTCAGATTCAGATGCAGAAAGAACCTTATCTTCAAGTCTTGTAAAAGAAGTTGTCTTTGTAGAATAATATTCAAGTAATAATACTTGAGTAGAAGTACAAACATCTTCATCTTTCTGATCTGGAGCTGAAGTATGATCATCCTGTCCTTCACCAGTATTCTGTGTACTAACATCTACAAATCCTGACTCCTCCTTAGATTGATCAGATACTGTTGATGTCTCAATTCTAGCTGAAATTGGAAGTACATACAAAGGAATACTAGGATCATTAGGAATATCTTCTGGTACTGGTTGAGTAGAAGTTTGTCTTAGCCTTTCACCTCTTCTGTTGATGATTCCTGCAAGCCTTTCTTTCTGTTTCTGAGCTTTAACTTCTGGCTTTGCATTGTGATGTGCTAAGTCATTCTTCTCATACATCTTGATAAAAGAATAAGTACCAGCATCCATACCAAGATTTTCAGACCAAGATTCAGGAAAAACATGATCCCAGAAATCAAACGATGGTAGTTTCCTAATTTTCTCTCCCTCACTATGGAGTTGATCATCCATACCCTCATTCTCACTTTGACTATCTAAAGTCAACACTATTTCTACCTCTCCTTTTGCCTGGTCAGGAGCCAGCCTCTCTATGTGTGGATCTATGTCCATCTTTTCAAGTGTATCACTCAAATTTGGATAAGTGCTCTCATGACCTACAGAAAAATAGGGGTTAGAAGAAGTTTTTATACCTGAACTCACATGGAGAGAGGGTTCCTCATATTGCATGGGGCTTGAGGTTTTCTCCAAGGATGAGCTGCTATAGTCTTTGAACCCTTACAAACATCTACTTTCTTTCCAGAAACTACAGGCTCCAGTATACCACTTTCAGGTTTTACACCAAACTCTAAGTAATACTTCATTAGACACCATAGCTAGTATGTCACCGTCTTTAAGTGTTGGTTGCTGAGACACACCCTCAAGGTGGATAGAATCTGAAAGAACAATATTGGTTTGATCTTCAGGAATATCAATCAAAGTCATTCCTCCCATATCATAGGGTTTCTCACTTGCAATTTCAGTCATCACAGAAGACCTTCCAGCATCAGCCATCACAATTCCTGAGTCATCCAACCTCTGACTAGATGGTTCTTGTGTTGCAGTGACTGTGATCTGATCTATCCTACTATTCACCACTGGTGCAATAGTATCTTCTGTTGACTGCTTCCTTCTATCAACTACCTCCTTTTGTTCACCATGAGCTGAAGCATCTTCAATAATGACATCCTTGTCAAATAAATATGCATGAAGTGATTGAAGTGCAACATGCTTAGGAAGTCCAAATTTCTTGTGCAATTCCTTTCTGACTGATACATAGAAGTACGTCTTCATTAAATCAAGTCTTTGATGTAACATTCCATATTCTCCAGGAAATGAAAGTTTGGGAACTCTTTCAATAAAAAAATCTAGAACAGACCTGGAAAGCTTCACTTTTAGAGAAATAAGTTCCATAGCCAGTCTGTATGTTAATGTAGTTTCCCATGAAGAATCAAGATCCAGATCTCTCTTGTCAGATACTGACGTGGATATAGCCTTATTTGTAGAGACCTGCATAATGTTAGTTGGACTTGACACTGTGTGTAGGTGACAAATGAATCTTTCTCCTTGTTCTCCTAGTATAGTGAGCAACAGATTTATCTTGAGAAGACTCAAGAGGCGTAGACACAGAAGTGATCTTGGGATGAGATCCTTTTTCAATAGACATAGTCTTTTGAGAGACTGTATCCAGTAACTGTTTTCCCTTTTTAAGAACTACAGCCTTTTGGGAGACTGCAGCCTGGCTGTGACTAGTTGTTCCATCTCTTTGTCCTAGCTTAGAAAGTTGAATTACAGCCTTCAATTCTTCTCTCTCAGCAAGAGATATATTATCATCATCTTCACTAGAACTACTACTTGAAATGACAAATCTTCTCTTCCTTACAACTGATGTCTTTTGTGAAACACCAGAGGTTGGCTTCTTTGAAACAATAGGTTGTGGATCAAAATTTGGTTCTATACTTGTTTCAGAGACTATAATGTTTTTGGCTACTTGGGTAGACACAGGGGGGTTCTTCTCCAATTGAGATTCCTGAGTCATTTCACCACCAAAGAAAGAAGAATTATAGATAGTAGGAAGATGAGTTCTAAGAAGTACCTGAACATGATTTGGATAGTGTAATGCAGGTATTTCATCTAGATTCTTTTCACTGTCCTTCTTTGTAATGTTAGAGAAAATTCTCTTTTGTTGTACATAAGAAGAAACACAATATTCTCTACCAAATCTAGCTTCAACATCAGGAATTAAATGGTTAATAAATAGTTGCATGAATCTATGATAATAAACCATATTCCTGTCATGATCTCTTGACCCAAGTTTAATACACATCTGATTTAAGATAATGTGATCAAAATTAATTACTCTGTTATAAAGCAAGCCATATGCAATATGTGATGTAACAGCAGTAATTTGTTGAAAAGAACTACATTTACTAGTAAAACATTTAACAAGTTGGTCAAAGAAGAGAGACCATTCTTTCCTAAGAAAGGATCTATTTAACTGGCTCATGTTATCTAGAGGTCCATTATAACCTAATGCAGAAAACATAGTTCTAATATCATCATCAGATGGTACATTCTCAAAATTCATACTAACAGGTAAGTGAATTACTGAATTAACAACAGATTCAGTAATATCAAATGAGTCTTGTCCTAAGTGTAGAACAATCTTACCTGATTGACTCTGAGTAGAATCAATTACCTCAGCATTCTCCCAAGCTTGTGAAACAGCTACTTGATTAATTTGTGGAGGTGCTGTCAAGGCATAACTTAATGGTCCTTTCACCATAAAGTCCATAATTTGGTGAAAATCAGTTGACACCCCTTCCTTGTTGGTGATAGCTGCAACATGATTGTTCATGTTAGGAATAATTCATAAATTGTGATGTTGAGAATATAATTTTGCTAACACATCTTGTATATCCTGATCTTATAAAGGATTTAGCACTTTGTATAGGATATATGTGTTAGACAGTAATCTGTGGAGGTTAGTTAGGAATAGTGCGTCAGAGACTACATTTCAGGAACTAAGAGCGGATCCTGATACAGCAAGTCAGATCCTGATCAAATACTGATGGGATGATCAGATCCTGATGCAATGGGAAATCCTGATATCAATCATGTTACTGATGATGTCATTATGGATGCTACAGAAACTGGCAAGTGCTATAAAACAGGATCGTTGTTTTGAAAAACAAGCAAGAAGATATCGTGAAGGAAACGAATTCTCTATTGATGGAAACTATCAACTGGACGGCAGAACATTGTCATAGATAGATTATAATTCTGTTATTAGTTGATAGGTAGCATTATAAATACTCTCTCAATATTATTGTAAAAAGAGCGAATTGTGAATTTTAGAATGCATAACGTGTGAAGCTCCGTATAAGGTTTGTATTCGATAGTTCGAAACAAACAGAGAGAGAGAGAGAGATTTGTATTGTCAACAGCTGCTAAAGGTATTGTACACCTTTGGTAGATTTTGTATTTGATTTATTTTAATACAAACAAAGTTTGATTCATTCGTTTGTTCTTGTTCATCTAATCAAGCAAAAATCAGACACGATTATATAACTTGTATTCAACCCCCCCTTCTACAAGTTATTCGAGTTAACAGTTCATCATAAAATCAAAGTCACCAAACTTGAAAGCTACTGATTTGGGTAGTCTTCTTTGAATTGCCATTTATTTTGATCTGAAAAGAACTTGAAAAATCTTGAAATCGATTAGTGATTTTGAGAACTCGAGAGTGTATGCTACAGAAACTGGCAAGTGCTATAAAACAGGATCGTTGTTTTGAAAAACAAGCAAGAAGATATCGTGAAGGAAACGAATTCTCTATTGATGGAAACTATCAACTGGACGGCAGAACATTGTCATAGATAGATTATAATTCTGTTATTAGTTGATAGGTAGCATTATAAATACTCTCTCAATATTATTGTAAAAAGAGCGAATTGTGAATTTTAGAATGCATAACGTGTGAAGCTCCGTATAAGGTTTGTATTCGATAGTTCGAAACAAACAGAGAGAGAGAGAGAGAGATTTGTATTGTCAACAGCTGCTAAAGGTATTGTACACCTTTGGTAGATTTTGTATTTGATTTATTTTAATACAAACAAAGTTTGATTCATTCGTTTGTTCTTGTTCATCTAATCAAGCAAAAATCAGACACGATTATATAACTTGTATTCAACCCCCCCTTCTACAAGTTATTCGAGTTAACAGTTCATCATAAAATCAAAGTCACCAAACTTGAAAGCTACTGATTTGGGTAGTCTTCTTTGAATTGCCATTTATTTTGATCTGAAAAG
This sequence comes from Saposhnikovia divaricata, assembly GCA_036435485.1. Classification (NCBI taxonomy): domain Eukaryota; kingdom Viridiplantae; phylum Streptophyta; class Magnoliopsida; order Apiales; family Apiaceae; genus Saposhnikovia; species Saposhnikovia divaricata. Next base: position 20,088,232 of record CM071600.1, read on the forward strand.
AACTTGAAAAATCTTGAAATCGATTAGTGATTTTGAGAACTCGAGAGTGTTTTTGCTTTAGAGAATATGAATTTAGAGAAAGCAATTACACGATTAGAGTATCAAAATAATTATATTTCAAAAATCCTTCAGACCCATTATCCCACGTTGACACGTAGGTTGACAGGTGTCAGTCCCTGAAAAATACAATTACCCACGACTTTTGGAAAATAAAATCCAAAATTAATTTCAAGTAAATTAAATCAAGGTAAAATCAAGATAAAAATCAATAATGATCAGCTTCCTTTTCCTGATGTGATCTTCTCATCAAGATAATCACACGTTTTAATGTAATTTCTGAATAGAAAGAATTACTAATCCTGATGTGAACACACTTGTATTCCTGATCAATATCATCCTGATTCCAGAGACTAAACAGAGTTTCCACGTGGCATTTTCTTTTACCTGTAAAAGAAATAAATAAGATCTGAATAAATAAATTGGTTAAATTCGTTCAATATTTCTTGAAAATACAAGAAATACAATCACACATAATTATGACTGTCTGCATTGATATCCCCCAAATGACTGTTCAGCTTCTCACGTCTTTCTATAAAAGAAACCAACGTCTTATGCCATTCTCCAAAACCTTTTATATTCTTTTCTCTTTTCATCATGGCTATCAACCCAAATCTTTATATGAACCCTAGCTTTTGGTTCATTACCACTGAGAAGTTCTTTACTCTTGATGATCAGGAGCAAGTAAAACATCTCTTAGAAGAGATGACTTTCCTCATCGAGTCAGATATGGTTGGTCTTAACCCAGATGATTTCCACAAATCTCCTCTAAAACATCTACCAGTCGGATATAATCCTCCTCTAATCTCTTCACACCTTGAGGATGAAGAATTTGGTGAAGAGTCTGAGGTTGATCTTAATGGAGATGCTATTCATCTTCTTCAATAAGCATGAAGATGAGTCAGTTGCTTTCATTCAAGTCGCCCAGACAAGGAATCCAATCTTGAGATGCTCCTTGTCCTGAAGTCGATCGTTGAGGATTGAAGAAGTAACATCTTTAGACAAGAATAGAATTATCAGTAGTAGTTAGACAAAAAGAATAATTGTATTTCATTTCCATGTATGTAATACTTTTGATTAATGAAAATACAAGTTTTCTTATTATCTACTTGTCTATTGTTGTTATTGACTGACTATAAATTATCAGTATGCATGTGATAAAACTTGCTAACATAGACTTTAACAAAACTCAGAATTGAACCACTGAATAACATGAACTTCAGAATTTGAAACAGTAAGACACACAAATTTCTCAATCCTGATACAATCCTGATGTCAATACTGATGACGTCAGCATACTGATAGCAATCCTGATCCTGATGTTTTATTAATAAGTCTATTATAGTGAAATTTATCAAGATAAAATGTTACAGCTTAAGCATTTAACAATCAAGTACAGATCCTAACAAAATATCAAGTCTATAAGCTGAAACAACATACCTTGCTACTTATGCAGATGTTAAAGGTCTAAAAATTTAACATTCTTAACTCACTAACCAATCTAATGAATGTAGCCTCATCAAGTGGTTTAGTTAGAATATCTGCAAGCTGTTTGTCTAATAAAATGATACCTGACATTAATGTGCTTAGTCCTTGAATGTTGAACTTGATTTTCTGCAATTTTGATAGCACTAGTATTATCACAAAACATAGGAATATTACTAAGTGTCATACCATAATCCATCAACTTATTTCTTATCCAAAGGAGTTGAGCACAACAACTGCCTGCTGCAATGTATTCAGCTTCTGCAGTTGAGGTTGAAACTGATTGCTGCTTCTTGCTTGACCAAGAAATCAATCTGTTTCCCAAGAATTGACATGTACCTGTAGTGCTTTTCCTGTCTATTTTACACCCTGCATAATCAGAGTCTGAATAGCCAATTAGGGAGAAATCAGATTCTCTTGGATACCACAAACCAAGATTTGGAGTTCCCTTGAGATATCTAAAAATTCTCTCCATAGCAATTAAATGAGATTCCTTAGGATCACTTTGGAATCTAGCACATAAACAGGTAGAGAACATTATATCTGGTCTACTTGCAGTTAGATATAACAGTGAACCTATCATGCCTCTATAGCTAGTGTTATCAACACTCTTTCCCTTAGGATCAGAGTCTAGCTTAGTGGCTGTTGCCATGGGTGTCTTTGCAATTGCACAATTTTGAAAGTCAAACCTTTTTAAAAGATCTTTGATATACTTTGACTGATTAATGAAAATACCAGTCTCAGTCTGTTTGACCTGCAAGCCTAAAAAGTAATTTAGTTCACCCATCATGCTCATCTGATACTTAGACTGCATAAGCTTGCTAAACTTAGCACATAACTTTTCATTAGTAGAACCAAATATAATATCATCAACATAAACTTGAACTAAAAGCAAATCACCTTTTATCTTTCTAAAGAATAGAGTTTTGTCAATTGTACCTCTTGTGAAGCCATTTTCAAGAAGAAATTTAGACAAAGTCTCATACCATGCTCTTGGTGCCTGCTTTAGTCCATAGAGTGCCTTGTCAAGTTTGTAGACATGATTTGGAAATTTTGGATCAACAAAACTAGGTGGTTGTTCCACATACACTTCCTCATCAAGCTTGCCATTAAGAAAAGCACTCTTTACATCCATCTGGTATACCTTGAATTTTGAATGAGCTGCAAATGCAAGAAACATTCTGATTGCTTCCAATATTGCTACAGGTGCAAAGGTTTCATCATAGTCAATTCCTTCTTCTTGAGAATAACCCTTGGCCACCAGTCTTGCTTTGTTTCTTACAATCATACCAGATTCATCTAGCTTGTTTCTGAAAACCCATTTAGCACCAACAATAGATCTATCTTTAGGTCTTGGTACCAGTTTCCAAACTTTGTTCCTCTCAAACTCATTCAATTCTTCCTGCATTGCTATTACCCAATCAGGATCCTGTAAGGCTTCTTCAACCTTCTTAGGTTCATTCTTTGAGAGAAAACAACTATACAAGCATTCATTTTGAATTGATCTTCTAGTTCGAACACCACTATTTGGATCACCAATAATCAAATCTTCAGTATGATCCCTTGTCCATTTTCTAACAGGTGGTAGATTGCTCCTGCTAGACTCTCCCCCTAAGTTAGTGGTATTTCTTGTAGAAGAACTTTCTCTGCCTTCAAAAGCTCCACCTTGATCAGTAGAATCAGTGGATTCAATACTGCTGCTAGTTTCTGATCTTCCTTCATTAGACTCTAAAGGATCAGTTCCTGATGAAGTAGACTTTGAAAGACTAGTCTGATCCTGACCAGTACTGTGTTCTCCTTGATTGAATTGCTCCCCCTCAACAGTAGCATTCCTTTGAGAAGCAATAGAGATTTCCTCTGGAGAACCTTCATCATCACTAGAGAGAATCTCAGAATACTTAAGATTTTCAAATTCCAGATTGTCATGGCTTTCATCAGTTTGCAAAATTCCAAACTTCTTATCATCAAATGCAACATGAATTGATTCCATAACAATGTGAATTCTGAGATTATATACTTTGAAGGTCTTTGATGTTGAATATCCTAGAAAGATTGCTTCATTCGATTTGGCTTCAAATTTTCCAAGTTGTTCTCGATGAACTTTCAGGACATAGCATTTGCATCCAAAGATGTGAAAGTATTTCACACTTGGTTTCTTTCCTTTGATCGTCTCATAGGGAGTCTTACCATGAGCATTTACCAAGGTACAGATTTAAGTGAAACATGCAGTGTTGATAGCTTCTGCCCAGAAATAGGTTGGAAGCTTTGCATCTGCAAGCATGGTTCTTGATGCCTCTATAAGAGTTCTATTCTTTCTTTCTACTACACCATTCTGCTGAGGTGTTCCAGGTGCAGAAAACTGTTGAGTAATTTCATTGTCTGCACAATACTCCTCCATTGTAGAATTCTTAAATTCTGTACCATTGTCACTTCTGAGCACTTTGACCTTGTACTCAGAGCTATTTTGAATATTCTTGACAAGTTCAATGATTTGCTGAGGAGCTTCATCCTTGTTGTGTAGAAAGAATACCCATGTGAACCTTGTGTAATCATCCACTATAACTAGAGAATATCTTTTCTTGTTGATAGACATAATGTTTACTGGACCAAGTAAATCAAGATGCAGCATGTGAAATGGTTCAGTAAATGAATTTTCTGTCTTGCTCTTGAAAGTGGTACGTCTTTGTTTTCCAAGCTGACAAGCATCACAAAGTCCATCTTGCACATAATTTGCCTGAGGTATGCCTCTCACCAGTTAGTGCTCAAGTTGATTAAGCTTCTTGAAGTTGAGATGTGAGAGCTTCTTGTGCCAGTTCCAGCTTTCATTATTTGATGCCTTGCTGTAAAGACATCTGACAGTTCCTTTAGATGTCTCACTCAAGCTGGCTTTATATATATTACCAGGTCTCTGACCAGTCAGAACAATGTCTCCATTCTTCATATTCAAGATTTTGCATCCTTCACTGTTAAAGATTGATTGGTAACCCTTATCACCTAGTTGACTTATGCTTAAAAGTGTGTGTTTCAAGCCTTCAACCAGTGCTACGTTTTCTATGATGACATTTCCCAAAATAATTGAGCCATATCCCAGAGTTTCTCCTTTATTGCCATCTCCAAAGGATATTACTGGGCCGACTTTCCTCTCAAACTTTGTAAGCAGGGACTTCTTTCCAGTCATATGTCCAGAGCTTCCACTGTCCAAGATAATTGAATGCTTCTTTCCAGTGCCCTTAACAGAAGATGAAGAAGTTTTCGTTGGAGATCCAGGCTTGTCTGAAGCACTTTCCATTAATGCAATGTTGTCATAATCCAATTCATCTTCAGAATCACTGGAGTCTGCCCAATCCTTTTGTGTAACCATGAGTGCATTACCCTTCCCTGAATTCCTAGGCTTCTTGCACTCACTATCAAAGTGTCCAAGCTCACTGTAGTTAAAGCACTTGATCTTGGCTTTATCAAGCTTGATAATTGTACTTTTGCCTTTGTCACTCTTCTTCTCCTCTTTCCTCTGAAAAGATCCTTTACTAAATCTTCTCCTGTTGAATCTTCCTTTCTTGAAAGCTTTAGCACACATAGCAAAGAGTTCTTGCATCTCTGATTCAGAATCATTATCTTCAGAGTCTATATCTGTAGTCTCTGACTCAGAACTTTCTTTTCTCTTCTTCTTCCTCAAGTCTCTTTCAGTAGATTCAGACTTTTCTTCTGGAAGCTTCTTTGATTCAGATTGAGCAGTGAGTGCAATAGTTTTCATCTTTCCTTCACTCCTGCTCTTTTTCTACTGCCTGTCAAGTTCATAAGCTCTCAATTTTCCATAAACTGCTTCCAATGATATTTCATCCAGATCATTAGCTTCCTCAATTGCAGATATCTTCTCATTGTAGAAATCAGGAAGAGCTTTCATGAACTTAGTATTCATATCCTCCAAGTCATAATATTTACCATGTATGGCCATCTCATTGATGAGTTTAGTAAACCTATCAAAGGTGTCAGTAAGTGACTCACCAGACTTGGATTCAAAGTACTCATACTGTTGTATGAGAAGTGTCCTCATATTCTTCCTGACAGGTTTTGTTCCTTCACAGTGAACTTTTAGATTGTCCCATATCTCCTTAGCAATTTTACAATAGAGAACATAGTTAGTGAGAACAGAATCAAGACTGTTGAATAGTATGTTTCTCACTTTAGCATCCTTAAGAACGTTCTCCTTTTCCTTATCTGTCCATTCAGATTTAGGCTTCTCTGCTGTATGTTCTGGAACAACTTTTCCTTTGACAGTTGCTTGAGGAACAAGCCTTGTTGGAACGAAAGGCCCATCTCTGATTCTGTCAAGATAATCAGGATCTGTTGCTTCCAAGTGATGCAACATCTTCACTTCCCATAGAGTATATTCGTTTCTCTTGAGCATAGGGATCTTAGTATTACCATCCTTGTAACCAGACATGATTACAGATCTTTTTGATTATTCGAAATCAACCTGCTCTGATACCAATTGTTAACTCGAATAACTTGTAGAAGGGGGGTTGAATACAAGTTATATAATCGTGTCTGATTTTTGCTTGATTAGATGAACAAACGAATGAATCAAACTTTGTTTGTATTAAATAAATCAAATACAAACTCTACCAAAGGTGTACAATACCTTTAGCAGCTGCTGACAATACAAATCTCTCTCTCTCTGTATTTGTTTCGAACTCTCGAATACAAACCTAATGCAGAGCTCCTAATTTTTCTTACTTGCATTCGCTATTTTTACAATAATATAGAGAGAGTATTTATAATGCTACCTATCAACTAATAACAGAATTATAATCTATCTATGATGATGTTCTGCCGTCCAGTTGATAGTTTCCATCAATAGAGAATTCGTTTGCTTCACGATATCTTCTTGCTTGTTCCCCAAACAAAGATCCTGTTTTATAGCACCTGCCAGTTTCTGTAGCATCCATAATGACATCATCAGTAACATGACTGATATCAGGATTTTCCATTGCATCAGGATCTGATCGTCCCATCAGTATTTGATCAGGATCTGACTTGCTGTATCAGGATCTGCTCTTAGTTCCTGAAATGTAGTCTCTGACGCACAGTTCCTGACTAACCTCTACAGATTACTGTCTAACAAATTTGTCCTATACAAAGTGCTAAATCCTTTATAAGATCAGGATATACAAGAAGTATTAGAAAATTCTATTCTTAACATCACAACTCATGAATTATTCCTAACATGACTAATTACCATTAATTGTATTATATTATTATTTATTTTAGGTGTATTTATTTTTCTTTATAATGAAGGGTAAATAAGTAAATTCACGAAGTACCAAAAAACTGGTACCAAAAAACAGGTACCAAAAAACAAGTACCAAAACTTTTTATGTTTCGTCTTTTATATAATAGTATAGATATCTCTTTTTTTCTATCTATCTATCTTTTATCTTTCTATTATTATATATATAAAGGAAAACTCCCGAAAGCTCGCTCGAATCATATTTATCTGTTTTTCTAGAGCTCCTCTATTTTAAATATTAAAATTAAAACTTCCTTCTTTAGGCCCTATTTTTTAGAAAAGAAATCAAAATTTCCTTTTTTAACATTAAAATTAACATATTAACATATTCGATATAATAAAGGTTTTTGAATTTGTAGGGAAAAAAAATTCAAATTTACATATTTGAAATAGAAAAAAGGTTTTTGAATTTTTAGGGAAGAAAAATTTATATATTCGAAATAGAAAAGAAATTTTATATTCTTATGTATATATACAATCATTGCTTCTAACGGACAAATTTCATCACCATGTTTGTAACCCATTTCTTACTTCTGTTTGCTTTTGTCTTCGTCTACTTTCATTAAGTTTTTTTTATTCATTCGTAATTTGTTTAATTCTCAATGTACATGACTATGTGGTGCGCCACTTTTTTTGTGATTTGAGATTATTTTTTAAGGTTTGGATTTACTAATTTGATATTTGTTTTTTCGTTTTATTTTTAAATTTATGATTTTAGTTATAGTTATGGATTATTAGTAACCATTGGTTAATGTACATGGCTATGTGTGTGCGCCATTGCTTTTTTGTGTTTTTCAGTGTGTTTTTTTCTTGGTTGGTTTTTACGGTTTGAATTTACCGAGTTAATATTTGCCTTCTTCATTTTATTTTTAAATTTATGATTTGTTATAATTTTAATTATAATTATGGATTTTTAGTAACCATTGGTTGTTCTTTGTTTTGACTTTTGTGTTTTTTTGTTAGTGATTTCGTACGAAAATACCTGATCATGTGAACAAGAATTATGAGATCCTTCTCTGTTTGAAAAATAGAAACACTTGAGAAACTCGGCACAAAATATTTGTACTTTTACCATTCGATCCTTATTTATTTATTGTTAATTGTTAATTTGTCGTTATTATCTTCTCATTGTTCTTGATCATAATATTCTAACGTCTTCTTTTAATTAATTCAATCAAATCTGCTTTTTATATCTATATGTATATGTATTCATTACAACGGTTGTCGGTCTAAGAAAACATGACACAAAATTCATGTAAAAAATAAGTATATAATTTATTTTGTTGTCTAAATATTAATATTAAAATTTCTAAAATATTCTGTTCAATAATTTATTTATAGATATTTTCTTTTTGATTTCTTTCTTAAAAATAGTCTATATTTTGAAAAGTTTTAAAAAATATTACAAGGTCGTCGCGAAACGCGCCTTATATGTATCTATTACAACGGGTGTCGGCCTACGAAAATGTGACACAAAATCGACATAAATAATAAGTATATAGTTTATTTAGTTGATGGAACTCTGAAATCACTTGAAAGCTATTTATCTAATTTTCTAAATTATCTCAATTTTCAAACATAATATATGCAATCAAGGAAATAAATAATATTATTAAAAAGGCAAGTCTCGCCTTTAAATTATATTATCATTAAGATATAAAACCAAGTTCTAACCTTCTTTTTTTTACAACAGTATTTCCCAAAAAAATCTTATCGGCGTGCAAACCGAAATCAAAGTCAAAGAAGATTTTGGTATTTAATTCGTTATTATTTTGTACGCTTAGTATTTTTATAATTTGTACAACGGGTGTCGGCCAAAAAAATTGTAAGACAAAATTAATAAAAAATTAGTAATTCATCTTATTACCTATGTATCTTTTATTTATACAATACTGTGCACGCTAATTGTTATTGATATTTATAGACTTTTGTCAACTTTTTTATTAAATATTTTTTCTAAAATTTTAAAAAATTGTTATAAGGCCATCGCGAAGCGCGGCTTAGTCGACTAATATAATATAAAAAAAAATTCCCAAACATTTGATGATGTTTTGTAATCACTCGAAAGTTATTTATCTAATTTTCTAAATTATTTCAATTTTCAAACATAAAATATGTAATTATGGAAATAATTGATGTTATTAAAGGCAATTCCCTCGGCTCTAAATTATATTATAGTTAAAATATAAAAAACAAGTTCTAACTTTTTTTTACATCAATATATCCTAAAACAAACAATAACAACAATTATATATTAGCAAGAACAGGTAACAACACCAATTAACAAAACAAACACGAAGGTCAAAACAAGATATGTAATCAGAGACTATAAGTAACGAGAAAAAGAGAAGCACTTAGCTATCACTGCCGCTTTAACAAAATTTGATTCACAATACAGCTGAGTCGCCAAACCCTACAAGAAGACTTGACTGCTCTTAAAGAGATTATTGCCCTACTTACGTTGTGATGTATTGCAGCAATATCACTTATAGGATACAACAACACCGATCAATCCGCTCACAGAAATGGCAATGATCAACAACGACCCGTACCTCAATTTGCCAAATAACTATGTATATATCTGTATGTGTTTTGAGAGAAAGAGAGCATAGAAGAAGAATAGAACTAGGGTTTCTCACAATTTTTCGATAAGCGTGTATCTCAAACGTGCGTGTATCTCAAACGTTATATTTTGTATGTATCATATACCAAAATAAAAACGTTACTCATACAACATTAAAAAGAAATATTAATAAATTATGATTTAATCCATTAACAGCTCAGTAAAGAAGCCCATCAGAATTTAAACTCTGGCCCATGCTGGATAGGCCCATACAAATTCTGAGCCAGTAGTTGTTAAAATAAGCCAATAATCAATTTTAAATCAGGTGTACATTCATGGGCATGAAAACTTCCTCATGGGCATGAAACAATTCTGAGCAATCAGGTGTAAATTCATGAGCATGAAAATGTTAAATTATTTTTATAATCTAATAATAATTTATTGGCTTACAAATTAAAGACAATTATATTTAATGTTTATTCTATTTTTGGACCGATTAAGTGGTCTTAAATAAAGGGTTCAATAACATCTTATTCGGTATGGACTTTGTAATGTGTAATACCCAATAGTAATTTTATTAGGTTTAATGGGATCTAATTAGAATACTATATAAAGAATAATAGGGTCTTGGTCCCCAGTCTATTCACAACCTATACTGCTCTATTCCCATCAGTCCAAACGAGATTTGGCTAGAGACGAATCAAGTCTGTGAAAGATCAAGTCCCGAATCCGTATGCATAATCTACCGTCATGGAATCAAGTACGCTTTCGTGCTACAGTTTCATCGTGTAACCTTGATAATATCGCATGAGATGATCCCTGGTTATTTATTTAGATCTAACAATTGGTATCCGAGCCTATTTTATTCCGAATTATTAGGGTTGATCATATATATTATATGTTTTTCTTGTGTTTGTTGATAAACATGTTTTTTTATATCGTTTAAAACTCAATTTATTTTTTGTGGTTTTGTAAGTGCGTATATTAATTTATGGGTTTTCTTTTCCTGAGGTTACTTTAGGTAAGTTTCCTGAGGTTATTAAAAAAATAATACAATAGTAGGGTTATTTTTGTAAATACAGGGGATCATGTTCAATTATTACTAAACTACCCTTAAAAAATTATACTATAATTTTAGGTAAGTTTCCTAAAATAATCTCGGGAACATTATTCTCTTAATTTATACTATTTTGGCTGATCGTCCTCTACAAACTTGTGTTTGATATTAATTTGAATTCATGCCATGAATTATAATCTACATGCATGTGCCTGTTTTATGTCGATTTACTTCTAGTCCACATGCGTTTTTAAAAAAAAATAAAACGTTAAGACATGTTAAATACATGACCATATGTTTGTTTTGGTGTTATTTTGATCGGATTAGATGAACATTGACTCGGCCAATGATGGCAATTAAGGTTGTTATATCCGATGTTTTCATATATAACATATTGTTGGTCTATACTGCATGTTAAATTAATTAATAAGGAATCACCTGCCCATGATTTCAGTTACCATTAAAGTTTATTTGAATAAGAACACACATGTTCGTTAATAAATGAGTTGAAGCAAAATATTGTCAAAGTAATGTTTATGTGTAGATTTATTTATTTTGAAATAATAGGATGTATATGTTTATTATTTATGCGTTATAATAATCGAATCAAAGGAAAATTATTTAATGGACAAATAATGAATATATGTGTGAAAATAAATATGTAATAATTATAAATTTTTCATGTGAGTAATAAACCGGCCCAAAGGAAGGTTATTGCTTGATAGAATTTATTATTAATATTTGATTTCTACGTGGAGAGTACCACTTGCAAGTTAATATTTCTGTCCAAAGACTAAATATTAATGTTGTGCTAGGTATCTTGTTTGAATGGACCCACACACAATATAGTATTTAAATTCATGTTTTTTTGTGTGTGCTATTATTATGCATATGACATGAATATCTATTATGCGAGCGTATATTTTTTTGTTCTAAATAGCTAGTTAATACATATGCTGCTAATATAACTGCCAACATGAACTCCATTCCCGTGCTTAACGGCACAAACTTTAAGAGCTGGAAAGAGAACGTTCTGTTAGTTCCCGGCTGCATGGATTTAGACTATGCTATAAGGAAAGAACAACTTGCTTCTCTTACAGATGAAAGTTCTAATACTGAGAAATTGAACTTTGAGAAGTGAGATCGTTCTAATCGCTTAAGTCTAATGATGATAAAGCGCAGCATTCTTGAAGCATTCAGGGGCGGTATGTCTAATGACTCCGATGAGGTATCTGTTAAGAATTTCCTTGATGAGCTTGAAAAGCATTTTGCGAAAAACGAAAAGGCTGAGACAAGTAAGATTTTGGCTAATCTTGTTCAGATGAGGTATAAAGCTAAAAGAAATATTCGTGAGTACATTATGGAGATGTCTAACATCGCTTTAAAACTTAAGGCACTAAAGCTTGACTTGTCTGATGACTTTCTTGTGCATTTGGTACTCATCTCTTTTCCTGCACAATACGGTCAATTTATAATGAGTTATAATACTCAAAAGGATAAGTGGACTCTGAATGAGCTCATTTCACATTATGTGCAAGAGGAAGATAGATTGAAGCGTGAAAAGATCGAAAGTGCTCATGTTGCAACTACCTCAAAGGTTAATCACCGAAAGAGGAATAAAGATAAAGAGACTGCAGTGGAAAAATCACAGCCTAAGAAACAAAAGACTCAGGATCAAGTTGTTACTTGTTTTATTTGTAAGAAATCTAGGCATGTGAAGAAGGATTGTCCCATGTACGTCGCATGGCGTATAAAGAAAGGTAGACTTTTCACCTTTGTCTGTTCTGAAGTTAATTTGACTTCTGTGCCTAGTAATACGTGGTGGGTAGATTCTAGTGCTACTACTCACACAAGTATTTCTATGCAGGATTGCATTTGGAGTCGGAAACCAAGTGATGCTGAAAGATTCATCTATGTGGGTGATGGCAATGCAGTCGCAGTTGAAGCTATCGGCATTTTTAGATTGTCTTTTGAGACTGGTCATTTTGTTGAATTAAGAGAGACTTATGTAGTACCGTCATTTAGACGGAATTTAATTTTTTTTCTGTTTTGGACAAATATGGTTACTCTTGTTCATTTGGAGATAAAAAATTTAATCTATTTCTTAATTCTTCTTTGATTGTGATAGGTTCTTTTGTTAGGTCCGATAAGATTGTAGAAGGGGGGTTGAATACAATCTATACCATTTTATCGAAATTTGTCCTTTGAATAAATTTTGACTTAGACAAATTTGAGCGGAATAAATTGAAACAAATTTCAAGTTGAATATAACAATATATTAACTTGATGGGTGTTACAATTTCAGTACAGATTATTATCTTGTTAATAAAAACTAATTAGAAAATTCGACATGAACTTTTCTAATTTAGTTAATAATAATCAAGATAAGAACTAGGAAACTTAATTCGCTAGTAGTAAGAGTATCACAGATAAATAAGTTCTGATGGATCAAATATTACAAAGAGCTTGAACTTAATTTTATGTGAAAATTAAAAGCTTGGTAGTTGTGTATTAAAGATGAGAGAGTCTGATGCTTTTGTTCTCTTTAATATCTTCTGTATGTCTATCCTATGTGTTGTGTCCGTGTATTTCTTTTATAGGCTACAACAAGACTTCACTTTCTGCACTTATCTTTTAATTCATTCGGTCATAGTATAGCTGGTGTAGAAATAGTAAGTACAGTCCCTTGTAATAGTATGGATTATACACAAAAATAGTGTACATTAACTTAAGTAATAGTATACATAAAACGTTGGTAATAGTATAATTACCTCGGTAATAGTATAACTATAACTAAGTAATAATATAACTAAATCTGTGATAGTATAACTTCGGGGATAGTATAGTATACTATTACTAGATCAGTAATAGTATCTATAATACTCCAGAAATAGTATACCATTAATTTCAGAAATAGTATAACTGAAATTCCAGAAATAGTGGAACTGAAATTCAGAAATAGTATAACTGAAATTCTCCGAAATAGTATAAACCATAAACTATTTCTGTTTGATAATTCAATGATTAATTAACTAAATTAATTAATTAAATTAATTAATTCTTATAGAATTAATTTGTTTAAAAATTAATAATAATATAGTTAATTAACAATTGACTTACTAACTCTTGATGTACAAGTACTCCTTGTGAATCACTGTAAATTTTGAGGAACTTCCACTGGATAATTGTTGACGTTCGATGTACTGTCTGGTTCATGAACGACTAACTCCAATCTCTGTTCTTCACTTTGACTCTCAGTTGTGATCTACATACTTTCTCAACACTTTTGAATTCTTCTGTACTGATGCTGTCTCCACAATAATCTTTGTCACTATAAATGAATCCACTTGCTTTAATGCTATACTGAGGCATGATCAGATAACTGAATCTTCTTCCAGTGTAAAGCATCAAAACTATAGATTGACTTTCTTCTTTCTTCTGGAATATAATACTTTGTGAGATTCCTGAGACAGTTAATATTATTTACTTATTACAATCTGATTTAAGTTGAGTTAAATCCTCAAACTACAAATAGGCTATGTCATATGCCTTTCATCTTTGATTAATAATATATACATGCTAGATACAATTGCATCACATAATGAATCCATGCAAACAACAACAATCAAGAGGTACAAAATGAAAATTATCAAGAAAGAATTCCGCTATGTTATGGCATAATTGCTTAGGACATATCTATAAAAGGAGACTAGAGTGACTTGTATCACATGGAATACTTGAATCTCTTCATTATTCAGACCTTAATGTATGCATTGAGTGTATTAAGGGTAAATAGACAAACATAAGAAAATTAAGTGCCAATAGGAGTACCAGTGTCTTACAATTAATACATACTGATATATGTGGTCCATTCCCTACAGTTTCTTGGAATGGTCAAGAGTATTTTATCATTTTTTTATAAACGACTATTCTCGATATGGGTACTTACATTTAATTCATGAAAAGTCATAATTTTTGGACGTGTTTAAGTCTTCAAAGCTGAAGTTGAAATCATTTTGGTGAGAAGAATAAAGCTGTCAGCTCTGATCGTGTTGGTTATTACTGTGGTCGATATGACAGATCTGGTGAACAACGTCCTGGACCTTTTGCTAAATTCCTAGAGAAATACGGAATCACGCATGAATGGTGTTGCTGAGAGACGAAACAGAACGCTTAATGACATGGTAGAAGTATGATTATCACTCTTCTTTACCAGAAGCACTCTGGGAAGATGCACTTAAGACTGTAGCCTACATACTAAATAGAGTACCTAGCAAAGCAGTAGCTAAAACCCCTTATGAATTGTGGAATGGAAAACCACTTAGTCTCAATCATTTACAAGAGAATTAAGGTGAGCAAAATGGGTACTGCTGATAACCCAGCTGATATGCTCACCAAACCAGTTCCACATAGCAAGTTTCAACATTGTTTGGACTTGCTTAATGTTAGGAGTTGTTGATTGCCCTTTTGAGGGCAAAATCTGAGGCAGAAGAGTTTTCATCTGGCATTATTATGGTGCATCTGGTATATCTGGCATTATTATGGTGCATCTGGTACATCTGTTATTTGTGAGAGGATTCAAGTCAAGGTGGAGATTTGTTAGAATATACCTTGAATCTGTAATGCCCCAAACGTTGGGACTTCGGGTATCTTGGGTTATCTGTTTTGGGCCTATTATTCTGGGCTATTCTGTAACCGGTTAGAGAGTAGTATATAAACTCTCTAAGTCATAACCTAGATAAAAGATCTGAATCTGTAATCTGAATCTGTAATCTAGATCAGAATCGGTAATCTGAATCGATAATCTAGATCTGAATCTGAATCTGTAGCTGTTTGCTGTAATCTATATCCTCAAGATCAATAAAAATTTTCTCTTCTGCCTATCTTTGTTCTTCCTTTTACGTTTATTATAATCTTTCTTGCTTCCGTTATAACAACGGGCATAAATAGGCAGTAATTGAATATGAAAAATTTTTAGAGGTTGCTTATCTTTAGGGATGGGCATTCATCCCGGCCCGCTCGATCCCGATCCGATCCCCGCACCGAACGGGGCGGGGATTCGGGGATTTTTTCGGGTACGGGTCGGGGAACGGGGACAATTTTCAAAAAAAATCGGGGAGCGGGCCGGGGCCGGATTTTTATGTGTCCCCGGCCCGATCCCCGACCCCCGCCCCGATTTTCTCTACCCGACCCGATTTTTAATCCCGACTCGATTTCACCACACTTTAATACATACATACACACACACACACGCACACACAGATATATATATATATATATATATATATATATATATATATATATATATATATATATATATTTAATATAAACGAATTTCCAATACTTCATAATGGAAACAAAATGATGTTTTAATTTTATATGTTTGTCTTTCTAATAGTTAAATAACTTCATTTCCGTGTTGTTTATAATTGTTTCTTTAAATAATATTTTTTTTATCTCAATTTAGTGCATTTGAGCTCACTAGTTAGTGTTTAAAATTATTTAAAATTATTTTTTATTTTAAATAAAATTCCTCGATTCCCCGCGGGGATCCCCGTTACCCGTTTCGACCGGGGACGGGGAAGGGGAATGAAAAATAGTCCCCGATGGGGAACGGGCCGGGGACGGGGATCGGGTTTGAATTCAGGGATAGGACTCCCCGGTCCCGAAATGCCCCCACGCCCATCCCTACTAATCTTGTGTGTGCAAGTGTCTGTGTGCGTGCATTTGTTCCATATATTACATCCCTAGGAAATTTTAAAGTCGAACAATTCCAATTATGCAGGCTATAACCGGGGACTCCGTAGTTCTAAAATTTGAAAAAGCCAGATGTGCTCTTGAAGATGGTCTTAGGCGGGTAGAAGATATTGTTCCACAAGCTATTGGTTGCCAGGTAATATCCACCTTCATCTCTTTTGTTGTCCTTGTGTAAATCTTTAGGAGGCTCACAATTCCTCAAAAAGTTTGTCATTGTCATTATCTGGGGGTAATAAGATTCTAACATTATGATTATTTGTCTAATTTCTCATACTAAATAAACACACACACACACACACACGCACGCAAAATGTTTGTAGGCAGCTTCGATGTCAAGATGGTCCCATAGCTTTTTGCACATTATTGAGTTTGGCGATAATCTGGAAAGCTTATTTTGTCTCCATAATTAAAAATTGCTTTGGTTTACATTTTTTCAGATTGTGGAGATTTTGAGCGAGATTTAGGATATTGATTTTTCGTACTTGATCCATTAGAGAAGGAAGTGGGGGATGATATAATTGCATTGCTCCAGCAAGGCAAAAAATTTAAGGGTAGTTGCGCTGACACTAATGAGCTGGAAACATTTCACCAAGCGGCTTCCAAACTCGGTATTACTTCTTCAAGAGCAGCCCTTCGGGAGAGAAGGGTTTTGAAGAAGCTCATAGAGAGAGCGAGGGCTGAGGAAGACAAGCGGAAAGAGTCCATTGTGGCTTATCTCTCACATCTTATGAGAAAGTATTCAAAGTTATTTAGAAGTGATTTCTCAGACGATAATGATTCACAGGGTTCAACACCCTGTTACCCTACTGTTCAGGGGTCTTTTGAGGGATATTGTGGGCCTGAGAGCAATGGGTAAGCCTTTGAGCGTCAGCTGTCTAAACTCAGTTCTTTCAATTTTAATCCAAATTTTAGGAGATCAGACCAAATGACTGTTCCTCCTGAAGAACTAAGGTGTCCAATATCTTTGTAACTCATGTATGATCCAGTCATAATTGCTTCAGGGCAAACATATGAAAGAATTTGCATTGAGAAATGGTTTAGTTACTAATGGGCACAATACCTGCCCAAAAAGTCGGCAACAGCTCTCTCATCTTTGTTTGACTCCTAATTACTGTGTTAAGGGACTAGTTGCGAGCTGGTGTGAACAAAATGGAGTTGTTGTCCCAGATGGTCCCCCAGAGTCCCTTGATCTCAACTACTGGAGGTTGTGTTTGTTAGAGAGTGACTCCGCGAACTCCAAATTATTAGAAAGCACAGGCTCTTACAAATTTAGGGGCATAAAGGTCGTTCCTCTAGAGGAGAGTGATATTACTGAAGATGCTGAACGAAATGAAATTAAGGATGTTTCTGCAGCTGAGGGTGAGGCTAAAGGTAAAGTTGATGCATTCGATAAATATGATGAGTTCCTGACCATATTGGACAATGAAAAGACCTTGAGGAAAAAGTGCAGAGTTGTAGAACAGATAAGGCTCCTGCTGAAGGATGATGAGGAAGCCAGGAATTATATGGGGGCTAATGGTTTTGTTGAAGCACTTGTGCGGTTTTTAGAAACCGCCATACAAACAGGGAATGAAATGGCTCAAGAGATTGGAGCTATGGCTCTTTTCAACCTAGCTGTTAACAATAACAGATAATGTATGATTTAACTGGAAAATTATTTTTGTGTTTCTAGCAGAACTAAAGATATGGATATATATAATTGCTCGAAGCATAACAGATACAAGTCCTCACCTCTCGAATACCCCTCTCCCCTTGCTTAGTTGAACTTGCATACCATTATTCAAGTTGCCATTTGACTGTTTAGTTCCATATTAACAACTTTGAAGATCCTAGGTTCAAAATCTCATATTGGTTTTTCCTCTCAGAAATAAGGAATTGATGTTGGAAGCAGGAGTACTAACATTACTTGGGAAAATGATGGCAAGTTCTAGTTCTATCTCATCAGCAACTGATGTTTACTTGAACCTTTCACATGAAGAAGCAAAATTAATTATTGGCTCGAGCGAGGCAGTCACTTTTTTACTTGTAGTCCTTTCAGGAGAAAGTGATCTAAAGTGTAAGATTGATGCGCTGCATGCTCTTTATAATCTTTCCAATTTTCCCTCCAATATACCTCATCTTTTATCAACTGGCATCATCAAAGCTCTTCAAGCTTTGATAAAGGATGATAGTGACCGTACATGGATAGAAAAATCCGTAGCTATCTTGATAAACTTAGCTTCAAGTAAAACAGCAAGAAATAACATCATATTAGCGCCTGATCTTATAAGTGGGCTCGCAGCTATACTGGACATTGGCGAGCCTATTGAGCAGGAGCAAGCTGTAGCATGTCTTCTGAATTTATGCAGTGGAAATGACAAGCGTTGTCAAATGGTCCTTCAAGAAGGTGTGATTCCTTCATTGGTTTCCATATCAGTAAATGGAACTATGAGAGGGAAGCAAAAGTCTCAGAAACTTTTAATGCTGTTCTGAGAGCAGAGGCAGCGGGAACAGCCACTAGTTCAAGTTAATGACATGCCTGAAAGAAGGGAGATGGCATTGCATCCTCAAGAATAAAAACCTGTCTACAAGTCAATTTCAAGAAAAAAGTTAAGCAAGAATTGGAGTTTCTGGCGGAAGAACAAGAGTTTTACAGTGTCCCAGTGTTGAAGTCCCCTATCTCTATATTTTGTAAATTTCTGATGTCTCACCTTTTCAGGTTTCGATGATAGATGTATAGGTCATGTAATTTATGGATTTTTGGTAGATCTTACAATTTTTGTCTAGGTTTACATGTATTTTCAACATAGTTCAACTTCAAGTCTTAGATGACAGCTTAAAGCGAGCCCTATCACATATAGCACTTGGACTTGCATGTTACTGTAAATTTTACGGATTTAAACAAAAATGATATTTTTTTAGTTCTTCCCTTCTCTGTGTTTCTAGCATCTCTAAATGTTCTCTATATTTCTTTTACTTCTTTCCCTTCCATGTCTTTCTAACATTCCTAACATCTTTACGTCAAAAAAAAAACATTCCTTACATCTTTAGATAATTTCTCTTAACAGCTGATGAGATCCCACTACAAGTTCGCTAACGAAATTTCCCAACGGAAATGTGTCCGTTGCTATTTACTAACGGATTACTCACCCATATGATTATTCTGAAAAGCAAATTATAAAATAACACATTCGCAACGATTCAGTAACGGATATTTAGTAACGGAAATTTCCGTTGGTGATTGCTAACAGATTCCTAACGGAAAATAAATTGTTGAAAAGTCAATGCTCTACCAACGGATACCCAACGAATTCTTAATCAACATTTACCAAAATTTTGGTGCTAAAATTGCCGCCCATTTCTAGCAACGAGATGCGAACGGAAAGAGTACTAACAGAATAACAATAATTTACCAAGGAACTAACAATGCTTTACCAACGATATATTCCGTTGGGAATTTTAGATCGGTCATACTCTTTTCCGTGACTAATCCGTTGGTAATATTAGAATGAAAAAAGAGAAAAAATAGGCGCTAAACAACGAAACCGGCTAAATTTCCCCCCAATTAAAAATGAAAAAAAATGGGCGCTAAAAGAACCAAAAAAAACCCGCCCATTTCTAGCAACGAGTTGCCAACGGAATATTCCGTTGGGAATTTTAGATCGGTCATACATTTTCTGTTACTAATCTGTTGGTAGTATTAGAACGGTCATACATTTTCTGTTACTAATCTGTTACAATTTGAAATATTTCCGTTACTAATCCGTTATAAGTTAGGAGTACGGGTCAAATCGATAGTTGACTACCACTTTTACTATCCAAATAAATTTATTATTTTTTAAAAACTTGGGAATATCACTAAATTACATATATATTAACATACGTGCAATTGGATCGTCGATAAGTTTTTTTTAAAATATAGAAACAACAATCCTGGACAAAGCACTAGTTAGCAGTACGGGTCAAATCGATAGTTGACTACCACTTTTACCATCCAAATAAATTTATTATTTTTTTAAAAATTGGGAATATCACGAAATTAGATATATATTAACATACGTGTTGTTGGATCGTCGATAAGTATTTTTTAAAAAGTAGAAACAACAATCCGGAACAAAGCACTAATTAGAAGTACGGGTCAAATCGATAGTTGACTACCACTTTTACCATCCAAATAAATTTATTATTTTTTAAAATCTTGGGAATATCACTAAATTAGATATATATTGACATACGTGCGGTTGGATCATCGATAAGTATTTTTTAAAAAATAGAAAGAACAATCCGGGACAAAGCACTAGTTAGGAGTACGGGTCAAATCGATAGTTGACTACCACTTTTACCATCCAAATAAATTTATTATTTTTTAAAAAATTGGGAATATCACGAAATTAGATATATATTGACATACGTGCTGTTGGATCGTCGATAAGTATTTTTTAAAAAATAGAAACAACAATCCGGGACAAAGCACTAGTTAGCAGTACGGGTCAAATCGATAGTTGACTACCACTTTTACCATCCAAATAAATTTATTATTTTTTAAAATCTTGGGAATATCACTAAATTAGATATATATTGACATACGTGCGGTTGGATCGTCGATAAGTATTTTTTAAAAAATAGAAAGTACAATCCGAGACAAAGCACTAGTTAGGAGTACGGGTCAAATCGATAGTTGACTACCACTTTTACCATCCAAATAAATTTATTATTTTTTAAAAAATTGGGAATATCACTAAATTAGATATATATTGACATACGTGCTGTTGGATCGTCGATAAGTATTTTTTAAAAAATAGAAACAACAATCCGGGACAAAGCACTAGTTAGCAGTACGGGTCAAATCGATAGTTGACTACCACTTTTACCATCCAAATAAATTTATTATTTTTTAAAATCTTGGGAATATCACTAAATTAGATATATATTGACATACGTGCGGTTGGATCGTCGATAAGTATTTTTTAAAAAATAGAAAGAACAATCCGGGACAAAGCACTAGTTAGGAGTACGGGTCAAATCGATAGTTGACTACCACTTTTACCATCCAAATAAATTTATTATTTTTTAAAAAATTGGGAATATCACTAAATTAGATATATATTGACATACGTGCTGTTGGATCGTCGATAAGTGTTTTTTAAAAAATAGAAAAAACAATCCGGGACAAAGCACTAGTTGGAAGTACGGGTCAAATCGATAGTTGACTACCACTTTTACCATCCACATTAATTTATTATTTTTTAAAATCTTGGCAATATCACTAAATTAGGTATATATTGACATTCGTACGGTTGGATCGTCGATAATTTTTTTTAAAAAAATCGACCAACAATATAGGACAAAGTACTAGTTAGTATTACTAGTCAAATCAATAGTTGACTACTAATTTCACTATCCAAAGTAATTTTTTATTTTGTAAAATTTTAGGAATATCACTAAATTAGATATAGATTGAGATCCGTACGATTAGATCGTTGATAAATATTTTTTAAAAAAATAGAAACAACAATCTGGGACGAAGTACTAGAAAGTAGTACAGGTCAAATCAATAGTTAACTACTAATTTTACCATCCAAATTAATTAATAATTTTTTAAAATCTTGGTAATATCACTAAATTATGTATATATTGTTATACGTGCGGTTGGATCGTCGATAAATATTTTTAAAAAAATAGAAACAACAATCTGGGAAAACGGACTTATTAGTAGTATTGGTCAAATCAATAGTTACTACTAATTTTACCATCCAAATTAATTTATTATTTTTTAAAATCTTGGAAATATCACTAAATTAGGCATATATTGCCTTGCATGCGGTTGGATCGTCATTAAATATTTTTAAAAAAATAGAAACAACAATCGGGGATAACGGACTCGTTAGTAGTACCAGTCAAATCAATAGTTGACTACTAATTTTACCATCCAAATTAATTTATTATTTTTTAAATTCTTGGAAATATCACTAAATTAGGTATATATTGCCTTACGTGCGGTTGGATCGTCGATAAATATTTTCAAAAAAATAGAAACAACAATCCGGGATAACGGACTTGCTAGTAGTACTGGTCAAATCAATAGTTGACTACTAATTTTACCATCCAAATTAATTTATTATTTTTTAAAATCTTGGAAATATCACTAAATTAGGTATATATTGCCTTACATGCGGTTGGATCGTCGATAAATATTTTCAAAAAAATAGAAACAATAATCCGGGATAACGGACTTGTTAGTAGTACGGGTCAAATCAATAGTTGACTACTTATTTTACCATCCAAATTAATTTATTATTTTTTTAAATCTTGAAAATATCACTAAATTAGGTATATATTGCCTTGCGTGCGGTTGGATCGTCGATAAATATTTTTGAAAAAATAGAAACAACAATCCGGGATAACGGACTAGTTAGTAGTACGGGTCAAATCAATAGTTGACTACTAATTTTACCATCCAAATTAATTTATTATTTTTTAAAATCTTGGAAATATCACTAAATTAGGTATATATTGCCTTGCGTGCGGTTGGATCGTCGATAAATATTTTCAAAAAAATAGAAACAATAATCCGGGATAACGGACTTGTTAGTAGTACGGGTCAAATCAATAGTTGACTACTTATTTTACCATCCAAATTAATTTATTATTTTTTTAAATCTTGAAAATATCACTAAATTAGGTATATATTGCCTTACGTGCGGTTGGATCGTCGATAAATATTTTTAAAAAAACAGAAACAACAATCCGGGATAACGGACTTGTTAGTAGTACTGGTCAAATCAATAGTTGACTACTAATTTTACCATCCAAATTAATTTATTATTTTTTAAAATCTTGGAAATATCACTAAATTAGGTATATATTGCCTTGCGTGCGGTTGGATCGTCGATAAATATTTTTGAAAAAATAGAAACAACAATCCGGGATAACGGACTAGTTAGTAGTACGGGTCAAATCTATAGTTGACTACTAATTTTACCATCCAAATTAATTTATTATTTTTTAAAATCTTGGAAATATCACTAAATTAGGTATATATTGCCATAAATGTGGTTTGGATCTTCAATAAATATTTTTAAAAAAATAGAATTAACAATCCGGGACAACGAATTAGTTAGTTATACGGGTCAAATCAATAGTTGACTACTAAGTTTACCGTCCAAACTAAAATAATTTAGTGATAACGAATTATTTTGATTATTAATTATGAAATAGAATTGCATGTTAAAATTTGTTAAAAAAAGAGAGTATTTTTAATAATTAATTATTGAAATCAATTGTTGGGTGAAAATGTGAGCGGCAAAAAAGACCGCTTGGAACAAAACTTTTAAGACAATATTTTAGGTACTTGTTCAATTATTCTCTCATTCTCAGTCTTTCTCTCTCAAGCTATGGGTGCTCTCGAAGCTTTAGGGATTCAATTAGGGCTAAGCGTTATCAACTGAGGGGTTCAATTAGATCGATTAACAAGATTAGGGGTTCGATTAGGGTTTTAGGCGGAGGTTCAAGCTTTGGGTTCAATTAGGGGAACCTTCTTTAATCTACTTTGGGTTCGATTAGGGTTCTAGGCGGAGGTTCAAGATTTGCCTGTATCAAACTTGTGTTGTATGTGTATGTGTATCTTACTTTACACTCCTCTCCCTCTGTATCTCTCTATGTCTCTTCATCCCTTGATTTGAGATGCAAGTAGTACATGCCTATGTGCTCATTTATATTTTTTAATATGTGATGAAGATCCCTATATGTGATTTCTGGGTTCAGAAACCAGTTTTCTTGGTCTCTGTTTGTTGTTAATTAGATTATAAGAATGTAGTTGTTATTTGGTTTAGGTTTGGCAGTTCTCGTATGATGTTATAAGTTATTTGTTTATAAGTTAGATGTTATAAGTTATTTGTTTGTAAGTTATTTGTTTCTGAATCATTCAGTTTGTTTCTTAATTTATATCTAACAAGTAAAACTCAGCAATATGATACTCTAAGGAACTAATCTGCATAGATGCTTATATTTGGCATATACTCTGTAAAGTCTTAATTAGTAATTAAAATATCATATGATACTCATAAATTTATATTGTGGCGATTTTACATGGCCAGATTATAAATGCAATCATGAGTGGAAGGGATGCTTTGGTTATTATGGCTGCTGGTGGTGGTAAGAGCCTCTGTTTTATCTTCTTTTTTAGTAATTTTTGAAGATTTACGTCGTACGTTGTACTGAACAACTCACCTCATATGCCAGTTGAATTTGTCTCTTTTTTTTACCAATCAAGCAGCTGAGTTTTATTAGTTTATCATATTTTGGGCTTGCTGAGGTCTCTTATACATTAAATCGATATAGGTGGAGCAGTGGCAAGTTGCAGGTGATTGTTGGTATGGTATGTATACTTTTGTCAAGACAGAGCACACCCGAGCTCTCATAGCATCACACACCTCAGCAAACTCCATACAACACACCACGTCCAACGCCTCGAGCTGTTTATGTACACGCACACTAAAATCATGATCTAAAGACATTCATCAACGAAAAAAGTGCAAAATTATATGTAAGTGCACATTAACTTTGTCATTTACAATTGATAAAATTATGGCTAAGTGCTAATTTATGTAGGTCAGAGTAAATGTAAGTGCTAATATGTGCTGGTCTGGAGTTATGTAACTTAGATGTCTACTTTAGGTTGCATTCTACTTATTTATTATAGTCCTGAAAATTTGACTTACAATTAGTTATAAGTCAGGGCAATTATATGTATGGCTTGTATCCTGAAATTTGCTCGATTCTGATAAGCTGTGATTAACATTTCATTAAGCTAAATTTATAGGCAGGCTTGGCCCAGCTTATAATCTAAGCCAAGGAACCTCCTGTTCATTTTCTTCTTTTTATCACAACTTATCTAAATATTTCATAATCATGATTTATTAATCATTTGATACAATCCTTAATGCATACCTTAGAGTGTCTAGTTAGTTCTCTCTTGGGGGTCAGCCTCTTGAAAGATTTAGATGTTGCCTTACTTTCTCCGATAAGTAAAGACAAATTTATTACTCCTAGCACAAAAGAGTCTAATACATGCAAGTGCAGGAAAAAAATATCTTTGTTATAACTTTAGGTTGCCCTGAGGAGATGCTACTTTAGGTTGCATTCTACTTATTTATTATTATGTGCGTTATATAGATGATTATGGTTTTAGAATCTTTGTCGTATTATTACGTGTTTCAGAAGAATGAATATGGAGTTCAATAAATTTCAAGAATGGCTAATTTAGTTTGAGTATATGAGATGTTTAAATAAAAAAATTGAACCTTGTTATGAACCTGTTGGGAATTTTGAATACAAATTCTTTCAGTTCCTACTAGAGTGGAAATCGATTTGAATTGTTTAATTTTGCAGGAGAAAATCAAAGACCTTCGTGTTGAGCGTTCTCGGCCTGTTAATGGCTCATCAACACCTCAACTTATTGATGAGAATCAGTTTTTTAGTTGTTTTATGATGCAGTGGGTGGTCGTAACAGCAGGAACAGGATATATGATTTTGGTCTCATCACAGGATATTTTTTATGCACCAAGTAGCAGCACAATTGCCCATGTCAGTGAATCCTCCCATCCTAATAATAGTCAAGATTATCAGAAGCTACAAACTATGTTCTAACTATTAACTTCTATTAGAGAACTACCAAGAACTTGTTTGAACTCCTTTTGAATGTGTAAACTTATTACCAGGCCTTTGGCAAGTCTTCAAGTTATTAATGTATGGTTTCTTCATGGTAGAATTTTATTTTGTATTTCGCTTCGGATTAATTTCGAATGTCTATGGCAAACTGGAACATGTATTGTAACACAATAAACAAAAAAAAAAAGACCGAAAAATTGCTTTTAAAAAAACTTAAAAATCAAATCACTAACGGATTCACAACGGAAATAAAATAGAAAGTTTGTTGAAAAACCGTTGCTAATTACCAATGGAATTTTTAGTAGCAAATTCTGGAAATTCTTGTAACGGGTGTTCTGTTGGCAATTAGTTGCTAAAATTTTCCGTTGGGAATCTGTTATTACATTTACCAACGGAAAGTCGTTGGCATGTTGTTGCTAAACATACTAACGGAATAATCTGTTGTCCCTTCGTTATAACATGGTTGGTGGTAAAATATGAATTCTGTTATTGTTCTCTTGGTATTCCGTTGGTAAGTTTAGTAACGGAAACAATTTCGTTGGTAACGATTTCCCAACAAGGTTTCCTTCAACAGACAGGTTTGGTGGTTATTCCGTTGGTAAAGGGTCTTTCCAACGGATTTCCTTAACATGCCAACGGAATTTTTTGTTGTTAAAGCTGGGTTTTCTTGTAGTGTCCTAGTCTAGTGACGAAAACTTAGATCTTGTAAATACTTCACTAGTTCGATTTTTCTTCCCTTTTTAAATATCTTTTGGTGCTTTTTTTTGTTTGCTAATTATATTTCCAAGCTTTTTACCTGATTAGTTTTTTTTTTTTTTAGAACATAATCCAAATTCCAAACCAAACAGTTTCGGAACTTTAGTAACCTTTACGTGTGTAGATGTCAGTTCGGAACACAATCAGTATAATAGATTCAAAGACTTTAAGCAGACAAGTTGTCCTTCTATCTCAGTTGGTAGAGCGCAAGGGTCTTAACCTTGTGGTCGTGGGTTCGAGCCCCCACGGTGGGCGAATGTTACCCTTTATTTAAAAAGAACATATTTACACTCACACACCTTCCCATTTTTACCTCTGTTTCTGCTAATTTGTTTTATGGGGAATTGCTAGTACTATTTTGATAGAAACTACTTGGTATATTAATCTGCTGCATCTGTTGACAAAAGTCATTGCTTACATGCAATTCGAGAGGGCTGAATCGATTTACAAGTGATACATGAGCTTCAAAATTCATATTCAAATTATTACATAGAATAGAAAGAAACTCTTCCAATCTCTAAAAAATAAAAACCTTTACAGCAGACCTATTCACCATCTCTCCACACCTCCCGAAGGAGTTGAAATCTGACAACATTCCGACCACCTTTTTCATTTACCATTACGTTAGGTCTAGTTAACAGTTGTGAGACAGGCAGGTTATCATTGAGGATTGAAGTCAATAGAGACTCCAGCTCATCGAGTTCATCGTCGCTAGCATATGCTTTTTGACGCACGGAAGATCCGCTTCTCCGCAGTTCATGGCTGCCTATTTCTCCTATAATGCTCGAGAATGAAGCTGCTGCAGGTGGCTGGTAGACTGTAGGATTTGCATTGCATGGAAAAACTGTGAGAGACTCATCCGCAGCTGCTGGAGCATCCTTCATCAATAAGAAGAAATAAATCAGCAGACGAATAACATGTTTTTAACATGCATGCATACTATTACTTAAGTCCGAAACAAGTAATAAATCAATATATATCAAATTTTCCAAGACTGATGGTTTAAGAGTTACGGCAGACATACTAACCTCAGAATCCAAAGATTCTAAAACAGAACTTGGAATTGGTTCTGGACAGAACTCGTCTGGAACAAAATTGATGAAAACCCTTCTGATCAGTGGTGCGGAAAATGTTGGGCAAACCTTCAAAACATGTTATATGCAAGAAATTAATCTTATGGAAATTTTGAAGAATATTTAAAGTGTTTGAATCTAGTGCTAGTTAGATGGACCAACTTCCTTTCTTGTAGGGGCATCAGCAAGCATTTCAAATGGAAGCATCATAAGGTCACTCAATGCATTGAGGAGACGGCAAGGCTTGAAAGATGTATCAGTTTCTACTCCCTTGTAATCACCTACTGTGTCATTATCTTCATGTGAATCGTTATCCTCAATGCCAAATAGATCAGTCAGCCATCTTGACCAGTTGCCAATCTAGTGTCAGATGAAAAAAGATGTTAAGACTTGATATATAAATTATCAGTTCTTATGACTGATCAACTGATCGAGACAGAATATATCGTTACAGGTTCAATAACTTCCCCTTGCAGCAAAAAATAAGATAAAACATAACACACTTTTACCAGCATGATAATGGATATACAAAACATACACCACCACTATGATGTCATACTACTCACAGCATTTTTCAATTGTGCTCCAGCACCAAAGCTTGATCGACCAGAAGGTATTGGTAGGACTTTAGAATCAGCTATGGGATCAGATACAGGATCTGTTGGCATTTCTTCAGCTGATTCACGAAGGATAGCATTGAACATTGCCACATCAAGTCTACTCACCAACTGCTCCATTACCTACAATGCATCCATTATGCTGATTTAAAGCCATATATAATCGTATGGTAATGTACTAGCGAAGACTCTTTTTCATGCCAATAGAGGAAAAAACTGGCACATATTAAAAAGTAGAAAAGAACTTACTGATAGGTTCCAGATGATACAGAAAATACCACATCAAGTAAGACATCATCATACCAATCTAGCCAATACAGGTAAGCAGCCACACTCGTGCCCTCCAGCTCGAATTGGACAAAGCCTTTCACAAGCATCTTTAAAAGCCTTTTTCCAAAGTTCTATGGAATTATTTCCTTGCTCTTGATCTCGCAGGACATGCTTATTTCAATTTGTTTTTCTTGAACTTGAACCAATTGTTCTACTACTCTTTGCAGCTGCAGGCTGCATATGCGGAGTCAGAGTCTGCAAAGGGCAAATAATTTGATTTAGTAAGTGGCCACACTTATTCAAATTAAAATTGCTATATAATCGAACATCAGCAGGTGAAAAAACCCCAGAAAATGACCTGCCACCACACAGACTCGACAATTCGAGAGAATATCCAAGCTTCAACCTTTTCCAATGCTGTAGTAAATGTAAATGGGTCCTCCCAGTCATCAAATTCTTCAGTTGATTTACCTTTCCCATTAGATTCATTTTTACCAACACTACTTTTAAAGCATGGTTCATCAGAAAGTCGCAATTCCCCAACAGTCTTTCTGACAATTGCTCTTAACATAATTGAATTGGACAACCAGAAAGTTAGCCTGCAGAAATGTGAAGCATACCTGGTGAAGCTGCTAATATAACATAGTGCCCCATATAGTGACATTATGTGTAAATAGCACATCTAGCATGTGACTGATACATACCTTGGAACATCATTTCCACATGCTTTGGTAACCAAAACTAATCCTGAGACAGCAGCCCTTGCTGCACTTGCCCTTTTACTTGAATGCCTTGTTTTGCAAGCATGAAGATAGAATCTAGAGAGGCGCCGAGCAGGAGCATGGACCTTATTTATTGAACCTCCATGCTCCGCGGCAACAGAATAAAGGGAAACCTCGAGGGCCGCCGCTTCCTTCAATTCTTCCTCAAGATTCTCAGCTTTAGATCTCCACTCATTTTTTTTGTCAGACCCATTCACTAATTCTTTTCTTCCGGATGCTGCAATTTTTGTAAGATTACTTTGAGCATCATTGATACTACCTATCTTATTAATTTTCTTCTCATTTTGACTATACATATTGGCTTTAGCTGGTTCTAGTGGCAACTGCACAGAATTCACATGTTTTATTTTGCTACCCGCAAAAGAAGTTCCCTGACCTCCATTCACTTTCTCGCTGGATGCCAGAGTAGTGCTCCTTAACGAGCCTTGATTTTTGGCAGCATTTTGATATACATTACCGGCAACTTTGTTTCCTAAAGCTCCTCTCTTTTCCTCTAATCTTTGTTCATCATGTACAATTTCTTGCTGTTCTGTTTTCTCTTTGCCCTCTCTCATATCAATATCTAAGTTAGTATCAATTGTTGCCTCCACTTGGCCACTTTTACTCTGTTGAAGAACATTGTCTTCGATTAGATTGGACGGGCCATCTGTATATGCATTTGCAGTTACAACCCTGGCTCCAGTTTTGTCAACAATTTCTTCAGCAAGTGGCAACGTACTTGCTTTAGTTTTGTCTAAGCTGCTAGCAACATTTTCAAGAAGGCTGTCACTTGTGTTTTCCTGTTCAGAAGTCCTTATAATGCCCGTAGTGTCCCTACTTGAGTCCAGAAATGAGGAAGAAGATTGAACAACTGGGGGATAATTTTCTTTCTTGATTGATGTGATGTTTCGTTCTGAAAACTCAGACAAAGAAACATGATCATTTGCTGGTCTCCCCACACCAGGGACCGAATCTTTTGATAATAAAGTTTGTGAAGTCCCACTTGGACGTTTAAATGCTTCCATCTCAGGATTAACTATTGGTGTCGAAGGATATACCACCACGGGTAGAGCAGGCTCTGGTTTAATCCTGCCTGTGTTTTCTGCAGCCATTCCAACCTGCATTTCTCAGAGTTATAAACATGACATACTTTCTGTTGCATAAATTTCAACTTGTGACCTAGACACGCTACAAGTAGATTACACCAAGGTAAAAAACAATGTTTCTAATTAGCTTTGTTTCTTCCTGATCATGGTAAGCCTTAAAATTATACAACCTCGTGTCCTAAAGCTTATATATCCACAAATATATAGTTCATTTTCAAAACAAAACAATATACACTTCAATCTCAAAAAATCAATAACCTCAGGACCAGTGAACTTTTTCAATATATCAAGGTTTAAAAATATACTGTCTTTTTTTTTTTTTTTGCTAAATAAAAATATACTGTCTTTAATATGTTGGAACTGAAAAAATATAAATTTATCTCGGGGTGTTTATTATTAATTTGAATTTGTTGAGGTTCTACTGTAACTTAGTATATCGCCAATAGACATATATTTAGTTCCATATCTAAATATTGAAATTTGATATTGATAAGTAATCAGTTTAAGGAGCACAGTTGCAAGATTGTAGAATGTTTTTACCTTCTCACTTCTGTGTGGTGAATTTGCAGCTTCAAAATCAGAGGACGCAAAAGTCCGTGATGAATGTGAGGAAACATCATCATCATCATCGGTAAAAGAAGCCATCTCGGATACATCATCATTATCTTCATTCCTCGATCCAGGAATAGAATCTTGCCTATCCTTATCTAGAGAAACTTGTTTTGACAAGCCGGTCATAGGAGTGGAATTAGAGCTATTTTTATCAACCTGTTGTATTCTAAGAAAGAGAACAGGCTGCAGTGTGTTTTTAGAACTCTTCTTGCAGCTCAGTGGAGCACTAATAGATACAATATCTTCAATAATTCCATAATCAGCGAGATTAATTATGGCCGTTCCCAAGAGTTGCCCTTTGGTAACCTTATCTTTTTTAGGTTCAAACAAGGAAAACTCCAAGAGGTTCTTCTGATATCTTTCGTTGGATCTTTTCTCTCTACGTAAAGCTACAGGAAGTGCAAATGCCACATTAAATTGAACACTGGTATCCCCAGCACTAGAAGTGAGATACCCCCAATTCTGATCCCCATTTTCCCATTGAAGCAATACAGATTGCACCGATCTGAGAGAGTGTGATGGAGGCCAGGGGTTTATCTCTACTAAATAGACAAGGTAATCAACTTGAACAGAAGCATCTTTTCGATGCTTTGATCGGAGCCCAAGTACCATCCTTTAAAACTTCAATAAAAAAGTTCTGCAGATTAACATAAAAAAACACAGTCTCAGTTTCATCTGAAACATATACAACTAGAGCACTACTACATACATCAACCCCTTCCACATCAGCTAAGCTAGTAATACATAAAAGCAACCATAATCATTCTCAATGCACACATAGCTAAATTCACAAATAAACATGTATAACAATGCTTGATTGGCATGGAATAAAAGAAAAAAGAACTTAACTTTAAGCTTATTTGAACTGCAAGATAAGAATATATTAAGCTCAAAATACAATTACATGGTCCTTGAATCAGAAGAAAAGAGTTAAATATGAACACTGATAAAGTACGCCTGCCCATCAAGAAAATAAAGATCAAATACAAGTAAACAAGGATCCAGTAGATTATTAAACAAAAAGATAGCTCAAATCAAGATTAAACATACCCAAAATCTGTAAATGGCAAATAAACAATAAGATATTAAAATTTAAACAGATAAAATAGGTAAAAAGTACCAGGAGAATGATGAAAAAGATTGTAGCTTTGAGCAATAATAATACTCTTTATTATGTCTTCTCACTTCCTCGGCTTTTTTGGTTTTTGCAGCTTTTGTTGAGGTTAATTGAAGTGCTGGTTGAAAAAAAAAAAGATGAAGTGGGAATGCATGAAACGACCAGAACAGGGGCGGAGGCAGAGCTAGGCTGTGGTGGGCTCTAGCCCAGGTAAAAAAAAAAATAAGCAAAATTTTTCTGTACCCCAGCCCAAATAATTTAGAGTTAGCCCACCCCATCTAAAGTCAGCCCAGCCCATTACTTATGTGATAAAAAAAAATTCCAGCAACGCAGCAACGCAGAAGGCATCAAATAAACACAAGCACACACAACAAAAACAGACACAAAACATATCATCGTTCAATTAGGGATTTAGGTTAATCATCAATCCATCAGAAGAAGGAGATTAAAGGTAACAATTAGCAACCAGACCAATTTATAATCTATATTCTTTGGTTAATAATCTGCAATCTTATGTCTACTTTATCTTTATGTTACAGGACAAGTATATGGCTACTCAAGAAAAAAAGAGGGGAAGGACCTTGTTTTCATTCTACAAACCCAGTGAATCTACACCTGCTCCTGCTAGTGAGGTACAAACTCCATCTAATGTTAATATTGGGGAAAATTCATCCGCTGTTAAAATTACGGACAATCAATGTGAGCAACCGATATTTAAATCTCAAAGAATTGAAATTGATTTAAATACTCTTGAACGAGATCCTGGAATGCGGAAGCCTATATGGCAGTATGATGTTAATCAACGAGATGCAATAAGGTGTGCTTATATTAAAATGGGTCCGTATCAACCAAAGTTAGCAAAAAATTATGGGGGTCACTGATTTACTTTGCCGAGCTTTACAACATAAATCTCTTGACATCGTAAGCGCCATGGACTTGGTCTCAACTACTAAAACACTACTTCTTACGTTGAGAGAAGAAGGATTTGATCATCTCCTTGCGTATGTGCAATCAATTTGTACACAACATGGCATTGAAATTCCAGATATGAATGCATTGTACAAAAGTGCAACTGGCCGTTCATGCCAACAAAAAGATTCAATGACAATCTGTCAATATTATCATTTTGATATCTTTAATTCGGCAATAGACTTTCAGCGAGAGGAGTTTAATTCCAGGTTCAGTGATGAAGCAGTAGAACTCCTTGCACTAAGTTCTGCATTAGACCCGAAAGACAATTTTAAATCATTTAAAGTTGAGAAGATTTACAAGCTTGCAGAAAAATTCTATCTAGAAGACTTCACTGAACAAGAAATGCATTACTTGAAATGTCAACTAGAGCATTATAAACTTGATGTGGTTCAGCATGACAACTTTCAAAATATGTCTTCTATCACTGAATTATGTTGCAGATTGGTCGAAACAAACAAGTTGCAGCACTATAATCTTATTGACCGGTTGATTCGTCTAGTATTGACTCTACCTGTTTCTACTGCCACGACTGAGCGATCTTTCTCAGCTATGAAACTTGTGAAAACTGATCTACGCAACAAAATGGAAGAAGAGTTCTTAGCAGATTCTATGATGCTTTACATTGAACGAGACCTTGTTGAAGATATTGATTCAGATTCGATAATAGATGAATTTTATTTTATCAAGAATCGAAGGCTGCGACTTAAATAACATGTAAGAATTGCTTAAATTTTAATGTTTATTTGTAAAATTTATGCAATTCGATAAAAATTTAACACAAGAGCACGGTCTAGGCCTGACT
The DNA here is from genome assembly GCA_036435485.1 of Saposhnikovia divaricata. Classification (NCBI taxonomy): domain Eukaryota; kingdom Viridiplantae; phylum Streptophyta; class Magnoliopsida; order Apiales; family Apiaceae; genus Saposhnikovia; species Saposhnikovia divaricata. The sequence continues at coordinate 20,122,172 of CM071600.1, forward strand.
TTTATTTTATTTGTGCAGGTATAAGCACTTTACTACTGCTTGTTGTGGTGGCTGCTACTCTTTTATGTTGTTTTTTTGCTGTTGGTGGTCTTTATTAGGTACACTCTACTTTCACCTTGTTACTTGTTATATGTCACTAGCCTAGGTAACTTTTTTTTCCTGGCTCCGCCCCTGGACCAGAAAGAGGTTACTGAAGATTTGAAGGCTTCCTATCACTGTTCCGGGACGTTTTGTCTGGATTTGGGTGCCAGCAAAACAATGCCTGTCCGGGGTTGGTGGCCGTCAAGCACCTCCGGTGTGAGAATCAGTAATCGGAAATAATAATAACCAAGCTGGTGAGAATATATCGTGTGTGAAGAATATGTAGAGAGCTTTTGTATTGTAATAGTTTTTTTATCCTTCAAAAATCCCCCTCTTTTTGTGTGTAGAATGGGGGTATTTATAGGCTGGGTTTCTCAATCACTGTTGCCCACTAGTTGTGCCGTAGTGAGCCACTATTGGAACAGTGATTGGTGTCCCCTCCTGACATACCTCGATTCTGCCACTGAGCTACTTTAGTCAGATTTTGTCTGTTGCAATTGGGTGTCCTTGAATATTATATTGCTTCCTTGTCTTATGGAGCAAGATACCTTTATGCAAGTGGGTGTGCAAGTGGATAAAGCAAGATATTTTTGTGCAAGTGGGTTAGTATAAGAGAGATGATAACTTGAAGCACAATTTGTGAATATTCTTTATTTTGTGACCTGTATTTGTTGAAATAATATTTAGCTCGATACTTTTGAAATTAGATATACTTTGTTAAGTGTTCCAGAATTGTGTTTTTAGAAGACAAGTACTTTGCTGTTAGCGGCACCTACTCGCGGGTGCGTGTCCGACGAGAGGGCCGGCCTTATAGCGGGTACCTATCATTGCCCCCCACTCCCTCTATGCGCTTTAGCGGGTAGGGGGAGTAAAAGGAAACGAAATGCGGAAAATATGCAAAACTGTGTAATGCCCCAAGTATTGGCGGACAACACTTAGGAGTTAGAAAATTTTGTTGTAAAAATGTGCCCCCAAGTGTTGGCGGACAACACTTAGGAGTTAGAAAATTTTGCTGTAAAAATGTGCCCCCCAAGTGTTGGCGGACAACACTTAGGAGTTAGAAAATTTTGCTAGGCGGGTTCAAGTTTGTGCGGTTTGCGGTGCTTGACGTTTTTTTTTTGGAAGATATGTGTAACTGCTATGCGAATGAATGCTTATTATTGTCAATTAATGAGAGAATAATATTAAATGCCAATAATATGAGAAATGATAAGTGACAGTGCGTATTAATGAGTGAAGTGACCTTTGGGTGGAAAGAGAATGTACATTTGATATAATATGTGAAGAAAGGTGGGGAGTTATTACCAAGTGAGTAGTTGGTGTTTTGTACCGAGGCAGTTACTGTTGTGCTTTTGCCGTGGACCAATCAGAAGCTGCCACGTTGAGTGCTATAATCTGTCCTCCTCTTTTCACGCGCCTCACGTAATAAAAAGGGAGGTTTGCTCAGTTATTTCTCTCATCTTTTTACTGTCTTCATATCTTTTGCTTTTGAATTTTTACTCGGTTGTTCTTGGCTGTTGTTGCTGCGCTATTCCGGTGATTGACGAGGTTTCTGTCCTTTTAAAGCCATTTGTATCTACTGCTTCGCGGTGAGATTTGTGCTCTTTCATTGTATTTTCTTTTGTGATTTCTGTTTCCTAGATAACTGTGCCATGTATGTATCGCCATTTTTTGTGATGTCTGTTTAAATAGATGGTTTTGAAGGTAGGTTTGTGTTGTCTTTTGTTTTAATGGTAAGTGGGTTTTGTTTTGATTCCCTCTTTCACGAAAAAGAGTTCGATTTGTGCTTTGGTAGGTTTTTGACCATGACTTTTGGTGGTATATTGTTTGTTGTTCGTGGTTTATGAGTTTGAGTTCTGTGATTTTTTGATGTTTAGGCCAGTGGTGGTGTGTATATATGTATGTATATGTTAAATAAGGTGTATAAATTGCTTTATGATGTTATGGCTTTGTTGTTTGTGGAGGGAAATGGAATATGAATCGTTTTTCTTGTATAAGTTTAAAAATAAAAATGGAAATTGCTGTGAAAATCCACGTGTACCTTGATAGTTGTAAGCGGTTTATGTGTAGGTGGTACTGGGTTTTTACTTTGAATTTGTGTAGATGGGTGATGAATTCGCAGATGTCGGGACCAGAGAGAGGGGCCCGTTGATAAATCTGAACGGGCGCTGGGCGGATATTGGGCAGATGACCTATCCAGCTGTCCTTCGGAGAAACCGCTATAAATACTTTGAGAGTAGTGAGAGCTTGTTTCGGGCAACCAATGTGGCACCGACAGCATATTCGAAGGCGAAGATGGATGCCGCCTTTTCTGAATTTCCTCATCTTCAACACGACAGTACGTTCAGGGCTGATGAATGGTCAGAGTATGTTAGTAGGATGTTCCGGATTGAAGATGGCTACTTCTGGAGGCGGGCGGAACCGTCTGAGAGGTTGTATCACCGTTTTGATGATGGTTCTGTGTGTATACCAGTTAGTCATTTGAAGGCTGGTTTCCGAGTTCCCCCACACAAATTTATCATGGATTTATTCCGGGTGTATTTTCAGTGTCCGCTAGCCCAATTTACGCCCAATTCAATAAGAGCTATTAATTGGTTATAGCTAGTAGTGAAGCAATGGGTAAGCAGATTAGGTCATTTTTCTATCTCTTTGATGTGAAAGCTAGTCGTGCCAAACCCTTCTATGAATTGCAATTTGTGAAGCCGAAGACCATTATTGGAAAGGCCTTGGATGGGCATCGCCCGTTTATATTTCCCAAGGGCATGGCGGGTTGGCATGAGGAGTTCATGGTTATTGGCGGTGGTGAGTTTGCTTGGCATAAGAACTTTACAAAGAAGGTAGAGTGTACTTACAAGGTGAACCGCAATCGACTGAGCCGTGTTGAGATTGATATCTTGGTCAGGCTTGTGAAGGCGTTAGGCGAGGTGTGGACGGAAGCCAATTTAGTTGATCCGACCGATTTGAGAAGACATTGCCGTAAGTCTCTGTTTCATGTTTTTTGTTGTTTTTGTTGTGTCTGCTATTGACGATATTGTTTATTTTGTGTAGTGTTGGATCCTCGTAAGCCGGAGCTGGATTTACACCCAACCCTGGGTCTGAGTGAAGCGAGATTGTATGCAGAGTTTATGTTGACGGTGCCCCCCAGACCAAACCGTCTCCGCAGTGGTCATTTTTCCGCTGCAAATATATTGGATGCTTTCGACCTATCAGGTGAGGGTAGAGGGGCTGAGCCTTCTGCTCCTTTTGAAGACCCAGAAACCGCTGTGAAGGAGGAAGATGTGGGCGAGGATGACATTGATTCGAATTCTGAGGAGTTGCTAGGTGATTCTGAGGAGTTTGTGGGTGGAGAAGGTCAACCAGTTGATGAAAGCATCGAGTCAGAGTCAGAGGGAGAAAAGCCTTCACAAGGAGAGAGTGAAGAGGACGAGGTTGCGGTTGAAGTTGAAGTGCCCGCTGTGGCAGATGTACACATTGAGGGTGAAATGCCCGCTGATGTTGAAGCATTTGTTGAGGAGGACGTGCCCGCTGAAAGTGGAGTCAATAGTCCCGGTACAGTGGCGAGGCTATATGCTGCCAACCTGGAAGTTGGTGACAAAGAATCGGATATTCTTTCAAGGGAGTATAGAGCGTCAATTCGAAGAGTTGAGCGGGGCTTTTCTGATATTTCCGAAGCGGTTGCCACTCCCGGGAGCAAGGTAGTAGTTGACTTGGATTCTGAAGAAACCCTGTCGACCGCTCAAGCGGCCGAGGTTGTGGCGGATACACATGTTGATGTGGCGGGTGATGTTCCGCCTCCAGGGTTGAAGCAGAGAGCTGTTGATGATGTTGGTCCGTCTAAGCGGAGACGGATTGCGGTTTCCAGGGTAGGTGATTACATTCCTTCCAACCTGGTTGTTGATGAGAGCGCAGATACCGCTTCTGATGGTACTGAGAAAGAAGATGGTGAGGATAGCGGAGAGTCCTCTGAAGAGATTGTTCATTATATAAGTAGCGATGATGAAGTTAATGACGCTGAGGTTGGAAACAGGCCTGGCTATGGTTTTCTCTTTAAGTCAGGGCCTAATACTTTCACAGCGGAATCTATGACTGATGACGATCTGTTGAGGATGAATGAGTTGAGTTGGGGGCGGATGTGTCGCCTTTCTCAAAAGTATGCTGCGCGGGTATTCATCTGTCTAGTAGCTTTCTGTTTGTTCTTACTTGTGCCCGTTGTTGACTTGTTTTATCTTCTGTGTTGTGTTTTTTGTAGAATCAATGTATGTATACGGGTCTGATGGCCCGGGGTAATATGTACCGCAGCAACAACATTGCTTTAAAAGAGAGAGTGAGCTTGATTGAGCGGGAACTGACCGCTGAGAGGATCATGAAAGATAATGCTGCCAAGGCTTTGCATGAGATTGAGACCGAGAAAACTAATATCAAAGCAAGCTATGCTTATAGCTCTAATCTTCGAAGGTTCTTGGCGGAGGACAAAATCGAGCTTCAGGCCGAGAAGGCTGCTTTGACGGAGCAAATAAAGAACTTAAATACTTTGCTGAAATTTGAGAAGGACCATGTGAATGATGCTGAAGGCCATCTTGATTCCCGTCCTACGGAAGAGGCTGCTATTAGGAAATTTAGAAACAGTGCCGAATTTGCTGAGATTGTGAAAGAGGAAGCCGCCAGGATGCGTATAGCGGTATCTAAAGATGAGCTCGTTGAGCTTGGTGAGTTAAGGCGGACGGCCGCCGAGAATGCTGCGGAGATTGACCGTTTGAGAAACGAGGCGTCCAAGCTGAAGTCTAAAGCAAAGAGAGCCAAACGCAAAGTGAAAACACTGAAAGCCCGTCTGGGGGAGACGGTCATAGTGAGTGTCGGTTGTCAAGTTGAGCCTGTGGCAAGTGAAGTTGGCGTGCAAACCGCTGAGCATGGAACGGGTGGGGATGAGTTGGATGCTGTAACTCTGTTGTCGGCTATAGCAGCTGTCTATGGAGAGGAGCCGGGTGTAGAGGAGCCGTTGATAGGCATGTCCAGTCCGCTGAGAGCTTCCCGCTGGGGATGAGTTTTCACTATAGCTGTGTCCGTTGTTGGTCTGTCTAGAAGTCACTTTGCGGGTCTGTCCGCTGTGTGACTTGGAAATAGTTTGATATATTTTGTACTTGGAATTTTTTAAAGTCTGAAATACTCTGTTTGTGTTTGGCGGGATATATATTTTTGAATTTTTGTGGTGAAATATAACTGCATTGTATGTGTTATTTTGTTTGTCAAAGGGAGGAGTAAATAGGCCTTCGGGAAATGTTACCTGGAAATCATGCGTTTGATTGTGGGAATTTGCTGTAAGCATTAAATGCTGCATGGAAATCACATTCTTTTGACCGTGCCTTTACTGCAGTCTGCATGCATGGAGACTGTAACTTTTTGACTGGTGTTGGATTTAACCTACTTTTACCCCCTATAAATAGGAGAGTTTAGCTCTTGATTTGGATTAAACTCCTTTGCTTTCACCAATAAACACTTTTCTTTCATCTCGATCAAAAAATGGCCAACCGTGAGATGGATGCGAATTTTACCCCCTTCTCCTGGGGTCGTAAGCTCCAGATTTCCGAGGAGGCGGAGGCTGGTTGGTTAGCATGGGCCCTTGTTTATGAGGAACAGGGCGATTTGTATATGGCTGAAGAACTTCGGAAGCATGCTCGGAAAATTGCCCATACTCGTGCTGCGGAGGAGGCCAAGGAGGCGGCGAAGGATGGCGGGTTGAACTTCCGTTTCCGTGCCCCTCCGCAGGGTGAAAGTTCTGAGAAGGATGCGGACGCTGAGAAGAAGGTTCCCCAAGCATGAAGGTTTTTAGATGTAGGAGACTATATCTTTGTAACCCGTTCTTGTAATAAACTTATATGATATAAATAAAAATTTCTTTTCCCGTTGCATTTGGTTGTATTTGTCTTCATTCTGCACATATTGCCTTTGTTTTAGCATAGTCGATTGTAGACTTTGTACTCGTTTGTTTTAGCATATTTGTTTTTCTAGATGTCTCTTGATGAGACCTGAGCGGCTATGTCCGCCAAGGAAACTGGCCTTTGTTGTGTGTCCGTTGCGAGTATTTAGCTTTTGCGTAGTATTTTGGCTTTTGTAGGCAGATAACTTGGCTTTTGTAGTACTTAGCTTTTGTAGATAGCCATTTGGCTTTCGTAGTAGATTTTGTCGTTGTAGATGGGTGCTTGCCCTCTTAGGGATTTTTCCATTGTAGTTGGACCTTCTTAGGGACTTTGCTATTGTAGTTGGATGCTTGCCCGTCTAGGGGACTTTGCTATTTTAGATGGATGCTTGCCCGTCTAGGGGACTTTGCTATTGTAGTTGGATGCTTGCCCGTCTAGGGGACTTTGCTATTGTAGTTGGATGCTTGCCCGTCTAGGGGACTTTGCTATTGTAGATGGATGCTTGCCCGTCAAGGGGACTTTGCTATTGTAGTTGGATGCTTGCCCGTCTAGGGGACTTTGCTATTGTAGTCATTTTTATAGAAGATTTTTCATTCAGAATAGAATAATCCTGGGTTACAGAAGTGTAGTTGGCTACTGATAATACTTTCTTAGTTTATCCCCGTGCCAAGTATTGTTGACTTCAGTCCCGTCTAGGCGGGCAAGTTTGTAAGAACCCGGCCTGAGTATTTGGGCAAGTTTGTAGGCGATCTTATAAAGGTCTTCCCACTTGGGCATGAGTTTGCCCGTATGTCTTGGGTCGGATGCTTCTGTTGCTCGATTGACCAAATCGCCTTCCACATAGGCTTTGATTCTAGCCCGTCTTCCGAAAAATTCTTTTGTTTTTTCTTTGTAGGCGGCCATTTTTTCGACGGCGGCCTCCCTTGCTTCGTCTAGAAGGTCAAGGTTTGTTCTGAGTCCGTTGTTGTTTGCTTCTTCTTCGAAATTGATGGTACGGAAAGATGGGGATCCTATCTCGATTGGGGCAAGAGCTTCAGTGCCAAAAGCTAACTTGAAAGGGGATTCTCCCGTACTGACCTTGGCTGATGTCCGGTAAGACCAAAGGACGTTGGGTAGCTCATGTGGCCATTTTTTCTTGGAAGTCGTTAGCCTTTTTTCTAGGCCCCTGACAATGATGTGGTTGGTTACTTCAACTTGACCGTTACTTTGAGGGTGGCATACTGAAGCTTTTTTGTGTTTGATCCCGTAGTCGGATAGGAACTTTGTGAATTTTGACCCAACGAATTGTGTGCCGTTGTCGGATATGAGTACCACTGGAATTCCAAATCTTGTAATCACTTGTTCTGTGACGAAACGGATTGCATCATCTTGCGTGATGTTTTTGAGTGCTTTTGCTTCGGCCCATTTGGTCATGTAATCGATGGCGACCATTACATATTGAAGGTCACCTTTGGCCTTGGGGAAAGGTCCCATGATATCGATGCCCCAAACCGCAAACGGTATAGGTGACAATATTGCCGCTGGGAGGGCTGGTGCTTTTCTAGACAAGTTGCTGAACAACTGGCATTGGTGGCATTTCTTAGTGAATGTCTTGCATTCCTTGTGCATTTTGGGCCAGTAATAACCTTGTCTGAGTATTTTATGTGCCAGTGCCTTCCCAGCCATGTGGTCTCCACAGATGCCTTCGTGGACTTCTCTCATGCAATAGAGAGCTTCTTCTTCGTCGACACATTTGAGGATGGAAGAGTCAAAACTCCTTTTGTACAGGGTGCCTTCTTGGATAAAGTATTTTATTGCTTGAGATTTGAGTATTTTAGCTTTGATATCGTCCTCTGGCAGCGTGCCGTTTTCCAAATAACGGATGTAAGGGCTCATCCAAGTTTCAGTTGGTGGACTTATTTCCATGATATCCAGGGTGCTGACACTGGGAGTGGTAAGTTCTTCAAAGTACACTGTGTCCGCTTCTGTCTTTTCCCCTTGGGTTAGTTTAGATAACATGTCCGCTATTGCATTGTCTGCTCGATCTATCTGTTTTAGGGAGTATTCTTCGAATTGAGGGAGCATTGCTTGTACCAATTCTTGATATTTTCTGAGATTGTTGTCTTTTGTTGCATAATCCCCCGTTTTTTGTCGAACAACTAGTTGTGAATCGCTGTAGATGGTGATTTTTTTTCACTTGTAAGTTTTTGGCCAGTGTCAAGCCGGCCAAGAGTGCCTCGTACTCCGCCTGGTTGTTTGTAGCTTTGAAATTCAATTGTATGGCTTGCTTGACTTGAAAACCGTCGGGGCTAGTGAGGATGAGTCCAGCCCCGCATCGGGTGTTTGTGGAGGAACCGTCCACATATAATTGCCAATTGTTGTCCGTTGTTGTAAGGTTTTTTGCGGGAACTATGCTTTCTGTTGTCGAAAATGAACATTCGATCACGAAGTCCGCCAATGCTTGTGCCTTGATTGCGGTTCTAGGTATGGATTTTAAATTGAATTGGCCGAGTTCTACGGCCCAGTTGATCAATCTGCCTGATAAGTCCGGTTTGTGGAGAATTTTTCTGAGCGGTTGGTATGTGATGATCCTGATCTGTCTTCCTTGGAAGTAATGTCTCAATTTTCTACTTGCCACGACCAAGGCTAGAGCGAACTTTTGGACATTCGGATAGCGGGTTTCCGCATCTTTGAGCACTTGACTGACATAATAGACCGGCTTTTGCTCGCCATTTTCCTCTTTTATTAGTACTGCTCCCACGGCTTTATCTGTTGCGGATAAGTATAGTGATAGCGGTTCTGAAGGAGCTGCGACCGTAAGTAGGGGAGCCGAAGATAGATAAGTTTTGAGATCTTCGAAGGCTTTCTGGCAGTCGTCCGTCCAAGATATTGCTTTAGTTTTTGTGGCCCCCTTTAAAGTGTCAAATAACGAAAGGCATATGTCTGCTAATTTAGCGATAAACCTTCTGAGAGCGGCTAACCTTCCTGTTAATTTCTGTATATCTTTCAAAGTTTTGGGCGGTTGCATGTCGATTATAGCCTTTATTTTTTCCGTGTTGGCCTCAATACCTTTGTGGGATACTAAGAAGCCAAGGAACTTGCCTGCGTCTAGTGCAAACGCGCATTTGTCGGGGTTTAGCTTCATGCTGTATTTTCTGAGGGTTGAGAAACATTCTTCTAAGTCTTGAAGGTGGGAAGCCGTTAAGAGAGATTTTACTATGAGATCATCCACGTATACTTCCATATTTCGGCCTAACTGACCGCCGAAGATTTTATTCATGGTTTTCTGGAAGGTGACGCCGGCGTTGATTAATCCAAAGGGCATGACTTTGTAGCAGTACACCCCCTATGTGTGATGAAGGCTGTTTTTTCTTTATCTTCAGGGGTCATTTTGATTTGGTTGTAGCCGGAGTAGGCATCCATGAAACTTAGCATTAGATGACCCGCTGTTGCATCAATGAGTTGGTCTATTGAAGGGAGTGGATACGGGTCCTTTGGGCATGCTGCATTTAAATCCGTGTAATCCACACATATTCTCCATTTCCCGTTAGATTTCTTCACTAGTACTACATTTGCAACCCACTTAGGGTAGGTGACCTCGCAAATTAGATCTGCGTCCAAGAGTTTGTCGATTTCGATATCGATTGCCTGCTGTCGCTCTGGTGCAAAGTTCCTTCTTTTTTGTATCTTCGGAGCCTTATCCGGGTCCACATTTAATTTGTGGATAGCTACTGACTCATCTAGACCTGGCATGTCTTTTGGGCTCCATGCGAAAACATCCGCATATTTTCTTAAAAGGTCTGTGAGGCCGGATTTGAAGACGGACTCTAAACTCGCTGCTACACTTATACTTTTGTTCGAGTCACCAGGTATGATTTCTATTTTTTCTGTTTGCACCACAGGGCTTATTGGCGGCCTTTCTTCTCGTTTGAGACATTTCATGAGATTCACGTCGATGCGAGGAGAGTCTTCTATCAGCGGGTTATGCTCGTCTATGAACTGTATTTCCTTTCTCCTTTTGTTATTTGCGCGCTGATTCTCGGCGTGCCTTTGTCTTTTTGCTTGTTTTCTCTTGGTTGCCCTTTCTTTGCGGATATTGCTAGGCTCTGTTTTTCCCAGCGTGATTGTTATGCCATAGCATCTCTTAGATGTTTCGGAATCTCCCTTGATCTCCCCGACCCCGTTTAGAGTGGGGAATTTGATTTTAAGATGGGGGGTGGAGGTGATTGCCTTTAGCATATTAAGGGTAGGTCTTCCCAAAATCATGTTGTAAGAGGAAGCGGTGTTGATGACATAGAATTTGACCGTTCGACATACTTGCCTGGGTGATTCACCGAAATAGACGGGGAGTCTGGCAATGCCCGCAATTGGGACGGCGTTGTGCCCAAAGCCGTAAAGAGGTGTCTCATCGGGACATGTTTCGAGTTTCTCGCCATTTAACTTGAGTCTGTCCCAGGTGTGTTTGAAGCAGATGTCGACTGAGGACCCGTTATCGACGAGGATCCTTTTTACCTCATTGTTGGCCACGCCCAATGATACAACTAGTGCCTCAGTGTGGTTTGGGTTAATGCCTTCATAGTCTGCATCTGTAAAAGTAATGATATTCGGGGGTCCCTTGTATATCTCATAAATGTCGTGCTCTTCTCTTGGTGGGGAGGATTGTCCGCCGAAGACGGTATGTACGATGTTTCTGTTTTGTCCTTGCGGGGCGGATGCCCCTTGCACCTGTCTTGGCAAGTACTGAGATAGGTTGCCCGCCTTTACCTGTCTTTCCAAGAAATATTTGAGGGACAGGCAACTGTCTGTGTAGTGCCCATGCGTCTCGTGGTAATCACAGTGTTTGTCTTTAGGTCTGTCCTCGGGCGGAGAATGCATTGGTGCTGGTGGGAGATAGAAAGGTTTCCCTCTGATTTCTTTCAGAATGCTCGCCCTAGGGAGGGTGAATTTGGTCCACTCCGGCTCGGGACGCCTATCTGGTCTTTGCGGGTTTGCCGTCCCCAAGCGGTCTCTGACCGGGACTGATGATTGTGCTCTTTGTGCGGGCGGTGGCGGTCCATGAGTGGTCTGTACTTGGTGTGAGGCCGGTGTTTGCCTTTGCTAGGACGAAAACCTTTCTCTTTGAAAATATGGTGGAGGTGTAGGTGGAGCCCTGGATTGCTTCAGCACGCTCAGAGATTCGGCTTCGTTGATGGCTTGGGATGCCATGTCATATGCTTTTGCTAATGTGGTGGGTTTTGTCTCCATGAGACGGCATACGTATTTTTCGCATTCGTAGGGATTAAGACCTCTCCTTAAGTGGACCAAAGCTTCTGTTTCATTGACATAAACAACTTTGTTGACAGCCTCTTTGAAGCGGTCAATGTAGTCCTGCAGTGTTTCCCCGTTACGTTGTGCAATGGTTTCCAAAAACACGGTATGAACCCCGTGTTGCTGGTTTGCTTTGAACTTATTGAGGAATAGTCTTTTGAATTCCAGCCAAGTGTCTATGGACCGGGTGGTTATTCTGCAGAACCACCTCTGTGCGTTTCCGCGGAGAGTTGCGGCGAAGAAACGACATCGCGTCAGGTCATTGTATTCATAATGAAGAGCTAGCTGATCAAAGTAGCTAAGATGCTCCTCTGGGTCGCCTAACCCGTCGAAAGAATTAAAGCTATGATGTTTGATTTCCTTTTGACGGAGCTCCGCCTCCAACCTAATGGTAAACGGCGTGCCACCCGACTCTAGTTCGCTATTTCCCTCTATCTTTTTCTTGAGTTCCATAATAGTTCGTAACATCTCTGTGTTTGTGGGTTGCGTGCTGTCAGTATCTTTTGGGCGGGGAGGGGAACGCTCTCTTTGTCTCTGTTTTTCGTACTCGGCCAGAACTTTTTCGTAGGCGGCTTTCTTATCGACAATCACCTTCCTTAGGTCTCTCTGTTTTCTGTTCTGCTCCAATATTTCGGGTTGATGATGGCCTTTGTTGTGCCTCTCATGGCTCGTTTCTTGGGATGAGCCTAGGCGAGAAAAGGCGGAGTTTGTTTTGCGCGGCCGGCTGTGTGCCTCGCTTCGGTCGTCGTGTGGATTTACTCGGGATTCTTTCTGTTCGGGTGGCTTTCTTGTCTGGCCTGGGGAAATGCAGAGGCTATTTGCATGAGTAAATTTATTTGTTGTGGGTCGTAGCCTGTTAGGTCGAGGCTAAGAATTTGCTCTTGGTTGCCTCCTCGAGGGGGGTTTGTTTGTAAGCGGTTTTCAGCATTTACTGGCGGGTCCTGTGGCGGGATGCCAGTGTTATTTCCTTGTATTTCCATTGACTGTCGCTCGTCGTGGTTGCCATCACGGTTTTTAGGTCTGGTGTTTGTGATTATTCGGATGCTGTGTATCTTGTGTTTTTGAGGCTGATGCTTGTGTTTTGTCTTGTAGAAGTAGCTATTCTGGTAGAGCAGGCGAGGGACTTTTCTCTAAGAAAAATGAACCCTCCTTCTAGCGCCAAATGATAATCCTCACGGCTGATTAGAGGCTTCCGATCACTGTTCCGGGACGTTTCGCCTAAATTTGGGTGCCTGCAAAACAATGCCTGCCCGGGGGTGGTGGCCGTCAAGCACCTCCGGTGTGAGAATCAGTAATCGGAGATAATAATAACCAAGCTGGTGAGAATATATCGTGTATGAAGAATATGTAGAGAGCTTTTGTATTGTAATAGTTTTTTTATCCTTCAAAAATCCCCCTCTCTTTGTGTGTAGAATGGGGGTATTTATAGGCTGGGTTTCCCAATCACTGTTGCCCACTAGTTGTGCCGTTAAAGCTACTGTGAGCCACTATTGGAACAGTGATTGGTGTCCCCTCCTGACATACCTCGATTCTGCCACTGAGCTACTTTAGTCAGATTTTGTCTGTTGCAATTGGGTGTCCTTGAATATTATATTGCTTCCTTGTCTTATGGAACAAGATACCTTTATGCAAGTGGGTGTGCAAGTGGATAAAGCAAGATATTTTTATGCAAGTGGGTTAGTATAAGAGAGATGATAACTTGAAGCACAATTTTTGAATATTCTTTATTTTGTGACCTGTATTTGTTGAAATAATATTTAGCTCGATACTTTTGAAATTAGATATAATTTGTTAAGTGTTCCAGAATTGTATTTTTAGAAGACAAGTACTTTGCTGTTAGCGGGCACCTACTCGCGGGCGCTTGTCCGGCGAGAGGATCGGCCTTACAGTGGGTACCTATCAATGAGGAAGAAGACAGAGGCCCTGTTTGGCTTAACTGATAAGTTGGCTTATTGGACTTTAAGTTCGGTCCAGCTTATTTACAAGTGTTTGCCTACCAACTTATTTTAAAGACTTATGATCTTATAAGTTCATAAGTTGAAAGTTAGAAAGTCCCAACTTTTTTCCAGCTTATTAACTTATTTGTACTATTCCTAAATCCCTTCGTTTTTAATTTGTTTTTTCCCGTCAATCGACGATATTTTTTTCAAATCTAACTTCACCATATTTTTCTCCATCTCTCAACGATCATTTTGCATACCATATGTGCTATATTTCGACACGATTTAGAAAAATTATATTAAAAATATGTGTTCTACAGTAAATTTATAATTTCCGATTTACCAAACACTTTACTAACTTATAATTTCTGATTTAGGGTGTGTTTGGGATTGCTATTGCAGACAGCAACAACAGCTTATTTCTGAAAAGCAGCTGAAAGGGTGTTTTGTAAAATTTAAAAGCTGCTTTTCTGAAAAGTGCTTTTGGCCTAAAAGCTGCTTTTAGAGAAAACATGTCCCCCATGCTTTTCAAAAAAGCTGCTTTTCAGCTTTTGCGGAAAGCAGTAGCTGATTTCAACATCAAACCTCATCAAAAACATTATTTTTAATATATTTTAACATCAAAATATGCACATATCAAAAATATTACCAAACAGTCTTCAGCTTTTTACAACAGCACTTTTTCTAACATCACAGCATTTTTAACTACAATCCCAAACAGAGCCTTACTTATCACTTATAATCAACTTGTTAACTTAAAGCAATAACTTATTAACTTAAAACAATAAGTTACTTTTTTTAAGTTACCCAAATGGCCCCAGAGTCGATGGGGATGATGTTAGTGACACAAAAGTCCTTTTCTCATACGACATCTTTCATTTATATATCTTCTACTGTACAAATTTCAAAAAAAAATCTTCTACTATACTATGTACTTTCTACTTATATAAATACATGAAATATTTGACTGTCTGTTTTTTTTTACCAGAACTCACGAAGTTTAAGCTGAGTTTGGGAAGATAGAGTTGATGAAAGAGAAGAAAAACAAATAATAGTTGTAACTTGTAAGTGAATTTGGTTCGATTCTTGTTCATTTCAAAATTTATTAAAAAAGAATGAATATTATTTATTAATTTATAAATTATATTTTTTTTGAAAGTAAATTTATAAATTATAAATTTATAAATTATATTGAAAAAAAAAAGAAAACGAAAATGCACTGTAAAGTTGGATAAAGTGAATGCGAGCTAGTTGTGGGACGCATGAATATTTTTCGAGATATTTTCCTATTATTTCGTTTCATAATGTATCATGTGGTTTCTATTTTCTTGAGAAGGGACTTTCACTACCAGAAATTTAGGAACTTATACTGGTTCAAAATTTAATGAAGATTGAAAGGGATTAGAAGGAATAAGGTAATTTGAATTCTGAGTAGTGTTAGAGGTACCAAATTGGGTATCAAAATTTGTTATCAAATGACATGATATAAATTACTTGTCATTTTAGAATGTTTTAATTGAACGGCCCTGACCGACCCATGATAATTATAATCAATCAAAATTATTTGGTAACAATTTTTAGTACCAAACTTGATATCTCTAGCATTTTTCTTTGAAATCTCTTGACAAGAATCTTGTAAAATATTATTTTGAAAACTTTGTTAAATAATTTTTCAAAACAAAAAACTATTGTTATTTTTTACGGCCAGGATTTAAATCAAAATCATATGATATTTTTTTTAAAAAAACATTGTTATTGTGCATGAGCGATTGCCTTTGCAGATCCAATCAAACTCACAAGATAAACTAGTGCACAAAAAAAAATCATTGTAAAGCCTATAGAGTAATGTTTTGAAAGGTCCTTCTCGTGACATATTGTCAGTTTTTTTTTATTTTTTAAACCTTGAAAGTGTAAATTCTCTTGGTAGTGTGCTTTTTTACATTACCATTTTATGAAAAAAGATTACTGTAACTGTGTTGCACGTTGGATCCCACCGTTTCCTGCGAATTTTTGGGAGAGAGCAGCGTAAATAGTCACTAAATTTGGTACTTATTTCCAATGTTGCCACTTATTTTTTACTTTTTCCTTCCGTCCCGCTAATATTGGCCAACAATCAAAATCAATGTATTTAGCGATCAAGTTAAAATTACTATATTTAACCATAATTATTAACATATTTATGAAAACTTAACAAATTTTACACATAATTTACTTTGTTACGGAAATGTAAACAATATTTTTGGGACAAGCAAATATGGAATTGTGATCAATGTTAGCGGGACGGAGGGAGTATTATTTATGTACGGTCATTCAACTTGATAGTTAAACTAACTTATGATCATTTGTTATCTTGCCGTTAACACATAATATGAGATTGAGAATCTTAGTATGCCATGTAGCCATGGTTTATATAAAGAGCAAAAATCATATATAGAAACTTATACACAAAACACATAGACATCAAAATGGAATTATAAATTGCTAATAAATTACAATAAAAATAGTAACATATTTAAAATACATTATTGGCTGAAAATGTGGCTTTATTTTTCTTGGAAACAATAAATTAATCTATGGTTGGACTAAGGTAAAAATATTAAAATATGATTTATTTAGAAGAATGATGCTTATATCTATCTATATATATTATAATGGCAGAAGATCGAAAATGAACCAGGACATTTTAAGGTATTTTTCTTGAATTTTCGTTTTTTTGATTTTTCTTATTAAAATTATTTTCTTGCATTAAATAACTATTAATGACAATTTAATTAGTCATTAATTACACCTATTAAACATCTATTCAATTTATTATATTTAATTTGTTTAAAAATTTGCAAATTTTATTTGAACATTATAGTTATTATTTCAATGTTAAATATTCATTATATACAGTTAAGTCTATTTTTAGGTAAAATGACGACTAACAATTGTTTATATTGCTTTATTTTTTATTTCCTATTCAAGATCATTATATTTTCTTTTTGAATGATTATAGGATAGACGGCCTTAACTTCTCAAGCAATTTTTATTATCAACCATTGTGAAAGTCGTAATAAATTATTAAAGTACAAGATATCTACTTAATTTTTGGAATTTTACACAACCAATACATACAAATTTTTAATTTTGCGCATGAATAAATTATACATGAGTTATGACCAAATCAATTAAATTTAACAAATCCAACCATTTATCGGAAGAAAAATCGATAAAAAAGCTATACACCCATTGTTTCATTACATTGTGTCGAAATAAATTTTATTCTAATTAAACAAATTTTTACACTATTATTGAATATGTATGTTATGAGAGGGGTGTCGGCTTTAAAAAAATGTTATTAACCTGAACTTCTCAAGCATTCTTTATTATCAATGATTGTGGAGTCGTAATAAACCAGGAGATCGGAGAGGCTTTCACTCAGAAGTTTCAAAATATTTTTCTTGATTTTCACATTTTTTATTTTTTTATTAAAATAATTTTCTTGCATTTAATAGCATTTTAATTAGTCATTAATTGTACATATTAAACTTACATTAAATACACTTTATTTTATACTTAATATAAAATTGTTGCAATATTTACTAGAACATTATAATTATTATCTTAATATAAAATATTAATTATCTATATAATTTCCTTCTTTAAACCCTATTTTTTAAAAAAGAAATCAAAACTTCCGTTTTTAACATTAATATAAACATTAACATAAACTTCTTTGAAATAGAAAAGGTTCTCGAATTTATAGGGAAGAAGAATTCAAATTACATATTCGAAATTGAAAAGTTTTTCGAATTTGTTGGGAAGAAAAAACTATATATTCGAAATAGAAAAAGAAAATTATATTCTTATATTATATATTCGAAATAGAAAAAAAAATTTATATTCTTATATATATATATATATAATATATATATATATATATATAATATATATATATATATATATATATATATATATATATATATATATATATATCTATTATCTATCTATCTATATATCTATATATATTATAATGGCAGGAGATCGAAAATGAGCCAGGACAGTTTAAGGTATTTTTCTTGAATTTTCGTTTTTTTTATTTTTCTTATTGAAATTATTTTCTTGCATTAAATAACTATTAATGACAATTTAATTAGTCATTAATTACACCTATTAAACATCTATTCAATTTAATTTGTTTAAAAATTAGCAAACTTTATTTGAACATTATAGTTATTATTTCAATGTTAAATATTAGTTATATACAGTGAAGTTTATTTTTAGGTAAAATGACGACTAACAATTGTTTATATTGCATTATTTTTTATTTCCTATTCAATATCATTATATTTTCTTTTCGGATGATTATAGGATAGACGGCCTTAACTTCTCAAACAATTTTTATTATCAACGATTGTGAAAATCGTAATAAATTATGGAAGTACAAGATATCTGCTTAATTTTTGGAATTATATACAAACAATACATACAAATTTTTAATTTGAACATGAATATATTATACATGAGTTATGATCAAATCAATTAAATTTAACAAATCCAACCTTTTATCGGAAGAAAAATTGATAAAAAAGCTATACACCCATTGTTTCATTACATTGTGTCGAAATAAAATTTTATTCTAATTAAACAAATTTTTACACTATTATTGAATATGTATATTATGAGAGGGGTGTCGACTTTAAAAAAAATGTTATTAACCTGAACTTCTCAAGCATTCTTTATTATCAATGATTGTGGAGTCTCAATAAACCAGGAGATCGGAGAAGGTTTCACTCAGAAGTTTCAAAATATTTTTCTTGATTTTCACATTTTTGATTTTTTTTATTAGAATAATTTTCTTGCATTTAATAGCATTTTAATTAGTCATTAATTATACATATTAAACTTATATTAAATACACTTTATATTATACTTAATATAAAATTTTTTCAATCTTTACTAGAACATTATAATTATTATATTAATATAAAATATTAATTATCTATCTAAAAGTACAATTATTTCAAGGTAAAACGATAAAATAAACTTATTTATATCGTCAATTTCTAATCCTTATTCAAAATTGATGCAATTTTTTTCGTCAATAATATATAGACTATTTTAACTTTTCGGTTAATTCGTAATCAGTGACCGTGAGAATCATGATAAGATACGGAGGCATATAAATTTTCCAATTGACATCCACAATCTAAATACAAGCAATATTGTATAATTTACTTTTACACATGAACAATTTACACATGTGGTGTGAGCAACTCGATTAAATTGAACCAATCCAACATTTTTCTTTACTGATTAAATCAATGAAAAAGTTATATATTCGGTGTTTCATTATATCGTGTTGGATTAAATTAATATTCTAACTACACAAATTCTTATACCATTACTAATCAATTAACAATGCATGTATGTTATGAGACGAAAATTAATTATGCATGTATGTTATGAGACGGGAATTAATTATGCATGTATGTTATGACACGGGCTTAAGTCAATCAAATCTCTTATCACATTTACATTTTGCTTCTTTTTTCATCATACAAACAAATTTATTAACAAACTAAGAAATCACGTCTCTCATAATGCCACTGACAGCAAAAATGATATAAAAATGTTATTTTTAGTTATCCATTGTTGAACTTTACAAATGTTTATCAATATTGGATTTCAAAAGCATTTATTTATGTAACAAAATAAGTGTCGTCAATATCTTTGAAAATATTATTATTAATACTTAAGAGTTTAACTGAAACATGTTTTTTTTTTTTGCTAATTTTTTTCTCTATAATTCTTTAACATTCAAATTTAATTATATTTTACACAAGTTTCAGTTTAGCATATCAAATTTCAGATAGTAAAACTCAACAAACAATGATGTCATATATAAAATTTTAAAAAATATTTTCATGCCGCGCGTAGCGCGACTTTGTTACCTAGTGTTAGTTAATTGGGGCAAAAGATCAAACACTTGGTCTATATGCCATTACAATAATAAACATCAAAGCAAAATATAAACTTCTACTGGCGTAAAGAAAAGTATCATGAAATGGGTATCCAATATTACAACCAAACACAAGCATCTTAAACAAAATGATCATAATCTTAACAAGTACAAGCTGCTAAAAAATTATTTCATGTAATAAAATGATGGTTGAGCTGCTTTTTCTGTGTATGCTTCCATTGCTTCTCTGTTAGTACTGACATCTTTTTCACCAGTGAATTTCAGAGATTATGTGTAGCGGCGCTACTTGTTGCATCCATATTCTTCCTCACATGTTTATGCTATTGCATTCAAATGAACTCATATCAATCGCACAAACAAATTAATCTAAAAATTTCAAATAAAACTGGAACTATTAAAATAAACATTCTTACATTTTTTTTTACCTTGGGTCTACCATGTGCATTATCTTGCCCTCCATTAGCATGAAACCTTTTGTTGTGTCCTTCACGTTTTCAAATACTGCAAGTTATTTTTACAAGACCTATTATAGACAGTTTGTTAGGATTCCACATTTTGTTCTTTTCAAGTTCTTCCGCCTCCTTTCTTCTAACTTTATTTTTCTTCATGATCATTGTAATCGGTCCTTCGAATTACCTTTCTTCTATAAGGCTCTATTAACACAAATAATTGTTGTGCTTATAATTGTTTGGAAGGTAGAAACTTGTTTTCCTTCTAATAAGGCGGAAATTTGTTGGAAAAATGACAAAGAATGATAATTATTTTTTAAATGTTGGAAAAATGTTCTAATTTATGATTTGATATTTGAATTCATGACTTATATTTAAATATATCATTAAAAAAAACATATTATCTTTTTTTCATGAAATATTTTAGTTTTTATTGGAGATGGCAGACTGAGTGCGAAATAGACCGAATTTATAATTTACTCTTATTGATAACTTTATTTAGAATTGTTGTTACTCACTCCAACGACGATAAACTTTTGGAAACAAAAAAAAATAATATTGTGAAAAAGATGTAGAAGAGGACGTTTAAACAAATTATTCATACATAGTAAACACGTAGAATTAGCAACTGAATCACTCAACATGAATGGTTATTTCTGAATTAGCCAAGTTTACATCTGTTACAAATCACAATCAACAAAACTCGTGGCCTTATTAGCCGCTGGTACCTAAAACCAGAATTAATATTAACCTGTCTATTTCTGATCGACTACCTTCCCACGCAATCTACATATATACGATCCACACCAAAGCCGTGTTGTTACTGTCTTTATTGCTTTGACTGCCGACACCTGCTACATTTCCTACGTGTAATTTCCTAGTGGCCAACAATGTCTTAATTTCTGTTACTTCCCCGTGTCATAAAACCTCTTTTCCGTTTTGACTTTGACACTATTCATTATAAGCGGTTGATTACTAATTTACACATAATTTATAAGATAAAATATGATCATGAATGATTTTGTTTGATTCGTATTCGTGAATACTTTATAAGATAAAGTTTTTTGGGACGGAGGGAGTATTTTTTATTACGCGTGTTTATTTCATTTTGTCCGAACCAATAAATTGTACTCTCACTCTTTACATTTTCAACTCCTTGACAGAACAGAACCGATCAATTTCATTTCATCATTTTCTTGCAATGGATTTCTTTCACAATGCCGATGCGGTTCGACTCCGTAGCTGTCATGGAAAGTATTTGATCGCTCATGACGACGAAGAGTCTGTCACTCAAGACCGTCATGGTTCCTCTAAGGCTGCCAGGTGGACAGTTGAAGTTCTACCAGCTGATCACAACAATCACAACATAATTCGACTCAAGAGTTGTTACAATAAGTATCTCACGGCCTCGAATTTACCATTCCTGTTTGGAATGACAGGTCGAAAAGTTCTACAAACTGTACCAGACAGGCTGGATTCTTCTGTTGAATGGGAACCTATTACAGAGGGTAAGGATCAAGTGAAGCTTAGAACTCGTTATGGTGAATTTCTTCGTGCTAATAGGGGACTTCCACCCTGGAGAAACTCAATTACTCATGACATTCCGCGGAGGACTGCTACTCAGGATTGGATTTTTTGGTATGTTGATGTTGTTGAGACTGTTTCATTGAAGCCAGTGCAGCAACAGCTGATTGTTTACTCTGATTCTTTCGGTTCTTCTGGATCTAGCACGCCTTCTACTCCTGCCAGTTTCTCTGGACCTGAGGTTTAATCCTTGAACTTTCTTGAACACAAGTATTCCTTTATTAATCTTGAATCTTTTTAACAGATAAATTGCACAAAATTAAGATACTGATATAGCCTCAACCGAACCCTTAACCTTTTTTAACTAAGTAGAGAGGGCTATTTGAGCCAGGAAATTGATCTTGATTTTCTTTACTAAAATTCCAATTTTAATTTACCAATGAGTTAAATTAGTACCAAATACTGACATCTAACTTTTCATGGAAATGCAGTCAGCTAATTCGCCTGCAAGATTACCACGAAAGAAAGGAGATGGCAGGCTTATATATTATCAAGTTTGTAATGAATATGGGGAAGTGGATGAAGATTTGGATGAGCTTGTGATTACCTTCAAGGGGAATGGGATTGATGAGTTAACCAAGAGGTTGGAGGATGAGACTGGACTTACTGATATCACTGTGTGTACGCGGAGTCCACTGAATGGGAAGCTTTACCCTCTAAGATTACAGCTTCCTCCCAGTAACGTGATTATGAATGTTGTCGTTGTTCAATCCTCTCAATAGGTGAGCTTTCGAATTGAATAATCCGTATTTTAATCTGGTTCTTCATTCTATTTTCCCGTGTTAAAGATGTCCTGTTTACTAATCAAAACAAATTATACTGAGGGCTCAGATAATATAACCTGATCAAGCTTATAATTACACAACTTATTTGTAGGATTTAAGGACCGTAGTTTAGTAGGGAAGCTTTTAGCTTGTAAATATCTTTGGGTTATTTGGGTTATAAATGTTGGGTTTTATGCTATTGGTGCAATCTAATGTTTGAGCTTGTCGAGTTATCACTTAGTTCAGACTATGTCATTGGTGCAAGATAATGTTCTAACAAGGGTGCAAGTAAAAGTCATAAAAGTGTGATTTCATAATATATCAGCGCTTTCCCTAGCTAATATTGTTGTGTCATATTGATCTTGTGTATCAGTGACTTAAGGGTTGGCGAAAAGCAAAAGGCCTTATAAGGTGCATTGGGTTAGAGTTAGTCTTTTGCCATTGCAACAAGACAAGGCGAAAGTTTTGTTCTCTACATAACAACAGGCTTATTCTCTGTAGTAGAAATGATGATCAGTTTCAGGAGCCTACATCTAGCATCTTTTGTGTATGAGTTAATAACTTCCATGACGAAAAGTGAAGAGCAAATAATGGTGGAAGCTATATCTTTATGTATGTTCATGCTACGTTTTGAATAGCAAAAACTTATACTAGTCGTATCGTCAGTTGTATTGTGGTCTCTGTTCTCTATCTCTTGCCTGCAATAGTTTTTTTTCTTCCTTTGAGAAGAATGTTGCAAAATGGCAAGTGGTGTGTACATTATTTGAGCACCTTTAATAAACATAGACATATTTTTTTTGATATAACCTCTGTTATTTTCATTCATCTGTAAGTTGCGGTTACCCTATTAACCCGACCATATGAAATGTTTTATAGTCACCACTTACCAGCGATCCAAGTGCTCACGAATGACAACATGTCGATTCTTTCTAAAGTATCAGAATTCAGATAAGAGTAGTGCAATTGACAATAGTTGCTCACTTCGAATTACCTCCAAGTTTATATTACATGCACCGAAGTTGTCTGATCACAAACCATTACTCACAATTTTTATTTGAATTCAAAATTACAATCCTTATCAAGAAAATTTAAATAATATTACAAAAGGTTATCCACTAATGCGGTTCTAATATACAAAAAATATAATCTCAGATCATAGAATATTAGGCTATATTAGCTATGATCGGCAGAGGGACTTATTTGAATAACATAGATCATACTGCTCTGCTTAGTGTGATTTCTTCTGATGCATAACACGAAATTCAATTTATTAGTTCATGTATTTCTCAATCTTTTTCTGGAGTGCTATCTTGTCTGCTCCAACAACCTTGTCAACTGCTTTCCCTTTCTTTATCAGAATAAATGCTGGCAATGCCTGCACAACATACTCCCGAGACACATCCTGCATAAGAAATACAAGTTATCATCATTATACACATATATGTAAGGTCTGGTCTTTCAATGAAGTGAAAAGAATCGTGATCAATTTATCATCAGCTTACTTCCAGCTCATCTACGTCGATCTTGATGAACTCTACATCTGCATAGGTAGCAGCAAAGTCACGAATAACAGGGTCCATTGTCCGACAAGGTCCACACCATGTAGCCGTGAAATGAATAACCATCTTGAAATCCATAATAAACATTAAACGATTAATTAAAAACACTCGATGCATTAACACAAAAAAAAAAAAATTCGATTTACTAAAGATATGTAGAGCTAGAGCAGTATAGTGGTTTCTGGGAACTCATGTTTGAATCAACTAACCAGTTTAGTTGTTTCTTTGGAAACTTGAAAATGGCTTTTCCATTGAGTAGAGGAATGGAATGATAAAACATGATCACCAGACTTTTTCGGCATGACCACTTCATTTGGTCCATTTGACGCATACACAGCAGACTGATTAGCTCCCATCTTTCTTTTCTTTGTTTTGCTGAAATTAGTAAACTGAAACAGAAGAATAAACTTAAATTTTGAAATAAGTTTTCTTGTTCCCGCTTCAACTTGATGATGATTAAGAACAGAAGAAGCACAAATCCCTTTTTATAGGTAAACTGCTAGTGTGTAAACTTAAAAATTGTATAATGGAGCATTTGATTCGATGCCTTCATTATTTTAACCGTTGAAAAATTTGCGAAGCCTTCATTATTTTAACCGTTGAAAAATTTGCGAAGATTTGCAGCATAAGTACTTTTCTTTGCTTTTAGCTGGATAACCTACTAAACTGGAATTGCTCGTACAGCTTGAATTAATTCACTAAATACCAATCTGATCAAGTGGTGATCAAAGTACTACATTAAAGAAGAGCCGGGTAGGCTGTGCATGGTAATTGCCCGGTAATTATATATATTCAACATTTCTTTTATTCCATATCTTTTACATGGCACTGTTTTTATAATTATCAGACTAAAACTTTATGTGTTCTTCGGGCAAGATTATTGACATTTGCAGGCGGTGTATAAGTGTCGACTACAACGAGGTAACCTACTATATTCTGTGCTTTATTTGATTCTTTCTTTTAACACGGTGGCTCTCTAAACTGAACGATTGATGATTCAATGGACAGACTGTGATTCGATTACAAATTCGACACGTTACATTCTTTATACAACTGCGGCGCCGGCGCATGAGTGTGAACTAGTAATATGGTCCCCAGACTGCTGTATGCACTTCAAAAGTTTCAATCAATTTGGAATTTAGACGCAGCATAATGACTATACCAGATAGAATAGACACCCATCAGTTTCATCTGACAAACACAAAAAGGACAAACAAGTAGTATGACACAGCTGGTTCCTCAAGGACACACCTGAAAAGCCATTGAGCTGCATTATATTCCTAAAAATGCCCTTTGCGTTTGTTTTTTTAGTTCCGGTTATTTCTTCCCGGAAGTTAAGCATGTGAAACTTGTAGCAATAACTAGACTAAAATATCAACCAAGAAATATTAACTAAATTGCATCCAAATAAATCCACAACTATGAAGCACAAATCTGCTGTCTAATCCTGATTGCTAGGAATCTGATATGGGCCATGATCAAGCGTATGCAAAGCACAACCAACGGCTAAAAGGTGATGCCATTCATAACCCAATCCCACAAGAAAGTGCTTAAAGGAGGAGCACTATGAACCATTAATCTAGAAGGGGGCTGATCTGACCCTTTTTTCCTATCTGAGAAGGGGGTGGGTACATTTAACCTCATGTCACACTACTTTACTCAAGGCCAAGTTACAATTCTTGCACGATTTTAATTTTCTATTTTTCAAAAGGACAAGGAAATTCTAACCTCGTTGTACACATTATATAACCAAGATACCATCATTGCAGTTCAATAAAGTCATTGCTAAAAAAAGATTTTTACCAACAAGTCCTCCACTGATTGAACTACAAAATAGGGTCCTGAGTGTGCCACTCATCTTAAAACAACCCACATTCAATTCAGGTTCAAGCAAAAAAATATCTTTCCCATCCACCAGAAGAGCTAGTAACAAGGTCATGACTCTGTTGGAACTGCAGAATCGTGGTGGTGGTTCCCAGCAGCAAACCTACCACCTCCCCTGCCTCTATTGCTATAATAGTTGTTTCTGGGATAGTAGTTTCCAGGCTGATCATAGTACTGGTTGCGACCGTTCTGGTAAGGCCCACCTCCCCGGCTATTGCCATTTCGACCTCCACGCCCATTGGAATATCCCCTACGACCACCTGCGCCACGTCCACCACCCCTATGGTTCTGGAACTGCCTCCGGTTATAATGTTGCTCCTTTGCTTCCCCGTCTCCTAATGTTTGCTCCTTAGCAGGCTGTGGTTTGACCGACTCTGAATGAGCTGGTAGCTCTGTAGAGTTCTCAACCTTGTATTCACCCTGCAAAAGAAAAAGGGTGAACATATTTTGTCATCAAGCGTGTCACTTTAGTTCTTTTCATACAAATCAATGCCCAAACAACAATCATACATTCTGCGATTCGTCAACAGGACCCGCCTGATTATCAGAAGATTCAATCCCTTCGGTGTTTGCTAACTCGTCATCCTGGGAACATTGACAGGCAATAATATAAAAAAAAAATGTTTAAGTAAAATTATTAAACATGTCAAGATTGGAGGATTTAAAAAGATAAAATATCACCATGACAAAAATCGGCAACTGACTTGTGACATGTCACAAAAGACAAATAGTGCTTAAAAACTATGAGAAATGAAATAACGAACTACAAACTCGACAGAAGAAAGGAATGGAGAACAAACATGAAAGTACAAAAGGAACTCCCGAGTTCCACAGAATAATGCCTCAGCCTGACACTTTAAAAAGAATATTTAAGAGACCAAGAACAATCATCCCTTATACGATTAACTTGGTATAAGCCTTGAAGGGATGGTATGATATTGCTCTTGTTGCCTCCATCAGCAGTAATTGAAAGTAGTGAAACAAAGAGAACCCCCCCCCCCCCCCCCCACAAACACACACACAAAAATAAGCAACATATACATGGTTGGACAAGATAAGAAATAAAATGCACACCATAATAACCTTAAGACTAAAAAGTGATATAGCTGAAATTTGCAAGTGACCAAGCATAAGATACAAAAATTTCTTACGGCAAAAAATGGAGTTTACATACTGATAGCACGATTTATTAATACTACATTTTAAGGGCTCAAAACGACTCCAGATTAAACATCCATTCAAATTGATGGACCCACTGATTATTACCAGAACATCATAGCCAGATGGGACCAATTTTGTATATTTTAAGAGATGTTTGTATGACTTGATGGATCCGGTCTATTTTATCGAGAGAACATATTAACATGTGGGTTGTGTACTAGCGGGGGTAGACCAGATGTTCAGGCAAGGTAGTAGAGAAATATCTGGTCACGACTAGCAAGTGCCTATTTTCCTATGCACAAGAACATGAACCATCAACATAAACTTTTGGACACTGAAGGCAAGGTCAGATTTTCTGTCTTATCTAAGCATTTGGACATGAACTACCTATAATCAGAAACCAAATAAGATATCGGAAATAATTTCTCACATGCCATAAACATTAGACACCAAACTCTTTATTCAGCATATGACAAACAACAAACTCTCTTATTCAAAATATTGCATTAGCAAGTCACAAACAACTACCAATAATTCATCTCAATGCACAAACATTCCAAGGATACCATCATGAAATAGATTTAAATCTTATAACCTAAAAACAATTTATTACAGAAACTATGTTGCATTAGCATTTTTGGTACAAAAACAACCAAAATATACCAATATTTCATCTCAATGCACACGCATTGCAAGGGTAATAACAAGAACAAGAACAATAACCTAGAAAATAAGTTTAATTAGAGAAACAAAGTCAAGTTATCACCTTTTGTTTATACTCCCCATCCACTTGAGCCTGAAAAGACCCAAAGTTTCCAGCAGCAGCAGCCACAACTTCAACAGGCGCTTTCATTTCCGGCAATGTTGTGAAGTACGGAGAAGCCATAATCTTTGCAAGCTTTTCCTTCAACAAAGAATCTGCAAAAAATCACATTTCATCACAACCATAAAATAATAAAACCAATTCAACACCTAGTCAAAAAAACAACAAATTAACCAAACATACAAGTGACATTGGACTCCCCCTCAATCGGCTGCTCGGAACTCTCAATCCAAAGCTTAGCCCGTTCCACACATTTCTCCAACGCATTCTTATGCGACAAACTCGTATCCACCGGTCTCGAAACCAACAAACTCCCAACTTTGGAAATCAAATCCAAATCCTTCTCCGCAAGCAACTCACTCTCATCATCCGAAACATAATCGTAACTCAAACAACAATTCCTCTCATGCGTCTTCGTCAACACACTTCTCGTAAAATCAACCTCACTCCTCACATCAAACATACTCCCAAAATACAACACTTCCAACAACTTTTCGATAACCGAAAAGTCGTCCACACTCTTTTCCCCTTTATCACTTACTAATTCACCCTTAATCTTAATCGCAAGATCAATTTCTTCCGAAACAGCGATAGCGAGAGGCTGTTTAAGCTTCTCGAGCTCATCGATAGCGGAAATGACGGAAGGTTTGGTACGGAACACTTCTTCTTGTTCCTTGTTGAGAGTTTTGCCTTGGGAGATTGAATCTTCCATTTGAGTGATGCGGTTGAGTTTTTTTCGGAGAGCGCGGAGGCGTTTGTTGATTAGGTTGAGGACTGGGCCGTCGGAGACGTCGGAGCCGGCCGTTGCTGCCATGGATTAGGGTTTGAGAAGCTAGGGTTTTGGGGAAGAAAGAGAGGTTTGATGAAAATGGGAAGATTTGAGTGGAGTGCTTTTTTGTGTTGGTTGGCCTTTTTTGAGTATGTTTTTTTGTTACTTAAAATGTAAATTTTATTTTTAAAGTGTTTTTTTATTATTTGTGATTTTATCATTTTAACTATTTTAAGTAAATATTTAAATTTAAATGTTTCTTGTGTCGTTTGGTTGGGGGTGAAGGCCCAAAATAATCAAAAATAAATACTGTTTGCCCAAAATACTGATCTGCAAATATTTGGTCTTAAATATCGACTAGATACGGTGTTTCGTGTACCGTATTAACTTAATACGGAGCACCGTCCTCCGTATTAACCTAATACGGAGTACCGTCCACCGTATTAAACTAATACGAAACACCGTCCACCGTGATAGAGCCAGATACGGAACACTGTCCAACGTTATATAAACAGACACGGAACACCGTGTAACGTGTTTCAACCACATGTATTAACTCAATGATATATAAGATATTTTGTTCTCCTTATTTGAGATTTTGTTATGGTACTAGTCCCCCTAAGCTAAGGTTGCTGAGTACCAACACATAAACATGACATTTGAAAACAAACAAATAGATATATTATTTTATCACCAACAATAACTACATGTCAATCCTCTATAGTTCCAATTTTCTTGTGTTGGAGATGCAAGTAAGAAATTTAAAACAGTATTACAAACAGACAGTTGAAAGGAATGAAATTGAAAATGCAGAGGTTTATATATGAGCCGAACAAGATAGATGGATAAATCGACAAACAGATTGATCTTAAGATTTATTCTGGCTGGTGAGCAATGAAACTGATGCACTGCACTTGGCGAACGTTGTCGAATCCGATGATACGGACGTAAGCCTCAGGGTACTCCTTGATGCACTCATCAAGCTCCTTCAACACCTGCGCTGGTTAACGCCCCTGCGGGGCCAGGAAAAACATATGAGAAGGGGGAGATAGAGGAGAGGAGCAAAGAGAGAGATCCGTAAGTGTGTTCTTCATCTGTTTCTACAATTTCTACAAAGTGTAAGCATATGTTTTAGTGAAATTGATAGGGAAAGGAAAGATTTGTGAATTTGATGGGGGAGGCTGGAGAGAGAGTCAGGGAGAGAGATAGAGGGGAGAGGAGACATGGAGGAGTAATGTAATGGGGGGAACTAGCTGGTTGGTATACACGTGCAGAGACTTTAATACGGAACACCAATCAACGTATTATCCATCAGACACGGAACACGATTCACCGTGTTAGATCGGTAAATAGGGCCATAATTCCTCTTTTCAGTATTTTGGGCCACTAAGTCTCAAAAATGATTATTTTGGTAATTTTCTCTTTGGTTGGTTTATGTGAAAAACTGAGGCAAATTATCCCGTTAGAATAAAATATTAAGAGGTTGGCTTTCAAAAAAAAATATTAAGAGGTTGGGGAGTATCTATATCTATACTATTATATAAATTCCGAAACATTGAAAGTTTTGGTACCTGTTTTTTGGTACTAAGTGAATTTACTTATTTACCCTTCATTATAAAGAAAAATATATATGATATTATACTATTAAAATTCCTAAAATAAATAATAACATAATATGATTAATGATAAGTAGTCGATTGTTTTTTTTCACAATTACTTTTAATTGAAGATATTCCCTTTAATAAACACCTACTAATCTTACAATCACAAATATCTATACTATTATATAAAAGCCGAAACAATAAAAGAGTTTTGGTATTGTTTTTTGTTACTAAGTGAATTTATTTATTTAACCTTCATTATAAAGAAAAATATATATGATATCTATACTATTAAAACTCCTAAAATAAATAATAACATAATATAATTAATGGTAAGTAGTGGATTGCCTTTTTTCACATTTACTTTTAATTGAAGATATTACCTTTTATAAACACCTACTAATCTTACAATCATTAATATATACCCGAAAATATCACATCATATTTTTCAATTATTAATAAAATATATTAAAAATCTGTGTACGTTGTTTATAAAAACATCAATCGTATCATATCTTACAATCATTAATATTTCCTTTCAAATTACAACATGTTACCTTTTTAATTTAAAACTAATCTTACAATCATCATTAATATATACCCGAAAATATTACATCATATTTTTCAATTATTAATAAAAATATATTAAAAATCTGTATACATTGTTTATAATAAGGAAACATTAGTATAATCCGTAAACATGAGTATATTAAATTATATTAAATTAAAATTCATTAATTAAAATAATGGTAAGTAGTCGATTGCCTTAATTAAATTATAATTACTATAAAATAATCAATTACCTTTTTCACATAAATCGTATAATCTTTTTAATTTTCACGTTACCTTTCTATTTCTATAGCTAAAATATATTTTTTTCCAATTATATCACGGGAGGTTCTATTTAATAAAAGAAACTAATAATATTCTAATATTAATAATTAACTGATTTTCTTTTTCAGCTAAAATGTATCATCTTTTATATATTTTCTAACTAAAATCCCTCTTTTAATAGAAATATCACGTACAATATTAACTTCTTCTTTTCAAAAACCATTACGAGCAATTGTATTTATTAAAATAACGTAATTAAATTATAAATACTATAAACTAATCAATTACCTTTTTCACCTAAAACATGTTACCTTTTTAATTTTCTTTAACTAAATCCTCTCTTATTCTAATCATTACACGGGCATTATATTTAATAAAATAAAAGAATTATTTTATAATTACTAATAATTAAACAATTATTTTTTCCCAACTAAAACCTATCATCTTTCTACATTTTCTGACTAAAATCTCTCCATTTTTAGAAATATCATGGATAACATTTATACAACTATTATCAAATCATCTCATATAAAAATTTAAGCCTCCAAAATTAATATTTCAAAAAATAATTTAAATTAATACAAAAAATTTTATATAATATTTTAAAAATTCCATGCATCGCACGGGTTTTAAGCTAGTATATTATAATGCCAGGAGATGGAAAATGCACCAGAACAGTTTAAGGTATTTTTATTGAATTTTCGTTTTTTTGATTTTTCTTATTAAAATTATTTTCTTGCATTAAATACCTATTAATGACAATTTAATTAGCCATTAATTACACCTATTAAACATCTATTTAATTTATTCTATTTAATTTGTTTAAAAATTAGCAAACTTTATTTGAACATTATAGTTATTATTTCAATATTAAATATTAATTATATACAGTTAAGTTTATTTTTAGGTAAAATGACGACTAACAATTTTTAATATTGCGTTATTTTTTATTCCCTATTCAAGATCATTATGTTTTCTTTTCGGATGATTATAGGGTAAACGGCCTTAACATCTTAAGCAATTTTTATTATCAATGATTGTGAAAGTCGTAATAAATTATGGAAGTACAAGATATTTACTTAATTTCTGGAATTGTATACAAACAATATAGACAAATTTTTAATTTTTCACATGAATAAATTATACATAAGCTATGATCAAATCGATTAAATTTAACAAACCTAGTCACTTATCGGAAGAAAAATCGATAAAAAAAAGCTATACACCCATTGTTTCATTACATTGTGTCGAAATAAAATTTTATTCTAATTAAACAAATTTTTACACTATTATTGAATATGTATATTATGAGAGGGGTGTTCGCTTTAAAAAATGTTATTCACCTGAACTTCTCAAGCATTCTTTATTATCAATAATTGTGGAGTCGTAATCTATATCTATATATATTATAATGCCTGGAGATCGGAAATGCACCAGAAGAGTTCAAGGTATTTTTCTTGAATTTTCGTTTTTTTATTTTTCTTATTAAAATTATTTTCTTGCATTAAATACCTATTAATGACAATTTAATTAGTCATTAATTACACCTATTAAACATCTATTCAATTTATTCTATTTAATTTGCTAAAAATTAGCAAACTTTATTTGAACATTATAGTTATTATTTCAATATTAAATACTAATTATATACAATTAAGTTTATTTTTAGGTGAAATGACGATTAACAATTTTTAATATTGCGTTATTTTTTATTTCCTATTCAAGATCATTATGTTTTTTTTTCGGATGATTATAGGGTAGACGGCCTTAACATTTTAAGCAATTTTTATTATCAATGATTGTGAAAGTCGTAATAAATTATGGAAGTACAAGATATTTACTTAATTTCTGGAATTGTATACAAACAATATAGACAAATTTTTAATTTTGCACATGAATAAATTATACATAAGCTACGATCAAATCGATTAAATTTAACAAACCCAGCCACTTATCGGAAGAAAAATCGATAAAAAAAAAAAAGCTATACACCCATTGTTTCATTACATTGTGTCGAAATAAAATTTTATTCTAATTAAACAAATTTTTACACTATTATTGAATATGTATATTATGAGAGGGGTGTTCGCTTTAAAAAATGTTATTCACCTGAACTTCTCAAGCATTATTTATTCAATGATTGTGGAGTCGTAATAAACCAGGAGATCGGAGAGGCTTTCACTCAGAAGTTTTAAAATATTCTTCTTGATTTTCACATTTTTAATTTTTTTATTAAAATAATTTTCTTGCATTTAATAACATTTTAATTAGTCATTAATTGTACCTATTAAACTTATATTAAATACACTTTATCTTATATACTTAATATAAAATTTTAGCAATCTTTATTACAACATTATAATTATTATATTAATATAAAATATTAATTATCTATCTGAAAGTACAATTATTTCAGGATAAAATGATAAAATAAACTTATTTATATCGTCCATTTCTAATTCTTTAACAAAATTGATGCAATTTTTTTCCGCAATAATAAATAGACGATTTTAGTTTTTCGATTAATTCATAATTAATGACCGTGAGAATCATGATAAGATACAAAAGCATATAAATTTTCCAATTAACATCCACAATTTAAATACAAGCAATATTGTATAATTTACTTTTAGACATGAACAATTTACACATGGGGTGTGATCAACCCGATTAAATTGAACCAATCCAACCTTTTTCTTTACTGATTAAATCAATGAAAAAGTTATATATTCGTTGTTTCATTATATTGTGTTGGATTAAATTAATGTTCTAACTACACAAATTCTTATACCATTACTAATCAATTAATCATGCATGTATGTTATGGGACGAGAATTAATTTTGCATGTATATTATGAGACGGGCGTAAGTCAATCACATCCTTTATCACATTTACATTTTGCTTCTTTTTTTCATCATACAAACAAATTTATCAACAAACTAAGCAATCACGTCTCTCATAATGACATTGACAGCAAAAATGATACAAAAATTTTACTTTTAGTTATCCATTGTTAAACTTTAAAAATGTTTATCAATATCGGATTTCAAAAGCATTTTTTTATGTAACAAAATAGGTGTCGTCAATATCTTCGAAAATATTACTCCTTCCGTCCCACCCAATTCTTAACATTTTTTTTATCACTTTCTGACACGCATTTTAAGGTGAATTTTAAAGATAGTTACATAACTTATTTTAAAATTTTCTTTTTTTTTTTGGTATAAAAATAGGATTGTTCTATTTTATACTAAAAAGGAAAATTTTAAAAATAAGTTATGGAACTATCCTTAAAATTCACCTTAAAATGCGTGCCAAACACCTTATTTTGAAATGTTAACAAACGGGCGGGACGGAGGGAGTATTATTAATACTTAATAGTTTAACTAAAATATGTTTTCTTTCTGCTAATTTTTTTCTCTATAATTCTTTAACATTCAAATTTAGTTACATTTTACACAAATTTCAATTCATCATATCAAATTTCAAATAATAAAACTCAACAAACAATGATGTTACATACACGATTTTAAAAAATATTTTTGTGCCGCGCGTAGCGCGGCTTTGTTACCTAGTTAGAATAACTGTAATATTTTCCTTACATGAGGTTAAACCGTTCGTTTCAAACAAATCGTACTGTATCCTTAATTTAGACGATTTTATACTAAAATTTTGAAAGTAACTAAAAGAAATGCAGTAATACATCTAATCCTCAAACGTAATGAACAAAAATAATCATATATCTATATTTATACATATTATAATGCCTGAATATCATAAACGTACCAGAAGCGTTTAAGATATTTTTCTTGAATTCTTATTTTTTTGATTTTTTTACTAATATTTTTTATTGCATTAAGTAGCATCTTAATGGCCATTTAATAATCATTAATTACACTTATTAAATAAATATATATTAGATTTACTTCATAGTATCTATTTACTATATATTAAACTTCAACACAAGAGAAAAAAGTGTCATTTTAATGGCTGTGAAGTTACCGTTTTACCCTTATTTGTTGAAAAATTATTTGTGTAATATGCTGACATCTATCTTGAATCCTGATAGGTGGTACATTCTTCGATTGGTTTAATCAAGCAGAAATCTTACAGTGGTGCACTCCAAGTTCGGTTTCGTAAAGGGATTGGAAATTATGCAAAAATGGTACAAGTACAGGGTATCAGCTCCTGATAGCCTCAAATTGTCATTGTTTTCTCAATATATTTTTCTAATTATTAGTTTTTTGTTTCAATCATGAAGGTCCAATTATAAGAGTTGTTTCGTTGAGAAAAATGGGAACAAAAATGACTCTTATTCCAATTGAGGAACCTTCGAGGACTTCAACTCCTGTAAGGTATGCTTCAATGGTTGAACTTGATTTTTTTTTTTTTTGTAAAATATTATAATTTCTTTCTGATTGGTTTTATAATAGGGATTATGGTTTTACAATTTGCTGATCACGGTGCTTCAGATACATTTGCTATTTTTTTAATTTTTGCATTTATATGTTTCTAAGTCTCACCCTTGTGACTTTGTCTATATGGTCTAATATTAGCTTTATAATTTATATGGTCTAATATTAGCTTATATTGGCACCCATATCAAGTTCTTTAATGTGCTCAATCTAACAGAGATGAGTAGTTATATAATAGAAGTTATGGATGCTAGATTTCTTGGGCCTTTATTTTAGGTATTGGCACATACTCACATTTATCAATTTTGTCTAGTAAAATAGAATATATATTTGTTTAGTGATAAGTGGATTTTATATCCACTTATTATGCACTAAATGGACCTAGATTGGTGGTTTATCCTTAAATATGTTGTGTCTTTTAATTCGTTTTTGTTGTTTAATTATTTGTTGTGCAGAAATCGCAATTTTAGGTTTTGTGGCAATAAAAGGGCTAAATACGGTGGATTTCTGGCTCAATTTTATCAAGTGATCTGGTTACGAGGAAAAAGAATTATCATAAAGGAATCCTGAATGATATGTTCTTAAATCTGGAACCCCGATTGGAATTGATATATTTTTCGTTAAGGAAAAGGAGTCCGGTTTTAGGCCCGCAATTTACCGCAGCTTGGAACTTAAAAATTTATTTATATTAATAAATACTTTATTTAATTAGAAAATTATATTTATAAATATCTAATAATATTAGATATTTATTTTTATAAATTCGAAATTAAATTAATTATTTATTAATTAAATATATTTTATTATGCAAGTTGAATAAACAAAAACAAAAAAAACAAAAAAAGAAAAAAAGAAAAAGAAATCGAATTGTGCAATTTGTGTAGCAGGTGGAGTGCTAGAGTGCTAGTGCTGTGTCGGCAAAAAAATAATAAAAGAAAGAAGATTTGTATCAATCCTGTCCAAGTCTGTCGACCATTCAGCATTCCTGTCCACTCTCCCCCAACCCGCGTGAGGCACACGCGCCGGCCCTGCAGAAGAATTACTCGCGCGTGCGCAGCACGCGCGCTTCCTGAGACTGGGCTTCAGTTGTCGGTTGAATTCAGAATGAAAGTGGCTGTTGTTGGTGCATCTTGCTTTTGGCTAGTGCTATGGCCGGCTGATTTATTTTTATTGCTTAAGGCCTGCTGTTTTCTCCTATAAATAGGAGTGTTTTCATTCGGTTTTAGGGACACAAACAAAAAATTGGAGAGCTGAATTCTCTCTTGTAGTTTCTAAAAATTCAGTTTTATTCTCTAGCTTCTTGTAATTTTATTTTTATTTTAAACACTTTAATTTTTGGCAAATTTTAGTATAATTGTTATTTTGGTTGAAGAAATTACGGAAATTATTTGGAGTGCTCTTCTCTTTCGGTGGAAGCTATTTCGGTTTTATTTTCTAATTTCTTATTTTACAGGGAATTATCGGAGTGCTCGTTTCTTGCAAGTGGAAATTATTTCGGTTTTAGTTTCTAAACTCTTATAATTTTCATATTTAATTTATCGTAATTTTAATTTAGTTTTATTATTGTTGTTATTAGTATTATTATTATTATTATTGTTATTATTATTATTATTATTATTATTATTATTATTATTACAATTATTATTATTACAATTATTATTTAGTTTTATTATTGTTGTTATCCCATGATGACGATTCGTTTAATTATGAACTAATCGCCGTCATGGGATTCTAATGGATTTATTTACGTAATTTAGTAATTCGATGCCTTGATAAATCGTGTTATGATAAAAATTTCTGATTGCCTAACGTGGTTGTGCTTAATTTATTAGATGCGTAGCTATCATCTAATTTATTAATTCTTAATGAATGCGAAAGTGGATTTGAGAATTTAGAATTTACCATGTTAGCACAGGTTCGTAATTATCATTTATAATTACGATTAGTGGTAGGGTTTTGGATCACATCGCCCTGTGTAGCCATAATAAAGGAATTTATTCGTAAACCAATTATGTTTTCAAATCTTATAGACATATAGGGTCTAAGCATAAACGGTGTCTACGCAACTTCTATCTTTTTAAGTGGATGTTTGTATGGTTTGATATAAGTTAAGGCTGAAAGGCGCTTATATTAGTTTCGTGTTCCCGGCTAGCTTTCATAATTATCAGCATCACTTTACATTAAGGCATCAATTCTAAATGAAATAAATAATGAAATTAGAATCCCATGTTTATCTCATATATAAAATCTTTATCATATTATTTTTTCGTTATTCCATTAATTAATTGTGATTTGAACAAACCAACCAGTTTGTTGTTCAGGCTTCTATAATTAACCGAACGTTGTTGAATAAACATATTACTTAAATACACCAAGTCTTCGTGGGAACGATCCTTATTTCCCTATATTGCTTTTGGACTGCGTATACTTGCGTAGAGAAAATAGCGAACAAGTTTTTGGCGCCGCTGCCGGGGACTCGGTGTTATTTTGTTTATGTGTTTTACTACAATAGAAGTTAATTAATTTGACTTGAACATTTGATCTTATATTTTGAAGTGATTATTTGTGTTCAGATACTTGGAATTTTATGCTAACACGTGCTAAAGCATTAAAGGCCAAACAAGTAATTAAACTAGCAAATACTCACAAGATGGACGGAGAAGCCGAAGTAGTTGCACCTGTAGCAGCAAGGGCTTTAATGGACTACTCGCAACCGAAGATTGATGACATTCAGTCAAGTATCATTCGTCCAGCAATTGCGGCTCCTACATTTGAAATTAAATCCAGCACTGTTCAGATGGTGCCGAATCAAGTACAGTACGGAGGAACTGCAACGGAAGATCCTAACTTACACATCAGGAACTTCATAGAAATATGCGACACATTTAGATTCAACAATGTGTCAGATGATGCTGTGAAGTTGAGACTCTTCCCGTTTTCCTTAAGAGACAAGGCCAAAAGTTGGTTACACTCTCTGCCACCGGTATCTATCACCACTTGGGCTGATCTAGCTCAAAAGTTTCTTAGCAAATTCTTCCCCATGGCAAAGACTGCAGCTATAAGGAATGATATCACGCAATTTTCTCAACAGTCTGGTGAATCTTTATGTGAAGCGTGGGAAAGATACAAGGAAATGCTGCGGCAATGCCCTCATCATGGCATGCCAAATTGGATGGTCATAAATTGCTTCTATAATGGACTAGGAATACAATCAAGGCCAATGGTAGATGCAGCTTCAGGGGGAGCATTATGGGCTAAAAGTTATGAGGAGGCCTACGATCTTATCGAGATGATGGCAGCGAATGAATATCAAAATCCAACTCAGAGGATGCCACAACAGAAGGTAGCAGGAATTCTTAATGTCGACAAGGCCACTTCCTTAGCAGCTCAGATAGAGGCTTTGAACTTGAAAATAGACTATTTGACAGCACAAGGATTTCATCAAGTTGCTAGTGTTTGTGAGTTGTGTGCGGGCGCGCATGAATCAAACCAATGTGCCATCTCAAACGAGTCGGTTCAATTCGTAAGCAATTTCAAAAGACAGCAACAGCCAGCTCCAAATTCCTACCATCCGAACAACCGAAATCATCCAAATTTCAGTTGGAGCAATAATCAAGGAGGAGCACAACAATCAAATCAGCCCTACCAACAATTTCAAAATCAGCAGTTTGGAGCTAGGCCATATAATCCATCTGGATTCCAGCAACAGCAGGGGCACCAATATCAGCAACAATATGCCCCACGACAATTTCAACCCCCAGGATTTCAACAACAATCCTATGGGAATTCTGGGCAATCATCTTCTAGTGAAAAGGCAGAATTGGAGGAGTTGAGGTTGGCGTCCAAAAGCCAAGCGGCTTCTATTAAAAATCTGGAAACTCAATTGGGACAACTCGCTATTTTCATGATGAGCCGACCACAAGGAACACTCCCAAGTGATACTGAAGCTAATCCGGGGAGAAAGAACAACCAAGAGCACATTAAAGCCATCACTCTAAGATCGGGGAAAGTCATAGAAGGCATTGAATTGGAAAGAGCAAATAAAATTCTGCCTGATGATGAAACAGTGAACGTGGGAGATACCGAGGACAAGGGTAAGGCTCCAATTTCAAGCACGGAGGTAGAAGAAAGTGTACCACCTCCTAAACAATCAGTCCTTGCACAAAAAGAAGCAGAAGAGCATGTCTATCCACCTCCGCCATTTCCTCGACGTTTGCAAAAACAGAAACTGGACAAGTAGTTTGGCAAATTTCTTGAAGTCTTTAAGAAATTACATATCAACATTCCATTTGCTGAAGCCCTGGAACAAATGCCGAGTTATGCCAAGTTCATGAAGGGCATTCTATCGAGAAAAGTAAAACTTGAGGACTTAGAAACTGTTGCTTTGACAGAGGAGTGTAGTGCGGTATTGCAACAAAAGTTACCGCCTAAGCTAAAAGATCCTGGAAGTTTCACCATACCATGCACCATTGGGAATTTGTCTTTTGACAAATGTTTATGTGATTTAGGAGCAAGCATCAACCTCATGCCATACTCAGTTTTCTTACAACTTGGCCTTCCTGAGCCAAACCCGACGAACATGTCACTTCAGTTAGCTGATCGCTCTATCACTTATCCTCGGGGAGTTGTTGAAGATGTCCTAGTAAAAGTATACAAACTTATCTTTCCAGCTGATTTTGTCATACTTGATTTCGAAGAGGACAAGAAGATTTCGATCATTCTTGGTAGACCATTCTTGGCGACAGGACAAACATTGATTGACGTCCAAAAGGGAGAACTTACAATGAGGGTGCATGATCAAAATGTCACTTTCAACGTTTTTAAAGCCATGAAGTTTCCAACAGAAGAAGAACAGTGTCTGAAGGTAGACTTGATTGAGTCTACGGTACAAGAAAAGTTGGATCACATGTTCATGAATGACACTTTGGAAAAGGCCCTTAGTGGAAGGTATTCATTAGATGAAGATGACATAGATGAACAATTGCAATATCTGGATGCTTTGCCATGGCAAAGAAAATTTGAAAGACCAGTTGAATCATTGGATCTGCCAGAACTAAAGGGGCCGCATCAGCAAATGAAACCATCTATCAAGGAAGCTCCAACTCTAGAGCTCAAACCACTTCCTAATCACTTAAAGTATGCTTCTCTTGGTGAATCATATACCTTACCTGTGATTATATCTGCTAACCTTTCAGACTCTGAGGAAGACAAGCTTTTAAGAGTCCTGAGGGAATTCAAAACAGCCATTGGTTGGACCCTAGCGGATATCAAAGGCATCAGCCCAGCTTATTGTCAACATAAAATTCCATTGGAAGAAGGTAGTAAACCAACAGTGGAGCATCAAAGGCGGCTAAATCCTCTATGAAAGAGGTAGTGAAGAAAGAAATCATCAAGTGGTTGGATGCAGGGATTATCTATCCCATTTCTGACAGTGCATGGGTGAGTCCAGTGCAATGTGTGCCGAAGAAAGGAGGCATGACGGTGATTACCAATGAAAAGAATGAACTCATTCCTACTCGCACAGTCACCGGTTGGCGAATCTGCATGGACTACCGGAAGTTGAATAAAGCCACAAGGAAGGATCATTTTCCCCTTCCTTTCATTGATCAGATGCTAGATAGACTAGCCGGCCATGATTATTACTGCCTCTTGGATGGGTATTCTGGATATAATCAAATTTGCATTGCTCCTGAGGATCAGGAGAAAACAACATTTACATGCCCGTTCGGCACTTTTGCCTTTCGGCGGGTTTCTTTTGGCTTGTGTGGAGCACCTGGTACTTTTCAAAGGTGCATGATGGCCATCTTCTCAGACATGATTGGCAAGACCGTAGAAGTCTTCATGGATGACTTCTCTGTATTCGGTCTATCTTTTGATGAATGCTTGCAAAATCTTGGCTCGGTGCTGAAAAGATGCGTGGAAACTAACCTAGTGCTCAATTGGGAGAAGTGCCACTTCATGGTACAAGAAGGAACTATTCTCGGGCACAAGGTGTCAAGGAAGGGTCTAGAAGTGGACAGAGCAAAGATAGAAGCTATTGAAAAGCTGCCGCCACCTAATTCAGTGCGAGGGATTCGCAGTTTCCTTGGGCACGCAGGTTTCTACAGGCGTTTTATCAAGGACTTCGCAAAAATTTCCAAACCTTTGTGTCAGCTGCTGGAAAAAGATATTCATTTCAAATTTGACGAAGCATGTCTTACAGCGTTCGAGACTCTGAAGAAGAAATTGATTTCAGCACCCGTGATCATTGCTCCAGATTGGAGTGAGCCTTTCGCTATGATGTGTGATGCTAGCGATTACGCAGTTGGGGCCGTTCTTGGCCAAAAGAAAGATAAAATGTTTCATGTCATCTACTATGCAAGCAAAACCCTCAGCGATGCTCAATTAAACTACACCACCACTGAGAAGGAACTGTTAGCCATAGTTTATGGTTTTGAAAAATTCCGTTCATACTTGCTTGGCACGAAGGTGACTGTGTACACTGATCACGCGGCTATCAGATATCTGCTCTCTAAAAAGGACTCCAAACCTAGGTTGATTCGATGGATTCTCCTGCTGCAAGAATTCGATGTGGAGATCAAGGATAGAAAAGGGACAGAAAACCAAGTAGCCGACCATCTCTCACAATTGGAAGACCTTGGGAAGACATCCCAAGACAAAACCGTCATTAATGAATCCTTCCCTGATGAACAATTATTTGGGATACAAGAAGAAGAGCCTTGGTTTGCAGACATTGTGAACTTTCTGGTGAGTCGAGTGATTCCTCCCGAGCTCTCTTTTGCACAAAGAAAGAAATTCTTGCATGAAGTCAAATGGTATCATTGGGACGAACCATATCTGTTCAAACAAGGAGCCGATCAGGTGATTAGGAGATGTGTGCCATACAGTGAAACAGAGGCTATTCTAAGGGATTATCACGCCACGACATTTGGTGGCCATTATGGAAGTGAAAAGACCGCAACTCGAATTCTTCAAGCAGGATTTTATTGGCCATCCCTTTTTAAGGATGCTCATCAGTTTGTGCTGAAGTGTGATCGTTGTCAGCGTGTTGGTAACATATCTAGGAGGAATGAGATGCCCCTCAATATAATGCTAGAGGTGGAAATCTTCGATGTTTGGGGCATCGATTTCATGGGACCATTCATTTCCTCATGTAACAACCAATACATCTTGCTAGCCGTTGATTATGTTTCCAAATGGGTTGAAGTCAAGGCACTTCCGACCAATAATGCCAATGTCGTGCTCAACTTCCTTCACAAGAACATCTTCACAAGATTCGGCATTCCTCGAGTAATCATAAGCGATGAAGGTACTCACTTTTGCAATCGCAAATTCACTAATCTCATGGCAAGGTACAACATCAACCACCGGGTAGCTACGGCATACCACCCACAAACCAATGGCCAAGCCGAGGTATCTAATCGCGAGATTAAACGCATCTTGGAAAAAGTTGTGAGTCCTTCGAGAAAGGACTGGTCTTTGAAACTCGATGAAGCCGCATGGGCTTATCGTACAGCATATAAAACACCCTTGGGCATGTCACCATATCAGCTGGTCTATGGGAAAGCTTGCCATTTACCGGTAGAATTG
The DNA here is from genome assembly GCA_036435485.1 of Saposhnikovia divaricata. NCBI lineage: Eukaryota > Viridiplantae > Streptophyta > Magnoliopsida > Apiales > Apiaceae > Saposhnikovia > Saposhnikovia divaricata. Next base: position 20,164,790 of record CM071600.1, read on the forward strand.
GAACACAAAGCTTATTGGGCTTTGAAGAAGCTAAATTTCGATCTTAAGGCCGCAGGTGAGAAAAGGATGGTGCAAATCAACGAGATGGACGAGTTTCGATTGCAGGCATATGAGAACAATAAGCTCTATAAGGAGAAAGTGAAACGATGGCATGATCGTCGTCTTATTCAAAAGGTATTCGTTCCTGGTCAGTCGGTCTTATTATATAACTCTCGTCTTCGATTGTTTCCAGGGAAGCTCAAATCGAGATGGTCAGGGCCATTTGTTGTCAAAACTGTGTTTCCACACGGAGCGGTGGAAATCTTTGAGAAATCACCCGATCAATCGTTCAAAGTGAATGGGCAGAGATTGAAACCCTATTTTGGTGACGCGGTGAACCGTGAGGCTGATACCACCAAGTTGGTCACCACGTGATTCTCAGTATAATCGTCAAGCTAGCGACAATAAACAAGCGCTTCATGGGAGGCAACCCATAGGTTTGGTTTTTTTTATGTGTGGTTTGATTTGGTGTGATTTTGTTTAGTATTATGTCGAAAGTGCAGGTCATTGCCTCAGTTTGGAGCTCATTGCCACCACCTGATTCACCACCCGAGGAGGGTAACGATGCCGACAGTTAGGGGAGTTCTCTGCTATCCTTTATCTATACCTTCAATGAGGACATTGAATATTTTAAGTTTGGGGGTGATTTAGGATAATTGATTTCTCGAGTCATAGTATGCATACAGTTTCATGTAGTTCATAATATACCATGCTAGTATAATTTCATATAATTCATATATATATATATATATATAAAATAAAAAAATTGCATATTCATGATTAGTTGCATATCATATTTTCCTTGATCCCGTAGCGCTTGGTGATTCCGTTTAGTAGTCAATGATGAATTTGAGTGTGATAATAATGGATAGAGGGCTGGTTTAAATACTTAAGATTTGACATGCATGTTGCAGAAACACGATCTTACACAACTCATCGGTTACTTTTGGGCTAGGTTAAGGTCACGCTTGTTTGGTTGTTGAAATTTAATCACCTGATTATATTTGGAATTTTCTTTAGTCCCTTGATAGCGTAGAATCACTAAATAGAAGTTTGGGGGAAACCAGGGTTCATGCTAGTTTGTGTGGATTTGTTAATAATGGATAGGTGTCAATTGGCTAGTAGCCAGCTCATATTTATATAAGTAGTCTAGGGTTGGAATTGAGTATGTGTTTGTGAGTATGTGTTTGTATGCAAAATTGATCAGGGTGAGCTCTTTAATACTCGAGCAATTAAGTTCTAGGGGACTCAAGCCTAGTGACCTAAGACTTTTCCGGTCTGGGATCCCCTAACCTAACGCTCGCTACATGGGTATTATTGTATAAGCCTTTTGGGGTCTCATCCATTGCACGGTCAAATAAGCATGTGTGTTGTGTATAGTTTTATGCGTCATAGTTGTTAATAAAGCATGAATTCCTGTCTAACTCAAATGATGATAGAGGTGTTTCTAGGTTATGAAGTGTCTAGCGTCCATTCTATTTATAAACTTGTGATTGTTATGACAAAGAATATGTATGGTTTTGATCTAGTGCTAAGAGCAATTCTGATGAGTACTACACACACGCACGTTTCTGTACTTGTAAATGTTAATATGCTGATTTTTAATCGATCTCTATTTGGAGTTATCACATTCTCTGAGACACTGTGCTAATTTAGTTATTGCTTTGCCTATGGGATCTTTGCGTCGTTTGCATTCATGCATTTAGAGTTAGTCGAGTCTGTTTTCGCTTGAGGACAAGCTTCAGTTTAAGTTTGGGGGTGTGATAAGTGGATTTTATATCCACTTATTATGCACTAAATGGACCTAGATTGGTGGTTTATCCTTAAATATGTTGTGTCTTTTAATTCGTTTTTGTTGTTTAATTATTTGTTGTGCAGAAATCGAAATTTTAGGTTTTGTGGCAATAAAAGGGCTAAATACGATGGATTTCTGGCTCAATTTTATCAAGTGATCTGGTTACGAGGAAAAAGAATTATCATAAAGGAATCCTGAATGATATGTTCTTAAATCTGGAACCCCGGTTGGAATTGATATATTTTTCGTTAAGGAAAAGGAGTCCGGTTTTAGGCCCGCAATTTACCGCAGCTTGGAACTTAAAAATTTATTTATATTAATAAATACTTTATTTAATTAGAAAATTATATTTATAAATATCTAATAATATTAGATATTTATTTTTATAAATTCGAAATTAAATTAATTATTTATTAATTAAATATATTTTATTATGCAAGTTGAATAAACAAAAACAAAAAAAAGAAAAAAAGAAAAAAAGAAAAAGAAATCGAATTGTGCAATTTGTGTAGCAGGTGGAGTGCTAGTGCTGTGTCGGCAAAAAAATAATAAAAGAAAGAAGATTTGTATCAATCCTGTCCAAGTCTGTCGACCATTCAGCATTCCTGTCCACTCTCCCCCAACCCGCGTGAGGCACACGCGCCGGCCCTACAGAAGAATTACTCGCGCGTGCGCAACACGCGCGCTTCCTGAGACTGGGCTTCAGTTGTCGGTTGAATTCAGAATGAAAGTGGCTGTTGTTGGTGCATCTTGCTTTTGGCTAGTGCTATGGCCGGCTGATTTATTTTTATTGCTTAAGGCCTGCTGTTTTCTCCTATAAATAGGAGTGTTTTCATTCGGTTTTAGGGACACAAACAAAAAATTGGAGAGCTGAATTCTCTCTTGTAGTTTCTAAAAATTCAGTTTTATTCTCTAGCTTCTTGTATTTTTATTTTTATTTTAAACACTTTAATTTTTGGCAAATTTTAGTATAATTGTTATTTTGGTTGAAGAAATTACGGGAATTATTTGGAGTGCTCTTCTCTTTCGGTGGAAGCTATTTCGGTTTTATTTTCTAATTTCTTATTTTACAGGGAATTATCAGAGTGCTCGTTTCTTGCAAGTGGAAATTATTTCGGTTTTAGTTTCTAAACTCTTATAATTTTCATATTTAATTTATCGTAATTTTAATTTAGTTTTATTATTGTTGTTATTAGTATTATTATTATTATTATTATTGTTATTATTATTATTATTATTATTATTATTATTATTGTTATTATTATTATTATTATTACAATTATTATTATGATTTCAATTAATCCCATGATGACGATTCGTTTAATTATGAACTAATCGCCGTCATGGGATTCTAATGGATTTATTTACGTAATTTAGTAATTCGATGCCTTGATAAATCGTGTTATGATAAAAATTTCTGATTGCCTAACGTGGTTGTGCTTAATTTATTAGATGTGTAGCTATCATCTAATTTATTAATTCTTAATGAATGCGAAAGTGGATTTGAGAATTTAGAATTTACCATGTTAGCACAGGTTCGTAATTATCATTTATAATTACGATTAGTGGTAGGGTTTTGGATCACATCGCCCTGTGTAGCCATAATAAAGGAATTTATTCGTAAACCAATTATGTTTTCAAATCTTATAGACATATAGGGTCTAAGCATAAACAGTGTCTACGCAACTTCTATATTTTTAAGTGGATGTTTGTATGGTTTGATATAAGTTAAGGCTGAAAGGCGCTTATATTAGTTTCGTGTTCCCGGCTAGCTTTCATAATTATCAGAATCACTTTACATTAAGGCATCAATTCTAAATGAAATAAATAATGAAATTAGAATCCCATGTTTTTCTCATATATAAAATCTTTATCATATTATTTTTTCGTTATTCCATTAATTAATTGTGATTTGAACAAACCAACCAGTTTGTTGTTCAGGCTTTTATAATTAACCGAACGTTGTTGAATAAACATATTACTTAAATACACCAAGTCTTCGTGGGAACGATCCTTATTTCCCTATATTGCTTTTGGACTGCGTATACTTGCGTAGAGAAAATATCGAACATTTAGTCTCCAAAATGGTTATGATTGAATTTGAGTAGCAGATGAACAACTGAGACTCCAACGTTCACATGGATGACTTGGTACATGCTATCAGTTTTAGCAGATAGAATTTGTGCTGAATGGAACTCAGGGTATTTATCGAATAAAATCTATTAGTTTCATTTTTTTTTCTTATTTGTTGCTAGATTCAATTCCAAATTCTTTTTAATTCTTCTATTATTATTCAAACTCTACCAGAATGCTCATAAAATTGGCCCTTTTTAATGCAGGGGATTTCCTATATGGTTGAAGTATGTTCCTGGCATATCCACCAGCTACAGCAAAAGCAATAATTCCGAGTTTGTAAACCATGGCAAGTTTAACTTCTGTATATTTTAAGGGTTTTGAATTGTATAAACGATTTTGGGAAGTTTTACAACTACAAAAAAATCTATATGCTTCACAGTGAATAATATTTCTTACTTGGCTTTGTATACTGTAAGGTTACAACTTTGTTACTGGATTTGTTTGTGCGAATGATGTTTACGATATGCTGAATACAGGGTATCTTCGGTGGAACCAAACGAGGCTTCAGTGGAGAGAGACTAAAAGTTTGGAGAATAAAGCAAAAAAGAAGGATCCTGGTTTAAGGTTTTTTTATTGCCACCTGGTTGTGTCTATTAAGTGAGTCGTGCTGTGGGATTTTACCTGCGAAACTTTTTTGTGGGAAACTTTTTAAGGTCATTTTACAAGATATTTTTTACCTGTAACTTTGATGGGCTGTAACTATTATGATATACTATTATGGTGTTTAATCTAATTATGGTTTGTTCAAATATTTCAGGTGATTGTGGTTAACAATTTAAAGACACTTCATATAGTTATAACTTGCTAGATAAGCCCTCGTAATTCGTCTTCTTTTATTAGTTTTTAATTCTTCGTTTCTTTTTTATTCCAACAATTGATATTATGTGTTTTGTATGTTTGAGTTGGTATATTTCTATGTGTCATGGTAATTTCTTGATTTCTATGTTGTGTCTCAGAAAGGTAAGGTAAATTATGTTCTGATATTGTACCTTCAACATTTATTTCATGGATTGATTTATTTTTTTCATAACTTTATATATGTAACATATTTATTTCATGGTGATGATTATATGTTTTTTATCGCTTCGTTAATGTATGATCAAGAAAGAGTTATGTTAATAAGCTATAATTTATAGTATCTTAGAGATTTTATCATGCTCCTAACATATTTCATTTGTTTAGGTAAATTTTGATAGTCACGGGGATGTTTAATTTGTTTTGAATTCGTCACATTTTTCTAACAAGGATAATAAAGAAGTGGTTGTAATTTTGATCGTCACGGGGATGCTTAATTTTGTTAATTAGGCTTTAATATGAATTTATTGACCACATCTTTTTGAAGTGCATTTAGAATCCAACGGTGAATGACATATCTATTCGAATTTGCATATTTGGAGCTTCTGTTTTTGGAGAACTGAGAAATTGGAGCATTTGGATATGGAGAGTAAAGTGAAGGAGAAAAAACAAGTAAAGGACGAATTTAGTTACTGATGATTTTGTTAAATTCATGTTTATCCGCAGATGATATGTACATGTTTGGTAAACTTTAGGAAAAAAAAGGATCACAAGATTGTTAAATTAGGTCCGACAAAGGAAAATTATACTGTATACTTCAAATATTTAGTGATCCTATAATAGATTAGATCCGACAAAGAAAAATTATAATGTATACTTCAAACATTTAGTGATCCTAGAATAGATTATGAACTAAAGTTATTGTGTGGAGTTTTCAAATTATGAAATAGATATAAAGTAATTTATCATCAAATATAATTTATAATTCCCCTTCTTACTCTCACTCTCGCATTTACATAACCAATTTAGTATAGTGTAATATTCATGAAGTTTTTTTTAATTTTTTTTAGAAATAGTATTCATTAGGATATGTGAAATAGTGTTGGTTTGATTATGTTTACAGCTGTTAGTTTGAGTCATATCCACAATTTACACGTATCTAACCTAATAATTTCGTTATACCTAAATCGGTTATTAAATTATGCACTATCATATTTTTGCATTAGTTATTAAATTATTTCCGAAAATGATTTCATTTAAACCAATAAGACAAAAGTATTCAAGAAAAAATATTTTTTTTCTTAACTCATTTAAGAACAAATTAGAAAAAGAATCAACGAAATGTTAAATCGCGCCATGTGAAGAATGGAAAACTTACCTTTGCTACTTAAGAAGACATACACAAAATAATAAATGACGGTTACATATTGATATTTAAAGAAATTAGGTCAACTAGCATAAATGGGGGAGTACAATAAATACCCTTTTTAAATTGTCTGAAGCAATTATCTTCTTATGCAATCGAATAATATAATTTCTACCAAAAGGTAGTGTTACATTAGTCAACGAAGACGTTACATAATTTTTTTCTTAACAATTTATTTTTCTTATACAACTTTTTTAAACCGAAGAAAACTGTAATATTTATAGAAAAAATTTATAAAAAAAGCCAAAAAATTTACTCACCATGCGTAGCGGGCAACATTCCTAGTAATCATATATCTATATATATTATAATGCCTGAATATCATAAACGCACCAGAAGCGTTTAAGATATTTTTATTGAATTCTCATTTTTTTAATTTTTTTACTAATATTTTTTATTGCATTAAGTAGCATCTTAATGGTCTTTTAATAATCATTAATTATATTTATTAAATAAATATATATTAGATTTACTTCATGTTATCTATTTACTATATATTAAACTTCAACACAAGGGTAAAAAGTGTCATTTTAATGGTTGTGAAGTTATTGTTTTACCCTTATTTGTTGAAAAATAACAAAAACACCACCCTTAAGATTTATGTAAAAATTAGATATAATTATGTTACCATCAAGGATCGAAACTCATGCCATAACCATTATGCTATACTTAGTTTTGAATATGTTTTAAAAATCTTATTAAATAAACCACATGTAACGCCCCCAAATCCGGGATCAGAATATTTGGTCGTCATGCGAAAATCCTCAAAATAAAACATTTGTTTAATAATAATCATTCACTTCTGATTGTCCAACGTATAACATTTGTGACCCCAAACATACCAAGATCTTTAAGGTTATAGGGCTAGAAACAAGAATCTAAATTTCATTAAATAAAAAGTATTCCTTCTTTACAACATTCTCTTTGATCAAATCCTAAATCACTCATGTAACTTCGATAAGAAGTACGCCAGGCCAACTAGACTATTACATAATAATAATAATAATAATAATAATAATAATAATAATAATAATAATAATAATAATAATAATAATAATAATAATGAATATTATAACTCAATTCTATAAAATAGATATTACACTAAATCTAGACATCCTGAGCCAAGTTATCTTCGAAATAGCATCACGCTTCTTCTCTTTCTGATCTGTGCGGATGATTCTCGCCAAACTACCTTACTGAAACGTTAGAATTTAAAACATAAAGTATGAGTGAAAGAAATGCTCAGCAAGCGTATAAAAATTTTGTTATAAAACCAGGATAAGTGGGGCATAAAATCAACTGAAATGTAAAACAGTTTATAGAGAAAACTGAATCAACAACTGTGATATAATTCAAACCATAACTGAAATCATTCGGCATGTCACAAAAGTGAATCAACTGCCAACTCACAATATATAATAATCATTCTGGCGATATGGATTGGATATATAAAAAGAAAGACAAAACACCATTGCCCCTGATCAGGTTCAAAAGCAATGGGACCCTTTATACTACCACCAGTACATTTCTATACCCGTGTGTATAACCCGGATTTCATGAGGGTACCAAAATAGGCAAGTAATGTTAGCCTATCGGAAGATGGTATGGTTACCATATCCTCCTTAAATATAGCTGGACCAACTACTCAACGTGGCCTCCTACGCTTTACCTTTTTCCAATCCAATAGAGCAATTTCTGAATTCAACAGGAAATGCCTAGTTTTAAATACGGGTCACATCCTTATTATTTACTACGATAATAAGGATATGAAGAGTTTGTCTTAAACAATTCCCCACATCAAGGGTACCAATATCAAGTAACTGTGTTCATACAAAAATATTTAAGAATCACAAATAGCTCTGAACAATAGCTATTCGTCATGATATGAATCAATGAAACATAAAATAAAAAGTGTTTAAGATGATCAAGGGGAAAATACTTGCCTCTGGTCCTTAGCTATTACGTAACGCCGAAGTAATACAACTGTCTTTTTCTTCTATCTCACGTCATCATGTCCTTTATTTTAATCATGTTTTGGTTTACGCTTTAGCGGTTGCCACGAGTCTGATCTGTCGACATCGAGCCCGTGCGTCTACAATATCTCTGTCGGAAGAAAATAATTGGAAATATCCCCTTTGAACATGGACACTTTGCCGGTGTTAAAACACCTCACAACAAATCCAACAATCCAAAAACAATGATGCATCCCTCTCCACCCTCTTCATTTAACTAGGGCTGGCAATTTTGGACCCGCGACACGAACCCGACACGAACCCAACCCGCATGGGTCGGTTTCGGGTTTATATTTTTTGGGTTCGGGTCGGTTTCGGGTTTACCCGAACTTGACCCGCAAAAATCGGGTTGGGTTCGGGTAACCCGAAACTGACCCGAATATATATATACAATTATTTTTAATATATATTTATATATTTAATATATATATATATTAATATATATAATTATTATAAATATATAATTATTTTTAATATATATATATTTTTAATATATATATAATTATTTTCAAGAATATTTACCACTTTTTTGTATTTTAAGTTTCGGGTCGGGTTACCCGAAACCCACTCGTGTCGGGTTCGGGTTTAGCACTTGGATCCATTAAATTTTCGGGTCGGGTTCGAGTTGGGTCAAATTTGCGACCCGACAAGAACCCGACCCGAAATTGTCAGCCCTACATTTAACATCTACTTATCTCCACCGACAAATCTAAGTCAATACTCATCAATTAATCCCCGTAAAAATATATGTAATCTGACAATCCTAGTCAGTAAATCAAGAAAACGACGTCTACCCCTAACGACGTCTTATATTATAAACCATATAAACAACTACGCACACATTAAATATATATAATCGTTCATGACTCGATTAATAGATAATTCTCAAAACAGTTATCTTATTCCCCAATAAAGAAACATAAATAACCAATTAATCCTTAAGACAATTAATCCACGAGACAACAATTAATCCTCGAATTAAGTAAATAAACCTCGAGAAAACAACTATCCTCGAAATAATTCATTAATCCTCGAGACCACCACTTAACACATATATACATAAACAATTAACACTCAAAACATGTCTACAAATCGTTGTAATCAAATAAGTTAAATAAATCTATATACAAGGGATTTTTAGAAAATTTTGGCATAAAGTATTCGTAAATAGGATTATCCACCTGTTTTTCAAGTTCACAATTCAACTGTATATACGCTACGAAAATAAAGGTGTCTCAACTTGCAGTAAACAATTAAGAAAATAAACAATTAAGGAAATGATCCGCCCAGACTTGCAGCACCTAAACAATTAAGGAAATGATCTACCCAGACTTGCAGCACCTACAGAATTAAGGAAAATAACTGCCCTGACTTGCAGCACATAAGAATATAATACATATATCTCGTAGTTCAGATCATGAAAAGATTTTATCCGGTGTTTTTAAAACAAAAAACGGGTCAAAACCCTAATCAACGGATATAACCGACTTATTAAAAAGGTTCGGTAAAAAGTCGACCCAAATTTAAAAGTTGAATTTTAACTTAAAATCATTTTTATAATAATAGGGTCATTTTTCTAATTCCAGAAATACATTTCTCGTTAAAAACGGACAAGCGGTTTATTTAATACGCAATTAATAAGAATAATTCAATTAATAATTAAATTAATTGGAATATTCAAATTGATTATTTATTAATCAACTCATAAAAATAACAAATCTTTTATAATAAAAAGATTTAAATTCAATTAAGTCAATTATATATTTAAATAATAATTAATTAATATAATTAATCAATTAAAATGAATTAAACAATTAATTAAATCAATAAAATTATTATTTAAAAATAATTAACTAATTAAATTTAATTTTTAGAAATTAAAATAATAACTCATAAAAGAATTGTGAATTTTAGAAAATTTTTATAAAAATTTGACCCAAAAATAATTTTCTAAAAAGTTTTACAGGAAAAACGGATCAAACAGCACTATTCATCACCCTCACCAAGAACACTCAACCACCATTTATGGAGGTTTAGGGCTGTAATTCGAGTCGAGCCGGGCGAGTTCGAGCCGAGCTTTAAATCGAGTCGGGTTTTTTCTGACGAGTCAAGCCGGGCTCGTTTATTAAACGAGTCGAAAATCCCCGCCGAACCCGGCTCATTTATAATACGAGTCGGGTCGAGTTTAGTCGCGAGCCTAACGAGCCGAGTCGGGTATCTGTTAAACGAGTCTGGTCGAGTAGCTCGCGAGTTTTGTCCTTTTTTTTTATAGATGCCCAGAAGCAGTGTTAAGTTTAAGCCCAATATTTTGTAACAAAAGCCCAACAATGTTATGACTCATATGTACTCTAACTCTGTAACTACTAACTACAGTAGTTAATTATATTATCTAAAGTATAAATATAATCAGATCTAAAAAAAAGTCTAAACATTATCTCTCAACTCTCTCTCTCTCTCTCTCTCTCTCTCTCTCTCTCTCTCTCTCTCTCTCTCTCTCTCTCTCTCTCTCTCTCCCCCTTATTTCTCAACTGGTCAACTCTCTCTTTGTGTTCAATGTATTATGTATAGTTGTATAAGTATTTCTAAACTAGTAAACTTCAACTGGTTTATATTTGTTTTGTATTGGGTTTGTGTTTCAATTAGGGTTCTTGAGATTGGGGGTTTAATTTGTTGTGGGTCAGTTTCAATTGGTGGGTGTTGATGATGAATGCGGGGTTGTGGAAGAAGAACGAAGGCGGGGGTTGATGAAAGCGATGGAGGCTGTTGATGGTCGATGGAGGCTAATCTGATTTTTGAATTAGCAGATCAACATTGGTTTTTCAATTGTTTTGGTAAACGTGTTAAACGAGTTCGGGTTCGGGTTCGGGTTTGAGTCGAGTCGAGCCGAACTCTCGAGTTTCGAGTCGGGCATAATCGAGTATCGAGTATACTCGGCTCGCTCGAGTAACTTAAACGAGCCAACTTCTGTGACCGAACTCGGCTCATTTACACTATCGAGTCGAGTCGAGCAGCCTTAAACGAGTTCGAGCCGGGAGAGTTCGCGAGCTGCCCGGTCCGAATTACAGCCCTATGGAGGTTCGCCGGAATCCGAAAATTTTTCGAACCTTCTAATCTTCCGGTGACCTTTACTTTCACATAACAAAATCAAATCAAGCTTATAATATATGCATCTTGAGCAAAATTTCAAGACAAACTCAACCGCGACAACAGAAACACCAAAAACACCGCCAAAATTCGGCTAGGTCATTGGAAAATTCGGCCAAAATCATTTTTACACAAAACGAAAACCAAACTTAACGTTCTATACATCAAAACGAAGCTTAGGACACATATAATCTAACCCCTAACACCTCTAACACGAAAAATTAACAAATATTACGAACGAATTGATTAAAGAAACAAATTAAACTTAAAACTCAAATATCACAATCCGGATATAGAATGATACAATTAACTACATGAATCGACTCTAAATGATCATATAAAGTTATTGGAATCATCTAAACAATCTGAAAATCACTCAATCAAAAAGCCCCAAATTTTTATTCAAGAATCCTAGAAAACATAGATTCAAAGAAAAATTCATAGAAACCTAGAAATTTACACAACAAGAAAACTGTTGATGGATTATGAAGAAGGTATTGAGAGCGTCGATTTGAGTATAAGAACAACAGAATCTGACATCGAAATCACCTTCAAATAAGCTTTGATCCTCAAGAACAGGAGAGAGAAAATATATTTTCATATTTATTTTATATATATTATCTGATTTTTATGAATTAATAATTAATAAAAAAAACTGATTCCAATTTATATTAATCAAAAATTAATACCCCAAAAATATTTTTAAGCCCTAATTAAAATCATTAAGCTTTAGAAATAATTTTTATTGGATAAAAATGTAAAATTTTTATTTTTAAACAAATATAATATAAATGTCAAAATTTTCCAAAAATTATGAATATTACATAAATTACAAAATAATACATTTTTAAATATTCTATTATTATATAAAAATAATTGTATAAAAAACAAGGTCTCAAATCTAGTACTAGGGCTGGGTCCGGAAATTATAATGCGAAATAACCTTATTCTGAAAATATAAAAATTACAGAAAAATAGAATAAAATATTTTATGCTACACAGAAGTCACATAACACGTATGGGATAATTTTCCTAATTAATAAAAATCATAATGCTATTAAATGCATTAAAAATAAACCGAAACACAGTAAAATGAATTAAAATATATTTTAATATAATAAATTACACGTAATTTTCACGGTCGTTACACCACATCTTCTCCTTTTGTCCCATTATTTCTATTTTATTTTGACTAAATAACCTATTGGTTTTTGCTATTTTTAGAATACTGCTAATTACAAAATATATTTTAATCTATTAAGCATACTTTACGATTCCCTTTTGACATCTTAAATAATTGAAATTAAAAAATAAAATTTTAATATCAAATTTTAAGATAAAATTTTAGATTATACAAAAATATAACCGAGTTCATGAAAAATGTATATATTTACATTATTCTCCAAATAGATATTAAATTATTAAAATAAAAAAATTGGTTTTAAGAAATATGTAAATCTTATTTATCAAATCAGACATAATTAAAAATTGTATCACATAATTTTTATGTATAGAAAATTTTAAATATGTGAGTCATATTAGAGATTTTTGGTTGACCTACTATTTAGACTTTCAGTAATTTAAATGTATGATTGGAGTTAAAACATAAATATTTTAAAAAATACGAAAAATAATTGAATTACTGTTAAAAAGATGAAACTCTAAAAATGAATCTATGTTATATATATAAAAAAATAACGTAACTAATTTTCAATATTGAATGAAAGAAGAATCGATTCTTGAGTCATAAATATAACAAAATTGCAATAATTACAAACAATGATCGATTAGATTAAAACTCGATTATAAAGTATGGTTATTGAATTTTTCTATAATATAACAAATTGATCATTATAATATATAATGGTTGAGTTGTAACATATACTTTATTACTATACATGTAACCAAAAAGTTGATCTCATATATCATATAGATGTACAACTCATTAAGGTCATTTAATCATATTTTACTTCAATTTAAATATTTCAAAAATGTTAAAGTTGAGTTAAAAAAATAATTCAAAATTATAATATAATGTTTTTCCAAAATACCTAAATTTTAAAGTAGAATTTTGATATTGTGCAATAAGCATTAGATTGAAACAAAATATTTGAATTTAAGTGTGTATAAATATGTATGTATAAATGAACCACAAAACTGAATTTTACATAATATTAAGAGATTTTGTAATATGTTTATGTCTACGTTATAATCAAAAGAATTTACATACCTTTATACTCCCTCCATCCCACTCATTTCTTTACATGTTTTTAGCATTGTTTGATACGCATTTATAAAGTATAGTTCCATAACTTTCTTTTTTTGATTTTTTTTTTTGTTTTTTGAATAAAAATTTAAACATTAAATGTTTATTCAGAAGAAAAAAAATTAAAAATAAATTATAGAACTAAACTTTTCAGGAGCATTAAAATGCGTGGCACGCCCCCGTCTCCAATGTAAACAATCAATTCAGGGGGACAGATGGAGTATTATTTATGAAAAATTTTACTAATATAAATATTTATATTATACTTAAATATTCACTTTGTTAAAGCTGATTTCACGCCATTTTAAACACTAAATTAGTATTTCAGCAATTAAAAATAATCATGTGATTACTATCGTATTGATATTTATCCAAATTTTATGAAATCTAATCAAATTATAAAATAATTGGTACATGAATTTTGTCTATAATACTACAAAAAAATTATAAAAATGTGAGAAAAATCGAAATCTTATCATTTCTCGTATTTTTAATTATAAAATTATCTTAATATATGTATATATATATATTTATTTATTTATTTTCATGTGAAAATTATTTTAGTGCCCGTGCTTTGCACGGTCTTTTACGCTAGTTTATATAAAAGATTGACAAATATTATTTGAGTATTATAATTATTATTTCAATAAAAATGTTAATTATAGGTATAAAATTAAGATTATTTTTACATAAATTAACGACTTAAAATAGTTCATATTGCACCATTTTTTATTGTGTCAAAATGTTATGCACATGTTATTTCATTATATTGTGTCAAGTTAAATTAAAATTCTATTTATTTAAATTCTTATACTGTTATTGAGCATGTATATTATGAGCGGGTGTCGATTTTAAAAACGTTATTTAATTATATTTAATATTATAATTGCTATTTTTCATGTCTAAAATATTTTTAAGATTATTAAAATTCTTATATAAAATATAGTATTATTCCAACTAATATTTCATACAAATTATTTTAAATCACTTTTATAAGAAACTTTCAAAATATTTATTAAGTTTATATTAATTTATTTGTTTTTAGTAACTAAAAATAAAATTTTATTAATTACACAAAGCGCAGCTAAGTTGCCTACTTTATAATATATATACGGTGTTTAAAAAAAAGGAGGTAAATGGTTACTGACGAGTAACGAGTGAGGAAATGGTCCATGAACAGTTAGATACACCTCTTAATTTTGTACAAAATAAGCTGAAATATCAAATATAAGGGCTCCTAAATTATGGTTTAATTTCAAAATAAAATGGGATATCAAATAAAATGACTTTTACATTATGGTTAACCCCAAATAAGTAGGGATAAGCATCGGGATACTTCGGGGTCGGGAATTGTTATCCACGTCCCTGATCCCTGTTTCCGGGCCGATCTCCTTCATAAATTATTTTTCATTTATTGTTTCTGGTCCAAAAAAGTAACAAGGATTCCCGTCAAAAATCGGAGAATTTTATTTTAAATAAAAATAATTTTAAATAATTTTAAACACTAAGCAGTGAGATTTAAAATATTTTATTCTTGCAAGAGAAATTAGCAACTACAACTATAGATATTTAGTTACAACGTCTTTTCATCACCATTAATGTAAATAATAAGTACATCGCATGCATATATGTTAACTCTAAAAAATTCATTTGAAATCTAAAAATTAACTGCTTTCCGTAGCTCATATACATTAAATTAAGATAAAAAAATTTACTTAAAAAGTAATTTTCAATGACATGGAAATGAAGTTATTAAACTATTAGAAAGACAAACATGTAAAATCAAAGTATGTTCCCAGTATAATTATTGGAAATTTTTATATATTAATATATAATTATTAATATATATAATTATGTTTATAGTGTGGTGAAATCAAGTTGAGGATTGAGAATCGAGTCGGGTGGAGAAAATCGGGACGGAAATCGGGGATCGAGCCGGAATGATATAGAATTCTGATCCCGAACCTTTCCCCGATTTGTTTTCGAAAATTATCCCCATTCCTCGGCCCGTACCAAAAAAATTCTTAAATTCTCACCCGATACGGGGTTCAGATCGGAATCGAACGGGTAGAAATGAATGTCCTTTCCTTATAGGTAAGTATATCATGTTAATGTGATATACATTTTTCCCAATATTAAAATGGCATATAAATTTAGCCCACACGAAGGTGATTGCAGACTTACAAGTTTAGTCCACAAGAATAAAGGTGAATCTTTAGGCTTGATGTTGATCTGCTTAGAGGCCCATACTATGTTAATCAGATACAAATTGGGCCGTAAATTGCATTATAAAAACACATGTCAAATTAACATTTAAAACTCACGGTGACATTTCTTCTTGTGATACTTGCAAAGGTAACATTTTCCACCGGCCATCTTTCTTTTGAAAGCTGACGTAGGAATGATGATTGCGTAAACTTATGCTGGGGTGAATGAAATTAGAGGTAATGAAATGGAATTTGAATAATAATAATAATATAGTTAAATGTTTAAAAATTTCATTCGTTATATAATTTCAATCATAATCACCTAAGCTAAAGTTTAAACACAGAATGATTCATTCTCCCTCCAACCTATTTTCTTCCCAAATCCAATCATACATTTTTTTGCAAAAATCTTACCTTTCAAGTTCATTGTGTCATTTAATTATTAAACTCATTTTTTTTAAAATTTTACCTTTCATGTTTATTGTGTCCTTTAATTTTTGTTCATTCCATTCCATTCTATTCCATTCTCCCCAACCAAACACAACCTTAGAGGTACCAAATTTTTTCCCAAAAAGTGACTTATCATATTTTTATTTATTTATTTCTTATAAACATAATGAACTTTGTATGTGTTAATATAAATTTCATGAATAAAATGATTCTATGTATTATTATGTAAAAAAATTTGAAATATATTTTGGAATTTCTAACATTACTTATTATAAAAAGTTGATAAACCTTAACACTATTATTTAATTAGCGAAATAACTTTTTCACTTCGAAATTCTAATTTTTCATTTGAAAGGATTTTTCGTATTTTAAACGCTTAGCATATCTTTGTAATTTTTGTGATATTTTCTGTTCTCGAAATTAAAAGTTTTGCGTTCCAAAAGTTTGGTTTTTGGAAGGAAAGTCAAGACAGGAAAAAAAAATGATTTCTTCATCTTGTTACTAAATAAATTTTTTAAGAAAAAGGTAAAGAAAGTTAAAAATTTTAAAAGAATTTTATTTTATTTTTGTCATCAACTTTTTTTCCCCGCTTTTGAAAAGATTAGTAGAAAAAAGAAAATAAATCATTTCCTAATTATTATTTTCTTTCCTACATTCGGGAATATAGCGTTTGTGCATGTAATTATACCCGAATCTCGGCATAAATCCTAAACAGGTTCAATGGATCAACAAATATTGAAGATGGATCAACAAGGCATGAGAACTAATTAGGCATCAGCTCACCTCTATCTTATTATATAATTTGAAGGTAAATCTTTTGATGACGCTATCTCAGTCTAGAGGTCAACTCACTATGACCTGTTCGATGGACCTAGCGAACAAAATTTTAGCCCATCTAGATATCTTGTCCTCCAAAAATTACTTATGGCTTGAATTCCTATTAAATGGTACGAGGGTCTCTTAATTTATTATGATGATTAACAGTTTGCAGCAAGAAGGAATGGTTCTTAGGAATCATCAGGGGCATTACATCAATGGCAAGACTATGAGATTTGAACGTCGTGTATCAGTACTGGAACCGAAAATTGTGGGAATCCTGGAGTCGTTACTGTGGTAAGAGAACATGCCGGCTGGATCCATAACAATTGAAAGTGATTCTCTATTATAAGTCAATGCAATTAACAAGGAATATATCAATCCACTGGAACAGGGAGATTTGGTTGAGCAATGCAAAGCAATTCTGAGGTGTAAGGGTGGGATTTCGGTGGGTTACATTAGAAAGTGAGCAAACAAGGTAACTCATAGTTTGGCTAGGATTTCTTGTGAGCTTAATAGCTTCATTGTTAGTTCATCTCCTCCATTGTTTTTGTTGGACACACTTATGTCAGATATTTCAAGTTTCAGCGATTTAATAAAAATTTCCTTTTATTAAAAAAAAAAAAACAGTTTGCAGCAAGAGAATAAGCATCATTTTATAAATCAACAAATAAAATTAATTACAAATTCATTAATTTCCGTCCCATGTTCATCACGTTCTTCGTCACAATAATCTTATATTAATTTATTTTATTCCATAATTACAGTAACCTCCAAAATACCGTATACCAAATTTTACCCCGAAGACATGTCAAGAAGGATGAAACGAAATCCATTATATATATTATAGGTCAACAAGGGCTTTCAAGGCTATTTAGTAAATTATGTTTTTACCCTCGATTATATTAATGTATAAAAAAAGTTATTGGTAAGGAGGATTGAACCCATGTCCTTTAGCTTATGAATGAATTACGTTCACATCTATAACCATTGAAACAAAGAAGAAACTTACAATGACTTTTTAAAAATCATTTACTACATGCACAAATAATTCACATGCTCTATTTTACTTAATATTTATTTTGAGATTTAATCACTGTCTATTATGTTTAGTATAGGCCAAAATGATTTTTTGACGAGAACTCTTATACTAATTTAAAGCATGGTTTTATGATCAATTAAATAATTTACATGTGAGATATAAACATTGTATTGATTTTTAATTACATAAAAGAAGCGTTGTTGTGTTAGGACACAATATTATAAATTAGATCATAGATTCAATACAAATAATTACGAGATTAAGATTTATACCTATACAAATGAAAGATAGATATTTAAAAAGAGATTACAATATTGTATAAAATACATAAATTATAATTATCGATTAGTTGAATTTAAGGACTGTAAAAATGATTGAATTTAAAAAGATAAATTTAAAAAATAACTAATTAAATTGTACTTAAAAGAAATTCAAAATTAGAAATTTAAAATTAAAAGTTAATAAAAGTGAATTTTTAAAATAAGACTACATGTAATGTATATATACACAATTATATAATTGTTAGTGGTTACTTATGGAGCTTAGAGGAAGAATTAAATATAAAATATACATAATACATAAAAAAATCATAGATCATGTATTTATATAACTAATATGGGCTAAAAGTAAGCCCTAAAGACACATTTAATGTGGCATTAATTAGACCCAGAATGGTCCAAATGTGGGGCCCATTAGTGGGGCCCAAAACTCCTAATTTCAATATTAATTTCGTAATTGATATTAAGGGATATAAACAGCTCAGTAATAAGAATCAGATAAGGATATTACTCCTGCAAAACTTAGCCTCCACGACATCCAATTCAACATGGAAACTGATTCCTACAAGGAAGGAGTCTAGAACCTTCCTCAAGGAGGAGACTTGCCCGCCAAGTCTCCGAATCCTACCATAAGTCTAAGGCTTCTCAGCGTATATAAAGGGCCTGACCCCTCATTCTTAGAACTACGTCTTGGCTTAATTCTCAATAACGAGATACGTAGGCACTTTGCGAGGACCGATCAGTCTCAAAACGCGAAAACAGCCATTAAAGCTCGAAGCTCAACCACCTTAGTATTAATTGTGCACGAAACCTATTTTTATTCCACAACATTTGGCGCCGTCTGTGGGAAACAACATCAACCATGGTTAAAACACGAAGAACAACATCAACCTCGACTGAGGCCATACCCCTTAGCTCTGCTCCACCTACCACTTCTGATCCACTTATCACTACTGAAGAAGGACAATTACCCCCGTCAACAGGGGCGATCATTCAACCTCTAGTCTCTCAACCCCCAGGGACGATTCCCCATGTTGAAGGAACTCTACCAGTGGTCGTCCATCAAAGCCAAGAAGCTAACCCTCTTCAGATGGTGGTTTCTCCTCTTGATAACGTTACTCGTACCCTACCCACGGGGATACGGATCCATACTACGGATCTCCCCGCGAATACCAACCCGATGTATGGTCTGCCCAACTACCCTCCTCCCACTCGAGGTGTTGGAACAAGCGGTCATGCTCTGCTGATTCAGGAGCCTCCTTATAATAGGGGGTTGGGCCGTGATCAGGAATATGATAACTACTCTGGACCCTATACCGACGACTCGGCATCTGAGGACGATGATCGTGATGAAGCCCCGAGGAGGCGACGTGCTAGCAAAGAACCTCTAGGGAGGATGCGAAGTATCCGTGATGGACCCCCTTTAACAACTGCTGAGAGGATAAGGGCTTATGAGATCGAGATCTTAAGTTGAAGGATGATATGGCGAGAGAACAAGCTAGATTGAATCAAACTCAGCCTCCTCCAACCACAGAGAGGATTCCCATTATCGACTTGGAGAGATCTTCAAGGACACAGAAAAAGGGCTGATGCCCCAATTGGAAGAACAACAAGGGTGAAAACCCCCAAGGATAACCCCAAAGATCTGATGCCACTAGGAGATCTTGATGATCCCACACCCCCGTTTACTGAGGAGGTGATGAATGCTCGTATTTCAAAGAAGTTCAAGATGCCGACAATCAAGGCTTATGATGGAACGGGAGATCCCGCAAATCACGTCAGGACGTTCTCAAACGCACTGCTGTTGCAGCCTGAGAGTGATGCCTTAAAGTGTAGGGCGTTCCCTCAAACCCTGTCGGGTATGGCTCAAAGATGGTATAACCGATTGCCTGCAAATTCAATTGGCTCTTTTAAGGAGTTGAGTGAAGGTAGTATTTTTCGTAGTTCGTTCACATGGAAGGACTATCAATATTGATTTCGAGTAGATTATCTCTTACAATCTAGAAGTGTGTAAATGGGGGGTTTTGAGTTTGGTTGAGGTATTTTAACAAACACCTTGCCTACGATAAATAAATTGCTACAAAAACACAACTAAGTTAATGGCTAATATCTAAATTTGCCAACACAACAACACAATGAGCAAATTAACAAGACAAGGGATATTTGACCCAAGGATTATGGATATTCAAGCACTTCAACCCAACAACAAGCAAATATATCCAACTCTACCTAACCAAGATAATTGGTGAAGCACACGATCACTTATTTCTCTTCTATTATAAACACTAATTTAGTGAAGCACATAAATTAGTTCTCTTGATACTAGCAACAAATAGTGAAGCACTACCAATTTAACCAAATCAAGGAATCAATCAAAGAGAGGTTAGGACAAACCCAAGGATGAGGAGCTCAACCTAGGTATTTGCACTTGAATTTTGAGAATTTAGGTACACTAAACTTGTGCTACTATAATGAATGTACTAACAATTACGGATTAGCACAAACAATTAGCAATTGATATTACAAGAAGAGCAAATTGAAGCAACTTACAATTCTCCAAGCAAAATCATAAACAATACAACTCAAGAATTCAAGATAGAGTGAAATAGATCTTACTTAAATTGAAGTGGGTTTAGTACAAGAATTCCTCCTTGAGCCAAATAAATGAAGTTAGTTACTCATAATCAATGCTAGATTATGAGTAATTGATGTATCTCTCTCTACTCTACTAACCCTAGTTTTTCCTTCAAGAGGCTAGGTTAGATGAAGATGAAGTAGGTTAAGTTATGATATGTTCATTTAATACTCAGCAGCTCCGTACGGCCTGCTGTACGGCCGTACAGCTGCCCGTACGAAAATTCTGCTCCTTTGAACGGCCTGTTGAACGGCCGTACAGCTGCCCGTACGAGATAAAATCTTCAATATAATGTATTAAACACCTCCCGGCATTGCGAGCATGCATCTTCTAACTATCCTCTTGAATTATCTTCGCTTTCAAGCCCAAAATAATCCATCTTTTCAACAATTAAGCATGGGGCACTGAATTATGAAAAACATAATTAATATCAATAAAACAACATTCGAAACTAACAAAAATGCAAGAGAATAAAAGATAAAACGTGTATAAAATACACATTATCAAATCTTCCCCCACTTAAACTTTGCTAGTCCCGAGCAAACTAAAATTAACATAACCATATATTTCTAACTAGCACCACTTCCGTAGGTGATCACGGTTGCATTTGGCATATGCAACAAGCCCTTGGAACCCCTAGGTAGCCCTAGTGGACGAGTGAGGTCTCGTGAGGGTTTATAGATGATGTACCCACAAAATCACAAAAATCACCAATAAACAAAAAACTAACAATACCTACTAAATAAGCTAACTACTACACTCACATGTCCGAGCCGTCTACTTGTAACTAAAATCAAACATATAGAGCTATTCACCTTGTCATCCACTAAAACGAGCTAACAACCAATTCAAGAATCAAGATGACACACCTTGTGCAAAATGTAACCATGACATTAAAGATAGAATGAATGCACTTCAATCGTGAACACTAGACAAGATGATCACAAAGCATACATGGCCTCGCATTAAGAAGATGAAATCGTATGGTGAAAAATCTCACATCTCTCAATTATGTATCACACAAGTATGGGCTAGAGATTTCACTCAACTCCAAGTCTAAATGCATGCGCTCTACTTGACCGTGCATGTCCACCTAAATTCCGGATTGCACAAAAAACAAGGAATTCATAAAATGGGTTGTAATGAGGCTAGGGTGAAGGTGTGAAAATTTAAGTTCAAGGAAGGTGTAAAAGCCTCGCTAGTTGAGTCAAAATGACGCTTGCTCGCTTCATCCACCAAATTCTCAAACTAAAGAATGTCTTCACTCATTTACAATTACAAAACACAACCACATTTACCAAGAAAATTGAAACAAAATAAAGTACAAAGATTTATTGCTTTTTTTTTCTATTTCCCTTTTTTTTCTTTTCTTTTTTTTCTTTTTTTTTTTACATCCCCTTTATTATTATTATTTTTTTTTAGCAAAGGGAATGCATAACATAAATAAATACTACAAAGAACTTTGAACCACATCTAGATATACACATCGAACTAGCTCCCACTTACAATAAATAGAATTCTTCCTCTTCACAATTTCTCCAAATTCACATGCTCATCAATCAATTCTTTCCAAGACTCAACTAGCTCGACTAGGTCGAGAGCGAAGTATTTGGCTATGACTCATGTATAAAAGGGGAGAGTGACGAAGAAAAATATGGATATAAGCTTCAAAGGGGGTAACTAGGGATTATTTTCATGGTTCATAAGCTAAAAAGGCCAAAAAGGTTATCCTAAATAGAATTTCCTTATTATGGTGCATCCATGAATGAAGGTTTAATGCAAGCCCTAAAGCAACAAACATACATAAAGACGGAGAAACACACAAGCAAAAGAAATCATCGTTCAAGACCTCACAAGGTTTAAGTTGTAATAACATCTTCTCGATTTGATTCCATGCATTCTAAGAGATAATCGTCATGCTCACAATTTAATTACAAACATCTAGACTTTTCATGCCATTTCAAGTGTGTGTGTGTTATAAGGTGCATCAAACTTATAGATTCACATCAAATTGGTAATGCTAGGACCGAAATACGAAGAAAACAAGACTACAAGCTCACAATGTCATAAATTTCACAAACAAGTAAACACACTCATGACTAAACTTATTTACCAAATGCAAACAAAACGGACATCAAAATAAACAAAAGATAGTAATAATATTAGTTACGTACTACACAACAAAACCGAACAAAAGCAATCCTTCCCCCACTTAAAACATGGCATGTCCTCATGCATGATAAATAAAAATGAGGGAGAAACAAAGTGAAAGAAAACTCCCATAAAAATAAGCAACGATGATCGGGAGCACCATCATATTTGCCAAAATCCAACTCTGATATTGCAAGCCATGAATTGAATGATTGCCACGCACCACAAAAATAACCGACAAGCCAAATCCACCCCCTACAAAGCCACTTCAACACTTATTAAGGATATATAAATAATAAAATATTTGTTTTTGTTTTTTTTTAAAAAAAATAAAAAATAAAAATAAAAATAAATTAAAATAAAATAACTAACCAATTAATAAAAAAAATAAAAAAAAAATCAAATCAAATTTAAAACTAAAAAAATAATAAAAGCAAAAATCAAATTAAAAACTAAAACTAAAATAAAATCAAATCAAAATCAAATTTAAAATTAAAATCAAATAAAATAAAATAACTAAATATTTAATAATAAAATTAAAAAGCTTAGCAAAAAAATAAAAATAAAAATAATAAAATCAAAAATAAATTTTTAAAATGAATTAAAATTAAAATGAAAAATCAAATTTAAAACTAAAATAAAAAAAATAAAAATAAAAAAAAATCAAATTTAAAACTAAAATAAAATTAAATAATTACCTAGTTTTACAAAATTTAAAATACACATTATCATTGAGTGCTGCTTTTATTAGTCAATTTATCAGTGGAAGGGTTCATGAGAAAAGCTCCGCATCTCTCATGTATGTGGTGCAAGGAAAGAACGAAAATCTGAGGGATTACCTCAAGCAATTCACTAAGGAGACACTAAATATTACTGACTTGGAAAATAAAGTGGCCATGGTAGCCCTGGAGCACAGAACCACTGACCTCTTCTTTAAAAGATCACTAGCGAAGCATCCCCCTGAGAACATGGCTGAGCTCCAATGAAGGGTCAAGAATCTCAAAGTTTGTGGGGATTCAAGACTGGTAGTATCGCAAGTGAATGGTGAATTTGAGGCCAAAGATGAAACTATGGCAAAATATTTGCGAGTTGTGAAAGCTGTCATGACTCAGTTTAACGAGTGCTATCTGGAGCACATTCCGAGAGAGGAGAACGTTAAGGCCGATGCTTTGTCTAAGTTCACTTCTTCTGAGATAGAGGATTATGCAGGGAGTGTTTACTTGAAGGCCCCGACAATCAACTCTAAGTTGGTAGCACCGATTGATGTATGAAGCTGTTGGATAGATCCTATCAAAGCTCACCTCAAAATCGAATGGCTCCCTGACGATGCCTTGGAGGCACGAAAGCTGTCAGTGAGAGCATTGAGATATGCCTTGATCGAAGGCATCCTTTATAAGAGATCATTTGACATCCCATATTTGAAGTGTTTGAGGCTCCAAGAGGCAAAGGAAGCACAAAGGAAGTTCTTGATAGTGGCCATCGACTATTTCTGTGACGCCCCCGACCCCGGTTTGAATTCCTCTGGAAAGAAACTGGCCCGAGGGTCCGTCAAACTACTTCTCAACCTGCTTAACTTGCTATGTTTTTTTTTAAAAAAAATTCGGCATGAAGTATTCCTAAATAGGACTATTCACCAGTTTTTCAATTCAACAATTCAAATCTATAACAAAAGTCTATCTCACCAAAAATTGTGCCTCACACAATGCATCTCAACTACTATCTACCATGTATTGTAATTGGTACAACTACAAGCCAACTATGTCCTAACTTACCTCGCATTAAGAGACGACCAAAGCCCACAACCAGCGCTTCAATCTTAAGTCAACCTATGACTTCAGAATGTAAAGTACAATACACCAGCTCTGCTGGTCCATCACTTCTTTCTACTTTCCCCAGTATCCTTCTGAAATCTTCAGTATCTCCTGTGATAATTTATAAAAATAGAAGAATGAGCTATAAAGCTCAGCAAGTATATTTTGTAGTGATCCACTGAAGTTTATAAAACGATTTAGTTTGAAAATCATTATCAATATACAGTTTATAATAAAGCATAACTCACACCGAAACCAGAGTTCTGCCAATATGTCAGCACAACATAGTTTATAATAAAATATAAAGCCACACCAAAATCAGAGTTCTGCCAAGTATTCATCTTTTAAAACTGAGTAATAATTCCGTAAACAGTTTTATTCCATAATAATCTGAAACTCAACACAATTTCACAATGACTGAATCTTAAAGCATTTTCACGATATTGCATATAAGCAATCATCATTTCACAATTCACAGTTTATAATAAAATATAAACTTCACAATTTAGGTGAGGAAAAATTGGGCATTCTACACACGACAAGTTCATCAAGTTCTACTAGTGGGGGTCCCCGGCCTTTACTTCCTATTTCGGGAAGTTCACACAATTTCCATTTCTGGAAGTTCTACCCGTCTCCATTTCTGGAGGCTCATACTGTCTCCATTTCTGGAGGTTCTACCAATCCCATTTTTGGGAGTGACTCACTAGCAATGTCAGTCTGCTCAGTTTTCCTCAAAATCGCATTTCAACATATACTAGTTAAAACAATTTAACGAGTATTCATAATATTATAAAAATCACACGTTAAACACCTCGATTTAAAAGATATATTTCTTTTAAAATCCATAAATCTACATTTCTACTTTTCCAGCTCCAAATCAATATTTCCTTCTAAACTTCACAAATACAAATTTCTACTTGAAAATAGATTTCTTCTAAAATCCACAAATTCACATTTCTACTGAAAAATAGATTTATTCTAAAATCCACAAATTCACATTTCTACTGAAAAATAGATTTCTTCTAGAATCTACAATTTCACATGTATACATGTATAAAATAAAATACGCATAGGGTTTAAAATACAGTAAATACGTTAACAGAAATATAACGCATTATCTTCAATTTATCGCAGTAAGATATACTTACAACCACCGCTATCCAAGCAGTCCAACCGTTCATCAACCCACTTTTCCAAGAACCTCTTAGAAGCTTTTAAAACTCAATTCAAACAATCACCAAGCAAAACCCAAGCTTCCTCCAATCATTCTTCTCCACCTCTTCCCTGCATCTCTCCGAAATCTCTCCATCTCAGTCTCTTCTTCTATCTTCCTTAATACTCTCTCTAAAATATCACTGCATCTCTCCAAATATCCAACAATCTCTCCAGCCTTTTCTATCCCTCTATCTCTCCATCTCTTTCTTTCTTTCTCTCTCTATCTTTCTCCTTGTCTTCTCTCCTGCACAACACACACACACACACACTCATCAAAAACACACACACGCAGCACACATACGCGCACACATATACACACACAACATACACATCATCTCCCTCTTCTTTTCTTCTTCTTTTCCCCCAATTGAAAACCCCCAAATTTTTTCTTCTCCAAATCCCTAATTTCTCTTTTTCTTTCTCCCCCAATTCCTCTTTTCTCTCTCCCCGTTTCTTATTTCAGCTGTGTATGTGTTTTTATCCTTACTTGGCTTAGCCCAATACTTCTTATAACTACTACAATTTATTCCAAGCCCAAATAAAACACTACTTATTCGTTAATCTCGTTTTTATTCCACTTGTAATTGTTTTATTAAAACAATTATTCTTCAAAATTCCCAAAATAATTATACAACTTGACTTAATAAAAATAAAGTCGTCAAATCTCCAAAAATCTCGTATCTTAAATAATTACGAGCCCATTTGCAAAATTCCCGGAAATAAATCCTAAAAATTTATCCATTGTCAAATAATTAATATTTGACATAATAATTTAATTCTTAACCAATAAAATAAAATATTCCTCAAAGTCCACAATTTATCATCTCGGTCTCTAAATTCTTTATTATCTCCAAAACGATTCAAAATTTAACCGCAATAAATCTTATTCTAAATAAATTAAATTAAATTAATAATTTCAGACTCGGGATGTTACATCCTTCCCCCCTTAGAAAAATTTCGTCCTCGAAATTGAGCGCACCTAGTCTCATCAAAACAAAGTAGGATATTTCCTCCTCATACTATCTTCTGGTCTCCAAGTTCTTCTTTAACATCATGACTTTGTCACATAATATTCATTACAAGTATTACCTTCATTCTTAATATCTGCTCCCGTCGATTCATAGTCTCTACATGGTTTTTTCAAATTTTAAACTCTCTTGAACACCTATCGGTTCATATTCCAATTCCTGGCCAACTCTTCAACTTGAAAGTTGTTCTGCAGTACTTCTCACAACGCTATATCTTCACATAATTTCAGCAATAGCTCATAATCTTCTTCTAGAATAATTATAACAATCTTCAAAAGAATATCATCAATAATTCATCACAATCATCACACAAGGATTAAGAAAATGAGTATTCAGACATGATAGGTTCACAAATTCTACTAGTGGGGTTCCCGACCAGCTAACCAACCGGTTAAGCTTCACTTCCAACAAGGAAGCATCAACAATTCACGATATCAATGTAAGAATACTCACTTCTCATCCAAAAATCATCAATAAAAATCAAGATATCCCTCACGGTCGGAAATCAACAGTAATTCAGTACACACATATACTTACTCATCATCATTTGTATGTATCTCCCATTTAAGAATACACACCCGCTTTATCATCGCAATCATCATATTTTCTTTATAATTCAACATCATCTAAAGTACTTGTAATATGGCCTTTCACCAGTCATCAATACGTAACTCTACCGTCATCCACATGTCGCGTTCTACATGATCTATTTGTACGATACCAAAAGGTAAAGATCTACAAGCTAGCACACACATAGTCTCCAATAAAACTGTAACAACAGAAATTATCATCACGGTCATTAGCATCCTCCTCTTGTAGTTCTTAAAATCATTACCAAAAGCATATCATCAAGATTTTTTTTTAACATCAGTCCTATCCATTTATGGAATCCTGGCATCAATTCACATCGTTCTTAATCTCTAAGCTGAATATCATCTCATCCTGACATAAAACATACCCATGATGCTATCTATCATGTATCTCGACTCTTACTACTGGCTTCCAATATATCGACATCTCTCGATGCATCAAAATTTTCCGCACGGTGCAACAGTCACTATCTGAGGTAGAACCGCAGTCTCTGCGAAATTGAAACTAGCGGATAAAACAACATCAACAGCTATCTAAATAATTAATCAACATCAATAGAGACAAGAAGTCTAAGCGATTCAGACCCACATACGCTATCACATCCTCGAATAACAAGATACTAAATCCTCAAATACTTGAATTCTCAAGAATCCCAAAAATTTCCTTAATTCTCCTAATATCATCCTCAATCAACAATCTATATCCTCAAATTCTCGTATCAGTAACTAGCAGAGTAAAACCCCGAACAACAATTTATCTCTCCAGTTGCTAACATCATTCTCATTATAATATATCCAGATTGCATACAATATATATATTCCCAAAAATTTATCAATCACTGTTATTCTCAATAAGTATCTTTAGAATCTAATCACAAGATCCCAATTTAATCCACCAATTCTCAAATGTCATCATATTCCAAGTTCATCATATAACATCCTAAAAATTTCTCATACGTCCATTTGGTTTTTCTAAACTTTTTGTCATCTCTCCTTCTCCTTTTCTTCTTTCCAAATTATGTCACACTTGTGACGCCTTCGTTTAAACTTAATAACCTTTCTCCTTCATATACTCTGACAATAATTTAACTCAACTTAATAATATATTCTCAATTTCTATTCATCCCAAAATTCTTATATCAACCTCAATCCATGTCAAAATATCAATTTTAAAGGAATCTATACATCGTCACTCGAAATACTTAATCTTGAATCCATCATACACGTCTCAATGATTTTTCCCAAAAGTTCCTTGTATCAATGTATTCTATCACATTCTTATCACCAATAACAACCAAAACCTCATATACTAAAAATCTTAAATCCCAATATCGTCTACAATCTCAAAAGAATGCTCTTAAAAATTAATAACCTCATAATCCTCAAATATTGAAATAAATATTAGTCTTTGTCCACAATAACAAAGCTCGCTTCTCAAATACAAATATCCATTCGTAGTTGCTAAAATCACATCATCAACAATATTCTAGTTCCCAAAATCCTTACATTCAGGGTTACACGTCTTATCCCCGAACAAAAATTAAATCCCAAAAGATATCCTCAGAGTCGTGTCAAAAATCCGAAAAATAATTATTGCTCCCCCAAAGCAATCACATCAACTATTATCATGCACTTTACATTAAAACGCTTCTAATTCCCACACATTCGTGAATTCATCATATATATCCAATAATATTATATCTAAAATCTTATTAGTATAAAATTCCAAAACTCATGGTTTTCCTCACTACTAATCCTTGATCAATATCTCCT
The DNA here is from genome assembly GCA_036435485.1 of Saposhnikovia divaricata. Classification (NCBI taxonomy): domain Eukaryota; kingdom Viridiplantae; phylum Streptophyta; class Magnoliopsida; order Apiales; family Apiaceae; genus Saposhnikovia; species Saposhnikovia divaricata. The sequence goes on from CM071600.1 coordinate 20,194,399, forward strand.
CGAACAACGAGATCACATACCAAAAATCACATCTTCCAATAATAATCTAGTTGTCAAATCGTATGTCCAATTCTGCAAGTTTATCTCCTCAAAACAATTTAAATCCTCAAACAAGAAATAAGCACTATCATAGAATTATATATCCTTAAACAATTTCACACTTCTCAAAAATCACATGTATCGCTAAATGATCTCCAACATTCCTCAAAAGTATTTCGATAACCTATATTCTCAAAATTGAGTTATGCTATAAAATCCTCAATTTCTTAACCAATATCTTTGATGAGTATACTTATTGTCTTACTCCTTGGTACCAAATTTAGTAATCCCCTATAAACTCTACACGAGCCCTCATGCTCTTCAACATTTACTAAGGATCTTACCAACTCAAGACCCAAAAACTTAACCTCTCTTTCCTTACGAGAAACCTTTGCTCTGACAATCTTATTCCTCGACAACTTCAATTCAACACATCACTTTTTCAAATCCTTATTTCCTTGACAATTTCAGTCATACAATACTTTATCCTTGTACATATCTTACTCTTCTACTCCATAGCTCTGATACCACCTGTGACGCTCCCGACCTCGGTTTGAATTCCTCTGGAAAGAAACCGGCCCGAGGGTCCGTCAAACTACTTCTCAACCTGCTTAACTTGCTATGTTTTTTTTTAAAAAAATTCGGCATGAAGTATTCCTAAATAGGACTATTCACCAGTTTTTCAATTCAACAATTCAAATCTATAACAAAAGTCTATCTCACCAAAAATTGTGCCTCACACAATGCATCTCAACTACTATCTACCATGTATTGTAATTGGTACAACTACAAGCCAACTATGTCCTAACTTACCTCGCATTAAGAGACGACCAAAGCCCACAACCAGCGCTTCAATCTTAAGTCAACCTATGACTTCAGAATGTAAAGTACAATACACCAGCTCTGCTGGTCCATCACTTCTTTCTACTTTCCCTAGTATCCTTCTGAAATCTTCAGTATCTCCTGTGATAATTTATAAAAATAGAAGAATGAGCTATAAAGCTCAGCAAGTATATTTTGTAGTGATCCACTGAAGTTTATAAAACGATTTAGTTTGAAAATCATTATCAATATACAGTTTATAATAAAGCATAACTCACACCGAAACCAGAGTTCTGCCAATATGTCAGCACAACATAGTTTATAATAAAATATAAAGCCACACCAAAATCAGAGTTCTGCCAAGTATTCATCTTTTAAAACTGAGTAATAATTCCGTAAACAGTTTTATTCCATAATAATCTGAAACTCAACACAATTTCACAATGACTGAATCTTGAAGCATTTTCACGATATTGCATATAAGCAATCATCATTTCACAATTCACAGTTTATAATAAAATATAAACTTCACAATTTAGGTGAGGAAAAACTGGGCATTCTACACACGACAAGTTCATCAAGTTCTACTAGTGGGGGTCCCCGGCCTTTACTTCCTATTTCGGGAAGTTCACACAATTTCCATTTCTGGAAGTTCTACCCGTCTCCATTTCTGGAGGCTCATACTGTCTCCATTTCTGGAGGTTCTACCAATCCCATTTTTGGGAGTGACTCACTAGCAATGTCAGTCTGCTCAGTTTTCCTCAAAATCGCATTTCAACATATACTAGTTAAAACAATTTAACGAGTATTCATAATATTATAAAAATCACACGTTAAACACCTCGATTTAAAAGATATATTTCTTTTAAAATCCATAAATCTACATTTCTACTTTTCCAGCTCCAAATCAATATTTCCTTCTAAACTTCACAAATACAAATTTCTACTTGAAAATAGATTTCTTCTAAAATCCACAAATTCACATTTCTACTGAAAAATAGATTTCTTCTAAAATCCACAAATTCACATTTCTACTGAAAAATAGATTTCTTCTAGAATCTACAATTTCACATGTATACATGTATAAAATAAAATACGCATAGGGTTTAAAATACAGTAAATACGTTAACAGAAATATAACGAATTATCTTCAATTTATCGCAGCAAGATATACTTACAACCAAAGCTATCCAAGCAGTCCAACCGTTCATCAACCCACTTTTCCAAGAACCTCTTAGAAGCTTTTAAAACTCAATTCAAACAATCACCAAGCAAAACCCAAGCTTCCTCCAATCATTCTTCTCCACCTCTTCCCCGCATCTCTCCGAAATCTCTCCATCTCAGTCTCTTCTTCTATCTTCCTTAATACTCTCTCTAAAATATCACTGAATCTCTCCCAATATCCAACAATCTCTCCAGCCTTTTCTATCCCTCTATCTCTCTATCTCTTTCTTTCTTTCTCTCTCTATCTCTCTCCTTGTCTTCTCTCCTGCACAACACAAACACACACACACTCATCAAAAACACACACACGCAGCACACATACGCGCACACATATACACACACAACATACACATCATCTCCCTCTTCTTTTCTTCTTCTTTTCCCCCAATTGAAAACCCCCAAATTTTTTCTTCTCCAAATCCCTAATTTCTCTTTTTCTTTCTCCCCCAATTCCTCTTTTCTCTCTCCCCGTTTCTTATTTCAGCTGTGTATGTGTTTTTATCCTTACTTGGCTTAGCCCAATACTTCTTATAACTACTACAATTTATTCCAAGCCCAAATAAAACACTACTTATTCGTTAATCTCGTTTTTATTCCACTTGTAATTGTTTTATTAAAACAATTATTCTTCAAAATTCCCAAAATAATTATACAACTTGACTTAATAAAAATAAAGTCGTCAAATCTCCAAAAATCTCGTATCTTAAATAATTACGAGCCCATTTGCAAAATTCCCGGAAATAAATCCTAAAAATTTATCCATTGTCAAATAATTAATATTTGACATAATAATTTAATTCTTAACCAATAAAATAAAATATTCCTCAAAGTCCACAATTTATCGTCTCGGTCTCTAAATTCTTTATTATCTCCAAAACGATTCAAAATTTAACCGCAATAAATCTTATTCTAAATAAAATTATTAAATTTAATAATTTCAGACTCGGGATGTTACAATTTCACTAAGTGGATCGAGGCTAAACCTTTAGCCAAGATAACTACTAAGCAAGTTGCCCAGTTCTTTTGGGAGTATATCATTTGTAGATATGGAATCCTACGAATCCTTGTGACGGATAATGGGACACAGTTCAACAATGAAGAGTTTAAGAAGTACTGCGAGGAAAATGCTATTGAGCTTCATTTTACTTCAGTAGCACACCCGCAAGAAAATGGACAGGCTGAGGTAGCCAATCGAATTATCCTTGATGGACTGAAGAAGTGGGTCGAACGCTCAAGGAACACTTGGGTGGATGAGCTACTGCCTATACTTTAGGCATATCGTAGCACCTGTAAAGTGACAACTGGAGCAACCCCGTTCTTGCTGGCTTATGGAGCCGAGGCAGTGGTGCCCTTGGAGATTATGCATGCGTCACCTCGAGTTGAGGCATTTGAACCAGAAACTAATGAAGAAGGCATGGGGCTCACCCTCGACCTAATTGATGAGGTTAGGGATGAAGCAAATGCCAGGAATGTAGAGCATCAGAAGAGAGCATCCTTCCACTACAACCAAAGAATTAAGGAGAGGTTCTTTCGCCAAGGCGACTTGGTTCTAAGGAAGATAGAGGCTTCTGGAGTTGGACAGAAGGGAAAGCTAATCAAGAAATTAAGGGAATCCTTAAACAAAAGTCATGAATGACCATATTGTTGGTTTCCCATATCGATAATCAAGTGTCAATATGAAAGCTCATGTTCCATTGTCAATATGAAAGCTCATGTTCCATTGTCAATATGAAATCTCATGATCCATTGTCGATATGAAACATCATTGTTCAAAAAGGAAGTTGAGGTGTTGAAGCCAAGGGTGCTAAAAAAAAAAAAAATTGAAAACCGACCGACCGAGAGCCCGCCGACCGGGGCAACCGGAAGGCTTCGGCCGACCAGGGTATGGCCGACCGGTGGCTGGCCGACCGGCACACCCGGGAGGCTTCGGCCGACCGGGTTCCATATGGAATATGAAGATCCCGACGTCGTTTCGATGTCGAATATTGATCCCAACGTCGTTTCGAATATGAAAACTAAACTGGGCCGGAAGACCGGGGCACCCGGAAAGCTTCGGTAGACCGGGTTCCATGTTGAATATGAAGATCCCGACGTCGTTTCGATGTTGAATATTGATCCCAACGTCGTTTCGAATATGAAAACTAAGATGGGTCGGAAGACCGGGGCACCCGGAAAGCTTCGGTCGACCGGGTTCCATGTTGAATATGAAGATCCCTACGTCGTTTCGATGTTGAATATTGATAACAACGTCGTTTCGAATATGAAAACTAAGCTGGGACGGAAGACCGGGGACCGGAAGACGGGGCACCCGGAAAGCTTCGGCCGACCGGGTTCCATGTTGAATATAAATATCCCGACGTCGTTTTGATGTGGCGGAAATGATACAATTAAAAATCGCAAGCGCACGATCATCGTTTTAGTATTTAAGATTCGATCCACAGGGAATAATTTTTATTTCACGATCCTTAATTTTTAACTTAGGCGAATTAGAACGAGTTGGGATTTTTGTAAATTTTGGATTTTTTTTATTTAATTCCTAGATCTATTAAAAGAAAATTAAATTATTCTATTTCTGAAATAAAAACTGAATTTGGTATTTTAATATTTAAATTAATTTTTATTCAAAAGAAAATTAATTTATTTTTTTCTATTTCTAAATTGATTTAATTAAAAGTGAAGAAAAAATAAATCACTCTAAAAATTCTAAAATTGAATTAAATTAGATTTTGAAAAAGTGCAATTTAATACTATTACTTACTAAAACTATTTTAAAAGATAATGTAAATTATTCTATTTGAAGCTACCTAATTAAAAGTTAAAAGAACAAAAACTAATTTATTTTAAAATTTCAAAAATCGAATTAACCAAATTTTATTTACAGAATTACACTTAAAAGTTTCAACATGATTGCTTAATAAGGAGAAACGGCCAGGAATCAGGATAACAAACACCAAACGAAATTTTCGAACTCTACACATCAAAACTCCATAACAAAAACGAAGCAGAAAATCAGAATTAAATAGAAGAACTCAAAACGCAGCACTCCCAGTTGACTTGGTTAACAGCAAAACAGCACAATGCAAGCAGCAAGATCGCATAACCAACCGAAAAACAAAAAAAACTCGTGACCACACTGAATACAATACTCGACAGCAACCATTCAACATAAATCTCCGAAAACAAACTACATATTCAACCAAATCAAAGACAGCACATGAACTCGTCCAACAGTTTACAAGAACAAACAAAAGAAAAAAAACTGTACTCACTAAATAAACGAAACAGAGAAAAGAAACGAGATCGGAAAATAAAAACGAAACTGGAAAATAAATAATACACACAAGCACGAACTCACACAAGCAAAAAATCAGTAAATTAAACTTACACAAATCATCACTGAAACACTAAAACAAAACTCGAGACTCAGTGACACTAACTCGACAAACAACAATTTACAATCGAAATCACAAGTTCAAGAAAAAAAAAATGGCAAGACCATATAACAAAACATAATACTTCACAATCCAAAACAGAATCGCGAACTCAGTGAATTCCCAGAACGAAACCAAAACAAGACTTAGCGAAACAAAACTTGCGAACTCGACTCTAAACTTCGAAACAAGAATAACGAGGAACTCAGACTAGAAATTAAACCTCAGCGAAAACAAGAAATCAACGACAACTCGCAATTAAAGGGGAGGAACTCTATAGTAAATGTAACTCGAAAAAACATAGAAATCGAACGAAGAAAAAAAACAGGAAAACGCAGTCAATAAAACTTGGTCGAAAACTCGGCTTCGATCCGACAACTCGCGATTACTCGGAAAAGAACTTAGTATCGGTGAATTGAAGTTAAGCAAAAATTAGAATAAAACCGGGGAAATTGGTTTGTGTTGAGAGGAAATTAAAGAGGGAAGGAAAGGTGTGGTGTGTGCGTAAAAGAGAGAAGAGGGATGGGGGTTTAGTAGTGATTAATTCGCAGGAAATGGAAAGAAGAACAGGGCAGGGGTGAGAGAAACGAAAGGGAGGAGGGAGGTGTTGGGCTTATACAAACTTAGACAAGAAGGAGATGGGGAGAAGATTACTGGGTTTGCTGTATGTGAGAAAAGAACAGGGGAGTAAGAAAAATAATTCGAATTTTTAACAATTAAAAACAAGTAAAAACGAACTGACAATTTTATAAACCTATTTTTTTTATTAATTTTACTAATACATAAAATATAAATATTAAATTTGCAATGAATGATAATACCCACAATAAAATTGAGATTTAAAGGGGGATAACTAATATTGAAACGAAAATTAAAATTACGAAAACAAATTCTTCAAGTCCATACTTTCAATCCCGTGTGGTTAGCGTCGCTACTTTATCCACCCGAGAATTTACGAAAATAACGAAGGGAAGAACAAGGAAAATAAAATGAAAGAGGGATGCAAGAATTAAAATGAAACTTGAAAATTGCATAGAAATGAAAAGTGTTTACAAGAAAATTAAAAATTACAACTAAGAATTTTGGAGATGAACAAAATTTTAATTCTAAGGCCTAATGCCTAATGTAATGTGTCTTTTTTACAAGAGAAGATTAGGGTATTTATAGGAAAAATTAGGGTTTAGGTTTGGTAAGGATTAATCCTAGCCATACATTTGGTTTTGGGTTGGCTAAATCTTGGCCATCCATTTTGGTGGGCTACAAAAATGCACCTCCACCCCTTGCTTTTCCCTTTCTTCTTGTTTTGGTCCTTCTTTTTCTTCTTTTGTCATTTATTTCTTTATTTTGCCATTTCTTCAGTTTTCTCGAATTTTCCTGAAATGCAACAAAATAATTTATTAAAATACGAATTCAAACAATAAATAGGCAATAAAAATATGCAAAATTATGCACTTATCAAATGCCCCCATACCTATCTTTTGCTCGTCCTCGAGTAAAAAAGAAAATCTAGATAAAAAGTCCTATACTCCTTTTCGTAGGTGTGACGGGTAATTTTAGGTTTACCAACCCGTTAAACCTATAGACGATCTCTACAGGAGGAGTGTTGTCTCCTAAGGGTTTACAGAAGATATACCCATAAAATCTTTGAGATAAGTCAGCAAGTATCTAACTTTCCTCTTTCAACCTAGCTTTCATTGGTGTCAACAAAACAATTTTGTAGGAAAACATATGCCTTAAAGATTATTCTAATAACAGCCAAGTTATAGGTTCCCACAATCCACATGATTAGACTAAAAATTTACAAAAAATCCCAAGGTGTGTAATGGATTTAAGGCCTATGATGGATTAACTGCATACGAACATTTTCTCTTTTTCAACCAATATTGAACTGACCCAATCTCTATCAAAACAAGTATCTAGCCAAACTTCACGTTGTTAGTAGTTAGACCGACCGTGCAATGGTTGAGGTCCCAAAAGACTTATGCATCAATACCCATTTAGCGAGTTTTAGGTCAACAATCCCAGATCACAAGGGACCTTAGGTTGCTAGGCACAAAGTCCCCTCGGACTTACTTACTCGGGTTATTAATGAGCCCAACCTAGCCGATTTCCCTACTAGAATTTATTATTACACCAGCACTCAACAATTACAAACATTTATTGACTCTTTTTCTTTTCTTTTTTTTTTTTTTTATATATGACACTATACGAACCAAATTTCGCAAAGGTTTTATTCGACATTGTTCTAACATGTGGGTTCTCTCTCAGGTATCGAATAACATTCCTATACAATTTTTCCATCAAAAGTCTTGTGCAAATGTGCCGTCTTGGTCTTTTAAGCAAAAATTTGTTCGACACAAGTTTCATGAGGAAAACCTTACTTGACTACGTTCAAATCATCTAAAGGCATTATACATATAATTTTCGAAAAATAAGTCAACACCAACTAGTTCTAGAATTTAAAGAGTGGGAAGGACAACTAAGCTAAAATATCTCTATTTTTGGATTTTTAAAATTTTTCAATTTTTTTTGAATTTTTTAATTTTATGTATTTACACTAAAACCCTCCCCCATACCTAAATCATGCATTGTCCTCAATGTATGCAAAATGCAAGAGAAACGAAGAGAAAGAGGAGATAATACCTGATAAGGGATGACGGAGACTGAACGGATATTAAAAACAACTAACTTACGCACACAATTCCTCCCCCATACCTGGACTTTACGAGGGGAGGCAAAGTAACAAAACCGAATTAGCCGATGCCGGTAGGAAACTTTGGGTGAAGCTGTGAGAAAAAATCAAGACATATTTGAAAATTTTGATTAGAACAGCATTTCTCAATTAGCGTGGGATCATGCAACCTATTAGAACAAGAATCACTAGTGTTCACCCTAAACCAACTTGAAGCTTCTTGATTTTGTTTAAGCAGATTAGGGACAATGAAAGTCTGGTTATGGGTCGAATCACTAGGAATGACAAAAGATGAGAGTTCGTTTTCTCCTAAAGGCTGTTGATCAAACTCGGGATGATAAACAAACAATTCAAATGCAGGTGGCGGTGATGAAACGGGACTCTCAATGACAGGCTCACTATTCACAATCTCAGGTGGGGTCTCCCACGGAGAACAAATCGCATCTAATTCTCTCAGCATCTCTTCCGAGGTCATATCCCTTAACGAATCAGCATACTCTCGATTAGACTCCTGGTTGACTTTGAAATCCTCAACGAGAAGAGACTCAATTTCACTATCCTCGAAACTAGACCATGTGGCAAACTTGTTGACCACGTTAACCACTATTGATGGTTCATAAAGCTCATTGGGTTCTTTCCCCACATTGAAAATGTTTAGGTCTATGGTCATGTTACCGAAAGTGAGTTTCATCGAACCATTCCTACAATTAATCAAGGCATTAGATGTAGCAAGAAAAGGTCTTCCTAAGATGACAGGAATTTGGTTCTTGGAATTCATGACGGGTTGAGTCTCGAGGACAACAAAGTCAACAGGAAAGATAAAATCGCCAATTTTAATCAAGACATCTTCAATTAATCCCTTGGGCATTTTTATAGAACGATCGGCAAGTTGAAGTGTCATATTGGTCTTTTTGAGCTCGCCCAAACCTAGGGCTTGATAGACCGAAAATGGGAGGAGATTCACACTAGCGCCTAAGTCAAGTAAAGCCTTGTCCACGAAAGTATTACCTATGACACATGAAATAGTTGGACAACCGGGGTCCTTGTATTTCACGGGAAATTGGTTAGAAAGAATTGAGCTTACTTGGGACGTCAGGAAGGCTTTCTTAGGTACTTGGGTGGTTCGCTTATGCGTACACAAATCTTTTAGACACTTGGCATATGAAGGAATTTGTTGAATGGCATCTAAAAGAGGAATGTTTATCTCGACTTGCTTGAAAACTTCCAGAATTTTGTCTACTTGAGCCGATTGCTTGGGAAGGAGGAGTCTTTGAGGATACGGAGCTTTTGGCTTAAAGACTCGCTCATTAGACACATCGGGAAGGGATTTTTGAAGTGGAGTATCAGATGAAGATTTGTTAGGTGAAGAGGAAGAAGGTATTTGGGAAGATGAGGAAGGTTTATGAGAAGATTCTGTTGAATCAGGAGTTGAGTGTTTAATGTTATGGCCAGATTCAACATTTGACTCTTCCTCTTTTTCTGGAGACTCGACACCTACTTGATTGTCAACTTGATTCCCCGACCTTAAAGAAATTATGGCATTAATACTTTCAGGAGGTCTTTGGTTAAGGGGGAATCTAGGGTTTACCTCAGGTTGACTTGGGAATTTATTCTTCTCACGCTCATTCATGGTGTTGGCTAACTGACTCACTTGAACTTCCAACTTAGATATGGCTTGAGTACTAGCGTTCAAAATTTGCCTATCTTGAGTCATGGTCTGCATGAAGGCTTGTTGAGATTGAGCCAAATTAGTTGTTGATTTTAAAAGCACATCAAGGCTCTTTTCCAAGGAGTTAAGTCTCTTATCTGACTCATGAAAGCCGGGAGGATGGGCGGGTGTTTGAGTCGGAATAGGACCATGATTTTGAGTTGGGTTTGGAAAAGGTCCTTGGTTTGGAGGTGAGTAAGAATTCTGATTGGGCCTTTGAAAAGAAGGTTGAAAAGAAGGTGGCGGAGATTGAAAATTTTGGCCCTGGTTCCACGAGAAATTTGGGTGCTTCTTCCAACCGGGATTGTATGTAGGTGCAAAAGGGTCATTCCTAGGGTTGGGTTGAAACACCGCATTGATTTGTTGAAAATCTTGGAAACTTTGCATCCCTTGATTCGGGTGCGTAGACATGTGTGAGGGACCACTATGCGTTTCTAGGGCTTCGAGTCGTCTAGTAAGGGTGGCTAGCTTGGCATCGGTTGCGATGTTACTTCCAATTGAATGCAAACCCCTAGAAGATGAACTAGACGATTCGGTAGACTTATTTGGTTCCCTAGTGGACTCCCACAACATAGTCTTCTCGGCTAACTCTTCAAAAAATTCCCACCCTTCGTCCTCATCTTTTTCCATGAATTTACCTTGACACATTGACTCTAATAAGGCAGTGGTTCGACTATCCAAGGCTTCGTAAACAATTTTGCATAGTCTCCATTTTTCTATTCCGTGGTGGGGGCATTGTGATAAAAGACTTTTGAAACGATCAAATAATTTCCAAAAAGACTCATTTTCTTTTTGATGAAATTGATTTATTTCATTTGTAATTCTCGTAGTCTTGTGATTAGGAAAATATTTTTTTAGAAACATTACCACAAATCCCTCCCACGTGGAAATAGAATTAACGGGAAGACTATACAACCATTTCTTAGCATTTTCTTTAAGCGCGAAATTAATGAGCCTAAGCCTAATTGAGTCCTCGGTTAATTGTTGGAATTTTTGTAAGGCACAAACCTCCTCGAATTCATGAAGAAAAAGATAGGGATCCTCACCGTCGCTCCCGGTAAATTTTGGTAACATGCTAATATGATGGGCTTTAATCTCAAAATTATTACCAGTAACTGGTGGAAGAGTGATACACGAGGGTTGAGCGGAGCGGGTGGGATAGCAACGGTCCTTAAGAGATATGGCCATGGTTACTACTGGTTCGGAATTATCTAAAGACTCGGAATCGGGTGATGAAGAAATCTCGAATGATCTCACTAGTCTAGAAGAATTATTCCTAATCCAAGTAGTTCGCATAAACCACGAAAGGAAAACACGTAGCAAATAATTTGCGAAAAATTAAGCACACAAAACAAAGGGTGAAAAATCAAAAGAAAGATCTAACCTTAAGACACACTAAAAATTTCGTAAATTAAGAATTATTCAGACCGATTCGGCCAGATTAGAGCAGGCATTGCCAAGAGGCCAAACTCGTCACTTAGACACCGAATCTTAACAGCCATGCGAACCTTAGACACTGAAGGTCGTGAATAAGTCTTAATTACGTTTATTTTTAGGCACCTTTCTAATTGAACGCGAAATCCTAGGGGCAAACGTCTAATTAATGCAACAAACAACGATATATATACAAAACTATAAACAATTATGGATGCTTACACTACGTGGTTTAACTAAAAGAAAGAAGAAATTTAACGTACCTTTGGGTCCTCCAACAATCACCACCATTTATAAGGTACGAAAAATTAAAAACAAGAAAATAAAAATCTAAATGATGTGCCCTAAGTGATTAAATGCATGATGCAACATTTATGTATTTACAACTAAATTTTTTTTGGATTTTTAATTTTGGATTTTTTTTTTTGTGATTTTCTAAAAAAACGAAAGAGGAGAGAGATACGGTTTACCCAAGCAAAGCTTCCAAAATTCCGAGAAAATTCTTCCGCTTTAATCCAAGTCACCCGAATTTTTCTCCAAATTCCTCGAAAAAATGCAAACAAGAAAAAGGGTGAGAAGAGAGCTAATCCGAAAAATTAAAAATTATGGTGCGAAAAATAATTAAGTTCCCCGGCAGCGGCGCCAAAAACTTGATGTGGCGGAAATGATACAATTAAAAATCGCAAGCGCACGATCATCGTTTTAGTATTTAAGATTCGATCCACAGGGAATAATTTTTATTTCACGATCCTTAGTTTTTAACTTAGGCGAATTAGAACGAGTTGGGATTTTTGTAAATTTTGGATTTTTTTTTATTTAATTCCTAGATCTATTAAAAGAAAATTAAATTATTCTATTTCTGAAATAAAAACTGAATTTGGTATTTTAATATTTAAATTGATTTTTATTCAAAAGAAAATTAATTTATTTTTTTCTATTTCTAAATTGATTTAATTAAAAGTGAAGAAAAAATAAATCACTCTAAAAATTCTAAAATTGAATTAAATTAGATTTTGAAAAAGTGCAATTTAATACTATTACTTACTAAAACTATTTTAAAAGATAATGTAAATTATTCTATTTGAAGCTACCTAATTAAAAGTTAAAAGAACAAAAACTAATTTATTTTAAAATTTCAAAAATCGAATTAACCAAATTTTATTTACAGAATTACACTTAAAAGTTTCAACATGATTGCTTAATAAGGAGAAACGGCCAGGAATCAGGATAACAAACACCAAACGAAATTTTCGAACTCTACACATCAAAACTCCATAACAAAAACGAAGCAGAAAATCAGAATTAAATAGAAGAACTCAAAACGCAGCACTCCCAGTTGACTTGGTTAACAGCAAAACAGCACAATGCAAGCAGCAAGATCGCATAACCAACCGAAAAACAAAAAAAACTCGCGACCACACTGAATACAATACTCGACAGCAACCATTCAACATAAATCTCCGAAAACAAACTACATATTCAACCAAATCAAAGACAGCACATGAACTCGTCCAACAGTTTACAAGAACAAACAAAAAAAAAAACTGTACTCACTAAATAAACGAAACAGAGAAAAGAAACGAGATCGGAAAATAAAAACGAAACTGGAAAATAAATAATACACACAAGCACGAACTCACACAAGCAAAAAATCAGTAAATTAAACTTACACAAATCATCACTGAAACACTAAAACAAAACTCGAGACTCAGTGACACTAACTCGACAAACAACAATTTACAATCGAAATCACAAGTTCAAGAAAAAAAAATGGCAAGACCATATAACAAAACATAATACTTCACAATCCAAAACAGAATCGCGAACTCAGTGAATTCCCAGAACGAAACCAAAACAAGACTTAGCGAAACAAAACTTGCGAACTCGACTCTAAACTTCGAAACAAGAATAACGAGGAACTCAGACTAGAAATTAAACCTCAGCGAAAACAAGAAATCAACGACAACTCGCAATTAAAGGGGAGGAACTCTATAGTAAATGTAACTCGAAAAAACATAGAAATCGAACGAAGAAAAAAAACAGGAAAACGCAGTCAATAAAACTTGGTCGAAAACTCGGCTTCGATTCGACAACTCGCGATTACTCGGAAAAGAACTTAGTATCGGTGAATTGAAGTTAAGCAAAAATTAGAATAAAACCGGGGAAATTGGTTTGTGTTGAGAGGAAATTAAAGAGGGAAGGAAAGGTGTGGTGTGTGCGTAAAAGAGAGAAGAGGGATGGGGGTTTAGTAGTGATTAATTCGCAGGAAATGGAAAGAAGAACAGGGCAGGGGTGAGAGAAACGAAAGGGAGGAGGGAGGTGTTGGGCTTATACAAACTTAGACAAGAAGGAGATGGGGAGAGGATTACTGGGTTTGCTGTATGTGAGAAAAGAACAGGGGAGTAAGAAAAATGATTCGAATTTTTAACAATTAAAAACAAGTAAAAACGAACTGACAATTTTATAAACCTATTTTTTTTTATTAATTATACTAATACATAAAATATAAATATTAAATTTGCAATGAATGATAATACCCACAATAAAATTGAGATTTAAAGGGGGATAACTAATATTAAAACGAAAATTAAAATTACGAAAACAAATTCTTCAAATCGATACTTTCAATCCCGTGTGGTTAGCGTCGCTACTTTATCCACCCGAGAATTTACGAAAATAACGAAAGGAAGAACAAGGAAAATAAAATGAAAGAGGGATGCAAGAATTAAAATGAAACTTGAAAATTGCATAGAAATGAAAAGTGTTTACAAGAAAATTAAAAATTACAACTAAGAATTTTGGAGATGAACAAAATTTTAATTCTAAGGCCTAATGCCTAATGTAATGTGTCTTTTTTACAAGAGAAGATTAGGGTATTTATAGGAAAAATTAGGGTTTAGGTTTGGTAAGGATTAATCCTAGCCATACATTTGGTTTTGGGTTGGCTAAATCTTGGCCATCCATTTTGGTGGGCTACAAAAATGCACCTCCACCCCTTGCTTTTCCCTTTCTTCTTGTTTTGGTCCTTCTTTTTCTTCTTTTGTCATTTATTTCTTTATTTTGCCATTTCTTCAGTTTTCTCGAATTTTCCTGAAATGCAACAAAATAATTTATTAAAATACGAATTCAAACAATAAATAGGCAATAAAAATATGCAAAATTATGCGCTTATCACGTTTCAATGTCGAATATTGATCCCAACGTCGTTTCGAATATGAAAACTAAGCTGGGCTGGAAGACCGGGGACCGGAAGACCGGGGAACCCAGAAAGCTTCGGCCGACCGGGTTCCATGTTGAATATGAAGATCCCGACGTCATTTCGATGTCGAATATTGATCCCAACGTCGTGTTGAATATGAAAATTGGGTTAAACCAGAATATGGTTTAAGCACCGTTTAGTACAGACTAGTGCTGTTTAGTGCCGTTTAAGCACCGTTTAGTACCGATTAGCACCGTTTAGTGCCGATTAGCGCTGTTTAGTGCCGTTTAAGCACCGTTTATTGCCGATTAGCGCTGTTTAGTGCCGTTTAAGCACCGTTTAGTGCCTATTAGCACTATTTAGTGCCGTTTTATGCCGCTCAATGTCGTTTAACGCAGTTTAAACGTCGTTTAAGGCTGATTAGCGCTTTTTAGTGCCGTTTAACACCGCTTAGTGTCGTTTAACGTCATCGTAAACGCGTCGGTCGCTCCATGCTTTACATTAAAAGATGATACTCGTGAAACACTAATGTACAACGATATACCCTGACTCGAGTCTCGAAAAAGGCCGGTAAAACTTCAAGGAAAACCTGATTAGTTTTCCTAGAAGTTGGGGGGCAAATGATATGGGATAAAAATAAGCCCTAAAGGCACATTTAATGTGGCATTAATTAGACCCAGAATGGTCCAAATGTGGGGGCCCATTAGTGGGGCCCAAAACTCCTAATTTCAATATTAATTTCGTAATTGATATTAAGGGATATAAACAGCTCAATAATAAGAATCAGATAAGGATATTACTCCTGCAAAACTTAGCCTCCAAGGCATCCAATTCAATATGGAAACTGATTCCTACAAGGAAGGAGTCTAAAACCTTCCTTAAGGAGGTGACTTGCCCGCCAAGTCTCCGAATGCTACCATAAGTCTAAGGCTTCTCAGCGTATATAAAGGGCCTGACCCCTCATTCTCAGAACTACGTCTTGGGTTAATTCTCAATAACGAGATACGTAGGCACTTTGCGAGGACCGATCAGTCTCAAAACGCGAAAACAGCCATTAAAGCTCGAAGCTCAACCACCTTAGTATTAATTGCGCACGAAACCTAGTTTTATTCCACAACAATAACAATCAATTTATAAGAAAATGCTATATGTAAGTCGTGTGTTTCTCGATGGATACATCACTATTAGTACCACCACTAACAACACATCGCTAAAATCACTACCACCATCACTACCATACCACCAATATACCGTCACTATCATACACCACCACTAGAATCACGAGAAAAATCACTAAAACTTTTAATGCAATCACATCAACACCACCCTTTGCACCACCAAAAAATCAAGTGAAAGCAGAATTACTATATATTCAACTTGAATCACCCAAAAACAGAACCCAAATCACTAAAGTTTTAAATGCAAATTACCAAAATTTCCAAAATCTAAAATTCGGATTGAGTTCGGAGATGCTGTTGTTGATGGTAGTAGAGTGGGTGTAAACGACATCGATAGGGCTCTATAAACTCGGATCTTTTGTGAGAGGATGAAAAATGAGATGAATGAGCTAGCGAAGTAGGGTGGTTGGAATTCGGTAATAAACAAGTTCGCAAGTTATTTTTAGAGTGTTGGTCGATTTGGTGACACGAAAAAATGGTTAATTAAGTGAGGAAGGTGTATAGATGTATACACACAATGTACAAGTGGAGAAGAGTGTTGGGCTTGCTAAGCAGGCCTTAACTCCACATTGTCCGCTTTAGGCCGAGCCCGCACAGATTTGTTTTTCGGTAGCTCCCAAAAGGCCTCATACTAATGGAGTTATCTGACTGCTTATAACTAGTGGAACAACTCCTAACAATCTTTCCCTTCACACATCGGGCTTGACACCTATCGAATCTGCCACCATTCTGTGTGATGTGCTCCCCTTGACCCATACTAGAAGTTCCTGGCCATCTGGCTCCCCCTGGGCCCATACTGGAAGGTCCATCTGCACCCCCTTAAACCAAACCTGGGATAGCCCATTGCCTCTTCCTGGATCCAATCTGGAGCCCATTGAGATTGTTCTAGACCGTTACAACCCGGAGCTCTGATACCACTTGTTGGGCTTGCTAAGCGGGCCTTAACTCCATATTAGTATGATATTGTCCGCTTTGGGTCGAGTCCGCACGGATTTGTTTTTGGGTAGCTACCAAAAGGCCTTATACTAATGGAGTTATCCGACTGCTTATAAACTAGCTATCTGCCCCTCCCACAACCGATGTGGGATAACTCCTAACAAAGAGGTGGTGATGAGATTGGTGTATTGTCGAAGATGGTGTAAAAAAAATTTCAAAAATAGTAGAGGTAGAATGGTAAAGTTGGAGATGTAGGTTACATTTGAATGTGCACCACCACTTACATCACCAAAATCAAAGAAAATTCAACTTAAATCACCAAAATTATACTAAAAGTTTTGAATACAAATTACCAAAAATTTCCAGATCTAAAATTTTGATAGTATTCAAAGGTGTTGATGATGACATTGATGGTGGTAGAGTGGGTGAGAACGACATCGGTAGGGATTTATAAACTCATTTATAATGTGAGAGGATGAAAAATGGAATGAATAAACTATCGAATGTGGGGTCGGGAATGCGGTTAGAACTCGGTGACAAAAGTGTTCTAAATTATTGCTAGAGTGATGATCGATTTGGTGACACGAATGAATGATTGAGTGAGAATGGTGTATATATGCACACATTATACATTTGAGCATGAGATTATTTCTCAATCCTCATTATAATATGAGTTATCATTTGAGCACTTTCCTATATATATTTATACGTGAGTCTACTAAGTCAAGGATAAATTTTTCAAAATAATTATTGTTTTGGCTTTCTAAACTAAATTTTTAAAATTCTTTATAAAAATGCATACGAATTTTTAAGTGTAAGTAAAATGTTACGATCATATATGAAATTCAGGTAATAAATTCGACTACTATCAGTCTTCATAAAAGATATATTTGATAAAATATATCACACTAATAATGTATAATATTTCAGAAATTACGAAATACGAGTCATCTACTTCAAAAATCAAAAAACTGAATTATACAAATTTAAATGATGCCCGTGATTTGCACGTGCTTTGATGCTAGTTTGACTATAATACCGATAAATCTCATCATTGAAAATCTTCAATCACTTATCTTATACTACCTCCGTCCCAAATTGTAAGACTCTCTAACTTTTTCACGCATTTCAATGTGCTCGGACCGGGTACTTGTGAATTATATTTTTTAATTTTTTTTGATTTGTATAAAAATATAGAATCTATATTTTTATACAAAACAAAAAAAAATTAAAAATATTATTTATAAGTACCCCGTCCAAGCACATTGAAATGCGTACAAAAAGAAGAGTGTCAAACAAAATGGGACGGAGGGAGTATCAAATCTTCTTTACCGCCTTTATAGTATTAAATTTTAAAAAAAGATAGATCTTAAAAATAATAAAAGTAATACTAATTTTGAAAAAATATCCTTAAATTTGTATTAAAAAATGAAAGGGAATGAGAAATATGTAAAATGTAATAAAAGGAATAATGAAATAGATTACCGAGCCGAATATTAATCCATAAAGACCACACCAAACTAGTTAACGTAAACATCAATGATGGTCCGGAAAGTATTCTATCTGTTCATGCCTAAAAAAACCAAACCAAACCAAACATACCCAGTATGTCCCGCTCAGAGCAGGGTCTGGGGATGGTAGGTTGTACGCAGACCATGCCCCCACTTTTTAGGGTGGGGAGGCTGTTTCCGTGAAGACCCCCGGCTAAGTGTACGACATATACGGTGTGTGCTATAGACAAAGAGATCTAAAATATATACGACAAAGTTTACAGCAATGGGCCCATGGCTTTCTCCACACGGGACTTACCTACCATGCCTTCAGATTCCACCAAGCGAAGCTCCCTGCACCTACACAATCGGGAAACATACGATAATAACAATACAAAAGTAAACTATCTGTTCATGCCTATGTTTACCAATTGGTTTTGGGAGAAAAGTAAACTTCAAATCTGTTTGAAACTCTTGCATGAAATATGACACTGGTCCATAGGCGCACTTGGCAGTAAGCACTATAGCTAGTGCGTGCACGAACATATGATAGGAACGTCGTAAGTACCAAGTATATACTGGCCACAAATTGAAGTAAAAGGTATCGAATCTTCCAAATCTAAAAAGTTAAAACCAGACGTACAATCATGGAAAAATAAATCCTGTCGATACATATGCACGCCTTTCCTACTATTCGGCATTATGGTCCTTTATTTCGATATTTATCGATCAGAACGAATAACAATGTAATGATACAGATGCCTGCATGCAAGAACAGATTTAGAATTGTAATGAGTAGATTTTAATAAACACGTTTTCATATATTTTCAAAATTTTAACGATAAAAAAACGTAAACTTTTGTTCTAGTGAACAGTGATCTCCTATTTCCCTTACTAGGTTTGCATCTTTCTGAATGGCCGACCAACAGTTATCTCCACAATCGTCATTTACTAACATTATGAAAGCTTTCTGGTCCAAGAAATAAGAATTATGAAAAGGAAGCAAGTAAGAAGATTTTTAACAATTCTTCAATTGAGATACAGCCAAAACTAGGGGCATTCTGCACATAGATACGTACAATACGTATTGTAAAAAACGGGAATCGGACTTAATCGGTGGATGCACCGTTCAGAAATTAATCGGGTATTAATCGGAACTAATTTAATATTATTTTTAAATATAATCATTATTAATATATGTAATTATTTTATTATTTTGATTATACATGTATAATTATCATATATTTATACAAATATATTTAATATATATATCATTATTAAAGTAAATATAAATTTTAAGATCTAATTTTTGAATTGGGATCAATATGAGAGAAAAATTGATAAAATTAATGATTTAACCGTTTAAAATAGTAATTTCGTATATGAGTAACATTTTTCTTAAATTTTATTCAATTTATACTTTTTAAATTTTTAATTTTTTTATTTTTCTACATATTTTTCAATTTTTTTTACCAATGAAGCCGATTTTTGACCGATTAATCCGATTTTGACCGACTTTTGAGCGATTTTTCGAAAAAACGATTATTTAACCGATTTTTATAAAATCACTATGGTGGTCTACCGAACAGCGATTAATCGACGATTAATCCCGATTATTCGCCGACTTTTAGAACAGATCTTGTAAGTTGTAGTCCAACTCAACATTCTGGGCCTATTTGGCAAGGACTTAAAATAAATTTTTATGGACTTATTTTCGAGTAAAATTTTTATATTTTGATAATTTTTTTATATAAGTATTTAACGTATTTTTGAAATTCTATAAATTACAAAAAACAAAAAATTAACCTTTTAAAAAAAAGTTAGGAATTTCTAACTTTGTCTTAAAATAAGTTGATTTATTTTGGAAAATAAATTTCCCCAAACACCCCCTTTCATTTATTGAGCTTTGAACTGGTCAAGATCTTCACGGTGCATCGAATATCGATCATAAAAACCAAACAAAATGTGCTTAATTCACGTTATTTTTTTTTTCTTGGAACCGATCGAAATAACATTAACAACATTTATATATACATACTATATTTTCAGATGATTCTTGATTACATTTAGCTAATTTGACCAAATTCAGTCCTTCACTTCTTGATGTCATTCAGCTCAACATCGTACTCCTTGCTTTCTCCACCAAGAACATTGCTGCTTGTGTAGCAGTACGTCCGAGAAACAATTAGAAAATATACCATATTAAAAACTCCTAAAATCGCGATTAAATAGTAGAAGTAATCCACTTTCCCCTCATTAATATTCTTCGTTAACCAATCTGGCTTGCCGTTTTTAGCCGTAGAATTGTGCACGACAGTCACCAAAACTGTGCTAAGATAATTCGATCCGGCCGAAGTGATAAAAAATAGAGAGTTAGCCAAACTTCTCATACTCTCCGGAAACTCTTTGTAATAGAATTCGATTTGTCCGATAATGTTGAATGCTTCGGAAAATCCCATTAATATAAGTTGTGGCGCAAGCCACATTACTGAAATAGGTGCGATTCCATCGACGTCCCCATGTTTGATGGCCGAGTTTCTTCTCATTTTCTCAAAAATCCCAGCTACAACCATGGACAAGATTGAGCAAACTATACCTATTCCGATTCTTTGGAGTAACGTAATTCCACCTTCGTTTTTTGTGATCTTTCGAAGGAACGGAACGAGAATACGATCGTAAAATGGAATCCATAACCCTAACGTGATCATAGATATAACCGATAAGGTTCCAGCTGGAATTTGGAAATTTGGACCGAGATGTCGATCCATTTTCAGAGCTTGGTTCACTGTGAATGTGCCTTGTTGTGCCATGGCTAAGAAAGTAATAACGCCAGAAGCCCATATCGGGATAACTTTAATTAGGCATTTAACTTCTTCAATTTGTTGAACACTACATAGTTGCCATGAATTTGTTTTGGAACCATCAGGCATTAATTCACCTTCTAATATTATAGCAGCTTTGTTTAAGAACCTGCTTCAGCAAAATTTTGCATTAGGGAGATCGATAAATTATTCATTTATACTACCAATCTCTACAAGAAAATCCGCTTCTTAATTGTGACGAATTTTAAAGTCTAAATCCATCACAGATAATCTAAAGTTCAAAATTATGTCACAGTCTAAATACTATTTATTTATACCTTAATTAATTGATTGCAGTGCATAACAAGAAACAGGAAAACCGTTTTCTGTCCAGCTCCAATTTAATTCCGTTTGTAGTGCTCCAAATGTGATATAAACAACCGTACACGTAACCAAATTACTTGATAGGACATGCTAACTGTATCATTAAACATACATAAATGGTAGTAATACTTAATCATACCACCACATGTTTCATGCAGGGTTAGGTGCAAATTAAACAACTACTCTTTGAATTAAAGGTCGTGAAAGCAACTTAAAACGAGCAATCATTTTAGCACCACATTGTAAATAAGTTTTTTTTTTTTTTTTTTCTAATTAAGGCTAGTCACTGCCAGTACATATATTCATGATCGACCGAGACATGCCCACATGCATGCATACATATACATTACCTGAACTTATTGGTTAGAGGTAGCTTTGAGTACTTGAAGCTTCCTACAAGTGGTGGATCATAGTAAACGCCGATAACTTTGTCGTCGGCCGGAATTTCAAGTTTACGCTTCTTGTAAGCCACAACCAGGCTTTGCCCAATGCCGGAAAAAACACTGCCCTCTGGCTTGACGTAAATGTACATCTTTGTTCCAACAAAGAACAATATTATCGAGCAGACCATTAATCCGGTAGGGATTCCGAAACCAAGAATCCAACTCACGGAATCTTGAATGTAGACAACAACAGTTAGGGCAATAATAAGGACTATAGTGAAAGTTGCATAATACCAATTAAAAAAGCTGTTGATTCCTTTCCTTCCTTCATCTGTAGTTGGATCAAATTGATCCAAACTAAAGGGAAGGCTGCATGGTCTGATTCCAGCCGAGCCTACGGTTAGAAACCCTAATCCTAGGATTAGAAAACCAAATTGGGAACCAGTTGGGCCCTTGCATTGATCCAGACGGGTTTGTTCTGTAGTGCATTTTGGAGGATGGAGCTGAGGTATAGAGACGACTAGAACCATAGTCACCATTCCCTGTAAATTATCTGATTAATTATCATGTCGTTTCAAAAAAAGCAAAAACCTAATTAATTGAGATTAGGCACTTAAAGTAGTAGGTCCTACAAAGTTTCGTGTTAAAAACTAAAATATGTAGAACCCTAATAATAGTGGCAAGATTATCACTTGTTGGATTATTTTTTTTTGGTAATTCGGTCCGGGCCAGTTTTCACGCACCTCGACTAATCCGGAGGACTGCTAGCACATCTTAGGATTATAAATCACTAAAGTCACGGTCCAACTAACTGTGACACCCGTGATTGTACTTGTTAGATTTTTCATTTAGAGAAGGTGTATGTTGATATACGTGCCCAAATACAGTTAGTACATGCATTTACTTTAGGTAACAGGTTGAACTGCAGCCACAAAGGTGGCATGCAGTCAGTGGTCCTAGTGGATCCCACTGGTACAAACCGCAGTTAAGTTTTGGTTGGTAATAAATTTTGCTGCCGGAACGAAAATCAATATTAATCCAGGTATAACGAACTGATTGTATATGCATTTGCTAAATCATTCATAATTCCATATGACAGGAATGTAAGTAAAGGATCGAACTAAATTTTGAAGAACAGATGGACTTATGAATTTAGTATTTACCGAATATTCTGATATTCTTGCCGTTTGGTCTACTAAAGTTAAGTTAGGATTGACATTTCACTGGGAACAAATTTTTTGGGTTCGGGAAATGGTACGGATAATATTTCCAAAAAAATTGAGAATTCAAATCCCTATCCAAAATCCCCCATTTTAATATTATAAAAAAACATATATATATATATATATATATAGGCTAGCGTTCAAATAGAAACCAACCTTAGAATAAAACTAGAAACTTACACTAAATAAATTATATTTCATTTATTTTAATGGCCCCGCTAGGGGCACCTTCACAAAAAACGTTTAAAATTCTTGGCTCTATCCAACATAAATATAAAAAAGAATTAAAAATTTTTTTTAAAAAAAGTTACTGTTCACGTTCCACGTCATCACGTGAACCGTAACTTTTTTTTTTTATATTTTTGTTGAATAGAAACAATAATTTTAAACGTTTTTTGTATTGGAGTATCCCTAATTTGGTCATTAGATTAGCTTGAAATATTTAATTTAGGTTTAGTTTCTAGTTTCTATTTTAAGTTAGTTTCTATTAGAACAAGACCCTATATATATAGGCAAGCGTTCAAATAGAAACCAACCTTAGAATAGAAACTAGAAACCTACACTAAATAAATTATATTTCATTTATTTTAATGGCCCCGCTAGGGGCACCTTCACAAAAAACGTTTAAAATTCTTGGCTCTATTCAACAAAAATATAAAAAAAAATAAAAAAAAATTTAAAAAAAGTTACTGTTCACGTGCCACGTCATCACGTGAACAGTAACTTTTTTTTTAAATTTTTTTTTTATATTTTTGTTGAATAGAGACAATAATTTTAAACGTTTTTTGTATTGGAGTACCCCTAATTTGGTCATTAGATTAGCTTGAAATATTTAATTTAGGTTTAGTTTCTAGTTTCTATTGTAAGTTAGTTTCTATTAGAACAAGACCCTATATATATATACTTAAATTGTTATGGATAAATATATTTATAAGTATTATTATTATTATTATTTTAAAATTTTATTTTATATCACAAATTTAAAATTTTAATAGAAAATTATTTAATTATAATTTTTGAGTCATATCTTTCATTCTTTATTATTAATAATTATTAATTCAAACTATTTTTTTTAAATTTGTTATTAAATTTAAAATATATATTACATAATCAGATTTAGCAAATTAATTTTATTTTAATATATATCAGAAAATATATCAAATTATTTTTTCGAAAAGAAAATAAGAATTGTCGGTTACTCGTGGGATCCCCATTTTCCGTCTGGGATAGGATCGACAGGAAAATAATTCCCAAAATATGAGTTCGGGGATCAAGGGCCGGAAATAGCACCAATCGGTCCCTAACTAAAGTCTAAAGTGACATGTGTGTGGAGTTGGTCATTTTTGTAATAGGATCTGAGGATTGAAGTCTATGTAACATATGTGCATGGATATTTAAATTTATAAGAAAAGTAGAGCTTTGTGTATGGAGGTACCAGAAGTGAAGCGAAGGAGGAGAAAGCGATGCTCCGGAACCTTCCAACATAGGCGTCAGAGACGAAGGCACCAAGGAGAGGTGCAAAGTTTGAGATGCCAGACCAAATGTTTATAACATTTGAAGCTTGCACTTGGTCCATATGAAACTGTGTCAGCAAGAATACTGTAAAGTTGGCCAGCAGTCCAATAGTTGCTAATCTCTCAAATGTCTCATTCCCTATATAAATATTCACAACAAACGTTAATATACACATAAAATTATCAAGAGAGAGAGAGAGAGAGACCTAAGATGTAGGGCATGGACTTCCATCCACCGGGCTTTCTTTGGGTTGGTTTCGACAACTGATCAGAAGCTTGTTCTTTTGAAGACGAGGGCTTTGAAATAGGAAAACATTTGGTGGTACAACCAAACCAAGAAGAGCTCAAGTGCTTCTTGTTTTCCTCTAACTCTCCCATCTTCTAACTTCTCTTACTGATCATGCAATATTATTAATCCTTCAGCTCAACTAATCGAGCTTATTTATAAAACTTCTAGTAAGTAGATAGGACAATGATGATTGAGGAGATGACGCAAGTAAAAATACACACAACCAAACATAAAATAATTAATTTTATATACTCTTTTAATTTAGAAAACATTAATAATAATAAATAATCGACTACTAATTTCTCAAGTTAAGCAGACACATTTTATAGCTTATATGATAAAGACAAACAGCCTATAAACAATTACTCCCTCCGTCCCATTTTATAAGACACTTATTCCTTTTTGGGACGTCCTAGAAAGAATAAACCTATTAAACTTATTATTTTTGAACACTATTTTTCACTATTACACCCACTACTTCTCTATTTTATACTCATTTTCTATTAAATAAACACTATTACACCCACTATTTTCCTACTTTACCCATTTTTTATACACCCACTTTCACAACCAACCAACCACATGTTGCCACCTAACAAATCAAAATTTTCTTAATCTTCGTGAATGTCAAACCAGCTCTTACCATTTGGGACGGAGGGAGTATTTAAGTGCATGAATATCGACATACAACTATACAAGTACGTACAGTATTGAACCAGCTTGATATATCATGGTTATTGTGGTAGCGCGCGCGAGGGACCATGTATTCATTGCATGACAACTATATATGATTGGATTGGTAGATTTTTAGTGTCGTCCTTTCTCTG
This sequence comes from Saposhnikovia divaricata, assembly GCA_036435485.1. Taxonomy (NCBI): domain Eukaryota; kingdom Viridiplantae; phylum Streptophyta; class Magnoliopsida; order Apiales; family Apiaceae; genus Saposhnikovia; species Saposhnikovia divaricata. The sequence continues at coordinate 20,219,973 of CM071600.1, forward strand.
TCTTGTGATACACTAATTGATAATTATCAGATTTAAGCAGGGTAAGAGCATCTCCAATGACGTTAGCTAAAAATGATTGGCTAAATTACATAAAATACTGATTATGTAAAATTTGTCGAACCTGTAAGACATTATGTTCAGAGGGTATTGACTATAATGATTGGCTATATTTTAAAAATGGTATGTTATTAATATTTTAAGTTGTTATTAATGGAATATATAATTTTAATATAGAAATAAGTGATGTGGCAATTCATTACAGGTCTCTAGAGGTACGACAAATATAGCCAACATCAAGAGATTATCTATAATTATAGATAAGGGTATTCTCCCGTTGGAGTGCAAATTTTTTTACACATCCTTTATAATTATTATTTATGGTAAATGATTTTAAATTTTAGCTAAGAGATCTCTCCCATTAGAAATGCACAATGTAGAAGATTTCTAATCAAAACTTACATCTAGGTCGAGACGTGTGGAAAATGTGTACATGTAGCTTGATCAATTTATTATTAAAATATCAATTTATTACAAAGTAAAAAGGTGTTTACAGAGTTTGTGATCAAACTGCGTATTGTGATTAATTTACATCTTCGGCACGTACCTAATTAAGCACCTAATTTAAATCTCGTACAAAGTAAGTGACCGGGTAATGAGGGCACATTTGTTTGTTCGCAAGTTTCGTCCAATCCCACTCACAAGTTAAGTGGTCTAAGTTAAAAAAAAATCACTTATTTGGCAACTACTAATTCATTAGCGTCCTTGTCACTTTTCCAGTCGAGTGCGCTTCTTTTAGACTAACATGTAGTACTTAATTGTTTTCATATATTGCCTTTGGTTTGTACAAGATAATGCGCTGGGTATGAAATTAAGTTTAGGTTATACTTACCAAATCACATCAGATCGATATCTAAATGTCGGATCCGGCCAACAACGTTAATTAGGTACAACTTTAATTTTATTACTCCCTCCGTCCCGGCCAAATGTTTACATTTAATTTTGGTACGGAGATCAAGGATAGTGGATGTAATATTGTTAAAATAAATAAATTAGTGGGTGTAATAGTGATTTTATTGTTAAAATAAGTGAAGTAGTAGGTGTAATTAATAATGTAAAGTGTTGAAAAGTGGAGTGAAGTAATGGATGTAATAATGTATTTAATTGTTAAAAGTTACTATTTTTAGTAATGTAAAGGGACGTCTCAAAAAGGAAAGTGTAAAGAAATGAAAGGGGCAGGGGGGGTATAATTCAATTTTTCTTTTGTCAAAATTAAATCAGATTTCATTAATAATTTGAAAGAAACGTAATTGGGATAAACCCCTAGCTGACCATGCAATCAGATTGAAAAATAAATAAACGAGCTAAACAATTAATCACTTTATTTCCAAATCGCTTAACAAACTGAATAAAAATATTCTAAAAATTAAAAATGATTTCAATAGTCTCCCGAACAATCCAGCCTACATCTTCCTTGAAAACAGTAGCTTCGCAATTAACATTCTCACATAAATTCCGTGGATAATGCGAGGTTCAGAGGACTCGGTTACAAAAATTGAGTTAAGAGGCTCATGTTATGAACAAACTTTTTTTATGAAAGATGAGCACATGCGATTTTCACCACCAACTCAAGTGCACCCCAGCTATCTACATGACGGACACCAGTTATAAACATGTCGAAAGTGTTGTCGATGCGAGATATCCAGATCTCCCAATACTCCATATAATTCATTTTCAATGCAGCAAACACAAGAGCACTCACATAAAACGATACAACTAATAACATAACAAAACAAACTCGCACAAAACGATACAAAAATCCTAAGAATTCAAAGGATGTTATTTCGAAACTTTTGGATCAAAAGCTCGATTTTATTGATAAAACTGAAAAATAGAAGAGAGTATGAAAGACCGAAAGGGACTTCATTGGTGAAGGGTTTGAAGGAGAGTGAAAAATGGAAGAAGAGACGGCTAGAAGATGGGAGTCGACTAATGAGAGAGAAAGATTAAATCTTGTTAGTTGCAATTTAATTTAAGATTAAAATCGCATCAAATCATATGTAAATCTTATTAGTTGCAATTTAATTTAAAATTAAAATCGCATCGTGTGTTCAATATACATCTATACATGCATCAAGGTATAAGAATCCGAAAATGAAAGTAGGCATTATCGGAAAAGAAGTTATGCAACTATATATGCTGTATGTAATTATCCAATTTGACATATAACCACTTCCCACCATGCTTTGAAAAACCGGCCAGAAGCAATAATTAAGTTCAGCAGTCGGCAAAAAATAAAAGCATTTTTCATGCTAACGTTAGATTTAGTATATTTGTATGACCAAATGAGACTGGAATTGTACAAACTGGCGCATCTAAATCATTAATAGAGGAACGTTTTGTACATGCGCACTTATTTATTGTGGATGAGAGGTGATAAGAGTTGATATCAACAAAAGACATGCGCACTAGTTGAGCTGCAAATTCCTGCAGGGAAGGCTCCGTATCATATGTTGGATGATGCATCGTACTACTATTGAATGTTACTGGGAAAATGTGCAAAAGGATGAAGATGATAAGTGGAGTCATTTATTTATCAATCGTCAATAATGTATAGGATCCATCTGTATATGGTATGGAAGTGCTGGTGATTTGATACAGCACTACTTGCTGTAGTTTGTTTTGGCACGTCGTTCCTGTTATTTGAACAAATGTTAACTATATAGTTTTATAATTTGTTTCAGATTCCCGAACACCCACCTTATTTTTGATAAAATTCGAATTTTCTTCATCTTATACTGAGTTTATACTGAGAGCGAGGAAAATGTCACTAGAACACGAGGTGTTTGTTTCAACTCTTATTGATAAATGGCTATAATCAATTTTGCTACCTGTTACAATGCTTCTCCAACAATAAAGTTGATATGTCATTTTGTAGATTGAGTGGAGAATTTTGTTTAAGAAGACACATTTGAGTTCATTCGTGATGATCGCAAGAATTTATTGTTTGGATTAAGACGTACATTTGTAATATGGTATGTGCATATCCTGATTTGCCGTTAAGCGTACATGTGCGGTAACATAATGTATCGATTGTCTCTTCTTCACAAATCAATTGTTTTTTTTCTTGCTTTGACAGTACAGTACCAAAACTTAAAAATAACTAGTATTGTTAACACTACTTATAAATTAAGTATTAATCTAAATATCATTTCTAGCTGGTGAAAAATTGGTTGGGCTAAAGGAAATATGTACTGTGATAAGTGGATTTTATATTCACTTGGATCGCTTAATTTCGGCTTAAATTGATTGTCTTGGACTCCAGTTGTTGTAGTTTTGATGTGTTTTGCTTAGTTGTGCAGGATTACGAGAATGTTGACTAAGGTGGATGCTTTTATAATTTTTTGGGAATTAATTGATTTAAATTCGGATTTTCGAGAAGGGTTGCACAGTTTACACTGTTTTGACCATATCTTGAGTTCTATAAGTCCGTTTGAGGCCCGTAAGCAGTTCACGCGAAGATAACGAGATTTTCTATCATTCTAAGTTGGTCCAGAGGTCCAATTACGTTTGGAACGTTCCAGAAAATCTGAAGAAAAGTCAGCCACGAATTTTCCTTAAAAAAACAGAATCAATTTAGGAAACGTATCTTGCAGAAATTCTATTATAATTCTGTTTTTGTATTTTCTTGCTGGGCAAGACTTGTAGTGCCTATATAAACACATCATACCTTGTAATTTGTATCAGATTATTATTATTGTAACATAGAACTGCAAGAGAGAAAAGTGGAGAAGGATTCAAGCTCGGTGACAAGCAAAGATCTAGATCTACTTCATCTTCTGTATACTTTGGATTATAGATTTGTTTTCTCAACTCGTTTTTATTAATATTATTGTTTCTTTCTTTCATATCTTGTTAATTATTATGTTTTCATCAAATCCCATGACGATGAATAGTTCAATTATGGGCTAAACGTTGTCATGGGATTCTAACGGAGTTATTTATGGAACTTAGTATCTTGATGCTGTAAAGATCTGTGTGTGATGTGAAATTGATATCCTTGTATGGTTAATTTTAATGCTTTTAGATGCGTAGCTAACATCTAAATTGAATTGTTAATCTCTTGTGAAGTGAAAGTGGATCTTGAGATTTAGAACTTGCCATGCTAGCATAGGTTCATAATTGATTGTCAATATGATTTGTGGTGTGAGATGAAAATACTTATTGATAAGTGGATTTTATATCCACTTATTATGCGCTAAATGGACCTATATTGATGGTTTATCCTTAAATATGTTGTGTCTTTTAATTAGTTTTTGTTGTTTAATAATATTATATATTTATTAATAAATACTTTATTTAATTAGAAAATTATATTTATAAATATCTAATAATATTAGATATTTATTTTTATAAATTCGAAATTAAATTAATTATTTATTAATTAAATATATTTTATTTTGCTAGTTGAATAAACAAAAAAAAAAACAAAAAAAAGAAAAAGTAGTCGAATTGTTATGCAATTATAGTAGCAGGTGGAAAGAATGGAATACATAAATGAAAAGCAGAGCTGTCGGCAATGATTAGAAATAAAAGAAGGAAGTTTGTGTCTGTTTGCAGGTCTGGAAGCCAGTTTCATACGCTCCCACGCGCGCGTGGGAGCCACGCGCCAGGAAGGCCCTTTTGTTTTGCGCGAGTGTGTGACACGCGGGGAAGCTGAGAGTGGTTGTCAAAGGCAGCATACAGAAGTGCGGTGGTTGGGGCTAAGTGCAGTATTGCTTTCGGCTGTAGTTTAATTTGCTTTTAATTCTTTTCATATTTTTTTTATTTTCTTTTCATTTTGTTTTTATTTTTTTAATTTTGTGGTGTGCTAATTTTTCCTATAAATAGGCCTAGTCTTGAGCTTATTTTCACACAACAATTTTGGAGAGTAACATTCTCTCTTGTAATTCTCTCCATATTTTCCTTGTAATTTTAGTGTGATTTTATACACTTTAATTGTTTTTTCCAATTTTATTATAAGTTATATTTTCGGTTGAAGAAATTTCGGGAATTATTTGGAGCGCTATTCTCTTTCATTGGAAGTAATTTCGGATCTACGTTCTAATTCTTAAAATTACGGGGATTATTTAGGAACGCTCTTTTCTTGCATTGGAAGCGATTACGGTTCTACTTTCCAACTTTCGTAATTTTCATTTATCGTAATTGTTAATTTAGTTTTGTTTTTATTATTGTTGTTATTATTATTATTATTATTATTATTATTATTGTTGTTGTTGTTGTTGTTGTTGTTGTTGTTATTATTATTATTATTATTATTATTATTATTATTATTATTATTATTATCATTATTAATATTATGGTTTCAATTAATCCCATGATGACGATTCGTTCGATTATGAACTAATCGCCGTCATGGGATTCTAATGGATTTATTTACGTAATTTAGTAATTCGATGCCTTAATAAATTGTGTTATGATAAAAATTTCCGATTGCCTAACGTGGTTGTACTTAATTTATTAGATGCGTAGCTAACATCTAAATTATTAATTCTTAATGAATGCGAAAGTGGATTTGAGAATTTAGAATTTGCCATGTTAGCACAGGTTCGTAATTTTCATATATAATTACGATTCGTGGTAGGGTTTTGGATCACATCGCCCTGTGTAGCCAAAAATAAGGAATTTATTCGTAAACCAGTTATGTTTTCAAATCTTATAGACATATAGGGTCTAGACATAAATGGTGTCCAGGCAACTTCTATCTTTCTAAGTGGATGTTTGTATGGTTTGATATAAGTTAAGGCTGAAAGGCGCTTATATTAGTTTCGTGTTCCCGGCTAGCTTTCATAATTATCAGAATCACTTTAAATTAAGGCATCAATTCTAAATGAAATAAATAATGAAATTAGAATCCCATGTTTATCTCATATATATAATCTTTATCATATTATTTTTAGTCGTTATTTCATTAATTAATTGTGAATTGAACAAACCAACCATTTCGTTGTTCAGGCTTCTATAATTAACCGAACGTTGTTGAATAAACATATTTACATTAAATACACCAAGTCTTCGTGGGAACGATCCTTATTTCCCTATATTGCTTTTGGACTGCGTATACTTGCGTAGAGAAAATAGCGAACAAGTTTTTGGCGCCGCTGCCGGGGACTCGGTGTTATTTTGTTTATGTGTTTTACTACAATAGAAGTTAATTTTTTTGACTTGAACATTTGATCTTATATTTTGAAGTGATTATTTGTGTTCAGATACTTGGATTTTTATGCTAACACGTGCTAAAGCATTAAAAGCCAAGCAAGTACTTAAACTAGCAAATACTCACAAGATGGACGGAGAAGCCGAAGTAGTTGCACCTGCAGCAGCAAGGGCTTTAATGGACTACTCACAACCGAAGATTGATGACATTCAGTCAAGTATCATTCGTCCAGCAATTGCGGCTCCTACATTTGAAATTAAATCCAGCACTATTCAGATGGTGCAGAATCAAGTACAGTACGGAGGAACTGCAACGGAAGATCCTAACTTACACATTAGGAACTTCATAGAAATATGCGACACATTCAGATTCAACAATGTGTCAGATGATGCTGTGAAGTTGAGACTCTTCCCGTTTTCCTTAAGAGACAAGGCCAAAAGTTGGTTACACTCTCTGCCACCGGGATCTATCACCACTTGGGCTGATCTGGCTCAAAAGTTTCTTAGCAAATTCTTTCCCATGGCAAAGACTGCAGCTATAAGGAATGCTATCACGCAATTTTCTCAACAGTCTGGTGAATCTTTATGTGAAGCGTGGGAAAGATACAAGGAAATGCTTCGACAATGCCCTCATCATGGCATGCCAAATTGGATGGTCATAAATTGCTTCTATAATGGACTAGGAATACAATCAAGGCCAATGGTAGATGCAGCTTCAGGGGGAGCATTATGGGCTAAAAGTTATGAGGAGGCCTACGATCTTATCGAGATGATGGCAGCTAATGAATATCAAAATCCAACTCAGAGGATGCCACAACAGAAGGTAGCAGGAATTCTTAATGTCGACAAGGCCACTTCCTTAGCAGCTCAGATAGAGGCTTTGAACTTGAAAATAGACTCTTTGACAGCACAAGGATTTCATCAAGTTGCCAGTGTTTGTGAGTTGTGTGCGGGCGCACATGAATCAAACCAATGTGCCATCTCAAACGAGTCGGTTCAATTCGTAAGCAATTTCCAAAGACAGCAACAGCCAGCTCCAAATTCCTACCATCCGAACAACCGAAATCATCCAAATTTCAGTTGGAGCAATAATCAAGGAGGAGCACAACAATCAAATCAGCCCTACCAACAATTTCAAAATCAGCAGTTTGGAGCTAGGCCATATAATCCATCTGGATTCCAGCAACAGCAGGGGCACCAATATCAGCAACAATATGCCCCACGACAATTTCAACCCCCAGGATTTCAACAACAATCCTATGGGAATTCTGGGCAATCATCTTCTAGTGAAAAGGCAGAATTGGAGGAGTTGAGGTTGGCATCCAAAAGCCAAGCGGCTTCTATTAAAAATCTGGAAACTCAATTGGGACAACTCGCTAGTTTCATGATGAGCCGACCACAAGGAACACTCCCAAGTGATACTGAAGCTAATCCGGGGAGAAAGAACAACCAAGAGCACATTAAAGCCATCACTCTAAGATCGGGGAAAGTCATAGAAGGCATTGAATTGGAAAGAGCAAATAAAATTCTGCCTGATGATGAAACAGTGAACGTGGGAGATACCGAGGACAAGGGTAAGGCTCCAATTTCAAGCACGGAGGTAGAAGAAAGTGTGCCACCTCCTAAACAATCAGTCCTTGCACAGAAAGAAGCAGAAGAGCATGTCTATCCACCTCCGCCATTTCCTCGACGTTTGCAAAAACAGAAACTGGACAAGCAGTTTGGCAAATTTCTTGAAGTCTTTAAGAAATTACATATCAACATTCCATTTGCTGAAGCCCTGGAACAAATGCCGAGTTATGCCAAGTTCATGAAGGGCATTCTATCGAGAAAAGTAAAACTTGAGGACTTAGAAACTGTTGCTTTGACAGAGGAGTGTAGTGCGGTATTGCAACAAAAGTTACCGCCTAAGCTAAAAGATCCTGGAAGTTTCACCATACCATGCACCATTGGGAATTTGTCTTTTGACAAATGTTTATGTGATTTAGGAGCAAGCATCAACCTCATGCCATACTCAGTTTTCTTACAACTTGGCCTTCCTGAGCCAAACCCGACGAACATGTCACTTCAGTTAGCTGATCGCTCTATCACATATCCTCGGGGAGTTGTTGAAGATGTCCTAGTGAAAGTAGACAAACTTATCTTCCCAGCTGATTTTGTCATACTTGATTTCGAAGAGGACAAGAAGATTCCGATCATTCTTGGTAGACCATTCTTGGCAACAGGACAAACATTGATTGACGTCCAAAAGGGGGAACTTACAATGAGGGTGCATGATCAAAATGTCACTTTCAATGTTTTTAAAGCCATGAAGTTTCCAACAGAAGAAGAACAGTGTCTGAAGGTAGACTTGATTGAGTCTACGGTACAAGAAAAGTTGGATCACATGTTCATGAATGACACTTTGGAAAAGGCCCTTAGTGGAAGGTATTCATTAGATGAAGATGACATAGATGAACAATTGCAATATCTGGATGCTTTGCCGTGGCAAAGAAAATTTGAAAGACCAGTTGAATCATTGGATCTTCCAGAACTAAAAGGGCCGCATCAGCAAATGAAACCATCTATCGAGGAAGCTCCAACTCTAGAGCTCAAACCACTTCCTAATCACTTAAAGTATGCTTCTCTTGGTGAATCATCTACCTTACCTGTGATTATATCTGCTAACCTTTCAGACTCTGAGGAAGACAAGCTTTTAAGAGTCCTGAGGGAATTCAAAACAGCCATTGGTTGGACCCTAGCGGATATCAAAGGCATCAGCCCAGCTTATTGTCAACATAAAATTCCATTGGAAGAAGGCAGTAAACCAACAGTGGAGCATCAAAGGCGGCTAAATCCTCTTATGAAGGAGGTAGTGAAGAAAGAAATTATCAAGTGGCTGGATGCAGGGATTATCTATCCCATTTCTGACAGTGCATGGGTGAGTCCAGTGCAATGTGTACCGAAGAAGGGAGGCATGACTGTGATTACCAATGAAAAGAATGAACTCATCTCTACTCGCACAGTCACCGGTTGGCGAATCTGCATGGACTACCGGAAGTTGAATAAAGCCACAAGGAAGGATCATTTTCCCCTTCCTTTCATTGATCAGATGCTAGATAGACTAGCCGGCCATGATTATTACTGCCTTCTGGATGGTTATTCTGGATATAACCAAATCTGCATTGCTCCTGAGGATCAGGAGAAAACAACATTTACATGCCCGTTCGGCACTTTCGCCTTTCGGCGGGTTTCTTTTGGCTTGTGTGGAGCACCTGGTACTTTTCAAAGGTGCATGATGGCCATCTTCTCAGACATGATTGGCAAGACCGTAGAAGTCTTCATGGATGACTTCTCTGTATTCGGTCTATCTTTTGATGAATGCCTGCAAAATCTTGGCTCGGTGTTGAAAAGATGCGTGGAAACTAACCTAGTGCTCAATTGGGAGAAGTGCCACTTCATGGTACAAGAAGGAACTATTCTCGGGCACAAGGTGTCAAGGAAGGGTCTAGAAGTAGACAGAGCAAAGATAGAAGCTATTGAAAAGCTGCCACCACCTAATTCAGTGCGAGGGATTCGCAGTTTCCTTGGGCACGCAGGTTTCTACAGGCGTTTCATCAAGGACTTCGCAAAAATCTCCAAACCTTTGTGTCAGCTGCTGGAAAAAGATATTCATTTCAAATTTAACGAAGAATGTCTCACAGCTTTCGAGACTCTAAAGAAGAAATTGATTTCAGCACCCGTGATCATTGCTCCAGATTGGAGTGAGCCTTTCGCTATGATGTGTGATGCTAGCGATTACGCAGTTGGGGCCGTTCTTGGCCAAAAGAAAAATAAAATGTTTCATGTCATCTATTATGCAAGCAAAACCCTCAGCGATGCTCAATTAAACTACACTACCACTGAGAAGGAGCTGTTAGCCATAGTTTATGGTTTTGAAAAATTCCGTTCATACTTGCTTGGCACGAAGGTGACTGTGTACACTGATCACGCGGCTATCAGATATCTGCTCTCTAAAAAGGACTCCAAACCTAGGTTAATTCGATGGATTCTTCTGCTGCAAGAATTCGATGTGGAGATCAAGGATAGAAAAGGGACAGAAAACCAAGTAGCCGACCATCTATCACGATTGGAAGACCTTGGGAAGACATCCCAAGACAAAACCATCATTAATGAATCTTTTCCTGATGAACAATTGTTTGGGATACAAGAAGAAGAGCCTTGGTTTGCAGACATTGTGAACTTTCTGGTGAGTCGAGTGATTCCTCCTGAGCTCTCTTTTGCACAAAGAAAGAAATTCTTGCATGAAGTCAAATGGTATCGTTGGGACGAACCATATCTGTTTAAACAAGGAGCCGATCAGGTGATTAGGAGATGTGTGCCATACAGTGAAACAGAGGCTATTCTAAGGGATTATCACGCCACGACATATGGTGGCCATTATGGAAGTGAAAAGACCGCAACTCGAATTCTTCAAGCGGGATTTTATTGGCCATCTCTTTTTAAGGATGCCCATCAGTTTGTGCTGAAGTGTGATCGTTGTCAGCGTGTTGGTAACATATCTAGGAGGGATGAGATGCCCCTCAATATAATGCTAGAGGTGGAAATCTTCGATGTTTGGGGCATCGATTTCATGGGACCATTCATTTCCTCATGTAACAACCAATACATCTTGCTAGCCGTTGATTATGTTTCCAAATGGGTTGAGGTCAAGGCACTTCCGACCAATAATGCCAATGTCGTGCTCAACTTCCTTCACAAGAACATCTTCACAAGATTCGGCACTCCTCGAGTAATCATAAGCGATGAAGGTACTCACTTTTGCAATCGCAAGTTTACTAATCTCATGGCAAAGTACAACATCAACCACCGGGTAGCTACGGCATACCACCCGCAAACCAATGGCCAAGCTGAGGTATCTAATCGCGAGATTAAACGCATTCTGGAAAAAGTGGTGAGTCCTTTGAGAAAGGACTGGTCTTTGAAACTCGATGAAGCCGCATGGGCCTATCGTACAGCATATAAAACACCCTTGGGCATGTCACCATATCAGCTTGTCTATGGGAAAGCTTGCCATTTACCGGCAGAATTGGAGCACAAAGCTTATTGGGCTTTGAAGAAGCTAAATTTCGATCTTAAGGCCGCAGGTGAGAAAAGGATGGTGCAACTCAACGAGATGGACGAGTTTCGATTGCAGGCATATGAAAACAATAAGCTCTATAAGGAGAAAGTGAAACGATGGCATGATCGTCGTCTTATTCAAAAGGTATTCGTTCCTGGTCAGTCGGTCTTATTATATAACTCTCGTCTTCGATTGTTTCCAGGGAAGCTCAAATCGAGATGGTCAGGGCCATTTGTTATCAAAACTGTGTTTCCACACGGAGCGGTGGAAATCTTTGAGAAATCACCCGATCAATCGTTCAAAGTGAATGGGCAGAGATTGAAGCCCTATTTTGGTGACGCGGTGAACCGTGAGGCTGATACCACCAAGTTGGCCACCACATGATTCTCAGTATAATCGTCAAGCTAGCGACAATAAACAAGCGCTTCATGGGAGGCAACCCATAGGTTTGGTGTTTATATGTGTGGTTTGATTTGGTGTGATTTTGTTTAGTATTATGTCGAAAGTGCAGGTCATTGCCTCAGTTTGGAGCTCATTGCCACCACCTGATTCACCACCCGAGGAGGGTGACGATGCCGACAGTTTTATCCTTTATCTATACCTTCAATGAGGACATTGAATATTTCAAGTTTGGGGGTGATTTAGGATAATTGATTTATCGAGTCATAGTATGCATATAGTTTCATGTAATTCATAATATGCCATGCTAGTATAATTTCATATAATTCATATATATATATAAAAAAAAATTAAAAAAATAAAAAAATAAAAAAATTGCATATTCATGATTAGTTGCATATCATATTATCCTTGATCCCGTAGCGCTTGGTGGTTCCGTTTAGTAGTCAATGATGAAATTGAGTGTGATAATGATGGATAGAGGGCTGATTTAAATACTTAAGAATTGACGTGCATGTTACAGAAACACAATCTTACACAACTCTTCGGTTACTTTTGGGCTAGGTTAAGGTCATGCTTGTTTGGTTGTTGAAATTTAATCACCTGATTATATTCAGAATTTTCTTTATTCCCTTGATGGCGTAGAAGCACTAAATTCTAAGTTTTGGGGAAACCAGGAATTTCATGCTAGTAATTTGTCAATAATGGCTAGGCGTCAAATGGCTAGTAGCCGGCTCATATTTATATGGGTAGTCTAGGGTTGGAAATGAGAATTCTCATTCCAGATTGCATATAAAAAAAAAAATGGAAAAAAAAAAAAAAAAAAAAAAAAAAAGAAGAAGAGTGTTTGTGAGTATGTATGCAAAATTGATCAGGGTGAGCTCTTTAATACTCGAGCAATTAAGTTCTAGGGGACTCAAGCCTAGTGACCTAAGACTTTTCCGGTCTGGGATCCACTAACCTAACGCTCGCTACATGGGTATTATTGTATAAGCCTTTTGGGGTCTCATCCATTGCACGGTCAAATAAGCATGTGTGTTGTGTATAGTATTATGCGTCATAGTTGTTAATAAAGCATGAATTCCTGTCTAAACTCAAATGATGATAGAGGTGTTTCTAGGTTATGAAGTGTCTAGCGTCCATTCTATTTATAAACTTGTGATTGTTTTGACGAAAAATATGTACGGTTTTGATCTAGTGCTAAGAGTAATTCTGATGAGCATTGCACACACGCACGTTTCTGTACTTGTACATATTAATATGCAGGTATTTAGTCGATCTCTATTTGGAGTTATCACATTCTCTGAGACACTCTGCTAAATTGGTTTTTGCTTTGCCTATGGGATCCTTGCATCGTTTGCATTCATGCATTTAGAGGTAGTCGAGTCTGTTTTCGCTTGAGGACAAGCTTCAGTTTAAGTTTGGGGGTGTGATAAGTGGATTTTATATCCACTTATTATGCGCTAAATGGACCTATATTGATGGTTTATCCTTAAATATGTTGTGTCTTTTAATTAGTTTTTGTTGTTTAATAATATTATATATTTATTAATAAATACTTTATTTAATTAGAAAATTATATTTATAAATATCTAATAATATTAGATATTTATTTTTATAAATTCGAAATTAAATTAATTATTTATTAATTAAATATATTTTATTTTGCTAGTTGAATAAACAAAAAAAAAAACAAAAAAAAGAAAAAGTAGTCGAATTGTTATGCAATTATAGTAGCAGGTGGAAAGAATGGAATACATAAATGAAAAGCAGAGCTGTCGGCAATGATTAGAAATAAAAGAAGGAAGTTTGTGTCTGTTTGCAGGTCTGGAAGCCAGTTTCATACGCTCCCACGCGCGCGTGGGAGCCACGCGCCAGGAAGGCCCTTTTGTTTTGCGCGAGTGTGTGACACGCGGGGAAGCTGAGAGTGGTTGTCAAAGGCAGCATACAGAAGTGCGGTGGTTGGGGCTAAGTGCAGTATTGCTTTCGGCTGTAGTTTAATTTGCTTTTAATTCTTTTCATATTTTTTTTATTTTCTTTTCATTTTGTTTTTATTTTTTTAATTTTGTGGTGTGCTAATTTTTCCTATAAATAGGCCTAGTCTTGAGCTTATTTTCACACAACAATTTTGGAGAGTAACATTCTCTCTTGTAATTCTCTCCATATTTTCCTTGTAATTTTAGTGTGATTTTATACACTTTAATTGTTTTTTCCAATTTTATTATAAGTTATATTTTCGGTTGAAGAAATTTCGGGAATTATTTGGAGCGCTATTCTCTTTCATTGGAAGTAATTTCGGATCTACGTTCTAATTCTTAAAATTACGGGGATTATTTAGGAACGCTCTTTTCTTGCATTGGAAGCGATTACGGTTCTACTTTCCAACTTTCGTAATTTTCATTTATCGTAATTGTTAATTTAGTTTTGTTTTTATTATTGTTGTTATTATTATTATTATTATTATTATTATTATTATTGTTGTTGTTGTTGTTGTTGTTGTTGTTGTTATTATTATTATTATTATTATTATTATTATTATTATTATTATTATTATTATCATTATTAATATTATGGTTTCAATTAATCCCATGATGACGATTCGTTCGATTATGAACTAATCGCCGTCATGGGATTCTAATGGATTTATTTACGTAATTTAGTAATTCGATGCCTTAATAAATTGTGTTATGATAAAAATTTCCGATTGCCTAACGTGGTTGTACTTAATTTATTAGATGCGTAGCTAACATCTAAATTATTAATTCTTAATGAATGCGAAAGTGGATTTGAGAATTTAGAATTTGCCATGTTAGCACAGGTTCGTAATTTTCATATATAATTACGATTCGTGGTAGGGTTTTGGATCACATCGCCCTGTGTAGCCAAAAATAAGGAATTTATTCGTAAACCAGTTATGTTTTCAAATCTTATAGACATATAGGGTCTAGACATAAATGGTGTCCAGGCAACTTCTATCTTTCTAAGTGGATGTTTGTATGGTTTGATATAAGTTAAGGCTGAAAGGCGCTTATATTAGTTTCGTGTTCCCGGCTAGCTTTCATAATTATCAGAATCACTTTAAATTAAGGCATCAATTCTAAATGAAATAAATAATGAAATTAGAATCCCATGTTTATCTCATATATATAATCTTTATCATATTATTTTTAGTCGTTATTTCATTAATTAATTGTGAATTGAACAAACCAACCATTTCGTTGTTCAGGCTTCTATAATTAACCGAACGTTGTTGAATAAACATATTTACATTAAATACACCAAGTCTTCGTGGGAACGATCCTTATTTCCCTATATTGCTTTTGGACTGCGTATACTTGCGTAGAGAAAATAGCGAACACTTATACTACCCTATGTGATCTTAATGGATAACCTGTTCTTCAACCGTTATGTTTTCAAATTCTATAGACATATAGGGTCTAAGCATAATTGGTGTCTATTCATCTTCTATCTCTTTTGTGGATGTATGTTTAGTTTGATACGCGTATGCTGACAGGTAGCGTATACTGGTTTCGTGTTATCCGATCAGATATCAAAATCATTGCATATAGAGATTAAAGGCGTCAGATCTAAGGGAAGTATTTAATGAAGTTGGGATCCCATGTTTATTCTCATATTAGTAATTCGAATTCAATCTCATTAGTTAATTTAATTCTTAGTTTAGAAATTGCATCCTAGTTTAATTTAGATAATCAATACCAAAATTGTTATTTGTCTTAGCAGTGGATTAAAATCAAACATTGTTGCATAGGCATATTTACTGATTAAACTTAACCAGATCTCTGTGGAACGAACTTTAATTATATTACTTGTGACTACGTGCGCTTGCGTAATTTTGTGCTAACAAGTTTTTGGCGCCGCTGACGGGGATCATCGGTGTTTTGTTTAGTTTATGTGCTTGTCATCAGTGGTCGTTAGCGTTCACTGACTCGGATTTCTTACTTAGTTGTTTGTTTCGTTGTGTTTTTAGGTACTTGAACGTGTATGCGAACACGTTTGCAGGCTCGTAAGGAAAAACTGGCAGAAGACGGTCTTGTAGTAGATAATCAGAAAGAGGAACTTGAAACTACTGTAGAGATGGCAGATTTACCAGCAGCAATTAAGGCTTTGAAGGACTATTCGCAGCCGAAGATTACTGACATACAATCTAGTATTGTCAGGCCAGCTATTGCAGCGAATAACTTTGAGATCAAGCCGAGCACAATTCAGATGGTGCAGAATTCGGTTCAGTTTGGGGGTGCTTCGACAGAGGATCCTAATATGCACATCAGGGACTTTATCGAGATCTGCGACACTTTCAAATTTAATGGTGTGTCGGATGATGCTATCAAGTTGAGGCTTTTCCCATTCTCCTTAAGGGATAAGGCTAAGGGTTGGTTACACTCTCTACCAGCTGGTTCCATTACTACATGGGATGATCTTGCTCAGAAGTTTCTTACTAAATTCTTCCCTATGGCGAAAACTGCAGCAATAAGGAACCAGTTAACTCAATTTCAACAGCAATCTGGCGAATCTTTGTGTGAGGCTTGGGAACGTTATAAGGAGATGCTACGAAGGTGCCCTCATCATGGCATGCCTGATTGGATGGTTATTAATGGTTTCTACAATGGGTTGGGAGCACAGTCTAGGCCTTTGCTAGATGCAGCATCTGGTGGAGCTCTATGGGCGAAGAGCTATGAGGAAGCATATGATCTTATTGAGATGATGGCTGCTAACGAATATCAAAATCCAACACAGAGGCTTTCTCAAGGTAAGGTAGCAGGTGTTCTTGAAGTTGACACAACTTCAGCTATTGCAGCTCAGTTGAAGGCTCTTTCGATGAAGGTGGATTCTCTTGCTAATTATGGAGTTCAGCAGGTTGGTAGTGTTTGTGAGCTATGTGCGGGCGCACATGAGACGAATCAGTGTGCTATCTCTTCTGAATCAGCACAGTTCGTAAGTAATTTTCAGAGACCTGCTGCACCAGTACCAGCCACCTATCATCCAAGCAACATGAATCATCCTAACTTCAGCTGGAGCAACAACCAAGGTGCTCAACAACCTCAGCAACCCTATCAGCAGTTTCAGGGGCAGCAAGCAAGGCCATTCAATCAAGGTTATCAGCAGCAGTATGCTCCAAAGCAATCATATCAACCTCCGGGATTTCAGCAGCAACAACCCCAGGCTCATGCGGGGCAATCTTCTAATGAAATATCAGATGATGTGTGGATAGCGTTAAAGAACCTACAAGCTGGTCAGAAGCTCTTGGAAACTCAGATAGGACAGATTGCAAGTGCCTTACTTAGTAGACCTCAAGGAACTCTTCCTAGTGATACGGAAGCAAATCCAGGTAGGAGAGATAGCAAGGAACAGGTGAAGGCTGTGACTTTGAGATCGGGAAAAGTTATAGCAGGCCCTAAATCAGCAGTAGAAGAAGATGAAGATATTCAGAATCAGCAGGGTGAAAAATCTGCAGTGCCCGAAATTGCTCAACCTGATTTGATGGCTGATCAACAAGGTGATGAAGTAGAGAAGAGCAAGGAACCTGTTAAAAATTATGTGGAGCAGTCTACAAAGAACACTCAGATCTATCCTCCTCCTCCTTATCCTAGAAGACTCCAGAAGCAGCAGTTGGACAAGAAGTTTGCTAAGTTCTTAGAGGTGTTCAAGAAGTTGCAGATTAACATTCCCTTTGCCGAAGCTCTTGAACAGATGCCGAGCTATGCCAAGTTCATGAAGGGGATTCTTTCTCGTAAGTTGAAGCTTGAGGAATTAGAGACCGTTGCTCTAACGGAAGAATGCAGTGCTGTGCTGCAACAGAAATTTCCTCCAAAACTAAAGGATCCTGGTAGCTTTACTATTCCATGCACTATTGGTAATTTGTATTTTGCGAAGTGCTTGTGTGACTTGGGAGCTAGCATCAATCTCATGCCCTTGTCGGTCTATATGCTGTTAGTGTAGGTGCCCTAGAGGCAATACATTGTTTCTTAAATAAACCTTATGTCATTTGATTATTAAATAAATGTATTTATTATGACTCGAATTACTGCGATATTTGTTAGCATAATAAATGTCCTTAGAATAATGATACACATTATATAGTTTAAGTTTACAACTTGAATTTGAGATTATATAATATCATATTCTTAAAGGTCCCTAGTCGAGTATTATTATACAGGACAATAATAATACATAAATAGACTAGTATGTTTTTGACTGATAACCACATCTCATTAGTTATAATTATGGAGATACTAAAGTCAATACATAGGTACATGTAGGGTACATGGTACTGGACAGACCCACCGTGAGATTCTTCATGTTAATTAAGTCATAAGAAAGACTCACAGTGATAATGGTGTAATGATCCTTTGACTTGAGATCATTATATTTCTATACGAGGATAATATACTTTGACTACATTAAAAGTTACCTTTGACCGGGTAATGATAAAAGTGGACATCGGGTATATTGTGAATCGTATGAGAAATATGAATGATAGATAAAGGATTTAACCCTCCTATTATTTGGAGAGATATTATTGGCCTCTTGATTGAGTGAGACTATAAAATGCATGGCCGTGCTCAAATAATGATTTGTTATTAATAGTCTACTCATGGATCAAGTAAACCCGGATTAAATTATGAAGAGGATGACATGAAACATGCCTCGAGTTTAATCTATAATATTTGGTTAAAGGGATTATATTACACGGGAACATTAATCACAAAAGGTTTTATCGAATCACGATTTAATTATTATTTAATTGGGTAGCAATGATGTATTACTAGATGCCGCTTATTGTTTATAATTTTATTAGAGAATAAAATTATTGCCAATTAAATGATAGCCTACAGGGTCACACACATAGAACATTTTAAGGAAGAATTAATTTAAATTATGAATTTAAATTAATTAAATGATTAGTTGTATTTTATTATATTAATTAAGTGGGACTTAATTAAGATATAATAAAATACAAATGAGATATGATTTTAATAATTAAGTATGACTTAATTATTATTTATTTAAATAATAGGATTTGATTCTATTATTTAATTAATCAAACTTGGGCTAGGTTTTTAGTTGGGCTTTTACCTTACACTATCATATAAATATATGATGATAGGTAAAGAAGGTAATTAATTTTGTACGACAAAATAATCCCCAGCCGCTTGAACCAAAACCTAAAAAGAAGATCTCATATTTTCATTGGAGGCTAGTACCTCCCTTCCAATCAAGAATCGTTCTTGGAGTGTTCGTGTGGATACCGTAGAGGAGGCTTCGAAGAGGAGCACTCAACGATCGTGAAAGCTTGGATATCCATTAGACATACAATCGTAAAGCTTCTTTAAGGTAAATCATCAATCTCCGAATTAAATATCATGTTTTTGCATGGATTCTGCGGTAGGGTTTCGATAATTATTGTTTTTGTTTTAATTTTCCGCTGCGTTTGATGCTCGAAACCCTTCAATGGTATCAAAGCTACTTGCAAAAACGTTTTAATTCGGTTATATGTTACAGTTTTGATATATATACGAGCATGTTTGATGATTGTCATGTATGATGCGTTGATTTTGATATATATATATATATGTATAAACTGTATGTTAATGATGATTGGGATGATCATATGATGATCATATAATCTGTATGTATATTGATATATACATGATTTTTGTTTGTTCATGATATGGGGATTGTATACGATACGATTTCTGTATACGCTGCGCAGATCTGGTGAAATCTGTGTCCAGTGTCAGATTTTCGCAAACGATATGTGTTTTCTGACTGGAAACGAGTGTCTGAACAAAACTGATACCATAGGTATCATCGACTCGTCTGTAAGGCGTTTGACGCCGTTTAGTGCATGAAAAACGCGATTTGTTGTTTTCAGAATTTGATTCTGATTTTATGATTTTTGCGTTATATGATTTCTTTGATTGGATCATCTGAAATATGATATGGTATAACATGATTAGATAATATGACATGTTATTTAATTGTTACTTGAGCATGGTGGATGGTTATGGCCTTGAGACCCATAGGATAGAGGTTTTTGTTTATGGTTTGGTTTCTAAATACGACTTGCATGTCGTCATTCCTTGTAATGATTAAATCTCGAATGTAACTCGAGTTCTCCATGTAAGTACATTAGTATAGTTGTTTTGTTTATGTAATGTACATGAATACATGAAGACAAGCAAGCAAGGAGGCGATCCAAGGAGGCATTGTAGCAGCAAAGAAGAAGACATGTAATAGTATAGTATTTTAAACCACCCATAGATTGTCCTTGATCCTTTCATTAGCTTGAAAGGATCATATAGGATAAAGGCCATAACCAATCACGTTTACATAATGCACTTACTTTACATATGATGCATGTGTAGAGTAGCAAATGTATGCATGTTTTAATTAGATTAATGATGTATGCATGTATTAGATACGTCACCCATACCATGCTTGCCATGCTAAACAAGATAAAATCTGTAACGATCGAGATTTTAAAATAAACAAACGATCATGAGATTTCTGTGTTTATGAAACACGGAATTAAATACGAATTTTCAATTATTTAGATATGGGGAGATTTTGTCAAAAATGGGTTTTACCTGTAAGAAAGTTGGGTATTAAGTGAGGCCACTTGTGACTCCTCCAACAACCTGGAAATCAAACTATTGATGAATATTGATTTTAAGTATTTAATTCAAGGAAAAATTGGGAATCTCTTTATGATGGGATCATGGTCGTTTTAATACAAAACCCTTAACAAAATATTAAGTTCTTTTATCGGATGCTTTCCAATGAATGAACACTCATTGAATCCTAGATCGATAAGGGGAATGACTGCCAGTGGCAGGGGACTCCTGTCTATCGTGGTGAGATGTGACGAATATAAGCGGTTATATTCGACCGTTGTATCATTGGGTTTAACTTAACTGAGTCGTCATAATAAGGTGAAAATAAACGGTTATATTCAATTATTATGAACTTAGAAGCATAGAGTTTGGTTCAAAATCTATTAGATAGACAAGAACAATTGTTGTTCACCAAACTATCCAAGAATTATATATGATATAATTGACAACTGTTGTCTACCTAAATAATCATGTTTTAAGGACTACCAGTGGTTGACTTAGGATATGACGAAATATAGATCTTGGCTCACTAGAAAGATTTATGAGATATTCTTTCCGATTTAATAGTAAGGGCTATTAATTTGATAAAAATAGTGGGAGATATATTATGAATATGTCATAATCACTTGAACATAATTAATGTAACAATCTAACTTATCTTATGCATTTTATCATTGTAGAAAACAAATGGCACAAAATACAAACAACACTTTCTCTGTGCGATCAGTCCTTGAGAAGGACAAGCTGACAGGATCGAACTTCCTTGACTGGTCTAGGAATTTGAGAATTGTTCTCATGCAGGAAAAGAAATCTTATGTGATTGATATTCCTCCACCGGCAGCCCCTGCTAACAATGCCACTGCTGCTCAACGAAATGCTTATCAGAAGCATATTGATGATGCAACTGATGTGGCTTGTCTTATGCTTGCTACTATGGATGCTGAGCTCCAGAAGCAGCATTTTGATATGAATGCTTATACTATTTTTGAACATCTTTCAACGATGTTTCAATCACAGGCTCGTGTTGAAAAGTTCAACACAAGCAAAGCACTCTTCTCGTGTAAGTAGGGCAATGGACCAGTCGGACCACATGTTCTAAAGATGATTGGGTATTGTGATTACCTTGCTCGTTTGGGTTTCCCGCTTCAGCGAGAGGCTCAAGTCGATATAATCTTGCAATCTTTGAACAGCGACTATGCTCAGTTCATAATGACTTTCAATATGGTTGAGCAAGATAAGACTCCTATGGAATTGTTGGCCATGCTGAGGACCACTGAAGCAAATATGGTCAAGGCACCTGAGAAGGCTCCCATAATGATGGTGGGCAAGAAAGGTGCTAAGGGAAAGGGGAAGTGGAAGGGCAAGAAAAAGGTTACACCGAAAGATCTTGGTCCTTCTAAGCCCTCTTTCAAAAAGGCTAAAAAGCCGAAGGGAGATGTCGCAAAGGCTGACAAAGGTGATTGTCACTATTGTCACAAGCCTGGTCACTGGAAGAGAAACTGTCATGCTTACTTGGAGGATCTGAAGAAATTGAAGTGTGTTCAGATTTCTGGATCAGGTATTTATGTTATAGAAGTCAATCTGTCTATTTCTACATCTTGGGTATTGGATACTGGATGTGCTTCTCACATTTGTATAAATGTGCAGGAACTGCAGAGAAGTAGGACTTTGTCTAAGGGAGAAGTGGACCTACGAGTAGGCAATGGAGCAAGAGTTACTGCTTTAGCCATAGGAACTTATTATTTATCTTTGCCCTCTGGGCTTGTTTTAGAACTAAATGACTGTTATTACGTGCCTGCGATTCGCAGAAACATTATTTCTGTTTCTTGTTTGGACAAGAAAGGTTTTTCGTTTACAATAAAGAACAACAGTTGCTCTTTTGCTTTGAAAGATTTAACCTATGGTGTTGCGCGTTTATTTAATGGTTTATATGTTCTTGATTTAGATAATCCTATCTGTAACATAGAAAACAAACGACTTAAAGTTAATGATTCAAATCAAACATACCTCTGGCATTGTCGTCTAGGCCATATAAATGAGAAACGCATTTCCAAATTACATAAAGATAGATACTTGGATAAGTTTGATTTTGAATCATACGAAAAATGCGAATCTTGTTTGCTTGGTAAGATGACTAAAGCTCCTTTTACTGGTAAGGGTCAAAGGGCCACTGAACGTTTGGAGCTAATACATAGTGATGTATGTGGCCCAATGCGTGTGATGGCTAGAGGAGGCTACTACTACTTTATAACATTTACTGATGACTTCAGTAGATATGGATATGTATATCTTATGAAGAACAAATCCGATTCTTTTGAAAAATTCAAAGAATACAAGGCTGAAGTAGAGAAGCAAATAGGCGGAGGTGCAAGTATTAAAATCTTACGATCCGATCGTGGGGGTGAATACTTAAGCACCGAATTTAAAGAGTATTTAAAGGAGTGTGGTATTGTATCACAACTCACTCCGCCAAGTACTCCTTAATGGAATGGAGTTTCAGAGAGGAGAAATCGTACCCTGTTAGACATGGTACGATCGATGATGAGTCATGCAGATCTTCCAATAAGTTTCTGGGGTTATGCTCTAGAAACAGCAGCTTTCACACTTAACCGTGTTCCAACTAAGAAGGTTCAAAAGACTCCATATGAGATATGGGAGGAGAAACGGTCAAGCATGAACTTTATGAAAGTTTGGGGATGCAAGGCGTTTGTAAAACGTCAAGTATCTGACAAGCTTGGACCTAAATCCGAAGAGTGCAATTTTGTGGGATACCCTAAAGAAACAAAGGCGTATTATTTTTATAATCCTTCTGAGCAGAAAGTGTTCATTGCTCGAGATGCTGTTTTCATGGAAAGAGATTTTGTTTCCAAAAGAAACAGTGGGAGGACTATAGATCTCGATGAAGATCGAGAACCACAAAATAGCATTGAACCTGAGGTGGAATGATAAGTGGATTTTTATCCATTTGGATCATTCTATTTTGGCTTGAATTGATCGCTGAATTCTCGAGTATTTGTGTGGTTTAACATGTTTTGTGGAGTTTGTGCCGGAATATAGTTTTTGCAGGTGTTTATGGTGTTTTGTAACTCCTGGAACAGAAGTGATTGTGGCGTAAAACGGTGCGTGGCGAAATAGGCTCTAAACAAACATTCTGCAGAAACAGAAGCTGTATAGCGCGACCGCGCTGGTTTTGTATTATGAGGAAGCGCGACCGCGCGAAGGAAATTGGCGGAATTGGCACAGCGCGACCGCGCCACATTAACACTCTAGCATAGCGCGATCGCGCTAGGAGAATACTGAACCGCCAGAATTTGTTCCAAATCTGATTTCAAAGAGGAAAGTTGCCGTTTTCTTATCCTATTCGTCATGGAAATATTTTTGGACGGTGGGAATAGTCCAGAAGCCTTATTTGACAAGGGAAGTTGCAATCTATATCATATTTAAAGATGGAAATTGTCAAATTCAATTCCTACTCAAGAACGGCAATTGTTTGGAGAAGAGGCAATATTGAGCTATAAATACACATGCTTGGGGGTCAGATTTAACACACCAACACCAGAGATCAGATTACTTCACATTACATACACACTTTTTAGCACGAGATTGAGAAGCCAAGGCGAGGATCGTGACAACAAGAAGATCTAGACATAGTTTTCTTGTATTCTTACTAGGCGTATCTTTTGGATGCTTGAGCATTACTCGATTTTGTTCCATAACTTTGTTAACATTGGTTTATTCATTATTATTCTCTTCATCTTTATCATGTTTTCATCAAACCCCATGATGACGAACGGTTCGATTATGAACTAATCGCCGTCATGGGGTCCTAGCGGATTTACTTACGGAATTTAGATGTTGATTCAACTTGATATATGTGTGGTGAATTTACGATATCCTTGCATGGTTGTATTTAATTCATATAGATGCATAGCTAACATCTATCTTGTTAATCTTAAGTGAAGCGACAGTGAATCTTTTGATTTAGAACTTGCCATGCTAGCATAAGTCCATGAATGTTATTCATGTTTGTGGTGTGTTTCTAACCGTCTCATGCTACCTTATGTAATCTTATGGATACTTGATCTTCAACCATTATGCTTTCAAATTCTATAGACATATAGGGTCTAAGCATAACTGGTGCCTGCATGATTTCTATCTTTTGTGGATATTGTGTAGATTGGTGTGCGTGTACTGAAAGGTAGCGTATACTTATTTCGTGTTGTCCGATTAGTTATCGTAACCACCACATGTGTTGATAAAAGGGCATGATCTCTAAAGGAAGTTTGTATTGAAGTTAGGATCCCATGTTTTCCATCTCATAAGTAATTTGAAATCAATTAGTTATTAATTTAGTTGTTAATTAATTCTTATTAGTTAATTTTAGATAATCAAAACCAATTTGCTTATTGTCTTAGCATTGAACGATAATCATACATTGATGCTTAGGTACAAGAACTAAATTATACAATCTCTGTGGGAACGAACTCTACTTCATTCTATATTACTTGTGAACACGTACGCTTGCGTGATTTTGTGCTAACAAGTTTTTGGCGCCGCTGCCGGGGATTTGTTATAGTTTATGTGCTTGACATCAGTGGTCGTTAAAGTTCATTGACTCGGATCGGTTACTAATAGTTTTTGTGTTGTTTTGTGTTCTCAGGTACTTGAGCGTGTATGCGAACGCGTTCTCAAGCGAATAAGGAGAAGCTGGAAAATAAAGAAGAAACAGAAACAGAAGTTCCAGTGATTCAAGTTGTAGAAAATATGGGAGAACCAGCAGCAGCAGCAACTAAGGCTCTTAAGGATTTCTCGCAGCCAAAGATCAATGACATTGCATCGAGTATTGTCAGACCAGCAATCGCAGCTAATACCTTCGAGATCAAGCCTAGCACTATACAGATGGTCCAGAACTCAGTTCAGTTTGGGGGTGCTCCTACCGAAGATCCCAACATGCATATTCGAGATTTCATAGAGATCTGTGATACCTTCAGAACCAACGGGGTGTCTGAGGATGCTGTTAAGTTAAGGCTATTTCCATTCTCTCTGAGGGACAAGGCGAAGAGTTGGTCACACTCTTTACCAGCAGGTTCTATCAGTACATGGGAAGATCTTGCACAGAAATTTCTCACCAAATTCTTTCCCATGGCGAAGACAGCAGCTATCAGGAATGCTATCACTCAGTTTTCACAGCAGTCTGGAGAATCTCTATGCGAGGCTTGGGAGAGATATAAGGAGATGCTAAGGAAGTGTCCACATCATGGGATGCCTGATTGGATGATAATCAATTGTTTTTATAATGGGTTGGGTGCACAGTCGAGACCTATGCTAGATGCAGCATCAGGTGGAGCTTTGTGGGCCAAGAGTTATGAAGAAGCTTATGAATTGATCGAGATGATGGCTGCTAATGAATATCAGAATCCTACAGGGAGGTTATCTCAAGGCAAGGTAGCAGGTGTTCTTGAAATTGATACAGCTACAGCCATTGCAGCTCAGTTGAAGGCCTTGTCAATGAAGGTCGATTCTTTGGCTAATATGGGAGTTCAGCAGGTAGCTAGTGTTTGTGAGTTATGTGCGGGCGCACATGATACAACTCAATGTGCCATATCTTCTGAATCGGCACAATTTGTGAGTAACTTCCAAAGGCCACAACAGCCAGTTCCAGCCACCTATCATCCGAATAACCGCAACCATCCAAATTTCAGTTGGAGTAACAATCAAGGTGGTAATCAGCAGCAACAGCAATTCGGAGCTAGGTAATTCAATCAAGGATTTCAGCAGCAGTACCAGCCCAGACAACAGTTTCAGCCTCCAGGTTTCCAGCAACAATCTCAGGGGAATGCTGGTCAATCTTCTAATGAAAAAGCTGAGCTTGAGGAGTTGAGGATGATAGTAAAAAGTCAGGGGGCATCTATGAAGATCATGGAAAGTCAGATCGGGCAGCTTGCTAGTGCTATGTTGAACAGACCATCTGGAGTTCTTCCGAGTGACACTGAAGCCAATCCAGGCAAGAGGGAAACCAAAGAGCATGTCAAATTAGTTACTTTGAGATCGGGTAAGGTGACGGGTAATCAAAATTCAGCCATTGAAGAAGAAGAAGTTCAAGAGCAACATGTGGTACCTACTGCAGATAAGGAGCAAGTCCAGACTGATAGAGTAGCTGAGCAGTTGGTTAGCGAGGTGGAGAATCCTAAAAATTCTGCTAAGGAAGTTTCTCCAAAGCAGTCTACAGAGAACGTGAAAATCTTTCCCCCTCCTCCATATCCTGGTAGATTGAAGAAGCAGAAGAATGACAGACAGTTTGGTAAGTTTCTGGAGGTATTCAAAAAGCTTCAAATCAATATCCCTTTTGCTGAAGCATTGGAGCAGATGCCGAGCTATGCAAGGTTTATGAAAGGTATTCTCTCAAAGAAGTTGAAACTTGAAGAATTGGATACAGTAGCATTAACAGAAGAGTGCAGTGCCGTTTTACAGCAGAAGCTACCACCGAAGCTAAAGGATCCAGGCAGTTTCACTATTCCGTGCACCATTGGGAATTTGTCTTTCAGCAAGTGTTTGTGTGATTTGGGTGCTAGTATCAATCTCATGCCATTGTCAGTTTTCATGCAGCTTGGTCTTCCAGATCCTAAACCTACCAACATCTCTCTACAGTTAGCTGATCGTTCTATTACATATCCGAGGGGTATCGTTGAGGATGTTTTGGTCAAGGTTGATAAACTCATCTTTCCAGCAGATTTTGTGATTCTTGATTTTGAAGAAGATTAGAAGATTCCTATCATCTTAGGACGACCTTTTCTAGCTACGGGCCGTACCTTGATTGATGTTCAGAAGGGGGAGCTTACGATGCGGGTGCAAGATCAGGATGTTACCTTCAATGTTTTCAATGCAATGAAGCTACCTTCAGACGATGAGGAATGTTTTCAGGTGGACTTGGTGGAGTCGTCAGTGAAGTTGAACTTTGATCAGTTACTGTTGGCTGATCCATTAGAGAGAGCTTTGTTAGGAGATTCTGTAGTTGAAGATGAAGACAGAGAAGAGCAAATTCAGCAGTTAAGGGCAATTCCGTGGAGAAAGAATTTTGAAGTGCCAGTTGAGTCACTTGGGCTGGAGGAGCTTAAAAAGTCACAAAGTCGTCTCAAACCATCTATTGAGGAAGCTCCTACACTTGAGCTTAAACAGCTACCAGAGCATTTGAGGTATGCCTTTTCGGGAGAAGCATCTACTTTGCCTGTTATCATTGCCGCTAACTTGACAGATAGTGAAGAGGAGAAGCTCTTGAGGATACTGAGACAGTTCAAGACAGCTATTGGATGGACTATAGCAGACATCAAAGGCATCAGTCCTTCGTATTGCATGCATAAAATTCTGCTAGAGGAGAATTGCAAGCCTACTGTGGAGCAACAGCGTCGTCTCAATCCTATTATGAAGGAAGTGGTGAAGAAGGAAATCTTGAAGTGGCTTGATGCTGGTATTATCTACCCTATTTCAGACAGTTCTTGGGTGAGTCCGGTACAGTGTGTGCCGAAGAAGGGGGGTATGACAGTTGTTGCTAATGAGAAGAACGAGCTCATCCCTACACGCACCGTTACAGGGTGGAGAGTTTGCATGGACTATCGCAAGTTGAACAAAGCCACGAGAAAAGACCACTTTCCTCTTCCGTTTGTGGATCAGATGTTAGACAGGTTGGCAGGCCACGAGTACTATTGTCTTCTTGATGGATATTCTGGATATAATCATATTTGCATTGCACCTGAGGATCAAGAGAAGACTACATTCACATGTCCCTTTGGCACCTTTGCATTCAGACGAGTTCCGTTCGGACTGTGTGGCGCTCCAGCCACTTTTCAGAGGTGTATGATGGCTATCTTTTCAGACATGATTGGTATCAATGTGGAAGTTTTCATGGATGATTTCTCAGTGTTTGGTTCTTCATATGACGAGTGCTTACATAATCTTGGTCTGGTTTTGAAGAGATGTGTGGAGACTAATCTGTTGCTGAATTGGGAAAAATGTCACTTTATGGTGCAAGAAGGGATCATTCTTGGGCACAAGGTTTCTAGTAAGGGACTCGAGGTGGACAAAGCAAAAATTGACACTATAGAGAAGCTTCCTCCTCCGATCTCTGTTAGAGGCATTCGCAGCTTTCTTGGTCATGCGGGGTTCTATCGTCGGTTCATAAAGGATTTTTCGAAGATCTCTAAACCCTTGTGCAATCTTTTGGAGAAAGATGTTCCTTTCAATTTTGATGAAGTTTGTCTTGATGCTTTCGAGCTTTTGAAGAAGAAGTTGACTACCACACCTGTTATTACTGCACCAGATTGGAGTGAGCCATTCGAGCTAATGTGTGATGCTAGTGACTATGCCGTTGGTGCTGTTCTTGGTCAGAGAAAGGAGAAAATATTTCATGTGGTTTACTATGCTAGTAAAACCCTTAATGACGCACAGTTGAACTACACCACCACGGAAAAGGAGCTTTTGGCTGTGGTTTATGCATTTGAGAAGTTTCGAGCCTATTTACTTGGCACGAAAGTCATTGTCTACACAGATCATGCGGCTATCAGATATTTGATGACAAAGAAGGATTCGAAGCCTAGGTTGATTCGATGGGTCTTATTGCTTCAGGAATTTGATGTGGAGATTAAAGACAGAAAATGAACTGAAAACCAGGTAGCAGATCATCTTTCGAGGTTGGAAGACCAGGGTAAAAATTCACAGGCTAAATCTTTGATTAATGAAGCTTTTCCAGATGAGCAGCTTTTAGGGGTACAAGTGGAAGAGCCATGGTTTGCAGATTTTGTGAACTATCTTGTTAGTGACATCATCCCTCCTGATTTAACTTATGCTCAAAGGAAGAAGTTCTTACATGATGTGAAGTGGTACCGATGGGACGAGCCGTATTTGTTCAAACAGGGTGCTGATCAGATTATTCGACGTTGCATTCCTTATAGCGAGACTGAAAGTGTATTGCGAGATTGTCATTCCACTGTTTATGGAGGTCATTATGGTGGAGAGAAGACAGCAGCTCGTGTTCTTCAGGCAGGTTTCTTTTGGCCTACAGTTTTTAAGGATGCTCATCAGTTTGTTTTGAGATGTGATCGCTGTCAGAAAGTTGGTAATATTTCTAGGAGGAATGAGATGCCTCTTAATATGCTCCTTGAGGTAGAGATCTTTGATGTATGGGGTATTGATTTCATGGGACCCTTTGTTTCGTCTTGTAATAATCAGTACATCTTGCTAGCTGTGGACTACGTCTCTAAGTGGGTTGAGGTGAAGGCCTTACCAACCAATGATGCTAAGGTGGTGCTGAACTTTCTGCATAAACAGGTCTTTACGCGTTTTGGAACTCCGCGAGCTATTATTAGTGATGAGGGGACTCACTTTTGTAATCGTCAATTCACTGCATTGTTAGCGAAGTATAGGGTGACACATCGTGTTGCTACAGCATATCATCCCCAGACAAACGGTCAAGCGGAGGTATCTAATCGTGAAATCAAGAGAATTCTAGAAAAGGTGGTGAATCCGTCGAGGAAGGATTGGTCCTTGAAGTTAGATGAAGCTGTTTGGGCCTATAGAACAGCTTACAAAACACCTTTGGGAATGTCTCCGTATCAGTTAGTTTTTGGAAAAGCATGTCATCTACCAGTGGAGTTGGAACATAAAGCTTTTTGGGCGATTAAGAAGTTGAATCTTGATATTAGAGCAGCTGGTGAGAAACGGTTATTGCAGTTGAATGAGTTAGAGGAATTTCGATCTCAGGCGTATGAGAACCACAAGATTTATAAGGAGAAGGTGAAGAGGTGGCATGATAAGAAGTTGATTCCTAAGGTCTTTGTGCCTGGTCAGTTGGTTTTGTTGTTTAATTCGCGCCTCAAGCTTTTTCCTGGGAAGCTTAAGTCAAGGTGGTCAGGGCCGTTCACTGTTAAAACCGTATTTCCGCATGGAGCCGTTGAGATTTTTGAAAAGTCACCTGATTTGGCGTTCAAGGTGAATGGTCAGCGGTTGAAACATTATTTTACAGGTGATCCAGTAGTTCGTGAAACAGATTCCGTGGATTTGGCAGAAACGTAACGACCGAGCAGCACGTCAAGCTAATGACGTTAAACGAGCGCTTCGTGGGAGGCAACCCATGTGATATTATTATTATTGTATATTTTTTTGTATCTTCATCTTAAAAAAAAAAAATAAATAAATAAAAAAATAATAATTTGGGACAGCGCGACCGCGCTGCCTGGTAGTACATATATAGCGCGACCACGCTAGGTCGAATTCTGGAAGTGCAGAGAGATTTTCGGAGCAGTTTTTTCAGCCCAAATTCCGATTTCCAACCCTAAACCCAGCCCAAAAACACTTCTGATCAGTCTATAATTCCCAAATTCGTGGTTAATCAGACCCTATATCTCACCAAAAATTTTTATACATCTCTTATATACATACACATACATACACCCATAAACCCTAAAACCACAATTTTGGAGCTTTGGAATTCGTGTTCTTTCATCGATTGGAGGCTGGATTCGCAGTGTTACTTCTCCTACAGATTCGTTGTGGGTAATTTCTTGATTATTCTTGATTATTCGGATTTGTAGTTGCGTATTTTGGGATAAGTGTTGTGAGGTTGTTGTGGGTTGCTATTTGTTCATATTTTCTGCTTGTTTGAGATTGTGTAATGGCTCCGAAAAGGACTCGTTTTGCTGGTGGTTCTAGTGGACATCATTCATCTGATTCCGATTCTAGTTCGGAGGGACCCGGGGAAAAGTTTGTTTCTGTGGAGGCCCGGACGGAGTATAACAGGTTGATGTCAAAGACGGTAATCAAAGATAGGATGTTTTTAGCTGGTCCGTCTGATGGAGATCTGGTGGCGATGATTCAGTTGCGAGGTTGGGAGCCTATTTGTCAGTTGGCTATGGATATTCCGTTGTCTATTGTTCGCGAGTTCTATGCGAATGCGAAGGCTGAACGGAATGGTTATTCAGTGGTTAGGGGTTTGACAGTGGACTACACACCGCCTGCCATCAGCCGTTTGCTTGCTTTGCCTGCCAGACCTGCATGTGCTGAGGATTGGACTTTTAAGTCCAGGACAGAAGTTGACTTGGATGCTATTGTGACTAGGTTGTGTGTGCCTGGTACTGTGTGGAAGATGAAGCCAGGGAGTAATGAGCACTTGCATTTCCCTACTTCTGCGTTGAACAGGTATGCTCGAGCATGGAATTTGTTTATCTGTGCTAACTTGTTGCCTACCACACATCAGCACGAGGTTAATGTGGAGAGAGGTATTTTGCTGTGGGCGATTCTGAATGGTTTTTATATTGACATTGGTTATATGATTAACCAAAATATCTTGAGGTTTTTGAGAGCTAGTACTACAGGGGGGATTCCATATGGTTCGGTGGTTACTGGTTTGTGTATGGCGGTGGGAGTGAGATGGGCTGAGGATGAGCCGATACAGTTGCCGAGTGGTGCTATTGATTCTGGGACTATTGCGAGGATGGTGGAGTGGCCGGGCGGCGTTCCACATCCTAGGGGTTTGGGTTATCAGGTTGCTGGTGCTGTTCCACCACCACAGGTTCCCGAGGATGTTCCTGTTGCCTCTCAGTATAGAAGGTTGATGCGCCGCATGGATGCTATGTATGATTCTCAGAGCCGTTTTGCACAGGAGTTGACTCAGGCGCTGGGCACTGCTTTTGCTGCCAGTGGAGTGCAGGTGGATTGGCCTGTTTTTGGGGCACATGGAGTCTATCCTCCGCCGGATTCTCCTCCTCAGGAGGGTGGTCCAGGTGGTCAGTAGGTATGTTTCTACTTTTCCCTTATTTACTTCCAATGAGGGCATTGGAAATTTCAAGTTTGGGGGTGGATTTGGGAATTAGTAGTTGTTGTGATATATTTGTGGCATGTAGGAATTCATATTGCATCATATTTGTATGTGTAGTTTAGTTTCATGCATGATACCTGTCATATAGAGCATTCTGTTTGCATGTGTGTCGAGTTTTGTATGTGAGTTCATATAGTTGCATTACATGCATTTTTCATGATCCCTTATAATAAGCTGATGCCATAAGGTAGGTAGATGTTGATGTGGGTGTGAAAAGGATGAACAGAGGGCTGATTTTAAATTTTGTTGAAATTGACATGCATGTTTCATGAATAAAATTTTTATACAGTCTCGTCGTTTGCTCTTGGACTAGGTTGCGTCATGCTTGTTTGGATTTAGGATTTAATCACTTGTTTATCGATAGAATTTGCTTTATTCTCTTGATGATTAAGGAACACCAAAATACAAGTTTGGGGGAAAACAGAAATTTCATGCTAATATGTTTGTGTTTGTATTTGTTGGCTAGGCGTCAAATGGCTAGTAGCCGGCTCATGTTTATGAGTAGTCTAGGGTTGGAATTGAGAATTCTCATTCCAGATTCCATGTGAACGAAAAAAAAGAAAAAAAAAAGAAAAAAAAGAAGAAAAAGAAAAAAAAAGAGTGTTGTGAGAGTCTGAGTATGCAGAATTGATCAGGGTGAGCTCTTTAATACTCGAGCAATTAAGTTCTTGGGGACTTTGTGCCTAGTGACCTAAGGCTTTTATAGTCTGGGATCCACTAACCCAACGCTCGCTACATGGGTATTATTGTATAAGCCTTTAGGGGTCTCATCCATTGCACGATCAAATAAGCATGTGTGTTGTGTACATATTGTGTTTGAGTCATAATAAAGCATGAATTTCTGTCTACTTTAGAGGAGTATAGAGGTGTATCTGAAGTGATCTTGAGTTTAACGTTCATTCTATTTATAACCCTGTGATTGTCTTGGAAAAGAATATGTATGATTTTGATCCGGTTTGGGAGTATATCTGTCGAGCATTGCACACACGCACGTTCTGATCATGTATTGTTAGTATACCGGAAATTAGTCGAGCTCTGTTTGGATTGATTGTATTCATGGAGATATTTGCTTGCTAAGTGGTGTTGGTTAGTTTGAGGGGATCCTTTTCATTCATATTTAGTTGCATTCATTCATGCATTGCATTGTTTGTGTCGTTTGTGTCAGTTGGATTTTGTGGGTACATTCACTATAGGCCCTCACGAGACCTTACTCGTCCACTAGGGCTGCCTAGGGGTTTAAAGGGCTTGTTGCATATGCTAAATGCATCCGTGATCACCTACGGAAGTGGTACTAATTAGTTGTATATATTTGTATCTGTTTATGCTTGAGGACAAGCATCGGTTCAAGTTTGGGGGTGTGATAAGTGGATTTTTATCCATTTGGATCATTCTATTTTGGCTTGAATTGATCGCTGAATTCTCGAGTATTTGTGTGGTTTAACATGTTTTGTGGAGTTTGTGCAGGAATATAGTTTTTGCAGGTGTTTATGGTGTTTTGTAACTCCTGGAACAGAAGTGATTGTGGCGTAAAACGGTGCGTGGCGAAATAGGCTCTAAACAAACATTCTGCAGAAACAGAAGCTGTATAGCGCGACCGCGCTGGTTTTGTATTGTGAGGAAGCGCGACCGCGCGAAGGAAATTGGCGGAATTGGCACAGCGCGACCGCGCCACATTAACACTCTAGCATAGCGCGACCGCGCTAGGAGAATACTGAACCGCCAGAATTTGTTCCAAATCTGATTTCAAAGAGGAAAGTTGCCGTTTTCTTATCCTATTCGTCATGGAAATATTCTTGGACGGTGGGAATAGTCCAGAAGCCTTATTTGACAAGGGAAGTTGCAATCTATATCATATTTAAAGATGGAAATTGTCAAATTCAATTCCTACTCAAGAACGGCAATTGTTTGGAGAAGAGGCAATATTGAGCTATAAATACACATGCTTGGGGGTCAGATTTAACACACCAACACCAGAGATCAGATTACTTCACATTACATACACACTTTCTAGCACGAGATTGAGAAGCCAAGGCGAGGATCGTGACAACAAGAAGATCTAGACATAGTTTTCTTGTATTCTTACTAGGCGTATCTTTTGGATGCTTGAGCATTACTCGATTTTGTTCCATAACTTTGTTAACATTGGTTTATTCATTATTATTCTCTTCATCTTTATCATGTTTTCATCAAACCCCATGATGACGAACGGTTCGATTATGAACTAATCGCCGTCATGGGGTCCTAGCGGATTTACTTACGGAATTTAGATGTTGATTGCCTAACTTGATATATGTGTGGTGAATTTACGATATCCTTGCATGGTTGTATTTAATTCATATAGATGCGTAGCTAACATCTATCTTGTTAATCTTAAGTGAAGCGACAGTGAATCTTTTGATTTAGAACTTGCCATGCTAGCATAAGTCCATGAATGTTATTCATGTTTGTGGTGTGTTTCTAACCGTCTCATGCTACCTTATGTAATCTTATGGATACTTGATCTTCAACCATTATGCTTTCAAATTCTATAGACATATAGGGTCTAAGCATAACTGGTGCCTGCATGATTTCTATCTTTTGTGGATATTGTGTAGATTGGTGTGCGTGTACTGAAAGGTAGCGTATACTTATTTCGTGTTGTCCGATTAGTTATCGTAACCACCACATGTGTTGATAAAAGGGCATGATCTCTAAAGGAAGTTTGTATTGAAGTTAGGATCCCATGTTTTCCATCTCATAAGTAATTTGAAATCAATTAGTTATTAATTTAGTTGTTAATTAATTCTTATTAGTTAATTTTAGATAATCAAAACCAATTTGCTTATTGTCTTAGCATTGAACGATAATCATACATTGATGCTTAGGTACAAGAACTAAATTATACAATCTCTGTGGGAACGAACTCTACTTCATTCTATATTACTTGTGAACACGTACGCTTGCGTGATTTTGTGCTAACATGGAACAAGAGCAGAATAACGATAATGCTCAAGAAACACAGGTTGTTCGTAGATCAAGTAGGATTCGCCATGAGCCAGAGAGATATTATGGATTTCTCCTGACTCAAGGTGGTGATGTGATGCTTGTAGACAATGATGAGCCTCTCACCTACAAGGATGCTATGAATAGTCCAGATTCTGAGAGATGGCTGGAAGCCATGAAATCTGAGATGGATTCCATGTATGAAAACAAAGTATGGACTTTGGTTGCACCACCTGATGGGATTAAACCCATAGAGTGCAAGTGGGTTTTCAAGAAGAAAACTGACATGGATGGAAATTTACAGACCTACAAAGCAAGACTGGTGGCGAAAGGTTTCAAGCAAATTCATGGTATTGACTATGATGAAACTTTCTCACCGGTAGCTATGGTCAAGTCCATCAGGATTTTGCTTGCGATAGCGGCTTATTATGACTATGAAATCTGGCAAATGGATGTCAAGACTGCTTTCTTAAATGGAAGCTTAGAAGAGGATGTGTACATGACACAACCTGAGGGTTTTGTCGATCCAAAGTTTGCTAGAATGGTTTGTAAGTTGCTACGATCTATTTATGGATTGAAGCAGGCCTCAAGGAGGTGGAACATCCGTTTTGATGAAACAGTCAAAGAGTTTGGCTTCAAACAAAATGAGGATGAGCCGTGTGTTTACAAGAAGGTTAGTGGGAGCCATGTGGCATTCCTAGTATTATATGTGGATGACATATTACTAATAGGGAATGACATTCCTTCTCTACAAGCTGTGAAGACTTGGTTGGGAAAAAGTTTCTCGATGAAAGACTTAGGCGATGCTACCTATATCTTAGGGATCAGGATCTATAGGGATAGATCTAAAAGATTAATCGGCCTAAGTCAGAGTACATACATTGACAAAGTATTGCATCGTTTTGGAATGCAAGAGGCAAAGAGGGGCTTTGTCCCGGTGTCTCATGGGATAGTGATCTCAAAGGAAAACTGTCCTAAATCATCAGATGATAAGGACCGTATGAGTAAAGTACCATATGCTTCGGCAATTGGTTCTATAATGTATGCAATGATATGTACTCGTCCTGATGTCTCGTATGCTTTAAGCATGACGAGCAGGTACCAGTCTAATCCAGGTGAGGGTCACTGGACAGCTGTCAAGAATATTCTTAAGTACCTTAAACGGATTAAAGATTCGTTCTTGATATACGGAGGAGATGAGAAGCTGGTCGTAAAAGGTTACACTGATGCTAGTTTCCAGACAGATAGGGACGATTCTGTGTCCCAGTCTGGATTTGTGTTTTGTCTAAATGGAGGTGCTGTAAGCTGGAAAAGTTCGATGAAAGAGACAGTAGTTGATTCTACAATGGAAGCTGAGTATATTGCCGCTAGTGAAGCAGCCAAAGAGGCTATTTGGATTCGGAAATTTATTACCGGACTTGGTGTGGTTCTGTCGATCGCAGATCCAGTTGATCTGTATTGCGATAACAATGGAGCCATTGCGCAGGCTAAGGAACCAAGGTCCCATTCCAAGGCAAAGCATATACTTAGAAGATATCATCTTCTTCGAGAGATAAACGAGAGAGGAGATATACATATATGTAAAGTGCATACCAATGAAAATGTTGCGGACCCACTGACCAAGGCTTTATCGCAGCAGAAGCACGACGGTCACACTAGTTCCATGGGTATTAGATACATGGGTGATTGGCTCTAGTGCAAGTGGGAGATTGTTAGTGTAGGTGCCCTAGAGGCAATACATTGTTTCTTAAATAAACCTTATGTCATTTGATTATTAAATAAATGTGTTTATTATGACTCGAATTACTGCGATATTTGTTAGCATAATAAATGTCCTTAGAATAATGATACACATTATATAGTTTAAGTTTACAACTTGAATTTGAGATTATATAATATCATATTCTTAAAGGTCCCTAGTCGAGTATTATTATACAGGACAATAATAATACATAAATAGACTAGTATGTTTTTGACTGATAACCACATCTCATTGGTTATAAGTATGGAGATACTAAAGTCAATACATAGGTACATGTAGGGTACATGGTACTGGACAGACCCACCGTGAGATTCTTCATGTTAATTAAGTCATAAGAACGACTCACAGTGATAATGGTGTAATGATCCTTTGACTTGAGATCATTATATTTCTATACGAGGATAATATACTTTGACTACATTAAAAGTTACCTTTGACCGGGTAATGATAAAAGTGGACATCGGGTATATTGTGAATCGTATGAGAAATATGAATGATAGATAAAGGATTTAACCCTCCTATTATTTGGAGAGATATTATTGGCCTCTTGATTGAGTGAGACTATAAAATGCATGGCCGTGCTCAAATAATGATTTGTTATTAATAGTCTACTCATGGATCAAGTAAACCCGGATTAAATTATGAAGAGGATGACAT
The DNA here is from genome assembly GCA_036435485.1 of Saposhnikovia divaricata. Lineage (NCBI taxonomy): Eukaryota > Viridiplantae > Streptophyta > Magnoliopsida > Apiales > Apiaceae > Saposhnikovia > Saposhnikovia divaricata. The sequence goes on from CM071600.1 coordinate 20,257,589, forward strand.
GAAACATGCCTCGAGTTTAATCTATAATATTTGGTTAAAGGGATTATATTACACGGGAACATTAATCACAAAAGGTTTTATCGAATCACGATTTAATTATTATTTAATTGGGTAGCAATGATGTATTACTAGATGCCGCTCATTGTTTATAATTTTATTAGAGAATAAAATTATTGCCAATTAAATGATAGCCTACAGGGTCACACACATAGAACATTTTAAGGAAGAATTAATTTAAATTATGAATTTAAATTAATTAAATGATTAGTCGTATTTTATTATATTAATTAAGTGGGACTTAATTAAGATATAATAAAATACAAATGAGATATGATTTTAATAATTAAGTATGACTTAATTATTATTTTTTAAATAATAGGATTTGATTCTATTATTTAATTAATCAAACTTGGGCTAGGTTTTTAGTTGGGCTTTTACCTTACACTATCATATAAATATATGATGATAGGTAAAGAAGGTAATTAATTTTGTACGACAAAAATAATCCCCAGCCGCTTGAACCAAAACCTAAAAAGAAGATCTCATATTTTCATTGGAGGCTAGTACCTCCCTTCCAATCAAGAATCGTTCTTGGAGTGTTCGTGTGGATACCGTAGAGGAGGCTTCGAAGAGGAGCACTCAACGATCGTGAAAGCTTGGATATCCATTAGACATACAATCGTAAAGCTTCTTTAAGGTAAATCATCAATCTCCGAATTAAATATCATGTTTTTGCATGGATCCTGCGGTAGGGTTTCGATAATTATTGTTTTTGTTTTAATTTTCCGCTGCGTTTGATGCTCGAAACCTTTCATATGCAACTTGGTCTACCGGAACCAAAGCCTACCAACATCTCTTTGCAGTTGGCTGATCGTTCAGTTACATATCCTAGAGGCATAGTGGAGGATGTGTTGGTGAAAGTTGACAAACTCATATTTCCTGCTGATTTTGTTATCTTGGATTTCGAGGAAGATAAGAAGATTCCCATAATCTTGGGAAGACCATTCTTGGCGACGGGAAAGACTTTGATTGATGTGCAGAAAGGGGAGCTCACCATGAGGGTGCAAGACCAGAATGTCACTTTCAATGTTTTTAACGCAATGAAACTTCCCTCAGATGAAGAAGAATGTTTGAAGGTGGATTGGGTTGAGTCTGCAGTTACTATGGAAATGGAGAAGTTGCTTAAGTCAGACTCTTTGGAAAAAGCTTTAGTTGGTGACTCTGATTTTGAAGATAAGGAATTAGCCGAGCAACTTCAGCAGCTAAATTCAGCCCCTTGGAAAAGAAGATTTGATTTACCTTTTGAATCTCTTGGGTTAGGAGAACGTAAAAATTCGGAGGGGCGCCTGAAACCATCTATTGAGGAAGCTCCCACACTTGAACTCAAACCACTTCCGGAACACTTGCGGTATGTTTTTCTTGGTGATGCATCTACATTACCTGTTATTATTGCCTCTAACTTGTCAGCTAGTGCGGAAGAAAAGCTTTTGCGAATTTTGAGGGAATTCAAGTCAGCAATTGGTTGGACTATAACAGATATCAAGGGAATCAGCCTTTCTTATTGCATGCATAAAATTCTGCTAGAGGAGGGAGCTAAGCCTACTGTTGAGCATCAGTGGAGACTTAATCCAATTATGAAAGAGGTGGTGAAGAAGGAAATTCTAAAGTGGCTTGATGCGGGTATTATATATCCTATCTCAGACAGTTCTTGGGTGAGCCCGGTTCAATGTGTGCCAAAGAAAGGAGGCATGACAGTTGTTGCTAATGAAAAGAATGAGCTCATCCCTACTCGAACAGTCACGGGGTGGAGAGTTTGTATGGACTATAGGAAGCTCAACAAAGCCACGAGAAAAGATCACTTTCCTCTGCCATTCATTGATCAAATGCTAGACAGGTTGGCAGGACATGAGTATTATTGCCTCCTTGATGGTTATTCAGGCTACAATCAGATTTGCATTGCTCCGGAAGATCAAGAGAAGACCACATTCACATGTCCTTTTGGTACCTTTGCTTTCCGACGGGTTTCTTTCGGACTTTGTGGTGCTCCCGCCACTTTTCAAAGGTGCATGATGGTTATTTTCTCAGACATGATTGGCTCAAATGTGGAGGTTTTTATGGATGACTTCTCAGTTTTTGGTACTTCATATGACGAGTGCTTGCATAATCTTGGCTTGGTTTTGAAACGTTGTGTGGAGACTAACTTGGTGCTTAATTGGGAGAAGTGTCACTTCATGGTGCGAGAGGGAATTATTCTTGGGCACAAGGTATCTGGTAGAGGACTTGAGGTGGATAGGGCTAAGGTGGAAACAATCGAAAATCTTCCTCCACCTATCTCTGTTAAAGGAATTCGCAGTTTTCTTGGTCATGCGGGTTTCTATCGGCGATTCATCAAAGACTTCTCAAAAATTTCTAAACCCTTGTGCAATCTCCTGGAGAAGGATGTTCCTTTCAAGTTTGATGATGAGTGTCTTGCAGCTTTTGAGCTCCTGAAGAAGAAGTTGACTACTACACCAGTCATTACCGCACCTAATTGGGAGGAGCCGTTTGAACTTATGTATGATGCTAGTGACTATGTTGTTGGAGCTGTGCTTGGTCAAAGGAAGGATAAAATTTTTCATGTGGTTTACTATGCTAGTAAAACCCTCAATGATGCACAGCTGAACGACACTACTACGGAGAAGGAGTTGCTAGCAGTTGTCTATGGTTTCGAGAAATTCAGGTCGTATCTGCTTGGTACGAAGGTGATTGTGTATACTGATCATGCTGCAATTCGATATCTTATATCGAAGAAGGATTCCAAGCCTAGATTGATTCGTTGGGTGCTTCTCTTGCAAGAATTTGATGTGGAAATCAAGGATAGGAAAGGCACGGAAAATCAAGTAGCGGATCATCTCTCACGCTTAGAGGACTACGGTAAGGAATTGCATAACAAATCTCTTATTAATGAATCTTTTCCAGATGAGCAGCTGTTTGCAGTGCAAGATGAAGAGCCATGGTTTGCAGATTATGTAAACTATTTGGTTAGCAATTTTATTCCTCCAGATCTTTCGAGTGCTCAAAGGAAGAAGTTTCTACATGATGTGAAGTGGTACCATTGGGATGAACCGTTTCTATTTAGACAAGGAGCAGATCAGATGATCAGACGATGTATTCCGTATAGTGAGACGGAGGGTGTGTTGCGAGATTGCCACTCAACTGTTTATGGTGGTCATTATGGTGGAGAAAAGACAGCGGCTCGTGTGCTTCAAGCAAGTTTCTATTGGCCTTCCTTGTTTAAGGATGCTCATCAGTTCGTGTTGAGATGTGATCGTTGTCAAAGGGTTGGCAATATTTCTAGAAGGAACGAGATGCCTCTTAACATGCTTCTTGAGGTAGAGATTTTTGATGTCTGGGGGATTTACTTCATGGGACTTTTTGTTTCTTCATGCAACAATCAGTACATTTTGCTAGCTGTGGATTACGTGTCTAAATGGGTCGAGGTTAAGGCGTTGCCGACCAATGATGCAAAGGTGGTATTGAATTTCTTGCATAAGCAAATTTTTACGCGTTTCGGAACTCCGCGTGCTATAATAAGTGATGAGGGAACTCACTTTTGCAATCGCCAGTTTACTACGTTGATGGCGAAATATAATGTGACGCATCGTGTTGCCACTGCTTATCACCCTCAAATGAATGGGCAAGCTGAAGTTTCTAACAGGGATATCAAGAGAATTCTAGAGAAAGTGGTGAACCCGTCTCGTAAGGATTGGTCATTGAAGTTGGATGAAGCTGTGTGGGCGTACAGAACTGCCTACAAAACTCCTCTAGGTATGTCTCCGTTTCAGTTAGTTTATGGGAAAGCATGTCATTTGCCTGCAGAGTTGGAACATAAAGCATATTGGGCGTTGAAGAAATTGAATTTAGACATCACGGTTGCGGGTGCAAAGCGGTTGCTTCAGTTGAATGAACTTGAGGAATTTCGTGAGCAAGCTTACGAAAATAACAAGATGTATAAGGAGAAGGTTAAGAGGTGGCATGATAAAAGGTTGGTACCAAAAGCATTTTTGCCAGGTCAACAGGTGTTGCTATTTAATTCTCTCCTCAAGCTTTTTCCGGGAAAACTCAAGTCAAGGTGGTCGGGTCCATTTATTGTTAAGACGGTGTATCCACATGGAGCCCTTGAAATTTATGAAACAACACCGGATCATGCTTTTAAAGTGAATGGACAACGGTTGAAGCATTACTATGGCGGGTCGTTTCAACGCGATAAGGTTTCCGCCGTTTTGGCATCTACTTGATTCGGGAGAAGAACGTCAAGCTAATGACGTAAAAGAAGCGCTTCTTGGGAGGCAACCCAAGTATTGTATATGTTGTGTATACCATTCTTTCAAAAAAAAAAAAGAAAAAAAAAAGAGTGTTGTGAGTTTTGAAAAGAAAAAAAAAAAGTTGTTGTTGTTCTCAAAAAAAAAAAAAGAAAAAAAGAAAAAGAAAAAACAACAACAAAACAACACAAAAGTCCAGAATGGAGCTGCGCTACCTGCGCCACAAGGCAAGCAGCGCCAAGTAACGCAGGCCAGGGACGCGCATCTTGCGCCAGCGCGCAGGTAGCGCCGTGTAACGCAGATCGTGCCTGCGCAACTAGCGCCAGCGCGCAGTTAGCCCTGTTTTCTCCTGCATTCCTGCGAATTTTTGCCCCTAAACCTCAATTCTTTAATTCTTTTTACCCCTTTTCCTATCCTATATCCTAATGCAACTCCAATTCTACACACTATCATCCCCAAATCCTATTCTACCTTAAATTCAATCCTAAACAAACCCCAATCCTATACTACATATAATTTCATCTTTATTACATCTCCTATATATATACATACACCCATACATACACAAACACTTCTATATTACCCAAAATTCTCAACTTTCATCAATTCATAGTGCAAAAGGGGAATCAATTTCGAAGTTTTGGGGATTAATCTAGCAATTTCACCTCTTTGATTCAATTGGGTAATATTTTCTCTCATCTTTTATTTGAATTTGTGAATTTTGCAAATTTAGGTTCTTGAAGTGTGTAATTTGGGGGGTCTTTGTTTGGTGAATTGTTTGGAGATTGTTGTTCTTTGCTTGATATTTGTTGATTATGGCTCCTAAGAGACCACGGTTAGTGGGTAGTAGTAGTAGTGCTCGTCCATCTTTGGATGAGAATGATGTTGTGGGAGATGGAGTGGAAAAATTTGTGAATGAGGATGCCAAAGCGGAGTATGGTAGGTTGGTTGTCAAGGGGGTTATTCAGGAAAGGAGGCTTGTGCCACGTAATAATGCGGAGATGGAGACTATGATTAGTGAGCGGGGTTGGACTTTCTTTTGTGAGTTTGCTAATGATGCCCCATTGAATGTGGTTAGGGAGTTTTATGCTAATGCTTCGATAGCAAGGAATAACTCCACGGTTGTTAGGGGTCAGAAGGTGGATTATTCGCCTCGTGCGATTTGTACTTTGATTAGGCAACCGCCTAAACCTAGAGGTGCTACTGATTGGGGGAAAAAGACTAGAGATGAGGTTGTTCTTGATGCAATCATTGGTGAGCTTTGTATTCCAGGTACGGAGTGGAAGTGTAGAGTGGGTACCACCGAGAAGAGGACTTTTCCGGCGGCGTCATTGTCTAAGTTCGCACGGGCATGGTTCTACTTCATCAGTTCTAATATTCTTCCATCAACCCATGTGACCGATGTTACTGTTGAGAGAGCTATTCTGCTATGGGGTATTCTCAGAGGTGAGTATGTTGACCTTGGGTATCTTATTAATCAAGCTATTCTTCGATATTTGGGCAGTAATTCATCGGCTAGTATTCCTTATGCTTCTATCATTGCGTACTTGTGTGATGCTTCGAAAGTGAAATGGTACAAAGGTGAGCCGGTGCATAAACCTATGTCTTCCATTACTGATGTTACTATTGACCGGATGGGGGAGTGGTCGGGCGGCAGTCCTCATATTAGGGGTCTAGGCTTTATAGTTGGTGATGCTAGTGGTCAGGGAGCGGGCGCTCCGCCACATGTTCCTAGGGCACCGGGAGTAGCGATTGCAGAACCTCAGCGGCGTATGGTGGATATGTCAGTCTTTGATACTTATTTTCGTCGAATGACTAGGCGGTTGGATGCTATGCATGTTAGCAGTCGCCAGTACTCCGAGGACATGGCCGTAGCTTTGGATGCAGCTTTTCAGTCACCAGGTACTGCTGTTCAGTGGCCTATATATGGAGCTCGGACTCCGTATCCTCCACCTGATTCGTCCGATGAGGATGATGAGGGTGACGTCAGTGAGGATGAGTAGGTATGTTTCTGCTATCCCTTGTATTTACTACCATTCAATGCGGACATTGAATATTTTAAGTTTGGGGGTGGTTTGAGGGATTAGTAGTTGTTGTTGTATTATGTGTTCATGTAGGATATCATGTTTTGCATGCTTAGTAGTAATTCATTCATGTTATGTTCGTATTAATTATGTTTGTTTCATATAGGACATTCTGTTTATTAATTATGTTTGTTTCATATAGGACATTCTGTTTTTATTTTTTCGTATACCATGTGAGTTCATATTAGTTGCATTTGCATATCATGCATATTTCATGATCCCTTAAGACGAGCTAATTCTGATTGGTAGGTAGGTGTCTAATTGAGTGTGGTAATGATGAGTAGAGGGTTGATTTATAGTTTCTATGAAATTGACTTGCATGCTTCAGAAACAAAATCTTTTCACAGTCTCATTGGGTGCTTTTGGGCTAGGTTGGGATCATGCTTGTTTGGATGTTTTGAGATTTAATCACTTGATTATATTTAGAATTTTCGTTATTCCCTTGATGGCGTAGGATCACTAAAGTCTAAGTTTGGGGGAAAACAGGGATTTCATGCTTAAATTGTAAATAATTGTCAATAATGGCTAGGCGTCAAATGGCTAGTAGCCGGCTCATATTTATATGAGTAGTCTAGAGTTGGAATTGAGAATTCTCATTCCATATTGCATAGAAAAAAAAAAAGAGAAAGAAAAAAAAAGCAGAAAAAAAGAAAAAAAAATGAAAAAAAGAAAAGATCAAAAGTGTCAATTGTTTATATGCAAAAATTAACCAGGTTGAGCTCTTTAATACTCGAGCAATTAAGTTCGCGGGGACTTTGTGCCTAGTGACCTAAGGCTTTTATAGTCTGGGATCCACTAACCTAACGCTCGCTACATGGGTATTATTGTATAAGCCTTTCGGGGTCTCATCCATTGCACGGTTAAATAAGCATGATTGTATATATGTGTCATAGTAGTTGTTTAGTAATAAAAGCATGAATTTCTGTCTACCTTGGATAAGGATGGAGGTGTTCTTAGGTTATGAAGTGTCTACAGTCTATTCTATTTATAAACCTGTGATTGTCTTGACGAAGAGCATGTATGATTTTTGACCTAGTTTTGGGAGTATTTCTGATGAGCATTGCACACACGCACGTTTCTGTTCATGTATTGTTAGTATACGGGAACTTGGTCGAGCTCTATTTGGATTTAGTTGCATTCTCTAAGATATTTGCTTGCTCGTTGGTTTTGGTTAGTTTGAAGGGGATCGTTGCATTTTTCATTCTAGTTGCATTCATGCATTGCATTGCATTAGGTTAAATGGATTTTGTGGGTACATTCGCTATAGGCCCTCACGAGACCTTACTCGTCCACTAGGGCTGCCTAGGGGTTTAAAGGGCTTGTTGCATATGCCAAATGCAACCGTGATCACCTACGGAAGTGGTACTAGCTAGTTAGTTAGTTGTAATTGTTTATGCTTGAGGACAAGCATCGGTTTAAGTTTGGGGGTGTGATAAGTGGATTTTATATCCACTTGGATCGCTTAATTTCGGCTTAAATTGATTGTCTTGGACTCAAGTTGTTGTAGTTTTGATGTGTTTTGCTTAGTTGTTCAGGATTACGAGAATGTTGACTAAGGTGGATGCTTTTATAATTTTTTGGGAATTAATTGATTTAAATTCGGATTTTCGAGAAGGTTTGCACAGTTTACACTGTTTTGGCCATATCTTGAGTTCTAGAAGTCCGTTTGAGGCCCGTAAGCAGTCCACGCGAAGATAACGAGATTTTCTATCATTCTAAGTTGGTCCAGAGGTCCAATTACGTTTGGAACGTTCCAGAAAATCTGAAGAAAAGTCAGCCACGAATTTTCCTTAAAAAACAGAATCAATTTATGAAACGTATCTTGCAGAAATTCTATTATAATTCTGTTTTTGTATTTTCTTGCTGGGCAAGACTTGTAGTGCCTATATAAACACATCATACCTTGTAATTTGTATCAGATTATTATTATTATAACATAGAACTGCAAGAGAGAAAAGTGGAGAAGGATTCAAGCTCGGTGACAAGCAAAGATCTAGATCTACTTCATCTTCTGTATACTTTGGATTATAGATTTGTTTTCTCAACTCTCGTTTTTATTAATATTATTGTTTCTTTCTTTCATATCTTGTTAATTATAATGTTTTCATCAAATCCCATGACGATGAATAGTTCAATTATGGGCTAAACGTTGTCATGGGATTCTAACGGAGTTATTTATGGAACTTAGTATCTTGATGCTGTAAAGATCTGTGTGTGACGTGAAATTGATATCCTCGTATGGTTAATTTTAATGCTTTTATATGCGTAGCTAACATCTAAATTGAATTGTTAATCTCTTGTGAAGTGAAAGTGGATCTTGAGATTTAGAACTTGCCATGCTAGCATAGGTTCATAATTGATTGTCAATATGATTTGTGGTGTGAGATGAAAATACTTATACTACCCTATGTGATCTTAATGGATAACCTGTTCTTCAACCGTTATGTTTTCAAATTCTATAGACATATAGGGTCTAAGCATAATTGGTGTCTATTCATCTTCTATCTCTTTTGTGGATGTATGTTTAGTTTGGTATGCGTATGCTGACAGGTAGCGTATACTGGTTTCGTGTTATCCTATCAGATATCAAAATCATTGCATATAGAGATTAAAGGCGTCAGATCTAAGGGAAATATTTAATGAAGTTGGGATCCCATGTTTATTCTCATATTAGTAATTCGAATTTAATCTCATTAGTTAATTTAATTCTTAGTTTAGAAATTGCATCCTAGTTTAATTTAGATAATCAACACCAAAATTGTTATTTGTCTTAGCAGTGGATTAAAACCAAACATTGTTGCATAGGCATATTTACTGATTAAACTTAACCAGATCTCTGTGGAACGAACTTTAATTATATTACTTGTGACTACGTGCGCTTGCGTAATTTTGTGCTAACATACTGCTCACTGCTCAGACATTCGCACTCTACATATATTGGAATTTGTCTTAGTGGTGCTCTTGAGTTTTAGAAACACACAACTTTGTACCCCAGACTCGAAGATCGCATTTGTGTGGTCTTGGAATCTTTTTTTTTTGTAAATGTTATTTTCTCATGTGGTAGGAAGAACAAGTTTGAGACTGCAATTTTCTGGTGGTAGGAAGAAAAAATTTGAGACTGCTATTGTGCAAAAGCTTTTAGCACACCCTGAAATGAGCTCTTCGACTTGATACTGTTTAATGTAAATATTAGCGTAATAATTCGTGCGAGGCACGGGTCATCTTCTAGAAGTTGATATAAACTTGTTTATTTTTACGATTTAAAGAATATATTGTTGGAAAACAACTCTTGTGTTTCTCTCTAGAAAACAACTCTTGTGTTTCTCTCTTTTATTTTTCTAGGTATATTTATAATGGCAATACAATGAGCCTATTTATAGACTTCAAAATACAAGCTAACATCATTGCTTACATCACTATTATTTATTTCAAGCCTACCATATTTGAACATGGTGTTGGGTATAATTAACTACAGCAACAATGAGACAGTGATATATATTTTAAAACAAGAATAGGCAATTAACCAAATAACAAAACAAATCACGAAGGCAAAACAAAGTATAATCAGAGAGTGTAATTAACGAGAAAAAACAAGAAAAAACTTATCTTTAACAGAAATTTTAACAAGTACTGATTAGAGAAAGAACAGCTGAGTCGCCAAACCCTTCGAGAGGACTTGACTGTTCTTGAAGAGATTATTGCCCCACTTACGCTATGTTGGGTTGCAGCAATACCACTTCCAGGATAAAACAGCACAGACCAATCCGTTCACAGATACGACAATGATCAACAGCGACTAGCACCTCAGGTTGCCTGAGAATTATGTATATAGACTGTATGTATTTTGAGAGCAGAAAAGAAGAATCACAAACAAGGGTTTTTTTCCCCTTAACGTATGTATCTCTTCTAACGTTATATCTTTGATATATATAATACCCAAAATAAAACGTAACAGATATTCCTTAAAAGAAAAGTAAATATTCTGATTTAATTTCATTAACTGCAGCATCAGGATTTATTTCAGTTACAGAAGCATCAAGATTTGACCATCGTCAGGAACTGATGTCCATCAGGATTGGTCAACATCAGGATCTGATGTCCGTCAGGATCAGGATTCGGTACTCATCAGGATCTGATGTCCGTCAGGATTTGGCCCATGAGTATTTGATGTCTAACCAGGTCCATCAGGATTTAATCCAAGTACTGATCCAGTCCATCAGGATTTATCCAGATACTGATCCAATCAGTATTTCCTGCTGTAAACAAATAAATCTGAAATCAGTTAAAATAAATCAATATTCCAGGTAATAAAATTCCTCGCCCAGGTCGCCTCGCGTACGCGAGACGCCGAGACATTCGCCCATCGACCCGAGTCGAGTCGAGTCGAGTCGTGTCGTGGCGAGGCGGGCGACGGCGGCGTGTGTGTGTGTGCGCGCGCGAGGCCCACCCTACAATCATGCACTCCCACATGCCTTAGTAGTTGTGCACTACTCTTGCACATGGAGCTATATAAAGCCACCAACCTCTCTTTACCAATGCTATATGGGATACAAGTTATTTCAACTAAACAACCCACATAACCCATTTCAAACATCCTTCTTTCAACTTAATTTATTTATGGATTACACTAAGAAAATGTCTTAGATCCAAACATGAAAGTTTAAGTCCTCATTACAAGAAACAACCTCCACTTGTTAGTTTTCGGAAATTACATCAAGAACATATTATAAGTATTCCTCAAACTTTCCATTTTCTAACAATCCCCCACAAATCCATACAGAAATGCATATCTATCCTCATCATGACCTGTTTTTCAGAATAGGTACCCTTCCAGGTTTGAACCCTCCTAAGTCCTCTACTTCGATGGCTACCGTATTCAGTTGGAATGTTTCACCTTGAATCTTTATCCGTTTGGTGTAACCATACTCCATAGACGACGACAAGTCAAAGGCTATGGTGCTAATCTACGGCTTTGAGACGTTGATGGTCATGTCTCGATCCTGTTCGTCGAATGCTTCAAGGAATAACCCTTTCCTCTAATTGCGACCACACAATTACATTCGCTTAGCTGGGCATCTCCAGAGATATACTGCTAGCATCTCGTCATATGACTTGACCCCATTCAGAGTTCAAATAACTCTTGCTATTCTGGCAGTGACAGTACCTTATGGTTTACAGGGGATAGACTCCAGATACGTGAGTATCAATCTATGTAGTTAAGGTACAACCAATTCACCCTTACAACTTGTTATTACCACATTGAATACACTTTCAAGGGATCTTCTCTCATGTGTATTGGGTTCCCGCTATAGATGAATCATTATGGGTTATCAGTCCCATCCCCAGCCTAGACTTAAGGAAAACAGCATGCTCAAGTCCCTTAGTCAAAGGATCAGCTAGGTTATGTTGAGTTCCAATAAACTCAACAACTATAATCCTTTCAGACATTAGACCCCTTATAGACTTTAGTCTAACTTGGATATGTCTCTTTGTTTTCACATTGTACTTCTTGCTGTTAATCTTGTATATAGTTGTACGGCTATCACAATGAACAGCAAAAGCAGGAAGTGGTCGGCTTACTACAGGTAATACTGACATAAGTCCATGTAACCATTCAGCCTCTGACCCCGTGGCATCTAATGCACACAACTCAGTCTCAAAAGTAGACCGAGTTATAATAGTCTATCTAGAAGACTTCCAAGACACTGCTCCACCCGCTAGGGTAAACAGGTATCCAGTCACTCCATTGGAACCAGACTTCTTAGCTATCCAACTTGCATCACTATATCCCTCTAGCACTCCAGGAAACCTCCTGTATTGCAAGCCAAGATAGATGGTGCCTTTTAGATATCTAAGTACTCTATCAAGAGCATCCCAATGAGTCTTGTTTGGACAGCTTGTATATCTTGCTAACTTAGACACTGAATATGAAATATCCGGTCTAGTACCATTTGCAAGATACTGCAAACTCCCAATAATCTGAGAATATCTTAACTGAGACACAGGAACTCCTGAACTATTCTTGACAAGTGCAACTTTAGGATCATAGGGAGTACTTGCGATTCTACAATTTGTATAACCATACTTCTCAAGTATAGATTTCTCTATATAATGAGATTGTGACAGGGTTATTCCATCAGTTGATTGACTCAACTTGATACCAAGAATCACACTAGCCTCTCCCATATCCTTCATATCAAAGTGCCTTTTCAAGAACACTTTTGTCTCGTTAATAATCTCAATATTGGTTCCAAACAATAAAATGTCATCCACATATAGGCACACAATAATACATTCACTTCCTTTAACCATGTAATAGACACACTTGTCACTTTCATTAACTACAAATTCTGATTCTAAAATAGTTTCATCAAACTTTTTATGCCAGTCTCTAGGAGCTTGTTTTAAGCCATATATAGACTTGATTAACTTACATACTTTCCTTTCATTACCAGAGGCAACAAATCCTTCAGGCTGATCCATATAAATCTCTTCTTCAAGTTCACCATGAAGAAAAGCTGTCTTTACATCCATTTGATGGATGATAAGACCATGTACAGAAGCCAATGCTACAAGCATTCGGATTGTTGTCATTCTAGCAACTGGAGAGTATGTATTAAAGTAATCAATGCCTTCCGTTTGCTTAAAGCCCTTAGCTACCAGCCTAGCCTTATACTTATCTATTGAGCCATCCGGGTTCATCTTCCTTTTGAATATCCATTTACATCCTATAGTAGAACACCGAGGAGGTAGATCAACCAACTCCCATGTTCCGTTAGAAACAATAGAGTCAATTTCACTTTTTACAGCACCTTTCCAGTACCTTTATTCAGAAGAATCCATGGCCTGTCGAAAAGTTAAAGGTTCATCCTCGATATTGTAAGTGATAAAATCACTTCCAAAATCCTTGACTACCTTTGCGCGCTTACTCCTTCTAGGTTCCTCTACTTCTTCAGGAGTAGAGCTACTACTAGGATCCGCCCCCAAATTTGTCATCCTTTCCACATGATCAGGAATGGAACTCGATGTGTGAGTGGGATCATCATTAGAAATACCCTGAGGTATACCAGTCTTCATAGGGAACACATCCTCAAAGAATGTTGCATCACGAAATTCAACTATAGTGTTAGCCAATATACCGTCTATGTCAGATTTTAACACTAAAAATCTCATAGCCGTAGTGGTTTCAATATAGCCCAGAAAGATGCAATCAACAGTTTCCGGCCCTAGTTTCTTTCTCTTGTGTTCAGGAACAAGTACCTTTGCAAGGCACCCCCACACACGAAGATACTTTAGACTAGTCCTTTTCTCTGTCCATAATTCATAAGGTGTCTTGTCCATATGTTTCAGAGGAACTCTGTTCAGAATATGGCAAGCCGTATTCAGAGCCCCCCCACATGTAGTTAGGCAACCCCGAATTAATCAACATACTATTGATCATATCTTTAAAAGTTCTGTTCTTTCGTTCTGCCACCCCATTAGACTCAGGTGTGTATGGTGGAGTTACCTCATGAACTATACCATTGCTCTTGCAAAATTCATTAAACGAGGTACTCGTATACTCACCACCTCTATCAGATCTCAAACGTTTAAGTACTTTACCAGTTTGTGTTTCAGCTTCAGTTTTGAACATAATGAATTTTTCTAGTGCTTCATCTTTATGTTTAAGCAAATTAACATAACAATATCTACTACAATCATCTATAAAGGTAATGAAATATCTATTATGTTCCTTGGTCAAAACACCACCAAATTCACATATGTCCGTGTGCACTAAATCTAACACATTCGAATCCCTATCCACATTATGAAAGGGTTTCCAAGTTTGTTTAGCAGTCACACATACTTGACATTTAGTTTTCTTATCAATGGCATACTTTGGAATCAACTCTAAATTCATCATATTCTTTAGAGCACCAAAATTCAAGTGACCAAGACGTGCGTGCCACAAATCAGATGATTCAACACAATTAACAGAAGGAGCAACATTATCATTAATAAAACTGCCAAAAACAGGCTCAACATTTATTAAAAACAATCCATCAGACAAGTAACCTTTGCCAAAAAATACACTTGTATGTGTAATAACTACTTTATTACATTTCAAGGAAAGTTCAAAACCATTCTTAACTAAACAACTTCCACTTATTATATTTCTACAAATGTCAGGAACATGATGCACTCTAGTGAGGGATATAACACGCCCAGAAGCAAACTTCAGGTCCACGTTTCCTATTCCAAGAACTTGAGCTGCACTCGCATTCCCCATCGTCACAGTCATTCCATGAGTCTGTTGATAAGATACAAACAGAGTAATATTAGTACAAATATGTACATTAGCTCCAGTATCAATCAACCATTCATGAGAAAAATAAGTGGAAAGTAGTACAAAGTTGTAGGTTACATACCCGTTGTCAGTTTCAGAAGCAACAGCCTCACTGACAACCATGTTAACCACAGGCCCACCAGTGGTTCCAAGCACAGTATTAGCTTGTGCTCCCATAACAGATTTCTTAGCTTTCTTAACTGGACAGTCCTTGCTCCAATGACCAACCTGTCCACAAGAAGAACATGGTTTGTTTGCCTTTGGTTTCTTAGCCTTGTTCTTGTCTTTATTAGACTTAGTGTTTTCCTTCTTAGTGACATTCTTTCTTTTCTGTCCAACAGTCACTACATTCACATTCGAACTCCCAGCATGTTCAACAGGCATCACATGTCCTGTTTGGACTTGTGTTGTTCCTGCACAGAGATGTCCAACATCAGGTTTGTCCAAGTAATCTCTCCTTTCTGTCTTTTCAGGGAGAGTGCAAACTCTTCCCAAGACTTTGGGAGCTTTTTAATTACTGACATAACCTGAAACTTCTCAGGAAGGTCCTACTGGACTCCTTCAAAGCATGAACCAACATCTCAAACTCATGCACCTACTCAGTCATGGATTTAGAATCCACCAATTTAAAGTCAAGGAACCTAGCCACAAAATACTTTTCCAACCCTTGCGAGTCAGTATTATGTGTCTGGTCAAGCTTCTCCCATAAGAGCTTAGCAGTGTAGGAGTCAGATGAATAAACATCGAATAGTGTGTTCGTTAAAGCTGCCAGAATTGCAGCCCTAGCCACCCCATCCTTCTCCTCCCACACAGCATAAGCCTTAACAGTTTCGGCTTTTTCCTTAACCACAACTGGTTTCTCATACTGCACCACTGGCCATAGACCCTTTACCGTTAGCCACAGTTTCATCTTTTTCTGCCAACGAGAAAAACCAACACCCCCACTGAATTTATCAGGCATTCCTGATAAATCAATAGGCTGTGGGAAACGGTACGTGGTCTAATCATTTGTAGATGCAATAACACCAGACCCAGAGCTAGTCACAACAACAGGAGTTTCAGTTTCGTTAACCATCTTGTTAATTAACAATATATAACACAAATAATCTCTTCAAGATTGTTGGGTATAATTAACTACAGCAACAATGAGGCAGTAATATATATTTTAAAACAAGAACAGGCAATTAACCAAATAACAAAACAAATCACGAAGGTAAAACAAAGTATAATCAGGGAATGTAATTAACGAGAAAAAACAAGAAAAAACTTATCTCTAACAGAAGCTTTAACAAGTACTGATTAGAGAAAGAATAGTTGAGTCGCCAAACACTTCGAGAGGACTTGACTGTTCTTGAAGAGATTATTGCCCCACTTACGCTGTGTTGGGTTGCAGCAATACCACTTCCAGGATAAAACATCACAGACCAATCCGTTCACAGATACGGCAATGATCAACAGCGACTAGCACCTCAGGTTGCCTGAGAATTATGTATATAGACTGTAGGTATTTTGAGAGCAGAAAAGAAGAATCACAAACAAGGGTTTTTTTTCCTTAACGTATGTATCTCTTCTAACGTTATATCTTTGATATATATAATACCCAAAATAAAACGTAACAGATATTCCTTAAAAGAAAAGTAAATATTCTGATTTAATTTCATTAACTGCAGCATCAGGATTTATTTCAGTTACAGTAGCATCAGGATTTGACCATCGTCAGGAACTGATGTCCATCAGGATTGGTCAACATCAGGATCTGATGTCCGTCAGGATCAGGATTCGGTACTCATCAGGATCTGATGTCCGTCAGGATTTGGCCCATGAGTATTTGATGTCTGACCAGGTCCATCAGGATTTAATCCAAGTACTGATCCAGTCCATCAGGATTTATCCAAATACTGATCCAATCAGTATTTCCTGTTGTAAACAAATAAATCTGAAATTAGTTAAAATAAATCAATATTCCAGGTAATAAAATTCCTCGCCCAGGTCGCCTCGCGTACGCGAGACGCCGAGACATTCGCCCAAATCGCCCTTCGACCCGAGTCGAGTCGAGTCGTGTCGTGGCGAGGCGGGCGGCGGCACGTGTGTGTGTGTGTGTGTGTGTGTGTGTGCGCGCGCAAGGCTCACCCTACTGTTCGCACTTATTCACGCAAGAGAACGTGGTCAACAAGTAATATATGGTAAATAGGATTCGTTCCCACAGAGACTCGAATTGTTCGTTATATTCACTTATACACCAGCTTATGATTTACACTCACTGCCAAGACAATCACAATTTTGGTTTTGATTAACTAATGATTAAATACTAACTATGAAAATTACGAGAAAATAACTTAACGATTAATTTATAATAAACAAACACGGGATTTCAATTTCATTAACCACTTCATCTAGAATCTTATGCCCTTTAACCTAGCATGTGATAGAGTTGATTACTGATTAGATGCACTAAACTGATACACACCAACTTTCGTTGTGCGTATACCATCCTACTGATCATCCACAATTGATAGAAGTCAAGTAGTCACCAAATATGCGTAGTTCCTATATGTCTATAGCAATTGAACACATACCGCTTAAAAATCAAGCATCCATAAAACCACATAGTCAGTGCAAGACGGTTAGAGTTACACTACAAATTAATACATGTTCTTCGTATGCAAAGACCTATGCTAGCATGAATTGTTCTAAACCCTAGATCCACTTTCGCATTCACCAGGATTGAACAAACAATTACAGGTGTTCGCGACTCACCTATAACGAATAAGCGTAATCATACTAGGAAATCAATACAATCAATCACATACCAAGGCATAAAAAACACTTAATTACTAGAATCCATAGAAAAATCCATTAAAATCCCATGATAACGAGTTAGCCCATAATCGACCTAATCGCCATAATGGGTTCAAGTGTAAACATGATTGAAAAAGATATACGATAAACCAAACAAGAATAGTAAAAGAGTATACGAAAACAACCGAGCATTCAACGCAATAGGAGATTACAAATATGAATTGAAAACTAGGAAACCCCCAAAAAGCTTGATGCTCTCCCAATGGTTCTTCTCTCTCTAAAAATCCACACTTCCAATAATACGCTACTCTCGATTGATAATTAGGGCTTTCCCCCAATAGTACATAATAAACTGGGCTTCCAAGACACAAGGCTGCATATCTCGTCCGAACCGGCCCTTTAGAACAAGCCCAACAGCAGAAAATTAATATTTCTCAGCCAGCCAGGGCGCGGGCGCGCTCTATACAGGCGCGGGTGCGCCTGGCCCCCCTGTCCAGAATCTTGATTTTGCTCCGTTCCTCTGTTGGTTGCTGCACAATGCTCCGATATGCTCCCTGATCGACATGCTATCTCAGCCCTCGACACTTCCAGCTCTAAACCATCCGAAACACGCAATTCCACCACCTTATTCCCCAAACGATACGCTGCACACTAAAAACAAGAAAACACATCAAAAGACACTAAACACTCGGGTACAAGCTGTCAATTTAAGCCGAAATGGAACGTATTTAGTGGACATAAAGTCCACTAACACCTATAACCATGCACTCCCACATGCCTTAGTAGTTGTGCACTACTCTTGCACATGGAGCTATATAAAGCCACCAACCTCTCATTACCAATGCTATGTGGGATACAAGTTATTTGAACTAAACAACCCACATAACCCATTTCAAACATCCTTCTTTCAACTTAATTTATTTATGGATTACACTAAGAAAATGTCTTAGATCCAAACATGAAAGTTTAAGTCCTCATTACAAGGAACAACCTCCACTTGTTTGTTTCCGGAAATTACATCAAGAACATATTATAAATATGCCTCAAACTTTCCATTTTCTAACACATGGAACAAAGACTGGCCTCTTTGTTTGAACATTGAACTTGTTTTCTTCTAGAGAGTTTGAATATTCAACACTCCACCTCAAACTCGACTTTCCATTCCGAATGATTTCCGAAACTCATAAATTTTTGTTACGGATAAGCTCTTCGTAAATATATCTGCAACCTGATCTTCAGTCCTGACTGCCTTCATGTCAATATCTCCTTTAAGTACCTTTTCCCGTAAGAAATGATAACGTACTTCGACATGTTTGGTCCTAGCATGAAAGACCGGATTCTCGACCAAACGAACTGCTGATAAATTGTCACAGTGTAATGGAACTCCATCTTCGGTTGGTTGGTTCAAGTCCTTCATGTGTTGAGTCAACCATGCACACTCTTGTGCTGCCATCGCTCCTGCTCTATATTCTGCTTCTGTGGAAACAGTAGGTTATCTCTTACTGCACCATGATATAGCTCCTGATCCAAGATTAAATACATATCCTGTAGTTGATCTCCTGGTGTCATGGTCTCCTGCATAATCAGCATCACAGTAGCCACTGACCTTGCTTTGTACTCCATTCTTGTACAAGAGTCCCCAATCAATTGTACCTTTAACATATCTCAAGATTCTTTTAACTGCTTCAAAGTGTGTCTTCCTTGGGTTTTGCATGAACCTGCTAACAACACCAATTGTGAAAGCTATGTCTGGTCTAAAAAGAGTTAGGTAGATAAGACTACCTACTATTTGCCTATACATTTTTGTATCCTTCAAGTCCTTTCCATCGTAGGCACGCAACTTTAAGTTAGGCTCCATTGGGGTAGAGATCGGCTTGCATTCAGCTTGCCCATACTTTTGAATGATATCTCTTGCATATTTTTGTTGGCCAAGAAATATACCAGCTTCTGTTCTTTCAACTTCCAATCCTAGGAAGTGCTTCAACTCACCAAGCTCCTTCATTTGAAATCGAACTGATAAGTTTTTCTTTGTTCGTTGAATCTCATCTTTGTCATCTCCTGTGATGATTAAATCATCTACATATACAAGGACAATTGATAATTTTCCCCCTTGAGATTTTACGAACAAGCTCGAATCTGCTGGGGCAATATGATAACCACTTTGTACTAGGAACTCAGCAATCTTCCCGTACCATGCTCTGGGTGCATGCTTCAAGCCATATAATGCCTTCTTCAACTTGCACACGTATTTTGGCTTTTCATGATTCACAAATCCTTGGGGTTGATCAATATAAATGTCACGTTCAAGTTCTCCAAGTAGAAAAGCATTCTTCATATCCATCTAACATAATTTCCATGACTTACTTGCGGCTAAGGCTAGTAAGACACGAACTGTAGTAATCTTTGCCACTGGACTGAATGTCTCGTCATAATCTATGCCATATTCCTGAGCAAACCCGTGAGCAACTAATCGAGCCTTGTATCTCTCGATCGTACCATCTGGGCGAATCTTTAACTTGTAAACCCATTTACAGGATATGGGTTTAACAGCTTCAGATTTTGGCACTAAATTCCATGTTTGATTTTGTTTAAGTGCCAAAATCTCTTCTTCCATGGCTTTTCTCCACTCTGGACTCTTTGATGCTTCATCAAAGTTAGTTGGCTCTTTGACCTCAGCATAGGCAGCATCTATATACTTTGGATTTGGCCGTCTATCTCTGTTAGACCTTCGCACTTGAGGTTGTGAAGGCTCTTGTTGTTGCTCTTCCGGTTGATTAGTCTGTACTTCATCTGGTGTTTCATGAACACCTGTTCTCCAAGGGCTTCTTGACTTGGATCGTACCTCTAATTGATCCGTCGGGGATTCTAGTTCCTCTGTAACATCATTATTTTGGGAGGAATCTAGCTACAACTTGATTTGTAACTTTCCTTGCAGCTCCTGTGAATCTGGTAACACCACTTTATTTGCCCACCATGAAGATGCCTCATCGAATACAGCATTTCGTGAGACATATATCTTATTTGTATTGGGATCACAACATCTCCAACCTTTCTTCTGTTTATCGTATCCCACAAAAATGCAGCGGATAGCTTTCTTATCAAACTTACTACGTTCTTCATCTGCAATAAACACATAACATACACAACCAAATACCTAAAATAATTGATCATTGGTTTTACATTGTGCACCTTCTGAAATGGTGAAACAAATTCCAACCTTGGTTGTGGTAACCTGTTAGTGATATAGACCACCGTCTTCATGGATTCTGCCCAAAACCTTGTATCAACATTCTTGGCATGTAGAAGACTTCTACACGTCTCTGCTAGATGGTGGTTCTTCCTCTCCGCTACTCCATTCTTTTGTGGAGTTTTTGCACAAGTGAGTTGTCTCCGGATGTTGAACTTCTTGAGGTAGTTGTTGAACTCATTTGAAGTGTATTCTCCTCCATTATTAGTGCGAAGGCACTTGATTTTTCTTTCGAGCTCGCGTTCTACTGTGTCCTTGAATTCCCTGAATTTTTCAAAAACCTCATCTTTATGTTTTAAGAATTATACCCACACATACCTCGAAAAATCATCAATGAAGGTTACCAAATATTGATAACCACGAGTTGATGGTTGTTTGATTTTTCCAAGAACATCTGAATGCACCAGCTCCAACGGCTCCTTTGCTCTACACTTTGACTCCTTGTACGACAATTGATGTGCCTTACCATATTGACATCCAACACATACAGTATCATGGCGAATCTCAATTTGTGAGAGTCCCTTCAACATTGACTTTTGCATCATAATCTTCAATTTGCTGTAGTTGATATGCCCGAGTCGTGCATGCCACAAGTCGCCTGTGTCACTCTTTCGGGCCTTGTCTACATAGGCCTCTTCGGCTGACATCACATAGATAGCCTTCATTTTCGGTCCTTCTATGAAAGGTGTACCTATGACTTTTAATTCTTTATACACATTCACATCATCTGGGGCGAATAGTACATAGTTACCTGAAGTTGTTAGTTGGGGTACTGACAGCAGGTTCTTCTTCATCCCTGGGACATGATAAACATTTTCGAGTTGTATACCTTCATGTCCATATTTTTGTGATAACTGCGACTTGCCAACATAGGATATTGGCAAATGTGTGTTATCTACTGTTACGATAACACGATCTCCTGTGTACTTGGTTATGCTCGACAATTTTGACTCATCTCCGGTCATATGATTGGAACAGCCTAAATCAACGATCCAATCATTCTTGTAGTCGATTGACTGCTCACATACAGCAGTAAGTGCATGTTCTTCTGTTGGGCCTTTCCCTCATGCATCAACAATATCTTTCTCTTCCACAAAAAAAGAAGTGTCGAAGTTCCAATCTTCTTCTCCAGTGACTTCGTTCTTAGAAGATGTTACGACATTTCCTTCAATTTTCTTGGACCAGCAATTTCTTGCGTAATGTCCCTTCTTGCCACAATTATAACATTCATCACTTTGATGATCTTTTTGTTGCCACCAGTTCTGACCACCATGATTATTTTGAGCTCCTCGAGCTCCCCCTGATTGGAAACCTCTATATTGATTTCCTCGAATGTCTCTTTCTTGACTATTGAATCTCCCGACACCACGTCCTTGTCCTCGACCTCTATCACGACCACGACCACGACCGCGTCCTCGACCGTCTCTCCTGTTGGTGAAAAGAGCCGTCTCTTCACGGATGGTTGGTTGACTAGACATGGGTTTGTCTAGTTCCTCTTCGTTAATTAGCAAATTCTCCAGATCTGCTATAGTTGGCTCGGTGGCCCAGCCCCGAGTTGCCATGATAATACTCTTGTACTCCGGCTTTAGTCCATGGATGATAATTCTTTTCATTCTGGTTGGTGTAATACCATTTTCTGGATCTAGTTTGGAAATCTCGTCACAAAGAGATTTTACCTTTGAGAAATATTGACTCACGGTCATATTTTGCTGGGAGATGGACAAAAGTTCATTTTCGAGCCTTTATAATTTTGCATCATTCTTCTTAGCGAAAACTCCTGTTAATATGTCCCACGCTTCTTTCGGCGTTTGAGCATCTTTGATTCGATGTAGAAATTCATCCTCCACAGCTACGGTTAAAGAATACATGGATTTGCCTGCCTTAACCTTCCATTTCTTTAGGACTCGGGGTGAGCTACTGGTCTTTGAGGTGTAGCCTCTGGTCGTGCCGGTGTTGAGGTTGAATCGACGGAAGTTATATCTATGCTTCTGGCCTCCCTTGGTGGTGTTGTATCACTGCCATTTACAACATCCCATAAATCCTGTCCAAGCAGGTAAAACTTTATACGGGTACTTCACGACCCTTAATTATTGTTGTTGAGTTTCTGAATAGAGTTTGTAAAATCTCCCATGATTTTTACAGTGAACAATGTCGTCTGTATGAACAGTGTCGTATGAACAGTACCGTATGAACAGTGCCTTTTGAACATGGAACAAAGACTAGCCTCCTTGTTTGAACATTGAACGTGTTTTCTTCTAGAGAGTTTGAATATTCAACATATATATTGACATGATTGTATAGTTTCCGTTAAAACATGTTTGTTATAATGTCCCAATTTTGTTTTACAGAAAATTTGATTTAATTATTCAGATAAACACTCAAAATAAAATATTTCGTGGCATATAAATGTGTTGGATATAGTATAATACATTTACACCAATTTGTACAAATTTATGCCACAAGTAGAAAACATCTAATAATTTGTTATTATAATAAATTTGGGTAAGAGAACCTAAAATTTAAATAATAAGGGGGGTTTTCTGTTTAATTCTCCTTAGTGTTTTTCATCACTATAAATAAAATTTTGGAGTGATATTTTTTAATATTTTATCCTCATTTTTTTGTCATTCTTTCATAAGGAATCTAGTTAATACATAAGAGGGAGAAATAAAGTTCTTTTGATGTCTTTCTCTTTCAAGGTATATTTAAGAATGCAATCATAAAATAAATGAGTTGTACACGAATGACATATTTATTCATATTCTAGTTATAATTTTGACAACTCAAGAAACCTGTTATTTACCCATGTAATGTTTCACAATAAAGATGTTGTCCAATCAGTATATAAAAAACTAATTGCATAATTTAAAATTTTATCTTTTTAGGCAAATAATTTTAACTATCTCATAGTATATAATGTGATTGATCGATCATAATATTTTGTGTATGTGCATGCTATGCAATATACTATTTTCTAAGATATTTGTTAACTTGACTGTATTTTTAATCCTTTTTACAATTTAATTTTAATTTTTTAATATTCTTTCCAACCAAAATTTCTTTATGTGTATTATACGACTTTTAATCGATGTACATATGATATGAACTGATTCCTATAAATTGTATTATTATATATTATATGATCTTTTTTCAAGGAAGAGTATCTTTCTCAACTTATCTACAAGATTCATTTTTTTTTAACTTTTGTACTATATGACATTTTTAAGGATCTCATCTTTTAATTATATATTGTTATGTAAAAATGTTAGGCCGAATACACAATTAATAATCAACTTTGTATGAGAGTTTAACAAGTAAAAGCGTTTATGCACTTAAAAACTTCTTGTATTTCGAACCCTCTTCGTGATGTAAAATATCACAAAGAGCTGCTAGGTTACAATAAAGATAATTCGTTGAACGATACCCTTCTAGGGTTAACCTAACTGTATTTATATAACATACAGCTACGATACAATCTCTAATTGATATTCCTAATAATCAGCTATACAATGATATCAATTACAGATTGTCACACGTCTCCTATGTCAACTCGATCTCTTTGATAGCTATCCAATCTTCAAAGATATCGCTTCCATAATAAATCTTCAATCACTGTTGACCAGTAGACGCTTCCTCCAGACAGAGTTTGACAAACTCTGTCGAGCTTCTATCTGTCAGAGTTTACACTAAACTCTGACTGCTTCCAGCTAAACTCTGATAATTTACTGTAACACTTAAACACTGATTAAAACACATCAATTATATTTAACAATCTCCCCCAACTTGTTCATTAGCAAAAATGCACAAGTTAATGACAATAATTGATGATGTCAAAACAAATAGACAAATACAGTGTTTACACAAATTCAGAGTTTAAGCTTCAAATTAACAAAAACTACAGAGAATAAGAAAAATCCTTACAGAGCTTAATCTCTTATCATTTCAAGATCTGGCATGGCTCTGAGATAATCTATCAGCAATCTTCTTTCTGCATTTTCAAGCTCAATCTTCATAGCTTCTTTAATTTCTCTGAGCTGAGGATCACTTTCATCTGTCTGATAAATAGCAGCCCTAAGATCATAAATCTTGTTCCTTCTCATCTCATTTCCCAGTCTGATAAATCTGACTTTTTCCGACTGTGAATTGAAATCAAGTACTGTGATTCCCAAATCAGTCTTTAACTTTACAGTACCTTTCTTCATTTCAATGAGATTGCCTTTGTAATCCCTGTACTTAGGAATATATCTGCTATTATATTTCTCTCCTCTGATTGCCAGATTCTGAGTCATTCTCTTTCTGAGCACATTAGCAACTGATTGAGTCCTTCGACTATTCACCTTGAGAAGATATAGAACATACTCTAGTTCTTCCCAACATTTCAAGCCAATATCATCCTCACCAACTTTAAATACTATCCCATCAGCCATGAAGTACAAAAGAAAATCCTTGTCTAAACTCTTCTAATGAACTAACTGTACTGATTCCAGTCTGTCCAAACTCTCTTGAGGAACACCACGACCTGGAACAGCCAGTGAAGAAGGATCTCTAGGACCAGTATATTGCCTTTTGTCTCTGTGTGAACCTAGTCCACCCTTATTATTACCAACTTTGCCAGATAAAGCTTTTCCATCAGAAACATTCATAGAAACTCCAGATAATACATTTGGATCATGAATTGTTCCTTTACCAAAAACCGATTTCAACTGAGAAGAGTGTAAAGGTGTGATCATTGCTTGTGATGCAACAGAAGTTGTAGCTTTCTTCTGTGAACTTTCACCTTCAATGCCTTTTAGCTTGAGTTTAGCCTCTGCTGCAATTTCTTCCTTTGAAAACCGAGATCTTTGACTAACATCAGCCCTTTCTCTGATCACAACACCTTTAACAACAGGTCAAGGAGATTTTCCTCTTTTTACCTTACCAGACTTTAAAGCTTTAAGATGTTCTTCTTGTAAACTCTTTTCTTCAGCTTCAATGTCCTCAATCGTAACTCCTTCCTCATTCTCTTCAATAAACAGCTTAGCAGCCAATTCTTCATCAGTTTGTGGATTAGAAGGTAACAGCAAACTCTTGGTCTTTGAAGTACCTTGAGTATCAGTATTTCTTCCAACAGACTGTGATTTAGATGACTTGCTAGTTCTCAGAGTTTGAACCTCTTCAGCCTTGTTCTTTCCTTTACTACTTGCCCCTCCATCTCCAGCACTATCCCTTCTGACAACTCTCTCCCCCTTTTTGACATCATCGGGCATAAGAATAAATGTTATTAACTCCAGGGAAGTAGCAATAGAATCAATTTTAGCAGATAAGTCAGACTGAATCTCTTCAACTTTACTCAACCTGGCAAAGAGATTGTCATGAGATTTAGAGAATTTTGTAGTCACTAGTTTTGAATCTCTTTCCATTTTCATCTCTCTAGCTACAACCTCATTTCGCAAAGCAGTGATTGCCAATGTAGTATCATCAAATCTTCTATCCAGAGTTTTGACTTGAACTATAGTTGCCTTCAAGCAAGAAAGAATCTCTGGATTGGAGATAGTATCAGCATTTTTCTTAACAAAATCAGCTGCTCTTCCTCGTGGAAAAATACAATCCTCTTTGTACCATTCAGCAGCATTCTTTGCAAATTGTGCACTCTCAACTTCATGAGAAGTACAAGGTTGAGGAAAAGGTGTATGTTTATTGTCAGTTTGTACTGGTGCACTCAGAGAAGCATCAGAGTTTGCACTACTTTCACCTTTAGATTCAACACTTGTAGCTTTAGCAGGTTCATCTTCAGCCATAGGTTTAGCAATTTCTTCTGTAGGCTTGTCAAGATTTTCTCCATGTTGCTCAGGCTCAGCAACAGGCATAGACTGAGAAGGGACCTTGGTTGCCTGATCAATTTCTTCTCCTCCTTCATCAGTTTGGTGAGCATCAGATATTAACTCAGTATGGGATGCCACAGCTTCAGAAAGAACAACCGTAGGTTGATCAGCTACACCAATATCAGAGATAGGATCAGAGAATTGTATAAATGAATCAAGAATATCATTTATCGAAGAGAGGCCATCTCTAGCATCCTCTTCTGCAGGCATTTTGTCCTCTGCAGGCATTTCATCCTCTGCAGGTATTTCAGCCTCTGCAGGTATTTTATCCTCTGCAGGTATTTCAGCCTCTGCAGGTATTTTATCCTTCTCAACCTCAACAGGAGGTGTTTGCTGTGAAACGACCTCTGGAGCTTCAATATTTTCATCCACAGAATCAGAGAATACTAGTTTTCTTCGTTTTGCTAGAGGTACATTATCTGAATCCTCTTCACTAGATGGTGACTTAGGCATTTTTGCCCGTATTTTCATTCTTTTCACCCTTCTAGTATAAACAGCTTCAGGAGATTTCCGTTTTGATTTTCTTTGTGTCTCTTTCGCCTGCTTTAGACTTGCATGTCGTTCAGTAATTGCCTTCTTAACTCTTTGTGCTTTAGACTGTGATTCTGGTGGAGATTGTGACGAATCAGAGTTTGTTTGTGGAGTGGGTGAAGGTTGTTTTGTAGGTGCTGAGTGAGCAGGTGATTCAGTGTTTGGTTCTGGTTGAGGTTCAGGGTGTGGTTCAGGTTGTGGTTCAGGTTGTTGTTGTGGTTGTGGTTGTGGTTCATGTTGCTGTTGTTGTTGTTCAGGTTCAGGTTGTTGTGGTTCTTGTGGTTGATTGAGAAAATTTCGCAGAGCAAGTGGCATGACAAAAGCAGGGAGATTTGCTTTACCAACATCCTTGTTAGTCATATCAGAGAATATTCTCTTATTGACTCTAAAAGGATCAATTTTATCAGTATCATCAATTTCGAGACCAGGTACACAAGCATTGAACAGCATTTGACAAAAACGAGCATAATAAACAGTAGTAGATTCTGACAGTTTATCACCTAAGCTCATCAGAACATGTCGACCAAAATCAAAATTAGTACCATAGAGTAGAGAATAGCCGATTTGGAGACTGTCTATTGGAATGGCATCCCAGTTGGTGACTTTCTTCTGGAACGTCCTTGTAATGCAATCAAAGAAGAAGTTCCATTCCTTTCTGAGATTTGGTCTCTTTATACCGCCAAGCTTGTCAAGAGATTCCATGTAACCTATCTCTTGTAGCATCTCTCTCAAATAAGTTTCATTAACTAGAGTATAAGAAGTATGTGTGTCAAACCCCATTGTATCTCGTACAGTCTATGGAGTAATCACATAATCTTGGTCTTCGTAAGTGAAGATAATGTTAGGAGTTCCATTCTCTCCTCCATCCACATAAACTGAATTCTGCCAGAATGCAGCAATTTGAGACGCAGAGAGAGTAGCAGGTCTAACCAGAGCTTGTCCAATCTCTGAATCCCTCAAGAAGTTCTGCATGAGATGAAACGATTCTGGAACGCGTTGATGATAGAGTGGAGCTTCATAGTTGTTAGGAACAAACCGTAAACCAAGAGCAGTGAATGCTTTAGACGCCATTGAGTTAAGAAATTTGCAAGAATTTCCAAGAGAAATGTATGTAGAAAAGGTATTTGCGTGAATGCCCAAGTGAAAAATAGGAGAACTGTGAGATGTTAGAATAAAACACAATCGTTTGGACACAAAAGTGATTAAAGTAATTAAAAACCCAATCTCTTATGTAATAAACACTCAATCAGTTCCTAGATTAATGTGTAGTGGGACACGATAATGAGTAAGTGGGACACATTAAAGGGCGAGTGGGTCACGTGCGCTTATTTTTAAGAAGAGTATATTAAAAATTAAAACATTAAAATATTTGATTTAAACAAAAATCAAATAATACTCTCTTAAAATATCTGGACCCAAGTAAAACCAGAATTTGAAGCGTTTACCTGTTGCCTTTAATAACCAGAATACGAAGCGTTTAAGAACTTCGTTCTTACCCATCTCTATTTAAGGCCTAGAGACTTGCTCAGATTAGTTCATTAAACCTTTAACCTTTCAGTCTCCCCTGTAAAATCACAAACCCTTCAAACCAAATACTCTGAAAAACATCTTCAGCTATACGCATGAAGAATTTGAAGCGTTTGAGTGGGAAAGGCAGCTTGAGACGCTGTGGCTGCAAATGGATGCTGGTCTGGAAGAGCTCGAGAAAGAGAAACCTGCAAGGGTGATCGACATCGATGCTGCCCTCCAAGAAACATTGGCATGGCTCTCCTCGAAGGCATCCTCATCCAACACCACCAACCATTGTTAATGAATATGTCAGCAAAAATAACCTTATCCCTTCAACTTCCACCCAAATAAAGTGGCAAAGATGGGATCTGGGAATTTTTGCTAACAATGGAGCGGTTTGGACTGACCTTTTACTTTCCTGTTGAATAGATTAGCAGATAGAGAGAACAAAAAGATGTAATATTTGCTTGTAATCTCTTTCTTATTATCAATGAAAAATTATGTTTCTCTAATCTTATTCATTGTGTACTGCAACTGTTATTTATGTTTTATGAACTGTTCTTTAAGAAAATTAATCATGGTGAGAATATGAAAACTAATTATAGTAATCATATAAAGAACACATTTATCAACAATCCACTGATTAACAGTTGTCAAAAACCCTATTTACTCCAAGATTTTCAAATTGTCCAAGTGAAAATTTACCTTAGAGTACAAATCACGAATCAACAGCGTTTGTCAATTCTCCAACTTTATCACCGAAACCCTTTCATAAATTGCACAGTTGTGAATATATGTGTGTGTAAAGCAGAGTTTACTAAGTCAATTTTTAGAGCATCTAATTTTTCATAAAATCCATAAAGTAAATCAATAAACACTGGATGCACAAACTGTCATAGTAAACACTGACTGTATGATGAAAGCTAAACTCTGAAGTAATCAAACTATATACAGTAACTTTTATTTTATACCCCCTTTATGTACATTTTTTTTTATTTTTATTTTCATCATTTTTTTTTCATTTTTTTTTTATTTTTCATTCCAGTAATCAGAGGTTGGAACCAGTCACCAAAAATTCAAAAATTTTAGCCCTTATCATTTTGATAAGTTCCTGGGTCATCCTAGTATTTAACTAGTCACCAAAAATCAGAGAATTTTAGCACATATTATATACCAATAGGTTCCTGGGTCATCCTAGTATCCAACATAATCTCAAAGGAGTATAACAACCTATATACATTTTCTTTGGGGTATTGCAGTAAGCATTTTATTCTATCGGAGTATAACTAACAGAGTTTAGAGTTCATCAACATCAGTAGTTTTTCATGTAAGGTAATGCACACAGTATTTATAGACTCAGAGTTTAGGACAAAATAAACTAAGAGATGCTATAAATATGAGCCAGTATCATGCTGTGTTAACTTTTTGCACAATCTAAAATTAGATCACAATAACTCAGAAAGATTCATGATTAATTGCTGAGAATCATGCTTCATACATATTTCTTCATTGGTGTTTTTCACTCAGACAAAAATCAATTCAAAGTTCACAGAGTTTATCAAACTTATTAACAGTGTATGACATACAGACATGCTGACAGAGTTTAGAGACTGTATAACAGAGTTTAATCAACAGAGTTCACTTAGCACTTAACCAATCAGGAAATATGATTAATACATCACATAAGTAAAGTTTGAATCTAACCAACATTCCTAGTCAGAACCAGAGACCATTCCTAGTTCATTGACCAGTCTTGTAAATGTAGCTTCACTCAATGGTTTAGTGAAGATATCTGCAAGCTGTTGTTCTGTAGATACAAAATGTAGTTCAATATTTCCTTCTTCCACATGTTCTCTGATGAAGTGGTACCTTATGCTGATGTGCTTGGTCATTGAATGCTGTACTGGATTTCCTGTCATAGCAAAAACACTTTGATTATCACAGTAAATAGGGATATTACTGTACCTCAATCCATAATCCAGCAGTTGATTCTTCATCCATAAGATCTGTGCACAACAGCTACCAGCTGCAATATACTCTGCTTCTGCTGTAGATGTGGAGATTGATTTCTGTTTCTTGCTGTACCAGGAAACAAGTCTGTCACCAAGAAATTTACAACTTCCACTAGTGCTCTTTCTGTCTACCTTGCAGCCTGCAAAGTCTGCATCAGAATACCCAAGTAGCTTGAAATCTGATTCTCTGGGGTACCACAGACCTAATGATATGGTGCCCTTGAGATACTTGAAGATTCTTTTCACAACTGTCAGATGTGGCTCTCTAGGATCTGCCTGAAACCTTGCACAAAGACAGGTTGCATACATGATATCAGGCCTACTAGCTGTCAAGTATAGAAGAGATCCTATCATGCCCCTGTAGTTTGTCATATTCACTGAAACTCCTATGTCTTTGTCCAATTTAGTTGTTGTTGCCATGGGAGTTGATGCAGATGAACAGTCAAGCATACCAAATTTCTTGAGAAGATTTCTGGTATATTTTTCTAGATTAATGAAAATTCCATCATCTGTTTGTTTCACCTGTAGGCCTAGAAAGTAACTAAGCTCTCCCATCATGCTCATTTGATATCTGGACTACATGAGCTTGGCAAACTTCTTACAGAGTTTATCATTAGTAGACCCAAAGATGATGTCATCAACATAAATTTGAACTAAAAGGAGGTCACTTCCTTGATTGAAATAAAACAGAGTTTTGTCAATTGTTCCTCTGTTGAATCCACTTTCTAGAAGAAACTGAGCAAGTGTCTCATACCATGCTCTTGGTGCCTGCTTAAGTCCATATAGTGCCTTATCTAGCCTGTAGACATAATCTGGATATTTGGGGTCCAGAAATCCTGGTGGTTGTTCAACAAACACTTCTTCTTCAAGCTTTCCATTCAGAAAAGCACTTTTCACATCAATCTGGAACACTTTGAATTTCTTGTGAGAGGCATATGCTAGAAAAATTCTGATTGCCTCCAATCTTGCAACTGGAGCAAATGTTTCATCATAGTCTATTCCTTCCTGCTGTGAATAGCCTTTTGCTACCAGTCTAGCCTTGTTCCTTGTGATAACACCTTCACTGTCAGTCTTGTTTCTGAAAACCCATTTAGTACCAACAATAGATCTGTTCTTTGGCCTTGGTACAAGGGTCCAAACTTCATTCCTTTCAAATTCATTCAACTCTTCCTGCATTGCTGTTATCCAGTCTGAATCTTGAAGAGCTTCTTCCACTTTCTTTGGTTCATTTTTAGACAAGAATGCATGAAACAGACATTCACTTGCAGTAGCACTTCTTGTCTTTACTTTTGCATCTGGATCACCAATTATCAAATCAGGTGTATGTGATTTAGTCCATTTCCTAGCATAAGGCAAATGACTTCTATCAGCATGTGATCCTCCCCCTTGATCCATGCTCTCCTGATTTTGTTGTGATCTGTCTTCGTTTTCTGAGACTCCCCCTGAACTTGACTGCCCAGAGTCAGAATTTGAATTTTCAGAGTTTGAAGCATCAGAGTTTGATCCAGATTTTTCAGTTGACTCAGTATCAGTGTTTGAGTCTTCATCTTGATCATGCTCCCCCTGAACTGGTTCTCCCCTTTGTTGTGACTGAGAAGTTTCTCCAGTGTTTACCAGTAGAGGTTCAGAATTTGTTTCAACAGAGTCTGTTAGAATTGTTTCATCAGAGTTTCCTTTATCAGAGTTTAAATCTTCATTTTCAAAATTCAGTTGATCATATTCATCTTTGTCTTCAAGTCCAGTTATCTTCTTATCATCAAAAGAAACATGTATAGATTCCATGATCACTTTAGTTCTCATATTGTAAACTCTGAATGCCTTTGTTGACAGTGGATAGCCAACAAAAATTCCTTCATCTGCCTTTAGCTCAAACTTGGTCAACTGTTCTGGATGAGTCTTCAAAACAAAACATTTGCACCCGAAAATGTGAAAGTATTTCAGGTTAGGCTTCTTTTTCTTCACCATCTCATATGGTGTCTTTCCATGCTTATTGATCAGTGTTGCATTTTGAGTAAAACAAGCAGTTTGAACAGCTTCTGCCCAGAAATAAGTTGGCAATTTTGCTTCATCAAGCATAGTTCTGGCAGCTTCAACTAAGGTTCTATTTTTCCTTTCAACTACACCATTTTGTTGTGGTGTACCAGGTGCTGAAAATTCTTGTTTCACTCCATTGTCCTTGCAGAATTCTTCCATTGTTGCATTTCTGAACTCAGTTCCATTATCACTTCTGATGATTCTGACTTTGTTGCTTGATCCTTTGTCCAGAAGCTTCACATGCTCCATCAGAGTTAATGCAGTTTCATCCTTCTTTGCTAGAAAATACACCCAAGTGAATCTAGTGTATTCATCAACAATGACTAAAGCATATTTCTTCCTTGCAATAGACATAACATTTACTGGACCAAAGAGATCAACATGCAGAAGATAATAGGGATCAGTGATAGAAAATTCTGTCTTGCTCTTGAAAGATGACTTCCTTTGTTTAGCCTTCTGACATGAGTCACACAGGCCATCAACATTTAACAGAGCCTTTGGGAGTCCTCTTACAAGATCCTTTCTGATCAATTCATTGATGTTGTTCAAGTTCAAATGTGAGAGTTTCTTGTGCCACTTCCAACTCTCTTCATTAGACATTCTTGTAGACAGACAAACAGCTTTTCCAACAGAGTCTATCAAAAGCTTGATTTCATAAATGTTGTTTTGCCTGTGACCAACTAGAACAACCTTTCCTGTAGATTTGCTGATAACTTCACAATATTCAGGTTGAAAATCTACATGATATCCCTTGTCACAGATTTGACTCACAGATAACAAGTCATGCTTGAGTCCTGGGACATGAGCTACATTGTTGATGATGACATTACCAAGATTAATATTGCCATATCCCAATGTTCTTCCTACATTGCCATCACCATAGGAAACTTTTGGGCCAACCTTCTCCTCATATTCTGATAGCAGGGCTTTATTTCCAGTCATGTGTCCTGAACATCCACTGTCCACGACTAGGGTTGCCTCCCTGTTACCCTGCAATCACAAACAATTACTGAGGATTAGTTTTAAGGATCCAGACTTGCTTGGATCCTTTGGCATTCTTAACTTTGTTAGCTTTTGCAGCGGAATTAACATTATCAGAGTTTGAGCTAACAGTATCAGTGTTTACACTTGCAGTATCAACTTTAACCCATTTCAGATTGGGTTTCAGTTCATAGTAATTATGATAGATAGCATGATATTCTCTGCAAGTATAAATGGAATGCCAGGTGCTTCCACAGTGTTTGCATAAAGTCTGTGGCTTAGTTCTAGCAAAATCCTTCTTTACCTCAAACTTTGTAGGTAAAGAATTTTTATTTTTATTTTTCTTGCAGAAATTTGCAAGATGCTTAGTACTACCACAGTTATGACATGTCTTTCTTGGAGCATAACTAGCAAGCATTGGTTTATTTCCTGAAGTGATGCCTACTTTTCCATTTCTGTTCTTGTTTGACACTTTCTGTTTCTCAACAGATTTTAACTCCTTCAGTTTATGTTTGAGTTGTTTATCTGTCATTGAACCAATATTAACCTGTTTAACACTAGTTTTACTAGTTTACTTTTGACAGCTTCCTTTTCATTTTCAGACAAAAATTTACTGGTTCCATGAACAAAATGAGTTCTGACTTTAACTTGATTTTGAAATCTAAGTTCATCTCCCTCATTATAACCTAGACCAACAGTGTCTGTTTGAAAAATCTGTTGAGTGTCCTTTCCAGAATTAGTCCAAGTCCTAATTTTATTATTTGCTTCCTCCAACTCTGACTCTAGTTGTTTATACTTCTGAAGCAAATTCTTTTCTTTGCAAACAGCATCATCTCTCTCTTTCTGAACTTGTTGCATGTTTTCAAGTTTCTCTTCAACAAGTTTATTTCTTACCTTAAGTTCAGAATTTTCAGCTTTTATCCTCTCATTTTCTAAAGTCTGATCCCTATAACTTATATGCAATGACTTAAGATAAATTCTTAATTGAGCAATGTCATCAATATTATAAGCATAGGTAGTTAGAGGTACCTGATTTTCAGAGGATTCTGATTCAGTAGTAGCCATGAGAGCATAGTTCACTTCTTCATCAGAATCTGAAGTATCTGCCCAATCTCTGCCTTTAGTGTAGAGTACCTTTCCAGTTTTACCCTTCTTGCACTCAGGAGCATAGTGACCCATCTCCTTACACTTGTAGCATTGAATTTCAGACTTATCCTTCTTCCCTTTAGAATCTCTCTTATCAGACTTCCTGTAGCTTTTCCTGTCTTCATTTGAATCCCTAGAAAACCTTTTTCCTTTCTTGAAATTCTTGAAGCCCATTTTCTTGAAAGTCTTCACCATCAACACAGCCATTTTCCTCATTTCTTCTTCATCATCCTCAGAGTCAGATGATTCAGAAGAGTTTGAATCATAATCAGAGTTTGGTGATTCACTTTCTGAATGTATGACCAAAGCTTTTCCTTTCATTTTCCTTCTTGTTGCCTCTTTCTTCTGAGGCTTCTCTTCAACATTAAGAGCAACAGACTTTCCTTTCCTGCTTGATCTTCTGTTTCTCTGCTCCATTTCCAATTCATGAGTTTTGAGCAGTCCATAGATTTCATCAATCTCTGTTTCAGCAAGATCATAGTTGTCTCTAATAGTGGTTGTTTTCACATCCCACTTTTCAGGTAGAGAAAGAAGAAACTTGAGATTCGAGTCTTCTAGATCATACTCTTTGTTGACCAATGACAGATCATTAATCAGTTTACAGAATCTATCAAATGTTTCTGTCATGGTCTCTTCAGGTTTAGCCTCAAAATGCTCATACTCTTGTGTGAGTATGTTTCTCCTATTCTTCTTAATAGCCGCAGTTCCTTGACACCTGACTTCAAGAGCATCTCATATCTCTTTTGCAGTGGTGCAGTTAATGACTTTGTTAGACATAACATTGTCTAAAGCACTATGCAGTAAATGCCTAACTTTTGCATCCTTAGCAATTGATGATAGATCTTCAGGAGTCATGTCCTTCTTTTCCTTTGGAACCATTTTTGCTTCTTCACCAGCAACTGCAACAGATAGCTTTGTAGGATTGTGAGGACCTTCATAAATCCTGTCAAGATATTCTGGATCTGTAGCCTCCAGAAACATAGTCATCTTGACCTTCCACATAGCATACTCTAATGGCCTCAGAATAGGAACCCTGATTGGTTCATAATGACTCACAGTAGTAGGAGCCTTTTCAGAAACAGTAGGTGTTGGTGGAGGAATTGCTGCCATGATTATTGTTGTGTTTGGATCTTAACCTGTAATAAAGTAACAGATTGGCTCTGATACCACTTGTTAGGCCGAATACACAATTAATAATCAACTTTGTATGAGAGTTTAACAAGTAAAAGCGTTTATGCACTTAAAAACTTCTTGTATTTCGAACCCTCTTCGTGATGTAAAATATCACAAAGAGCTGCTAGGTTACAATAAAGATAATTCGTTGAACGATACCCTTCTAGGGTTAACCTAACTGTATTTATATAACATACAGCTACGATACAATCTCTAATTGATATTCCTAATAATCAGCTATACAATGATATCAATTACAGATTGTCACACGTCTCCTATGTCAACTCGATCTCTTTGATAGCTATCCAATCTTCAAAGATATCGCTTCCATAATAATCTTCAATCACTGTTGACCAGTAGACGCTTCCTCCAGACAGAGTTTGACAAACTCTGTCGAGCTTCTATCTGTCAGAGTTTACACTAAACTCTGACTGCTTCCAGCTAAACTCTGATAATTCACTGTAACACTTAAACACTGATTAAAACACATCAATTATATTTAACAAAAAATATAAAATATATTATAGTTAATATTGTATGTAAGAAATGTTTAATTAATTGAAAATAAATCAATTTACATTGCGTGATATTATTATCAAATTTTTAAATTACTTGTATATATAATCACGTACCATGTTTTGTAAACTAAAATAAAATATTTTAAAAGTAATGTGAATTACAATTATCTTTTGCTCAAAACATAAAGTAGCACTAAAAATAGAATAAATAAGAGGTCAAATTTATCTAAAAAAATTAAACTAAAAACCAAAAATATATGTAGTACAATGATCGGAAGGATGAATTGTTTGGACGAGGTTAATGATTCAATTCACAACAAAAATAAACTAACTCATTTAAAATAAGAGCGTTGAATTAAATTTTAAAATTAGTGTATATAATTACGTACCATATTTTGAAAAGTAAAATTTCAAATTTTGAAACTAATATTTGTCATTACTATTTTTACTCATAAATTAAAATAATAGTAAAAACAGGATAATATAGAGATCGAACTTATGTAAAAAGAGTTTTAACTCCATACCAAAAAACATAATGTAGCATAATGGTTTTGAGGAAGAAATATATGGAGGAGGTCGTGGGTTCAATTCCCCACAAACACAAAATAACTTATTTTTTCTCTTCAAATAAGGGAGTGGCAAATCAATGTATTTTTGTAATATATAAGGGCAAACTCGTAATTTCACAAGGAGTTTATTAGCTCAAAATGCCCCAATGTGTACCATAGTGAAACCTAAAATATAATATTTTTAAAATAATGTGAAACTATTTTTACTCAAAAATTAAAATAATAATACAAATAAGATAATGGAGAGGTCGGGTTTATGTAAAAGGTTTTTTAACTCAAAACAATAAAGTCCATGTACCACAATGGTTAGTAGGATAACTTGTGTTAGGGAGGTTCTAGGTTCAAATCACCACGAAAACAAATTAATTTTTTTTCATTTAAATAAGAGAGCGGCATTTCATGTAATTTTATAACTTGTAAGGGTATAACTGTAATTTCATAGGGGGTTAATTGGCTCAATACCCCTAAATTATCCATGTGTTGCTCTATTATATATAGTACTAGCACTAAAGCCCGTGCGAGGCACGGGCCTTCATTTTAATTCATAAATCAATACATTATATTTGTTACAACAATTGTGACATAAATTTTAATGTGTTTGGCTACCGAATTTTAATAATCAAGTAATTTTACAGCAACCCTGCACCATGTAGGAGAACTCTTTTGTATATTATTGCATATTGTTGAGTATTGAATACAGTAAAAGAATACAGAGGGGGGTGAATGGATTCTTGAACTTTTCTTTGTTCTTGAATCTTTGCAACAAGATATGTGTTGAGTATGTGAGATATATAAGTGCAGATAACAAATACAAACACAACACAATATCACTTTAATCTAATATTTTATTAGATAAAGATTTTCCTACAATCAGTGAATACAAATGATAGTATTCTCAGCTTCGTTTTTCTTAGAGAGATATTTCTTCTGATCTTATCTCTAAAAACTTCTTTGTAGGCTTTCCAATGTGCTTTATAGTACATAGTCAAATAAAGCGTCTTGGCTTGTTGCAGGTTTCTGACTTGTACAATTCTTCAGTATTTTGTCTCCAAGAATGTATTCGAGAAGTGGCTAAGTGATTGATTCGAGAACTCGAATTGACTTAATCGATAACTCTGAGTTCTCGAATAGTGTTATATTGACATATCGAATCACTTCTCGAATAGCTCTTTTCTCTGGGACTCCTTGAGATATCTAATAGAGCATTTTGACATATCGAATCCCTGAGATGTCGAATAGCTTCTTTAGTCCTTGAGATATCGAACAGTGTATTCAGAGATATCAAATAGTGTCTTCTGAGATATCGAATCTCTGACTTCTCGAATGCTAGACTTCTCGAATAGACAAATGTACTTCTCGAATTGGTACTTAGTCAAATTCTTCATTTCTTCAAATCCCAACTGTGATTATTTGGCAGTCTTTATCTCCTTGCTTGAGGCATGAACCTTGGAACTTCTTTCAAGCATTATTCTTGACTTTATAAGTACAGTAACACAACTAGAATTTGATGCCTATTACAAGTACAGAACAAATAGAAACTCTACAACTAGAGGTTCCCTCAGTTAAGAGGTCATGTAGGTAATACTTAGGCTTGTTATTATATGTATTCAGGCATGCCTCTGTGACTAACAATCTCCCCCAAATTGTGAGTAAGACCCTTAGTCACAATTTCATGTCTGATAACAAGCCTAACATACATAAAGATAAAACTTGACAGTACATGTATGAATTTTGATTAGCAATGTAGATAGAACTATAGGGTGAGTAATCTTACAGCCTATGATGAAGTACTATCCATTGTCATTTGTTTCCCTTTCCATAGCTTTGGCTTGCAAATCATCATATGCTTTTTGTCTTCTTTCTTTCTCCTTCCTTGTATTCTCATCCATAGCTTTTATTATTTCTGCCATAGCATCCAATTCTTCAAGCAAAATTGAGTCTTTGAAATCTTCAAGTACTGGTTTCAGAATGTTTGCAGGATAGTGGTTGAGTAGATTCATTCTGATGTGGACCTGATCCCCATTTCTCCTCCTATACTTCACCACATAGGGGTTAAACTGAACTCTACACAATCCCTTTGCCCTTAGCTTTTTTGCTTCAATCTCCAGTCTCTCAATTTCTTTCTCCCTTGCTAGCCATTTCTCAAGACACTCTTTTCTGATTCTCTCCTCATGATCTCTCTTCATCTTCACAAAATCAATTAGCTCCAGCTTCCATACTCTTTCCACTTTATCTTTTGAGCTCAACAATGCAATGATTCTTTCTATGTCATGTAGCTTGCCCCAGTGTTGACATCCTCCTTGTTTGAATTTCTCCTCCCTTCCATCAGTATATTTGATCTCAAGGCAGTTATCAACAATGGCAACATGGTAGATTCTTTGAGCTTGTAAGAATTGCAGTTGGTCTTCATCAAAGTCTTCATCTAGTGGTTGGAGTTTTAAGCCTGGATAGATTGTCAGAGTCCTTGATTTGGATAGCTTTGGTTTCCTTGCAGCTTATTTGAATTTGATCCTTTTTACATGGTTGCCTGGCAGTAGCATGTGACCTTTGTTCGTGGACCATTGTAGTATTCCATTAGCAGTTTGCTTTTTGAAATATACAGATGGTTTCTTGACTTGAATCTTCTTCTCTTCTTGAGGTGGTAAAATAGTTGCAGGAGCCAAGGGATTAGATTTTGGTAGGTCATTACTAACAGCATCCACCCTAGACTTAGAGTCTTGTGTTGTGGTGAGATTACTGCTAGAAATGCCTAAGGCTTGCTGTTTTCCATTCTTCCTCTCATAGACTTTGCCTTGGTCATCATCCTTCTTATCCTTGCTGTCTTTCTTCTTCTTCTTATCCTCATCCCCCTTATCACTCCTGTGATGACTTCTACTTCCATCACTCTTGTCATCATCCTTATCATCCTTATTCCTCCTAGGTTGAGCTATTTCCAGAATTGAACCAGTAGCTATGAATGTTCTTAAGATGTGAAGTGCTTCCAACTCTTCAGCACTTCTGTTTCCATCTTTCTTTTGTAGCTGGTCAATAATAGCAATGATGAGTCTGTGGTTTTTAGGGTTAAGATCATGGGGGATAACCAGCTGTTTAACATCTTGAATTCTGGTACCAGACTGATAAAAGATGGTTCTTGGTTTGGTGCATACTTCAGGCAATCTAGTTAGTTGACCATCTTTTAGTTCAGTGTACAGTCTTTGGTTGTTCTCCCCTTTCTACTCAATTAGTTCCAAGATAGCATCAATCTCAGAGTATTTTAAGGCTTTCAAGGTTTCAAATGATAGATGCCATATCTTGCCATTGGTCACCATCATGATTTCCTTGAGATAGATTTGATTTAGCTTTCTTGGAATAACTGTTAGATATTTGATTTGATCTCTGAGGCTTCTTCTGTAAAATATGGTATCTTTTCCAACCCTTGCTTTTGAGGTTTGAAGAAACTTCAAGAATGCAGCATCATGATAAATCTCTGAATTTGCTACTTCTATCAGCTTGGCCTCTGTAATCACCTTAGCTTCCACCGGCTCATCTTCAAGTCTGGGTACTTGGACTGGATTGCTTGGCATTGAACCTACCACTACTGTAGTAGTGACAGTTTGCTTTTGGCCACTAGGTGTAATGATGTGCACAGGTGGTAGAGTGACCACTGGCAGAGAAGATGGAGGTTCATCAACCTTGAGTTTGCCCTTGCCTGAGACATGAGATGTAGGATTTGAAATTTGTTGATGACCACCCTCATTAATCTTGATGCCTTTAGATTGAGATTGAGATTTCTCCCCCTTAGTCTGAGGCTCCTCCTTAGGTTTATTCCTTGTTATCCTCTTCTCCCCCTTAGGCTTGTTGTCATGCATAGAGGCTGTAGTAGGGGCCTTTGGAGTTGAAGAGTCTTCAGATAGAGGGATACCCATGTGCTTCATCATGGCAGACAGCATAGATTGTTGATGCAGAAGAACATCAGCTGTGGTAGTGGCTTGAGTGTTCAATTGCTCAGTTAGATTTGTAACCTTGCCTGCCAGATGGGCATTGGATTCTTTGAGAGACACCACCTCCCTTTCAAGAGTATCAACCTTGGTGAATAGCTCTTTGGCCTTGAAACCATTTAAGGATTGATCTTGTAGTCTCTTGAACTCATACTTTAACAGTTCATTCACAGGGACTTCAGTGACTAGCTTGTCTCCATAATGGTTTTTGAACATGGTCCTCAACATAGCATTGGCCTCTGTAGTCTGGTCAGATAGAATTTGAAATTTGCTTCCTAGACCTGTGACTGTATCTTTAAGTAGAGCTAGACCATTATCCATCTTGGTGCAGTTGGTGTTGCAGTGTCTGAGATCTTTGACCACACTGTCTAGTTGAGGAAATTTGGTATCAAAGGCCCTCTTTACTTCTTCTACTGAAGTGGCTGTCTTGTCACACACCTTGTTGACTTCAGTTTTGACTCCCTTGCCAAGGTAGTGTGCAGCCTTGAGGAAACCCTTGTAGGAATCATTGACAGCTTCATACACTTCACTAGGGGACAGGGATTTTGCATTTGAACCCAGTGAAGTGATGTATTCCTCTCTAAGATATTGAAGTGCTTCACTGAGAGTTACATCATACTTTCCTTGCATCATACTCTCCTTGCCATCTCTCTCAGCATCATCAATAATCTTGGCCTTCTGCATCTCCACATCATCCCTGTGGCATAGTAGGATGGCTTCATAATCTGGATTTGAGATGTTGGAGGTGACAAGGTTCTGGGCTATTTTTACAAACTCAGGAATCTGATCCACAACATAGCTTTGGAGAGCTTCAATGGACATTTGTGGTGGAACAGACCCTGATCCTGAAGCACTGTCATGTTGCACAGGCTTCAGCCTTTGGGACAGAAAGTGAGAGCTAGAGCTAGGCAAGCTAGACTCCTCAGTTACAGATGCAACTTCTGTAATCGGATTGAAAGACTCTGCTACTGTTGTCTCCATAGGAGTGGGATGAGTTACAACAGTAGTTGACATAGGCACAGAGTCTCTAGTTAAAACTAGTGAATCCTCTGTGTTTGTGATGGTGTCATTAGGAGATGCCCCAGCATGCATTCCCTGACCATCTAAATGTGGTACCTGGGTGGTGAGCAAGGTGTCATGCACCAAGTCACTTGAATCCATTGGCTCATCAAGAGAAAAGAATTCTTGATGATAAATGCCTTGCTCCTCAATTGCTGGAGTTGCAGGCTCCAAAGAAATATGAGTGGTAGATTCTGGAAGAAAAGTGTGTTGTAGATTAGATTTTGGCAACTCCCCCTGAGAGATAGAGGGAGTTTCAATTGTGATGTGCTCTCCACTAAGTGTTGTGCCAGCCTTATCACTCTCTTATGCTGACTCTTTACAGATAGGTGCATTGGGGAGGATGCTTGATTCTATAGATGCACCCTGTTGAGAGGATACATCTAGTGAGCTGTTTGCCCCTGATTTTACAACTTCGGCCATTTGGGTGACTGAAGAGGTGGTTTTAGATTTCTTCTTCTTCTTTAGGCTAATGATAGGTGACTCAGTTTCCTCACTTGCTATGCCTAATTCTACAGCCAAGGCTGCTTCAGTTAAGATTTTTAGAGGTTCAGAAGCAACCTGTTTTCTATTCTTTTTACTAACATCACCCTTTTGAGAGGATGATGCAGTTGGCTCTGTGTTTGGTAGAGTGTTTGTCTGAGAGGGTTGGTTAGCAAGCCTTGGGTTAGCATTGTGTTGTTCTTGCTTAGGCTGTGCTAACTGAGATTTAGACTCAAATATTGGCATGTTGTGGGGGTAAGACCTACACAAACCCTCCACGAGGGGAGTTATTTTGAGCCTTACATCCACATCATTCCTAGTCTCCAAGCTACCAAAAATGAGTTTGGTCATGGATTTCGGATAGCCTATTCTATTTTTGTCTAACCC
The DNA here is from genome assembly GCA_036435485.1 of Saposhnikovia divaricata. NCBI lineage: Eukaryota > Viridiplantae > Streptophyta > Magnoliopsida > Apiales > Apiaceae > Saposhnikovia > Saposhnikovia divaricata. The sequence continues at coordinate 20,300,586 of CM071600.1, forward strand.
AGGCAGTTCAATCAATTTAGCATCTATGAAATTAAGTACAGATTGAATAAAGCGAGGGAAGAAAATTTCATTACCTCTCTTGGCTGAGTTCTTACCAAGTCTCCCATACAATTCTTGCATTATGATCAAACCAACATCAATCTTTCTCCCATATGCTCTAGCATATCCTATTTGTTGAACAGGTGTGTTGATTTGATCAAAGCTGGACTTCCTTGCTGTGAAGACTTGAAGAAGAGTGGTAAAGACATAGCTCCATTCTTTCCTGAAGTACTTCCTATTCAAATTTCCAAGCTTGATTCTATCTGAGTAGTTGATAAAACCAAAGAAGTCTTCCAATTCCTGATCAGTTGCTTGACTGTCATACACTCCTTGTTGTAACCTCAGTGCTTGATTCATGTCTTCAGTAGTGATGGTGATTTCCTTGTCCTGAATCTTGCAATAGATTACGTATGAAGTTATTGCATTCTCTAGGGCCACGACCTCCACAGTAGCAGTTCTCCAAAACTAGTAAGTCTAGATACAGGGTTGGGTTGGCTGAGAGTGTATCCTCGATGTATGATTCAGCCATCCATCGAACGAAGCACTTAAAGTTTGCATTGGGTGCTTCAACATCGTTGGTTATTGCTATGAAATTAGTGTGGGTAGGAATTGTGAGTTGGGTATTTGCCATTGTTACACAGAGAGATGAAAAGAGAATGAAGGTTGAAGAAGAAATTTAGCTTTTGACGTTAGGGTTTACAGAGGTTTTGGAACTTTAGCTGCCTGAGAAATCGAATGAAATGATTTGAACAGTTGTGGAATTGTATATATGTGAGTGACTTGAGTTGTCGATTAGATATAAGTTTTGTATCGACAAGTCAGTCATTCGAGAAGTATAAAACAACTATTCGATAAGTCAAGAAAGGCTTATTCGATATCTCAAGCAGTTTGAAACTCACAGCTGGCAGTTATTTAACTCAGAAAATAATTCTAAGCTAAATAAAATATGTTTTTATGAGCGAAATGAAATTTTGAATATAAATCCAAAAAGCGATTAAGTGTCAGCGAGAAATCAGCCTTTTCAAATGATTCGATAACTCAAATACAGTATTCGAGAACTCCATCATTAGAGAACTAAAATACTCTATTCGAGAACTCAGAGTGTGCTATTCGATTTCTCCAAAAGACACTATTCGAGAACTCAATAGGGTTCTAGATGGGCCTATTCGAGAACTCGAGCCAAGACAAAACAATGAACCATTCGAGAAGTCTGACTTATCGAACTATACTTTTCACTCATAAAATTCAATTTTCACTATCTTTTAAAATTTACCAGAAATATTCACTGAAGAATATTCTACCAAATTAAATAGTGATTCTCTCAAAATTTCACAGAAATTTCAAGCTAAAGATGTATGATTTTCAACATATGCAGCGTTGTGGAATATTTATAAATCATACTCCAGCCAATACTTACTTCAAAAATATTGAGCATTTGATAAAGTTAGTATTTACTGCTACAACAATCTAGTTGATATATTCACTTAGCCAGAATTTGAAGAATTCAGCATTCCAATCTCACTAACCAACCTTGTGAAGGTGGCTTCATATAATGGCTTAGTGAATATGTCAGCTAGTTGTTTCTCTGTGGGAACATAATGTAACTCAATGGTTCCATTAGTTGCATGCTCCCTTATGAAGTGATATCTGATGTCAATGTGCTTTGTCCTAGAATGATTGACAGGATTGGAGACTATAGAGATTGCACTTGTGTTGTCACATATGATTGGAATTCTTTCCAACACAAGTCCATAATCTCTAAGTTGGTTTCTGATCCAAAGCACTTGAGCACAGCAACTTCCAGCAGCTATGTACTCAGCTTCAGCTGTGGAAGTTGACACAGATTGTTGTTTCTTGCTGTACCAAGAGAATAACCTTTGTCCAAGAAACTGGCAGCTACCTGAGGTGCTTTTCCTATCCACTCTGCATCCAGCATAATCAGCATCAGAATAACCAACCAGATTGAACCCTGTGTCCTTAGGATACCATAACCCCAAGTTTGGTGTGCCCTTCAAATATCTGAAAATCCTCTTTATTGCTATCATATGTGATTCCTTTGGATTTGATTGAAACCTTGCACACAAGCATGTTGCAAACATGATGTCTGGCCTACTAGCAGTGAGATAGAGTAGAGAACCAACCATGCCTCTGTAGATTGAGATATCTACCTTCTTGCCCTTACCATCTTCATCTAACTTGGTGGCAGTGGCCATGGGTGTCTTTGAAGGTGAGCATTCTTCTAAGTCAAATTTCTTCAATAGATCCTTGATGTATTTGGTTTGACTTATAAAAATGCCATCCTTCCTTTGACTCACTTGCAGCCCAAGAAAGAATGTTAATTCTCCCATCATACTCATCTCATATCTGCTCTGCATGAGCTTAGAGAATTTCTCACACAGCTTCTCATTTGTAGAGCCAAATATGATATCATCCACATAGATTTGAACTAAGATAATATCATCACCATGTTTCTTGTAAAACAGTGTATTGTCCAGTGTGCCTCTAGTGAATTGATTCTTCAATAGAAATTGTGATAATGTGTCATACCATGCCCTAGGAGCTTGCTTAAGTCCATACAATGCTTTAAGCAGTCTGTAGACAAAGTGAGGGAATTGTGGATCCTCAAAGCCAGGTGGCTGTTGCACATATACTTCTTCTTCCAACTCCCCATTCAGAAATGCACTCTTGACATCCATTTGATAAACCTTGAAATTAGAATGTGCAGCAAATGCCAAGAATATTCTGATGGCCTCTAGTCTAGCAACAGGGGCAAAAGTCTCATCATAGTCAATGCCTTCCTGTTGAGAGTATCCTTTTGCAACCAACCTTGCTTTGTTTCTTATGACTACACCATTTTCATCCATCTTATTCCTTAGAACCCATTTTGTTCCAAAAATGGTTCTATCCTTTTGTGCAGGCACAAGTTCCCATACTTTGCTTCTTTCAAATTGGTTTAGCTCCTCTTGCATAGCAATTATCCAATCAGGATCCAACAATGCATCATCAAGTTTCTTAGGCTCAACTTAGGATATAAAGCAACCATAGAGACATTCATTTAGAGTTGCTCTCCTTGTCCTCACTCCTGTATTTGGATCTCCAATTATCTGATCTGCAGTATGTGATCTATCCCATTTCCTTGTATGTTCAGATTGATTTCTCAGCCTTGATGTTGCTTCATCATCCAGATCATGATCATTTACATTTCCTCCCCCTGTGAAGTTGCCACTAATTACAGGTGTGTCTTGGATGCTTGTTTCTTCATTGTTGGTTGACACAGGTTCTTCATTCACTTGAGTTTGTTGGATTGTGGGCTCAAATTCAGTTTCAATTTCCTCATCAGAATCATCTAGATTGTCAAACTTCAAAGGATCTTTATCTTCATCATTGGCTTCTTCTAATCCAGGTAGTTTGCTGTCATCAAATGTCACATATGTGCTTTCCATAATTTCTTTTGAGTGATGACATAAACTTTGTATGCAATTCTTTCCATAGAGTAGCCAAGAAAAATTCCTTCAAATGCTTTTGCATCAAACTTTCCAACATATTCTGAGTTGTCTTTTAACACAAAGCATTTGCTTCCAAAAGTATGAACATACTTTAGAGTGGGCTTCTTTCCAGTCATCAAGTTGTAAGGTGTCTTTCCAGTGTTTTTGTTGATGAGGGTTCTGTTTTGGATGTAGCATGCAGTGCTCACAACCTCAGCCCAAAAACATATAGGCATTTTTGCATCAAGTAACATTGTTCTAGCAGCCTCAATCAGAGTTCTATTCTTTCTTTCAACAACTCCATTTTGTTGTGGAGTCCTTGGAGCTGAGAATTGTTGAGAAATACCATTCTCTTTGCAGAATGCTTCAAGCATGGCATTTCTGAACTCTGTTCCATTATCACTTCTTAATGCAATCACACATGCATTGTTGGCCTTTGCTTCCTTGTCAATTTTCTTTATATGCTCAATGATTACTTGTGGAGCCTCATCCTTTGATGCCAGAAATTCTACCCATGTATACTTTGTGAAATCATCAACCATCACCAGAGCATACTTTTTCCTTCCTAGTGGCATAATATTGACAGGACCAAACAAGTCCATATGAATTAGTTGTAGAGGCTTGGTTATTGATGTCACTGTCTTTGACTTGTGGCTTGATCTTTTCATCTTTCCCTTTTGACAAGCCTCACACACTCCTTCTTGACAGAATTCAAGTGTGGGCATGCCTCTCACTAACTCCCTTTTGACTAGAGAATTAATGCCTTTGAAGTTCAAGTGTGATAGCTTCTTATGCCATAGCCAACTATCTTCATTTGATGCTTTTGAGTAAAAGCAACAAATTTTGTCCTTGTTTGCAGAGTTCATATTTGCTACAAACAGGCTTCCTTTCCTTACTCCAGATAGAGCAAAGTCACCAGTCTTCTTGTGGGTGATCAAACATTCATCTTTGTCAAAATTCACTTTGAAGCCTCTGTCAGTAAATTGACCAACACTCAGTAGATTGTGCTTGAGTCCCTTGACCAGTGCTACATTTTCAATGATGACATTTCCAATTTCCAACTTGCCATATCCCAGTGTGTTGCCAATGCTGTCATCTCCAAAAGCAACCATTGGGCCAGCCTTCTCCTCATACTGTGATAGCAGGGCCATATCACTAGTACATGGTTTGAGCATCCACTGTCCAAAATCCACATGACCTTCCTTTCACTTTCTTTGCCCTGCAAACACAAAGGTATTACTTCTCCTTTGGTACCCAAACAAGTTTGGGTCCATGTGGCTTAGCAACAGTTTTATCATAAACAACATGCTTATCAATTTTCTTGATGTTAGTCTTCTTGTCACTGTTAGAAGTCTTAGAATCAGGGTTCTTAGACTTAGGTGACTGAGGCACCTTCCTAACTTTAGGAGTACTTGAAGACTTTGTTCTTGTGTAGTGTGTGTGAACATTGTGACTGATGCAACCTTCCATGAATTGTCTTCTCAAATTAAAGCAACTAGTCATTACATTCATGTTACATGGAATACAATCAAATTTATCACAGAAAGGAGAGTCTCTATGTCTTAAAGGCACAGAGCAATCATAGAATGGTTTAGCAACACTACCAGATGGTTTCTTGCATGCATGAGTTAAATGGTTAGTGCTAAAACAATTTTGACAAACCTTCCTAGGGGCATTTGGCACATAAGCATAATTGTTGTCCTTGTTAATCCCTAATTTTCCATTCCTGTTTTTGTTAGGTCCAAATGTGTTGTAGAGGGGGGGTGAATACAACTTTTCGAATATGAGAAGCAATAAATACGATGCAATAAATGAACACACAGATTCAAGGAATATATGTCTTATATATAACTTGAAAGGGTTGCTACAACATTCATTACAAAGTATAACAGAAGTTCAGAGAGAAGTGAATGATACTAAGCTCTGTGAATGCAGTGAATGATACTAAGCTCTGTGAATGCACTCTCTCTTTTTCTCTTGTGTTTTTCTCTAGTATTGCTCACTAACTAAAACATTACACAAGAACTTCTATTTATACTACATGTAATCTATGTCCTGTAGTCTTCAAAGACTAAGATGTACGTGGCCCAATGATGTCCACATAATTCTTGCCTTATCTTGAAAGCTTGGAAATCTGCCAATCAGAAGATGCCATGTGTCATGTTGAAGCTGCACTCTAAGTAGAACTTCTACTTGAGAATTTCTACTTAGCCATCTCGAAGTTCTAAGTAGAACTTCTACTTAGAAACTTCTACTTGGCTATCTAGAATATTTAGTACTTAGAAAATATTCTGGTCTTCAACTTGAAACTTCAATGCACATCTCGAACTTGTGATATCTTCATGTCTTCTTTATTCTTCACTAAGCTCTTGAATATGGATCTTTATTACTGACATAAACTTGCTATCAATGTCCTGACACTTGATGCAACGGTCTGGTTCATAAGTGACTAGTCTTGATAGGGTTTTTGCTTCTTGAATAAGTTACCATATCCAATTAGAAATATGGCTTTCCAATATTTGCTTTCCTTCTTGTTCACTCGAAATCAATTGGTCTTATTGATACTGATAGTTATGATCTTGATCTTTGGCTTTCCAAATCACTGAGGCATGAACAACTTTGACTTGAACTTCTCTCAATGATTTCTTCTTGGATTGATCATAGTTAACATGTTGAATTGTATCAATTACCTTGTCTTCATTTAGTGTTGATTTCTTGTGACTTCTTGTTCTTGATTGTCTTCTGGTTAAGTATCTTTTCCTTTAGTTTGAGTTACATTAGTTATAGTGTTACAAGTTTATACACTCTGCCTTTCAATCTCCCCCAATTTGATTGTCTAACAATGACATTCAAATTAATGAAGGATAACTCAACTAAACAATGAGACGAGAAAAGATAATTAACATTACAGTCTTGAATAATTTACAATTGAAATTTACATGAAAACAATACAAAGAACTTAAACTAGAAACAGAATTCGAACTTCGAATTAAAGATCATTTGAGTGATTCCTATCACCTGGATTATTTCATACCTTTTAGTCAAACTTGTATCACCTTATTGGATTCACTCTAAGGTGAATTTTCCTCAAGTGAGTTAAAGCAACCGAAAGACATGAAGTTTTTCCAACTTCAAGTTCACACCACTCTGACCTTTAACCCTAATTCCGTTTCCTCTTTCTAGCTTCAGCAGCTTGGTCTCTCTCTTCTTTCTGCCTTTTGAGCTTCTCCTTCTGCTGCTTTTCTTTCTTGTATACTGGATCTTTAAGCTGCTTCCACCTAGCATTCAACAGACTTACAGCTTCCATTTCTAGAGGGTTCTTGGGCTCTGGATAAGGATGTTTGAAAAGCCTTCTGAGTTTGTCCACCTCCTGAGTAGTCCTGATCTTTGGAATATCCTCAAAGTTCTTCATGATGAGCTGAGATTTCCAATGTGTTTTATCAGCTTTAAACTGACAATAGATCATCTTGGGGTAGCCCTTGACACGGTTAGTATTGTGGACACTAGCCGCATCTCGCTCCATTTGTTTCTTTTCCACCACTACTTCAGACAGGTAACTCATGAGTCTCTGCTTTTCTTCAACAAACTTATCTTCCACTTCGCCCCATTTGAATACATACAATACTCTCTCCAGAAATGCAGCATCTTGAGTCCGTAGCAGCCATTGTCTACTCATATGCAAGATTGTTTGATTTTGGTCTGCATCTATGAATACTAAGGCATCAGCTGTATCTTCAACATACGCATGTATCCAGTATACACTTTCACTTCCTGGAACACCAATAGCCTCCCTTATTTCTCCTTGTTCTAGTGCTCCAGAAGGAAGAGTCAGAGCTTCATCAACATTCTTCATGGCTTGAAGAATATTCCATTTCTTCTCTATCAGCTCCGGCTCAATCTTCACGTCATCAAGAGGGTTTGGAGCAATGACATCACACTTCCACACCTCATTGCTCTTCTTGAATATAACTCTTTCAATGATCTTCACGGATTTATCTTTAAGCTCAGAAGCGAATCCCTTACTCATCATTTGTCTACAGACAGCTTTGAGAGATTCCACTGAAAGCTCCATCAGATCATTTTCCTCCATGCTAACCCTCTTCATCTTTCCATCAACTACCATCCGGACAAAATTTGGATAAGCTGAGAATTCTGGACCCTTGTCCTCTGCTAGCTGCATTAACTGATCCCTGTACAGAATGCTTAGCTCCTCAGATTGAGAGTACTGAATTTTAGTCGCTAGCAAGAACAACTCTGACGCAGATCTTCTCATTATGAATTGGTCATCCACATATAGGAAAGATGTTGGGACTCCTTCTACCAAAGACAAGATAACCTGCCACTCCTTAAGATTTGCATTGTATCCAACCCTGACTTTAGAAATTAATCTCTTCAAAGCATTTATATAGTCCCCAGTCATTGGATTCAGCAAATTCAAGTTGTAGAACAGATCATCTGCATCCTTGTTATGAACTCCTTTTGCACATGGTCCCATCATTATCTTCCTTGCTTCATCCCATTTCTGCCCTATCCTTCTTTTGTCCAGATCTACTTGAGGATTAGCTAGCCTTGCAAGCTCATACTCATACTTCTTCCCTTGGAGCTCCACCTTCTGTTCTAGGAACGCAGCATGTTCTTGCATCATCTTCATTTTGTGGAACTGAGCTTGTTCCAAGGCTAACTGTTGAGCTTTAAGGGTTTCCTCATCAACAGGAAGTTCTTCAGGCATTCCGGAAGACATCCCAGCACCTCCACCTTGTTCCTTCAAAGATCTTTTTATTGCATGTGCCAGCGGTACGTCTTCCATGTCAGAATCTGAGTCAAGTACCTCCTGTACTGTTTCCTGATGACTCAGATCAACAAATGGTTCATCAACCATTACTGCCTTACCCTTTCTCATCCTCAGAGCCTCTTCATCAACAGACGGCTCAACTTCTGGTTCCTTGACAAGATCAGCGGGTTCTTCAATTTCTTCGATGTGAACTGCCTGCTGTCTCGTCTCCTTTCCACTCTCCCCTTAGGTGAGTTATCCTGAGCTCCACCATGGTCTTCAGATCCACCAGCTGCATAGGAACCTCCAAAACCAGAACCAGAGGCTCCCGCTCCACTAGCACCACCTGCACCACCTGCACCAGCATCGGGGGGAGGTTGTTGCGACTCGAAGCACTCCGGGGGCACAAAACTCCTGACTGCGAACATCATTCTACTGATCTCCACAGTCATTGTATGCATTGTAGACTCCAATGCCCCCATCCTCTCATTGAGAGTGCTTCCCAAGACACCACCAGCATGGCCCAAGTCATTGACCTTATTTGTCAAATCATCAAAAGCTGTAGCTTGACTTGCCATTCTTGCTGCGTAGTCGTCTAGAGCCCTTTGGTTGTTTCCAATATTGATCCCTAACTGCCCCATTGTCTGCCCGAACTGTCTCATCTGATTTTCCATTGAAGTCATACGAGTATCAAAATTTTCAATATTAAGGGACGGTGTTTGGTTTAGGTGACCTCGCTCTAATATTCGTTCTGTTGGTATTTGACGCTCGGTTTCGGGCCTTGAAAATGAAGGTCCCTCTCTCCCTAACCTCTCACACACACTCCCTATCTCACGCTCGTGTATGTCTTCAATGATTGATCCAAAAAGTGAAGCAGTACCTGCAGAAACTTGATAAGAAATGTTGTTGACAGTTATGGGATCAAATTCTGTTTGTTCCTGAGTTGGAATCTCAGGCTGAGAGGCTGCAAAGTGTCCTTGTACGACATTAGAACCGATCCTCTTTGCAGCATCAGTACGTACCGGTGAAGGTACGGCTGAAGTTCTTAAGACTCCATGTCCTCTTGAAGCAACAGTATTGTAAGAACCCAGATTTTTGGGTAGAATTAAAACTTTTTATTATGTATTGATGTAAGAATGAATAGGGGTTACAACTAGAATGTAATACTGGTTTTAATGAATGAATAATGAAAGGATATATATTCCAAGGTTATATGGCCTGAAGGATGCTATTGGGTGATAACTAAGGTTAGAATAATCTATCTCCTAGAAAGTTAAGATAAGATTCCATAGAGAGAAATAGATACCCTCATGTCATCCAAATCAATATCTATTATAAGCCCAGCGGTTCCGTAAAAAGGTTAAGGAACACTCGAGGGTGAACCAGGTTCATTTTCCCAACTATAGGAATTAAATAAAAAAATAAGTGATGAATAGTGATTTTGGTGGAATTTGGAATATTATTATAATAATGTTATACCCGGTATTCGGAACGGATTTCTGAGTTCGTATTAGTGATCCAGGAGGAAAATAAGTGTATGTAAAAGCTGTCGGATTCAGAAAAATAGCACTTTTATTTTCTCCGAGATTTCCCTGGACACTGCAAGACTTAAGGATTTATAAAAGAGAATTAAGGAATTTAAATTCGAGAAGTATTAAGAAAGATGAGGAATAGTAGTATAAATATTAAGAAGGTTTTCGGTAAAACCCTAACTAGAAACGAATGAGTTAGTCCCTCGAACGAGCAACGAATTGAGCAATAACCGGACAAAGAACAAACAGAGGATCAAGATGCATGCATGTACAAGGAGATAAGACCAAGTAACTAAGTAGTTACATGAGCAACTAGTATACTTAGCAAACATAACCAAGTACTTAGCTTCTTGTCATCATCTTACCATTACAAACCAACACTTGTCCATTTAATTACATCATGCATGACCTAGAACTTTATTAAAGCTACTTTATGGACAAGATATTATCCAAAGACATTCAATAATTCACTTTAGATAAGATGAGAGCAAGATCAAAGCCAAGCAAACACCACCTCTCCCCCATTTTTCCAGCAGTTGCATTTTCCAGGGCAGGGGTCTTTGCCATTTTTTTTCACCTAGATCTACTCATCTAAAAATCATGAAAAAATTCATGGAGCTTCTACACATCAAGGTGAAGTTGGGGATTTAATTTCATAATTTTTGAAGATCGTTTGGATGGGTAAATAAATTCGAGAAGTTCACTGTTTTTCCCCCAAAACCAAGGCACTTCGAATTTTGGAGTTTTAAGATTTCAAAATCCACCTTCCAACCATTCTTTGATCTCCAAATTTTTATGGTGAGTCCTATATTTCATAAAAATGATCTCCTAGAAATCTTGGCTTCAAACTCCATGTTTTCCATTTTCAAATAAATCCTCAAAGATGAGGGTGAATAGTGTTTTCAAGAAACTAACTTTGATTTCTTGGTTTCTTTGGATGATTTAAGCTTTGTTAAAGCCATACAAGGACTATATAAGGGTTATTATAGCTTGTACACTCTCCAAGGAAGGTATAATTCTTAAGAACCCAAGATCTTACTTTGAGTTTTATATATGTTCTTGATGGTTTTAGATTAGTTAAGATTATGGTGTTGTTATATGCATAAAAGCATGATTATGTAGTTAGTAGTGATGATTTAAGAGTTTTGATGATTATGATGGTTAATTGAAACCTTCTTGGACTGGTTAAGATGAAAACCATGTATAGTATGCCCGGTGTGGCTTGGATTGATTGTTATGAATTTTAGAATATTCGATTTACAGCCGTTATAATGCCCGATTTTGCAATACCATGTTTTGTATGCCATTTTCCATGTCGAACCCCTACTGTCCAGAGACCTTATCTGCCATGATAGGATAGGTAATGTTCTAAGCTTCATTTTGATATAAAGATCACGTGAAACGGACTTACGGTTTAGGATTTATGACCAAATTACTAAAAGTAGTTCGAATCCGTAAACGAAAGTTCGTAACTGTAATTGAACCCTCGTAAACTATGTAACGTCATGGCGAATCTTGGTAAATAAATACTAGAGGTAAAAAGGAAGGCGTGAAAGAAAACCGTATGTCAAAAAGATCATTTTTCGATTTATTAAAAATGTTCGAGTCGAGGTTAAACGCGAACGAACCCCTAAAAGACGACTCTTTTATAACTTCGGTAAAACACTTAGAAAACGGACGATAAAACTCGGAGTATAGTATTGGTTCGTAACGATCGACTTTAGAACTCATATGACTTAAGTATGTCCCAAGTATAAGTACAATGACATGTCGTATTAACGAACGGATGTCGGGTCGGATCAGTGATAAAAGTAATCCACTAAAAGGGGTATAACGAGATAACTCAAGAACGTGTTTCGAATTAAGTATAACTTAACTTTTAATATGTTAAGTGATTAATCCCGAATGCCTTGGCTATTTATAGATCACCAAGCTGAACCGGGACCCGCTACCACTACCCCTTACCGTACTCGACTACCAGGCAAGTTTCAATTCCCTTCTTTTAGGCTGTTGTTGTGATTGAATAAATATATATATATATATATATATATATATATATATATATATATATGCTGATATACATATGCCATTGCATGCATGCCTACTTTCAAGTTGAAGTGATATACTTGTTCCCTGAATGTTATTGTTGGCTTATAAGCTAGATAGTTATATATCAGTTATAAGCCGATTATTGTAAGACCCTCATAGAAGGGCGTATACATCTTATTAATCAAAAATAGACCGGGAGTCAATATTCCTTGATATATCGAGATTACCTCGGAGGAAAATATTTAAGTAAATATTTTCTATTATTTGGGCGACGAATATTATTTGAATATTCGTTCGAGACTAATTATTTTAACGATCCTTACTTCAAATAATTATTTGAACGTAACCATTCGACGAATAATATTTTTCAATATTCATTCAAAGTCGAATAGGTTATCGATTATTATTCCGAATATTCTTCTAAAGATTGGACTACTAAATGAATATTATTTGAATATCCATTTAGAATATTACTTTATTAAATGAATATTACTTTTGAATATTCATTTAAGATATTACTTACTTGATGAATATTATTCTAATATTCATCTGAAGCTTGATTTATTTATCGAGTCTTATCTCGAATATTCCTTTAAAGCTTGGATTACTGAATGAATATTACTTGATATTCATTTAGAATATTATTCATTAAACGAATATTACTTTTTCAATAAACATTTAAATTCCTAATAAATTATGAATATTATTTTGAATATTCATCCAGGGTTCTATTTAATCATCGAATATTATTTTAAATATTTTAAATATTCTTTTCAGGTCTTATTAATTAATGAATATTATTCTGAATATTCATTTGAATATTTAATTATGCAATAAATATTCTCTAGATATTTCTTCAAGGATTATTTGAGAAATACTCTGATTAAAGATATTCTTTCATATTCCTAAATATTCTGTAAAATATTTTAATTCAATAAATATTCTCTGAATATTTATTTCATACTTAGAATAACCTCGATAAGGTTTATCTTCTTCGATTATTACAGAAAATATTTCGGAGTCATATTATTATTAATCTTATATCAAGAAAGGTTCTCAGACATCATTCTTCTTCGAGTCTACCTCTCTAATAATAAGGGAACCTTACTTGGAAGATGTTATTTATCTTGTCGACTTCCCAGTCATAGAGTATTCTCTTCACTCGCAACTCGGGTGCTGTTGACTTATTAAGTCGTTGTTTACCTTCTCATCTTTCGAGGGGTAAGATTGTTGGAACAAGTTGATATTCGATACCAAGCCACAGCTTGGAAGTTATTGGTGAATTTTCCTTTCCAACTAGATACGACTACCTTGTAGAGTCTTATCAACAAGTATTATACTTGGGGAAAGGGGGACGAACGTTACATTCAGAATCATGAACTCTATTTGAACTAGGAGTCGTGTAAGAGGCCGAGTAGCGCCGGTCCATCCCCTTTGGCCCAACCGTTGGCCGGGAAGAGCTAGTAAGGCGGTAGACAAGTAAAGCCGTCAGTTCTTCCTTCTACCGGTAGTAAATCTAAATTGAGCTGTACGATCTCGACTGATCATCAAGATTGGAACAGCGGGCGTGGTGAATACTCCATCATTGGTTCATCATCCAAATTTATTTATTTCCTGCAACATGATTACTGTTGGCAGAGTTGGAAAAGGGTCGTAACTGGAATTGCAACCTTTTCTTGCAAGTTCCTCTTCTTAATAACAATAAGAATATCTCGCTTACTTTGATGTAGCAGATATTTCTACAAACAAATACTTTAAGTTACCTTGTAACTTCATCGTTCATATTATACTGGCATCATTTCCGTAAATGCATGGCATATGGTTTGAAAGATACTTTTGAACTGTTATACATTATCGTTCAGTCATATATTATTGTTGGTGGGCTATTGCTCACCCTTGCTTTATTATTATATCACAACAACAGCTAGACCAGATGACTCGCACAAGGCGCACTCGACGCGGGCGAGGACGATGAGACTACCAGAGCTGAAGAAGAAGCTATTGGTAGGGTATATTTATTCTTTCAGTACCAAGAATATGGTCTAGTATGCCTTATGTAAATGGATGGCAAAGAGTATGTATTTATATTGAAATTCTTTTGGATTGTAAGAACTCATAATGTGATTAATAAAAATTTGAGTGTTACTCTGATTTCATCTCTGGGACTATAACGGGTGTGTTTTATATTATTGTGTTGGGTTATAGAGACGTAATTTATTTTATGTTAAGGAAAGTTCAAGTGTTGTGGACAGAATTGGAAGCCGTAACCACCGGATCCCGGACCCCGGATCTGGGGGTGTTACAGAAGTGGTATCAGAGCGTACGTTATAAACCCCAGAGATGAGGTGACGTTAAAACAATAAATTCAATACGATAATAAGAACTCTTGCCAAGTTCATAGTCGGACTACTTAATGTAGTGATGACATATAAAACCCTTATGGGAACTCGTAAGTATAATGATAGTAACTTAGCTCGATATCGTATCGACGAGTAAGGTGACTGACATTGAGGCATACGAGCAACAGCGCGATGATGCTTTATATGCTGAAGATCAGCGGGTAATTCGATGGAGTACCCTACTGGAGACCCGGAAGAGGTTCCAGCAGATAAGGAAAATCCTGTTAGGATGAGGAGCTTACCCATGGGTAATGAGGGTCGCAGCCAGAATGACTGTGATGATTAAGATATGGTGCTCAGAAAAGTGAGTATAAAGAATCGAGATATTATTAAGAGATCTAAAGATGCATGTTGAATTCATAGCCGGGCTACCAGATGTAGTACCAGCAAGAATGAAGGATTGGAAGAATTACTTGAGATCTTATACGGAAATAGATGAGAATCCTTAGAGATTTTCATCTTAACAAAGAAAGAGCTAGAGGGGTGTATGATTATTAAAGACATCAATTTAGGGCGAGGAGCAGAGTCCCTAGGAATAGTTGAGAAGGAGGCAGTAAGTGCCATATCATTTGATAAATGAATTAGTATGAATATGGTCAGTAATAATTCGCCATGAGAAGGCAGGTATCGTAGGTTGTAAATTATGGAACCAAATTGAGGTTAATAAGGTGGTTTTATTAAGGAAAATGTTCATTTTATGAATGAATCATTTAGAAAGTAAAGACATTGGGAAGTGATAGCATGATTGGGTAAAGTATATAAGGAAGTAGTAAGCAAGACAATGATCTCAGAACCTACCGGAAGATAAGACCAGTGAGTCAAGATGAACTCGTAATGAGACTACTGCCAGAGACTGAGTATAGAGTTAATTCAACTCAGTTAAATGATGAACCAGAAACGTTAGATGCATGTGATTCAGAGGAATATTAAATTCCTTCTTCTCTTTGAATGGATTATAGTAGTTACCTTAAGTTTACTCCGACACGGAATTATAATAGATCAAGTAATACGATCAGCAGTTAAAGAGAAAAATGTGAGAAAATCTTCCTGGAGCTAAAAGGTGAAATTGGTAATGACCAAGAGCTGGCATTGCTTAATGGAAAAAGGAGACTTTGTGCTTCCAATGACGCTTCGCATAAAGGGTTAGGTAGACCGACATTTGGTAGTATTGAATATCAGGACGTTGTGGCAGGTTTCAGTTTGAAACTATTGATTCCCTTCTAAGGGATGTATATAATTGATTCCTCTCCAGTGGGTAAACTTCCAATCCGATGATGATTATTTCGTTAACTATGACTGCTTATGATTCCACCTGCTTGGAGGTTCATAGAACTATTCTTCAGGTTTCGAAACTGGTCTCCTTAATGTTACCAGTAGGTGGGTAGATTGATCAAAATTTCCCTGAGTCTGGAAAGGAATTCGGTGAATTTTGGCAAACCTTGTCTTTCTGATTATCAGAGAATGTCATGGAAGAGAGAAAAAAAAAAATTTTGAGCAAACCCTGTGATTTGGGTAAGGATGCTGTAAAATGGGTTAGTAAACGGACCCTGAGCATTACAATCGACGGTAGTGATAAAATGATGAAGTGAGATTGGACGAAAATAGGAAATGTAAGTAAGAAACCAGCCGGATTGAGAAATTCTAGGATTGACTTAAATGAAGAGGCTGTTATGCCAGGAATGGTAAGCTTGTGTGGCACGCAGGATTGATAAGAATAGTTGAAAAGATAAAAGTGGAGGAAAGGTGATCGGAGACGGTGCCGAGTAGTCGATTAAGACTTATATGGAGTAAAGTTTTGGAAAGGTAGAAAGGTATCAAAGAAGAAGGCACTATGCCGGCAATTGCTAGAAAAGTAATGCTATTAGCCAACCCCTAAAATCATATATTTTTATGTGTGGCCAGTTGAGGCCAAGTCCCAACGGACTATAAAGTGACTAGACCAGCAATGAAAAGACAAAGCAGGGTTGCTTCTAAGAAAGCACCGACTGCAAGGGCTTCTGATATAAAGGAAACATTAATGAGATCGTTTGAATCTTCTGCCGAACAACCCATGTTTTGATTGGGAATTCACTAGACCTTTTTGGGATGGGGTCACCCGTACTAAAGTGACTCATGTGTATATGGTTGTTCAAGATTTCGAGTAAAATGGAAGTATAGTGACTTGAGATGTATGATGTTAGGGTATCATGAATACCATGAATATATTATGACGGAGGAAAGTAAACAATGAAGGTATATGAAGAGGGTATAGAAAAGGTCAGAAATTGAACAGTATGCTGTAGGAATTTTGTCTGAGGCAAGTACCTTTGCGAAGAACGATAAGCACTAAGAGATTCACGTTGAACTCGACCAATATCTTCCAGAACATCCTTGCTACCATTAACAAGTTCGGTAAGAGAAGAGATTGGCATACGTTGCCTTTTTGGAAGGCCAAATAGGCTGACAACTATCTGAAAGAAGAGGGTGGCATTAAACCACCGATCGATTATCAAATGAGAATGATTGAAAAGAGACCTTTATTAAGGATACATGATCTGATTGCCAATTATAAGATGCAAGAATTCCTTGGCAGTTGAATTAAGGATAGGATATCCATAAATTAAGACAAACCCTGGGGAATGCACAAGGGGTGGCATTAACCCTAATAACGACATTATGACTTCAGATGTTATGAGCTGGACTTGCTAAGGCAACAATGACCGGTAAGGATTATTAAAAAGAGTTCTGGAAAGAACATAGATAGAATTATTAGAGTATTGATCAATGACATTCTGATATACCCGGTACCCAGAAAATACCGGAGGAATGATAAGGATGGCCTACGAAACCTTACAAGGAAAAAGGGTAATATTCCGAACTTCAAAAATGGAAGTTTGGTAAGGAATGTATGACATCGTAACAATAATGCCAGATGAGGCATGTATGAAACCCTGAGGAAGTATGGGTTGAACCAATAAGGTTGAGATTATCCTAAAACAAGAAGGGATTTAAGTAAGGAAATATCCTAGGTATGATTTGGAGTACCTGTAGTCAAGATCGCACTAGAAAGGTGGAAGCAATGACTTTTGGAAAAGACTGATAGATGCTTTCTCTCATTCAGCAGAATTTAAGGGAGAATGCTTCCACCCTGAGTTGGAATAGATCTAGAAAACATTGATTATTATAATCAGGAAAGGCCAACGAGGTGGCCGACACTTTAAATATAGGGGAGTAAGCATAAATGCTCAGACCAAAGAAATAGAATGATAATGTAAGGACCTTGATGGTCATAATGTGGTAGAGGAAGTTACATTCCATTTGATGATTGTGCCAGGATCAACTATAAGAATAGTTTAAGTAAAGATTCGATTCCTGATGTTGCCAGTAGCACATTACCGACATTAGGAGGCTCTACGACAGACCAGACCGAATTCCCCAAGAGACTTGCCTTTTCTTTGGAAAGAGAGAAGGGAGGTTAAGTAACAATGAATTGGTAGTTGTTAGTCACAGAGGCATGCCTGAATACATCTAATAACAAGCCTAAGTATGTGTAATGCTATGCATTACCTACATGACCTCTTAACTGAGGGAACCTCTAGTTGTAGAGTTTCTATTTGTTCTGTACTTGTAATAGGCATCAAATTCTATCTGTGTAACTGTACCTACTAAGTCAAGAATAAAGCTTGAAAGAAGTTCTAAGGTTCATGCCTCAAGCAAGGGAATGAAGACTGCCAAATAATCACAGTTGGGATTTGAAGAAATGAAGAATTTGCCTAAGTACCAATTCGAGAAGTACATTTGTCTATTCGAGAAGTCTAGCATTCGAGAAGTCTGAAGTTCGATATCTCAGAAGACACTATTCGATATCTCTCAATATGCTATTCGATATCTCAGTGATTCGATATGTCAAAATGCTCTATTTGATATCTCAGGGATTCGATATGTCAAAATGCTCTATTCGATATCTCAGGGATTCGATATGTCAAAATGCTCTATTCGATATCTCAAGGAGTCCCAGAGAAAAGAGCTATTCGAGAAGTGATTCGATATGTCAAGATAACACTATTCGAGAACTCAGAGTTATCGATCAAGTCAACTCCAGTTCTCGAATCACTTACTTAGTCACTTCTCGAATACATTCTTGAGGACAAAATACTGAAGAATTGTACAAGTCAGAAACCTGCAACAAGCCAGGATACTTTATTTGACTCTGTCCTATAAAGCATGCTGGAAAGCCTACAAAGAAGCTTGGAGAGATAAGACAAGGGACAAGGAGCTGAAGAAGTGGATCTAAACAGGCTTTTCAAAGTCAAATCTGTAGCCGTTTGGACTCTTACTAAAATGAGATAGACAGACTGGAAAGTGCTTTTGTTTTTTACCTACCTCATTTGTAGCAAGGGGGTGTATCCATGTCTATAAGGATACAGCCTCACTTCCTTAGCTGTTAAGGTTTTGAAGTTTCTCAAATATATCCAGAAAATATCTCTCTGAGAAAAACGAAGCTGAGAATACTATCATTTGTATTCACAGATTGTAGCAACATCTTAATCTAATAAAATATTAGATTAAAGTGATATTGTGTTGTGTTTGTGTTTAATTATCCGCATCTTCATATCTCACACACTCATCACTTATCTTGCTGCAAAGATTCAAAACCGAAGAACAACTCAAGAATCCATTCACCCCCCCCCCTCTGTATTCTTTTACTGTATTCAATACTCAACAAGTGGTATCAGAGCAGGTTGTTTAATCTAAACAGAAAACGATCATGAGTTCGAATACACCAAAGACTACAGGTACGGTAAAGGTCCCTAAATTCGACAAAGAAAATTACAACCTCTGGAAAATAAAAATGCTGTTGTTCATCAAAGCTGCCAATCCTCTCTACCCTGACATTCTCAAGAATGGTCCATTCATACCACAACAAGAAGTTGCTGAATCCACAGTGGGCGCAGTAGTCATTCCTAGATCATATGTTCCAAAAGAGCCATCCAAATGGACGGACTCAGAGAAGGAAAAGATTGCCCTAGACAGCCACCTCATGTTGTTAATCATAGACTCCTTGGATATGTCGATGTTTGCCAACGTAGCATCATGCAGATCAGCCAAGGACATGTGGAATCACATCGAGGTGTTATGTGAAGGGACAGAGGAGGTAAGAGAAAATAAGAAACAGATACTGGTCACACAGTATGAGGCGTTCATGGCACAGCCCAAGGAAAGTATCACTGATGTGTTTGAAAGATTTCACAAGCTGGTGACTGAGCTCCAAATGAATGGGAAGGTTTACAGCACTAAGGAATTAAATATGAAGTTTCTACTATCGTCACCAAACCATCTAGAGCAAAGGGTCATATCTCTAAGAGAAAGAGATTTGAACAAAGTCACGTATGATGTGCTCTATGGGGTTTTAAAGACACACGAGCTTGAGTTGCTTCAAAAGAGGGCTATCCAAGCTAACCAAGGCAGAATGATAAACACATCCTGTGCCTTGATTGTCAACAAATCTATTCAAGACCTGGAAGCATCTGCAAGTCAGCTGAGAATAGAAGAGATAGTAGATGATGAAGAAACTGAGGAAGTAGTGACTGAACCTTCTGATGACAAGGAAGAAGATGAGTTCTACACTCTTGAAGAGCTGGATGGCATGGAAAATACATCATATGCTTTTATGGCTAGAAAATTTCCAAACATCAGATTCAAGAGGAATCAGCCCTTCAAGCCTAGACCTCAAAATCATTCATTCAACAAGGGCAAGGCACCTATGAAAACAAACAAGAACAGATTCAAAACCAGCTATGTGGATAGGTCATCTGTAAGATGTTATAGATGCAATGACCTAGGGCATTTTGCCAGTGAATGCAAGAAGCCTAAAAAGAAGGATAAGGAGTTTCTTGAGCTTGAAGCTAAGTATGAGGCCCTTCTAAAGAAGCAGACACCAGGTAAGGCTTACATAGCTGAAGGGAAGTGTTGGGATGATTCTGACAGTGATGGGGAAGAACAAGAATTCTGCAACTATGCCTTGATGGCCAATTCCAAGGAAGAACCATCTGCATCAGACTCACAGGTACCATCTCTCACTACCATAGACATGTCTGTTTCTGAATATAAATCTTTGGTTGAACAACTATCCGTTGAGATGTTTAACATTCATACTAGTATGACTGCTGCTAATGAAGAGATTGCTAAACTGTCTACCAGGAATGAACTGTTAAATAAGAGAAATGAGGAACTAGAGCTAACTACTGTGCAAATAGAAAATCTTAAACAAGAGATTGAGTATCTAAAGAACAAAGTTCTATGTGCTAGTCAAGTTGAGAAAGCTCTTAGGGATGAATTAGCTGAAAATGAATTTAAGTTGAAAACATTTAAGAATTCCTCTAGTCTATTGCAGTCTTATCATGAGAAAAATCTAGCTAGACCTAAGGCTGCCATTGGACTTGATTATGACACTCTTAAACAGAGGAAAGGCTATGCAGTCATTGAAGATGACATTGTTGTTCAAGAGGAGGTGCCTCAGGTTTTGAAAAAGACTGAGAATCCAATATTTAAAACACCAACACTTGAGATTGATGAGGATGCCTTACTCATCAAGCAAATGTTGGAGGATGAAGATGAGGCACAATCAAATGAACAACAAGCATCCTCTGAGAGTAAGAATGTCAAAACCAAAGCCAAGGAGCCAGTAGGAGGTAGACCTAGACTTGAGAAACCTGTAAAGTTTGTTTCAGCTGGAAATTATGAGACTAAGAAGAAAGTGACTAATAAGAGACCAAACAGGAATGGCAAATTAGGGATTAACAAAGATAACAACTATGCTTATGTGCCAAATGCCCCTAGGAAAGTTTGTCAAAACTGTTTTAGCTCTAATCATTTGACTCATGCTTGCAAGAAACCATCTGGTAGTGTTGCTAAACCATTCTATGATTGCTCTGTGCCTTTAAGACATAGAGACTCTTCTTTCTGTGATAAACTTGATTGCATGCCATGTAACATGAATGTGATGACTAGTTGTTTTAATTTGAGAAGACAATTCATGGAGGGCTGTATCAATCATAATGTTCACACACACTACACAAGG
The DNA here is from genome assembly GCA_036435485.1 of Saposhnikovia divaricata. Classification (NCBI taxonomy): domain Eukaryota; kingdom Viridiplantae; phylum Streptophyta; class Magnoliopsida; order Apiales; family Apiaceae; genus Saposhnikovia; species Saposhnikovia divaricata. Next base: position 20,321,921 of record CM071600.1, read on the forward strand.
ACAAAGTCTTCAAGTCCTCCTAAAGTTAGGAAGGTACCTCTGTCACCTAAGTCTAAGAACCCTGATTCTAAGACTCCCAACAGTGACAAGAAGACCAACATCAAGAAAACTGATAAGCATGCTGATTTTGATAAAACTGTCACTAAGTCACATGGACCCAAACTCGTTTGGGTACCAAAGGAGAAGTAATACTTTTGTGTTTGCAGGGCAAAGAAAGTAAAAAGAAGGTCATGTGGATTTTGGACAGTGGATGCTCAAATCATATGACTGGTGATATGGCCCTGCTATCACAGTATGAGGAAAAGGCTGGCCCAATGGTTGCTTTTGGAGATGACAGCATCGGCAACACACTGGGATATGGCAAGTTGGAAATTGGAAATGTCATCATTGAGAATGTAGCACTGGTCAAGGGGCTCAAGCATAATCTACTGAGTGTTGGTCAATTCACTGACAGAGGCTTCAAAGTGAACTTTGACAAAGATGAATGTTTGATCACCCACAAGAAGACTGGTGATTTTGCTCTGTCTGGAGTAAGGAAGGGAAGCCTGTTTGTAGCCAACTTGGACTCTGCAAGCAAGGACACAATTTGTTGCTTCTACTCAAAAGCATCAAATGAAGACAGTTGGCTGTGGCACAAGAAGCTATCACACCTGAACTTCAAAGCCATTAATTCCCTAGTCAAAAGGGAGTTAGTGAGAGGCATGCCCACACTTGAATTCTGTCAAGAAGGAGTGTGTGAGGCGTGTCAAAAGGGAAAAATGAAAAGATCAAGCCACAAGTCAAAAACAGTGACATCTATAACCAAGCCCCTGCAACTGATTCATATGGATTTGTTTGGGCCTGTCAATATTATGTCACTAGGAAGGAAGAAGTATGCTCTAGTGATGGTTGATGATTTTACAAAGTATACATGGGTAGAATTTCTGGCATCAAAGGATGAGGCTCCACAAGTAATCATTGAGCACATAAAGAAAGTTGACAAAGAAGCAAAGGCCATAAATGCAAGTGTGATTGCATTAAGAAGTGATAATGGGACAGAATTCAGAAATGCCATGCTTGGAGCATTCTGCAAAGAAAATGGTATTTCTCAACAATTCTCAGCTCCAAGGACTCCACAACAAAATGGAGTTGTTGAGAGAAAGAATAGGACTCTGATAGAGGCTGCTAGAACAATGCTACTTGATGCAAAGATGCCTACATGTTTTTGGGCTGAGGCTGTGAGCACTGCATGCTACATCCAAAACAGAACCCTCATCAACAAAAACACTGGAAAGACACCTTACAACTTGATGACTGGAAAGAAGCCTACTCTAAAGTATGTTCATACTTTTGGAAGCAAGTGCTTTGTGCTAAAAGATAATTCAGAATATGTTGGAAAGTTTGATGCAAAGGCATTTGAAGGAATCTTTCTTGGCTATTCTATGGAAAGAATTGCATACAAAGTTTATGTCATTTGTCAAAAGAAAGTAATGGAGAGCACAGATGTAACATTTGATGACAGCAAACTACCTGGATTAGAAGAAGCCAACAATGAAGATAAAGATCCCTTGAAGTTTGACAATCTAGATGATTCTGATGAGGAGATTGAAAGTGAATCTGAACTCATAATCCAACAAACTCAAGTGAATGAAGAACCTGTGTCAACCAACAATGAAGAAACAAGCATCCAAGATACACCTGTGAGGAGTGACAACTTCACAGGGGGAGGAAATGTAGATGATCATGATCTAAATGATGAAGCAACATCAAGGATGAGAAATCAATCTGAACATACAAGGAAATGGGATAGATCACACACTGCAGATCAAATAATTGGAAATCCAAATGCAGGAGTAAGGACAAGAAGAGCAACTATAAATGAATGTCTCTATGGCTGCTTTCTATCCCAAGTTGAGCCTAAGAAACTTGATGATGCATTGTTGGATCCTGACTGGATAATTGCTATGCAAGAGGAGCTAAATCAATTTGAAAGGAGCAAAGTATGGGAACTAGTGCCTGCACCAAAGGATAGAACCGTTGTTGGAACTAAATGGGTTCTAAGGAATAAGATGGATGAAAATGGTGTAGTCATAAGAAACAAAGCAAGGTTGGTTGCAAAAGGATACTCTCAACAGGAAGGTATTGACTATGATGAGACCTTTGCCCCTGTTGCTAGACTAGAAGCCATCAGAATTTTCTTGGCATTTGCTGCACATTCTAATTTCAAGGTCTATCAAATGGATGTCAAGAGTGCATTCCTGAATGGGGAGTTGGAAGAAGAAGTATATGTGCAACAACCACCTGGCTTTGAGGATCCACAGTTTCCCCACTTTGTCTACAGATTACTTAAAGCATTGTATGGACTCAAGCAAGCTCCTAGGGCATGGTATGACACACTATCACAATTTCTACTGGAGAATCAATTCACTAGAGGCACACTGGACAAGACACTGTTCTACAAGAAACATGGTGATGATATTATCCTAGTTCAAATCTATGTGGATGATATCATATTTGGCTCTACAAATGAGAAGCTGTGTGAAAAATTCTCTAAGCTCATGCAAAGCAGATATGAGATGAGTATGATGGGAGAATTAACATTCTTTCTTGGACTGCAAGTGAGTCAAAGGAAGGATGGCATTTTTATAAGTCAAACCAAATACATTAAAGATTTACTGAAGAAATTTGATTTGGAAGAATGCTCACCTGCGAAGACACCCATGGCCACTGTCACCAAGTTAGATGATGATGCTAAGGGCAAAAAGGTAGATATCTCAATCTACAGAGGCATGGTCGGTTCTCTACTCTACCTCACTGCTAGTAGGCCAGATATCATGTTTGCTACATGCTTATGTGCAAGGTTTCAATCAAACCCAAAGGAATCACACATGATAGCTATAAAAAGGATCTTCAAATATCTGAAAGGCACACCAAACTTGGGGTTATGGTATCCTAAGGACACAGGGTTCAATCTGGTTGGTTATTCTGATGCTGATTATGCTGGATGCAGAGTGGATAGGAAAAGCACATCAGGTAGCTGCCAGTTTCTTGGCCAAAGGTTAGTCTCCTGGTACAGCAAGAAACAACAATCTGTGTCAACTTCCACAGCTGAAGCTGAATACATAGCTGCTGGAAGTTGCTGTGCTCAAGTGCTTTGGATTAGAAACCAACTTAGAGAGTATGGACTTGTGTTGGAAAGAATTCCTATCATGTGTGACAACACAAGTGCAATCTCTATAGTTGCCAATCCTGTCAATCATTCTAGAACAAAGCACATTGACATCAGATATCATTTCATAAGGGAGCATGCAACTAATGGAACCATTGAGTTACATTATGTTCCCACAGAAAAACAACTAGCTGACATATTCACTAAGCCATTAGATGAAGCCACCTTCACTAGGCTGGTCAGTGAGATTGGAATGCTGAATTCTTCGAATTCTGGCTAAGTGAATATATCAACTAGATTGTTGCAGCAGTAAATACTTACCTTATCAAATGCTCAATATTTTTAAAAGTAAGTATTGGCTGGAGTATGATGTATAAATATTCCAATGCTGCACATGTTGAAAATCATACATCTTTAGCTTGAAATTTCTGTGAAATTTTGAGAAAATCACTATTTAATTTAGTAGAATATTCTTCAGTGAATATTTCTGGTAAATTTTAAAAGATAGTGAAAATTGAATTTTATGAGTGAAAAGTATAGTTCGATAAGTCAGACTTCTCGAATGGTTCATTGTTATGTCTTGGCTCGAGTTCTCGAATAGGCCTATCTAGAACCCTCTTGAGTTCTCGAATAGTGTCTTTTAGAGAAATCGAATAGCACACTTTGAGTTCTCGAATAGAGTATTTTAGTTCTCTAATGATAGAGTTCTCGAATACTGCATTTGAGTTATCGAATCATTTGAAAAGGCTGATCTTTCGCTGACACTTAATCGCTTTTTGGATTTATATTCAAAACTTCATTTCACTCATAAAAATATATTCTTAACTTTGAATTTTCTTCTGAGTTAAATCACTGCCAGCTGTGAGTTAAAAACTGTCTGAGATATCGAATAAGCCTTTCTTGACTTCTCGAATAGTTGTTTCATACTTCTCGAATGACTTGTCGCTACAGAACACTTATCTATCGACAACTCAAGACATTCATACATATACATTCAACTTCACAACTATTCAATTCTTTTCGTTCGATTTCTCAAGCACCTCAACTCCTGAAACCTCTGAAAAACCCTAACTGCGAATTTCTTCTTCAATCCTAATTCTCTTTTCTTCTCTACCCAAATGGCAAACCCTAAACTCACCATATCATTCCAAACTAATTTCATCGCAATCACCAGTGATGTGGAAGCACCGAATGCCAATTTCAAGTGCTTTGTTCGGTGGTTGTCTGAATCATACATCAAGAGTGCGCTCTCAGCCAACCCAACTCTGTACATAGATCTATTGGAACAATTCTGGAGGACTGCTACTGTGGAGGTCATCGCTCTTGAGAATGCTATCACTTCTTATATTGTTCACTGCAAGATTCAAGGAGAGGATATCACTATCACCACTGCAGACATGAATCAAGCCTTGGATATGCAGCAAGAGACGTATGATGCTCTGGCCTCCAATGATGAGTTGGAAGAATTCTTTGACTTCATCAACTACTCTGATACTATCAAGCTGGGAAAGTTGAATAGGAAGTTCTTAAGGAAAGAATGGAGCTTTGTATTTGCTACACTCCTTCATGTATTCACTGCACGGAAATCAAGCTTTGATCAGATTAGTACACCCGTGCAGCAGCTTGCCTATGCCTTGGCTCATGGGAGAAAGATAGATGTTGGACTTCTCATCCTACAGGAACTCTATGGGAGACTTGGTCAGACCACAGCCAAGAGAGGTAATGAAATTTTCTTTCCTCGCTTTATTCAATCAGTGCTTAACTTTAAAAATGCTTCTTTGATTGAATTGCCTGGAGTAGATAAGAGTAAAATAGGCTATCCTAGGTCCATGACCAAACTCATTTTTGGTAATTTGGAGACTAGGAATGATGTGGATGTAAGACTTAGCATAACTCCCCACATGGAGGGTTTGTTTAGGTCTTACCCCCACAACATGCCAATATTTGATTCTAAATCTCAGTTAGCACAGCCTAAGCAAGGAGAACAAAGTGCTAACCCAAGGCCTGCTAACCAACCCCCCCAGCCAAACACTCTATCCAGCAAAGAGCCAACTGCATCATCCTCTCAAAAGGGTGATGTTAGTAAAAAGAAGAGAAAACAGGTTGCTTCTGAACCTTTAGAAATCTTAACTGAAGCAGCCTTGGCTGTAGAACTAGGGTTAGAAAGTGAGAAACCTGAGTCACCTATCATAAGCCTAAAGAAGAAGAAGAAGTCTAAAACCACCTCTTCAGTCACTCAAATGGCTGAAGTTGTAAAATCAGGGGCACACAGCTCACTAGATGTATCCTCTCAACAGGATGCATCTATAGAATCAAGCATCCTCCCCAATGCACCTATCTGTAAAGAGTCAGCACAAGGGAGTGATAAGGCTGGCACAACACTGAGTGGAGAGCACATCATAACTGAAACTCCCTCTATTTCTCAGGGGGAGTTGCCAAAATCTTGTCTACAACACACTTCTCTTTCAGAATCTACCACTCATATTTCTTTGAAGCCTGCAACTCAAGCAATTGAGGAGCAAGGCATTGATCATCAAGAATTCTTTTCCTTTGATGAGCCAATGAATTCAAGTGACTTGGTGCATGACACCTTGCTCACCACCCAGGTACCACATTTGGATGGTCAGGGAATGCATGCTGGGGCATATCCTAATGACACCATCACAAACACAGAGGATTCACTAGTTCTTACTAGAGACTCTGTGCCTGTGTCAACTACTGTTGTAACTCATCCCACTTCTGTGGAGACAACAGTAGTAGAGTCTGTTCATCCGGTTGCAGAAGTTGCATCTGTAACTGAGGAGCCTAGCAAGCCTAGCTCTAGCTCTAACTTTTTGTCTCAATGGCTGAAGCCTGTGCAACATGACAGTGCTTCAGGATCAGGGTCTGTTCCACCACAATTGACGGTTGAAGCACTTCAAAGCTTAGTTGTGGATCAGATCCCTGAGTTCACAAAAATTGCTCAGCACCTTCTCACTGCAAACATGCCCAATCCAGACTATGAAGCTATTCTCCTATGTCACAAAGAGGATGTAGAGCTACAGAAGGAGAAAATCATAGATGAAACTGAGAGAGATGGGAATATCGATGCTTGGCTGCAAGGAACCAATTCAATCCCTCTCTCAGAAGGTCTCCAGTATCTCAGAGAAGAGTACATCACTTCACTAGGGTCCAATGCCAAATCTCTCAACCCTACTGATGTGTTTGAAGCAGTGAATGACAGCTATAAAGGCATTCTCAAGGCTGCACACTATCTTGGTAAAGGCTTAAAGACAGAAATTAATGAAGTGTGTTCAGCTACAACCAAGGAGGTGCATGAGATCAAGAGGACTTTTGATGCTAAATTCCCTCAATTGGAGACTGTGCTCAAGGACATTCGAACCTGCAATGCTACTTGCACCAGGATGGACAATGGTTTAGCTATTCTCAAGGATGCTGTCACAGGTCTGGGGCACAAATTTCAATCCTTATCAGATCAGACAACTGATGCCAATGCCATGCTCAGGACCCTCTTTGCAAATCAATATGGAGACAAGCTGGTCACTGAGGTTCCTGTGCATGAGATGTCAAGGTTCGAAGTGCAGAGACTGAAGGATCAATCCCTATCTGGTTTTAAGGCCAATGAACTCTTCACTAAAGTGGATACTCTTGAAAAGGAGGTAGTCTCTCTCCACAAGTCCAATGCTCATCTTACAGACACTGTGACAACTCTGACTGAGCAGTTGAACACTCAAGCCACCACCACAGCTGATGTCCTTCTGCATCAACAATCAATATTGTCTGCAATGATGAAGCACATGGGTCTTCCCCTACCTGATGAATCTTCAACTCCAAAGGTGCATCCTACAGTCCCTGTGTCTGTCAACAAGCCTAAGGGGGAGAAGAGGATATCAAAGAACTCAAATCCAAAGGGGGAGAGATCACTAGAAAAGGGCATCAAGATCACTGAGGGTGGCCATCAGAGAACTTTGAAATCTACTACTCATGTGCCTGGAAAAGGAAAGGACAAAGTTGATGTGCCTCCCACTTCTCTGCCAGTTGTCACTCTACCAACTGTGCACATCACTACTCCTGATGGTCAAAGGCAGTCTATTACAACCACAGTGGTTGCAGGGAGTATGCCATCTGACAAGCCTCAAATCTCAATATCTAAGAGTGCCAAGCCAGTAGAAGTGAAGGTGGTCACTGAGGCCAAGCTACAAGAAATTGCAAACTCAAATGTCTATCATGATGATGCATTCTTGGAGCTTCTGAAAGTCTCTAGAGAACAGGCTGGTGATGCTCTGCTATATCATGAGAGTTTGAAGAGTCAGATTGACTGTCTCACTGTAGTACCAAGGAGGCTTAATGATCTATGGCTCAAGGAGATATTGATGGTAGGAAAGAACAAGATATGGCACTTAACCATCAATACTCTACAGAGTCTAAAGCACTCAGAAGTGAATGTGCTCCTTGGACTAATTGAGAAGGGAAATGAGAACAACAAGAGTCTTCATGATGAATTGAGGAATGGTCAACCTTCAAGGCTACCTGAAGTTTTCACAGATCCTAGAACTATTATCTACCAGGCTGGAACAAGAATTGAAGATATCAAGCAGCTGGTCATTCCTAAGCATCTAACTCCTCAAAATAAAAATCTCATCATAGCCATCATTGAGAAACTGATCAAGAAGAAGGGATCTAGAACAGCAGAAGAATTAGAAGCTATATCTTATCTCAGGTCACATATTGCAACTGGCATTGTATCTGAGACTGCTAAGTTCAACCCAAGCAAAGATCAAGACAAGGATGAAGATAAAAGTGATGGAAGGAGAAGATATCACAGGAGTAATAAGGGTGATGAAGACAAGAAGAAGAAGAAGGATGATGAGAAGAGGAAGAATGATGATGATCAAGGTAAAGGCTCTGAGAGGAAAAGTGGAAGACAGCAAGCCTCAGGCATTGCTGACAGTAACCTCACCACAACACAAGACTCTAAGTCTAGGGTGAATGCTGCCAGTAGTGACCTTTCAAAATTTGCATCTATGGCTTCTGCAACTGTCTTGCCACCTCAAGAAGAGAAGAAGATTCAAGTCAAGAAACCATCTGTATGTTTCAAAAAGCAAACTGCTAATGGAATACTACAATGGTCTACAAACAAAGGTCACATACTGCTGCCAAGTAATCATGTAAAAAGAATCAAGTTCAAGCAAGCTGCAAGGAAATCAAAGCCAACCATATCAAAAACCCTGACAATCTATCCAGGCCTAAAACTCCAACCACTAGATGAAGATTATGATGTAGACCAACTGCAATTTTTGCAAGCTCAAAGAATCTATCATGTTGCCATTGTTGATAATTGCCTTGAGATTAAATATTCGGATGGAAGGGAGGAGAAGTTCAAACAAGGAGGATGTCAACACTGGGGCAAGCTATATGACATAGAGAGAATCATTGCACTGTTGAGCTCAGAAGATAAAGTGGAGAGAGTATGGAAACTGGAGCTAATTGATTTTGTGAAAATGAAGAGAGATCATGAAGAAAAAGTCAGAAAAGAGTGTTTTGAGAAATGGCTGGCAAGGGAGAAAGAAATTGAGAGACTGGAAAGTGAAGCAGAAAAGCTGAGGAAAAAGGGTTTGTGTAGAGTTCAGTTCAACCCCTACATGGTAAAGTATAGGAGGAGGAATGGAAATCAAGTCAACATCAGAATGAATCTACTCAACCACTATCCTGCAAATATTCTGGAACCAGTACTTGAAGATTTCAAAGACTCAATTTTGCTTGAAGAATTGGATGCTATGGCAGAAATAATAAAAGCTATGGATGAGAATACAAGGAAGGAGAAAGAAAGAAGAGAGAAAGAATATGATGAATTTCAAGCCAAAGCTATGGAAAGGGAATCAAAAGACAATGGCTAGTTCTTCATCATAGGCTGTAAGATTACTCACTCTGTAGTTCTATCCAAATTGCTGATGGAAATTCATACCTGTACTGTCAAGTTTTATCTTTATGTATGATAGGCTTGTTATCAGACATGAAATTGTGACTAAGGGTCTTACTCACAATTTGGGGGAGATTGTTAGTCACAGAGGCATGCCTGAATACATCTAATAACAAGCCTAAGTATGTGTAATGCTATGCATTACCTACATGACCTCTTAACTGAGGGAACCTCTAGTTGTAGAGTTTCTATTTGTTCTGTACTTGTAATAGGCATCAAATTCTATCTGTGTAACTGTACCTACTAAGTCAAGAATAAAGCTTGAAAGAAGTTCTAAGGTTCATGCCTCAAGCAAGGGAATGAAGACTGCCAAATAATCACAGTTGGGATTTGAAGAAATGAAGAATTTGCCTAAGTACCAATTCGAGAAGTACATTTGTCTATTCGAGAAGTCTAGCATTCGAGAAGTCTGAAGTTCGATATCTCAGAAGACACTATTCGATATCTCTCAATATGCTATTCGATATCTCAGTGATTCGATATGTCAAAATGCTCTATTTGATATCTCAGGGATTCGATATGTCAAAATGCTCTATTCGATATCTCAGGGATTCGATATGTCAAAATGCTCTATTCGATATCTCAAGGAGTCCCAGAGAAAAGAGCTATTCGAGAAGTGATTCGATATGTCAAGATAACACTATTCGAGAACTCAGAGTTATCGATCAAGTCAACTCCAGTTCTCGAATCACTTACTTAGTCACTTCTCGAATACATTCTTGAGGACAAAATACTGAAGAATTGTACAAGTCAGAAACCTGCAACAAGCCAGGATACTTTATTTGACTCTGTCCTATAAAGCATGCTGGAAAGCCTACAAAGAAGCTTGGAGAGATAAGACAAGGGACAAGGAGCTGAAGAAGTGGATCTAAACAGGCTTTTCAAAGTCAAATCTGTAGCCGTTTGGACTCTTACTAAAATGAGATAGACAGACTGGAAAGTGCTTTTGTTTTTTACCTACCTCATTTGTAGCAAGGGGGTGTATCCATGTCTATAAGGATACAGCCTCACTTCCTTAGCTGTTAAGGTTTTGAAGTTTCTCAAATATATCCAGAAAATATCTCTCTGAGAAAAACGAAGCTGAGAATACTATCATTTGTATTCACAGATTGTAGCAACATCTTAATCTAATAAAATATTAGATTAAAGTGATATTGTGTTGTGTTTGTGTTTAATTATCCGCATCTTCATATCTCACACACTCATCACTTATCTTGCTGCAAAGATTCAAAACCGAAGAACAACTCAAGAATCCATTCACCCCCCCCCCTCTGTATTCTTTTACTGTATTCAATACTCAACAAGTAAATGACCAGAAATAGAGAGGGTACAAATACTGATAAGCCAAATGGCACGATGATGAATGACAAGCAAGTTTATGTTGGTGTATTTCTGTGCAAACAAGATAGAGAATTATGAGGTTGGCAAGCGATTAAGCAAACCGATAAGCTTTTAGTCTTCTACCGGAGATATATGATTAATAATCTCACCAGCCTGTTCCAGCTGCGATGCTGGAAGCTTTCCTGCAATTTTATCTGCTTCATGTAATATCTACGTCAAGTTCAGGAAGCATTCCCTATGGATAGGGAATAGTGATTATTTTGTGTTCCTAGAGGATCTTGAATTGATAATTTTGATGCTTAGTTATTAAAGCACTGCGTAAACGATAAGCGATGGTGATCCTTCTGAGAAATTAGGTGGTAACGACTGTGGAAATGTCGAATTGAATCTAAGTTAGAGAAATCATCCAGGTTTATTTCGGATGGTGTAATTTCTGGAACGACGGGATATTTGAAATGAAGAATTAGGTTATGATGGTTCATAAAATAATTATAGTAGAAATAAAGACAAGAGACTGATAGAGATGGAAATAGAATTGGGAATTAATAAGAGAGTCAGATAGGCAGACTCATGAGAAGCTCCAGTAATGAAGCGAGAAGAGTATGGAATTGGCAAGGTAAGGGTATTGGCCAAAGCGGAAAGTTGGAATTAGGAGCATGAATGACATGCAAATTGACTCCTTTTAAGTTTGGAAAATTCGAGAAAATATGAAATAGATTGACTGAGTAATAAAGAGACTCATGAAATGAAAAAGTGAAATCTAGATGGTTGAACAAAGGAAAGTTTGACCACAAACGTGCCACGTATATTGAATAAAGGTAACACGCGTTCCCCTAATAAGGTGACGGTGGAATTCAATAACAGAAGTGAATGAGAACTAGACGATAAGATGGATGTGATTGATAAAGAAAAGAATGGGAAATAATGATGGAAGTGAAGCAAGGAATGCTATGAATGGATTGATGAATGGGTTTTCCTAATGAGCTATCGGAATGACAACCTGATGGTGTTAGAATTATGAATATGAAATGGCCAGTGTCGTGGCGTGAAATGCCAGTAATAAAAATGTCAAGCGAGAAATCCATGATTTTAACCTGAGAGGTTGAAGGATTTTCCAAAAGTAAGTAATGCTAATATCAAACAAGAGTATAGGTCCATAGAATGATGGACAGAGAAACAAGGACATGTGATATGTGAGATTACGATAAAGTAGTATTTGATACGAATACGATTACTTTCTTCCCTAATAAACCTCTATAGTTCAGAGGTAAATTCTGAGTATGATATTTTGACAATCATGAAAATCTTCTTATATAATTCTCTGAAATTCTTTCCTTTTAATATCCCCTATTTATTTTCCTCTAAATTGAGAAGAACAACCCTTTAAGGAGGGGAGGTACTACTACGTGACTCTCTGTCTGTGTGATAGGAGTCTAAGTGGAATGCCATTAATTGTTTAATTGCTTGTCAAGTACTAGAGGCTGGCCCCCTTCTGTACTAGCTATGCAATATAACAAATGTTCATTGATCATAGTGATCTCTCAATAAATTCTTCTAATTCAATATATATACATCGAGATTGCGAAGATTAGGAATTGCAAAATTATGAGTGAGGGTATCTCCGAATTTCGTAGCGCGTTAGTGATACCGAAGTCACTGCACGTACCAATAAGGTTAATAGTATAAGATCGGACAAGAGCGTATACCGGTTAATGTGTCATGCGAAAGTATCAAAGAATTGGTAGAACGGATAAAGGGTGTATTGTAACACCAGTATGAGATGCTTTAGAAAGATTGGAGTGTGTAAGGATCGACCAGAGAATTGGAAAGTGAAATAACCAACAAATACCCAATTGTCTTCTACCTGATTCCGGGACGGAATCCTTTTAAGGAGGGGAGACTGTAAGAACCCAGATTTTTGGGTAGAATTAAAACTTTTTATTATGTATTGATGTAAGAATGAATAGGGGTTACAACTAGAATGTAATACTGGTTTTAATGAATGAATAATGAAAGGATATATATTCCAAGGTTATATGGCCTGAAGGATGCTATTGGGTGATAACTAAGGTTAGAATAATCTATCTCCTAGAAAGTTAAGATAAGATTCCCTAGAGAGAAATAGATACCCTCATGTCATCCAAATCAATATCTATTATAAGCCCAGCGGTTCCGTAAAAAGGTTAAGGAACACTCGAGGGTGAACCAGGTTCATTTTCCCAACTATAGGAATTAAATAAAAAATAAGTGATGAATAGTGATTTTGGTGGAATTTGGAATATTATTATAATAATGTTATACCCGGTATTCGGAACGGATTTCTGAGTTCGTATTAGTGATCCAGGAGGAAAATAAGTGTATGTAAAAGCTGTCGGATTCAGAAAAATAGCACTTTTATTTTCTCCGAGATTTCCCTGGACACTGCAAGACTTAAGGATTTATAAAAGAGAATTAAGGAATTTAAATTCGAGAAGTATTAAGAAAGATGAGGAATAGTAGTATAAATATTAAGAAGGTTTTCGGTAAAACCCTAACTAGAAACGAATGAGTTAGTCCCTCGAACGAGCAACGAATTGAGCAATAACCGGACAAAGAACAAACAGAGGATCAAGATGCATGCATGTACAAGGAGATAAGACCAAGTAACTAAGTAGTTACATGAGCAACTAGTATACTTAGCAAACATAACCAAGTACTTAGCTTCTTGTCATCATCTTACCATTACAAACCAACACTTGTCCATTTAATTACATCATGCATGACCTAGAACTTTATTAAAGCTACTTTATGGACAAGATATTATCCAAAGACATTCAATAATTCACTTTAGATAAGATGAGAGCAAGATCAAAGCCAAGCAAACACCACCTCTCCCCCATTTTTCCAGCAGTTGCATTTTCCAGGGCAGGGGTCTTTGCCATTTTTTTTCACCTAGATCTACTCATCTAAAAATCATGAAAAAATTCATGGAGCTTCTACACATCAAGGTGAAGTTGGGGATTTAATTTCATAATTTTTGAAGATCGTTTGGATGGGTAAATAAATTCGAGAAGTTCACTGTTTTTCCCCCAAAACCAAGGCACTTCGAATTTTGGAGTTTTAAGATTTCAAAATCCACCTTCCAACCATTGTTTGATCTCCAAATTTTTATGATGAGTCCTATATTTCATAAAAATGATCTCCTAGAAATCTTGGCTTCAAACTCCATGTTTTCCATTTTCAAATAAATCCTCAAAGATGAGGGTGAATAGTGTTTTCAAGAAACTAACTTTGATTTCTTGGTTTCTTTGGATGATTTAAGCTTTGTTAAAGCCATACAAGGACTATATAAGGGTTATTATAGCTTGTACACTCTCCAAGGAAGGTATAATTCTTAAGAACCCAAGATCTTACTTTGAGTTTTATATATGTTCTTGATGGTTTTAGATTAGTTAAGATTATGGTGTTGTTATATGCATAAAAGCATGATTATGTAGTTAGTAGTGATGATTTAAGAGTTTTGATGATTATGATTGTTAATTGAAACCTTCTTGGACTGGTTAAGATGAAAACCATGTATAGTATGCCCGGTGTGGCTTGGATTGATTGTTATGAATTTTAGAATATTCGATTTACAGCCGTTATAATGCCCAATTTTGCAATACCATGTTTTGTATGCCATTTTCCATGTCGAACCCCTACTGTCCAGAGACCTTATCTGCCATGATAGGATAGGTAATGTTCTAAGCTTCGTTTTGATATAAAGATCACGTGAAACGGACTTACGGTTTAGGATTTATGACCAAATTACAAAAAGTAGTTCGAATCCGTAAACGAAAGTTCGTAACTGTAATTGAACCCTCGTAAACTATGTAACGTCATGGCGAATCTTGGTAAATAAATACTAGAGGTAAAAAGGAAGGCGTGAAAGAAAACCGTATGTCAAAAAGATCATTTTTCGATTTATTAAAAATGTTCGAGTCGAGGTTAAACGCGAACGAACCCCTAAAAGACGACTCTTTTATAACTTCGGTAAAACACTTAGAAAACGGACGATAAAACTCGGAGTATAGTATTGGTTCGTAACGATCGACTTTAGAACTCATATGACTTAAGTATGTCCCAAGTATAAGTACAATGACATGTCGTATTAACGAACGGATGTCGGGTCGGATCAGTGATAAAAGTAATCCACTAAAAGGGGTATAACGAGATAACTCAAGAACGTGTTTCGAATTAAGTATAACTTAACTTTTAATATGTTAAGTGATTAATCCCGAATGCCTTGGCTATTTATAGATCACCAAGCTGAACCGGGACCCGCTACCACTACCCCTTACCGTACTCGACTACCAGGCAAGTTTCAATTCCCTTCTTTTAGGCTGTTGTTGTGATTGAATAAATATATATATATATGCTGATATACATATGCCATTGCATGCATGCCTACTTTCAAGTTGAAGTGATATACTTGTTCCCTGAATGTTATTGTTGGCTTATAAGCTAGATAGTTATATATCAGTTATAAGCCGATTATTGTAAGACCCTCATAGAAGGGCGTATACATCTTATTAATCAAAAATAGACCGGGAGTCAATATTCCTTGATATATCGAGATTACCTCGGAGGAAAATATTTAAGTAAATATTTTCTATTATTTGGGCGACGAATATTATTTGAATATTCGTTCGAGACTAATTATTTTAACGATCCTTACTTCAAATAATTATTTGAACGTAACCATTCGACGAATAATATTTTTCAATATTCATTCAAAGTCGAATAGGTTATCGATTATTATTCCGAATATTCTTCTAAAGATTGGACTACTAAATGAATATTATTTGAATATCCATTTAGAATATTACTTTATTAAATGAATATTACTTTTGAATATTCATTTAAGATATTACTTACTTGATGAATATTATTCTAATATTCATCTGAAGCTTGATTTATTTATCGAGTCTTATCTCGAATATTCCTTTAAAGCTTGGATTACTGAATGAATATTACTTGATATTCATTTAGAATATTATTCATTAAACGAATATTACTTTTTCAATAAACATTTAAATTCCTAATAAATTATGAATATTATTTTGAATATTCATCCAGGGTTCTATTTAATCATCGAATATTATTTTAAATATTTTAAATATTCTTTTCAGGTCTTATTAATTAATGAATATTATTCTGAATATTCATTTGAATATTTAATTATGCAATAAATATTCTCTAGATATTTCTTCAAGGATTATTTGAGAAATACTCTGATTAAAGATATTCTTTCATATTCCTAAATATTCTGTAAAATATTTTAATTCAATAAATATTCTCTGAATATTTATTTCATACTTAGAATAACCTCGATAAGGTTTATCTTCTTCGATTATTACAGAAAATATTTCGGAGTCATATTATTATTAATCTTATATCAAGAAAGGTTCTCAGACATCATTCTTCTTCGAGTCTACCTCTCTAATAATAAGGGAACCTTACTTGGAAGATGTTATTTATCTTGTCGACTTCCCGGTCATAGAGTATTCTCTTCACTCGCAACTCGGGTGTTGTTGACTTATTAAGTCGTTGTTTACCTTCTCATCTTTCGAGGGGTAAGATTGTTGGAACAAGTTGATATTCGATACCAAGCCACAGCTTGGAAGTTATTGGTGAATTTTCCTTTCCAACTAGATACGACTACCTTGTAGAGTCTTATCAACAAGTATTATACTTGGGGAAAGGGGGACGAACGTTACATTCAGAATCATGAACTCTATTTGAACTAGGAGTCGTGTAAGAGGCCGAGTAGCGCCGGTCCATCCCCTTTGGCCCAACCGTTGGCCGGGAAGAGCTAGTAAGGCGGTAGACAAGTAAAGCCGTCAGTTCTTCCTTCTACCGGTAGTAAATCTAAATTGAGCTGTACGATCTCGACTGATCATCAAGATTGGAACAGCGGGCGCGGTGAATACTCCATCATTGGTTCATCATCCAAATTTATTTATTTCCTGCAACATGATTACTGTTGGCAGAGTTGGAAAAGGGTCGTAACTGGAATTGCAACCTTTTCTTGCAAGTTCCTCTTCTTAATAACAATAAGAATATCTCGCTTACTTTGATGTAGCAGATATTTCTACAAACAAATACTTTAAGTTACCTTGTAACTTCATCGTTCATATTATACTGGCATCATTTCCGTAAATGCATGGCATATGGTTTGAAAGATACTTTTGAACTGTTATACATTATCGTTCAGTCATATATTATTGTTGGTGGGCTATTGCTCACCCTTGCTTTATTATTATATCACAACAACAGCTAGACCAGATGACTCGCACAAGGCGCACTCGACGCGGGCGAGGACGATGAGACTACCAGAGCTGAAGAAGAAGCTATTGGTAGGGTATATTTATTCTTTCAGTACCAAGAATATGGTCTAGTATGCCTTATGTAAATGGATGGCAAAGAGTATGTATTTATATTGAAATTCTTTTGGATTGTAAGAACTCATAATGTGATTAATAAAAATTTGAGTGTTACTCTGATTTCATCTCTGGGACTATAACGGGTGTGTTTTATATTATTGTGTTGGGTTATAGAGACGTAATTTATTTTATGTTAAGGAAAGTTCAAGTGTTGTGGACAGAATTGGAAGCCGTAACCACCGGATCCCGGACCCCGGATCTGGGGGTGTTACAAGTATCTTCAAGAGGTACATCATCCTCACCAAAATCAAAATCCCTATGTGCAGAATGTTCAAGGGGTGAACCACTCGCGTGAGGTGGAGTGGTTGCGTGTGACACGCTAGGGTTTGACTGTGGTTGTGAAGTAGCAGCGTGGAAAAGTTTGGCTTTCTTTCGAATAAGTTGCTGCTCTTCGGGTTCATTCTCCTCATCATCTTGTATATATATACGTGCTGGTTTTCTGACTTCCGTTAACAGGGGTGATAGAGAATAGGAATGTGTATCAGACTCAGAGTCAGAAATATGGCTCTTACCCTGGGATAGATCCTGCGGGTTAGCAGTCTCTTGGGTCGCGGAATCAGAAACGTAGGAGGAGGAATGAGTAGTATGCAGAGAGAGATTACCTGATTGATTACCTTGTGCATCATCGCTTTCCTCATCAGGAATCTCATCAAATGCCTCAGCATGAACAGATGGATTTTGAGCATGTGATGAGACTTGTGATGATGCCTCCAAATTGGTAACTCCTGCATCATATCTAAGCCACATTTGAATATTTTCAGGAGTAGACATTGGTTTACCTTGATGTTTATCCTGATTAGCAATGGTTGCAAGTGACTTAGTGCCCATCCCTAGCGATTCAGATGTGGGGCTTCTGGCAAATCCCTGTCTAATAGCAAGAGCATCCTTCGGTATTAAGTCATTGATTAGCATTTGAAGAAACCGAGGAAACCAGCAGACGATATCAGTGGTAGAGAGGTCTCTGCTTGCAAGGGATCCCATTGAGGCCACTATCTCAGAGAGAACTATGCGTCCATAGTTTATATCCAGTTCTCTTGCTAGGGCAACTGCAAAGGTTTGCATTGGAATTGGAATTTGATGAAAGTCTTTTTCGCGTGCCCGAAAACATCTTGTGATGGCCTCGAAAAAGTAATTCCATTCCGCATGGAAGAATTGCTTTTGGATATTTCCCGTGATTGGGCCTTTTGGAGGATAACATCCAATTTCTTCAAAGAATCTGAGGCGTTCTGCAGCAGTAGGTTCTGGATCAAAGGCATCTTTAATTGGGAATCCCAGAACTCTGTTGACAATTTGTTCGGTCACCTCATATTCCTGACCCGCTAAGGTAAACCTGAAACCGTAGGGGGTTGATTTACTCCCAAAAGTAACCGCACTAGTCCATAATTGCTGTAAAGCATCATGTACTAGTGTAGGTTTAGCAGTAAAAGCATGGCTAGCTTTGGAATACAAATTGAGAAATCGTATCCAAAACTTAAACCGCGGGAGTTGATCACCAATTTCCGTAGAAATATTATAAAAATTGTTTTTAGCAAGGGAAAATTAGTGAGCCATTTTAATTAAAATGTTTTTCCTTAACAAATGTGAATTTTAATTTTAATTTTCGAAAAACAATTAATTAAGGAATTATCAGTTATATCCCTTTTAATTTAACAAAAAGACCAAAAGTCACTCTTGAAAAATTAAACTACGGGTTATAGATAATTATCACTGTGAGAGGCGAAAATCAACAACCAATTAACAGAATCTGATACCAGTGAAATCAGTGAAGTTATGTGTGTACACACCAGTGAAATCGTGTGTATATGACTGTGAAGCGGTGTGTGTATATACGTATGTATATATGTTGAGAAAGAAGAACAAATACACAAACACACAAACTCAGATATTACTGGTCACTCAGATAATGGCAGTCAAAAATCGGGCAGTAATTCGTTGTCCGTATGAGATTAGTCACAAAAATCACGAATCAGTGGTTGTAAGTCGAAATCGCCTGTATGTATATGGGGCGGCTGTAAAACTCAATTAGGTAAAAGTGAAAGAATAGATCGAGTTAGAGAAGTATATATAGACATTAATGTGAAATTACTAAAGTGTCCCTGTTAAAAAATATGAAAACTCTAAGTACATACAGGGAGAACCCAAGTCGAAATCTATCTCGAAGTCTAAGTCGAAGTCTATCTCGAAGTCTATCTCGAACATTTTAAGTCGAACTTCGAGATGGAGTTCGAGATAGATGTTAACTCGAAAAACTTACCATTTAACTATCAAAGACCATGTAAACAGCACAAACCACCAACAGTACTAGGGAAACCTATCTCGAAATTTAAGTAGAAATTCGAGATAGACTTCGAGTTAGGAGTTAACTCGAAAAATCCCCTTAAGACCAACTGAGAGCTCTATCTCGAACATCAAGTCGAAATTCGAGTTGAGTTTCGAGATAGAGGATAACTCGAAATTATTAACTAATTCGAAGTTATTCTCTCAGATCATTTCAAAAAATATCCCCTGTAAGATAGACATTATATGGAATATTTTGAATAAGGAAATAGGCACACTGGTAACTCAAATTCGAGCCCTAAGTCGAATTTCGAGATAAATTTCGAGATAGAGGCTAACTCGAAATTTTTCCCAGACTTAGAATTTTCAAAACTTCACTCTGGAAGCTCAAATCGAAATTCAACTAGAATTTCAAGATGAGTTTCGAGATAGTGATTAACTCGAAATTTTGAAGATACTTAGAATAATTTGACAATTTTTCTTTGAAAAAAACTCAACAATTAATTTTGCCAAATTAATATAAATATCAATTCAAGGATTTTAATATATGACATAATTAAAACATTCCTTGATAATTCTAAGGCCTCTAATTACATGAAAAACACAGGTAAATTCATCTAAAAATCATGCAAAATTTAGAATATGATGAATTTAACTCCCCCTATGATCATGCAATCTAACAATCATAAATTCAAAGATTTGTGCTATAAAAGACACTTAAAACACAATGAATTCATGTAAAATGACACTATATGCAACCTATAACAATCATTAATTAGGCATTTTAAAGTCTAAGCACATAATGATTAAATAGCTTGCATATACAAACATAACCATGGATTTTACAGATAGAAGGCTTTACTAACTTGTGTTAAGCATTCCCAATTCACCAACCAACCTATTGAATGTTACTTCATCAAGAGGTTTGGTGAATATATCTGCAATTTGTTGCATTGTGGGCACAAAATGTAGCTCCACAGTCCCCTCCTCGACATGTTCTCTTATGAAGTGATACCTGATGTCGATGTGCTTGGTTCTTGAGTGATCTACAGGATTGTTGGTTATGGCAATGGCACTTGTGTTGTCACACATAATTGGAATTTTCTTGTGCTCCATGCCATAATCCTTCAATTGGTTCCTCATCCACAGTATTTGAGCTACACAGCTTCCAGCAGCAATGTACTCAGCTTCAGCAGTAGAAGTAGATACTGTATGTTGCTTTTTACTTTGCCAGGACACCAATCTTCTGCCAAGAAATTGGCAAGCACCAGATGTGCTTTTCCTATCAATCCTGCAACCTGCATAGTCTGAATCCGAATAGCCAATAAGATTAAAACCTGTATCTCTTGGGTACCAAATCCCTAGATTTGGTGTGCCCTTGAGATACCTAAAAATTCTTTTGACGGCTACGAGATGTGATTCTCTAGGATCCGCTTGGAACCTTGCACATAAACAAGTTGCGAACATTATATCTGGTCTACTTGCAGTTAAATAGAGGAGTGAGCCAATCATACCTCGATAGCTTGTGATGTCAACTGATTTACCTGATTTGTCTTCATCAAGCTTCGTGGCTGTTGCCATGGGAGTCTTAGCTGCTGATGCATCTTCTAGATTATACTTCTTGAGTAAATCTCTGACGTACTTGGATTGACAGATAAAGATACCATCTTTTCTCTGACTGATCAGTAATCCAAGGAAGAAGGACAGCTCTCCCATCATGCTCATCTCATATTTTTCCTGCATTAGCTTGGCAAATTTCTCGCACAAGCGCTCATTTGATGACCCAAAAATAATATCGTCCACATATACTTGAACAAGTATTAAGTCATTTCTCACAACTTTATAGAACAATGTTTTATCAATTACTCCCCTAACAAAACCATTTTCAATTAAGAATAGAGATAGGGTTTCATACCATCGCCTTGGGGATTGCCTGAGGCCATAGACAGATTTGAAGAGTAGATACACAAAATCTGTATGTTCTGGATCAACGAAGCCAGGCGGCTGTTCCAGATATACTTCCTCTTCTAACTCTCCGTTCAGGAAGGCACTTTTCACGTCCATCTGGAAAACTTTGAAGTTCTTATGTGCTGCAAATGCCAAGAACATCCTGACTGCCTCAAGTCTTGCAACTGGTGCAAAGGTTTCATCATAATCAATTCCTTCTCGCTGAGAATAACCTTTTGCAACCAAACGAGCCTTGTTTCGTGTTACAAGTCCGTTTTCATCCAGTTTATTTCTGAATACCCACCTAGCTCCAATTACGGATTTGTTCTTTGGTCGGGGTACCAGTTTCCAAACTTTCTGCCTTTCAAACTGATTGAGTTCCTCTTGCATTGCAATCACTCAATCAGCATCGCCAAGAGCTTATTCGATTTCTTTAGGTTCAAGCTTGGATAAGAACCCAGAATATAAGGAGATATTAGCCATGTCAGCTCTTGCAGTTCTTCTAGTAGTCACACCAGCATCTGGATCACCAATAATTAACTCAAACGGATGGTCTCTATTCCATACCCGTTCACCTGGAAATTGTCTAGATGATTCAGCTTAACTTTCTGAGATGGGGTGCTGACTACTTTGATTATTTTCACTAACTCCCCCTGAGTTAGTGCCAGCTCCTACAGAACTAGAGTCAACTCGACTCGAGCCTTGAATAGTAGTCCTTGAGCTGCTATTTACTCCCCCTGAGTTGTTGCCGGTTCGTACTGAAGAAGTCTCTCCTGATCTTGTAGAATTAGCTTGTTCACTAGACTCAGGTTCTTCATGTACGCTTGGAACATTTAATTGAACAACCAACTCAGGTTCATCTTCAAGATCTTCTAAGTCCAGATTCTGAAATTTTAGGGACTCAGGTTCACTAGAATCTCTTGAAATTGATGAGAGTTTGGTATCGTCGAATCTGACGTTGTAACTTTCAGTCACTTTTCGATCATTCACCAAGAACACTCTATAAGCTGCCACCACGTCTGTAGAGTAACCAACAAAGATTCCTTCACGAGCTTTTGCTGCAAACTTGCCTAGATTTTCATCATCTATAAGCACATAGCATTTTGCTCCGAAGACATGAAAGTATTTGATTGTTGGTCTTCTGTTGTTCATTAGCTCACATGGTGTCTTTTCTTTATCTTTTATGATCAAGGTTCTATTTTGAGTGTAACAAGCGGTACTCACTGCTTCGGCCCAGAAATACAAAGGAAGTTTTGAATCATACAACAAAGTTCTTGCTGCTTCAACCAGAGTTCTATTCTTCCTTTCAACTACTCCATTTTGCTGTGGAGTTCTCGGGGCTGAATACTGACGACGTATTCCCTTAGATACACAGAAGTCATTTAGCACTGCGTTTTTGAATTCAGTGCCATTGTCTGATCTAATCGTCTTCACAGTAAGTGTTGAAACATTCTCAATTTGAGTGATGTGATCAATGATTAAGAAAGGTACTTCGTCTTTCGTCATTGCGAACAATACCCATGTATACTTGGAGAAGTCATCCACGATTACCAAAGCATATCTTTTCCTAGACAAAGATAGGACATTCACTGGGCCAAACAAATCCATATGAAGAAGTTGTAGAGGCTCAGTAATACTAGAAATTTCTTTGCTTTTATGCGATGCTCGCTTCGACTTTCCCATTTCACAAGCTTCACAGAGTCCTTTCGGAGCGAACTCCATTTGAGGTAGATCTCTCACCAATTCTCGCCTTGCGAGAGCATTCATCGTTTTGAAGTTTAAGTGAGATAGCTTTTTGTGCCATAACCAGCTTTCATCATCCGAGGCTTTGCTGTAGAAACAGGTGACCTCATTCTGATTTGCTGAATCCATATCTGCAACAAAAAGATCTGCCTTTCGAACTCCTCTCAAAGCTAGTGAGCCTTCCTTGATGTGAGTGATTGAGACACCTTTCTTGTTGAAGACAATTTCGTAACCTTTGTCACAGAATTGACTTATACTCAACAGATTGTGCTTTAGTCCCTCAACATAGGAAATATCTTCAATGATGACATTGCCAGTTTTCAGTTTGCCATATCCCTTAGTCACACCTATGCTGTCATCTCCAAAGGTAACATAAGGGCCAGCCTTCATAACCAACTCTGTAAGCAGGGACTTGTTTCCAGTCATATGCCTCGATGCTCCACTGTCTAGCACCCATATGACTTTATTTCTATTCTGCTTAATGCCCTGCAATGACAGATTGATTAGACATTCTTCGGAACCCAACTTTGATTGGGCCCGGCTTTTCGATAAGATCGAGAATCAACAGATTTATTCTGGCGATCTTCCATCTCAATCTCATATCTAGCTATTAATTCAGTCTCTTCTCTTGAATCATTGTCCCATGCTTGATCTTGAAGTGTTTCCAGCTCATAGGTCTTTAGTATTCCATAATACTCTTCCAGAGAAGTTGTATGCAAATCTCTGGTTTCTCTTATTGCGTAGACCCTATGTTCAATGCTCTTTGGCTGGTTCCTCAGATATCTCGTATTAGTCTCAACCATGGGGAGAGTTACACCTCTCAGATTCAAATCCAATACCAACTGACTGAATCGTAGATAGACATCTGTTATGCCTTCTCCTTTCCTTATTCTAAAGGTGTCATACTCCATCTTGAGTATGAGTGTTTTGTTGCTTCTGACCTCTGCAGATCCTTCCATGACAACTTCTATCTTGTCCCAAATCTTCTTCGCTGTAGTCAGACCTTTGACTATGTTGAACATTTCATGATCAAGAGATTCCATCAAGGTTTGTCGAACGGCAGTATCACAAGCTATTTGTTCCTTATCAGCATCCGAAAACTCCGAGACCTTTTTAGGCTCAGATCGAGGTGGTATAACCACTCCTCCTTCCGTATGTGAAGGAATAACTACCATTGGGACAAATTTACCCTTGTCAAGGACTTCCAGATATTCAGGGTTAACAGTCTCTAGATATAGTCTCATTCTGAAAACCCATTCTTCATAGTGATCTTTGTTGAACATTGGGATCTTGAATGCATTTTTAGGAGCCATCTCAATTCTGGTCACTAAAAGTTTCTAAGTACCCAAGACTAGGCTATGTAGAATATTTATGTAGAACTTTTGCCTAAGTCGAAATTTCTCTAAGTAGAAATTTTGCTCAAGTCGAAATCACCAAGTAGAAATTGTCCAAGTCGAAATTCTATGTAGAAATTCTCAAGTAGAAATTCTATGTAGAAATTCTCAAGTAGAAATTCTATGTAGAAATTTTTGCCTTAGAATAATTTTTCTGCAGATTACTTTAATATTGAATAAACAATATTATCTCTTTAACACCTTTTGACTTTGAATGCTTTACTCACCTAACCCACCTAACCCACATGCTAGGTACTGAGTATGTCTGTTATGCTTTCGGCCGAATAAAGCAAATCAAAAAAATCCAAAACCACCTTTTTTATTCTTTTACTTTTGAAAAAGGAGATCAAAAAGTTGTTGGGTTGTCTTCTTTGATAAGAACAGATGATGAACACTCAAGAACACCAAATATGAACGAACCCAGATAAATTCACAAAAAATTAGTTAAAATACACCCAAGCTAAATAATCACACCTAGAGTATTAAAATAATTTTTCAGATGAGTTTTCACTACCAACGAATTAAAACACACTTTTCGAGAAAATGAAAAGTAGATCTGAAAAATGAAAACTCACGATTCTTCTACTCAACACAAGGATCTATGTTTTGTATGTTAAACATATAGCTCTGATACCAATTGTTAGGTCCAAATGTGTTGTAGAGGGGGGGTGAATACAACTTTTCGAATATGAGAAGCAATAAATACGATGCAATAAATGAACACACAGATTCAAGGAATATATGTCTTATATATAACTTGAAAGGGTTGCTACAACATTCATTACAAAGTATAACAGAAGTTCAGAGAGAAGTGAATGATACTAAGCTCTGTGAATGCACTCTCTCTTTTTCTCTTGTGTTTTTCTCTAGTATTGCTCACTAACTAAAACATTACACAAGAACTTCTATTTATACTACATGTAATCTATGTCCTGTAGTCTTCAAAGACTAAGATGTACGTGGCCCAATGATGTCCACATAATTCTTGCCTTATCTTGAAAGCTTGGAAATCTGCCAATCAGAAGATGCCATGTGTCATGTTGAAGCTGCACTCTAAGTAGAACTTCTACTTGAGAATTTCTACTTAGCCATCTCGAAGTTCTAAGTAGAACTTCTACTTAGAAACTTCTACTTGTCTATCTAGAATATTTAGTACTTAGAAAATATTCTGGTCTTCAACTTGAAACTTCAATGCACATCTCGAACTTGTGATATCTTCATGTCTTCTTTATTCTTCACTAAGCTCTTGAATATGGATCTTTATTACTGACATAAACTTGCTATCAATGTCCTGACACTTGATGCAACGGTCTGGTTCATAAGTGACTAGTCTTGATAGGGTTTTTGCTTCTTGAATAAGTTACCATATCCAATTAGAAATATGGCTTTCCAATATTTGCTTTCCTTCTTGTTCACTCGAAATCAATTGGTTTTATTGATACTGATAGTTATGATCTTGATCTTTGGCTTTCCAAATCACTGAGGCATGAACAACTTTGACTTGAACTTCTCTCAATGATTTCTTCTTGGATTGATCATAGTTAACATGTTGAATTGTATCAATTACCTTGTCTTCATTTAGTGTTGATTTCTTGTGACTTCTTGTTCTTGATTGTCTTCTGGTTAAGTATCTTTTCCTTTAGTTTGAGTTACATTAGTTATAGTGTTACAAGTTTATACACTCTGCCTTTCAGTTTTGTTTCTTTTTAGCCACTTTCTTCTCAAGCTCATTATTCCCAGCTGAAACAAACTTCACAAATTTCTCAAGTCTAGGTCTACCTCCTACTGACTCCTTGGCTTTGGTTTTGACATTCTCACTCTTAGAGGATGCTTGTTGTTCATTTGATTGTGCCTTATCTTCATCATCCAACATTTGCTTAATGAGTAAGGCATCCTCATCAATCTCAAGTGTTGGTATTTTAAATATTGGGGTCTCAGCCTTTTTCAAAACCTGAGGCACTTCCTCTTGAACAACAATGTCATCTTTAATGACTGCATAACCTTTCCTCTGTTTGAGAGTGTCATAATCAAGTCCAATAGCAGCCTTAGGTCTAGCTAGATTTTTCTCATGGTAGGACTGCAATAGACTAGAGGAATTCTTAAATGTTTTCAATTTAAATTCATTTTCAGCTAGTTCATCCCTAAGAGCTTTCTCAACTTGACTAGCACATAGAACCTTATTCTCTAGATATTCGATTTCTTGTTTAAGGTTTTCTATTTGCATAGCAGTTAGTTCTAGTTCCTCGTTTCTTTTGTTCAACAGTTCATTCTTAGTAGACAGTTTAGCAATTTCTTCATTAGCAGCAGTCATACTAGTATGAATATTAAACATCTCAACAGATAGTTGTTCAACCATAGATTTGTATTCAGAAACAGACATGTCTATAGTAGTGAGGGATGGTACCTGAGAGTCTGATTCAGATGGTTCTTCCTTGGAGAAGGCCATCAAGGCATAGTTACAGAATTCTTGTTCTTCTCCATCACTATCAGAATCATCCCAACACTTCCCTTCAGCTATGTAGGCCTTACCTGTTGTATGCTTCTTTAGCAAAGCCTCATACTTAGCTTCAAGCTCAAGAAACTCCTTATCCTTCTTTTTAGGCTTCTTGCATTCACTGGCAAAATGCCCTAGGTCATTGCATCTATAGCATCTCACAGATGACCTATCCACATAGCTAGTTTTGAATTTATTTTTGTTTGCTTTCACAGGTGCCTTGCTCTTGTTGAATGAATGATTTTGAGATCTAGACTTGAAGGGCTGATTCCTCTAAAATCTGATGTTTGGGAATTTTCTAGCCATAAAAGCATATGAAGTGTTTTCCATGGCATACAACTCTTCAAGAGTATAGAACTCATCTTCTTCCTTTTCATCAACAGGTTCAGTCACTTCTTCTTCAATTTCTTCATCATCTACTATCTCTTCTATTCTCAGTTGACTTGCAGATGCTTCCAGGGCTTGAACGGATTTATTTACAATCAAGGCACAGGATGTGTTTATCATTTTGCTTTGGTTGGCTTGGATAGCCCTCTTCTGAAGCAACTCAAGCTCATGAGTCTTTAAAACCCCATAGAGCACATCATATGTGACTTTGTTCAAATCTCTTTCTCTTAGAGATATGACCCTTTGCTCTAGATGGTTTGGTGCAGATAGTAGAAACTTCATGTTTAATTCTTTAGTGCTGTAAACCTTCCCATTCATTTGAAGCTCAGTCACCAGCTTGTGAAATCTCTCAAACATATCAGTAATAATTTCTTTGGACTGTGCCATGAAAGCCTCATACTGTGTGACCAGTATCTGTTTCCTATTCTCTCTTACCTCCTCTGTCCCTTCACATAACACCTCGATGTGGTTCCACATGTCCTTGGCTGATGTGCATGATGCTATATTGGCAAACATCGACATATCCATGGAGTTTATGATCAGCAACATGAGATGACTGTCTAGGGCAACCTTTTCCTTCTCTGAGTCCGTCCATTTGGATGGTTCTTTTGCCACATATGATCTAGGAATGACTATTGTGCCCACTTTAGATTCAGCAATTTCTTGTTGTGGTACAAATGGACCATTCTTGAGGATGTCAGGGTAGAGAGGATTGGCAGCTTTGATGAACAACAGCATTTTTATTTTCCAGAGGTTGTAATTCTCTTTGTCGAACTTAGGGACCTTCACTGTACCTATAGTCTTTGATGTATTCGAACTCATGATCGTTTTCTGTTTAGATTAAACAGCCTGCTCTGATACCACTTGTTGAGTATTGAATACAGTAAAGGAATACAGAGGGGGGTGAATGGATTCTTGAACTTTTCTTTGTTCTTGAATCTTTGCAACAAGATATGTGTTGAGTATGTGAGATATATAAGTGCAGATAACAAATACACAATATCACTTTAATCTAATATTTTATTAGATAAAGATTTTGCTACAATCTGTGAATACAAATGATAGTATTCTCAGCTTCGTTTTTCTTAGAGAGATATTTCTTCTGATCTTATCTCTAAAAACTTCTTTGTAGGATTTCCAATGTGCTTTATAGTACATAGTCAAATAAAGCGTCTTGGCTTGTTGCAGGTTTCTGACTTGTACAATTCTTCAGTATTTTGTCTCCAAGAATGTATTCGAGAAGTGGCTAAGTGATTGATTCGAGAACTCGAATTGACTTAATCGATAACTCTGAGTTCTCGAATAGTGTTATATTGACATATTGAATCACTTCTCGAATAGCTCTTTTCTCTGGGACTCCTTGAGATATCGAATAGAGCATTTTGACATATCGAATCCCTGAGATGTCAAATAGCTTCTTTAGTCCTTGAGATATCGAACAGTGTATTCAAAGATATCGAATAGTGTCTTCTGAGATATCGAATCTCTGACTTCTCGAATGCTAGACTTCTCGAATAGACAAATGTACTTCTCGAATTGGTACTTAGGCAAATTCTTCATTTCTTCAAATCCCAACTGTGATTATTTGGCAGTCTTTATCTCCTTGCTTGAGGCATGAACCTTGGAACTTCTTTCAAACATTATTCTTGACTTTATAAGTACAGTAACACAACTAGAATTTGATGCCTATTACAAGTACAGAACAAATAGAAACTCTACAACTAGAGGTTCCCTCAGTTAAGAGGTCATGTAGGTAATGCATAGCATTACACATACTTAGGCTTGTTATTAGATGTATTCAGGCATGCCTCTGTGACTAACACATATCCACCTTATCCAATAATGCTATATAGCACATTAGACTTTTCCATATCTTTGAATTCAGATTTTTCAAATTTTAATTGCATTCCTATGATCTCAGTTATTACCGAAAATTGCAGGCACAAGAAAACACTATTATATATTTTTAAACTGGTCTCTGTGGTGTGCGAGGCACGGGCACTGGAATAATTTCTCGCCCGAAACTGTATATATATTAAGATAATATTTTAATTAGAAATACGATAATAATATTTTGATTTTATCGTATATGTTTATAGTAATTTAGGAATACTGCATACCAATTTCATGAACTAAATATTTAATTATTTGATTAAATTTCATAAATTTTGGATAAATATCCATACGACAATAATCACATGATTACTTTAATTGCTAAATTATAAATTTAGTTTTCCATGGCATGAAATGAACTTTATCAAATTGAAAAGTTGAGTATAATATAAATAATTATTGTAGTAAAATTGTCCGTGCATACTCAAAAATTAAAATAATAGTAAAAATAAGATAATGGAGAGTTCGGGTTTATGTAAAAGGTTTTTGAACTCAAAACAAAAATGTACATGTAGCACAATGGTTAGTAGGATAACTTGTGTAGAGGAGGTTCTAAGTTCGATTCACCACGAAAACAAATATTTTTTTTCCATTTAAATAAGAGAGTGGCATTTCATGTAATTTTATAACTTGTAAGGGTATAACTGTAATTTTGCAGGAGGTTAATTGACTCAATACCCCTAAATTATCCATGTGTTGCTCTATCCATTATATCTATTATATGCTAACATGGGTTTCCATCCTATTTAGTAAATTACAAATTTATCCTTAGATATATATTAATGTTAAAAAAATTGGAGTTATAACGAATTGAACCTATGACCTTCAAACACTATAACTTAATATTCACATGTCATCCCACTAAACCACGTCACTCTTTTGCTACACATTTTAAACTCATTAACTACATGTCCAAATAACCCACTTACTAGCAATATATATTTTATAATTTACTTAGGATAAAAGTGCTAAGATAATTATACTAATTTTAATAATTTGAATTTTGATAGGAATGAAACCTATGACATTCATATAGTCATTAATTTATGTTCACATTTATTTTAATGATTTATTAGTGCTAAAATCATAGGAATATTTTTCTCATATAATAGTAAAAAATGTTGGTTGGGGAGAGAAAATATAAATGGACACATGTGATATCGTCGGAGTCAAAAGTAAAAAACGTACCGAAATGGCCAAAAATTGGTCAACATAAAACCGAAGTGAGGAAATAAGTGACGAAAAATAAGTAGAAGTCAATCTCAAGTAGGTAAACGGGTGGAAAGGACGATAGATCCATAAAACTTGTGGCTAAGATACAAATTAGTTAAAAAAAATGTGAGGTTCATAATAGGTCTAAATTCTCATTTGAAAGTTAGTTTTCATTTAAATAATTGTATATGTATGTGATTGGTTTCGAATACATAATTTCGACCAATATATTCTCATATATAATTACTCCCTTCGTCCCTCTCATTTCTTTACAGTTCCTATTTTGGGACGTCCCTCCCATTTCTTTACATACTATAACTAGTAATTTTTAACAATAAAATACATTATTACATCCACTACTTCACTCCACTTTTTCAACACTTTACACTATTACACCCACTACTTCACTTATTTTAACAATAAAATCACTATTACATCCACTACTTCACTTACTTTAATAATAATTCTTGGTCTCCGTGAAAAAACTCAATGTAAACAACCACGAGGGCCGGAGAGAGTAACTAAAAGAATACATATGTTTAACATTATAACTGAGCAAGTAACTTTTAAATAGCCATAACACCATTTGATCATATTTCGAAAATTTTTAAGTAATATAATGACTATTAGTTGTATTCTATTGACAAATTATTAAAATATTTCTTTCTACTAACAATTATGTCTATATTAGTCGTATGACCATAATATGTTCATTATTAAATTAATATGAAAAATGATAAATGAAGTGTATAATATATTTATACTCGATATCAGCATATTATTCTATTTTAAGTATATTTTATATCAGTTAATCTTATTAGCATCGGGTAATTTATAAGTTGGCTAATAAAATACATTAAAATATTAAAAATAAGAAAAAAAAAAATTACATATGGGATTTGGGTCAGATAAAAAAAATGTCAATATCGTTTTCATATCTATAGACTCGCCCATTATATTTTGCAGCATTTTAATAATATGCTAATGCTACTAATTTCATTCAAAATGAGTTTTACAGACTATATATGTGTGAGCGCCAACATACACACACTGATGTAGTACTTAAGTAGTAATACACCAATTTCACTTGAGAGTTTGAAACTACAATATGCGAATTTTATCTTGGTGTGATATTTATAGAACTCAAAAATCGCTGACATATATAATGTCTTAAGATCACATATATGATATGTGTATTTTTTTTCGGCTCTCATTTTGGTGCGGCCTCAAACTAAAATGATATTTCTTGGATGCTTAATTATCGTAGTTATGTCTATCTTCTTTTCATAGATTAAATTTTAATTTGCATATGAACTTTTATGCATAATTCATTTAGTGCATACAATAAGCTTAATTATCGTAGTTATGCATATCTTCTTTTCATATGTTGAATTTTAATTTACACGTGAACTTTAATAGCATAATTCATTCAGTCATACAATAACACATCTCGTTTTAAAAACACATTATGAGATATGACACTTTAATTTTAGTTACTCGTGTATGTGGTTGAATTTGTACATATCTAAA
Organism: Saposhnikovia divaricata; assembly: GCA_036435485.1. Taxonomy (NCBI): domain Eukaryota; kingdom Viridiplantae; phylum Streptophyta; class Magnoliopsida; order Apiales; family Apiaceae; genus Saposhnikovia; species Saposhnikovia divaricata. The sequence continues at coordinate 20,353,731 of CM071600.1, forward strand.
TGTGTTTTATCTTGAAATTTGAGGTATTACCTTATGTTTCTGAAAGTTCGTTTATGACAGTGGGTGGTACAATGTATTTGAAAAAAAAATATTATAGTTAATTTATTATTGAAAGATACATCTAAAATGGTCAAATACCATGATCCTATAAAAGCACATATCATAAATTTATTTTGGACGTGCACAACTATTAGGATGAGTATGATGTTCTCCGAAATTGGTCGAAGAAAATGATCCAAAATTAAAAATATATATGTGCTAAAATTTTGGAGAAGAACTATATGCCTCTATCATTTGTATTTTTCCGTCACATTATGTTATTTCTTACAAAATTAGAATTAATACAATATTTAATTCTTCCTCCATTCCAAAATAAATTAGCCACTTGCTTTTTCAAGCATTTCAATACACCAATATTATTGTGGTAATACTTGTTAGCTACAATTAACTCTTATTTATAGTTTTCGTCAATCATTCTTCTCACGTTACCAAGCACTACTATAATATAATCCTTAAGATTCAGAATCTGATAATAATATTTTAAAACTACAACACCTTAGATAAATTAAAATACGTGAAGTAGACTAATACGAGAAAATGATCAATTTCATGATATTTTACAAAAATTCTTTGAATTAGAATGTGACCTATATTTGCACGGACTATCATGCTAGTTAAATATAGAAAGAGAAGAGAAGAGATGTGCAGTTTTTTTTAGTAACCATATGTGCTAGCGTTACAACAAACTTCACAAATAAATATTACTCATACACAACATGAACCGGATTTTACACATATGTGTCAAAAAAAAAATTAAAGTGATTGGACAAATAGCAAAAAAAAAAAAAAATCAAAGTGATTGAACCGCGATTGCATATACAAACAAAATGGAAACAACTAAATAATATAAGAGGTTTTTTTATAAATATATTGTTAAAAGTAATTTTTTGTAATTTTACTTTTTTTAAGAAAAATTATTTGCAATTTTACCTTCTTAATTGCAATTATACCAATTTCTTGTTAAAAATTGCAAAAATACTATCTTTTCTCATGAACCAAGCATCCCATTCAGATACCCAAAATATACCGTAGATGACGAAGCCAAACACACCGTTTTAACTCGTCTACTTCCTAGCAGAGAGATTGGATACACAAAACACACACCACTCTTCTCCCAACAAATGAAACTCACTAGTACTAAAACTTATACATCTCTGCCTTTTTCGAATCCTTCAAATACGAACCTTGGGCACCAGGCTCTCTCACTTGCTTCAACAACACACTCATCTCTCTCAAGCTCTCTGACAACCGTCAACAAAAGCTTTCCTTTCTTATTCTCCGCTTTTAACTCATTCATCAAAAGTGGAGGCTAGGAAGGCCTGCGGCCCCGACGTCGGAGTACGGGGAAGGGGACGAGGGTGGGTAGATCGGAGTTGGAGGTGGTGGGTAGATCGTGATCGGAGGTTGTGTGGAGGTGGTCGTGGGAAACGAATAGGCGATTGAGAAGGAAGAACGAAGGATAATAGATTGGCAATATGAAAAAGGTGAAAGAATGGGTTGTAAGTAGTGCCGTATTTTTGCAAATTTGGAATTAAAAACAGTAAAAATGCAATAAAAGTTAGAGAACAGTATATTTGCAAAAAAAAAAGAAAGGTAAGGTCGTATTTATAGTAAATTCTCGTAATATAATTACAACAAAATAATTACTACTCAACCTAAGTCATCATAATTACTAACTTGCGAAATCCATATATTTGTCATGTATTTTTTAATAACAAAATATTAAATTATATTACAAGATATATAAAGGAGTGGATAATAAAATTAGAATGTTTATACAATACAATATAATTTTTTTAATTAATATTTTTTAAAACGATCATCTCTCCAAATTGATAAACCCGTATTAGAATTTAATAATTTTTTATCATGATAACTAATATTTTTTACTAAAATTATAATGTTAAATTTCGATCCCGATTTCCGTATAAAGTAATATCATTGAATGAATTTTTTTTTATAAATATTTTAGAGGATATGAAAAAAATTATAATGCTAATTTGGAACTTATTTTTTTGTTTTAATTTTTTTTAAAAAAAATTAATTATTATTTCCATTATCTTCAGCTGGTAAAAAGATCTACTTTCCATAAAAAATGTTTATAAAATTAAACATGTTACTGGATTTATGAGTAAAGTAAAACCTCTTTAAATTAATACTCGATAAATTAATAATCTCTCTAAGTTAATAATTTCCTCCGGTCCTAACTTGGGCCAATTCAAAAAATGATCATTTTCGATAAGATAATAAGATAATAATTTTTTGGAAAAACCCTATATAAATATATGGTCCCAATAATATTATAAATTAATAATTCCTTTATAATCATAAAAATATATGTATTATCCTTTTGTAAAATATTATTCGAGGGTTCTTAAAATTTGAATCTATATTAAACTCATCCTTAACCCTCTTTGTTACATCCAAAAGTTCGAATATTGTGTTTTCGTGAAGCATTAAAAAGTTATTAATCAATGTTTTTGCTGTCTTGAGTACCTCTTTGCGTTTTGATGTCTTGAGTGCTTCTTTACGTGCAAAAGGTTTCAAAAATATTATTTTATTTTTAACATCATCTAAATATACATGAATATTTACTTTGAATCTAGCAAATACTCATTGAATTTGTAAAACAATGTATATTAAATTGTACAATTAATTCTATTTAAATGTATAAATGGAAATTAATTTTCTTTGATGTCAAAAATTCTCTATAAATTAATAATTATTAATTTATCGATTAATTTATACATCTCTAAATTAATAGAATTCTCCAGTTTCAACTATATTAATTTATAAATGTTTACTGTAACTTTTATACTCGGTTTATGATGTTAAAATGTTAACTATACTAGCATGTAGGGGTGGCAGAAATTGGATTTGGGTCGGTTTTGGATCAATAAATATGGGTGTGGGTTGGGTTTTGACCCAAAACCATATTTTACCCATATTTAAATAATGAGAAATTTATACTTTGCATCCATTATCTTTGTCACTTTTGTCAAAATGGCCCTGTACTTTAAATTGTGGCACTTTCCATCCCTGATCTTATAATTTCGCTTCGATTTGTACTTTTTCGTAAACTACCGTCTAATTGTGACGTTAACTTTAAATTAGGCAGAGGTATTAGAGTAATTATACTTTTAATTATAATTCCCCCCATTTTATCCAATTAAAATTATTTTATAACTTTAATTATAATTTTTATCCAATTGGGGGTTGAGGGATTGTTGCTGGAGATGGAGTTGGATGAGACGGGGCGGAGATGGCACAGTGAAGGAAATGGGTGTGGGTGAACTGTTGTGGTGTTTGACGAAGAGAGAAGGGGATGTAGTGGAAGGAGAAGATTTGAAAGCGAGGTGGGTTGGGGATGGCTGTAGAGTTCTTGGCGAATGCAATATGGGCGGTTGATGATGGCTGCGGTTTGATGGAGATGTTTGGTGGTGGCGAGGTGTGTGGCGGGGGAGTTAAGGTGTTGTTGGAGGTTGACGAACGGGGCAGGAGAAAACAGAGGTGAATGGAGGAGGCTGCAGGATGGGGAAGAATTGAAGGGGAGAAAGAGACGGGATGGATTGTTGGCTGTTGGAGGAGAGGAAGCAAAAGGAGGGGGGAAGCAGAGTTTAGGCTGGATTCGTTGAACGGAGATGCTGCAAGCGACGGAATGGAGGAGGTGTGGGCTGGGCGAAGAAGAGAAGGGAGGGGACTAGTGGTTTGTGGGGATGGTGACTAAAGGAGAAATGGCGGCGGTCGACGGATGGGAGGAGAGGCGAGATGTGAGATGTGGCGGTGGAAACAGAGGTGGTGCGGGCGGACGGAGCCAAGTACTTCGTTAATTATATTAATTTTAATTATAACTTTTCATTATTTAAAAATTATTATTCCAAGTTTACCCTTGCCTAATCTAACGTCAACGTCACAATTAGACGGTAGTTTACAAAAAAAGTGCAAATCGAAGCGAAATTATAAGATTAAGGATGCAAAGTGTCACAATTTAAAGTATAAGACCATTTTGACAAAAGTGACAAAGATAATGGGTGCAAAGTGTCAATTTTTCTTAAATAAAATATGATTAAAGTTTGGTTTGGGTTATAATAGTTTCAGGTCAAAACATGGGTAAACCACTTTTCAAGATTTTTTTAATAAAATCAAAAATTGTATGTTATTTGATTTTTGTATTTGCTCATAAAATGTGTTAATTAGTTTAAACTGATCATGTCAATGTAATTTAAGTTTGATAAAAATTTGATAGAATAAATTTGAAAAAAAAAATTCTGAGAAATTTTTTTGCGGAAATTTTTCTCGGAAAAAATTTTCCCGAGAAATTTTTTCCCGGCAAAAAATTATCTCGAGAAATTTTTCCTACAAAAAAAATTTTCCGAATATTTTTCTCGGAAAAACTTTTTCGGAGAAATTTTTCTCTGAAAAAATTTTCCTGAAAAATTTTTTCCCAAAAAACAATTTTCTCGAGTTATTTTTCCCGTGAAAATTATTTTACCTAGAAATTTTTCTCGAAAAAAAATCCCAAAAAATTTTTCCGGAACTTTTTTCCCAAGAAAAACTTCTTCCCGGGAAAAAAAAAGTTCTCGAGAAATTTTTCCCAGAAAAAAAGTTTCCGAAAATTTTTTTCCAAAAAAAACTTCTTCCGAGAAATTTTTTCCCAAAAAATTTCCTTGGGAAATTTTTTCAAGAAAATTTTACTTCAATTCGAATCATCTATTCAAAATTTCTTTCGTTGAGTATTTTTTTCTTATTAGTTACTCAGTTCTACAAAACCATTTCTTTGATGTTCTTGATGGTAAATGGGTGTCTATACGGGTGTCTCACATTTAACCCATATTATATTTATAAATTTGTGATCATAACCCAACCCGACCCAAATTGAAATATGTGATTTTGTATTCATCCAAATACCCAAATATTGGCTAGGGTTGGGTTGGGTAAATGGATTTCAACCTATATTGTCACCCTTACTAGCATGATAGCCCGAGCAAGGCACGGGTCACATTCTAATTCGTACAAATTCTTTCACAAATTTTCGGTCGATCATATCTTTTTGTCAATCTATTTCATGTGCTTCGATTTATTTAAGGGCAGCAGGTGGTAACCGTTCAAATTTTGAAATATTAATGAATTCTAAATTTTGAGTATCGTACAAACATGCTAATAAATGGGGGCACCGAGAAGAGGATGTAATGTAGGGGCACATCTTTCCTAATACAGTAAAATCTCTATAAATTAATATAGTCGGGACCGGAGAATTCTATTAATTTAGAGAGGTATTAATTAATCGATAAATTAATAATTATTAATTTATAGAGGATTTTTGACATCAAAGAAAATTAATTTCCAATTATATAGATTTAAATAGAATGAATTTTACAATTTTTGTTTTATACTTAATTCAATTAGTTCAATGTACATTGTTTTACAAATTCAATGAATATTAGCAAGATTCAAAGTAAAGATTCATGTATATTTAGATGATATCAAAGATAAAACAACATTTTTGGAATCTTTTGTACGTAAATAAGCACTCAAGATATCAAAAACATTGATTAATGATTTTTTTTCATGCTTTACGAAAACACTACATTCGAACTTTTGGATGTAACAAAGAGGGTTAAGGATGAGTTTTGTATAGATTCAAATTTTAAGAACCCTAAAATCGTATTTTATAATAGGGGTAATAGTGTAATACATATATTTTTATGATTATAAATGATTTATTAATTTATAATATTATTGTGACCATATATTTATATAGGGTTTTTCAAAAAAATTATTATCTTATCGAAATTGATCATTTTTTGAACTAGCCCAAGTTGGGATCGGAGGAAATTATTAACTTAGAGATATTATTAATTTATCGAGTATTAATTTAACGAGATTTTACTGTAAGTAAAAAAGATTAAACTACGTAGAGTCACAAAAAATGATATTTGGGTCACATTTTATTCAAGATAGCATCAAAAATAGTTTAAGATATAAGGAGTGCCGAAAAATAAATCGCATGTATGTGATTTTGATTCATAGTTGAGTACAAAATTCAAATTCACTTGGAACTTTCGATTTCCCAGGACTGACCTAGGTATCATATTTGTAGCAGTACTCGTTGAGTGTAAGAAGAGTGATCGATAATAATGATACATAAGAGTTATTTATAAAAGATAATATCTTCAACTAAAAGTAAACGTTAAAAAGGCAATCGACTAATTACCATTAATTATATTATGTTATTATTTATTTTAGGTGTTTCAATAGTATAGATATCGTATATATTTTTCTTTATATTGAAGGGTAAATAGGTAAATTTACGAACTACCAAAAAACAAACTAATAATATATAGAAAATTTATCAAAAATACTATGTTCTCTACTTTATTTTGCAAATATACTATCTATTTGTTTTTGTTGCAATTTTACGTTCTATGTGTTTCCTTATTGCAAGTTTACGGTCTTATGTCTTCTTTGTTTGTTCCAGGAGCTTTTTCCACTCTTCCATATCATTCTGTGTCTCTCTCCGTCACTGTCATTTATCTTCCACCGTCTTATTTCTTTGAAGTGGGGTCGCAGGCCAAGCTTGTCTTCCCCGACCTCCATCATCTTCCTCAATTTATTCGTCTCTCTATTCATCTCGTGCCTCCTCTATTCCTAATTTCTTCGAGTCCGAGAGAGGTGAGAGAGGATAAAACATCGTCGTATTCGTTTTTGGAGGAGAATCCGTTGACTCCGGAGAGTATTCTGTGATGGTAAGGAAATGACAAAGAAGACTCCATTAAAGAGAACGAGAAAGAGAGAGAGAGAATGGTTTGTAACATTGTTTGCAAAGTGTTTGATAAATGCCATAAAGAAGTAAAGTTGATATTGGTTACTTATATTGGTTGATAAATACTCTGAAGGGGTTTTTTTGATAAATAGAGAGAGGAATGGTTGCTGTTAGTTACCGATTTAATGAATGTAAAAGTTGTGTCTGGTTGCAGTGAAAATAAAAGTTCTATAGGGGATTTGATTCTTTTGAAACAAAGTAGGGGATAATAAAGTACTCACTTCCATTATTGCTATGAATTGGTGTGACAACTTAACTAGAGATTGGCTACGGCATGAGCTAAACCAAGCATTCTCTGAGTCAAAACAGTTGAGATGGTGTTGCTGACATTGTTAAATGCAAAGCACAACAACTTAATAGAATCAAGGTAAACGTTGATATTACATTTTCTTCAAATGGCGACATCTTCTCGGTTATGATGGTTCTTCGGGCACTTTTATAAGAAGTAGGCTGGCTTCTGTTTAGGAAGCTGAGGAAAATGGGATTAGAAAAGCTCTTTCATGGATCATTGATAAACAAGTTTAAAATGTAACTGTTGAGTTTGGCTCTCTCATAGTTTTCTACTGTCAACAAATGCTCCTCTCTCTTTTTTGACAACAACAAATTCTCCTACAACCTACTTGTAGTTGGGGATATTCTCGGGAGTTGTAGGAGGTTACTTCACTCAAGAGTTGATCCTTCGGTATGTTATGTCGAAAAGCATGATAAAAAAAGTTTCCAGTCCCCTGATAACAAAGTTGCCTTCTACTTTCCAGGGCTGGGACTAGTTTAAAAGGGAAGGAGGAAATGGTTGACTTAAACATCAAGAGAAATCATAATCACTGCATCCATGAACAAATTACCAGTGTCACTGGGTATTAAAACCACTTCTAAAACACATGTTTTTTTGGTTATGATGAATTGGATATTCAAATCAACAACCTTCTAACACTGTCTTGTTTTTTTTTTTCGCAACTGTCTTTTGTTTGCTGTAAATTTCAATGACCTGGACTCAATAGCCAAAAACAGTACCCTTTTGATTTTTCTCCATCAAATTGCTTTTATGTAGAACAGGCCCCGCAGGGGCACCCATCTCAAAATTGTATGAAAGTTATCAAGCAAATGTAATCGTATAAATATAATTGGACTTTGTAACCAAATTAAAAAAATGTAATTAAAAGCAATCGAACGCAACTAAATGCAACAAAGATACGGGATGCAACTAAAATCTACTAGATGTATCTTTTTTGACAATTTAGCAAATTTAAAAGTAGCCCAAATCAACCAAACGCAACACCCAAAGCCACATATGTAACTTAATGCAACCACATTCAACCAAATGCAACCACATTCAACTTTTTTTTTTAAAGTGGGGTGATTTTGGTGGATTTCGGTTGCAAGGCCCCGCCAGGGACAATATTCAACCAAATGCAACCACATTCAACTTTTTTTTTAAGATGGGTGATTTTGGTGGATTTGGGTTGCAAGGCCCCGCCAGGGGCAATATTCAACCAAATGCAACCACATTCAACTTGTTGCATTCAGTTGCTGATTTCAAGTTCCATTTTTCAATTGTCATTTTCGACCTCATTTTGAACTCTAATATATATATATATATATATATGGAAATCAATCAGGAGCCCCCGGGGGATATCCCCCTGATCTGGACGCCCGCCATGTTTCATTGCGGGCGTCCGCCATGTTTCACTGCGGGCGTCCGCCATGAAACATGGCGGGCGTAATTTTTTTAAAAAAAAATATTAAATTTGAATTAAAAAACTCATACACACTCAATTAGTGGTATTCACTAATTTTGGAATGAATGTTAACTCAATATCAATATTTTACTAATTTTTTGATTTTTCAATAATTCTTAACTAGTTTGTGGAATATATGATAAAATTAATTAAAAATGAAAAAAATATTAAATTTGAATTAAAAAACACATACACACTAAATTAGTGGTATTCACCAATTTTGGAATTAATGTTAACTCAATATCAATATTTTACTAATTTTTTGATTTTTCAATAATTCTTAACTAGTTTGTGGAATATATGATAAAATTAATTAAAAATGAAAAAAATATTAAATTTGAATTAAAAAACTCATACACACTAAATTAGTGGTATTCACCAATTTTGGAATGAATGTTAACTCAATATCAATATTTTACTAATTTTTTGATTTTTCAATAATTCTTAACTAGTTTGTGGAATATATGATAAAATTAATTAAAAATGAAAAAAATATTAAATTTGAATTAAAAAACTCATACACACTCAATTAGTGGTATTCACTAATTTTGGAATGAATGTTAACTCAATATCAATATTTTACTAATTTTTTGATTTTTCAATAATTCTTAACTAGTTTGTGGAATATATGATAAAATTAATTAAAAATGAAAAAAATATTAAATTTGAATTAAAAAACACATACACACTAAATTAGTGGTATTCACCAATTTTGGAATTAATGTTAACTCAATATCAATATTTTACTAATTTTTTGATTTTTCAATAATTCTTAACTAGTTTGTGGAATATATGATAAAATTAATTAAAAATGAAAAAAATATTAAATTTGAATTAAAAAACTCATACACACTAAATTAGTGGTATTCACCAATTTTGGAATGAATGTTAACTCAATATCAATATTTTACTAATTTTTTGATTTTTCAATAATTCTTAACTAGTTTGTGGAATATATGATAAAATTAATTAAAAATGAAAAAAATATTAAATTTGAATTAAAAAACTCATACACACTAAATTAGTGGTATTCACTAATTATGGAATGAATGTTAACTCAATATCAATATTTTACTAATTGTTTGATTTTTCAATAATTCTTAACTAGTTTGTGGAATATATGATAAAATTAATTAAAAATGAAAAAAATATTAAATTTGAATTAAAAAACACATACACACTAAATTAGTGGTATTCACCAATTTTGGAATTAATGTTAACTCAATATCAATATTTTACTAATTTTTTGATTTTTCAATAATTCTTAACTAGTTTGTGGAATATATGATAAAATTAATTAAAAATGAAAAAAATATTAAATTTGAATTAAAAAACTCATACACACTAAATTAGTGGTATTCACTAATTATGGAATGAATGTTAACTCAATATCAATATTTTACTAATTGTTTGATTTTTCAATAATTCTTAACTAGTTTGTGGAATATATGATAAAATTAATTAAAAATGAAAAAAATATTAAATTTGAATTAAAAAACACATACACACTAAATTAGTGGTATTCACTAATTTTGGAATTAATGTTAACTCAATATCAATATTTTACTAATTGTTTGATTTTTCAATAATTCTTAACTAGTTTGTGGAATATATGATAAAATTAATTAAAAATGAAAAAAATATTAAATTTGAATTAAAAAACACATACACACTAAATTAGTGGTATTCACTAATTTTGGAATTAATGTTAACTCAATATCAATATTTTACTAATTGTTTGATTTTTCAATAATTCTTAACTAGTTTGTGGAATATATGATAAAATTAATTAAAAATGAAAAAAATATTAAATTTGAATTAAAAAACACATACACACTAAATTAGTGGTATTCACTAATTTTGGAATTAATGTTAACTCAATATCAATATTTTACTAATTGTTTGATTTTTCAATAATTCTTAACTAGTTTGTGGAATATATGATAAAATTAATTAAAAATGAAAAAAATATTAAATTTGAATTAAAAAACACATACACACTAAATTAGTGGTATTCACTAATTTTGGAATGAATGTTAACTCAATATCAATATTTTACTAATTTTTTGATTTTTCAATAATTCTTAACTAGTTTGTGGAATATATGATAAAATTAATTAAAAATGAAAAAAATATTAAATTTGAATTAAAAAACTCATACACACTAAATTAGTGGTATTCACTAATTATGGAATGAATGTTAACTCAATATCAATATTTTACTAATTTTAATTTTATTTTTATAAAAATACGCCCGCCATGTTACGAGTCATATTGAAAATAGTAGTGATGTACTAAGATCTCCAATCAAATTAATTTTTTATTTTTTGAAATTTTGGGAATAACATTATATTAGATATATATTGACATCCGTACGGTTGGATCGTTCAAAAATATATTTTTAAAAATAGAAACAATAATCCGTGACAAAGCACTAGTTACGAGTCATATTGAAAATAGTAGTGATGTACTAAGATCTCCAATCAAATTAATTTTTTATTTTTTGAAATTTTGGGAATAACATTATATTAGATATATATTGACATCCGTACGGTTGGATCGTTCAAAAATATATTTTTAAAAATAGAAACAATAATCCGTGACAAAGCACTAGTTACGAGTCATATTGAAAATAGTAGTGATGTAATAAGATCTCCAATCAAATTAATTTTTTATTTTTTGAAATTTTGGGAATATCATTATATTAGATATATATTGACATCCGTACGGTTGGATCGTTCAAAAATATATTTTTAAAAATAGAAACAATAATCCGTGACAAAGCACTAGTTACGAGTCATATTGAAAATAGTAGTGATGTACTAAGATCTCCAATCAAATTAATTTTTTATTTTTTGAAATTTTGGGAATAACATTATATTAGATATATATTGACATCCGTACGGTTGGATCGTTCAAAAATATATTTTTAAAAATAGAAACAATAATCCGTGACAAAGCACTAGTTACGAGTCATATTGAAAATAGTAGTGATGTACTAAGATCTCCAATCAAATTAATTTTTTATTTTTTGAAATTTTGGGAATAACATTATATTAGATATATATTGACATCCGTACGGTTGGATCGTTCAAAAATATATTTTTAAAAATAGAAACAATAATCCGTGACAAAGCACTAGTTACGAGTCATATTGAAAATAGTAGTGATGTACTAAGATCTCCATTCAAATTAATTTTTTATTTTTTGAAATTTTGGGAATAACATTATATTAGATATATATTGACATCCGTACGGTTGGATCGTTCAAAAATATATTTTTAAAAATAGAAACAATAATCCGTGACAAAGCACTAGTTACAAGTCATATTGAAAATAGTAGTGATGTAATAAGATCTCCAATCAAATTAATTTTTTATTTTTTGAAATTTTGGGAATAACATTATATTAGATATATATTGACATCCGTACGGTTGGATCGTTCAAAAATATATTTTTAAAAATAGAAACAATAATCCGTGACAAAGCACTAGTTACGAGTCATATTGAAAATAGTAGTGATGTACTAAGATCTCCAATCAAATTAATTTTTTATTTTTTGAAATTTTGGGAATAACATTATATTAGATATATATTGACATCCGTACGGTTGGATCGTTCAAAAATATATTTTTAAAAATAGAAACAATAATCCGTGACAAAGCACTAGTTACGAGTCATATTGAAAATAGTAGTGATGTACTAAGATCTCCAATCAAATTAATTCTTAACTAGTTTGTGGAATATATGATAAAATTAATTAAAAATGAAAAAAATATTAAATTTGAATTAAAAAACTCATACACACTAAATTAGTGGTATTCACTAATTTTGGAATTAATGTTAACTCAATATCAATATTTTACTAATTGTTTGATTTTTCAATAATTCTTAACTAGTTTGTGGAATATATGATAAAATTAATTAAAAATGAAACAAATATTAAATTTGAATTAAAAAACTCATACACACTAAATTAGTGGTATTCACCAATTTTGGAATGAATGTTAACTCAATATCAATATTTTACTAATTTTTTGATTTTTCAATAATTCTTAACTAGTTTGTGGAATATATGATAAAATTAATTAAAAATGAAAAAAATATTAAATTTGAATTAAAAAACTCATACACACTAAATTAGTGGTATTCACTAATTTTGGAATGAATGTTAACTCAATATCAATATTTTACTAATTGTTTGATTTTTCAATAATTCTTAACTAGTTTGTGGAATATATGATAAAATTAATTAAAAATGAAACAAATATTAAATTTGAATTAAAAAACTCATACACACTAAATTAGTGGTATTCACTAATTTTGGAATGAATGTTAACTCAATATCAATATTTTACTAATTGTTTGATTTTTCAATAATTCTTAACTAGTTTGTGGAATATATGATAAAATTAATTAAAAATGAAACAAATATTAAATTTGAATTAAAAAACTCATACACACTAAATTAGTGGTATTCACCAATTTTGGAATGAATGTTAACTCAATATCAATATTTTACTAATTTTTTGATTTTTCAATAATTCTTAACTAGTTTGTGGAATATATGATAAAATTAATTAAAAATGAAAAAAATATTAAATTTGAATTAAAAAACTCATACACACTAAATTAGTGGTATTCACTAATTTTGGAATGAATGTTAACTCAATATCAATATTTTACTAATTGTTTGATTTTTCAATAATTCTTAACTAGTTTGTGGAATATATGATAAAATTAATTAAAAATGAAACAAATATTAAATTTGAATTAAAAAACTCATACACACTAAATTAGTGGTATTCACTAATTTTGGAATGAATGTTAACTCAATATCAATATTTTACTAATTTTTTGATTTTTCAATAATTCTTAACTAGTTTGTGGAATATATGATAAAATTAATTAAAAATGAAAAAAATATTAAATTTGAATTAAAAAACTCATACACACTAAATTAGTGGTATTCACTAATTTTGGAATTAATGTTAACTCAATATCAATATTTTACTAATTTTAATTTTATTTTTATAAAAATACGTCCGCCATGTTTCATGGCGAACGCCCGCCATGTTTCATTGCGGACGTCCGCAATGAAACATGGCGGGCGCCCGCCATGTTTCATTGCGGCCATCCAGATCAGGGGGATATCCCCCGGGGGCTGTGGAACGTGCCCCTATATATATATATATATATATATATATATATATATATATAGGTAAGTGCTCAAATACAAACCACTTTTAAAATACAAACCTACAAACCAACACTAAATTAATTATATTTCATTTATTCAAAGGATCCCGCCAAGGGTACCTTCACAAAAAATGCTTAAAATAATTGGCTCTATCCATAAAAAAAAAAAAAAAAAAAACTTGCCGTGGAAATGCGAAGCATTTAAGACAGTAAACGGATGAGTTAGGTCGACACACCCGTCAATCGTCTATTGCCTTTACCATTGATTGCCATTCCTTACAACTTTATAATGATAAAGGCGCGAAACGCCGTACAAGAAGGTGCGAAGCACCGTTAACCAGTGAAATCCACTGCCACGTCATCACGTGAACAGTGATTTTTTTTTTTTTTTGTTGGATAGAGCCAATTATTTTAAGCATTTTTTGTATTGGGGTACCCCTAGTTTGATCATTAGATTAGCTTGAAATATTAGATTATGCTTGGTTTGTAGGTTTGTATTTTAAGGAGGTTTGTATTGGAGTAGCCCCCTATATATATATATATATATATATATATATATATATATATATATATATATATATATATATTATATATATATATATATATATATTAAAAGTTGCATGTGGTTGCATTCGGTTGAATGTGGTTGCATGCAGTTGAATGTGGTTGCCCTTGCGGGGCCATGCAACTCAAATCAACCAAAATAGCACCTCATCTTAAAAAAAAAAGTATTGAATGTGGTTGAATATGGTTGTAACCCAAAATCAACCAAAATAGCATCCCACCTTAAAAAAAAAAAAGTGTTGAATGTGGTTGATTATGGTTGCAAACCAAAATAGCACCCCACCTTAAAAAAAAAAGTGTTGAATGTGGTTGATTATGGTTGCAAACCAAAATCAACCAAAATAGCACCCCACCTTAAAAAAAAAAAAAAGTGTTGAATGTGGTTGATTATGGTTGCAAACCAAAATAACACCCCAACTTAAAAAAAAAAAAAGTGTTGAATGTGGTTGATTATGGTTTCAAACCAAAATCAACCAAAATAGCATCCCACCTTAAAAAAAAAAAAAAGTGTTGCATGTGGTTGATTATGGTTGCAAACCAAAATCAACCACCTGACCTAAAAAAAAAAAAGTACACAGGCGAAGGAAGTCGGGGAGGAGGGGGCCTAGTATTTTTGCAATTTTGAAACTTAGTATAGTAAAATTGCAAATAGTTTGGTAAAATTGCAAATAACTATTTTTAAAAAAAGTAAATGTGCAAAAATTTACTTTTCCCTATTTATTTATGAAAAAAGCTCTAATATATATGACAATACACCACAAGTATCACGGATTTTTTTAATATTATATAATTTTTTATTAATTTGTATCAATAATTTTAAGAAACGAATTTTATAAGTTTAAAATTTTTAAATGATATAATTTAATTATAATAACTATATATATGATGGCCGTGTTATTTTCAGAAAAAAATGGGATTTTAATTAGAAAATATAGAAAAGATAATACATTTTATATAAAAAGGTAATCGATAAGTTATTAATAATTACAATATTTTATTAAATAGAACATGTAAGTTTTAACTGAGAATGGAAATTGATTAGTTACTGAAAAAATGTAAAAGGTAACATGCTCTACATAAAAAAGGAAATTGGTTAGTTGTTTATAGTTATATTTTTTTCATATCATTCAATATTTTGATTTTAATATAATAGTATAGATAGATATAAGTATGGGCATTTAAGTAAAGAGATTAGGGAGCCTGAGATATATCTCAGGTAAATTCCCCGAGATACCTATCTTTTATAGTTAAAAATGAGGTGGGCGTTTTAGTAAATTCAGAATTTTTTAATTAGCCCTGTGGGCCCAGTAAAATTTAAAGTTATTTTGTATGTATCTCAGGAAAAGTTCTCTGAGATCTATCTCATGATCCTTTTTCTCTTAAGTAAAAATATACTAATATATAAATAAGGGTAATCTATACTATTATATAATAGTCGAAACATTGAAAACTTTGGTAGCTGTTTTCTTTTCTGGTAAGTCGTGAATGTACTTGTTTACCCTTTTTGGTACTGAAATAACTAGCATGAAAACCCGTGCAAGGCACGGGTCACTTTCTAGTATATGTTAAAAAAATTCGAGGAGTTGAAAAGTCATCCGATCCTATATATGTGTAAACGCCTATACCTGGATTTTGATGAATATCTCTTGCATCTTTGAACGCTAAAAACTATTTGCAAATTGTAAAATTTAAAAAAGGGTATAAAATGAGGTTGCAAGTAGTCAAGGGAATTTAACCATACAGGGAATGCTATTAACAAAATTTCAGAAGCTACATGACAAGTGTTCTTGTGTGTTACATATTGCGTTGTGATGCAACATATAATGACTGTCAATCTGCAAGTGTCATTTGCTCTAAGTTTTGAATGGCGAAACTCAATATTACTGAAGATATCCGATCCCTGCTCATGAAATCAACTTATTGGCCAAGATAAGTACCCCAAATAAGCATAGCAATTTAAATGGTCTGAATTCCACATAAGCAGAACCGGAAGTATCTTTAGACGTTGACGTTGGGGGGCGCAGGTACATTAGTACAATCTCCGAAAGTTGAGTTGCCTGTACATGATAGTTTTGAGATACAAAATATTTTATCATAATATTTGCGCTAGTTTTGCACTCCCTAAAAATCTTTAAAGCACAGCTATGCTAGGTTTCTAAACTGAAAAGACTTTGGTTAATAATTATGCAATATTGGAAACCTTGCAAATTGAAATGGATTGGCATCGACAGATAAGCTCTCCATTTGCCCGATCTACAGCAGCAGGGGCTCCTCCTCCATCATTCCTCTGCCAATTATCAACAACAATTTTTTCAATATTACAGTGATACGTTGTTCCCTCGTCCTCAACAATACAAGTTAGACTGCACCTTATAAAAATCAACAGCTATGAAGTTAGGCAATCGATTACCAGCTAGTATGTGACAAGTATTCACCATGTTAATCAGAGGAGCAGAGTTATCCTTGCAAGCTTGTGCTAGAATTGGCCCGTCTGGGAAGTAGTTCATCAGAACCAGTGACCTTGTTGTGTTCATGGGAAGAGATTCTGCACGATTGGGACACAAACCACCCTTCATACCGCAATTACCATACTGCCTGAGGTTCTTTGGAAGTAATGTTTCTTTTTAAGATATTACTAAATGAGAAAGGAAATGATGGACATCAAACTCACATTGATTTTCTACCAAGTATCTCCATTCATAAGCAATTCCTTCAGCTGCTTCCTTCCTGGATTTTGAAGTGAATACTACTAAACGCTGATTTTGCTTGATCATATCATCTATTATGGGCCAATCTCCACCATTTTTTGGCATTCGTGATACCGGGAACCAGAACGGCCTTAAGCCAGCAGCATCAAATACCTGGGTAAGCCCATTTGGAGATGTAACATAGTCTTCAATAATAATAGTGATTATTGCAGAAGTACTGTCTGCTACCAGTAATGCTTGAATCTCTTTAAGAACTATGACTGCAGGTACCTGGTAAATAAGCAATCTAAGAGTAAGTTAAACGATCCAAGAAGTCAACCACCGATAAAATAATATGAACTTCTAATTAATACAAATGCTTGAATCTTCCGAAATGTAAAGCAACAAAAAAAGTACAATGCATAATGTTATAATTTTCTGCATGGCCCCACCCAAACTGGTCGTTTCAGACTCTTCTATATCCAGAAAAATATGTAAACTGGAATCAAGATCTCTCACAAACTGGAATCAAGAGCTCTCACATTTTTGAATTGTCAAGGCCCTGGCATTGGTGGAAATATGGTCTATCAGCAGCCAGAAATAAATGAGCTTTATTTTATAAGCACCATGTCGAGAAACTTCTAAATTCTTGTCATGCTTATCTCAGCCTTTGTTCTTATAAGCTCTAGTTGGTGAACTAATAGAAGCTACACACTTACACGTGAATAGATAATACAACCATGGAGGACGTTTTAATGAGTTACTAATTTATTAATCCTGAACAATCTCCACATTAAATAAAAAGTAGAACAAAAAATTGCAATTCCACTATCCTTAAATATTTGGAATTTCAAACCAAATATAGATGACATGAAGGCTTCTTAGGTCTACGATGTACTATAAATCTGGTATGCATCCTTAAGGGCTATTTACATTGCTACATAACTAAAATAGGATCCTTGAGGAAAAAAAATTGAATGATGAGTCATGATAACTGCTTGTACCAAGAACATAAATACGCATAGAAGGGTTAAATTTAAAATTCATCGAAGACTTGGAATTAACATCATTAGGCAGGCTAGTTAGATAGTATGAGCATAATAAAAACTTGTCATCCTAGCATTTGAAATTTGAGATTACAGCTTGTAATATAGTCAGTCAAAATTACTTAAATCTAATGTTAGCAATATAGATTTATTGGTGCATACCAGCACAAAAAGTGGACAGAAATAATTCATTAAAGTCGTGTTAAATAACAATAATAAAAAAAAATAGTTGATCTCATCATATTCCAAATCAGTGAAAAAAGCTTCATACCACACAGTATAGATACCTCTATTGGTGACAAATAACAATCAGCGGCCATATGCACTCCAGAGCACAATTTAAATATGAAAAGCGCTCCATGTCAAGCATATGTACCTAAAAGATATATATTATTTATCATGAAAACATAAGATTGTCTGGACAGTATATAAAAGTAATTGCTAATAACCTCATCGCTAAATAAAACCTGTGAGAAAGCTCTTCTACACTCTCGACAACATAATAGTACACAACATGGAATTGACAAACTTGATAGTAAAATAATTGCAATACTAAAAATGTCCTTAAGAAAACAACCAAAGCTGGTCAACATGTATCCAAATATTCCATTTTAAGTACCTTTTTAATTTCTTGCCATTTTTGTTTGTAATTTCAGTCTTCCCCTAGGCTTCAGAATTCGAGCCATAAGAGACATTATATCTTGCTTTTCTAGAAGGCAAGCTATATTGCTTCCCCTGCACACAAGCAAACTCATAAGTACCTATAGAGGATAAACATAACTTAATTGCAAGTTCACAAGAGTGGACTGATGATCTCACTTTAGAAGGTCCATCGAGAACTTTCACAACATCTTTCACCGCTATTATGTTCCGTGACCGATCTTGTCCCAAATTTTTTCTTTCAATCTTGTACATGATCTCTCTAAGTCTAACAACTACAATTTCAGGTCTTTCATGCACTCCCTTGAGAACCTGTGATTTGATTATAATAAAAAAATACTATGCATCACGATTCCAATACCTCACATTAAAAAAATACTCACCTGAAAACCTTCGTTCTCAATACGTATGATGACACCAAAGCTCCTATTGCTGCAGAAAACTAAATCAACATTGGCGTAATGGAACGACTATAAAGAAAGTATGTATTCCTTGAATGCAAAATCTTACTCCAGCAACACTAAATCATTAAGATCATAGTCCCCGATTCTTGTTTTGCCAGATGTCACTTCAGAATTTTCAACTACATTGTTAGAGAATACTTGAATCTGCAATCATAACATGTAAATAATACCGCATTAATCATTGCTTTTAGATTAGTTTTATCTAAATTTACCTAATTTTAATTAATTTAAGATTTGATTGTAACTTGCAATTCTACTAAATGATTGTAACTATTTAAAGCTATTATATGTACGCTTAATAGACCCGGTGGATGTTTGGTCTGAAATTTTTGTCGACTTGGGCTTGTTAAAGTTTTTATGAATATTACACAGTTTATTTCAATTATAACACCCCTATGGCCTGACGTAGAAAAATTGATAGCATACCTAAATGCCAGTGATTCTAAACCATCCCATCACATCCCAACGTCAAAGTAAAGTGCAGGTAATAAGAGGGTACACACAAAATAGATTAAAAGAACAACAAACAAAAAAGGCAACTAATCAGATAATTATCTGGTTACATAAGAGATTTTAATTATTTATTATTCCATAGTTTGTATTGGCTGCTTGAAAGTAAAATATTACACCATATAACTCCATATAAATGCCAAAAGAATCACACTCAATCAAAAGCTTACGGAATCACACTCCACAAATCCAAAATTAAGCAATTCATTACGGGATAATATAAGCAAATATAGTAATTAAGGAATTCATATCAACTACCTGGGATACCCGCACGACTGATTCACTACTTTGTCTTTTCAAACCCCAAAAATGGAACGACGCTATAGGCGAGTTGTGAATGGAGTGTTTGCATATTGGATCGCTACACACATAAAGGGGATGGATACAAATGTCATTTTGGACGAGAATAAAATGTGTCAGCAATTTTATGTTCCATTTAAAAGTCTCACCAATTTTAATACCAGAAGATTGATCGCGAGGGAGACGGAGTTGATGCTGTTGATTATTTGAGGATATCGCAAAGTCCACCGGTAGAGACCGAAGCCAGAGAGGGAGGGTGTTAATTTTGTGCATAGTAATTTAGGGTTTCAAAAACAAAGGGATAGAGCAAATTGGCAGCCGCTCAGACACGGGGTAAATAGGATTTTTCACTGACAAGGGTAAAATAGACTTTTTATGTACATTAAAAAATCTCAGTATTTTTTCTTGTGTTGGCGTATTATATATATAATAGATGACATATTTAACAAATTTTTTAAGTTTTGTACCAAAATACCGGTTTCCGGAAAGGGGGTAAAAAATACCACTGGATTACCACTTTGCTGAATGCGTAATACGCATTGGACCCGACCCAACTTCAATTCTTCTGCATCGCCGACGGGACAATTTACGTGATCTCTCATCTCTCTTCTATCTCTGATCTCTCTATCATCTCTCTCTGTCAATTCTCATCTTTCTGATATTGCTCGATCGGGGCCGCAGGCCGTGATGTATGTATGTATTGATCGGGGTCGCGATGTGTGTATGTATTGCGATGATAGTGACGATGGTACTGACTGGTGATGGTGATTCTTCGATATCTTCCCTTTTGTGTGTGTTCCCTTCCTTATTGCCTTTTGTGTTTGTTTCTAACTTCTATTCATCTGTTCTTGACTCGTTGTACG
Source organism: Saposhnikovia divaricata (assembly GCA_036435485.1). NCBI lineage: Eukaryota > Viridiplantae > Streptophyta > Magnoliopsida > Apiales > Apiaceae > Saposhnikovia > Saposhnikovia divaricata. The sequence goes on from CM071600.1 coordinate 20,374,643, forward strand.
TATAATAAAATGATGTTACGCATTCTATGAATGTGTAACACCCTTTTACCCACCCTAGCAATGCGTAATAGGCTTGTTACCCTGCCCATAAATGCGTAACGTGTATTATCCTGTCTATAAATGCGTAACACGCTGGTATTTTTGGTCAGATTTCAGCGCACTGCTATTTTTGTAACAACGAAACAGACTTTTCGTTATTTTTGTCATTAACCCCCTATTTTTTTACCAAAATTTTTAATGTTTCGGCTATTATAATATAGTATAGCATGGATAGATGGATAGTTTTAGTATATATTTTAAAATAATATTATACTCTATTATTGTACATTTTTTTCAGTTATATTTTATAAATAAATAAATATGAACTTCTCTGTATGTGTCTATGGGATAGTTAATGATAATTTTTCATGATCCTATCTGTATCAGCTTAGAGCACATTTAAAGAAACTTAATCTTTAGGTCGTTGCTTCACGCTTCTTTATTTATTCAATACGCGCGCTAGTTAACTAACCGCGCGGCTCTCACTTACTTTTTGTCTCCAGGTGTTCGACAAAATGCCTGAAAGAGAGATGGTTGCTAAAATTACATTAAAAAATCTGCCGTAACAATACGCAGGCTAGTGGCTTTGGAGGGGAGAAGGAAAGAAAGTAATTCTTTATGCTGAAACATGACGTCAGCTTTTGTATGGTGGAAGAAAGGATTTCGTTATTGCCGTGATGGAGAATGGTGGTTAGTGTTTGTTATGATGGGAGTGTAATGATGATGAAACCGATGAACAAGAGGAATTTACAAGAGGGTACATTGAGAATGTTGATTATGATATTGTCCATTTTCGAAAAATAGTTGAGAGTTTATATCGGGAGACTGGAGTTTAAGTCTACATCTTCACAACGAGCTTCCTCGTCTGATGGATCATTGTGAGCTCCTTATCTGCATTTATATTATTTGGGCAAAAGCATGAAATTGTTATCATGAAATCCTATATATGTGCTATAGGATAGTAGTAGAAGATTAGCAGAAATTATACTGAGATGCCCTTGGCATAGACACTTTTCCCCTAGCTAGGAACACATTCCGAGAGATAGCTTTATTATTATAGCATCTTATTCGCCAACCGCAACATGTGATCACACCGTAAGTAACATCGATGACCTTCCTAACAGCAATTGTGTAATTGGCGTCAATATTGACACGGCTGTGAAACAACTATTGTGTAGCTGCATCTTATTGACATGGTTATTAAACGATATTAACCTTCAGGTAAACAACCCATTAGCAGGTGAGCCAAACCTTTCAAAACAATGAAAAGTATGTGTTGATAAAGTGGATTAGTCTCGACTCTCGAGACATTGTCGGGTTGGACAACTATATTTTTTGTTTTCTTGTACCTTTTTTTTTTAAGTGTCATTTTACTTTGACAACTCCCTAGTTTCTTGCTATAAAATTTGGCTGATAAAGACTTTACTTATTATCAACCAGAAATCAGTAGTGCATAGCTTTCTCCATTTTAACAGTTTTAACCCCCGCCATCTTGTAATTGTTGGTGTTTTTACTGTTTGTTGATGTAAGACAATGATTGTCTCTTTCAGTCATAAATCTTTCGAAGTATCCTTTTCTTAAAACTCAAGTTCTTCCCTTCTTTGTCTCGGAATAGTTGTGTCATGTGTGGAACTGCTATTTGTTTCACATGATTGGTGAACCTCGTCTTTACAAATTGTGGCTGACATAGCATATGGTCTGCAGTCCCCTGATTTGTTAAGGACTAATATTAAGACTGTAACAGCAATATTTATTTTAAATATTTAAATATCCAGATCACTATTACTAGTAAGCAGTGGTGCTGCGCTCTTTGATGCATTTAGGGAATCGATAACCAGGTTATAAATAGGGTTACATTGGACTAGAGGATGTGAGTATGGTTTGTCAAACTTTAATACCATTCTTTGCTGGTGACCTATTCATTTACGAAATTCATAATAAATCTATACATAAGAAATCTAGATATGGAATAAATGAGCTCCAAACAGTGCATTCCAAGTCTAATACATCCCGCATGTAATGTTGTCCATTGAAGCTTAATTAGTAAATAGTTGAGTTTATCTATCAATTCTTATATCTATTGTTTGATATATGCGTTTTCGGATTCAATCTATGAACTCTTTCTGTGACTAGAGAGCATAGTCCATTGTAGTCGTATAAGATGGTGCGTTTCTAACAATTTTTAATATATCTTAACATTATTTTGCTAATTCAGGTTGATATCTCGACATCTCTAGGTTTTCTAACAATGTTTAATATATCTTAACATTATTTTGCTAATGCAGGTTGATATCTCGACATCTCTAGGTGTGTCAAATATTGTGTGCTAAAATAAGTCTACTTGCTACAGTAAGTCATAGTCAGAAGATCCACAGTAATTGTGATGTAATCAGTTACGTAGATGAAGGCTAATTAAGCTTATAAATAGGGCTTAGGAGCTCTTGTAATCAATAACACAGAATATTAATACAGAACAATTTCTGGTGTTCATTCCTTAGCATAGCTAGGGTCTTATTTCTAACATGGTATCAGAGCGGGAGTAGAGAGGAGGAGATTTTCAGTTGAAGCTTTGTGGTTTTTCAAGGAAAACACAAGCTGCCCAGACTTATATCTTCCAGCAGAGGGGAGAAATTTTCTGCCCAGTTTTTTATTTATGTAGATTCTGTTTTCAGCAGAATTTTCTGCCCAGTTTGCCCCGGTTATAGATTTAATTGTGTAGTATTCAAGTGGTTGTTGATATTACGATATCTCTCCAATTTTTTACGATGCTGCAAATTAAATAGTTCAGGGGGCGTTATTCCGACGAAGCAGCAGAAGTAGTGTATTTAACAGATGTACACACAGTTCACTGCCACAAATCAAAGCAGCAGAAGTAGTTGTATTTTAGACAACACAGTTCACTGCTATATCTTGCATTCATCAGCACCTTATGTATTTTTTTGACATGGCCTAAAATATACCGTGTGGTCGCAAGTTCGAGTCCCGGTATCCCAAAAGACTCAATAAACTCAAGATCGGTCGATCCTAAAATGGGTATAGTTGGACGCTCAGATTAAGCTCAAGGGTTACTAGTGTCCACTCTTCAATCCCTAGATAGGTCTTTCATCCGAAAATGGGATTTCGAGTGAGGGGGCGTGTTAAATATAACCAAGTCCACCATGGTTGGCTACCAACCAAGGTTGGCCACCAACCAAGGTTGGCCACCAACCAAGTTTTACTTCCTATATAAGAGCTTATGCTCTCATGTAATAAAACACAATCAATACAATGTAGTTCTAATATTACTACCGTGTTTTTCTCTCCTCTCTACTAGTTCCGTTTATTATTTCCGCATTGCTCATATTTTGATATGGTATCAAAGCAGGAGTAGAGGGGAGAGTAATTTCCACTGAAGCTTTGTTGTTTTTTAAGAAAAACACAAGCTACCAAAGTAAACAAGAAGCTGCTAGTCGCTACTGCCCAAGCTGCCCAGTTCTGCTATTTTTTTGTCCATAGAAACAATACCAAACCAACATACCAGTGAAGATAAGCTCCATACGAGAAAAGGCCAGAAGTCCGGCAGCCAACCGCCGCCAGACGCGCCGTCACGCGCTGCCAGAAGAGTCAAAAAGTCGGCAAACGCGCCCACGCGCCGGCGCGTGGGACCAGTTCCGGTCAGATTCCGGCAGAGTTGCAGAAGACAAAGTTGTTCCCCTCTGATTTTCGATTCCAACATTGCAGCAGAAGTAATAGATAATATATGCATATATATCTATACAGTTCACTCATTGGAAGGAAAATGAGGAGAACGAATAAAGGCTGTAAGGGAAGAAGCTTGCAGGCCTGTTATTTGTTCTTTTAAATTTATTGGGCCTGCTTAGTATAGAAGTTGGTCCTGCAAAAAAAAAAAGGAAAAGGAAGACAGGGAGCAGATGAAGAGAAAGAGAAGAAAGAGAAAAAAAAAGGATGAAGAAAAGAAGAGTGCAGGGGCTTTAAAGATGCTGTGAATGGGTTTGTTGATGATGGTGGTTTGTTTTTGAGTAATGACAAGAGTGGGCTGTGCAAAAGCCAAAGAAAAAGCAAAAGCATCCTAAAAAGGTTGCTAAAGGAAAAAAAAGAGCAGACAAAAAAAAAGGGGGTCAAACCAAAAAAAAAAGGCAAAAGCATCTAAAAAAATTAGGAAGATGCTAAAGAAAAAAAAGCTGTCGACAGGCTGGTAGCAGTTAAAAAACAAAGAAACATAAAAAAAGAAAAGAAAAAGAAATGAAAAAGAATAAAAAAAAAAGATGATTTTATGATTATAGATCCGATAAAAAAATTATTCTTATTTTACATTTATTTTCTTAAGGGAAAATAGTGTTAATATTAAAAAAAAAAATCGGGATCTTTTGAAGATATATCACTTTGATTTTAGGAGTTTACCCCATGTTATAAATTTAATTGTGTAGTATTCAAGTGGTAGTTGATATTACGGTATCTCTCCATTTTTTTACGATGCTACAAATTAAATAGTTCAGGGGGCGTTATTCCACAGGAGCAGAAGTAGTAGTTGTATATTCAGACAACACAGTTCACTGCCACAGATGAAAAAGCAAGCAGCAGAAGTAGTGTATATACAGATGTACACACAGTTCACTGCCCTGACGACAAAGCAGCAGAAGTAGTAGTATGTATACAGACATACACACACAGTTCACTGCTATATCCTGTTAATACCGAGTGATCACAAAGTCGAGTCTCAGTTCCTTCAAAATAATCAGTTCAAGTTGATTGGTGGTCATCCACCGTTGTGCTGAAAAGCAACACTTTTTTATGTTTTTGAACATGGCCTAAAATGTACTGCGTGGTCGCGAAGTCGAGTCCCGGTATACCCAAAATTCTCAGATGAGCAATCTCAAGATGGGTCAATCCCAAGATGAGCAATCTCAAGATGGGTCAATCCTAAGATGGGTCTTCAATCCTAAGATGGGTCTGGTTGGACGCTAAGGTTATGCTTAAAGGCTCCTAGTGTTCCACTCTTCAATCCCAAGATAGGTCTTTCATCCCAAGATGGGATTTCGAGTGAGGGGGTGTGTCAAATATTGTGTGCTAAAATAAGTCTACTTGCTACAGTAAGTCATAGTCAGAAGATCCACAGTAATTGTGATGTAATCAGTTACGTAGATGAAGGCTAATTAAGCTTATAAATAGGGCTTAGGAGCTCTTGTAATCAATAACACAGAATATTAATACAGAACAATTTCTGGTGTTCATTCCTTAGCATAGCTAGGGTCTTATTTCTAACAAGGTGCCATTGAAGGTTATTTTTCTCGAGCGGGGCATGTTAGTAGGTATAATGCTATTTAAGTGTTTCCACATTAATTTTTATGTAGTTATGAATTCATTGTGTACATATGAGTAACTCTTATATCATGTTTTGTCTTTTCAGATCAGGTCCATATTGATTTCAAAGGACAAGATTCTAAAGAATTATTATCAGCATATGTCTTTGTTGCTTTAATCGCATTTGTGCTGACATTGAAGCAAATTAGCGGGATATTGTTATAAGAATCTAACTGCGAGGCATTATGGCTATTATTTTTATCTCTTAGGAAGATATGATTTGTGTTTTGAGTTTTACATTAGGTGATAAAAGATGTCATTGTCCAATAACAGACTTTGAAATATTAAGCGGAAGTACACAATGCACATATAGTTGAATTTTGCAATTCTTTCTTTGTAGTGATATTGACGAGTCCGATATCTTTCTACATGGAGTTTGAATTCAACAATTTCGAATTAGTTGCAGTGGCCATGGCCGTGAAGGACGGGAAAACAAACGTCTATGCAAAGATGGCAAGCATTCATGTTGATAGTTTTGGTAGGGACGAAACTAAACTTAGCGAAGGAGGTGACTCCTCGATTTTTGATGTATTAAATCTATAAATACATATCGGTTTCGATCACATTCCTATGACAGTCCATTGGTTGGAAAAGGTAAAAATTCGAGTTTAATTTGAAGGTAGTTTTGGTTTTTTATTTGAATGTAACTCTTCTGGTTAATTTGCAGATCTTTCAGGTGTTTGGGGTCGTGCAAAAATTAAGATATACAGGGGATATGCAATCCTTCAAGTAAGTTTTATTATATTTTAGTGAATGAATAGAAAAACATAAGATTGATTTAATATTACCTGAGCAATAATCAACAATAGTCAAAGTGGCTTGTTAAAGTTGTCCTACATAACGAGTAAGTTACGTAAAGTTGTCCTACATCACCAGTAAGTTATAAATAAAAAGATGAGCAAGTTGCAAAATAGATACAATCGTTTAAACTATTAACTTCTGAAAATGTTCAGTTGTGTAGTGGCATCAGTTCTAAATTAAACATCTGAAGAATATTTATTCACCGCATAGAAATGCAATGAAAACAATAAGCCACAAGCTAACATGCCACACTATTAAGCTTCCCGTCAACTACTTCGCTTGTATAAGATAAACAGAATGTGAAATTGAAAAAGATGACATAGTTTTTTCAAGCGGAGATAATGCCAGCATAACAAATATGTAATCTCCTGTTGGAAAAATTGGATTGTAGTATAATTCCTGCCTTGATATATAATGATGCATTATCATTTAGGAAAAAGGTATCTATATGCTTCTATCGTGATTTTTACTGTTTCTTATCTCATTTGTTGTTATAAATTGATATTGTGGTGGTAGATCAATTTATCTTACATATCTTTAACAACTCATCAACTATTACTAGCAAGCAGCATCGCGCTCCTTGATGCATTTAGGGAATCTATATAAATAGGGTTACATTGGACTAGAGGATGCGGGTATGGTTTGTCAAACTTAATACCATTCTCTGCTGGTGACCTATTCATTTACGAAATTCAATTCTAATAAATCTGTACATAAGAAATCTAGATATGGAATAAATGAGCTCCAAACAGTGCATTCCAAGTGTCATACATCCCACATGTAATGTTGTCCATTGAAGCTTAATTAGTAAATAGTTGTTTATCTATCAATTCTTACGATCTATTTTTTTGATATAAATTATGATCGAGACGCCGCCTCTAAGGAACCTACCTCCATCTACAAAACCATGTTTTCAAGCATCCAAAGGCCTTCACGAGTACCTAAGTTTAAGATCGATTATGTGGCAAGTAAGGAACCAGGAAAAAAAAACGAAGACTGATCACTATTTTAAAATAAAACATTTAAGAAAAAGCTCTGTATTCCCTCTCATCTCCCCACCTCTTGAGCCCTCTAATCCAATTTTCAATTCACTGAGACGATTTATTATATTTTATTTGATGGTATGCAAGTTGATCTGCAAGAGCATTTGGCTCAATAATTGGAGCATGGCGATCTCTAATAAGAATGTTAAAAAGAAATATTAAGTTCTAGATTGATACAATCGCTAAGCACATAAATTAACATTAAAGTAAAACGAACTTGGTCATATGTTTCTTGGCATGGTTAGTTGTAGTTGATAATCTCTTGAAAAATCCTTGTTGTTTTGTTTTTGCCCACCACTTATCTAGAGGAAAGTATAAAGACTCACAACAATTGTTCTCCACACATATATAACTGAAATGACAACCTTTTACCTTACACTGCTCAGAGCACATTATGAATATTTGCTTATTAGTGTAGAGGAAATCCTTGGTCTTTTGTCAGCATGTGTAATATAATGACTGATTACTCTCTAACAAACTCTTTACCCTTTTCCCGAGACTGCTTTGTCTTTCGAGGAAGTCTTGTACTAACTTTTCCTATTAGTTTTGTTTAAATTATTCAAATTATATGATTTGTTCGTAAAGTATGTTTCTTTGACCCATTTGAATGATGATTATTAAGTTAGTGTAGTATGTCTTTCTACCATACATTTGTGTAATTCATCTAATTTGAACCTTAAAGTGCATGTTTGCAATGGTATAGTGTTTTGGTTAACAATATCATGCTTTCTGGAGTCAGAACCTTGTTAAGGTTCTTTTTTAAGCCTTGTCATGGTTAATAATTTTTTTATTTTGCATTCTGCATATGTGTATATATGTTACAGGATCCTGAATAGCAATTTTTGTCATGCATGCTACCACAACTGGTGGTATACGATATGTGCGAGAGGATCCTTTCCTTCCTAAACCATGGATAGGCGTCTTTCATTCCCCCATTTTGTTTGGGTCAAATAGGTTAATATATTTTATTCCGATTTAAGTTTTTTATGTAGTAAAATTGTTATTTGAAGTAGGAAAATTAATAGTTATCTTAAGTAGAAGTTCAAAGTGTTTTAAGTTATAAATTAAGTTATAAATAATTTTGGTGCTTATAATCAAGGATGGTTGTAGACTATTGAAAATGTGTAAATTTACTTTTGCACAAAAATACCAGAATCTAGTGGTGTGCAAGTTTGCACAGTAGCAAGTACTATTTATGGTCACTCCTCAATGATTACATATGGGATTAATCACAAATGTTCATCAAACACTTTGGTTATTGAAGACAAATGTTTGTTTTTCTTATTTCCTTTAAATAACCTTATTAATGAGGGTCTAGATTTAACTAGCTAAGAATATACTACCTAAGAGAGAATGATACATTTTCATATATGAGCAAGACAGGATGGTTATTTCCCTTAGTAATGGTGGATAATATAACAACAAAAATAAACCTTATTAATCGGAGATTCTATGTTTATAGGTTTCTCTTCAAATTATTATGATGTTAGTTGTATCCTATATATAATTAGCTTATATATAGCTTAAGCTAAATAAAAATATTGCAGGGGAAAAGTAACAAAATAGCACTATACACACTAAAACAATATTATAATATATCTATCATGTAAAAAAATACAAGTTAACTTTTTCATATTACTAAGATTATAGCATTATTTCTATGCTTCAATTAAATAACATTGAAAACATATTTAAAAGAACAAAAACAAATAAAATGTGGGAAAAATAATATTAAATACAAATTGTAACATATTAAAAGAACCTCGTGCATCGCAAGAGATATAAGCTAGTTTTATAAATTAAAGTAACTATAACCTCTTAGTATGATTACTAGTTCAACTACTAACTACACAAACAAATTTTAAGAATGAACTAATTAAAACACCACATGTAATACTTTATAATAGATCTCTAGTTATCCCTATATAACAGAACTCCAATAATCTCATAATAGGGTTCACAATTTTCCAACTTTATAGAATTTAGTTTGTAACAAGCTTATAACCCGTGTGATGCACGGGTGACTTATAAATTTGTTATCTTGTTTGTATTTTAATATTTTATTTTATTTTCTATTTATTTTTATAAAATTGATTTTTAAAATTGAATTATTATATGTTCTTGAATTGACACAATCACACAAGTGTTTGTGTGTTGATCGTGATTAAGTTGTGTTTCAAGAGTTTTGTCTAATCATATTTTAGAGATATGTTTTGATTAAAATTGTTGTTTTTAAAAAATTAAGGCAAGTTGCAAAAATAAAGGGACTTAAATGCAAATACCAAATTTTGAGTACCGTACCGACTGATCGATGACTACCAAAATTTTAATGTTCGGTTTTAATAGTATAGTATAGATTAAATTCTCAAAACAGTCTAAAAATGATCCAAAGAGAGCCAACACAAGTGATTGAGATGAAGTAGAGAAGTCTAAAAGATAAGAGTAAAACAAAGCTAGTTCGAAGACATATATGAATGTCTTCAATGCTTGAGTTCTTCTTCACGGCTATTATTATAATATATGACCCAAATTAGGTATGATAATCCTTTGTATATCTCTAATTGTCTATAAAATAGTCAATTCAATATTTAATGCAAAAACAAGAATCGGATTTTTAGAAAAAAAATTGTAGCCGATTTTTTGGCCCTGTGTCCTGGTTGTTCCTTTCGGATTTTGTAGCTAGACCACTTCTAAATTAAAGATTTTTCATAAGCTTTCTGTGGGTTGTTGAAATGTCTGAATTGGCCTTCCGGAAACCCTAAACTGTAAAGACTATGCGAGTTATGAGTTATCCAAAAAATTGCTCTTTAAGCTGCAATGTGCTGTCCTTTATCAGATGATTCCTGCAAGAAAATATTATAACTTACTAATTAAATATCCAATCTAATGCAAAATAACTTTTGTGTCATGACAAGATTCATAATAAACATTTGCATCATATACATAAAAAGCCGTGCAGCAAGTATGCAAAAAATAAGGAAATGCATAGAAAAAGGTAAACGGGGGTTTTATATCAAAGTGAGGTAATTATTTAGGAGTGTAGAGTGTGTGGCTCCATTTTATGTTACATTCAGTTGATTTATATATTTTTGTGTTCGTTATTGTGCTTTAACAACCTCAAATGGAAACGATTTTAACAAACTTAACAAAATGGTTCAAGACCTAGGGTTTGAGGAAGAAATCATTGGTTAAATGTCAGCGACGAAGTGAATTGATTTCTTGCTCCTTTCGGATTTTGTAGCTAGACCACTTCTAAATTAAAGATTTTTCATAAGCTTTCTGTGGGCTGTTGAAATGTCTGAATTGGCCTTCCGGAAAGCCTAAACTGTAAAGACTATGCGAGTTATGAGTTATCCAAAAAATTGCTCTTTAAGCTGCAATGTGCAGTCCTTTATCAGATGATTCCTGCAAGAAAATATTATAACTTACTAATTAAATATCCAATCTAATGCAAAATAACTTTTGTGTCATGACAAGATTCATAATAAACATTTGCATCATATACATAAAAAGCCGTGCAGCAAGTATGCAAAAAATAAGGAAATGCATAGAAAAAGGTAAACGGGGGTTTTATATCAAAGTGAGGTAATTATTTAGGAGTGTAGAGTGTGTGGCTCCATTTTTATGTTACATTCAGTTGATTTATATATTTTTGTGTTTGTTATTGTGCTTTAACAACGTCAAATGGAAACGATTTTAACAAACTTAACAAAATGGTTCAAGACCTAGGGTTTGAGGAAGAAATCATTGGTTAAATGTCAGCGACGAAGTGAATTGATTTCTTGCAGATAGTTTGGTTCTCAAGCGTGAGGTGCACTGATGTATGGCTCGAGTTGACTGGGCAACGTGATGGGCCTAACTGAGGGGAGTATCTTAGTGTGTAAGACTAGAGGCGTAGGGCTCGTGATGTGTGGTTGAGGCACGAATATATGAAACCCGAATGAAAGCCCAAATTCAAAACTAAATTTCGGCCCAAATGGAAAGCCAATTTTTTTAACAAACTATAAGAAAAAGGAAAAAACCTAATTCAAGATTGGATTCCAGTTTTGTCATTGCAATTTGGAGCCTCTTTCTGCCGCTTTCCGCTTTCCTCTGCGTTCTGCCTCTTGCTTCATCTTCCTCGTTGATTTAAGTAAGGTATTAACAAATCTAGTGATTATCTCCGTAACTCCGTTAATCAGTCATTTCCTTTTTCTTTTCATGTTATAGACATAAATGCAGTTATTATATATTTAATTTGCCTGGTATATGTATGATTTACTTGGTGTACTTTTGATATGTGTATCATATATTTCCTTAACCATCGTTACATATACCTAATGACAAGATTATTTTAAAATTTTACGTCCAGATAATCCAAACTCAGATCTGGACATTTTCACCTTCAAAGTTGATTTCATTTCTGATTTTGTTGAATTTTGAACATTGATGTCTTCTTATACAGACACATTACTGATAGTGAGTATATATATATTGGGTTCATGAGTTATAAGTTTATGGTCAAGTTTGCTAGGGGCTCATTTAATCTCAATAGTGGTAGATGGAATGATTATGTTTGTTTTAGTCTCAGACATTATGGTGGTTTGTTGACAGTACAGCTTATTATCATCATAGATGTGGTAAGTTGTGAACTTTTATAACTAAGGTCGTACTTTCTGTACGTTATCTTCTTCAGTTGATTTTTTTATATAAAAATATTCATATTTTGTGGCCTTAGATCCTTTAAATAGGCTGATCAATTTTGATTCAGCGCATCATCAGTAAAGAGGACATTTGCCTGTTTCAGGCATTCAGCACAAACTGAACACTCATATTTTGGATTTACTCAATTACAACATCCTACATTTCCACATCTTTTAAGCCTAAAATGAAAACTCAAACTGTAGTACTGTAGTAGTAACCTCAAATTTAACTTATACCTCACCTACTCTGCTATCTAAATTCAAAAGAAATATCCTTTGAATTCTAGTAGTTACCAAGTTATGCTTTCCTACTCTTTTGCCTTTTGGGTTTAGAGTTTAGACTATTCCAAGTGTGAGAATATTGCATTTTCATCTTACAGGTGAACAAAATACCTAAGATGCTCACTAGGCAGTGTGCAAATTTAAGCAGACCGGAGACGATGGCTGAAGAACAACAGTCTGGGAATGGTTGTGCTTCCACAGGTATGAACATATCACTAGATAACATAATAGTAACTATCCACAACTTTCATACAACCTCGAATAGTGATACAGAAAAGGAGGATACTACTGGGGTTCATGTTGAAGAGATTGTTGACCATGAATGTGTCTTGCAGGGGAAGTTTATATGTCTGCTGAAAATGTAAAAGGTGCAATATCTGCTGAAAATCCTGATATCCCTCGAAAGGAAGATCAGATGAAACAAAACAGGGATCGGGAAATACATACTGTTCATGTGAGTATTGATTTTGTCATGTGAATGAGTACTATTCTTCATATCGGTGCTAACTACTTGGTACTCTGAACAAATTTTCTTATAGGATTGCACCAATAACCTTACCGGAACGAATAATGCCTTTTAATATTTTCCTTTTTCATTCTATTTGCTAGTTGAACAGCCATCCATCCACTTTTGTCATCGAATGACTTAATCCTTCATCTCCCATATGGGGGAGAGGGATATATCGCTATTGCAGGAGTCATTTGATGAATCCTACTAAGATTTTTAAAACATATGAGTTTAGCAATGCAATGGCTTTTAAGATTTGTAGTATCCAGCTTTAGAATCTCTTATTTTGTACGTGTAAAACGTCCGCTAGTCAAAAGAGGTATCTTGGGGGTACCAAGACAAATTATATCAAAAGAGGGATGCTCATAGTTGCATTTTAAGGTTCCTGCTCAACTAGGGACGGTTTTTTCTTACACCTTCATTTCTTTCCTGAATCAAGCTTTAAAGTTTTAGCCATGTTAAGATATTATATAAGAAATGCGATTAAAATTTCTTTTTGCAACCTGATTAGGGCTCTTCTTTAAGAGAGCAATTGTTTTTAGTTACCTTTCACTGAAAAAGAAATTGGTGCAGCAGTGACGTACTTTCTACTGAAAATTGTTCATTAGTTTTGTCTTCTAGGTAGTTTTAACCCCATGTGGAGCATGGTGATTGGCTGATAGCGTCTTTCTGCTGCAACATGATTTTTTTTATTTTTCTTATCGTATATTTGTGCTTTCTGTTTGAATCTAATTTATACCGAATGTAGAATGTTACTTTAGCCTGTCTACTTCTTACTGTATAATTGGCCTCTCAGGACATTTTTTTTGGGTAGATTACAAATAATCCTACTCGATGATTTAAGTGTAAGTATCTTCTGTTATAGAGTATTTGTGCTACTGTTGTTGATGCCTTGCTCTTTATCCCCAGAACATTCAGGGATCAACTGAAGTAAACAATGGTGCCAGGAGAAAGAGGGGAAGACCCAAGAAACATATAGGTTCTGTGAAAGATCTTCTACCATCATATACACACGCGCACACACATTTACATATATGGATAGAATTTAAAGATTTTTTTTTGTTAAGAGTATGTTGAACTAATTTTTCTGTAGGTGAGGGAAGCACAGGAGCTAATATGGATATACAAGATTCCTGTGCAGGGGATGAAGCCAAATCAAATGCAGAGAACGACTTTTTGATGACTACAACTGTTGATGAAATACCAATAATTGGTGATTTTCACCTTTTTCCAATTATACGTAAGAAGCCGAGAAATGGAGTTCCTCATCAGAAAGGCGTGCTAAGCAAAACAGCAAACACCCCTCTGCTTGAGGGCCTGGCAGATGAAACGGTCAACCAAACTAAGAATTCTGTGTCAAATGGGCATGGAGAAATGAGAAAAACTGTTGACACTGAATCACAATATCAAGGCATGCCCTGGAACTTATTTCGTATTAGATACATGCAAGTAATGATTTAGCTTTAAAATGGCATGGCCATGCTTTGCGTAATTTTCTTATGTGCTTTTTAATTGCTGGAAGATGTTGAGGTTGAGGAAAAATCTGTAACTACTAATAGTCTTGTTTTGTCGTGTTTATTTTGTGGCAATCGAATTAACCATTAGCAATTCATTTCATGATTTGATGCAATATGCTTTTACATTCCTTGCAAACCAGCACGTTGTATAAATGAACATGAAAAGCATCTGCTTCGTGGGTTTTTTTTTGTGGTGTTAAATATTTGAGAATAAGAAATGGTTAACTTGTTACATAAATATCTACATAAATGTTTCATCTTCTGAATTTTTTTACCAGTCTTGTCCAAGAATTTTGTTTTTTTATCCGTGTCTAGCTCGATGACATGTTAGGTAATGGGGAGTTATCATACGGGAACCTAATTATTATATATTGGTAATTGAAATTATTGTTGCATTTCTAGGAGCTTTGCCTGTCGGAGAACAAGATGGTAACGGAAATTCTATACTTCAGGAAACGGGTGGTCCTAGTAAGTTGATTATTTGAACTCCAGTTGTGATAGTATTCTGATCTGGTATCTTATTATGTATATTTTTGGATATCTGATCCAGGAGATTTTGATCTCAATTTGTGTGCTGATTCTAATGATAAAGGTGGTGAATCTGGACCACCTGCAATTGTAAGCATGGATACTACAGAGGATGAAGAGAGTCCTCCTCTGCCGTTTGTTAAACGTTCTCAGGCTTGGGAATGTATCTGTTCTACAGCAACGTACAAGAAGATGCCGCAGAAGCCACACTTCCGGCCATTGAAAGAACATGCAGTAGAATTTCGTGAGGCAAAAGCAATAGGTTTGGTGGTAAGTTTTGATAGTGTCGTGGAGAACACTTCAAAACTGCAGTTCTCTTCTGACATCACTGCCATTGAAAGAGGTTTGAAAAAGCTTGCTAAGTTCAAATCTCATGGGTTTGATGTTGATAAAGTTGAAGCAGGTCTGACCCAGCTATTGTTGGCGAAACAAAGGGCTGAGGAGCTCCGGAAGGAGTGCGAGCATATCGGAATTAAGATATTAAGTAGCGTTGACGAGGGCAAACGTGATGAAGAGGAAATCAGCCAACTCCGCCAGGATATCAGAGAGATGGGAAAGAAGCTTGGCGAGGCTGAATTAAAGAAGGAGAATAGGGAGAAGGCCTTGTCAGCATTGCAATCAGAGCGAGTTGCGGTTGCAGAGAACCTCCGGAGTATTCGAGTCGAATTCGAAAAAACAGTTGCTTCTCTAATTTAAATGATTATTTGCTGTATAATGCATATGCACTTTGAAATTAATCTTAGGTAATTTATTTATTTTGGACAAGAATCCTAGGTAAATTTTAGTTGCCCGTGCACAAATGAAATATGAAGTCTGTACTGCTTGTAATTGCACAGGATGGCAATTCAGTTATTTTTGAGTTTTTTAGCTTCATATTATGCAAAAGCTAAAGATCTTTTTTATTTTCTAAAATAGAAAACGCACTTGTTCAGGGTTTTGAGAGAGAGGCTAAATAATGTCATGATCCATAGCCGAGTTAACTCAGTAAATTCGTTGGTCTTTACTTAGTTTTTGGGAGGGAAAGTTAGTTAGAGATTCTTGCTTATAAATAGACATTGAGGGATAAGAGGGAGATTATCTGAGAATTGTTGAGTTGTTTCTGTATCTTCTTCCCTTTCTGTAATTTCTATCATTTCTCAGTTCATATTGTGTTGTAACAAACAATTGTTCATTCTTGTTATTCAATAAATTTTACATTTCTGTTCTTAAGCGTGACATTTGGTATCAGAGCGTACGATTCTCGGTTGAGTATTGACATTAATGGCGAGTAATACGAGAGCTCGAATCAATGAAGAACAATGGCGAGAGTTGGAGGCGAAAATTCAAGAAGTCAGTAATTCTTGTCATAAAGCAATTGCAGAAACTAATTCGAACATGGAGACTCGTATAATTGACAAGATGGATCAGATGATGTCGTTGGTTTCAGGTTGTGATGCGAAGATTGAAGCTTACAATGCAACATAGAAGAACGTATAAAAACTAAGTTGGTTGGTTTGATGAAGAACAGTAATCTTGAGAAAATAGTGGGTAGAGATGGAGAGATTTAGGTGGATCGATCTCCAATTCTGCAGACACCTGTTTCTGGGGTCAATAAGATCAAGAATGGTGATGACGGTGGAGGGGGCAGAGATAGATCGATGAAGTTCAATTTCTTACATCCACCTAAGATTGAGATTTCTTGTTTTGCTGGAGAAGACCCAAGATCTTGGATCAAAAAGTGAAACAAATTCTTTACACTATACCAGGTAAGTGAGACTATGAAGTTAGAAATTGTGGAAATGTATCTAGAAGGAAAAGCTGATGTTTGGTATCAAGGATTTAAGTTGCTTAATGAAAGAAATTCCTGGGAAATGTTTAGTGAAGCATTGATGAAAAGATTTGGTGAGAATGGAGGTTTAGATGTTCAGGAAGAATTTAACAAATTATCTCAAACTGGGTCTTTAATAGAGTATGTTGAGAAATTTGAGGAGTTAAAATCATTGGTGTTGTGTAGAAATGTAAGGTTGGAAGAAGGGTATTTCATTTCAAGTTTCATTTCTGGATTAAAGAATGAGTTAAAACCAATGGTCAGATTGATGAAACCTCAGAGCTTGTTGTATGCTATTGAAATTGCTCAATTTCAAGAGCAGACTATTGATGTTATTTTGAAGAAACAGGACACTAAGAAATTTAGTAATAATAGTTGGAGTAAAAGTGTTTCTGAAGATAAGAAATCTGAAGTAAGTCTTGTTGGAGAGAAGAAGAAATCAACTGTTTCAGATTTTTTCAAGAAAATTTCTCCAGAAGAATTTCAGTATAGGAAGAACAATCACTTGTGTTACAAGTGTGGAGAGAAGTATGGGCAGGGTCATGTGTGCAAGAATGCACAATATACTTATATGTTGATTGATGATGCTAAAGAGAAAGAAATTTCGATATTGTTGGAAGAGGATGAAGAGGAAGAAGGCACTATAGCTGAGATTTCGTTGAATGCTTTATCTGTAAATATGATGAGGAAGACTATTACCTTGGAAGGTAAGATGAAAGGGGAATCTATCAAGATTTTAGTAGATACCGGTAGTAGTTTAACAATATTACATACAGATATTGTTAAGAAGTTAGAATTGAAAGTAGTGGAGAAGGATTCTTTGGCATTTACCATAGCCAATGGTAGTACTGTAAATAGTAATTTGGTGATTCCAAGAGTGACTTGGGAGGTACAGAAGTATAAATTTTGTTGTGACATGAGAGTTATGGACATTGGAAATTGGGATATGATTGTGGGGATTGATTGGCTGGAACAATATAGTCCCATTATGTTTGATTTTAAGAAACTGCATTTGAGGTTGAATGCTACAAGCAGTGAAGGAGAACAAATGTTATTGCAAGGTGCAGTTAAAGAGAAGGCTACTATCAAGTTGGTCAGAGGGAAAGAACTTAATAATTTCAACCAAGAAATTATTAAGAAACAGTTGAAAGTGGATTTACAAGCAGCTGTGACAGCTGAATATAGCAAGGAAGTTGAAACTGTAACTAAGGGTGTTCCAGGTAAAATTTCTGCTATAATAGAAAAGTATTCCTCTGTGTTTGCAGTTCCTCAGTCTTTACCACCACATAGGTCTGTTGATCATGCTATTCCTTTACAATCGAATGCTAAACCTTTCAAGTTGAAACCTTATAGATACCTTCACTCTCAGAAATCTGAAATTGAGAAGCAAGTGCAGGAGATGTTAGACTCTGGACTTATTAAACCAAGCAATAGTTCTTATGCTTCTCCTGTGATACTTGTTAGGAAGAAAGATAATACTTAGCGCTTTTATGTAGATTATAGACACTTGAATAACATCACAGTTAAGGATAAATTTCCAATTCCTAACATTGATGAGTTGTTGGATGAGTTGTATGGAGCAAAAGTTTTTTCTAAACTTGATCTTAGGGCTGGCTATCATCAGATTCTAGTTAAGCCTTGTGACACTGCTAAGACTGCTTTTCAGACACACCATGGTCATTTTGAATTCATTGTGATGCCATTTGGCCTCACAAATGCTCCAGCTACTTTTCAAGCTTTAATGAACCAAATTTTTCGGCCTTATCTTAGAAAGTTTGTCTTGGTATTTTTCGATGATATATTAGTATATAGTCCTGAATTGGAATCTCATGAGAAGCATTTGGAAATGGTACTACAAGTGTTGAAAGAACATCAGTTATTTGCTAAACTTTCCAAGTGTACTTTTGTTGCGGATTCTGTGGAGTATTTAGGTCATTTAGTTTCAGTAGATGGAGTGAGTATGGATCCTGCTAAAGTAGAAGGGGTGATGGTTTGGCCTAAACCTAAATGTGTTAAGGATTTAAGGGGTTTCTTGGGGTTTATCTGGGTATTATAGAAGGTTCATCAAAGGTTATGGAGTTATTACTAGACCTTTGACTAATTTGCTGAGGAAGGATGGTTTTTTGTGGAATGAGGAAGCTGAAAAATCTTTTGAGGATTTAAAGAAAGCTTTATGCACAGCTCCAGTTTTAGCTATGCCAAATTTTTCTAAGCCTTTTGTTCTAGAAACAGATGCTTGCAATAAGGGAATGGGTGCTGTTTTAATGCAGGAGGGGAGACCCTTATCTTATTTGAGTAAGGCATTTAACAGTAAAAATTTAGGTTTTTCTGTTTATGAGAAAGAACTATTGGCTTTAGTGATGGCAGTGACAAAGTGGAAGCATTATCTGGTGGGAAATCATTACATAATAAAAACTGACCATCAGGCTCTTAAATACTTACTTGAGCAACAGTTACACACTGCTTTGCAATATAAATGGATGGCAAGACTGCTTGGAATGGATTATGAAATTCAGTATAAAAAAGGAGTGGAAAATATTGCTGCAGATGCCTTATCTAGAAGCTTGGGAACTGAAGAGAGGGTGGAAACAAAAGAGACACTAGCTGCTATATCAGTGGTTCAACCAATTTGGATACAGCAAGTGACTTTGAGCTATGAAAATGATGAGGAGTGCCAGCAAATCATCAGTAAATTGTTGTTAGATCCTGAAGGAAATTCAGATTTTCAGTTTATTCAAGGTATCTTGAAGAAAGATGGGAAGGTTTATGTGGGAAGTAATGGTGGGATTAGGAATCAGATCATTAATACCTTACATTACTCAGCTTTAGGAGGCCATTCTGGGCAAAATGCTTGTTTGCAGAGGCTTAAATTAGCTTTTGTTTGGCCTCACATGAAATCTAATGTCACAGAGGTAATTAGAAATTGTGAAATGTCAAAGGCATAAGAGTGAGTATGTACAATATCCTGGACTGTTGCAACCTTTGTCTATTCCTACTCAACCTTGGAAAGATATATCTATGGATTTTGTTGAGCAATTACCTGTATCTGAGGGGATGGATACTGTATTGGTAGTGGTGGATAGGCTGACTAAGTATGGCCATTTCATACCAATCAAACATCCATTTAATGCTAAGGAGGTAGCTGATTTATTTTTGGATCATATCTTCAGATTGCATGGGTTACCTGACACTATAGTAAGTGACAGAGATAAGGTTTTCACTAGTATTTTTTGGACTAGTCTTTTTGAGAAGCTGGAAATAACTTTGCATTTCAGTACAGCTTATCATCCACAATCAGATGGACAAACTGAAAGATTAAATCAGTGTTTGGAGTCATATCTTAGATGTTTTACTAGTGACAGACCTAACAGCTGGAGGAAATGGTTATGTGTGGCTGAATTCTGGTATAACACATCTTTTCATACCAGTATGGGAATTACTCCTCATGAAGCATTGTATGGAGTCAAACCAGTACCTTTGAACATGGGTTCACTGCACGACATGATTATTCCAGCTGCTCAAGATTTATTACAACATAGGGTGCAGGTGTTATAGGTACTTAAAGATAATTTGGCTAAAGCTCAGCAAAGAATGAAGTATTTTGCTGATCTTAAAAGGACTGATAGAGTTCTTGCAGTTGGGGATTGGGTTTATTTGAAATTACAACCATACAAGCAACAATCGGTGGCTATTAGGAGTTCTTTGAAGTTATCTGCAAAGTTTTTTGGACCATTTCAGGTGTTGGAAAAAATTGGTTCAGTAGCTTACAAGCTTAAACTTCCTGATCACTCAAAGATTCATCCTGTTTTTCATGTTTCATTACTTAAGAAGTATGTGGGAAGTACACCTATTTCAGCTGGGAGTTTACCTGAATGTAACAGTGATGATTTGGTGCTGTTGGAGCCAGCAAAGGTGTTACAAAGAAGACAGATCATTCGAAACCAACAGGTGGTTCTGCAATGGTTGGTACAGTGGAAAGGGATGTCAGAAATTGAACTTCTTGGGAAGATGCTTCTTTCATTCAGAATCAATTTGCTCAGTTTAAAGCTTGAGGACAAGCTTGATTTTAAGGGGAGGCAATTGTCATGATCCATAGCAGAGTTAACTCAGTAAATTCATTGGTCTTTACTTAGCTTTTGGGAGGGAAAGTTAGTTAGAGATTCTTGCTTATAAATAGACATTGAGGGATAAGAGGGAGATTATCTGAGAATTGTTGAATTGTTTCTGTATCTTCTTCCCTTTCTGTAATTTCTATCATTTCTCAGTTCATATTGTGTTGTAACAAACAATTGTTCATTCTTGTTATTCAATAAATTTTACATTTCTGTTCTTAAGCGTGACAAATAAATTGTGCAAGCACAAAATGAGATCGGGCCCGCTCTAGCAACTGGGCCCCCAAACTTTGTTACTCGAGTAAGTCATGTCTGACAAACAAACGTGGCGTACATGTGGGATCAATTTAACACAATTGTCGTCTTTTGAATTTTTCCTTTTTCGTTTTTTTTTTCATTTACAAAAAATATGTAAGATTATATCATATATTTCAAAAAACATCTATGCGTAATATGTTTATAAAATTAGGAAAAATCAACGTGAATTAATTGGAGTACTTATTTCACTAGAACTATTATAATTCGAGCACGACCGAAATTGTTACACTGATCCAGGTGCAGATCTCTCATCAAATCCTTTATTATAATACCTGAATCTACCACACGTCATTTAACCAATAAGAATCGAGGAATTATTTTAGGACCAATCCGATCTAATTCCTAAAATTTAGACCTTTCCTTATTTATAATCTCACCCTACCTCTTTAACCATGGTTAGTTAACACTTCGAATTTAAATACAATATTGATTTTATTAAACATATCCATAAATACATATTTTTTAAATCAAAATATATTTACTAGAAAATCACAATTTTAATTTGAAATCAATCACGATATACTATTATATATTTTAAATTAAATTTCATTATTAATTATTCATTAATCAATCACTCTTTTAATATATAGTCAATCACAATCATATTATCATATGATTTTTATAATATATATTGTACAATTATAATCGATATTAAATAATTATAATCTAACTTAACTAAAAATCTGAAAAAATCGGATTTGTAATCAGATTTTAAATAACTTGGATAAAATCCATACCTTCAAAAATTTTATTTTTTATCAGCTCAAAAATATATTTATTCATAATTTGTTAATAAAATTAATTAATAAAAGCATATAAGCCAACACTACAAAATCGGATTTGAACAAATTTTAAATATCTTGGATAAAATCCATATCTTCAAAAGTTCAATTTTTTAAAAGGTTCAAAAATATATTTATTCACAATTTGTTAATAAAATAATTAATAAATTCATATAAACGAACACTACATATATTTTAATTATTTCAATTATTAAATATACGCTATAAGAGTATTATTATTGGTTGGTGAATAAATTACCAATATTAAAATTATTTTAGAGGCAATCAAAATTTACTTCTAAACTTTAAATCAATCAATCATATACAAAAAATTTATTATTTACCATGCATATTCTAATTTACTAATTGCGGTTAAATTAAATTTAAATATAAAATATCTTGATTTAATAACTTCGCATATCACATGTTTTTAATTTTAAAAAATTTCTACTAACCGTAAATATTATTTTCTATAAATCCACATAACAGTATATTACATATGGTTATATATCTTTTAGTTATGAATTGTTTTTGAACATCATTTATTATAATAAAGGATACCCGAATCTAACATGTATTAGTTAACCAATCACAAGATTGTGAATTATTTTAACATCAATCAAAATCTATTAAATTTAAATCAATTAAACTTAATGTAACATGTTTCTCTATTGGATCCAGATTCTACGTTTCAGCAAAGACTAAACTTAAATCAAGTTACACTCAATAACAATCAATTTTAATTTTTTCATATCAATTAACTAAACATAATAACTATTAATTTTTATTTTAACGATTAACTAATAAACAATTTAATAAAATAAATTTCTCACAAACTAAAAAAAATATAATTATTATATCAATTTAAACATTACAGGAAATCTAAGCCGCTTATTCCCTATTCCCCATCAGACTTAGCCAAGTTTGATAAACTAAGTGTATGCATCAATTCTTCTCATGGCAAAATCATATCAATTTCGGTTAAGGTACTACTTTATATCTTTTTATTATATGGCATTCTATACTTGGACAGATTATCTTTTTATTTCGTTTGTATATATGTTTGTGTGTCGTGTTTTAATTGTCCAATAAATTTAACAGAAAAACGTTTCTGACAAAAAAAAAAAAAAAAGACGATTTAGGTTATCATCATTCCCAGTCCAAATTCTCTCAGAGTTACTTCCCAATTAGAATATTCAGTAGCAAACTTCAATAATTCAGCGACTTACTAAATTGTAGGCATCAATCCTTATCGCATTACACTGATTTGTTTACATTATTAGGTGTGCCTATAGATAAACGTTTTTTTTACACTGTTGGGTTGTCAATGTTATTCTCTGATTACATAACAATTTTATTCTAAATACAATAATTATTTAATTTAAAAATTTATACATTAATACATGAATCTATTATATTTATAATAGATATTTTGATATCTCAAACTTTCAATATTCAAAATCATAAGTTACAACTAAAATCATGAATTAAAAATTATTAACAATATAAAACTATTTACCACACTATTCTAAATACACATTCAAAATTTAATTTATGTAAAATATTAAATAATTCAATCATAAAAAAAGCTAATCAACCAATTAAAATGTTAGAATGAATTTCAAACCAATCATCTTTTAACTTTTTAATTACGAAATTTTTTAACTATGCAATAATAATGAAAAAAAATTGACTTAACAATATTCGAATTATTCAAAATATTAAATATACTCTTAAATACATTATTTGGTGTATAAATTATCAATCAAAAAATAAAAAATATTACAGAGCCAATGAAAATATTGTTAGTGAATATTTTCATAATAAATTGGTCAATTTACACAAATTTTATTATAAATCACTATTTATTTATTGATAATTAATTCATCAATAAAATGACATTTGTCATACAACAAAATAATCAAACCTGAAAAAATCATCAATAAAAGGGGATAAAACATCTACAAAAACAATTAAAATTGAACAAACACATATTAAATTATATCACTCATTTCCTTTATCCAATCATTGAACAGATCTTCAATTATGGTACATCTCTAGCTTATGTCACTAAATTATACACTCTTTTCGACGAGATAATCTAACAATTTGTTATAAACGTGAGGAATATGTATATCTGATTTGATATAACGTATTCAAACAATCGACCAGAACTGTGATTCTATACTATCCAAATCAATGAACTAATATAACAAAATCTAATATATGGGTAGACAAAATCCACGAACAGGATATTAGGCTCTCAATAAAGAGAGATAACTAGTGAAAGCCAAAGTAAAATCAAGGAAAAGAAAATAAGACTTATCATTTACAAGGAGTTAGTACAAAATCTACTCCCTCTGTCCCTCTCATTTCTTTACATATTTTCAGCATTGCTTGGCGTTGTGGAATAAAAACTAGGGTGTAATTAATTCGTGTATTGAATGCTAGGGATTGAGAGCTTCGAGCTTTAATGGTGGCTGCTTGCTATCGGGACTAGTCGATCATTGCAAGATGCCTACGTACCTTGATGAATATCGAGAATCAAGCCAAAACGTAGTTCTTGGTGATGCCCTCGGGGGCTATGGCGGCAGGGGCACACCAAGGACGTAGTGGCTTGTACGTCCTTATTCGAGGATTAAGCCTAAAACGTGGTAAGTGACGTATTGAGCTCTGCCCAAAAACGTTGAGCGACTTATTGAGCCGTGCCCAAAAAGCGTTGTGTAGAGAATGAGTGGTCAGGCCCTTATATAGGCGTTGAGGGCCTTGGAATTAGGGTAGGGTTGGTGTCTTGGTGGACAAGATACCCGTTTTAGATAGACTTCTGGATCCTTCCATGAGGAAGGCTGATTCCTATTTGACTCATATGACTTGGGGATTACACCTTGAAGAGGTTGGGTCCTCATTGGACTCAATATTGGAGTCTCATATTGGCTGATTTATTTAACTACGAATTTATTATCATAATTAGGATTTTGGGCCTCATAATTGGGTTTTGACCTTGGACCATCTTAGGTTCATTTAATGTATCATTAAATGTGTCTTTAGAGCTTATTTTCAGCCCATATCATTTGCCCCCCAACTTCTAAGAAAACTGATCAAGTTTTCATTGAAGTTATAATTGGTCCTTATCAAGACTCGGGGTCCAATTTATTCCTTACCTGGGACTACATACCCTAAATCGGGGATTTTTGTACACTATTGTTTCACGGGTATCGCCTTGATTGTAAAGTGTGGAGCGACCAACACATTTACGACGATTTTCCTTATTCGAGGCTAAATAATTACATTTGTGTCTTACAGAAAATTATAAATAATTTTCTTGCATTTTTCTCATACTCACAGGTACTTTTCACAATTTTTGAATTTGTATATCAAAAATATTTTGGGCATACAGCCTTTGGGAATAAGTTTGCAATTTTTCATCTATTTTCTTGGGATTTTAAGATTTTTCCTCTTAAATTTCTACAAAAAATGCTATTTTTATGAAAATTAGCAAAATTTATTGAAGACTTTCGACCAGGATTCCTGATCAAATTTCGACCAGGATCCTGGTCGACTTAACTCACTTTCTGTCATCCTGGTCGATGAATCTTCGACCTCCTGGTCGAATTTTCGACCAGGATCCTGGTCTACTTAAGTCTATTTTTGTAGTCTGGTCGATGGCTTTTTGACAAGGAATCTTGGTCGAAAATCGATCAAGATCCAGGTCGACTTAAGGCCTTTTTTGTCACTCTCGTCGAACACTTTTCAACTAGATTTCCTAGTCGATAATCGATCAGAATCATGGTCGATAATAGTGCAATTTTTATTTTTGCAAATTTTCCCCTAGACCGTCATTATTTTTCATGGGCCTGTAACTTGGGCCTAATATGCCTACTTACTTCTGGGCCTTTTTTTTTTTGTAAACTTTGGACTAGGCCTTTGACTAATGAATCCTGGTTGAAAATCGATCTGGATTCTGGTCGAATTTTTAATTCTCCTTGGATTTTCATCTGGGCTTTTCTATCTGGCCCTCTTATTTTTCTACTCTTTTCTTGTCTCTTTAGGATTTTCACGTACTCATATGTATTTATTCCTAATATTTTAGGAATTTTCTAGTACCCACAAGTATTTTTCTTAATTATTCCTAATATTTAAGAATTTTCTAGTACCCACAGGTATTTTTATTAATTATTCCTAATATTTTAGGAATTTTCTTGTACCCACAGGTATTTTTTTTAATTATTCATAATATTTTAGAAATTTCTTGTACCGACAGGTATTTTTATTAATTATTCCTAATAGTTTATGAATTTTCTTGTACCCACAGGTATTTGTATTAATTATTCCTAACATTTTAGGAATTTTCTGGTACCCAAGGGTATTTTTCTTAATTATTCCTAATATTTTAAGAATTTTCTAGTACCCAGGTATTTGTATTAATTATTCCTAACATTTTAGGAATTTTCTGGTACCCAAGGGTATTTTTCTTAATTATTCCTAATATTTTAAGAATTTTCTAGTACCCACAGGTATTTTTCTTAATTATTCCAAATATTTTAGGAATTTTCTTGTACCCACATGTATTTTTCTTAATTATTCCTAATATTTTAGGAATTTTCTAGTACCCACAGGTATTTTTCTTAATTATTCCTAATATTTTAGGAATTTTCTAGTACCAACGGGTATTTTTTGGGTTATTCTTGACAATGTAAATATGTCATTCACGAATTATCTGGTCTTATACGAGACTTAAAATAATTTATGGGACCTCAATCCTACGAAATTTGAAATTCTCGTAATTTTTGGTGTCATCGGACACTGTCCAGAATATATTTTCGAATATTTTAATCAAAAAAATTAATGCATTTTATGGGAATTATTTTGTAATTTTACCCACCAGGGTTCATTTTGTAATTATGCAGGGACTGATTTGTCAATACTTAAATCTTAGGGGCCTGTTTGTAATATTACAAACTACAGGGGCCTTTTTGTCAATGTATAAAGTTCAGGAGTCTTTCTGCATGGTCTTCAGAACGTGGATGGCCTAATCGCATTTTTGCCATAAAATATTAACCTGGTCATTCGACCAGGTTTCTGATCGACTTAAGTTGTTTTCTGGCAGTCTGGTCGAAGCCAATTCGAGCAAATTCCTGCTTGAGAAATCGAGCAGGATCGAGGTCGAACATTTTTTTTTTTGCACAACTTTTTTTTAAATATTATTATTCAATAATAATATTTGTTTTGTCCGAATTTTGGATAATTTCTGTCCCCAAATCGGAGGTATCCCACTCGAATAAAATTTCATTCGAATATTATTCGATCCGGATTTTATTATTATTATTTTTAACAATAATAATAATTTTAATATATTATTATAAATAATAATATATTTGTAATTTTAGGTGGGCCCTCAGCCTTAATATTTTCGCAATTTAAGATCGTATTTTTGGCCTTGTTGGCTCCCAAATTTACGAAATTCGTCCTGAAATTTACGAAATATATACCCTATTTTTTTGTGCAACATGCATAAAAGTAATTCATTTTCAAAAAATATTTATTTCAAAAATTGTTCCTGACCCTTTAGACATAACTTATTTTTTAATTTTCTTTTTTTGAATAAAAGTTTAAACATTAAATTTTTATTCAGAAAAAAAATTAAAAATAAATTATGAAACTATACTTTTTAGGAGCATTAAAATGCGTGGCACGCCCGCGTCCCCCAATGTAAATAATTGAGGGGGACGGAGGAAGTAATATTTTGGTAGATAAAATCCACCAACGGGCAATCGGGTACTAGACTCTCAATGATATTTTTATTGAAAAATAAAGATAAATTAATATAAAATTTTTTTAAAAAAACTTAAAAAACTAATATCAGCTCCTAAACTTTAGTTTAGGATCTTTTGGGAAAGGTGGAGAGAAGCAGCTACGGTTTTTGTTATAAAAATTATTAATAATGATAAATAAAAAGGTTGATGCACTTAAAATCATATATTGTTTTTAATAAAAGGGTGCCCTTTTGAATTTTGTATTCTTCAATTAAAGTAATAGTATCAATTCCCATATCTTAACCTAAGAGCATATATTGAATTTGTTTGGTTGGTTGGCTATATTTTTTTTATATCAATAAAGCATAAAAAATGGCTAAGAAAACTAAATAACTTGGTAGAAAGATTTTTCACAAAGAGAGATATTTGTTAACTAGAAATAAGAAAAAATAAAAAGGAGGGTTTCATTTTGTTTGGGAGACTTTACACTATGCATGCTACTCTTAGGGCCTGTTTGGTTTTTCATTTCTTAGCCAACTTATGACTTATAAGACCGTAAGAACTTATCAGAGGTGTAAGGACACATAATTAAGCTAAACTCCTGAAGGCAAAGCATGTCTTAACTTATCTATCCTTTTAATTTGTTTTTTGATTGCGTATATAATATCTATGTCAAGATAGATGCATGTCACAATGGACATACTGTTATACAACTTCAATTTCTCAGTTCAACTATATATTAAACTTTAAATAGACAAAGTAGTAAGTGATAATCAAAGAATTGATAGAATGCTAAACAACACATTAAGGTTTTTAGAAAGAGACAAGTGAATTAAATTTGGAAGCGATGAGTAAATGCATGAAGATAAAAGTAGGATAATAATAAGGAAGAGTCTTACCTTTTCAGCCATATATATATATATATATATATATATATATATATATATATATATATATATATATATATATATAGGGACCCCTTCCACAACCACAGCCGGCTGATTTTCGCTAACCATCCAACAAATCTTGTCCGTTAAATTTGAAAATGGACGGTAAAGATTAATTGTTGCCGCAATAATACAATGCGGGTGTTACTCTCTACCGCAATGAATCATTGCGGGTGTTACTCTCTACCGCAATGAATCATTGCGGGTGTTATAAACTTAAAAATACTCTTCTACCCTTTTAATTACAAAACCCACATTACATAAAACACAAAGTACAGACACAGAGACAGAGACGACAATGCGGTAAACACTGTAACACACCGACTAATACACCCTTCAATTCCAGCTCTCTTCGACAATTCCAGATCTGTCTTCTTCTTTTTGTTCGATCTACTCTTCAACTCCGTGTTCTGTGCTGTTCGCGAGTCTCCATTAGGCATCTTCATCAAATCCATTGAGTCTTCATTCTTCAAGCAAAAATATACAATGTAAGTGAATATAAAATCTGTAGGTGCGTATATATTATGTGCAATTGGTATTTGGTAGTGTATTAAAGTGTTTGATTTTATTCCTGTGAGAAATTTAGTAGTGAATTAAAGGTGTTTGATTTTATTCCTGTAAGAAATTTATATTGTTTAAATGTTTGTAAAATCAATTTCATGTTGAGATATATTGCCTGCAAAGAGGAATCGCATCTTGAACTAATTCCACAAATTACCAAAGAGCAGTTACTTAAATCTTTTGTCACATTACAAAATTTAACCTTCGACCTGAACTGAAGAGAAACCCTATGTTGATCAAATTTTGATCTTGAACTTAAACCTGCAATGTGTCATTTATATATCACTAGTATTCTGTAACAACTTTTAAAATTCCTGAAAAAACGGTTCCCTCAACATTGTTCTTTCTCTCTAGTGCCACCATAGGTAATATAACATTAGAAGTACTATGCAAACTAGCTTTTATACACTCTTGCAGGAATATGAGCCCATAGAAACCTGAATTCAAGGAATAATAATGACACTGCAGAAAAGTTATTGATCGACAAATTCAATTTTGCGGCTAGAATTACAGGTTGTTAGGGACTTGGACTATTATGAGAGCTAGCAGGAGCACTGCATAAGTAAGGTTTAATTTCCCTAATTTAGGCTTAGTTTCCCTAATAGGTTGTTAGGTAGCTTAAATTCCTACTATAGGTTAAATTTCCCATATTTAAAATGAAAATGATTTATTAATTCGAATTTATCATTTATTAATCCAAATTAGTCTTAATTTCCCTAATTTAGG
The DNA here is from genome assembly GCA_036435485.1 of Saposhnikovia divaricata. Classification (NCBI taxonomy): domain Eukaryota; kingdom Viridiplantae; phylum Streptophyta; class Magnoliopsida; order Apiales; family Apiaceae; genus Saposhnikovia; species Saposhnikovia divaricata. The sequence continues at coordinate 20,404,410 of CM071600.1, forward strand.
CTAAATTTCTCATAAATAGATTAAAAATGATTTATTAATTCGAATTTATCATTTGTTAATCCAAATTAGGCTTATTTTCCCTAATTTTGATTTAATTTCCCTAATTTTGGCTAAATCTCTCATAAATAGATTAAAAATGATTTATTAATTCGAATTTATCATTTGTTAATCCAAATTAGGCTTATTTTCCCTAATTTTTATTTAACTTCCCTAATTTAGGCTAAATTTCCTATAAATAGATTAAAAATGATTTATTAATTCGAATTTATCATTTATCAATCCAAATTAGGCTTCATTTCCCTAATTTTTATTTAATTTCCCTAATTATGCTAAATCTCTCATAAATAGATTACAAATGATATGTTAATTCGAATTTATCATTTGTTAATCCAAATTAGGCTTCATTTCCCTAATTTTGATTTAATTTTCCTAATTTAGGATAAATTTCTCATAAATAGATTAAAAATGATTTATTAATTCAAATTTCTCATTTATTAATCCAAATTAGGCTTCATTTCCCTAATTTTGATTTAATTTCCCTAATTTAGGCTAAATTTCTCATAAATAGATTAAAAATGATTTATTAATTCGAATTTATCATTTATTAATCCAAATTAGCCTTCATTTCCCTAATTTTGATTTACTTTTTGGATTGGTAATTTATTCATAAAAATTACGATGTGAATTATGATTGTCTCTTGCATTTGTTCTTGCATTTGTTTAGTATTTATCATAAAAATTACGATTTGTTCTTGCATTTGTTTAGTATTTATCATGCTTGTAAGTTAGCAAGAAGAAATCAACAATTTTCTAGTCATTGTAATATCGCAAAAAAACTTAAAAATAAGTAATCAAAAAGTGAAAAACTAAAAATGGTATATGCATTTTTACCTGTTTAATTATAGTTTTATTTTTTACCTTAATATTCTTGCATTTGCTTAGTATTTACATGCATACATAGAAGTATGGTATATGTATAGGATTATTTTATATTCTTGCATTTGTTTAGTATTTATCATGCTTGTAAGTTAGCAAGAAGAAATCAACAATTTTCTAGTCATTGTAATATCGCAAAAAAACTTAAAAATAAGTAATCAAAAAGTGAAAAACTAAAAATGGTATATGCATTTTTACCTGTTTAATTATAGTTTTATTTTTTACCTTAATATTCTTGCATTTGCTTAGTATTTACATGCATACATAGAAGTATGGTATATGTATAGGATTACCTAAATATTCTTGCATTTTTTTAGTATTTATCATGCTTGTAAGTTAGCAAGAACAAATCAACAATTTTCTAGTCATTGTAATATCGCAAAAAAACTTAAAAATAAGTAATCAAAAAGTGAAAAACTAAAAATGGTATATGCATTTTTACCTGTTTAATTATAGTTTTATTTTTTACCTTAATATTCTTGCATTTGCTTAGTATTTACATGCATACATAGAAGTATGGTATATGTATAGGATTATTTTATATTCTTGCATTTGTTTAGTATTTATCATGCTTGTAAGTTAGCAAGAAGAAATCAACAATTTTCTAGTCATTGTAATATCGCAAAAAAACTTAAAAATAAGTAATCAAAAAGTGAAAAACTAAAAATGGTATATGCATTTTTACCTGTTTAATTATAGTTTTATTTTTTACCTTAATATTCTTGCATTTGCTTAGTATTTACATGCATACATAGAAGTATGGTATATGTATAGGATTATTTTATATTCTTGCATTTGTTTAGTATTTATCATGCTTGTATGTTATCAAGAACAAATCAACAATTTTCTAGTCATTGTAATATCGCAAAAAAACTTAAAAATAAGTAATCGAAAAGTGAAAAAACTTAAAATGGTATATGCATTTTTTTAATCTTTAATTTTGCAGACGCCACCAAAAGAGCTTATCGAAGATCAAAAGAAAGCAATGGAAAATTTCATTAACACTTATCAGAAACAATTTTGTGGACCAAATCTACAAGATTGTGACGCTGCTTTTTTCCCCGTGTGCCATAACCACCATTGGATACTCTTTGTCGCAAACATCAACAAAGGGAAAGTAGTGTTGATTGATCCTCTACGGGATGAGTCATCTGTCAGAGGGAAAGAAATTTACCCCTTTCAATATTATCTCATGGTAACCTCTTTTATTCATGTCTTTTAATATCTGAATATATGGTTGTGTGGTTACCAATTATTTGAATATCTTGCAGGAAAAATTTCTCCCATTCATGCTTCACAAGTTGAACCCAGAGCGATATCCTGAAAGGTATATGAGGATTAAGGAAGCTATGTATCGACCCAAACAAGAAGGTGCTATTGATTGTGGCGTGTATGCTTGCAAATATATTGATGCCATTTGCAATGGAATATCGTTGAAAGATGCACATTGGGATCCCAAAAAAGATGTCATGACCTTTAGGTATCGCATTGCACATGAGCTTCGGATTGGGGAAGCACGACTTATTAGTGACTGGGGGATTCGACAAAGGAATCTAGGCTTTTAGTCTCGTTTTTTTAGCATAGTTAACATTTGTAGGATTTTTAGAAGTTGTAAATTAAGTGACTTTTTGTAATATTTTATTGCCTTTTTGATATTTGCAATAGTTTAGGTTATTGATTTTGATTTGAAGTTTAATTTTGGAGTTTTAGAAATTTAGTGTATTTGAAGTAGTTAAGGTTTTGACAGGTTTTCAGATTTGTTAAGGTTTTGACAGGTTTTGATTTGTTAAGACAGGAGTTTCTGTCTAGTTTTCAGCCACCGCAATGAATCATTGCGGAAGCAACATTTTTTTATGAAGGGCCGCATTGAAACAATGCGGTGTCAAGAAAATGGACAGAAGCCAAGACAAAGTTTCTGTCTAGTTTTCAGCCACCGCAATGTTTCATTGCTGCTGTTCATTAAATCAATGTTGCTCCGCAATGAATCATTGCGGTGGCTAAAAACTAGACAGAAACTCTTGTCCCCTTCCCCTGTTTTTCCTCTGTTTTTTAAAACTTCTATTTTTTTTTAAATCACAATTTTATTCCTTATTGAATATTAATCACCATTTTCAATTTTTTCTTAATGAATATTAATAATCTTTTACTTTTTTTTTCACAATGTATTGCATAATAAATTCAATTTCACATGATTTAATATATCACATAATAAATTGAAAATTTAATTCAAATATCAATACATTCATTGAAGGGGAGGATTAGGACAATTTCTTCTATCATGCTTTGCTCCCTCTTGCCCACACTTTCCGCACTTTCGTGGCTTTGCCTTTGAACTCGAAGTTTCAACACCACTTTTATATCTTTCCGATTTCTTTCGTCCCTTAGTTTGTGACATTGGAGGATCGAATATCGGATCATGTTGGTAATCATCTTGGTGAAATGACTCATTCCTTTCCTCGTTACGTTCCTCTTCTTGAAATTTGTTTTTCACGGTGTATTTCTCCCTCTCAATCACGTTCATCAAGTAATTGAATCGTGGAACGGAACAACTAGCTATGGCACCCAAGTTTTGAAAAGATTTGCACAATGCACTATACCTTGACGATTGTGATGCACCAACATTGGCAAGAACGGGAGGGGTATACGGTAGAGGTCCGGCAATTTTATTGCCATCCATTGTCCACCTAGGCATGATGTGGAGGTCCGGTATTTTGATTTTTTGCTTCTTGTCTAGGTACCGGATCATGTGTTTACAAATCATCCCGGAATGTTCAAAATTCTTACAAGTACATTCTAGCTTTCCGTCAAAGTGAGCCGTTAAAAGGTAACTTCTTCTACGATTCTCCGGAACCGTACACTTCTCAACCAAATACAATTTAAACAAATAAGTTTCACCTTGGCTAGCCCTCGTCACTTGGTATGATGTGCTTTTCAAAAGCTCCTTTTGGAAACGCTTAAACATTTCTTTCGTGTAAATTTTGGATGCATTAATTTCCAAGGGCGAATGCAACACTAGTTTCCTATCCCATTCCTCGGTCTCGTAGTCGCCTTTAACTTCCCTAAGATATTGTGACTCCAAAGCTTTTTGTGAGTTCTCAATAAATTCTTTCAAACCGGTTGATGCTCGCACATATTCATCAAAAAAAGCATTCATGGACTCGCTTCTTGAGGTTGTGGTCATACCGGCAGAAAAGTGTTGCCTCGTGTAAGCACCAATCCATTGACCTCTAATAGCGTACATTTCATTTAGCCAATCATGAATCTCAAGATTGTATTTCTCGACCAATTCCTCCCACCGACCTTCGAATTCCGTGGGTGTCAACGACTTGTACACACATGCATTAAAATCCGTTTTGAATTCCGGATAATTGGTGTACAAGCTAGATAACTTCTCGGGGAACTTACTACTTATATGCCATGTACAATACATGTGCTTTGTTTCCGGCATAATATCCGCAATAGCATTTCCCAAAGCAATGTCTTGATCGGTAATGATTGTAGTTGGTGCCTTGTTGTCAACGGCATCCAACCATGTTTTCAAAACCCATTTATAAGTTGTCTCTTTCTCATCCCTCATTAGTGCAAATCCAAACAAAATATTTTGGTAGTGGTGGTTTACACCCGTAATAGGTATGAAAGGCATGCAATATCTATTCGTCCGATAAGTTGAGTCGAACGTAACCACATCACCGAAATTCTTGTAGGCGTTCAAGCATCGAGGATCAACCCACACCAAACCCCTAACACGGTTCTCTTCATCCACATCCACTCGATAGAAGAAATTACCAAAATTATTCTCTTGTAATTTTCGTAGCAATACCAATCCACACTCGGCGTCACCGGAATCAAACACTCGACGCCGAATGTCACGTATGACATTATGTACATCTTGATGAGAAAAACCTAGATTCTCTACACCACCACACGTCTCACTAAGATATTTCATCACTTTACTCGTCTCGATCCCCGATTTATTAAACAACTCAATCAATGATCGGGTGAGCGGATCTATGTTGCGTGATCTTTGAAAAAATTGTACCTTCTCCCGTGCCACCATATCATGATTGTGTTCCAAATCAACCTTTGTAACTCTCCATTTATTTGTCTTCTTATTATGAGTGACACACATTCGAGCATGACAACCCGTTCGTGGAATCGACTCCCTAATACGTTTTCCTTTACCACGATCTTCCGAATTCAATGGTGTCGTTCTTCCACCTTTTATACAAATATACACACGAGATGATGGTTCTCTACTTCGCGGATACCAATTAGTACCGCGGATTATTATTTGGAACCCGACACTTCGACCATAATCTCTATAAAAATTTTCCGCATCATCTAAAGTATCAAAATTCATACCAACACAAGGCACGACATCATTAATATTCTGAAACGTAAATCCAATATTTTCGTTTTCGATATTAATATCATCATCGACATCATTTTTTCCCATCCCAATATTATTTTCTTCATCATGGACATCATTTTTTCCCATCCCAATATTTTTTTCTTCTTCATCATCACTTTCAATTTTTATGTGCACCTTCTTTTTACCCATATGAACATCATCAACATCATTCACATTCATCTTTTCCTTATCCATATCATAAGTATCAACATCTATAATTTCATCATCAACAAATAACTTTCGAAAAGCCGGATTTTTTCTTACGGGTGTAACATAATCAAAATTATTATGGTCACTCGATGAACTAGAAGAATTAAATAAATATTCCATAATAATTAGAGAGCTAACCTTTTTTTGTTGAATTTTTTCTCTTCAAGAACCTTCAAACTCTTAACTTTTGGAAGTGTATGTATATGTAAATGGGGAAGAATGTATTATTGATAAAACTTTGTAATGGCAGCTGTTTACAAATTTTTGTTGATAAAAAATGGGCCCCACGACCACACCACCACATTTAAAGTAATAAAAAGAAACATTTAAAGTGATAAAAAGAAACCTTTAAAGTGATAAAAAGTAGTTTACACAGTTGAAATTTCTATTTTCTGCTTGCAAGTTGCAACCAATAACACACCTACGACATTTGAAGCTGGATGAGAATTTGGTTTTTGACAGGGGCAATGTGCCACCGCAATGAAACAATGCGGCCACAGCAATGAAACAATGCGGCATCAAAGAACCCCGCATTGTATCATTGCGGCAGTACATCGAGCATTTATTGTGTCAACCACCAACTACCAGTACCACATTTACAGCTGGTGTAAAATTGATATATTCCATGACCACAGCAATGAAGCATTGCGGTGGTACAATGCCCATTTTTATTTTCTATTTTTTAATTTATTATTAAAATATGCATGTGAAATCATAATAAATTAATTTGAAATTTGAAATATCTTCAATGTTAAGTTATGGATATTTTTTTTCTAGCCTATGTATTTAATTAAAAATATTTAATCTAAATATAGTGGGAGAAATGTGAAACCATCATTTTAAAAATGTCTCGAATTTCTATTTAGTAAAATTTGTATACACTTATTTAGTTGTTTTTATTTTAATAATATTCGTTCATGAGTACTTCCACTAATCAACCTATAAATATTATCAATTATGAGGTGATTCAATAAATCTATTCTTGAACACAAATAAAAATGTGAAACGTTCATTCTAAAAACATCTTGAACGACTGTTGAGTAAAATATAATATAGTTTTGTATTTATTTTGCTTGTAAAATCATTATGTGATGTTTAAAATAAAATTGTGTGTTTACATTCGCGTCCCGTTTCATTCATTAACTCGTTCATTATGAACAATTTTAAAAATTTAATAAATTATAATTTTTAAAATTAATAAATTAATTTTTAATTTGAAATATCTTCAATATCAAGTTAAGAATATTTTTTCTAGCCTATGTATTTAATTAAAAATATTTAATCTAAATATAGTTGGAGATATGTGAAACAATCATTTTAAAAATATCTCAAATTTCTATTCGGGAAGTACGAATCTTGATAGTGGCTTCGTACCAACCAATTTTACCTTACTTCCACTAATCAACCTATAAATATTATCAATTATGAGGAGATTCAATAAATTTATTCTTGAACACAATTACAAATTGTAAGTTTAGTGGTCAACTAGGATTTAGGGTTTCGATTTTTGATTTTTTTTAAAGATACAATTTTGTATTTATTTTGCTTTTAAAAACATTATGTGATGTTTAAAATAAATTTCTGTGTTTACATTCGTGTCCCGGTTCATTCATTAACTCGTCCATTATGAATAATTTTTAAAATTTAATAAATGATTATTTTTAAAATTAATTATTAATTCAATTTTAATAAAAAAGTAATAATTTATTCAATTTTTAAAAATATTCAAAATAAACAACTTTCGGAATCCGGACATGTAGTAAGGTCTATCGTTAAAATGTAGTGATGTCTATCATCTAAATTAGTTGAAATTATTTCATTAAAATGTGTATTTATTTTATTTACACATTTTTACCGTGGTTTGCAATTTTAAAAAATATTTTCAAAATAAAAAAAATTGGAAAAAGGGGACTTCCCAGGGGATCACCCATCCTGAAATTGCTCCAGCTCAAGCACGTTTAACTTTGTAGTTTTGATGCATACCAACCCACCCGGCTAGGAATGCCACATCTGATAATTACCGAAACTTTAAACTTATAAATTGAAAGACTAACTTATAATCAATGCAATTATGCAAAGTATGAGTTTTTTTTTTAATATTTTAAATTAAAATTATCAATTTAAACATTAAAACTGGCAAGATACATGTACCAAATTCAACTCATGCACCAAATTTAACTCGTCCATAAAATCAAATTAAGTTTGTAGTTTGTGTTTAGACATTGTTACTCCTACAAATCATCACAATCATGAAGTTACATACTTGCAACCACAAAATTCAAAAACCAACAAATAACCATACTAGTGTGTCTACATCACTAATCCTGCATCGATTAGAACTAATAATCGATTCAACAAACAACAACAAACCCTAGAAATTCTCGACATAACTTAAACATAAAGTAGACACATATTGATATTAGAACTAATAACTACCTAGATAACAAGACACCAAGTCAGGTTGGTTTGAGTCAAGTCGGGTAACGATCAATTAGCTTCAACACCATTTTGGGCCAACGCAGTCTGAACCTTCCTAGGCCTACCCCTAGGCTTGCAACTCTTGGACGGAGTTCGGTCTTCGGTGTTCTGCTGATGCAATGAAGCAAAGGGTGATGAGTTTTACAGAAATGGCTACCGCATTGCTTCATTGCGGTGGCAGCAATGATACAATGCGGCAGCATTTGAGTCAGCAATGAGACATTGCGGTGGTGTCTTTTTTGAACCATTAAATCCTTTTTCAACGGTGCAGATTTGTGGGCTGTATAAAAGTATCCCAACCAGCTATGGTTGTGGAAAAATTCCCATATATATATATATATATATATATATATATATATATATATATATATATGACAAAAATGTTTAATTGCAAACCAAAAAAAGAGTGATTTCACAAATAACAACCGAACGAAAAAACAAAGTCGTGTTATATACTGGTGAAAATCTCCTTCTGTAACAGACTCTCCTTCTATAATAGACTTTCCTATCTTCATGTCTTCATGTAACCAGCTACAAGTGTCCCACCATATTTACATTGTTTTACATTATGGGTCTGAGAAGGAGTTGCTACCACAATTTGCTTAATTTTCATGTCTGGTATGATAGCCTAGCAAAGAATCAAAGAAATAATAAAAGTGAAACACTTTCACTGAGAGCAAATTTGAAGTTTGGTTGGCTACCTAAACCATAAGAAATTAATAGTTGATGTAACTCTCCCATGACAGTCACATTAACCATTTGTGACACAATGATAAAGTTAATTTACTGTGCATTTAAAAAGTGAAATATAAGTATTATGGCTATATGCTTAGACTTGAATAATGTTTGCTTATGCGATGTTTGGTGCAATTTTTACCAGATTTGAAGATCATGAGTTAAACTTACCTTTAGTTGGAATAGAGGCTTGAATATTCACAACAAAAATGTTTTGCTTATGATATGAGATCTAATGATGTTATATTACAGGTAGAACCGGAAGATGTTGTATGCAATCTTGGGGAACTATATTTCACAATCGAGCCAGCAAGCCAAGACAACAACTTGCTTCGGGCAAACATGCTAAGAGTCAACACATATCAGTGTGGCCATTCAAGTATTGGTCAATCATAGCATAGCACTTAAACTTGAGCAGCCTTTCCATCCCACTTTCACATGTATCTAAAGCGGAGTTCAGCAGCCTTTCCATCCTACGGTTACATACCTGGATCTAAAGCGGAGGAGTATGTGCGTTTGTTTTCAGTAGTGATAACTTATTCTAAGCTTTTCACTTAGGTGGGCATGGTTTTTTTAGGTCGCGTGATCACCGTGGATTATTAAGATGTATCAGGAAGCTTTAAGCTTTACTTGGAAGCGCAAAAAGGATCAACAAGTTTGGCATCACACTATGAATTTCCAGGTAGGTAGAAGGAAAATGATGAATGAAAGTTATTTTCATACCACCAACAGCTTCTCATTATAAACCTCCAGATTATGTGTTGGAACCAGATTTCTGCCAGGTATATCCTTTGTTTGGACCTGCAAAAGAAGAAGAATGCGAGGGTGTTAACCCCCGATTCACCTCCGGCGTAAGAATAAGTATTCCGGTTCTTTAGATAGAAAATAGCTAAACGTAAAGAGATTGTGTTTTGAGAATATTTGGCTTGTAATCCCCCTCCTTGAATAGCTTCCTCTCTTATTTATAGTGTGGTTGTGAATCATTGAGAGGTGGAAAAGGTGAAATGAAGTGTCTGACCGTTGCACAAAAGTGGGGAATGTGTATCATTACTATCCCACTACTGGAGAGACATGGTCAGATGACCGTTGAAGATGATTGGACAGTTATTTCCACTGATCTTGGGCTTCTACAGTGATGGGCCTTCATCCTTATATATGGACTTGATAGATGGACCTCCAACACTATGCTTCGAGATTTCACGAGTAATAAACATAAATTTTCTTTTAACTGTTTGTAATAGCTTGCACATTGTAGTTGCTTTAACATAATATTGTAAACTGCATTGTATTGTTCTCAAAGGTTAAGGAGATATTATCAAATCTTAAAGTTTGCACATTGTAATTGCTTGAATATAATATTGTAAGCTGCATATTTTTGTTCTCAATGGGTAAAGAGATATTATCAAATCGAAAGTATTGTCCGATTCATTAGTGAAATTTTAATCCGGCCGACTGTATTTTATACAATCAATGTCTTCTTTAGCTAGGATGATAGTATTTTACTTATCTGTTCAGTATTGGTCGGCATCTTCAAATATTTAATTTTTATTATAGATATGCATTTTCTTAGTAATCAATAATTGTTCAGCATGACTTATATTAGTATTAACTAATATATGTAAACATGCGTGAACAAAAGTATTGAATACGGGTTTTGTTAACAATTATTTTTTCAAAAAATTTTAAAATATAACTTAATTATGATAACATTTTATATTATAACTGCTTTAAAACTTTTGAAATTATGTTTTCGGTGCGTAGCACGGGTAAAACGCTAGTCCAAATAAAAAAAAAATATTTCTCAATAAAAATTTCAATGGCTAGTGGTTTATAAATGTATATATAACTGTCACGTAAACAGCATGATATATACAGTAGTATGTTTCTTTTCATTTTTATTGAAATTATAATAACTAATTTATAAAAAATTATGAAAAGGATTTTAACCTAGGCATTTAATTTAATGGTTATTATTTATTATGTGATAATGTGTATATTGTTTTAACTGACAAATAATTTCATCACGCACCTGTACTAAACACCATCCTGGAAGTAGGGTGGTAATTGATGTTTCTGAACCAGATGGTGCTAAAAAATTCAGAAGAATATATGTTTGCATTGCTGGGATCAAGAGAGGGTAGAAAGAAAATTGTAGAAAAATCATTGGACTTGATGGTTGCAGGTTGAAGGGTAAATGTAAGGGGGAACTACTTTCAGCAATAGGGAGGGATGCAAATGATCAAATGTTCCCTATATGTTGGGCTGTGGTGGAGGGAGAGTCATACGATAGTTGGAAATGGTTCCTTGAGTTACTGCTTTTAGACTTAGGCCATGATGGGCATTTTAGCAATGGAACAGGCTGGACAATCATCTCAGACCAACAAAAGGTATGTACTGTATTCTTTTGAACTTATATTTTACATTTTGTGTGCTTTGTTTAAGTGAATTTATTATGTTATCTATTGGATTTGATAAAGGCTGTTGCTGAAATTTTACTAGAGACTGAGCATAGAAATTGTTCGAGGCACATTTATGCTAATTTTAAGAAAAATTGGAATGGAGCTCAATACATGAAGTGGTTTTGGAATGCAGCCAAGAGTAGCACTAAAGCAGAATTTGGTAAGGCTATTTCATCAATTAAAAAACTCTCTAAGTCTGCACATGATTGGCTAATGGCACATGATCCACATGTATGGAGCAGAGCTTTCTTTAGTTATGCCACAAAATGCACAAACATTGAAAACAATATGTGTGAGGTATTCAATGGTTCAATTTTAAGTGCTAGGGATAAACTTGTCATATTTTTGCTAGAAGATATTAGAAGGGCTTTGATGGATAGATTGGGTAAAAATTTGTCTAAAGTGCTTGCCAATGAAACAGACCCCATCTGTCCTAGGATTAGGAAAAAACTGGAGGATCATAAGCAAGTGTATAGGTATTGGAATCTAAAACACAATGGGGAAGGTATGTTTGAAGTTTTTATGGGACCTACTTGTGGTTATGTGGTGAACATGAAAGAATGTACATGCACATGTAACATGTGGCAACTTAGTGGCATACCTCGTGTGCATGTTATTAGTGTTATATACTATGGAAATGGGAATCCATATGAATTTGTACATGATTGCTATAAGAAAGAAACTTATAGACAGATGTATAGTGATTACTTGCAACCAATGGAAGGCTCTAACATGTGGCCTGAGAGTAGCATAGAACCTGTGTTCCTACCTGTTGAGAGAAGGCTGCCAGGTAGGCCAAAGAAGGTTAGGAGAAAGGAATTTGGTGAAGATGCACCCACCAGTTCAAAAGCAAGTGAAGGAACCTTCAGAGTTGGCAAGAAAAATCTCCATATGACATGTAGCCATTGTGGAGGAGCTGGTCAAAATAAGAAATGTAAAAATCCACCTAAAGCTGTGAATCCTCAACCAAAGAAGAAACCTGGAAGTCCAAGGATAGAGAAGCCTACAACAGCTGTTGTTCCAAAGAAAAAACCAACAAAAAAATATCAGAACATGGGAGCTGGTTTATACATTGATCCTAAGACTGACAAAACCTATTTGAATGTAAGTTTATAGTCTTTGTTGATGTATATGTCTTTGTTTGTGTGGCTTGCATAGTATTCTAACATGAATTCTTTGACATGATTTAACACAGGGTTATTTGATACAAAGTGGAGAACCACCAAACCAAGCTGGAGAATCGACTACTGCTGCTAATTATGTCTGAAGAAGCTCCTCCAGCCACACAACCCAATGAAACTGATTAGAATCCTACTAAAATGCCTTTTTTGTTGATATTAAGATGGATTTGAACTTTATGTATTTTAAGGATGAATTTATGCCATGTAATAGAATTGGTGCTATTGGGATGCCTCTTTTGCTACTTTGAAAATCAGGTTTGAATGCAGCACTGTTATTTTATTAATCGATTTTATTTAAATCATGTGTTCAGTATGAATTTAGGGAAAAATATTGAATTAATAGTTATTTTAGCAATAATTAGTTGTATAATGGTTGTTTTGGCAAATTAAAAGAAAGACATTATTAATTGTGCCACTTGGACGAATGAATAGTACATTAACCATGAGTGGTTTGCCACATTAGCCAATTAAAACCATGATTAGTGTAGTAACCTATTTTTTGCATAATTTTGGAAAGGTGGTTGGTTAAATTAGCAACAAAAAAAAAACTTTAATGATTAAACCGTAAAATTTGGAAAAGTTCAATGAATTTTTTGAGATAGCTCTTTGAATTTTTCATTTTTCGTTTTTTTTTTCATTTACAAAAAATATGTAAGTAAATACAAATATCGCACTTGACTAACTGTCACCATGGTTCCCACTAATTTATTATCGGGTGTTAAAAGGAAGCTAGCTAGGGATCCAAGATGGTTTTCGAAATAGTTTTCGAATGTGAAGTGTCTTTTTTTAGTTATCTTCCAATCATTAATATTAGTTGAAACATCAAATATATTATATAATTAAATTAATTTACTAAAATTTCAAGGTTTGAATTCTATCAATGACATATTTATTTTAAAATGTTATAATGAGTTTTAAATCATGTATATCATTAATTAAATTTATATTAAATTATTAATATTAAAATTAAAATAAAATATTATAAATAATAATTATAACATAAAATAAAATTTGTTACATATAAAAAAAATCTGTGCGATCAGGTTATAAAATAGTTTGGTAAAAAAAACAACCCATAACAAATATTATTGGCTTTCAATATACTCGTACTTCTATATTTACACGAGAAATATGACTAATTTTGTAAAAATCTACACCATCTTCCTCTTTTATCTTATTTGTGAATGTGCTAGGCATGTCACTAATACAGAGGTATCTTAGGGCGGTGAGGTAAGTCAACCCTTCCGGAAGCATCTCCAGCTCTTTGCATTCAACAATCTCTAAAGAAGAGAGATTTGGCATGGCTCCTTCATCCACCCTCCATTTTCTTAAGTTGGGCAATGTAAGAAGACCCAATTGTTGAAGTTGTGGGAAACCCATTGCGGAGCATACCATCTCTGCTCCCAAATACGCATCCCCCAACATTGTGAGTTGGCGTAAGATGGGAAGTTTCTCCAGTAATATCATCGGGTCTTCCTCTATTCTACAATCCACCAGCAGTAGTTTGGCGAGACGCACAGAAAAAAGAGTATGGTCATACTCCTTCGGAAATCTGCATATACGGGTAGATATTCTTAAATCATCAATGAAACAACACTCCAACAATAATATTAAACAACTGAGTCCGCCGCGTCCATCAATTCTGAGTTCTGAGTGCCGCAATTCACTGGATTTGATATAATTAATAATATTCTCTGCTGTGAGGTTGTCCTCCACTTCTATTATGCCACTAAAAACTTTGAGTTTGGGTAATTGAAGGAGATCATGCGCATCACAATTCCGCGACACAAAATTGTCTATCACTTCTAACTTATTTAACCCTTTTAATCTCAACTTCTCATCTCCACCCATGTAAGGAAGGTACAAGTGTTTTAACTGCTCCAACTTCCATAAAACATTTGGTATTTCCATAGAATTACCCTTTAAATCAAGGGTTTCCAAATTTCTCAAGTCACCTATTGATGATGGCAATTTTTCAACCGACATCGGAGAGTAACGTAAACACAAATACTTTAGATAGACTAGCTTTGATATGCATCTGATATTGATCTCACTAATTGGATATCCTCTCACCGTCAAAACTCGGAGAAGCTTAAATTTCTCGAGGCTAATGATTTCGTCTGGCCATTGAGGACTATAATCAGAGTAGTCGTCAATTTTCCTAACAAGAAGAGATCGAATATGTGAAATCACATTTTGATCATAAGGTTTTAACTTTGATTCATCTCCACGCTTATAGGAACAAATACACAATCTGCGTACAATGTTTGCTGTGGATGCATCCTCAGGTGTGTGCGTTAAATGAAAAACATGGATGACTTTTTCCTCCTTAGCTTTACCCAAGCATAGCTCTCTAATAAGATCATGAACACGACATGTTCTGTATGTTGACCAGGATTCTCCAACTTCACATTTGTCAACTTGAACAAGACTTCGATTGGCTAGTTCATCTAGATAGCGTTCGGCTACATCCAACATCATCTCCCCTTCTGCTTTATGTTCCTCAGATATCAGACCTTCTGCCAGCCAAAACATGTACAGTTGCTCTGTCTCGATTTCTTTATCCTCCGGATAATGGGCAAAACAAAGAAAACAGTGTCTCAAATGAGGAGGTAAACTATCATAACTCAATCCTAAAACCCACATCACCGTGTTGTATTTATCATCATCACTTACTCCTGCACCCTTGGCCAAGTAATGAGGAATATCTTTATTTATTTTCTCCCAATCTTTCAAGGATTTTCCTTTAAGAATTCCTCCTAGTGATGAAATAGCTAAAGGTAAACCTTTGCATTTTTTAACCATGTTTTTTCCTATTGTTTCCATCTCCCTTTTTTCTGCAAACAACATTTTAAAAGTAGTATATATAAAAAAAACATGTGGTTTAATTAAATAAAGCCAGGAAATTACAATATAAACTTTAAGACTTAAAATTTTCTTTTATGAGCTTAAATTTGTTGTGGAATAAATTCAATTATTGTCTATCCATTTCATTATATTTGGAACGTCGTACTAAAAGTTGTTCATCAACCTTTGTATACATTTTTCCTAAATAATGCAAAACACTGTATCAGATATGTATTTATACTATTTTGTTTGAAACTTAACATCATGTACTCTAATACTACTAATTACGGAGTAGTACATAGGATAGGATAGCACAGAAAAGAGAGAGATTACAATACTAACCTGGAAGGTTAATTATTCCTGCTTTTTTTGAAAGAAGCTGCAAGCCCTCCTCTTCCTTCAACACACTGATGTTATGAATAATATTACCCATGTTAGCCACTTTTGCATCACGAGTTGTAAGTAATACTTTGCTACCGCTAGTAGTCTCTCCGACCGGAAAGGCAGGCTTTAGGCTACTCCAGTGATTATCTTTCCAGATATCATCCACAACAATCAAACAATTTTTTTCTTGCTGAACTTTGTAAAGTTCTTGGACCAGCTCTGCATCATCCATCGCTGCAACTTGTCCCTTCATGTCATGAGGGAGAAGTTCTTTCAAGACTCCCTTGAGAACCTTTTCCCTTTCAAACTGTTGAGTGATACAGACCCAAGCAAGAGCTTGGAAATGAGCTTTAACTTCGGGATGATTATAAAGTTTTTTGGCAAGGGTAGTTTTTCCTTGACCTCCCATTCCGCAAATTGAAACAACTTCACAACCCGGTCCTTTCAAATAAGAGATCAGTTTCTCTATGTCCTTCTCCATCCCGACAAAATCTTTTTCGATGTCATGAGGATAGGTTCTCCGGCTTTTCAAATCCACTAGTGAACTTGAGGTTTCTCCTTCATCTAGACCTTTTGTAATGCCATATGTTTTTAGACTTTCAGTGAGATTGCTAATCTTAGCTTTTATAGCATTGATGTCCGTAGCAATATTGTGGCGGCTTACTCCTTCGCTAAAGATGCAAGCAAATCTTCGTAACATCTGCTTAAAGCCTGATCTTTGCTTCTTGCTTGGAACTTGCATTGCAAAAGTCTCAGTAACATCTTCTGTTTTGAAGGCAAGCTCTCTCATTTCTTCCACCCATTGTCGTACTCTTGCATCTTGATTTTGTTTCTTATCAGCTTCTCTTAGGAAACACTGCATTCGTTTCAGCTCACCCAGAATCTCATTAATTTGGTCGCTCACTCCAGATAAGAGTTTGGCTTCAGAGATTAACAATTCTCCGAGTCTTTCCACAGCAAAAGTGACAACTGCTTCAGCCATTTTTACAATATTGGAAAGAAAATACTGTTAGCGAAGAAAGAAAATACCAAATATGTAGGATGATGTGTTGCAGAGTGCCACATTTGTTATATAAAAAGAATTGTGAAAAGCAAAAGTACAATTATCATCGCAATAAAGCTGTAAGCATCAAATATGATTGGTCTGCACTTCAATTATTTTTTCGCAGACAATTAAAGGAGAGTGGAGTGGACCAATGTGAACCAGAATAAATTTATTCAGAGAATCTCATATAATTGAGTAGTGCTTACAATAATGAAACAAGTGACTTTCTTTTCCTTGCAAGTTGCAATTGCAACTATGCAAAAATTGCTGTTTCTATGGACAAAGTGGTAATATGAAAGATGGATAGTTATATATTGTTATATTATATAACAATATAATAAAGATGCTTTCTACTTTCCGTGGCTTTCTCTACTTTTAAAATTTTAAAAAGTAAAGATGCTCTCTACTTTCGGTGGCTTTCTCGAGTCACTCATTTAATTTCTGATAAGCCACTTGTTTAGTGTGAATATTTCATTTTGTAACTTTAGTGAAGCTCGTATTTTAATATGAATAAAAGTGATCTTATCAAATAGGTGTCTTAATAAATTATAAAAGAGAACGTGCAAAATAAAAAGTTAGTATGGTAAAAAGGTTAAGATTTTGGTGTTCTTTGAAAATGAAATGAAGAAGAATTTAGGTGGTGTTTGGCTGGGTTTATAAGCCCGGACTTATAACTTATTTTCGGGTAAAAATTTCATATTTTGATAATTTGTTTTTATGGTTGTATTTAATGTATGTTTGAGATTTCATAAGTTGCAAAAATAAGTTGGAAAATAAGTTGGAATGTTAGGAATCTCTAACATTGACTTAAAATAAGTTGACTTATTCTGGAAATAAGCTCCCCAAACACCCCCTTAATTAAGTACAATAAGGACTTTTCATTAGATAAACAGTACCCAAAATTCAGAATCACATTTACGATTTTATGGATATTTTTATAATAATTGAACAAACTTACACGCCTTCCTTGATTGAATTGAGTCTCCCGTAAAAGAAATGAGATACCACTAGATCACGATGATATTCTAAAGGCTTTTACCTATCATAAGCTTTTTATTTTAGAATTTTTTTTATTTTAGAATTTAAAATCGTCGATAGCAAATAAAAACATCATGATTATTATCTACATTTTACTTTGTAGAGATTAAGTATTTAAATTAATTTAATGTAATTAACTTCTTTCATACTTCTCTTATTTGAAGTTACTTTCTTAAAATATTATCTCTAACTGTAAAAGTGATGAAGAATTATTAGAACAAAACTAAGTAATAAATTAGTAATAACAAATATACTATATCTCTTTTTTTTTCTAAGCTACTATATCTCTTTTATTTTCACTTTAGTATAATATATCTCCTAGGATCATTGTACTAGTTGAATCTATATATGTTCTAAATTTTAACAATTTAGTTTTGGTGCAGTTTTTACTTCTAGGTTCAGTTCACCTTTTAACATCATTGAACCGAGAACTATAAAAATTTGTAAGTTTTCCCTCATAGTACAACCCACAACATAGAAAATTGTAAGTAATACACATACATATATCTCTATGAATCTTTAAGTGAGAGCTGACAACTTCTACTGCACCAAGTCCAGAAAAATGACACCAACTTAATAATTTTAAAAATATAATAAAACACTTTGTTCTTAAAGATTACACACTTATTTATAACTAGTATTTGTTGTTAAGTTAATCACATGTTATTGAGTAAGCTAGCAACTTTATCAACAATCAGAGGCTTAGTAACAAAGTGATATACACCAACTTATACAAACATTTCCTTCACATTTACTTCATCACAAGCAGTCATTTCAAGTATCTTAGTTTCCACTCCCGTGTCTCTTAATATTGAAGTCGCCTAAAATTGAAATCATGAATATTAAATTGCTGAAAATTCGAATAGATTGAAATTTGCAAATGTTATTTGAGGCAAAAAATTGTACTTATTATCAAACAACTAACCTCACCACCATCCTTTATTGGCATTTGGAAATCCGTGATTACCGAATCAAAATGTGCTCCAGAATGAAATAACTCAATGGCTTGCTTCCGTTTTCAGCTGTGATTGTTTTGAACCCAAACTGACTTAGAACGCCCTTCTTGATCATTTGCATTAATACTAATTGTTAACAATAAGTGCTTCATTTTTTGCGGCCATTTTGCGAGTAACAACCTCCTTTCCGTTCAAAGTTCCAGCTTCAAAAGTCGTACTTCTTCCATTTTGAACGAAAAGGAGGTTTTAACTCACAAAATGGCCACATAAAACGAAGCACTTGTTATTGACGATTAGTCATTGGTGCAAAAGATCAATGATCGTGTTCTAAGTCATTTTGGGTTCAAAACTTTCACAGCTGAAAACAGAAGACAAGCCGTTGGGTTGTTTCATTCTAGAGCAGGATTTGATTCGATGACCATGCATGAATTTCCAAATGCCAATAACGGACGGTGTTGAGGTTAGTTGTTTGATGATACTAATTATAATCTTCTTCCTCGAATAACATTTTCAAATTACAATAAATTTGAATTTTCAGCAATTTAATATTCATGGTTTTAATTTCAGGTGACTAAAACATTATGAGACATAAGAGTGGACACTAAGATACTTGGACTGATTGTTTGTGATGAAGTAATTGTGAAGAGAATGGTCTATAAACATGAGGGTTGAAGTAGATGAGCTATGTTTGTTGAGTATACGACAACGAAAACAAAACCAAAAGCGAATAAACAAGAACAAGAAAATAAACGACAATCACACAAGACAAAGATTTACGTGGTTCGGAAATTCCTACTCCACAAGATGCACTAATTTTGTATTGATCTCTCACAATTGTGTTGTGTTGTGTTGCAATTACATGAGTATTTATAAAAGAAGAAATTGTCAAAATAAATCAGAGTCTAATTCTGAAATTCCTAACTCTAGTTAAAGTCCAATTCTGGAATTCCTAACTCAAGTCAGAATCCAATTCTGAAACCTGATAGACTCCACAAACCCAACAATCTCCCACTTGGAGTCTGACCACATCTTCGCTTCACTCTTGTAAGTCTAGTAACAACTAATCCTTCGATCAATAACTCTTAACTAGTGTAGCGCCTTCTCATCAACCAGTTCTGAAGGCCAGTTGAAGCTATGGAAAGCTTCAACTTTTCATTAGTAAGCACCTTAGTCAACATATCTGCAAAGGATTTTCTTTAAGGACAAAGCATCATTGCTAATCAACTCTCTTTTAAAGTGATATCTCAGCTGAATATGCTTCGTCCTAGCATGAAACACAGGATTCTTCGCAAGATGAATAGCACTCTGACTATCGTTATACAAAGC
The DNA here is from genome assembly GCA_036435485.1 of Saposhnikovia divaricata. NCBI lineage: Eukaryota > Viridiplantae > Streptophyta > Magnoliopsida > Apiales > Apiaceae > Saposhnikovia > Saposhnikovia divaricata. Next base: position 20,424,416 of record CM071600.1, read on the forward strand.
ACTGTCCGCCTGTTTCTTGCCCAACTCCTCAAGAAAATTCTTTAACCAAATCATCTCCTTTATAGCTTCAAAGATAGCCATATATTCTGCTTCTGTGGTTGAAAGAGCAACACTCTTTTGAAGTCGAGACATCCAACTAACTGTTGTGCCACCCAACATGAAAATATATCCCGTAGTACTTTTTCTTGTATCCAAACATCCACCCAAATCTGCATCAGAGAACCCTTCCAAGATAACATCTTTCTTGCTGAAACATAACGCAATCTTGGATGTGTCTTTCAAGTAGCGCAACAACCACTTGACTGCTTCCCAATGCTCTCTTCCTGGATTAGACATGAACCTGCTAACAACTCCCACTGCATGAGCAATATCTGACCTTGTATACACCATAGCATACATTAAACTGCCAACTGCAGATGCATACGGAACTTTAGCCATGTCTTTCTTGCCTTCATCCATTCTAGGTGATTGCTTCTTCGTGAGATTAAAGTGAGTCGCCAACGGTGTACTTCTGGTCTTCGCATCCTGGACACTGAATTTCTACAACAATTTCTCATTATACTTCTCTTGAGATAATTTCAAAGTACCTTCAGATCTATCCCTTATGATGCTCATACCAAGTATTTGTTTTGCTGCACCCATATCTTTCATCTCAAACTCCTCAGACATTTGTCTCTTTAACCTGTTGATTTCCCTCTTATTTGATCCTGCTATCAACATGTCATCAACATATAACAACAATATGATATAAGATGAATCAAATTGTTTAAAATAACAACAATGATCCATAGCACTCCTAGTGTACCCATTCTTCATCATAAAGCTGTCAAACTTCAAGTACCATTGTCTTGGTGCTTGCTTCAAACCATACAAGCTTTTTATATGCTTGCAAACAAGGTTTTCTTTCCCAACTACCTGAAATCCCTCTGGCTGTACCATGTAGATGTCTTCCTCAAGATCACCATGTAAGAACGTAGTCTTAACATCTAGTTGCTCTAGATGTAACTCCTCTGCAGCCACAATACTTAGCACAATTCTAAAAGTAGTCATCTTAACAACCGGAGAAAATATATCAGTATATTCAATACCCTTTTTCTGTTGATAACCCTTGACTACCAAACTTGCCTTGTATCTTTTGCTGCCATCAGGTTCTTCTTTGATCCGGAACACCCACTTATTCTGGAAAGCCTTCTTTCCTGCTGGTAATTCTGTTAAAGACCAAGTCTCATTTTTCTCAAGAGAACTCATATCTTCTTCTATGGCTGATTTCCACTGAACTGAATCATCCACCTGAACTGCCTCTGAATAACACTGAGGCTCTCCATCCTCGGTCAATAACATATAATATGCTGAAGGATAAAATCTTTGTAGTGGCCTCACAATTCTGCTAGATCTTCTTACCTCAGCCCGTGGAGTAACTGGAACTGTGTCATCACCATTCCCCAAACTCCCACTATTTCCTGCAAGATCTTCTTCTGTAATATCTTCAAGCACTGCTTTCTCTTTCTCATGTTGTTCCTTTGCAAACTCAGAATCGACTGCAAGCTTATCCTTGTACACTGCACTTTCGTTAAAAGTAACATCTCTACTTCTAACGACCTTCTTCGTTAGTTCATCCCAGAAACGGTAAACCATATCATCTGAGCCATAACCAATGACGATACATTTTTTTGCTTTCGGATCAAGTTTCTCCCTCTAAGAATCTTTAACACACACATAAAAAACATGACCAAAAACTCGCAAGTATGAAAGATTTACCTCTTTTTTCTGCCACTCTTCTTCAGGAATTTTGAACCCCAAAGGAACTGAAGGTCCTTTATTTATGAGATACGCTGCTATGCTAACTGCATCTACCCAAAAAATCTTTGGCAACCCTGCATGCAACCTCATATTCTTGGCCCTCTCATTCAAGGTTATATTCATGCGCTCTGCAACACCAGGTTCTATTCATGCGCTCTGCAACACCATTCTGCTGCGGTGTCTCTGGAATTGTTTTGATCATTCTAATCCCATATTCTGCGCAATAGCTTTTAAACTCATCACTACTGTACTCACCACCATTATCTGACATCAAACTTTTAACCTTCAAACCAGTCTGATTTTCAACTTCGGTCTTCCACTTCTTGAAAGTAGCAAACACATCTGATTTATTCTTCAAGAAATAAACCCATACCTTTCTAGTGGAATCGTCAATGAAAGTGACATAGTAGCGAGATCCTCCTAACGACGCAACTACTGTTGGACCATATACATCTGTATGAACTAGCTCTAACCTCTTAGCCTTGGGTGTCCTCCCTGATTTTGGAAAAGTAACTCGTTTCTGCTTTCCAAGAACACATGGCTCACAGAACCCAACTTCCACATTCTTCAACTCTGGAATCTTCCCCTTCGAAGTTAACAGCTTCATACCCTTTTCACTCATATGACCAAGTCTTTGGTGCCACAAAGTTGAAGACCCAATCTCATCAGCAACCGTATTTGCTTCATAGCTAGATTGTTCAACTATGTACAACGTTCCTTTTTTCTCTCCACGAGCACCAACTAGATTCCCCTTTATAACCTTCCACTGTCCGTCTCCGAAAGTAACTCGATACCCTTCCTTATCTAACTGACCCACAGATATCAACATCTTCTTCAATCCAAGAATGTATCTTACATCTTTCAACGTCCAGCTAGTCCCCAAAGAGGTCTTAATATTAATATCTCCCATGCCCGCAATATCCAAAGTCTCATCATCAGCAAGACGGACTTTACCAAAATTTCCAAGTCTGAAATTTAACATCAAATCTTTGCAAGGGGTAGCATGGAATGATGCACCGGAATCCATAACGCATGATTCAACGGAACATTCAACACAACAAATCAAAGCATCGTCATCCGCCACTTCTTCAACTACATTAGCTGAATTATCCTCTTTCTTCTTTCCTTTAGGAGCTGCGGGAGCCGTACACTGATTTCTGAAGTGACCCTTTTTCTGACAATTCCAACAAACAATCTCCTTGTGATCTTTGGAATGTCCTCTCTTCTGTGACTTCGATCTGCTACACCCCTGATTTTGCCCCCTATCGGACTTTCTGCCTCTACTCTCAGTACTCAACAAGGAAATTGACGACTCTCCTGAGTTTCTCCTATGAATATCTTCTCCAAGAATCGCATCTCGAACTCCATCAAAAGTCATCTTACTGCTCCTAGATGAATTACAAATAGCAGTGACAAATCCTGACCAACTGTCAGGTAACGAGGATACCAACAACAAGGCTTGTACTTCATTATCAAATTTAATTTCCACTGATGTCAATCTTGATAGGATAGAGTTAAATTTGTCCACATGATCAGCAACACAATCACCTTCATTCAATTTTGTGGCAAACAACAAGCGACACAAATATACCTTATTCGAAGCAGATGGCTTCTCATACATATTTGATAACGTCTTGATCAATCCATAAGTTGTCGTTTCCTTGACGATCGCCAAAGTCAATCTGACAACACCTAGAGCCTGCCTATCCAATAGCTTCCATTCTTTCTCATCCATTGAATCTGGCATTTTCTCCTCCAGCGGTTCGTGTAGTTTTTTCTGATACAAATAATCGTCAATTTGCATCTTCCAAAACGAAAAATCTTTGCCATCAAATTTGTCGATCTTTACTTTCCCTTCTTCTGTCATCGCTCTCACTCGCCTGAAAACCTAGGCTCTTGATACAGTTGTTGAGTATACAACAACGAAAACAAAACCCAAAGCGAATAAACAAGTACAAGAAAATAAACGACAATCACATAAGACAAAGATTTACGTGGTTCGGAAATTCCTACTCCACAAGCCGCACTAATTTTGTATTGATCTCTCACAATTGTGTTATGTTACAATTATATGAGTATTTATAAGAGAAGAAATTGGGTCAAAATAAATCAGAGTCTTATTCTGAAATTCCTAACTCTAATCCTAACTCTAGTTAGAGTCCAATTCTGGAATTCCTAACTCAAGTCAGAATCCAATTATGAAACCTGATAGACTCCACAAACCCAACGATGTCCTCCTTTTAAGGATATTTATGATCCTAGAAATTGGAAAAATTTAACCAACAATGATAGGGATATTTTAGTTGAAAAGGGACCTTGGAGGGAATTAAATCTTACCTTTCCACTAGATGATACTTCAAGACATTTGTCATATTCTTTTTATTCTAGAAGATTAAGTAATGGCGAGTTTGTTGATAGAAAATGGTTGATTTATTGTAGGCCGGTGGATAAGGTCTATTGTTTTTGTTGTAAATTATTCAAATCTCATCAAATGAAAAGTTCATTAGCAAATGATGGATTAAGAGATTGGAAACATCTCGGTGAAAGGCTCAAACAACATGAAAATAGTCTTGAGCATGTTACTAACATGAACAATTGGAATGAACTAAAGGTGAGAATGAATAAAAATCAAACCATTGATAAAGATTTCCAAAAAGAAATATCCAAGGAGAAAGAGTGTTGGAAACAAGTGTTAATAAAAATAATCTCGGTTGTGAAATATCTTGCTAAAAATAATTTGGCTTTTAGAGGGTCCAATGGGAAACTTCACCAAGAAAGTAATGGTAATTTTTTGTGGTTAATTGAGATGATTGTAGAATTTGATTTGGTAATGCAAGATCATGTTAGATGAATTCAAAATCATGAGATACATCATCACTATCTTGGTCATAAAATTCAAAATGAGTTAATCTCTCTTTTGGCTCATAATATTAGAAGTTCTATTATAAGTGTTGTTAAAGAGGCTAAATATTTCTCGGTTATTCTTGATTGCACCTCTGATATAAGCCATCAAGAACAAATGACTTTGATTGTACGATGTGTTAATATGTCAAGTGGTAAAATCAAAATAGAAGAGTTCTTTTTTGAATTCTTAAAGGTAGATGAAACATCCGGATTAGGCCTATTTGATGAATTGGTAAGTGCTCTAAAGTCTTTTGATCTTAATGTTGATGACATTAGAGGTCAAGGTTATGATAATGGTTCTAATATGAAAGGAAAACATCAAGGGGTTCAAAAAAGGTTGCTTGATATAAATCCAAGAGCTTTATATATACCATGTGCTTGTTATAGTCTTAATCTTACTCTTTGTGATGCGGCTACTTCTTGTGTTAAAGCTATTTCTTTTTTTGGAGTTGTGCAACGAATATACACATTATTTTCAAGTACTCCTAAAAGATGGAAGACTTTGCTTGAAAATGTTCCGGGTTTAACTTTGAAATCTTTGTGTAATACTCGTTGGGAAAGCCGTATAAAAAGTGTGAAAACAATTAGATTTCAAGTTCCACAAATTAGATTGGCTTTGTTGGAATTAAAAGAATCTTCTAATGATCCTAAGTCGATTAGTGAAGCCGAAAGTTTGATTGGACTAATTAAAAGAATTATCATATTAAATTTTTTGGGGAAAAAAATTTAGGACCCTTTTTTCGAATTTCGCCCTGGGCCCTCATAAAGTATGGAACGGCCCTGAATACATGTCAAGAAGAATGAAACGAAATTTGACTATAATACCGACAAATCTCATCATTCAAATGGTCTGTTTGGCCAGACTTAAAATAAGTCCTTATGGACTTATTTTTGGTTAAAAATTTCATATTTTGATAATTTTTTTATACAAGTATTTAATGTATGTTTGAGATTCTATAAGTTACAAAAAAACTTTTTTCAGAAAAAAGTTAGGAATCTCTAGATTTATCTTAAAATAAGTTGACTTACTCTGAAAAAAAGTTCCCCCAAACACCCCCTTTAATCTGCGATCACTTATCTTAAATCAAATCTTCTTTACCACCTTTATAATTTTTGAAAAAATGCTAAAAATACCCATTTTTGAGTTAAGAATTACAAAAATAACAATTTTTAAAATGTATGGTTATTTTTACCTGATGGGATACCCAACTGGTAATTGGGTATCCAATTTTGTATAAGATACCCAACTCATAAATGGGTATCCCTATAAGATACCCAACTCGTAAATGGGTATCCCAAAAAATTAAAAGTGAAAAAAATTTGTGATACCCAACTCACAAATGGATATCCCATCTGTTATAAATAACCAAACACTTTTAAAATGGGTATTTTCATGATGAAGTTTTAAAAATGGTTATTTTTAACCATTAGCCATAATTTTTTATAATTTCCATTAATTTAATATTTCTCTACCATATACACATAGAAGAATAACCAAAATGGAAAAATTAAAAAGTTGTTATGATTCCGTCTTATTTTACATATCAATTTTATAAAAATTACACATATTTAAAAATATTAATTGAAAGAAATTTTTCAGCCAATACTCTTAATTAATACATTGAAAAATGAGAATAATATTAAATTTTAAAAAAAGTTAAATCTTAAAAATAATAAATGTAATGATAATTTTAAAAAATTACCCTTAAATTTGTATTGAAATAATAAAGGAAGTGAATGATATGTAAAATATAACAAATTCTTTTTTCAAAAAATACATGTACAATAATGGGATGGAGAAGGAATAATGGAATAATAGATTACAGAGCCAAATAATCCATAAAGACCACACCAAACTAGTTAACGCAAACATCAATGATGGTCCGGAAAGTATTCGCTCTGTTCATCCCTATGTTTACCAACTGGTTTTGGGAGAAAGTAAACTTCAAATCTGATTGAAACTCTTGCATGAAATATGACACTGGTCCTGAGCACGTCGCAGTTAGCACTAGCTGCTAGTGCGGGCTCCGTTGCTTTTCTGGTACATTAACGTTCGTTTGTTTCATAAATTCAAAAATGGTACAAGGCGCCACTTCAAGTGGCGATCCAGGAAACAGACGCCACTTCAAGTGGCGACTAAAACATGGGCGCCACTTCAAGTGGCGACTAGCTTTATATTTTTTTTCTTACCCACTTCTTCTTTTCTTTTCGTATTATCGTATTATTTGCAAGTATGAAATGCCAATTTTACGCTATTAAAATTCAACTTTTGAAATTAAATTTTTCATTTAATTTTGTTCCGTATTAGAGTTTTGATGTTCAACTTTTACCTAAGGTAAAAATGTGAAAAAAAATAATTTATATAAATATGTTAAAATTTGGTCCGATTATGGGTAGTCCACATCAAATTTTTCAGAATTTTTTTGTGTAGGCATGTTTAGGGGCCTAAAAAACATATCTTTACATGTATTTTTTTCATTCTTTTTGTTTGGTATGAAAGTCCTCACGTTCTACTTTTGCGTAAGCTAAAAATCTTGAAAAATTTATTTGTGTAATTATGTTTACTTTGAGGCCTAAAAATGACAATAAAACACAATTTTCACACTTTTATTGAAATGAAAAAGGAGGAAAACAACAGGGAATTTTGAAAATAAGCATACAATGACACGAGAACCGCCATGCAAGTTCTTAAAATTCACTGAGATCAACAACATAATTCTCGTCCTCAGCTTCCTCAATTTCCCTTGCAATTTGACGTTCCTTTGCAGCTTCAGCTTCTATTGCAATTTCTCGTTCCTTTGCAGCTCGGGCTTCCATTTGAATTTGACGTTGTTGTGCAGCAAATTCAAAATGTTTTGCAAGTTAGGATCCTCAGTCTGCATATCGTATGACCTTTTGGTTTTCTTGGTTTGTTTGATTTCGGTTTTGCTGGTTTGTGATTTTTTTCCCTTATCCATCTTATGCTATTGCCTTGGAGAAAGTTTATTTTAGAAGAAACTAGTAACTTGTAATTTTGAATAAGCAGGAAAGAGGGATTTATAGCCATTTTTGGAGATGAATAATTATACTGATAGCTGTGAATACTTAAAGTTATGTTACTGTTGACGTGACTACACACCTTTGTACATAGTATGCAGAATAATAATGATACGAATAAATGTGAATAGTGAAAATAATGTTACTGCTGACGGGACTACACAGCTTTATACAAAATGTTATTAGTACATTATTTTTAGACTCGAAGATTACTAAAAAACAAAATTTTCTACCAAACACTTTTTATTCAAATGAAAGAGGGAACGTACACACTTCATTAAATAAAGCACACGATTACATAAATTAAAACGATTGAGGAAATGCAAACACTAAATTAAAATGATTCATTAAAAAAACCAAAAAGTTCAAATTGATTGAGGAGACGAAGATTTTAATCTTGTCCTTAATCTTCATCAGGAGCATTCCATGCAGCCCACCATTCTGCTTCGTCACGTTCGTCAAGTTTTTTTTGTAAAGCCTTACACTCCGCACGTAATGCATCTTTCTGCTCCAAGTATTCTTCAAATGTGATATTTCTATTTCTACATAAGTGATCATATTTGTCATTCCAAAGCTTGTTCACCTCTGGATATGTTTCCGCCCCGTCCTCAACCTCATCAAAGGTTGGCACCCAATCTTTACCCCTTCTGTTCTTTCTGTTCGTACACTTGCGCATTTTATTGTAAAACATGTTCCAGCCATGTTCTTCCTCGGCTTTCAAGGCTGTTTTAAGTGGCGACCAACCCACCCTTTTTTTATTGTACGGACCCATGGTTCGCCACTTTAAGTGGCGACCAACCCACCCTTTTTTTTTATTTTCTTATATCTGCGTTTGTTCTTTATTACTTGTAAACTACTTTACTTATTTATGAGTTTTTTTCCATTCATTTTTTATTTATTATTTTCTTGAATTATTATTATTATTACATAAATATAAGTAATAATATAGTACATAAATATAAGTAATAAATTATTACATAAATTATTATTATTACATAAATATAAGTAATAATATAGTACATAAATATAGATGTTTTTCCTGCATCTTATGACATCAACTTTTTCATTGATACAGTGATCCTGTTACAGTAAAATAAAGCTCCAAATGTTTAAAGCTGTGACTTTCTGTACTCATGCAAGTTATTTAGTTTTACTGGTCACATCAGCAGAACTGTGTGCTCAGGGGGGGGGGGTAATAAATCACATGCCTGTAAAGTCATCATCATAACTGCATCTTATGACATCAACTTTTTCATTGATGCAGAGATCCTGTTAGTAACTTTACAGTTTTTTTGAAATAATAAATCTTATCCCATATCATAAAATATTAGCTACAATAGACAGGAAAATCTTATCATCTTCGTATCTTATCCCTATTTTCCACAACACCCCTCCACCATAAAAACCCAATCAATACATGTATCTTGCAGCACTCCACCAAACACTAAAGAAAACTTAAACACAGAAACACATATTTATCTACACTACACTACATGGAGGGCTACGTGAATGTTAACTTCTTTTGGGGTGGAAAAATCGTTCGAACTTTGAATGATATTAGCTATTCTAAAGATCCGAAGAAGCAGGAATACGTTAAGTTGGGAACTACGTATGAAGAGCCGAAGACCTTTGTTTACGATATAATGCAAATAAGTCATTACCATTGGAAATTAAACATGATTTTCAAATATCCCCGCTTAGGTGATTTCAACATGCCCAACGGATGCTGGCTCTCCCTATTACTTCTGATGCTAATGTGACGAGGATGCTTAGTGTTCCTGCTACCATGCAAATGGGTTTTGGGGATGTTTCAATGTTCATTGAAGCTGAGCAAATTGATATGGATGACCCAGGCTCGTTTCAACTAAATTTGGGATCACAACCAACACAAACAACGTATGGAGGGGGTTCGACTCAACCACTTCAAGGGTATGGAGGGGGGTGGTCGGATCAATTTTTCGATACTCAAGCATATGAAGGATATGGAGGGGTTTTGAGTCAACAGTTTCAAGGTTACGGTGGGGGTTCAAGTCAACAATTTGAAGGGTACGGTAGGGGTTCAAGTCAATAATTTTCTGGGTATTGTGGCGAGTCGAGTGAACCATTTCAAGGTTATGCAGGGGGTCCCAGTCAAGAATACTAAGGGTATGGAGGGGGGTCTAGTGGTCAGTTTCATGAATATTCAGGGGGCAACGAGGGTATGCATTTTTCTCCACCAAGAAATGTTGCAATTAGGAGCTCTGGTAGGCAGTTAGCCGAGTTTGAAGTGGATTTGGGGGATAAAGCTAGGCATTCTGAAAGCGAAGCCTCGTATGACTTTGAGGACGAAGATGAAGATTATTCAGAGAGCGATGATGATGATGATGGTAGGACTTCACGAAGGACAGAGGAAGTGCCCATGAGTTTGGCAGTTGTGAATAAAACAACATGTTCCTATGGTTCCTTGGTTTGAGACGGAGGCATATACACCGATCCCATATGATAACCGAAATGACATGTACCTTGATTATGAGCCAAATGATGATGGTTTATCTGTTGGCTCTTTATTTGCGGACAAACAAAGTCTTCTTGCTGCAGTGAAGAAAGCTCATATTTCAACGGATCGAGACTACATTGTTAACAGAAGTAATAAAACCCAATTCATCGCGGCTGCACTGTGCCGGACTACAAGTGGAGGCTGAGAGCTGCGAAGAAGGATATACATGGATACATTGAGATAACCGTGAACAAGGAAGAGCACACTTGTTTGCTTACACGGCCCTTGCAAGAGCATAAGAAGATATCAGCAAGAATGATATCCAGGCTTGTGAAGCCACTTGTAAGTTCTTCATTTAAACAAATTTATTCGTCAATTTAGTTATTTACTTATTGTTGTGGGAGGAATTAAGCACAACAGATTATGAGGCCTCGTGCTGGAATAGCGCCAGTAAACAAGGAATCGTCCAACCACCCAGAAAGGCTCGTGGTTGAAGATCAATAGCTAGCCGCCCGGGAAGGCTCACGACTAGGGTTACCGAAGAACACGGGATGTGGTTCCTCGGAAGGATCGGATTGAATCTACGGGATGAGAGCTCAAGGACCAAATGTTGGCCAGCCAAGAACCCTAATTTGACTATGTCACACAAGAGTGCACATGCTCTAGCTACTCAAGGAGTGTAAGTGTCGAAGAAGATCCCGTAAACTGCCTAAATCTAACCCATGCGAGATTTTGGTCACAACAACTACCCCCCGGTTCCCTGAAGTACCGTGTACAAGGGGAACCTATTATCACAGGGTACCGGTCATCAAGAAAGTTCATCTTTTTGCTATCTTGCCAGATCATCGTCATCATATGAAATGTCAATACTGAAAATTCTTAATCATAGAATTTGGGGTTAATACTGATTCTAATAATTGGTAACTCCTGTTATTGTGCTATGGAAGCTCGAATTAGAATTAATCGTCAAGCGGGAACCCTTATGATTTATTTGTTAAGTATTTAATTACCTTTATCCCTAGGAAATTAAAAAGGATAATTGAAAAAATGAGGTAGTTGTTCTCGGACTCTACCATTTCCTTTCAAGATGAACATAGACGGTCCATTTTCCCACGTGTGTGAGCTTCCTGCCTGTCTCGTTTTCTGTGCCAAGTCAATTGACTAGAGGGACACGCCTCTTTGCTCTGTGTTTGAATATATCCATATGTTTTAATCTTTTCACTTTTCTTTTCATTTTTACACAACACACTCTCTTAAGCAGGCAAGGGTTCCAAAGGTTTCCGACGAGGCTTCCGGTGAAGGCTAAAGTGTTTTCACACCTTTCTCTTTATCTCTATCCAGGTATGCCTCTGACTTTCTTGACCCGTTTATAAGCAAAGTTTGCGGTTTTATGTGTGATTGCTATGCACACACCAGACTATGCTTTCGCACATCTATATGCACATGTGAACGCATATCCTTGAATCGATAGTAAATTCTATTTTCTAGGGGACATTGCATGCCATTCGTTTTGATTCGCCTAAGTTTTTAATATCCGTCTGTTGATTCTTGTTATACTTCTCTACTGTTGAACCTTTCTTCGGACAGATCTGTTTACGCTTCTTCTGATTCGTGGTTGCATGTGTGAACCTCTGTCTTCTGTGTGTATACCGAGAGGCTGGGGTGAAACCCCCTCCGGCTTCCCCCGTAATTGTTCTTTGACATGCTTATAACATGTTTGATATATGTCTCTAATGAAATTTATTTACTTTAATCTGTCTTGTCAAGTAAATATTTCAAATTCGTTGTTTTGGATAGCCTTATAGTTCTTTAGGAATGCTCCCCTTATTTTTCTTGATTGAGTAGCCTTAGCACAATCTCGTTGGGTTGATCTATTAGTGGCCACCCCCGAGCCTTGGCTTACTTTTAATGTGAACCGGTAGTCCCTTCGTTCACAGGGTACTCCTAGGATAATTATTTGAGACCTTTAATTTCTTCAACTTAAACTTCCTAATTCAAAATCTTTCACCTAACCTGCATCCTGTGGTTGCAGATGTCGTCTTCATCTGTATCTGGGGGTTCCTCATTGCAACCGGGAAACGTGTCTCCCATCTCCGGGGAGCCCTCTGATACTTGGTCCACCCACATAAGTGACTTGCTCATCTCTCAACCCATTTTACAGTCTAGACCGTTTTTTAGTTCAAGAACTCGCTCTCGGGTGGAAGTCATTGACCCTCTCGAGGCTGAGATTGTTAGCCGGTATCCCAAACCTTCCGTGGAGGCTGGTTTGTCAATTCATGTTGAGGGGCATCCCGATAGAGTTGTTCTAAGCTCTAATACTGATGAGGAAGAGGGATCAACGGATATGTTCTCTACCGATAAGGATTCGATAGGTGATAAGGAACAAATTGCAGTAGGGATGATAGTACAGGTGGAACGGAAGCTTCACGTTACGGTAAGCTTCGTTCCCTCCTGCGAAGACATGGATTCCTCCATGAATGTAGATAGACTTGAAAGGTTACGGGAGCTATGCAACCCGGGATGCAATATGGTGATTCCCAGTGGGGGTGAGAGGTGTCATAGATTTAACAACTTTGAGCCTGATCAATCCATACCAAACGCAGTGTTATCTGCATCTTTTTTTCAATTTAGGGTTTTCTCTGCCACTGCAACCAATTTTCACTGATGTGTTAAACTTCTATGATATTGCTCCAATGCAGTTGTCTCCTAACTCCTTTAGGGTGGCATCTTGCATGTATATTCTTTACGACCAAACCTTCTCTGTTCCCCTTACGGCTAGAGAGCTCGGATATTTCTATCAACTGAAAGATGTGGGAAGGAAGGTGGGTATTTTCTATCTTACTTCCTGGAACAATAGACAAGGTAAGTGTATAAAGGGAAACAAACGGGGGATGTATGACTGGCTAGAAATGTTTTTATATTGCTACGATTATGAGGAGGTGAGAAAGGAATGGAACCTGACTCCGGGTAAGCATTCGGTATCCCTTCACACTACTGGTAGCACCAGTCGAAACACCTTCTTCTTTTTGATTCAACCTCCATTTTTCTTGTTGTATTGTTTAGGAATCCCAGCACAAACATCCCTGCAGGGGATTGAAGAAAAAAGGGCTAGGAAAATCATGAAGTTGGCAGGCTCGTTGAGAGACGGGGAAAGTTTGTTGATCCCGGAGACTTTGATGAGATTAGGGTTCTCAAGACATGTGGCTCCCCCATCTCCTGCTCACGAGATGGAGGTTGAGGATAAGTTGGAAAGAGAGACTAAGCCTCTAGGTACCAAGAAGCGTGAGAGGAAAGATGGGGCTTCCACCGGCTCCCCTTCCGGTATCCTGGGCTGTCGCTCCCTATGCCTCCTATTTACACACACATTGCCACCCAATACGTCATATCTCTTTGTTCATAGATACTTACTGATATTAGCATTTCTATAGATTTTCTTATGTATATGCTTCCAAACTGTGTTGTATTTATTGCTTTTCTCATACTCATGTATTCATCTATGTCCAGAAGTCTGGATCTGTTAGCATTATCGGTAGCCTGAAATTTCTCCTTATAAATATATGTTATGGTAACTGATATCTCTCATGTTTCATCGTTTCAGGTATGTCAGGATCTGTGCCGTCCTTTATCAAGCCCTCTGACAAGTATGAGGATTTATTTCCCGAAGATGAGTTGACTATGTTGAAGACCCCTATTGCTGCCACTCCGGTTTCTCGGTTCCCCGCTTCTCTGTCCGTCAAGACTGAGCTTTCCGCTGCTGAAAAGCGAAGACTCTCTCAGGTTGCCGGGATTTCAAAGTATACTCCTGAAACCAGGTCCTCAAAGAAAGCTAAGGTGTCTCAACAGGGTACCCCCATGGGCGATGCGGAGCAGTTTCATCAGATGTGCGGTGGGTAGATACCCCTGGAAACGATAACAGGATGGGTTAAACAAAAGACTTTCGATGCTGCAAGGTCTATGCTGTTCTTAGCGGGTGAGAGTTTCTTCCATCAGCTTAGGCTTTCCAATCAGCTTGCCCTGGCCACCCGGGGTGACATGCGGCTCCGTGAAGAGATGAAACAATTGAAGGTTGACATGCAGGTTATAGAGGAAGAGAAGAAGAAGCTTTTGGATGCCGTCAAGAAGATGAAGGGTGATGTTTCTACGCTGTCTAAGGAGAAAGACAGGCTGAGTAAAGTGGCTTTCGACTGGGAGAGAGAAAAAGAAGAGTTGAAAGCAGCCCATGATGCTATAAACGATGAGTTAAAGCTGCAGGTTGGTACGCTTCAGGCTTCAGTGAAAAAGCTCAAAGAGGCCCTCCCGGGCAGGTATAAAACTGGTTTTTCTAAAGGAGTCAATGACTACATGAAGGCTACCTGGAAGGTAATGCCAAATCTGGACTGGTCCCTTCTTGGTGAGGATGCCGTGAAGCAAGTGGAAGGTTTCAAGGCTGAGGCTGCCAAGTCCCTGGTCTCCACCGCCAAAGTGGTCACCAAGCCATCAGCCGTCCAATAAGGTGATATCGAAGATGCCCGGGCTACCAGGGTTGAGGCTCCCACACACGTGGTTGAGGTTACTCCAGGCGATTCTACCCAAAAGGTTGACCCTGTCGAGGATTCCCCTGGCTCTGAGGCTACCAAAGACCCTTCCGTTTCTCATTGACTTTCTCTTCAGCCATTTCGAACTTTTATCTAGTTGTTTCTCTGAACTTATTGCTTTAATTAAGGGGGTGGGCTCCTTAACGCTCCACAGATGTACTTTTAACCCTGGTTTATCATATTAATGCATGTTTGTTTTATCATCTAACTGTTCTGTGATAGGTACAGGTACCATGGTAGGACTAGTTATATCCTAAATATTATTCGTATGAGGGTCCTGCGATGGGTACTTACAGGCTACCACAACTATAACACAAGTAGTTCGGTTCAGATGGATACGTCCAGTGCATGTTTCTAACTTAGTGGTATGTTAATTATTTACTGACTACCCGACGAACACTAATTCGTAATCGATAGTTCTGGGAATTTATACCTCAAACTTATTCGTATTCTAAGGTATTAATTTGGTAAGTAAGAAGAGTAACATTATAACTTAAGGCAATTCGTAACTGATTGTCACTATTGGATTCTAATGGGTAATACGACTCTGGACATTGATCCTAGAATTAGTTTATACAAATATTTAGAGGATATATGCCATATGTATGTTGATTAAATGAAATGAATGATAAATCATGCTTCGAGAATTGGATGATAGAACGGTAACGTAATACGGAAGTGCACTTGAGTAGTTGTGGCAACACATACCTGGATAGGTAGCCACAGTAATGATGTACTACTCGTACCTTGGTCCGTGAAACTGTTACTCCGGGTGTGGGGGTACCGCCCGGTAACCCTATAGTGTCTGGAAGCCCCAAAGACGGGAACCTGGCCTCGGAAGCCTCAGGTGGTAACCCTGTTTGGTAGCCCGGGGTGACCTCTCGGCTTAGCCGGGAAGCCTTTGTTCCAGGATCACTAGCTTATTTCAATGAATCATTTGTGAGAATTCCATGTAAGCCATTCCTGCAAGGCTACATTGGTAAGGCATTCGGTAATCCATATGGGTTAACTCTCGTAACCACATAGGTTGATGATTGAATGATCAATGTATGTCAGTCATGATTCCGTATATGACTATCGATTAAGTAAGCCATGTGAACCACTCAAGATTACGCACATGTCTGATATTGAAGGGATCCAAGTGTGCCGGTCAGGGTACCACACGAGCCCAAATAATGAAGGGAACCATGTATGCCGAACAGGGTTCCATACATGCCCTGGTAACCAAGTAAGCCATGTGAACCACTCAAGGTTCCATACATGTCTGGTGTTGAAGGGATCCAAGTGTGCCAATCAGGGTACCACACAAGCCCAAGTAATGAAGGGAACCATGTATGCCGAACAGGGTTCCATACATGCCCTGGTAACCAAGTAAGCCATGTGGACCACTCAAGGTTCCATACATGTCTGGTGTTGAAGGGATCCAAGTGTGCCAATCAGGGTACCACACAAGCCCAAGTAATGAAGGGAACCATGTATGCCGAACAGGGTTCCATACATGCCCTGGTAACCAAGTAAGCCATGTGAACCACTCAAGGTTCCATACATGTCTGGTGTTGAAGGGATCCAAGTGTGCCAAACAGGGTACCACACAAGCCCAAGTAATGAAGGGAACCATGTATGCCGAACAGGGTTCCATACATGCCCTGGTAACCAAGTAAGCCATGTGAACCACTCAAGGTTCCATACATGTCTGGTGTTGAAGATTTTAAAATTCTAATAATTTCAACCTGTTAAGCTGAGAGGTGTATCCACTACTACCCCCTAGTTCTGGATGGTAGCCTGGCTGCCATGTAGAACTATGCTCGTTGGTCTTACATATCTTTCTGAAAATATTTATAAGTGGTACATGTAAAAGGAAACAATCAACTTCTACTTTTACTGAAAATCAAAGAGTACGATTACATCAAATTTCATCCAGACGGGGTGTGTATCCACTACCCCCCGGGCATCTACTGAAAATCATGAAATCCTAAGAATTGAAAGGGAAATGACCCAACCACAACTAGTAGGTTGCCTTTATTCATCCTAAGCCTGAAAGAGGCCTACGTTTGTTCTGGAAAGAGTCTTACTGATAGTACTTTTTTAGGTGCTCGGCATTCCAATCACGGGGAATAGTGTTCCCATCCATGTCTTCAAGGTGGTAAGTGCCTTCCCAAAAGATAGACTTTATTTTGTAAGGCCCTTCCCAATTTGCTCCAAAGGCTCCGTGCCCGGGAACCCGCATATTGGGCATCATTCTTCTCAGTACTAGGTCGCCAACCTTGAGGGGTCGAGGGCGTACCTTGTTGTTGTAGTATTTGCGGGTCCTCTGCTGATAAGCCGCAAGTTTCAGCTGGGCGGTAGCCCGGGTTTCTTCTACCATATCTAGGGCCAACCTCTGATTTATTTCATTTGACTCTTGACTTAAATTGTCCCTCCGGTAGGACCCTGTCCCGACTTCCACTGGGACCATAGCTTCACAGCCATAGGTTAGAACAAAGGGAGACTCTCCGGTAGTGGACCTTGGAGTAGTGTTGTAAGACCATAAGACCATTGGAAGTTCCTCAGGCCAGTTTCCCTTTTTGTCTTCCAACTTAGCTTTCAGAGTGTGCTTGATGATTTTGTTCACAGCCTCTGTCTGTCCGTTGCTCTGAGGATGGCAAATGGCTGAGAAATCTTTCTTTATTTCCAAGTCTTCACATAGACTTCTCATTTCTTTACTATCAAATTGCTTGCCATTATCTGAAATCAGTTTGTACGGTACCCCGTATCTACATATAATTGCTCTTTTGACAAATTCCTTCAGCTTGCCGGCAGTGATGGTAGCCAGGGGTTCCGCCTCTGCCCACTTGGTAAAGTAGTCAACAGCTACCACAGCATATTTCACACCACCTCTGCCTTTAGGAAGCTCCCCAATCAGATCAATTCCCCATATTGCAAAGGGCCAGGGGCTTCCAATGGGCCTTAATTCCACAGCTGGGTTGCTATTGAAGTTAGCAAACCTTTGACATTGATCACAAGCTTTAGCAAAGTCATAAGCATCAGTTTTCATGGTAGGCCAGTAGTAGCCTTGCCGTAGCACTTTGTGGGCCAGGGAGGTACCCCCCGAGTGGTTTCCACAAATGCCTTCATGAATTTCCCTTAGGATGTATTCACATTCATTTGCAGATATGCATTTAAGTAGAGGTTGATTAAAACCCCTCTTGTATAGGATGCCATCATAGATCACATAACGGGCAGCCTTATATTTGAGTTTCCGAGCTTCGTCTTTGTCTTCCGGAAGTGTCCCCTTGGTGATATACTCACGTATTGGGGTTGTCCATTGGCTTTCCATTGAAGATTCTATTTTCATAGTCTCCTCTCGATGGATACTTGGTTGAAGTTGCACTTCAAGGGGTATCACCCCTAACAGAACAGCTTCTTTTTGGGATCCCAACTTGGCAAGGGCATCAGCATTGGTATTTTCCACCATTGGGATTTGATTTAGATTTAGTAATTTGAACCTACTGATAAGTTCTTGGGCATACCTCATGTAGAGTTCAGTGCGGGGGCCTCGACTCTGGAAGCTTCCTTCAATTTGCCACACAATCAGCATGGAGTCACTAAACACATTTAGGTATTCTACCTTCATTTCCAGAGCCAGTTTCAAGCCAGCAATCAGGGCCTCATACTCTGCATCATTGTTGGTAGCCTTGAAGCCAAAGTGTATGGCACTCTAAATTCGGTGCCCCTCTGGGCTTACCAACTCTATTCCTGCACCTCCCCCATTATTGTTTACTGCTCCATCAACATACAGGTTCCACCATAATTGGGGGCTTTCGGCATCCCCTTCGGTAACTGGGGATACCGGGGTACAATCTTCTCCGGTAACCTCAAAATCAGGAGGAAACTCCAGTAAGAAATCGGCCAGCGCTTGGCCTTTGATAGCAGTTCGGGGCTTGTAATCTATTTCAAACTGTCCTAGCTCGACAGCCCATTTCATCATTCTACCCGAGGCTTCCGTCTTGTGCATCACTTGCCTTAGCGGGAAGGATGTTCTAACTTCAACTTTATGGGCCTGAAAGTAAGGCCTTAGCTTCATGGAAGCCAATATTAGAGCATATGCTAGCTTTTCCATGCTGGGATACCGGGTTTCCGCATCCAACAGCCTTTTGCTCACATAATATACCGGGTATTGTACTTGTTCTTCCTCCCGGATCAACACAGCACTTATAGAGTATTCAGAAACAGCTAAATATAAAATGAGTACCTCACCTTCCAAGGGTTTGGAAAGCAATGGTGGGCTTCCCAACTGTTATTTTAGTTTCTTGAAGGCTTCCTCACATTCCGGGGTCCATTCAAAGTTTTGACCCTTCTTGATAGCCTTGAAAACTCCTTGCACTTGTCCGAAGACCGAGATACGAATCTATTTAGGGCTGCTACCCTTCCGGTAAGCCCTTGGACTTCTTTTACATTCCTTGGGGACCTCAGTTCCAGCAATGCTTTGATTTTGGCAGGGTTTGCCTCAATCCCTCTGTGGTTCACAATGAATCCAAGAAATTTTCCAGACTCCACACCAAAAACACACTTTTGAGGGTTCAACTTCATCCGGTACTTCCTTAGGATATCAAACATCTCAGATAGGTGCAACACATGGTCGGCTGCCACCTTTGATTTGACCAACATATCGTCAACATAGACTTCCATAGTCTTACCAATCTGTTCTTTAAACATCATGTTTACCAACCTTTGGTAGGTTGCCCCGACATTCAATAGCCCAAACGGCATCCCCACATAACAGTACAGTCCCCTATCGGTTATGAAGCTGGTATGCTCCTGGTCTGGTTCATGCATCGGTATCTGGTTATATCCGGAGTAGGCATCCATGACACTTAGCAAAGCATGGCCTGCCGTGGCATCCACCAGTTGATCAATTCTGGGTAGTGGGAAGCTATCCTTAGGGCATGCCTTATTCAGATCAGTAAAGTCAACACATGTCCTCTATTTCCCATTGGGCTTCCGGACCAGTACCGGGTTTGCTAGCCATGTTGGGTAGAAGGATTCTTTGATTAAACCAGCCTTCAATAACCGGTCTACCTCTTCCTGGAGGGCGATAGCCCTTTCACCACTAACAGACCTTCTTTTCTGCCGGATACCCCTTCTCTCAGGGTCAATGTTCAAGTGGTGGCACATGACTTTCGGGTCGATCCCCACCATGTCAGAATGACACCATGCAAACACATCAAGGTTGCTTTTAAGGAAAGCAGTCAACCTTTCTCTTGTCTTTTCATCTAGCTGTTGTCCAATTTTCAAGATTTTACCAGGATCTTCAGCATCTACTAGTATGGGGATAGTATCTTCGGCAGCCCCTGCCTTTTCCAGGGTACCGGGCATCCTGGGATCAATGTCAATCTCAACCGGGAGTCCTTTCTCCGCTCCCTGGTTCTCATTCTCTAGCATTGCTTCGCCTAGATCATCATCTGAGGCATTTCTTACTATGCCTTCCAATGAAATGTTTTGAATTTCATCATTTTTCTCGGCAGCTTCCAACAACAAGCTTTGTGGTGGTATTACCCCCCAAAAAACGGGAACCTCTTCAGTAGGTTCCTCTAGTAATTCCACTATCATGATGGCACTGCACGATGCTTTTCCAAACTTTTGTGGCTCAAGCCCATGGCTTCTCATTAGGGCTTCCCCATCAGTCTTTTCTTCAACATGAATAGATTTATCTGTCTTCTCGGCAGCCTACACAGCTCTGTTATAGCATTCCCTTGACTCATGTTGACATCCTTTCACACACCCAATGCCATTTGGTGTAGGAAACTTCATTGAAAAGTGGTATATTGAGGTTACCACCCTCATATCCTTCAATATTGGTCTGCCGAGAATTGCATTGTGGGAAATGTCTTCATCTACCACCATGAATTCTGCCATTTGGGTAGCCTTGCAGGGATCCATACCCAATGTCAGGGGCAATTTGATCTTTCCCATAATTTGGACAGGGTTGCCGGTAAACCCATATAGCTCATTATTGGTAGGCAGTAACTCTTTGTCCAAAAGTCCCAATTTCTGGAATGTGGTATATGCCAAGATATTTACTGAGCTTCCATTATCAACCAGCACTCTGTGCACATTCATTCCACCAATACTCACGGTTACCACCAAAGCATCATTATGAGGGTGGTGAACCCACTTGGCATCCTCCTCGGTAAAGGAAATATCAGCGGTTTCCCCTTTGAACAGCTTAGGGGGCCTTTCTGCAAGGTGGAACACATTAGTTAGGGGTTTGCCCCTGGCTTCCCGGGCATACCTATCTCTGGCATTCCGACTGGCACCCCCCAAATAAGGGCCGCCAAAGATGGTATGGATGCTATTAGCTCGGGTAGTCCTTTCTTGGTTTCCAAGAGCCTTGTCCTTGTTATCTCTACCTTCTTTATACTTCTTAGCCTCTTGGGCTACAAATTCAGTCAGGTATCCACCTCTAATCAATTCTTCAATTTGATCTTTCAAGTGCCTGCAATCAGCAGTCTCGTGACCATTCACTTCATGGAATGCACAGTACTTTCCTTGATCTTTCACTCCTGGGGGGCCAGCCCGGTAGGGCCTCCGGAATAGCCCATTCTTCTCATTCACTTCGAGAATATGACTAATTGGGACAGTCAAAGGAGTATACTCTGAGTATTTCTGAAAATTTGCCTTTGGAGTGAGTCTGTCCTTGGCAGAAACTCTATCCTTAGTTGCATTAACAGCAATAGGGGCAGTCTTGTCATCATACCGGGGGGCTCCCAAACCGGCAGTACCACTCCCGGAAGCCCTCTTATTTGAATCCCTTTTAGGGCTGTAAGAACGATTTCTTTTGTTCCTGCTCCAACCTCGGGAATTGGAATCTTTGGACAGTTTTGCCATGGATTCCTCAATCACTTTGTGGCGTTCTGCTTGTTGGTAGAATTCCGCCAGGGTTCCGAGCTCCTCAGTTTGCAATTCCTTCCAAAACTCGGTTCCAGGCCTAACCCCGGCTATCAGGAAATTCTTCAGAGTTTCATCAGAGGCCTTCTTCACTTTTGGCACTTGTTCATTAAATCTTTTGAAGTATTGTCTTAAAGATTCGTGGGGTTCTTGCTTGATATTAGCCAGAGTATTCACCGGTGGGGCATAGGCCACGGTAGCCCTGAATTGAGAGATAAACTGGTCTCCCATCTTCCTCCAGGATTTGATAGACCCTTTGGCTAACCTTTTGAACCATTGGTGGGCATTCCCACTCAGTGTGGATGCAAGTAGCCTACACCTTGCTAAGTCCTCCACTTGGTAGACATCCATTTCCGTATTAAAACGGCTCAAGTATTCAACTGGATCTGAGTTTCCATTGAATTTCAGGTCAGTATTCATCTTGAAGAACCTTGGCAAGGCTTCCTTTTTCACTTTTACAGAAAATGGGGAATCGGCAGTGATACCGGACTTAAACTTTTTCTCCTCCTTGATCTTTTCCAAGGCCTTTTTCCAATCAGACGTCCTGAACTGTCCATTTTCACCATCCGAAAGCATATCACTTCCAGAGTCATCATCTTCATTGGCTGTCTTGCTTCTTCTAGGGACTGAACTTTGATGGGAGCCGGAATCCTGATCGGTACCCCCATCGGTTGGGACTCCGGTAGAGCGGGATTTCCTGTTTCTATGCCAAGAAGAGTGACTGCTTTGCCTATAACTCCTTCTGCCATCAGATCTGGACCTCCTGGAAGTACTTCTTGGGGGTACCGAGTGGGACCTCTCTCGGCGTTCTCGGGAACCCTGAGTTATGGAACCCCCATTTCCGTTCCTTCGATCTTTGTTTCCAGTATGACTCAACTTGTGACGAAGGTCTTTTTTGGTCAGTCTTTTGCCAACTCGATAAAAAACACTTAGGCTTCTGGTGGGTGAGCCTACGGTATCCTGGGCTTCCGGAATGTCAGATTGGTCACCCTCATATTCTTCTTCCACAGGCTCTTCTGCGTCTTCTTCAGATGGGACATGATCAGTGTTGTCCTCAATATTATCCTCAGACTCGAAATTCAGCCTTGTCGGATTCACGTTCTTCTTTTTTGACTTCGACTTGCACTTTCTTTGCCATTTTTTCATTTTCTCGGAACCTTTTTCCAAGTTGTTGACTCTTTCATTCATCGTTTTCAGATAGTCCATGATGTCCTTGTTACTAACATCATCACCACCTTTGTTTCGTCCATTACCATCCTGAGACGGTGTCTTATCACTTTCAGAATTGTCACTCGCCATATCTCCTCCAAATGACGATTTTTGAGGCCCCTCCTTCGGGCGCCAATTGTTGTGGGAGGAATTTAGCACAACAGATTATGAGGCCTCGTGCTGGAATAGCGCCAGTAAACAAGGAATCGTCCAACCACCCAGAAAGGCTCGTGGTTGAAGATCAATAGCTAGCCGCCCGGGAAGGCTCACGACTAGGGTTACCGAAGAACACGGGATGTGGTTCCTCGAAAGGATCGGACTGAATCTACGGGATGAGAGCTCAAGGACCAAATGTTGGCCAGCCAAGAACCCTAATTTGACTATGTCACACAAGAGTGCACGTGCTCTAGCTACTCAAGGAGTGTAAGTGTCGAAGAAGATCCCGTAAACTGCCTACATACCACTATTTATAGTGGATCAAGCCCGAATGTAGTTCTTGAAGGATATGATCGTTTGTATATGATGAGTTATCCTCTCTCAAGTGGGATAATGACTGTTATTTCTGATAATAATCGAGTATGATGTGTATAATCAGGTTACCAAGCAGTTTAAGTAACATAGAATGATCATCTCTTGTATTTATCATGATTTTGTATCATTTATCAAGTATATATGACATATATCCTCAAATAACTGAATGTTTATCTGTTTGAGAGTGTTTTTAGATGATATAAACGTGTTCCTAAAAAGTAGGAGGCGTGCCTTATCTGATTTGGCAGCCTGATCAGGCTTCCGGCGGAAGCTGGGGGTACCGCCCGGTAGCCTGGCTCCGGTACCCCCTCCGGTAACCCCTACCACGGAAGCTACTTTGGAAGCTCCACTGGATGACTGATAATAGTTATAGGTTATCCTCGAGGGGATACCTTGAGACCCTTAGTCATGCGTTCCCGTGCTGCAGTGTACATGGTAACCCCTAGGGCTACCGTAGGCCTCCGGAAACCTGACAGATTACTCATTCTCTTCATGGATCTGAACCCTAATCCTCTAGTGGGCCTAAATCTAACCCATGCGAGATTTTGGTCACAACACTTATAATTCCAGTCAATGTTGTTTCAATAATTTACATATATTTCTAATCCTTGAAACAGGTGATAGAGACATCAGAAATAGCCATTAAAACAATTATACCGATTGTTGTGAAGGAATACAACCATCAAGCGACATACTTCAAAGCATAGCGAGGAAAATAAATTGCCATTGAGGAGGTATATGGCAGTTGGGCTACAACCTACCAAACACTTCCGATGTTTCTAACAGCCCTTCTATATGCAAATGAAGGAAGTTATGCTGAGATTGATGTTGTTCCTCATGTGGACCAACGCGGTACGGCCGTTTGTAAGCGTATTTTTTGGTGCTTGAAAGCAATTTCTGACGGTTGGCAACATGCTCGTCCAATAATTTCAATAGACGACACCTTCTTGAAGGGAACATATAGAGGGAAGATACTCATTGCTATGGGTGTTGATTCCAACAATCACCCTTTTCCTCTATGTTATGCTTTGGTGGATGAGGAGTCATATGAGAATTGGTCTTGGTTTCTTAAACTTTTGCGTAAACATGTGTGTAAGCAGAGGAAGGGTGTGTGCTTAATTTCTGACCGTGCTGGAGGTATCTTGCTACGTTGCTACGGTGAGAGACCCTGATAATGGTTTGTGTATGCCATTTGGTATTCATAGGCTTTGTTTATTCCATGTGAGAACCAACTTCAGCATACATCATCCAGGAGGTGAACTAAAAGGCTTGATGTGGAAGGCTGGAATTACACCACAAGTGGGAAAACATGAAGCCTACATGAAGCGCGTTGCTGAAATTTCCCCGGCTGCATTTAACTATCTTGACAGAATACCAAAACATAAATGGACCTTATCTCATGACACACATGGTGCTCGTTATGGTTAGGCTGTGATAAACATGATGGAAGGTTTTAATGGCAACATACGGAGGGCTCGTTTTCTTCCTGTAACAGCAATGATGGAGTATTTGTTTTACAAGATTGTCAAAATTATGAATACACATCGAAACAGTGTTGAAGAAAGCCTCCAGAGGGGAGAAGATTTGTACTCGCGTACCATGGCTATGTTAGCCAAAATTTAAACCAAGGCCACTGCACATACGGTCAGGGCTTTCAGTCGTCCTGATGGAATGTTTTCAGTTCTTACGCAGCAGTATACAGTCAAATGTGTCGTGAAGGGTGGTAACACCCAAGTCGTGAACCTATCCACGCGTAGTTGTACATGCGGGAAATGGGCCACCCATCATTTACCGTGTTCTCATGTAGTGGCAGGGTGCATGAAAAATAAACTTGATTGGTACCAGTTTATTGAGCCTTACCATTACAACATGCAACTGCAAAAGGTGTGGAGACCGGTGATATATCCACTTCAACCTACTCCACTTTGGAACTATGAATTACTGAGGCAGTGGCAACGGTTTGGGAAATTGGTACCCGACGAGGCCTTGAAGAAGTTAAAGAAGAAACGTGGGGATAAGGGCCAATCGGTCAGAATTCGAACTGAAATGGATGCTTCCCGCACTGGGAAAAAATGCACCGTCTACAAACAAGAGGGTCACACAAAAAGGAGTAAAAAATGTCCAGGACCTGGGGGAGCACAAGCATGATGGTTTTTCAATATCTTTGTTTGCACTTTGTAATTTGTTTGATGTTTGAACTTTGAATGAGATTAATTCGTTGTTTTAAAATTCTCTTTCATATAACTTCACGTTTACATAAATATTGAAAGCAAACAAATTGAAAATTAATTTCAAAACTACATGGAAAATGACACTACCATAATCATTGTAAATTGATGGAAGTAATACATAAAATCACTTGCCACAAACGATATCGAAAGCAAACAACTTCTAAACTACTTTCAGAAGTACATGAAATATTACATTGGCATAGACTTTATTCATCATCGGACATATAGCAATCAGAGTTAAGATCTGGACTCATACTGTAGAGCTGAAATATCCTTTCTTCTCTTAAGTCACCCTCTTCAAAATATGCATCACGGTCATCACGTAGACTCTTTCGGCATAACCGTAATCTCATCCGATTTTCTTCCTCTCGTGCACGAAATAACGCTAATTCCAGTTGTTGAGGAGTGTCACGCGGCATGAGTATGGCACGCTGTTTTGGTATTTTTAATTCATTCAACCGACATTGTTCTACACAATAAGAGAGGCCATGTTTTCGCCACTCCCACTCCCGCTGCATTGTCCTTATTGACATAGTTGAGTAACGTAAATTTGGATAGAGCGGGTAGTTGAAATCATCATCACACCACCAGTGCCTACCTATTGCTTTGAAAATATCACCAGGAGTATAACTCATATTCAATTGTATGAGAGAACTGCTAAAATGTTTTGTAATGGTTGGGTGAACAAACCTCAACACGTACTCGTTTTTTATAAGGACTTGAGTGAAAGCACATAACAAATAAATAAATCACAAAAATGTAGAGGACAAAACATTGGAATTCCTCCATAATATATGCTGTGTTAGTATTCATTATTTCACCTTCTGACTGTGCATAGTCTAGTCAACAGTAAAATAAAGCTCCAAATGTTTAAAGCTATGGCTTTCTGTATTCATGCAAGTTATTTAGTTTTACTGGTCACATCATCATAATTGTGTGCTCGGGGGGGGGGGGGTAATAAATCACATGCCTGTAAAGTGGAGTGGTCAGTTGACATTTAAATTTTGTTGAAAACATCAACTTTAGATATGGGATCACAAGGTTGTGTAGTCTCTTCAACCTGTTGTAGCTGTGCATCTCAGTAATGTGTGGTCTTCTCTACAACAGTATGCAGATAATAGTGACAGCAATTTATTTAAGTTATTGAAATTAAGTAGTCACATCTTCCTATAACTGTGCTCACAGTAATAATTCACATGTCTGTAAAGCTCAATTATTTATGAATGCATGTTATTGTAAATCTCAATAATTCACGTCCTACTTTGTGTGTGTATAAAGTTCTGTAGTCTCATCAACAATAATATAGCTGACATATTTTTCCCAAAGTCACTTGCATGAAATGGGTAGTGAAGATGATGGAAATAACATTTCCGATCATAGTTGTAACTCCCGTTGTAGTTGCAATTTGGATTGGAATAACCTTACATTCTCTCAGCAAGAATGAATTGATGAAATATATAAAGTTGGTGAAGATTATTATGCAGCACACCCAGATAGTCCCCTAAACTTCTCCCAACCCCCTCAAACAGAAATCGAAACCACTTCCAATCCTCGGCCAATCACTCCAGAAATTCCACAAACAATCGATCCAATCCCTCAAGAACCACTTGGTCCAACTTCCGATCATAGTTACAATTGGGATTGGAATAACTTTACATTTTCTCAACAAGAAGCAATTGATGAAATTTATAGAGCTGCCGATGCTTTATATCAACCACACCCGGATAGTTCCATAAACCTTCCCCAACAGTCCCCTCAAAGAGAAAGAGGAACCACTTCCAATCCTCAACCAGTCACTCCAGAACCTCCTCAATCAATCACTCCAATTCCGCAAGCCCCCCCCAATTGATTACAAAAGTAAGCAGTGGAAGGATTGTAAAATGTTCATCCAAAGTGGTGGTAAGATCATTTCTACAAATTTCATGTTTCTTGTAATTATTTAATATTCATTTATTTAAATTGCTAAAAATATGTAATTTTGCAGATGCGGAATATTACGCTAACATGTACCCAAATCCAATGAAGATAGAATGCAAAATCCCTTATTCCGTCACTTGCAGGACTCTTAAAGGAATATCAAAATATGCGTTTGAAGACTACGATGACTTTGTGGGCATCGACACCATACCAGTCGATTATCCAAAGGGATGGATTGTAAGCATCCGTGACTCGGACCTATTTAGTAAAAGAATCATCGTAATAGATGATGGGACACGACAAGTTGATTGTTATCTCCGATTGGATAGGGATAGGTACCCACTTATCCGTAAATCGGTTGAAGTCGGATGTGTTATTGTCCTCTAAAAGATATTGACATAGAATCTGCTTTTCACTATGTAATGAATTAATCGTTTGTATGCTTCATTTCATGTACTTTGTTTGCTTCATTTCAATAAAATTGTTATGTCAAAATTTGGGATTTTTTTTTATCATTTTCGGACCTTAACAAAACATAATTTCTCACTATATTTGTTCATTTTTTTGGGCTTACACCAAAGTACGACGTTAATACTATAATGTGAAACAAAAATAATGACAAAAAAAACTTGTAAAATTATGTTTTTTAGGCCCCTCAACATGCCTCCCCAAACTAATTTTAAGAATCTTATTTGTAGTTGTCATATTCGGATAAAATAATACCATAGTTACACTTATTCTTTTTTTAAGATTTTTAGCTTATAAAAAAGTAGGTCTATTATTATACTTAAATTCGAACCTATAAAATTTAAAAAATATCATGTTGAAATTAACTTATATTTTGTGCAAAACTGCCTCGTCACATGTGTATTTCAGTTTATTTCCCTAACTACGTAAACGAAGAAAGGAAGAAAAATAAAAAAAATTAACATGGTCGCCACTTGAAGTGGCGCCCATGTCTTAGTCGGCACTTGAAGTGGTGTCTGTTTCCTGGATCGCAACTTGAAGTGGCGCCCTGTATCATTTTTGTAATATTGAACGCAACTGTATCATTTATGAAACGAACGTTAATGTACCAGAAAAGCAAGGGAGGCTGCTAGTGCTACTCTGCTAGTGCGTGCATGAACATATGATAGGAACATCCACCAGAAACGGGCCACAAATTGAAGTAAAAGGTATCGAATCTTCCAAATCTAAAAAGTTAAAACCAGACATTCAATCATGGAAATATAAATATTAAATATAGATACAGGATCGAGTTTTTCCCACTACGGGCCAAGTAAATCCTGTCGATCCATATGCACGCCTGTCCTACAATTCGCCATTATTGTCCTTTATTTCGATATTTATCAATCGATCTTTTTTCCTACCGACAACACATTTTTTTTTTTATATTTTACACATTTTTATATATACAATCATCATTCATCATTTACTAACATTATGAAAGCTTCCTGGTCTAAGCAATAAGAGCAACTTTAAGAATAATCTTATACTCTTCTCATAAAAATTTTATATACTCTTTTAATTTAGAAAACATTAATAATAATAAATAATCGACTACTAATTTCTCAAGTTAAGCAGACACATTTTATAGCTTATATGATAAAGACAAACAGCCTATAAACAAATATTTAAGTGCATGAATATCGACATACAACTATACAAGTACGTACAGTATTGAACCAGCTTGATATATCATGGTTATTGTGGTAGCGCGCGCGAGGGACCATGTATTCATTGCATGACAACAATATATGATTGGATTGGTAGATTTTTAGTGTCGTCCTTTCTCTGTCTAGTGATACACTAATTGATAATTATCAGATTTAAGCAGGGTTAGAGCATCTCAAATGACGTTAGCTAAAAATGATTGGCTAAATTACATAAAATACTGATTATGTAAAATTTGTCGAACCTGTAAGACATTATGTTCAGAGGGTATTGGCTATAATGATTGGCTATATTTTAAAAATGGTATGTTATTAATATTTCAAGTTGTTATTAATGGAATATATAATTTTAATATAGAAATAAGTGATGTGGCAATTCACTACAGGTCTCTAGAGGTTCGACAAATATAACCAACATCAAGAGATTATCTATAATTATAGATAAGGGTTTTCTCCCGTGCAAATTTTTTTACACATCCTTTATAATTATTATTTATGGTAAATGATTTTAAATTTTAGTTAAGAGGTCTCTTCCATTGAAGATGCTCAATGCAGAAGATTTCTAATCAAAACTTACATCTAGGTCGAGACGTGTGGAAAATGTGTACATGTAGCTTGATCAATTTATTATTAAAATATCAATTTATTACAAAGTAAAAAGGTGTTTACAGAGTTTGTGATCCAACTGCGTATTGTGATTAATTTACATCTTCGGCACGTACCTAATTAAGCACCTAATTTTTTTTTTTTGAAAACAATTAAGCACCTAATTTAAATCTCGTACAAAGTAAGTGACCGGGTAATGAGGGCACATTTGTTTGTTCGCAAGTTTCGTCCAATCCCACTCACAAGTTAAGTGGTCTAAGTTAAAAAAATTTCACTTATTTGGCAACTACTAATTCATTAGCGTCCTTGTCACTTTTCCAGTCGAGTGCGCTTCTTTTAGACTATCATGCAGTACTTAATTGTTTTCATATATTGCCTTTGGTTTGTACAAGATAATGCGCTGGGTATGAAATTAAGTTTAGGTTATACTTACCAAATCACATCAGATTGATATCTAAATGTCGGATCCCGCCAACAACGTTAATTAGGTACAACTTTAATTAATTTTACTACTCCCTCCGTCCCGGTACCGAAATGAATTAATGGGTGTAATAGTGATTTTATTGTTAAAATAAGTGAAGTAGTGGATGTAATTAATACTCCCTCCGTCTCATAATATGTTTCCTGTTTTTAAAAACACGTTTGTCAACGCACATTTTTGATCGTTAATATCTTGAATTTTGTATTAGTACTAAATATAAAAACTTCACTGTATTAAAGTACTCATAAATACGAATCCAACAAGATCACTCATGACTATATTTTGTCTTATAGATTATGCGTAAATTAATAGTCAATCGCTTATAATGAATAGTATCAAAAGTCTAAACAAGAAAGACATATAGAGACAGAGGGAGTAGTGTAAAGTATTGAAAAGTAGAGTGAAGTAATGGATGTAATAATGTATTTAATTGTTAAAAGTTACTATTTTTAATAATGTAAAGAATTGGTGGGACGTCTCAAAAAGGAAAGTGTAAAGAAATGAAAGGGACAAAAGGAGTATACAATTTTTCTTTTGTCAAAATTAAAGCAGATTTCATTAATAATTTGGAAGAAACGTAATTGGGAAACCCCTAGTTGACCATGCAATCAGATTGAAAAACAAATAAATGAGCTAAACAATTAGCCACTTTATTTCCGAATCGCTTAACAAACTGAATACAAATATTCTGAAAATTAAAAATGATTTCAATGGTCTCCCGAGCAATGTAGCCTACATCTTCCCTGAAAACAGTAGCTTCGCAATTGACATTCTCACATTAATTCCGTGGATAGTGCGATGTTCAGAGGACTCAGTTACAAAAATTGAGTTAAGAGGCTCATGTTTTGAATAAACTTTTTTTGTGAGAGATGAGCACATGCGATTTTCACCACCATCTCAAGCGCACCCCAGCTATCTACATGGCGGATACAAGTTATAAACATGTCGAAAGTGTTGTCGATGCGGGATATCCAGATCTCCCAATACTCCATATAATTCATTTTCAATGCAGCAAACACAAGAGCACTCACATAAAACAATACAACTAATAACATAGCAAAACAAACTCGCACAAAATGATACAAAAATCCTAAGAATTCAAAGGATATTATTTCGAAACTTTTGGATCAAAAGCTCGATTTTATTGAAAAAACTGAAAAATAGAAGAGAGTATGAAAGACCGAAAGGGACTTCATTGGAGAAGGGTTTGAAAGAGATTGAAAAATGAAAGAAGAGACGGCTAGAAGATGGGAGTCGACTAATGAGAGAGAAAGATTAAATCTTATTAGTTGCAATTTAATTTAAGATTAAAATCGCATCAAATCATGTGTAAATCTTGTTAGTTGCAATTTAATTTAAGATTAAAATCGCATCAAATCGTGTTTTCAATATACATCTATACATGCATCAAGATATAAGAATCCGAAAATGAAAGTAGGCATTATCGGAGAAGAAGTTATGCAACTATATATGCTGTATGTAATTATCCAATTTGACATATAACCACTTCCCACCATGCTTTGAAAAACCGGCCAGAAGCAATAATTAAGTTCAGCAGTCGGCAAAAAATAAAAGCATTTTTCATGCTAACGTTAGATTTAGTATATTTGTATGACCAAATGAGACTGGAATTGTACAAACTGGCGCATCTAAATCATTAATAGAGGAACGTTTTGTACATGCGCACTTATTTATTGTGGATGAGAGGAGATAAGAGTTGATATCAAGAAAAGACATGCGCACTAGTTGAGCTGCAAATTCCTGCAGGGAAGGCTCCGTATCATATGTTGGATGATGCATCGTACTACTATTGAATGTTACTGGGAAAATGTGCAAAAGGATGAAGATGATAAGTGGAGTCATTTATTTATCAATCGTCAATAATGTATAGGATCCATCTGTATATGGTATGGAAGTGCTGGTGATTTGATACAGCACTACTTGCTGTAGTTTGTTTTGGCACGTCGTTCCTGTTATTTGAACAAATGTTAACTATATAGTTTTATAATTTGTTTCAGATTCCCGAACACCCACCTTATTTTTGATAAAATTCGAATTTTCTTCATCTTATACTGAGTTTATACTGAGAGCGAGGAAAATGTCACTAGAACACGAGGTGTTTGTTTCAACTCTTATTGATAAATGGCTATAATCAATTTTGCTACCTGTTACAATGCTTCTCCAACAATAAAGTTGATATGTCATTTTGTAGATTGAGTGGAGAATTTTGTTTAAGAAGACACATTTGAGTTCATTCGTGATGATCACAAGAATTTATTGTTTGGATTAAGACGTACATTTGTAATATGGTATGTGCATATCCTGATTTGCCGTTAAGCGTACATGTGCGGTAACATAATGTATCGATTGTCTCTTCTTCGCAAATCAATTGTTTTTTTTCTTGCTTTGACAGTACAGTACCAAAACTTAAAAATAACTAGTATTGTTAACACTACTTATAAATTAAGTATTAATCTAAATATCATTTCTAGCTGGTGAAAAATTGGTTGGGCTAAAGGAAATATGTACTGCTCACTGCTCAGACATTCGTACTCTACATTTATTGGAATTTGTCTTAGTGGTGCTCTTGAGTTTTAGAAACACAACTTTGTACCCCAGACTCGAAGATCGCATTTGTGTGGTCTTGGAATCTTTTTTTTTTTTTTTCGATTTAAAGAATATATTGTTGGAAAACAACTCTTGTGTTTCTCTCTAGAAAACAACTCTTGTGTTTCTCTCTTTTATTTTTCTTGGTATATTTATAATGGCAATACAATGAGCCTATTTATAGACTTCAAAATACAAGCTAACATCATTGCTTACATCACTATTATTTATTTCAAGCCTACCATATTTGAACATGGAACAAAGACTGGCCTCCTTGTTTGAACATTGAACTTGTTTTCTTCTAGAGAGTTTGAATATTCAACACTCCCCATCAAACTCGACTTTCCATTCCGAATTATTTCCGAAACTCATAAATTTTTGTTGCGGATAAGCTCTTCGTAAATATATCTGCAACCTGATCTTCAGTCCTGACTGCCTTCATGTCAATATCTCCTTTAAGTACCTTTTCCCGTAAGAAATGATAACGTACTTCGACATGTTTGGTCCTAGCATGAAAGACCGGATTCTCAGCCGAACGAACTGCTGATAAATTGTCACAGTGTAATGGAACTCCATCTTCGGTTGGTTGGTTCAAGTCCTTCATGTGTTGAGTCAACCATGCACACTCTTGTGCTGCCATCGCTCTTGCTCTATATTCTGTTTCTGTGGAAACAGTAGGTTATCTCTTACTGCACCATGATATAGCTCCTGATCCAAGATTAAATACATATCCTGTAGTTGATCTCCTGGTGTCATGGTCTCCTGCATAATCAGCATCACAGTAGCCGCTGACCTTGCTTTGTACTCCATTCTTGTAGAAGAGTCCCCAATCAATTGTACCTTTAACACATCTCAAGATTCTTTTAACTGCTTCAAGGTGTGTCTTCCTTGGGTTTTGCATGAACCTGCTAACAACACTTACTGCGAAAGCTATGTCTGGTCTAAAAAGAGTTAGGTAGATAAGACTACCTACTATTTGCCTATACATTTTTGTATCCTTCAAGTCCTTTCCATCGTAGGCACGCAACTTTAAGTTAGGCTCCATTGGGGTAGAGATCGGCTTGCATTCAGCTAGCCCATACTTTTGAATGATATCTCTTGCATATTTTTGTTGACCAAGAAATATACCAGCTTCCGTTCTTTCAACTTCCAATCCTAGGAAGTGCTTCAACTCACCAAGCTCCTTCATTTGAAATCGAACTGATAAGTTTTTCTTTGTTCGTTGAATCTCATTTTTGTCATCTCCTGTGATGATTAAATCATCTACATATACAAGGACAATTGATAATTTTCCCCCTTGAGATTTTACGAACAAGCTCGAATCTGCTGGGGCAACATGATAACCACTTTGTACTAGGAACTCAGCAATCTTCCCGTACCATGCTCTGGGTGCCTGCTTCAAGCCATATAATGCCTTCTTCAACTTGCACACGTATTTTGGCTTTTCATGATTCACAAATCCTTGGGGTTGATCAATATAAATGTCACGATCAAGTTCTCCACGTAAAAAAGCATTCTTCACATCCATCTGCCATAATTTCCATGACTTACTTGCGGCTAAGGCTAGTAAGACACGAACTGTAGTAATCTTTATCACTAGACTGAATGTCTCATCATAATCTATGCCATATTCCTGAGCAAATCCGCGAGCAACTAATCGAGCCTTGTATCTCTCGATCGTACCATCTGGGCGAATCTTTAACTTGTAAACCCATTTATAGGATATGGGTTTAACAGCTTCAGATTTTGGCACTAAATTCCATGTTTGATTTTGTTTAAGTGCCAAATTCTCTTATTCCATGGCTTTTCTCCACTCTGGACTCTTTGATGCTTCATCAAAGTTAGTTGGCTCTTTGACCTCAGCATAGGCAGCATCTATATACTTTGGATTTGGCCGTCTATCTCTGTTAGACCTTCGCACTTGAGGTTGTGAAGGCTCTTGTTGTTGCTCTTCCGGTTGATTAGTCTGTACTTCATCTGGTGTTTCATGAACACCTGTTCTCCAAGGGCTTCTTGACTTGGATCGTACCTCCAATTGATCCGTCGGGGATTCTGGTTCCTCTATAACATCATTATTTTGGGAGGAATCTAGCTGCAACTTAATTTGTAACTTTCCTTGCAGCTCCTGTGAATCTGGTAACACCACTTTATTTGCCCACCATGAAGATGTCTCATCGAATGCAGCATTTCGTGAGATATATATCTTATTTGTATTGGGATCACAACATCTCCAACCTTTCTTCTGTTTATCGTATCCCACAAAAATGCAGCGGATAGCTTTCTTATCAAACTTACTACGGTCTTCATCTGCAATAAACACATAACATACACAACCAAATACCCAAAAATAATTGATCGTTGGTTTTACATTGTGCACCTTCTGAAATGGTGAAACAAATTCCAACCTTGGTTGTGGTAACCTGTTAGTGATATAGACCACCGTCTTCATGCATTCTGCCCAAAACCTTGTATCAACATTCTTGGCATGTAGAAGACTTCTACACGTCTCTGCTAGATGGCGATTCTTCCTCTCCGCTACTCCATTCTGTTGTGGAGTTTTTGCACAAGTGAGTTGTCTCCGGATGTTGAACTTCTTGAGGTAGTTGTTGAACTCATTTGAAGTGTATTCTCCTCCATTATCAGTGCGAAGGCACTTGATTTTTCTTCCGAGC
Organism: Saposhnikovia divaricata; assembly: GCA_036435485.1. Taxonomy (NCBI): domain Eukaryota; kingdom Viridiplantae; phylum Streptophyta; class Magnoliopsida; order Apiales; family Apiaceae; genus Saposhnikovia; species Saposhnikovia divaricata. Next base: position 20,460,060 of record CM071600.1, read on the forward strand.
TCGCGTTCTACCGTGTCCTTGAATTCCTTGAATTTTTCAAAAACCTCATCTTTATGTTTTAAGAATTATACCCACACATACCTCGAAAAATCATCAATGAAGGTTAACAAATATTGATAACCACGAGTTGATGGTTGTTTGATTTTTCCAAGAACATCTGAATGTACCAGCTCCAATGGCTCCTTTGCTCTACACTTTGACTCCTTGTACGACAATTGATGCGCCTTACCATATTGACATCCAGCACATACAGTATCATGGCGGATCTCAATTTGTGAGAGTCCCTTCAACATTGACTTTTACATCATAATCTTCAATTTGCTGTAGTTGACATGCCCGAGTCGTGCATGCCACAAGTCCCCTGTGTCACTCTTTCTGGCCTTGTCTACATAGGCCTCTTCAGCTGACATCACATAGATAGCCTTCATTTTCGGTCCTTCTATGAAAGGTGCACCTATGACTTTTAATTCTTTATACACCTTCACGTCATCTGGGCCGAATAGTACATAGTTACCTGAAGTTGTTAGTTGGGGTACTGACAGCAGGTTCTTCTTCATCCCTGGGACATGATAAACATTTTCGAGTTGTATACCTTCATGTCCATATTTTTGTGATAACCGCGACTTGCCAACATAGGATATTGGCAAATGTGTGTTATCTGCTATTACGATAACACGATCTCCTGTGTACTTAGTTATGCTCGACAATTTTGACTCATCTCCGGTCATATGATTGGAACAGCCTGAATCAACGATCCAATCATTCTTGTAGTCGACTGACTGCTCACATACAGCAGTAAGTGCATGTTCTTCTGTTGGGCCTTTCCCTCATGCATCAACAATATCTTTCTCTTCCACAAAAAAAGAAGTGTCGAAGTTCCAATCTTCTTCTCCAGTGACTTCGTTCTTAGAAGATGTTATGACATTTCCTTCAATTTTCTTGGACCAGCAATTTCTTGCGTAATGTCCCTTCTTGCCACAATTATAACTTTCATCACTTTGATGATCTTTTTGTTGCCACTGGTTCTGACCACCATGATTATTTTGAGCTCCTCGAGCTCCCCCTGATTGGAAACCTCTATATTGATTTCCTCGAACGTCTCTTTCTTGACTATTGAATCTCCTGGCACCACGTCTTTGTCCTCGATCTCTATCACGACCACGACCATGATCGCGTCCTTGGCCGTCTCTCCTGTTGGTGAAAAGAGCCGTCTCTTTACGGATGGTTGGTTGACTAGACATGGGTTTGTCTAGTTCCTCTTTGTTAATTAGCAAATTCTCCAGATCTGCTATAGTTGGCTCGGTGGCCCAGCCCCGAGTTGCCATGATAATACTCTTGTACTCCGGCTTTAATCCATGGATGATAATTCTTTTCATTCTGGTTGGTGTAATACCATTTTCTGGATCTAGTTTGGAAATCTCGTCACAAAGAGATTTTACCTTTGAGAAATATTGACTCACGGTCATATTTTGCTGGGATATGGACAAAAGCTCATTTTCGAGCCTTTATAATTTTGCATCATTCTTCTTAGCGAAAACTCCTGTTAATATGTCCCACGCTTCTTTCGGCGTTTGAGCATCTTTGATTCGTTGTAGAAATTCATCCTCCACAGCTACGGTTAAAGCATACATGGATTTGCCTGCCTTAACCTTCCATTTCTTTAGGACTCAGGGTCAGCTACTGGTCTTTGAGGTGTAGCCTCTGGTCGTGCCGGTGTTGAGGTTGAATCGACGGAAGTTATGTCTATGCTTCTGGCCTCCCTTGGTGGTGTTGTATCACTACCATTTACAGCATCCCATAAATCCTGTCCAAGCAGGTAAAACTTTATACGGGTACTCCATGACCCATAATTATTGTTGTTGAGTTTCTGAATAGAGTTTGTAAAATCTCCCATGATTTTTACAGTGAACAGTGTCGTCTGTATAAACAGTGTCGTATGAACAGTGTCGTATGAACAGTGCCGTATGAACAGTGCCGTTTGAACATGGAACAAAGACTAGCCTCATTGTTTGAACATTGAACTTGTTTTCTTCTAGAGAGTTTGAAAATTCAACATATATATTGACATGATTGTATAGTTTCCGTTAAAACATGTTTGTTATAATGTCCCAATTTTGTTTTACAGAAAATTTGATTTAATTATTCAGATAAACACTCAAAATAAAATATTTCGTGGCATATAAATGTGTTGGATATAGTATAATACAGTTACACCAATTTGTACAAATTTATGTCACAAGTAGAAAACATATAATAATTTGTTATTATAATAAATTTGGGTAAGAGAACATAAAATTTAAATAATAAGGGGGGTTTTCTGTTTAATTCTCCTTAGTGTTTTTCATCACTATAAATCAAATTTTGGAGTGATATTTTTTAATATTTTATCCTCATTTTTTTGTCATTCTTTCATAAGGAATCTAGTCAATACATAAGAGGGAGAAATAAAGTTCTTTTGATGTCTTTCTCTTTCAAGGTATATTTAAGAATGCAATCATAAAATAAATGAGTTGTACACGAATGACATATTTATTCATATTCTAGTTATAATTTTGACAACTCAAGAAACCTGTTATTTACCCACGTAATGTTTCACAATAAAGATGTTGTCCAATCAGTATATAAAAAACTAATTGCATAATTTAAAATTTTATCTTTTTAGGCAAATAATTTTAACTATCTCATAGTATATAATGTGATTGATCGATCATAATAATTTGTGTATGTGCATGCTATGCAATATACTATTTTCTAATATATTTGTTAACTTGACTGTATTTTTAATCCTTTTTACAATTTATTTTTAATTTTTTAATATTCTTTCCAACCAAAATTTCTTTATGTGTATTATACGACTTTTAATCGATGTACATATGATATGAACTGATTCCTATATATTGTATTATTATATATTATTTGATCTTTTTTCAAGGAAGAGTATCTTTCTCAACTTATCTACAAGATTCATTTTTTTTAACTTTTGTACTATATGACATTTTTAAGGATCTCATCTTTTAATTATATATTGTTATGTAAAAATATAAAATATATTATAGTTAATATTGTATGTAAGAAATGTTTAATTAATTGAAAATAAATCAATTTACATTGCGTGATATTATTATCAAATTTTTAAATTACTTGTATATATAATCACGTACCATGTTTTGTAAACTAAAATACAATATTTTAAAAGTAATGTGAATTACAATTATCTTTTGCTCAAAAATTAAAGTAGCACTAAAAATAGAATAAATAAGAGGTCAAATGTATCTAAAAAAATTAAACTAAAAACCAAAAATATATGTAGTACAATGATCGGAAGGATGAATTGTTTGGACGAGGTTAATGATTCAATTCACAACAAAAATAAACTAACTCATTTAAAATAAGAGCGTGGAATTAAATTTTAAAATTAGTGTATATAATTACGTACCATATTTTGAAAAGTAAAATTTCAAATTTTGAAACTAATATTTGTCATTACTATTTTTACTCATAAATTAAAATAATAGTAAAAACAGGATAATATAGAGATCGAACTTATGTAAAAAGAGTTTTAACTCCATACCAAAAAACATAATGTAGCATAATGGTTTTGAGGAAGAAATATATGGAGGAGGTTGTGGGTTCAATTCCCCACAAACACAAAATAACTTATTTTTTCTCTTCAAATAAGGGAGTGGCAAATCAATGTAATTTTGTAATATATAAGGGCAAACTCGTAATTTCACAAGGAGTTTATTGGCTCAAAATGCCCCAATGTGTACCATAGTGAAACCTAACATATAATATTTTTAAAATAATGTGAAAATATTTTTACTCAAAAATTAAAATAATAATACAAATAAGATAATGGAGAGGTCGGGTTTATGTAAAAGGTTTTTTTAACTCAAAACAATAAAGTCCATGTACCATAATGGTTAGTAGGATAACTTGTGTAGGGGAGGTTCTAGGTTCAATTCACCACGAAAACAAATTCTTTTTTTTCATTTAAATAAGAGAGCGGCATTTCTTGTAATTTTATAACTTGTAAGGGTATAACTGTAATTTCACAGGGGTTAATTGGCTCAATACCCCTAAATTATCCATGTGTTGCTCTATTATATATAGTACTAGCACTAAAGCCCGTGCGAGGCACGGGCCTTCATTTTAATTCATAAATCAGTACATTATATTTGTTACAACAATTGTGACATAAATTTTCATGTGTTTGGCTACCGAATTTTAATAATCAAGTAATTTTACAGCAACCCTGCACCATGTATTGTAGGAGAACTCTTATGTATACTATTACATATCCACCTTATCCAATAATGCTATATAGCACATTAGACTTTTCCATATCTTTGAATTCAGATTTTTCAAATTTTAATTGCAATCCTATGATCTCAGTTATTACCGAAAATTGCAGGCACAAGAAAACACTATGATATATTTTTAAACTGGTCTCTGTGGTGTGCGAGGCACGGGCACTGGAATAATTTCTCGCCCGAAACTGTATATATATTAAGATAATATTGTAATTAGAAATATGATAATAATATTTTGATTTTATCGTATATGTTTATAGTAATTTAGTAATACTGCATACCAATTTCATGAACTAAATATTTAATTATTTGATTAAATTTCATAAATTTTGGATAAATATCCATACGACAATAATCACATGATTACTTTAATTGCTAAATTATAAATTTAGTTTTTCATGGCATGAAATGAACTTTATCAAATTGAAAAGTTGAGTATAATATATATATAATTATTGTAGTAAAATTGTCCGTGCATACTCAAAAATTAAAATAATAGTAAAAATAAGATAATGGAGAGTTCGGGTTTATGTAAAAGGTTTTTGAACTCAAAACAAAAATGTACATGTAGCACAATGGTTAGTAGGATAACTTGTGTAGAGGAGGTTCTAAGTTCGATTCACCACGAAAACAAATTCATTTTTTTCCATTTAAATAAGAGAGTGACATTTCATGTAATTTTATAACTTGTAAGGGTATAACTGTAATTTTGCAGGAGGTTAATTGACTCAATACCCCTAAATTATCCATGTGTTGCTCTATCCATTATATCTATTATATGCTAACATGGGTTTCCATCCTATTTAGTAAATTACAAATTTATCCTTAGATATATATTAATGTTAAAAAAATTGGAGTTATAAGGAATTGAACCTATGACATTCAAACACTATAACTAATATTCACATGTCATCCCACTAAACCACATCACTCTTTTGTTACACATTTTAAACTCATTAACTACATGTCCAAATAACCCACTTACTAGCAATATATATTTTATAATTTACTTAGGATAAAAGTGCTAAGATAATTATACTAATTTTAATAATTTGAATTTTGATAGGAATGAAACCTATGACATTCATATAGTCATTAATTTATGTTCACATTTATTTTAATGATTTATTAGTGCTAAAATCATAGGAATATTTTTCTCATATAATAGTAAAAAATGTTGGTTGGGGAGAGAAAATATAAATGGACACATGTGATATCGTCGGAGTCGAAAGTAAAAAACGTACCGAAATGGCCAAAAATTGGTCAACATAAAATCGAAGTGAGGAAATAGGTGACGAAAAATAAGTAGAAGTCAATTTCAAGTAGGTAAACGGGTGGAAAGGACGATAGATCCATAAAACTTGTGGCTAAGATACAAATTAGTTAAAAAAATGTGAGGTTCATAATAGGTCTAAATTCTCATTTGAAAGTTAGTTTTCATTTAAATAATTGTATATGTATGAGATTGGTTTCGAATACATAATTTCGACCAATATATTCTCATATATAATTACTCCCTTCGTCCCTCTCATTTCTTTACAGTTTCTATTTTGGGACGTCCCTCCCATTTCTTTACATACTATAACTAGTAATTTTTAACAATAAATTACATTATTACATCCACTACTTCACTCCACTTTTTCAACACTTTACACTATTACACCCACTACTTCACTTATTTTAACAATAAAATCACTATTACATCCACTACTTCATTTACTTTAATCATAATTTTTGGTCTCCGTGAAAAAACCCAATGTAAACAACCACGAGGGACGGAGAGAGTAACTAAAAGAATACATATGTTTAACATTATAACTGAGCAAGTAACTTTTAAATAGCCATAACACCATTTGATCATATTTCGAAAATTTTTAAGTAATCTAATGACTATTAGTTGTATTCTATTGACAAATTATTAAAATATTTCTTTCTACTGACAATTATGTCTATATTAGTCGTATGACCATAATATGTTCATTATTAAATTAATATAAAAAAATGATAAATGAAGTGTATAATATATTTATACTCGATATCAGCATATTATACTATTTTAAGTATATTTGCGTTATATCAGTTAGTCTTATTAGCATCGGGTAATTTATAAGTTGGCTAATAAAATACATTAAAATATTAAAAATAAGAAAAAAAATTACATATGGGATTTGGGTCAGATAAAAAAATGTCAATATCGTTTTCATATCTATAGACTCGCCCATTATATTTTGCAGCATTTTAATAATATGCTAATGCTACTAATTTCATTCAAAATGAGTTTTACAGACTATATATGTGTGAGCACCAACATACACACACTGATGTAGTACTTAAGTAGTAATACACCAATTTCACTTGAGAGTTTAAAACTACAATATGCGAATTTCATCTTGGTGTGATATTTATAGAACTCAAAAATCGCTGACATATATAATGTCTTAAGATCACATATATGATATGTGTATTTTTTTCGGCTCTCATTTTGGTGCGGCCTCAAACTAAAATGATATTTCTTGGATGCTTAATTATCGTAGTTATGTCTATCTTCTTTTCATAGATTGAATTTTAATTTACATATGAACTTTTATAGCATAATTCATTTAGTGCATACAATAAGCTTAATTATCGTAGTTATGCATATCTTCTTTTCATAGGTTGAATTTTAATTTGCACGTGAACTTTAATAGCATAATTCATTTAGTCATACAATAACACATCTCGTTTTAAAAACACGTTATGAGATATGACACTTTAATTTTAGTTACTCGTGTATGTGGTTGAATTTGTACATGTCTAAATGTGTTTTATCTTGAAATTTGAGGTATTACTTTATGTTTCTGAAAGTTCGTTTATGATAGTGGGTGGTACAATGTATTTGAAAAAAAAAATATTATAGTCAATTTATTATTGAAAGATACATCTAAAATGGTCAAATACCATGATCCTATAAAAGCACATATCATAAATTTATTTTGGACGTGCACAACTATTAGGATGAGTATGCTGTTCTCCGAAATTGGTCGAGGAAAATGATCCAAAATTAAAAATATATATGCGCTAAAATTTTGAAGAAGAACTATATGCCTCTATCATTTGTATTTTTCCGTCACATTATAGAATTAATACAATATTTCTTACAAAATTAGAATTAATACAATATTTAATTCTTCCTCCATTCCAAAATAAATAAGCCACTTGCTTTTTCAAGCATTTCAATACACCAATATTATTGTGGTAATACTTGTTAGCTACAATTAACTTTTATCTATAGTTTTCGTCAATCATTCTTCTCACATTACCAAGCACTACTATAATATAATCCTTAAGATTCAGTATCTGATAATAATATTTTAAAATTACAACACCTTAAATAAATTAAAATACGTGAATTAGACTAATACGAGAAAATGATCAATTTCATGATATTTTACAAAAATTCTTTGAATTAGAATGTGACCTATGTTTGCACGGACTATCATGCTAGTTAAATATAGAAAGAGAAGAGAAGAGATGTGCAGTTTTTTTTAGTAACCATATGTGCTAGCTTTACAAAAAACTTCACAAATAAATATTACTCATACACAACATGAACCGGATTTTACACATACGTGTCAAAAAAAAAAAATTAAAGTGATCGGACAAATAGAAAAAAATAAAATAAAAAATCGAAGTGATTGAACCGCGATTGCATATACAAACAAAATGGAAACAACTAAATAATATAATTACAACAAAATAATTACTACTCAACCTAAGTCATCATAATTACTAACTTGCGAAATCCATATATTTGTCATGTATTTTTTAATAACAAAATATTAAATTATATTACAAGATATATAAAGGAGTGGATAATAAAATTAGAATGTTTATACAATACAATATAATTTTTTTAATTAATTTTTTAAAACGATCATCTCTCTAAATTGATAAACCCGTATTAGAATTTTATAATTTTTTTATCATGATAAATAATATTTTTTACTAAAATTATAATGTTAAATTTCGATCCCGATTTCCGTATAAAGTAATATCATTGAATGAATTTTTTTTTTTATAAATATTTTAGAGGATATGAAAATAATTATAATGCTAATTTGGAACTTATTTTTTTGTTTTATTTTTTTTTAAAAAAAATTAATTATTATTTCCATTATCTTCAGTTGGTAAAAAGATCTACTTTCCATAAAAAATGTTTATAAAATTAAACATGTTACTGGATTTATGAGTAAAGTAAAACCTTGTTAAATTAATACTCGATAAATTAATAATCTCTCTAAGTTAATAATTTCCTCCGGTCCTAACTTAGGCCAATTCAAAAAATGATCATTTTCGATAAGATAATAAGATAATAATTTTTTGGAAAAACCCTATATAAATATATGATCCCAATAATATTATAAATTAATAATTCCTTTATAATCATAAAAATATATGTATTATCCTTTTGTAAAATATTATTCGAGGGTTCTTAAAATTTGAATCTATATTAAACTCATCCTTAACCCTCTTTGTTACATCCAAAAGTTCGAATATTGTGTTTTCGTGAAGCATTAAAAAACTATTAATCAATGTTTTTGATGTCTTGAGTGCCTCTTTACGTTTTGATGTCTTGAGTGCTTCTTTACGTGCAAAAGGTTTCAAAAATATTATTTTATTTTTAACATCATCTAAATATACATGAATATTTACTTTGAATCTAGCAAATACTCATTGAATTTGTAAAACAATATATATTAAATTGTACAATTAATTCTATTTAAATGTATATAAATGGAAATTAATTTTCTTTGATGTCAAAAATTCTCTATAAATTAATAATTATTAATTTATCGATTAATTTATACATCTCTAAATTAATAGAATTCTCCAGTTTCAACTATATTAATTTATAAATGTTTACTGTAACTTTTATACTCGGTTTATGATGTTAAAATGTTAACTATACTAGCATGTAGGGGTGGCAGAAATTGGATTTGGGTCGGTTTTGGATCAATAAATATGGGTGTGGGTTGGGTTTTGACCCAAAACCATATTTTACCCATATTTAAATAATGAGAAATTTATACTTTGCACCCATTATCTTTGTCACTTTTGTCAAAATGACCCTGTACTTTATATTGTGGCACTTTCCATCCCTGATCTTATAATTTCGCTTCAATTTGCACTTTTTCGTAAACTATCGTCTAATTGTGACGTTAACTTTAAATTAGGCAGAGGTATTAGAGTAATTATACTTTTAATTATAATTCCCCCCATTTTATCCAATTAAAATTATTTTATAACTTTAATTATAATTTTTATCCAATTGGGGGTTGAAGGATTGTTGCTGGCGACGGAGTTGGATGAGATGGGATGGAGATGGCACGGTGAAGGAAATGGGTGGGGGTGAACTGTTGTGGTGTTTGACGAAGAGAGAAGGGGATGTAATGGAAGGAGAAGATTTGAAAGCGAGGTGGGTTGGGGATGGCTGTAGTGTTCTTGGCGAATGCAGTATGGGCGGTTGATGATGGCTACGGTTTGATGGAGATGTTTGGTGGTGGTGAGGTGTGTGGCGGGGGAGTTAATGTGTGGTTGGAGGTTGACGAACGGGGCAGGAGAAAACAGAGGTGAACGGAGGAGGCTGTAGGATGGGGAAGAATTGAAGGGGAGAAAGAGACGGGATGGATTGTTGGCTGTTGGAGGAGAGGAAGCAAAAGGAGGGGGAAGCAGAGTTTAGGCTGGATTTATTGAACGGAGATGCTGCATGCGACGGAATGGAGGAGGTGTGGGCTGGGCGGAGAAGAGAAGGGAGGGGACTAGTGGTTTGTGGGGGTGGTGACTGAAGGAGACATGGCGGCGGTCGACGGATGGGAGGAGAGGCGAGATGTGAGATGTGGCGGTGGAAACAGAGGTGGTGCCTGCGGACGGAGCCAAGTACTTCGCTAATTATATTAATTTTAATTATAACTTTTCATTATTTAAAAATTATTATTCCAAGTTTACCCTTGCTTAATCTAACGTCAACGTCACAATTAGACGGTAGTTTACGAAAAAAGTGCAAATCGAACCGAAATTATAAGATCAAGGATGGAAAGTGCCACAATTTAAAGTATAAGACCATTTTGACAAAAGTGACAAAGATAATGGGTGCAAAGTGTCAATTTTTCTTAAATAAAATATGATTAAAGTTTGGTTTGGGTTATAATAGTTTCAGGTCAAAACATGGGTAAACCACTTTTCAAGATTTTTTTAATAAAATCAAAAATTGTATGTTATTTTATTTTTGTATTTGCTCATAAAATGTGTTAATTAGTTTAAACTGATCATGTCAATGTAATTTAAGTTTGATAAAAATTTGATAGAATAAATTTGAAAAAAAAAATTTTGAGAAATTTTTTTGCGGAAATTTTTCTCGGGAAAAATTTTCCCGAGAAATTTTTTCCCGACAACAAATTATCTCGAGAATTTTTTCCTACAAAAAAAAATTTCCCGAAATTTTTTCTTAGAAAAACTTTTTCCGAGAAATTTTTCTCTGAAAAAAATTTTCCTGAAATTTTTTTCCAAAAAACAATTTTCTCGAGGTATTTTTCCCGGGAAAATTTTTTTGCCTAGAAATTTTTCTCGAAAAAAAATTTCCCAAAAAATTTTCCCGGAAAATTTTTCCCAAGAAAAACTTTTTCCCGGGAAAAAAAAGTTCTCGAGAAATTTTTCCCAGAAAAAAAATTTTCGAAAATTTTTTCCCGAAAAAACTTCTTCCGAGAAATTTTTTCCCAAAAAATTTCCTTGGAAAATTTTTTTCAAGAAAATTTTACTTCAATTCGAATCATCTATTCAAAATTTCTTTCGTTGAGTATTTTTTTTCTTATTAGTTACTCAGTTGTACAAAACCATTTCTTTGATGTTCTTGATGGTAAACGGGTGTCTATATGGGTGTCTCACATTTAACCCATATTATATTTATAAATTTGTGATCATAGCCCAACCCGACCCAAATTGAAATATGTGATTTTGTATTCATCCAAATACCCAAATATTGGTTAGGGTTTGGTTGGGTAAATGGATTTCAACATATGTTAGTCACAGAGGCATGCCTGAATACATCTAATAACAAGCCTAAGTATGTGTAATGCTATGCATTACCTACATGACCTCTTAACTGAGGGAACCTCTAGTTGTAGAGTTTCTATTTGTTCTGTACTTGTAATAGGCATCAAATTTTAGTTGTGTTACTGTACTTATAAAGTCAAGAATAATGCTTGAAAGAAGTTCCAAGGTTCATGCCTCAAGCAAGGAGATAAAGACTGCAAAATAATCACAGTTGGAATTTGAGGAAAAGAAGAATTTGTCTAAGTACCAATTCGAGAAGTACATTTGTCTATTCGAGAAGTCAGAGATTCGATATCTCAGAAGACACTATTCGATATCTCTGAATACACTGTTCGATATCTCAGAGATTCAATATGTCTATTACTCTATTCGAGAACTGATGGAGTCAACAAGTCAAAGCATCATTCGAGTTCTCTAAGAGTCAACAAGTCAATGATCTATTCGATATCTCAAGGACTAAAGAAGCTATTCGACATCTCAGGGATTCGATATGTCAAAATGCTCTATTCGATATCTCAAGGAGTCCCAGAGAAAAGAGCTATTCGAGAAGTGATTCGATATGTCAATATAACACTATTCGAGAACTCAGAGTTATCGATTAAGTCAATTCGAGTTCTCGAATCAATCACTTAGCCACTTCTCGAATACATTCTTGGAGACAAAATACTGAAGAATTGTACAAGTCAGAAACCTGCAACAAGCCAAGACGCTTTATTTGACTATGTACTATAAAGCACATTGGAAAGCCTACAAAGAAGCTTGGAGAGATAAGACAAAGGGACAAGGAGCTAAAGAAGTGGATCTGAACAGGCTTTGCAAAGTCAAATCTGTAGCCGTTTGGACTCTTACTCAAATAAGATAGACATACTGGAAAGTAGTTTGTTTTACCTACCTTATTTGTAGTAAGTAGGTATCCATGTCTATAAGGATACAAACTTACTTCCTTAGCAGATAAGTTTTTCAAGATACATCACAAGAAAAATCTCTCTAAGAAAAACGAAGCTGAGAATACTACCATTTGTATTCACAGATTGTAGCAAAATCTTTATCTAATAAAATATTAGATTAAAGTGATATTGTGTTGCGTTTGTCTTTGTTATCTGTTCTTACATATTTTACATATTCAACACATATCTTGCTGCAAAGATTCAAGAACAAAGAAAAGTTCAAGAATCAATTCACCCCCCTCTGTATTCTTTTACTGTATTCAATACTCAACAACCTATATTGTCATCCCTACTAGCATGATAGCCCGAGCAAGGCACGGGTCACATTCTAATTCGTACAAATTCTTTCACAAATTTTTGGTCGATCATATCTTTTTGTCAATCTATTTCATGTGCTTGGATTTATTTAAGGCCTGCAGGTGGTAACCGTTCAAATTTTGAAATATTAATGAATTCTAAAGTTTGAGTATCGTACAAACATGCTAATAAATGAGGCACCGAGAAGAGAATGTAATGTAGGGGCACATCTTTCCTAATACAGTAAAATCTCTATAAATTAATATAGTCGGGACCGGAGAATTCTATTAATTTAGAGAGGTATTAATTAATCGATAAATTAATAATTATTAATTTATAGAGGATTTTTGACATCAAAGAAAATTAATTTTCAATTATATAGATTTAAATAGAATGAATTTTACAATTTTTGTTTTATACTTAATTCAATTAGTTCAATGTACATTGTTTTACAAATTCAATGAATATTAGCAAGATTCAAAGTAAAGATTCATGTATATTTAGATGATATCAAAGATAAAACAACATTTTTGGAATCTTTTGTACGTAAAGAAGCACTCAAGATATCAAAAACATTGATTAATGATTTTTTTCATGCTTTACGAAAACACTACATTTGAACTTTTGGATGTAACAAAGAGGGTTAAGGATGAGTTTTGTATAGATTCAAATTTTAAGAACCCTAAAATCGTATTTTATAATAGGGGTAATAGTGTAATACATATATTTTTATGATTATAAATGATTTATTAATTTATAATATTATTGTGACCATATATTTATATAGGGTTTTTCAAAAAAATTATTATCTTATCAAAATTGATCATTTTTTGAACTAGCCCAAGTTGGGGCCGGAGGAAATTATTAACTTAGAGAGATTATTAATTTATCGAGTATTAATTTAACGAGATTTTACTGTAAGTAAAAAAGATTAAACTACGTAGAGTCACAAAAAATGATATTTGGGTCACATTTTATTCAATATAGCATAAAAAATAGTTTAAGATATAAGGAGTGCCGAAAAATAAATCGCATGTATGTGATTTTAATTCATAGTTGAGTACAAAATTCAAATTCACTTGGAACTTTCGATTTCCCAGGACTGACCTAGGTATCATATTTGTAGCAGTACTCGTTGAGTGTAAGAAGAGTGATCGATAATAATGATACATAAGAGTTATTTATAAAAGATAATATCTTCAACTAAAAGTAAACGTTAAAAAGGCAATCGACTAATTACCATTAATTATATTATGTTATTATTTATTTTAGGTGTTTCAATAGTATAGATATCGTATATATTTTTCTTTATATTGAAGGGTAAATAGGTATATTTACGAACTACCAAAAAACAAAATAATAATATATAGAGTGAAAAATAAAATGGTGGCTGTAGTTTACACTGATTTGCAAAAAAGTGGCCAAACTTTCAAATTTTCATTTTAGTGGTCATCCTTTGTTTTTTATTTTTAAACTTGTGGCCAAAGTTTTTTTTATTTTTAAAATAAGTGGCCAAAATTGTATTTGAATTCTAAAATAGTGACCAAAATTATTTTTAATTTTCAAAAAAGTATATAAAAAAAGATCGATAGCCACTAAAATAAAAATCTGAAAGTTCGGCCACGTTTTTGCAATTCAATATAAACTACGGCCACCATTTTGCTTTTTTACTCTAATATATATGACAATACACCACAAGTATCACGGATTTTTTTAATATTATATAATTTTTTATTAAATTGTATCGATAATTTTAAGAAACGAATTTTATAATTTTAAAATTTTTAAATGATATAATTTAATTATAATAACTATACGATGGCCGTGTTATTTTCAGAAAAAAATGGGATTTTAATTAGAAAATATAGAAAAGATAATACATTTTATATAAAAAGGTAATCGATAAGTTATTAATAATTACAATATTTTATTAAATAGAACATGTAAGTTTTAATTGAGAATGGAAATTGATTAGTTACTGAAAAAATGTAAAAGGTAACATGCTCTACATAAAAAAGGAAATTGGTTAGTTGTTTATAGTTATATTTTTTTCATATCATTCAATATTTTGATTTTAATATAATAGTATAGATAGATATAAGTATGGGCATTTAAGTAAAGAGATTAGAGAGCCTGAGATATATCTCAGGTAAATTTTCCGAGATACCTATCTTTTATAGGTAAAAATGAGGTGGGCGTTTCAGAATTTTTTAATTAGCCCTACGGGCCCAGTAAAATTTAAATTTATTTTGTATGTATCTCAGGAAAAGTTCTCTGAGATCTATCTCATGGTCCTTTTTCTCTTAAGTAAAAATATACTAATATATAAATAAGGGTAATCTATACTATTATATAATAGCCGAAACATTGAAAGTTTTGGTAGCTGTTTTTCTTGTACGTCGTGAATGTACTTGTTTACCCTTTTTGGTACTGAAATAATGACATATTTAACAAATTTTTTTAAGTTTTGTACCAAAATACCGGTTTCTGGAAAGGGGGTAAAAAATACCATTGGATTACCGCTTTGCTGAATGCGTAATACGCATTGGACCCGACCAAACTTCAATTCTCTGCATCGCCGGCGGGACAATTTACGTGATCTCTCATCTCTCTTCTATCTCTGATCTCTCTATCATCTCTCTCTGTCAATTCTCATCTCTCTGATAGTGCTCGATCGGGGCCGCAGGCCGTGATGTATGTATGTATTGATCGGGGTCGCGATGTGTGTATGTATTGCGATGATAATGACGATGGTACTGACTGGTGATGGTGATTCTTCGATATCTTCCCTTTTGTGTGTGTTCCCTTCCTTATTGCCTTTTGTGTTTGTCTCTAACTTCTGTTCCTGACTCGTTGTACGTATAATAAAATGATGTTACGCATTCTATGAATGTGTAACACCCTTTTACCCACCCTAGCAATGCGTAATAGGCTTGTTACCCTGCCCATAAATGCGTAACGTGTATTATCCTGTCTATAAATGCGTAACACGCTGGTATTTTTGGTCAGATTTCAGCGCACTGCTATTTTTGTAACAACGAAACAGACTTTTCGTTATTTTTGTCATTAACCCCCTATTTTTTTACCAAAATTTTTAATGTTTCGCCTATTATAATATAGTATAGCATAGATAGATGGATAGTTTTAGTATATATTTTAAAATAATATTATACTCTATTATTGTACACTTTTTTCAGTTATATTTTATAAATAAATAAATATGAACTTCTCTGTATGTGTCTATGGGATAGTTAATGATAATTTTTCATGATCCTATCTGTATCAGCTTAGAGCATCTCCAATCCTCCAAAACCCTTAGGTAAAATTGGATAATTGATACCATATATTAAATTTATAGAGAATATGTAAAAAAAAATCCACTCCAACCACACATTACTGTTGTCTAAAAATTTAGCCAATCTCGTGATGTTGGCTATATTTGTCGAACCTCTAGAGACCTGTAAGAAGATTCCACATCATCTATTACCATAATAAAATAATACATTCTATTTATAACAACTTGAAATAATAATAACATATCATTTTCAAAATATAGCCAGCCAGTACCATCGGAGCACAATGCCTTACAGGTTCATTAAAATTTACATAATCAGTATTTTATATCATTTTAGCCAACCAATTTAGCCAACACCGTTGGAGATGCTCTTAGAGCACATTTAAAGAAATTTAATCTTTAGGTCGTTGCTTCACGCTTCTTTAACGCTTCTTTATTTATTCAATACGCGCGCTAGCTAACTAACCGCGCGGCTCTCACTTTGTCTCCAGGTGTTCGACGAAATGCCTGAAAGAGAGATGGTTGCTAAAATTACATAAAAAAATCTGCCGTAACAATACGCAGGCTAGTGGCTTTGGAGGGGAGAAGGAGAGAAAGTAATTCTTTATGCTGAAACATGACGTCAGCTTTTGTATGGTGGAAGAAAGGATTTGGTTATTGCCGTGATGGAGAATGGTGGTTAGTGTTTGTTATGATGGGAGTGTAATGATGATGAAACCGATGAACAAGAGGAATTTACAAGAGGGTACATTGAGAATGTTGATTATGATATTGTCCATTTTCGAAAAATAGTTGAGAGTTTATATCGGGAGACTGGAGTTTAAGTCTACATCTTCACAACGAGCTTCCTCGTCTGATGGATCATTGTGAGCTCCTTATCTGCATTTATATTATTTGGGCAAAAGCATGAAATTGTTATCATAAAATCCTATATATGTGCTATAGGATAGTAGTAGAAGATTAGCAGAAATTATACTGAGATGCCCTTGGCATAGACACTTTTCCCCTAGCTAGGAACACATTCCGAGAGATAGCTTTATTATTATAGCATCTTATTCGCCAACCGCAACATGTGATCACACCGTAAGTAACATCGATGACCTTCCTAACAGCAATTGTGTAATTGGCGTCAATATTGACACGGCTGTGAAACAACTATTGTGTAGCTGCATCTTATTGACATGGTTATTAAACGATATTAACCTTCAGGTAAACAACCGATTAGCAGGTGAGCCAAACCTTTCAAAACAATGAAAAGTATGTGTTGATAAAGTGGATTAGTCTCGACTCCCTAGTTTCTTGCTATAAAATTTGGCTGATAAAGACTTTACTTATTATCAACCAGAAATCAGTAGTGCATAGCTTTCTCCATTTTAACAGTTTTAACCCCCGCCATCTTGTAATTGTTGGTGTTTTTACTGTTTGTTGATGTAAGACAATGATTGTCTCTTTCAGTCATAAATCTTTCGAAGTATCCTTTTCTTAAAACTCAAGTTCTTCCCTTCTTTGTCTCGGAATAGTTGTGTCATGTGTGGAACTGCTATTTGTTTCACATGATTGGTGAACCTCGTCTTTACAAATTGTGGCTGACATAGCATGTGGTCTGCAGTCCCCTGATTTGTTAAGGACTAATATTAAGACTGTAACAGCAATATTTATTTTAAATATTTAAATATCCAGATCACTATTACTAGTAAGCAGTGGTGCTGCGCTCTTTGATGCATTTAGGGAATCGATAACCAGGTTATAAATAGGGTTACATTGGACTAGAGGATGTGAGTATGGTTTGTCAAACTTTAATACCATTCTTTGCTGGTGACCTATTCATTTACGAAATTCATAATAAATCTATACATAAGAAATCTAGATATGGAATAAATGAGCTCCAAACAGTGCATTCCAAGTTTAATACATCCCGCATGTAATGTTGTCCATTGAAGCTTAATTAGTAAATAGTTGAGTTTATCTATCAATTTTTATATCTATTGTTTGATATATTCGTTTTCGGATTCAATCTATGAACTCTTTCTGTGACTAGAGAGCATAGTCCATTGTAGTCGTATAAGATGGTGCGTTTTCTAACAATTTTTAATATATCTTAACATTATTTTGCTAATTCAGGTTGATATCTCGACATCTCTAGGTTTTCTAACAATGTTTAATATATCTTAACATTATTTTGCTAATGCAGGTTGATATCTCGACATCTCTAGGTGCCATTGAAGGTTATTTTTCTCGAGCGGGGCATGTTAGTTGGTATAATGCTATTTAAGTGTTTCCACATTAATTTTTATGTAGTTATGAATTCATTGTGTACATAGGAGTAACTCTTATATCATGTTGTTTCTTTTCAGATCAGATCCATATTGATTTCAAAGGACAAGATTCTAAAGAATTATTATCAGCGTATGATGCAGGACAGATCTTGAAAACAAAGATTTATTGAACAAAAACAAATAAAGCAATGAATTATACGAATCCCAAGAATAATTAATCAATATTATTCCCATGAAAAATGTATAATCCAAGCTTCCTAGAAATGTATAATGTTCGGTATATTTATACCGAAAAATCAAGACCCAATACAATAAATCAAATCCCAAAACATGTGGGATAGTCAAAACACAGTAAAGCAAATCCCAAAACATATGGGATAATCAAATCTCAAATATCTAGCAAATCCCAAAACATATGGGATAATCTAAAATCAAATCTTAAATATCTAATATCTAATAATAATAATAATAATAATGAACTGAACCTATCATATAAACTCATATCTAAACGTTCTCCACTCCCATTCCTCATCATTCTCCCCTTGTTGGAGAAAATGGGATAATCTAAAATCAAATCTTAAATATCTAATATCTAATAATAATAATAATAATAATAATAATAATAATAATAATAATAATAATAATAATACTACTACTAATAATGAACTGAACCTATCATATAAACTCATATATAAACGTTCTCCACTCCCATTCCTCTTCAGCGTATGTCTTTGTTGCTTTAATCGCATTTGTGCTGACATTGAAGCAAATTAGCGGGATATTGTTATAAGAATCTAACTGCAAGGCATTATGGCTATTATTTTTATCTCTTAGGAAGATATGATTTGTGTTTTGAGTTTTACATTAGGTGATAAAAGATGTCATTGTCCAATAACAGACTTTGAAATATTAAGCGGAAGTACACAATGCATATATAGTTGAATTTTGCAATTCTTTCTTTGTAGTGATATTGACGAGTCCGATATCTTTCTACAGGGAGTTTGAATTCAACAATTTCGAATCAGTTGCAGTGGCCATGGCCGTGAAGGACGGGAAAACAAACGTCCGTGCAAAGATGGCAAGCATTCATGTTGATAGTTTTGGTAGGGACGAAACTAAACTTAGCGAAGGAGGTGACTCCTCGATTTTTGATGTATTAAATCTATAAATACATATCGGTTTCGATCACATTCCTATGACAGTCCATTGGTTGGAAAAGGTAAAAATTCGAGTTTAATTTGAAGGTAGTTTTGGTTTTTTATTTGAATGTAACTCTTCTGGTTAATTTGCAGATCTTTCAGGTGTTTGGGGTCGTGCAAAAATTAAGATATACAGGGGATATGCAATCCTTCAAGTAAGTTTTATTATATTTTAGTGAATGAATAGAAAAACATAAGATTGATTTAATATTACCTGAGCAATAATCAACAATAGTCAAAGTGGCTTGTTAAAGTTGTCCCACATAACGAGTAAGTTACGTAAAGTTGTCCTACATCACCAGTAAGTTATAAATAAAAAGATGAGCAAGTTGCAAAATAGATACAATCGTTTAAACTATTAACTTCTGAAAATGTTCAGTTGTGTAGTGGCATCGGTTCTAAATTAAACATCTGAAGAATATTTATTCACCGCATAGAAATGCAATGAAAACGATAAGCCACAAAGCTAACATGCCACACTATTAAGCTTCCCGTCAACTACTTCGCTGTATAAGATAAACAGAATGTGAAATTGAAAAAGATGACATAGTTTTTTCAAGCGGAGATAATGCCAGCATAACAAATATGTAATCTCCTGTTGGAAAAACTGGATTGTAGTATAATTCCTGCCTTGATATATTATGATGCATTATCATTTAGGAAAAAGGTATCTATATGCTTCTATCGTGATTTTTACTATTTCTTATCTCATTTGTTGTTATAAATTGATATTGTGGTGGTAGATCAATTTATCTTACATATCTTTAACAACTCATCAACTATTACTAGCAAGTAGCATCGCGCTCCTTGATGCATTTAGGGAATCTATATAAATAGGGTTACATTGGACTAGAGGATGTGGGTATGGTTTGTCAAACTTAATACCATTCTTTGCTGGGACCTATTTATTTACGAAATTCAATTTTAATAAATCTGTACATAAGAAATCTAGATATGGAATAAATGAGCTCCAAACAGTGCATTCCAAGTCTCATACATCCCGCATGTAATGTTGTCCATTGAAGCTTAATTAGTAAATAGTTGTTTATCTATCAATTCTTACGATCTATTTTTTTGATATAAATTATGATCGAGATGCCGCCTCTAAGGAACCTACCTCCATCTACAAAACCATGTTTTCAAGCATCCAAACGCCTTCACGAGTACCTAAGTTTAAGATCGATTATGTGGCAAGTAAGGAACCAGGAAAAAAAAAAGCGAAGACTGATCACTATTTTAAAATAAAACATTTAAGAAAAAGCTCTGTATTCCCTCTCATCTCCCCACCTCTTGAGCCCTCTAATCCAATTTTCAATTCACTGAGACGATTTATTATATCTTATTTGATGGTATACAAGTTGATCTGCAAGAGCATTTGGCTCAATAATTGGAGCATGGAGATCTCTAATAAGAATGTTAAAAAGAAATATTAAGTTCTAGATTGATACAATCGCTAAGCACATAAATTAACATTAAAGTAAAACGAACTTGGTCATATGTTTCTTGGCATGGTTAGTTGTAGTTGATAATCTCTTGAAAAATCCGTGTTGTTTTGTTTTTGCCCACCACTTATCTAAAGAAAAGTATAAAGACTCACAACAATTGTTCTCCACACATATATAACTGAAATGACAACCTTTTACCTTACACTGCTCAGAGCACATTATGAATATTTGCTTATTAGTGTAGAGGAAATCCTTGGTCTTTTGTCAACATGTGTAATATAATGACTGATTACTCTCTAACAAACTCTTTACCCTTTTCCCGAGACTGCTTTGTCTTTCGAGGAAGTCTTGTACTAACTTTTCCTATTAGTTTTGTTTAAATTATTCAAATTATATGATTTGTTCCTTAAAGTATGTTTCTTTGACCCATTTGAATGATGATTATTAAGTTAGTGTAGTATGTCTTTCTACTATACATTTGTGTAATTCATCTAATTTGAACCTTAAATGTTTTGGTTAACAATATCATGCTTTCTGGAGTCAGAACCTTGTTAAGGTTCTTTTTTAAGCCTTGTCATGGTTAATAATTTTTTTATTTTGCATTTTGCATATGTGTATATATGTTACAGGATCCTGAATAGCAATTTTTGTCATGCATGCTACCACAACTGGTGGTATACGATATGTGCGAGAGGATCCTTCCCTTCCTAAACCATGGATAAGCGTCTTTCATTCCCCCATTTAGTTTGGGTCAAATAGGTTAATATATTTTATTCCGATTTAAGTTTTTTATGTAGTAAAATTATTATTTGAAGTAGGAAAATTAATAGTTATCTTAAGTAGAAGTTCAAAGTGTTTTAAGTTATGAATTAAGTTATAAATAATTTTGGTGCTTATAATCAAGGATGGTTGTAGACTATTGAAAATGTGTAAATTTACTTTTGCACAAAAATACCAGAATCTAGAGGTGTGCAAGTTTGCACAGTAGCAAGTACTATTTATCGTCACTCCTCAAGGATTACATATGGGATTAATCACAAATGTTCATCAAACACTTTGGTTATTGAAGACAAATGTTTGTTTTTTTTATTTCCTTTAAATAACCTTATTAATGAGGGTCTAGATTTAACTAGCTAGGAATATACTACCTAAGAGAGAATGATACATTTTCATATATGAGTAAGACAGAATGGTTATTTTCCCTTAGTAATGGTGGATAATATAACAACAAAAATAAACCTTATTAACCGGAGATTCTATGTTTATGGGTTTCTCTTCAAATTATTATGATGTTAGTTGTATCCTATATATAATTAGCTTATATATAGCTTAAGCTAAATAAAAATATTGCAGGGGAAAAGTAACAAAATAGCACTATACACACACTGCTTTTATTTAATACATCTTAAGTACGAAAATGCATTCAAAAATATATTTTTAGTAACAATATTATAATATATCTATCATGTAAAAAAATACAAGTTAACTTTTTCATATTACTAAGATTATAGCATTATTTCTATGCTTCAATTAAATAACATTGAAAACATATTTAAAAGAACAAAAACAAATAAAATTTGGGAAAAATAATATTAAATACAAATTGTAACATATTAAAAGAACCTCGTGCATCGCAAGAGATATAAGCTAGTTTTATAAATTAAAGTAACTATAACCTCTTAGTATGATTATTAGTTCAACTACTAACTACACAAACAAATTTTAAGAATGAACTAATTAAAACACCACATGTAATACTTTATAATAGATCTCTAGTTATCCCTATATAACAGAACTCTAATAATCTCATAATAGGGTTTCACAATTTTCCAACTTTATAGAATTTAGTTTGTAACAAGCTTATAACCCGTGTGATGCACGGGCGACTTATAAATTTGTTATCTTGTTTGTATTTTAATATTTTATTTTATTTTCTATTTATTTTTATAAAATTGATTTTTAAAATTGAATTATTATATGTTCTTGAATTGACACAAGTGTTTGTGTGTTGATCGTGATTAAGTTGTGTTTCAAGAGTTTTGTCTAATCATATTTTAGAGATATGTTTTGATTAAAATTGTTGTTTTTAAAAAATTAAGGCAAGTTGCAAAAATAAAGGGACTTAAATGCAAATACCAAATTTTGAGTACCGTACCGACTGATCGATGACTACCAAAATTTTAATGTTCGGTTTTAATAGTATAGTATAGATTAAATTCTCAAAACAGTTTAAAAATGATCCAAAGAGAGCCAACACAAGTGATTGAGATGAAGTAGAGAAGTCTAAAAGATAAGAGTAAAACAAAGCTAGTTCGAAGACATATATGAATGTCTTCAATGCTTGAGTTCTTCTTCACGGCTATTATTATAATATATGACCCAAATTAGGTATGATAATCCTTTGTATATCTCTAATTGTCTATAAAATAGTCAATTCAATATTTAATGCAAAAACAAGAATCGGATTTTTAGAAAAAAAATTGTAGCCGATTTTTTGGCCCTGTGTCCTGGTTGTTCCTTTCGGATTTTGTAGCTAGACCACTTCTAAATTAAAGATTTTTCATAAGCTTTCTGTGGGCTGTTGAAATGTCTGAATTGGCCTTCCGGAAAGCCTAAACTGTAAAGACTATGCGAGTTATGAGTTATCCAAAAAATTGCTCTTTAAGCTGCAATGTGGAGTCCTTTATCAGATGATTCCTGCAAGAAAAATATTATAACTTACTAATTAAATATCCAATCTAATGCAAAATAACTTTTGTGTCATGACAAGATTCATAATAAACATTTGCATCATATACATAAAAAGTCGTGCAGCAAGTATGCAAAAAATAAGGAAATGCATAGAAAAAGGTAAACGGGGGTTTTATATCAAAGTGAGGTAATTATTTAGGAGTGTAGAGTGTGTGGCTCCATTTTTATGTTACATTCAGTTGATTTATATATTTTTGTGTTTGTTATTGTGCTTTAACGTCAAATGGAAACGGTTTTAACCAACTTAACAAAATGGTTCAAGACCTAGGGTTTGAGGAAGAAATCATTTTTATGTTACATTCAGTTATGAGTTATCCAAAAAATTGCTCTTTAAGCTGCAATGTGCAGTCCTTTATCAGATGATTCCTGCAAGAAAAATATTATAACTTACTAATTAAATATCCAATCTAATGCAAAATAACTTTTGTGTCATGACAAGATTCATAATAAACATTTGCATCATATACATAAAAAGTCGTGCAGCAAGTATGCAAAAAATAAGGAAATGCATAGAAAAAGGTAAACGGGGGTTTTATATCAAAGTGAGGTAATTATTTAGGAGTGTAGAGTGTGTGGCTCCATTTTTATGTTACATTCAGTTGATTTATATATTTTTGTGTTTGTTATTGTGCTTTAACAACGTCAAATGGAAACGGTTTTAACAAACTTAACAAAATGGTTCAAGACCTAGGGTTTGAGGAAGAAATCATTGGTTAAATGTCAGCGACGAAGTGAATTGGTTTCTTGCAGATAGTTTGGTTCTCAAGCGTGAGGTGCACTGATGTATGGCTCGAGTTGACTGGGCAACGTGATGGGCCTAACTGAGGGGAGTAACTTAGTGTTTAAGACTAGAGGCGTAGGGCTCGTGATGTGTGGTTGAGGCACGAATATATGAAACCCGAATGAAAGCCCAAATTCAAAACTAAATTTCGGTCCAAATGGAAAGCCAATTTGTTTAACAAACTAATAAGAAAAAGGAAAATCCCTAATTCAAGATTGGATTCCAGTTTTGTCATTGCAATTTGGAGCCTCTTTCTGCCGCTTTCCGCTTTCCTCTGCGTTCTGCCTCTTGCTTCATCTTCCTCGTTGATTTAAGTAAGGTATTAACAAATCTAGTGATTATCTCCGTAACTCCGTTAATCAGTCATTTCCTTTTTCTTTTCATGTTATTGACATAAATGCAGTTATTATATATTTTATTTGCCTGGTATATGTATGATTTACTTGGTGTACTTTTGATATGTGTATCATATATTTCCTTAACCATCGTTACATATACCTAATGACAAGATTATTTTAAAATTTTGCGTCCAGATAATCCAAACTCAGATCTGGACATTTTCACCTTCAAAATTGATTTCATTTCTGATTTTGTTGAATTTTGAACATTGATGTCTTCTTATACAGACACATTACTGATAGTGTGTATATATATATTGGGTTCATGAGTTATAAGTTTATAGTCAAGTTTGCTAGGGGCTCATTTAATCTCAATAGTGGTAGATGGAATGATTATGTTTGTTTTAGTCTCTGACGTTATGGTGGTTTGTTGACAGTACAGCTTATTATCATCATAGATGTGGTAAGTTGTGAACTTTTATAACTAAGGTCGTACTTTCTGTACGTTATCTTCTTCAGTTGATTTTTTTATATAAAAATATTCATATTTTGTGGCCTTAGATCCTTTAAATAGGCTGAGCAATTTTGATTCAGCGCATCATCAGTAAAGAGGACATTTGCCTGTTTCAGGCATTCAGCACAAACTGAACACTCATATTCATATTTTGGATTTACTCAATTACAACATCCTACATTTCCACATCTTTTAAGCCTAAAATGAAAAATCGAACTGTAGTACTGTAGTAGTAACCTCAAATTTAACTTATACCTCACCTACTCTGCTATCTAAATTCAAAAGAAATATCCTTTGAATTCTAGTAGTTACCAAGTTATGCTTTCCTACTCTTTTGCCTTTTGGGTTTAGAGTTTAGACTATTCCAAGTGTGAGAATATTGCATTTTCATCTTACAGGTGAACAAAATACCTAAGATGCTCACTAGGCAGTGTGCAAATTTAAGCAGACCGGAGACGATGGCTGAAGAACAACAGTCTGGGAATGGTTGTGCTTCCACAGGTATGAACATATCACTAGATAACATAATAGTAACTATCCACAACTTTCATACAACCTCGAATAATGATATACAGAAAAGGAGGATACTACTGGGGTTCATGTTGAAGAGATTGTTGACCATGAATGTGTCTTGCAGGGGAAGTTTATATGTCTGCTGAAAATGTAAAAGGTGCAATATCTGCTGAAAATCCTGAGATCCCTCGAAAGGAAGATCAGAAGAAACAAAACAGGGATCGGGAAATACATACTGTTCATGTGAGTATTGATTTTGTCATGTGAATGAGTACTATTCTTCATATCGGTGCTAACTACTTGGTACTCTGAACAAATTTTCTTATAGGATTGCACCAATAACCTTACCGGAACGAATAATGCCTTTTAATATTTTCCTTTTTCATTCTATTTGCTAGTTGAACAGCCATCCATCCACTTTTGTCATCGAATGACTTAATCCTTCATCTCCCATATGGGGGAGAGGGATATATCGCTATTGCAGGAGTCATTTGATGAATCCTACTAAGATTTTTAAAACATATGAGTTTAGCAATGCAATGGCTTTTAAGATTTGTAGTATCCAGCTTTAGAATCTCTTATTTTGTACGTGTAAAACGTCCGCAAGTCAAAAGAGGTATCTTGGGGGTACCAAGACAAATTATATCAAAAGAGGGATGCTCATAGTTGCATTTTAAGGTTCCTGCTCAACTAGGGACGGTTTTTTCTTACACCTTCATTTCTTTCCTGAATCAAGGTTTAAAGTTTTAGCCATGTTAAGACATTATATAAGAAATGCGATTAAAGTTTCTTTTTGCAACCTGATTAGGGCTCTTCTTTAAGAGAGCAATTGTTTTTAGTTACCTTTCACTGAAAAAAGAAATTGGTGCAGCAGTGACGTACTTTCTACTGAAAATTGTTCATTAGTTTTGTCTTCTAGGTAGTTTTAACCCCATGTGGAGCATGGTGATTGGCTGATAGCGTCTTTCTGCTGCAAGATGATTTTTTTTATTTTTCTTATCGTATATTTGTGCTTTCTGTTTGAATCTAATTTATACCGAATGTAGAATGTTACTTTAGCTTTTCTCTACCCTAAATAAGGGGTTGGATTTTCTCTTCCCTAAAAATTATAGGGGATAAGGACTTCCGTTGGAGCATGCATTTTAAAGCTAAATCCCTAAAATATGTACATGTAGCACAAATATAGGTAATGACTCTTTGCATTGGAGTTTCTCTTATAGCACATTTAAAGAAACTTAATCCTTAGGTCGTTGCTTCAAGCTTCTTTAACGCTTCTTTAATTTTTCAATACGCGCGCTAGCCAACTGCCCGCGCGGCTCTCATTTACTTTTTTATGTCCAGGTGTTCGACGAAATGCCTGAAAGGGAGATGGTTGCTAAAATTACATTAAAAATTCTTCCGTAAGGCTAGTGGCTTTGGAGGGGAGAAGGAGAGAAAGTAATTCTTTATGCTGAAACATGACGTCAGCTTTTGTATGGTGGAAGAAAGGATTTGGTGATTTCCGTGATGAAGAATCGTGGTTAGTGTTTATTTTGGTTGGATTTTGATGTTGATGAAAGTGATGGACAAGAGGAATTTACACGAGGGTACATTGAGAATGTTGATTATGATGTTGTCGATTTTCGAAAAAGAGTTGAGAGTCTGCAAGGGTGAATTTTATCTCGGGAGACTGAATTTAAGTCTACATCTTCACAACGAGCTTCCTCATCTGATGGATCATTGTGAGCTCCTTATCTGCATTTGTAGTTTTGCATTTATATTTTTTGAGCAAAAGCTATTATAAAATCATATATATATATATATATATATATATGTGTGTGTGTGTGTGTGTGTGTGTGTGTGTGCGCGCGCGCGCGCGCGCTATAGGATAGTAGTAGAAGATTATTAGAAATTAAACTGAGATGCCCTTGGCATAGACACTTTCCCCCTAGCTTTCCCCCTAGCTAGGAACACATTCCGAGAGATAGCTTTATTATTATAGCATCACATTTGCCAACCGCAACATGTGACCACACCGTAAGTAACATCGATGACCTTCCTAACAGCAATTGTGTAATTGGCATCAATATTGACACGGCTGTGAAACAACTATTGTGTAGCTGCATCTTATTGACACGGTTATTAAACGATATTAACCTTCAGCTAAACAACCCATTAGCAGGTGAGCCAAACCTTTCAAAACAATGAAAAGTATGTGTTGATAAAGTGGATTAGTCTCAAGACATTGTCGGGTTGGACAACCATATTTTTTGTTTTCTTGTACTTTTTTTTAAAGTGACATTTTACTTTGACAACTCCCTAGTTTCTTGCTATAAAATTTGGCTGATAAAGACTTTACTTATTATCAACCAGAAATCAGTAGTGCATAGCTTTCTCCATTTTAACAGTTTTAACCCCCGCCATCTTGTAATTGTTGGTGTTTTTACTGTTTGTTGATGTAAGACAATGATTGTCTCTTTCAGTCATAAATCTTTCGAAGTATCCTTTTCTTAAAACTCAAGTTCTTCCCTTCTTTGTCTCGGAATAGTTGTGTCATGTGTGGAACTGCTATTTGTTTCACATGATTGGTGAACCTCGTCTTTACAAATTGTGGCTGACATAGCATATGGTCTGCAGTCCCCTGATTTGTTAAGGACTAATATTAAGACTGTAACAGCAATATTTATTTTAAATATTTAAATATCCAGATCACTATTACTAGTAAGCAGTGGTGCTGCGCTCTTTGATGCATTTAGGGAATCGATAACCAGGTTATAAATAGGGTTACATTGGACTAGAGGATGTGAGTATGGTTTGTCAAACTTTAATACCATTCTTTGCTGGTGACCTATTCATTTACGAAATTCATAATAAATCTGTACATAAGAAATCTAGATATGGAATAAATGAGCTCCAAACAGTGCATTCCAAGTCTAATACATCCCGCATGTAATGTTTTCCATTGAAGCTTAATTAGTAAATAGTTGAGTTTATCTATCAATTCTTATATCTATTGTTTGATATATGCGTTTTCGGATTCAATCTATGAACTCTTTCTGTGACTAGAGAGCATAGTCCATTGTAGTCGTATAAGATGGTGCGTTTTCTAACAATTTTTAATATATCTTAACATTATTTTGCTAATTCAGGTTGATATCTCAACATCTCTAGGTTTTCTAACAATGTTTAATATATCTTAACATTATTTTGCTAATGCAGGTTGATATCTCGACATCTCTAGGTGCCATTGAAGGTTATTTTTCTCGAGCGGGGCATGTTAGTTGGTATAATGCTATTTAAGTGTTTCCACATTAATTTTTATGTAGTTATGAATTCATTGTGTACATATGAGTAACTCTTATATCATGTTTTGTCTTTTCAGATCAGGTGCATATTGATTTCAAAGGACAAGATTCTAAAGAATTATTATCAGCGTATGTCTTTGTTGCTTTAATCGCATTTGTGCTGACATTGAAGCAAATTAGCGGGATATTGTTATAAGAATCTAACTGCGAGGCATTATGGCTATTATTTTTATCTCTTAGGAAGATATGATTTGTGTTTTGAGTTTTACATTAGGTGATAAAAGATGTCATTGTCCAATAACAGACTTTGAAATATTAAGCGGAAGTACAGAATGCATATATAGTTGAATTTTGCAATTCTTTCTTTGTAGTGATATTGACGAGTCCGATATCTTTCTACAGGGAGTTTGAATTCAACAATTTCGAATCAGTTGCAGTGGCCATGGCCGTGAAGGACGGGAAAACAAACGTCTGTGCAAAGATGGCAAGCATTCATGTTGATAGTTTTGGTAGGGACGAAACTAAACTTTGCGAAGGAGATGACTCCTCGATTTTTGATGTATTAAATCTATAAATACATATCGGTTTCGATCACATTCCTATGACAGTCCATTGGTTGGAAAAGGTAAAAATTCGAGTTTAATTTGAAGGTAGTTTTGGTTTTTTATTTGAATGTAACTCTTATGGTTAATTTGCAGATCTTTCAGGTGTTTGGGGTCGTGCAAAAATTAAGATATACAGGGGATATGCAATCCTTCAAGTAAGTTTTATTATATTTTAGTGAATGAATAGAAAAACATAAGATTGATTTAATATTACCTGAGCAATAATCAACAATAGTCAAAGTGGCTTGTTAAAGTTGTCCTACATAACGAGTAAGTTACGTAAAGTTGTCCTACATCACCGGTAAGTTATAAATAAAAAGATGAGCAAGTTGCAAAATAGATACAATCGTTTAAACTATTAACTTCTGAAAATGTTCAGTTGTGTAGTGGCATCAGTTCTAAATTAAACATCTGAAGAATATTTATTCACCGCATAGAAATGCAATGAAAACGATACGCCACAAAGCTAACATGCCACACTATTAAGCTTCCCGTCAACTACTTCGCTTGTATAAGATAAACAGAATGTGAAATTGAAAAAGATGACAGTTTTTTCAAGCGGAGATAATGCCAGCATAACAAATATGTAATCTCCTGTTGGAAAAACTGAATTGTAGTATAATTCCTGCCTTGATATATAATGATGCATTATCATTTAGGAAAAAGGTATCTATATGCTTCTATTTCTATCGTGATTTTTACTATTTCTTATCTCATTTGTTGTTATAAATTGATATTGTGGTGGTAGATCAATTTATCTTACATATCTTTAACAACTCATCAACTATTACTAGCAAGCAGCATCACGCTCCTTGATGCATTTAGGGAATCTATATAAATAGGGTTACATTGGACTAGAGGATGTGGGTATGGTTTGTCAAACTTAATACCATTCTGTGCTGGTGACCTATTCATTTACGAAATTCAATTCTAATAAATCTGTACATAAGAAATCTAGATATGGAATAAATGAGCTCCAAACAGTGCATTCCAAGTCTCATACATCCCGCATGCAATGTTGTCCATTGAAGCTTAATTAGTAAATAGTTGTTTATCTATCAATTCTTACGATCTATCTTTTTTATATAAATTATGATCGAGACGCCGCCTCTAAGGAACCTACCTCCATCTACAAAACCATGTTTTCAAGCATCCAAAGGCCTTCACGAGTACCTAAGTTTAAGATCGATTATGTGGCAAGTAAGGAACCAGGAAAAAAAAAAAAGCGAAGACTGGTCACTATTTTAAAATAAAACATTTAAGAAAAAGCTCTGTATTCCCTCTCATCTCCCCACCTCTTCAGCCCTCTAATCCAATTTTCAATTCACTGAGATGATTTATTATATTTTATTTGATGGTATGCAAGTTGATCTGCAAGAGCATTTGGCTCAATAATTGGAGCATGGAGATCTCTAATAAGAATGTTAAAAAGAAATATTAAGTTCTAGATTGATACAATCGCTAAGCACATAAATTAACATTAAAGTAAAACTAACTTGGTGATATGTTTCTTGGCATGGTTAGTTGTAGTTGATAATCTCTTGAAAAATCCGTGTTGTTTTGTTTTTGCCCACCACTTATCTGGAGAAAAGTATAAAGACTCACAACAATTGTTCTCCACACATATATAACTGAAATGACAACCTTTTACCTTACACTGCTCAGAGCACATTATGACTATTTGCTTATTAGTGTAGAGGAAATCCTTGGTCTTTTGTCAACATGTGTAATATAATGACTGATTACTCTCTAACAAACTCTTTACCCTTTTCCCGAGACTGCTTTGTCTTCGAGGAAGTCTTGTACTAACTTTTCCTATTAGTTTTGTTTAAATTATTCAAATTATATGATTTGTTCCTTAAAGTATGTTTCTTTGACCCATTTGAATGATGATTATTAAGTTAGTGTAGTATGTCTTTCTACTATAAATTTGTGTAATTCATCTAATTTGAACCTTAAAGTGCATGTTTGCAATGGTATAGTGTTTTGGTTAACAATATCATACTTTCTGGAGTCAGAACCTTGTTAAGGTTCTTTTTTAAGCCTTGCCATGGTTAATAATTTTTTTATTTTGCATTCTGCATATGTGTATATATGTTACAGGATCCTGAATAGCAATTTTTGTCATGCATGCTACCACAACTGGTGGTATACGATATGTGCGAGAGGATCCTTCCCTTCCTAAACCATGGATAGGCGTCTTTCATTCCCCCATTTTGTTTGGGTCAAATAGGTTAATATATTTTATTCCGATTTAAGTTTTTTATGTAGTAAAATTATTATTTGAAGTAGGAAAGTTAATAGTTATCTTAAGTAGAAGTTCAAAGTGTTTTAAGTTATAAATAATTTTGGTGCTTATAATCAAGGATGGTTGTAGACTATTGAGAATGTGTAAATTTACTTTTGCACAAAAATACCAGAATCTAGAGGTGTGCAAGTTTGCACAGTAGCAAGTACTATTTATCGTCACTCCTCAAGGATTACATATGGGATTAATCACAAATGTTCATCAAACACTTTGGTTATTGAAGACAAATGTTTGTTTTTTTATTTCCTTTAAATAACCTTATTAATGAGGGTCTAGATTTAACTAGCTAAGAATATACTACCTAAGAGAGAATGATACATTT
Source organism: Saposhnikovia divaricata (assembly GCA_036435485.1). Classification (NCBI taxonomy): domain Eukaryota; kingdom Viridiplantae; phylum Streptophyta; class Magnoliopsida; order Apiales; family Apiaceae; genus Saposhnikovia; species Saposhnikovia divaricata. Next base: position 20,492,337 of record CM071600.1, read on the forward strand.
TCATATATGAGTAAGACATGATGGTTATTTTCCCTTAGTAATGGTGGATAATATAACAACAAAAATAAACCTTATTAACCGGAGATTCTATGTTTATAGGTTTCTCTTCAAATTATTATGATGTTAGTTGTATCCTATATATAATTAGCTTATATATAGCTTAAGCTAAATAAAAATATTGCAGGGAAAAGTAACAAAATAGCACTATACACACACTGCTTTTATTTAATACATCTTAAGTACGAAAATGCATTCAAAAATATATTTTTAGTAACAATATTATAATATATCTATCATGTAAAAAAATATCTATCTTGTAAAAAAATACAAGTTAACTTTTTCATATTACTAAGATTATAGCATTATTTCTATGCTTCAATTAAATAGCATTGAAAACATATTTAAAAGAACAAAAACAAATAAAATTTGGGAAAAATAATATTAAATACAAATTGTAACATATTAAAAGAACCTCGTGCATCGCAAGGGATATAAGCTAGTTTTATAAATTAAAGTAACTATAACCTCTTATTATGATTATTAGTTCAACTACTAATTACACAAACAAATTTTAAGAATGAACTAATTAAAACACCACATGTAATACTTTATAATAGATCTCTAGTTATCCCTCTAGTTATCCCTATATAATAGAACTCCAATAATCTCATAATAGGGTTTCACAATTTTCCAACTTTATAGAATTTAGTTCGTAACAAGCTTATAACCCGTGTGATGCACGGGTGACTTATAAATTTGTTATCTTGTTTGTATTTTAATATTTTATTTTATTTTCTATTTATTTTTATAAAATTGATTTTTAAAATTGAATTGTTATATGTTCTTGAATTGACACAAGTGTTTGTGTGTTGATCGTGATTAAGTTGTGTTTCAAGAGTTTTGTCTAATCATATTTTAGAGATATGTTTTGATTAAAATTGTTGTTTTTAAAAAATTAAGGCAAGTTGCAAAAATAAAGGGACTTAAATGCAAATACCAAATTTTGAGTACCGTACCGACTGATCAATGACTACCAAAATTTTAATGTTCGGTTTTAATCGTATAGTATAGATTAAATTCTCAAAACAGTTTTAAAATGATCCAAAGAGAGCCAACACAAGTGATTGAGATGAAGTAGAGAAGTCTAAAAGATAAGAGTAAAACAAAGCTAGTTCGAAGACATATATGAATGTCTTCAATGCTTGAGTTCTTCTTCATGGCTATTATTATAATATATGACCCAAATTAGGTATGATAATCCTTTGTATATCTATAATTGTCTATAAAATAGTCAATTCAATATTTAATGCAAAAACAAGAATCGGATTTTTAGACGCTTTTTTGGCCCTGTGTCCTGGTTGTTTTTTTCGGATTTTGTAGCTAGACCACTTCTAAATTAAAGATTTTACATTAGCTTTCTGTGGGCTGTTGAAATGTCTGAATTGGCCTTCCGGAAAGCCTAAACTGTAAAGACTATGCGAGTTATGAGTTATCCAAAAAATTGCTCTTTAAGCTGCAATGTGCGGTCCTTTTATCAGATGATTCCTGCACGAAAATATTATAACTTACTAATTAAATATCCAATCTAATGCAAAATAACTTTTGTGTCATGACAAGATTCATAATAAACATTTGCATCATATACATAAAAAGCCGTGCAGCAAGTATGCAAAAAATAAGGAAATGTATAGAAAAAGGTAAACGGGGGTTTTATATCAAAGTGAGGTAATTATTTAGGAGTGTAGAGTGTGTGGCTTCATTTTTATGTTACATTCAGTTGATTTATATATTTTTGTGTTTGTTATTGTGCTTTAACAACGTCAAATGGAAACGATTTTAACAAACTTAACAAAATGGTTCAAGACCTGGGGTTTGGGGAAGAAATCATTGGTTAAATGTCAGCGACGAAGTGAATTGGTTTCTTGCAGATAGTTTGGTTCTCAAGCGTGAGGTGCACTGATGTATGGCTCGAGTTGACTGGGCAACGTGATGGGCCTAACTGAGGGGAGTATCTTAGTGTGTAAGACTAGAGGCGTAGGGCTCGTGATGTGTGGTTGAGGCACGAATATATGAAACCCGAATGAAAGCCCAAATTCAAAACTAAATTTCGGCCCAAATGGAAAGCCAATTTTTTTAACAAACTATAAGAAAAAGGAAAAACCCTAATTCAAGATTGGATTTCAGTTTTGTCATTGCAATTTGGAGCCTCTTTCTGCCGCTTTCCGCTTTCCTCTGCGTTCTGCCTCTTGCTTCATCTTCCTCGTTGATTTAAGTAAGGTATTAACAAATCTAGTGATTATCTCCGTAACTCCGTTAATCAGTCATTTCCTTTTTCTTTTCATGTTATAGACATAAATGCAGTTATTATATATTTAATTTGCCTGGTATATGTATGATTTACTTGGTGTACATTTGATATGTGTATCATATATTTCCTTAACCATCGTTACATATACCTAATGACAAGATTATTTTAAAATTTTGCGTCCAGATAATCCTAACTCAGATCTGGACATTTACACCTTCAAAATTGATTTCATTTCTGATTTTGTTGAATTTTGAACATTGATGTCTTCTTATACAGACACATTACTGATAGTGTGTATATATATATTGGGTTCATGAGTTATAAGTTTATAGTCAAGTTTGCTAGGGGCTCATTTAATCTCAATAGTGGTAGATGGAATGATTATGTTTGTTTTAGTCTCAGACGTTATGGTGGTTTGTTGACAGTACAGCTTATTATCATCATAGATGTGGTAAGTTGTGAACTTTTATAACTAAGGTCGTACTTTCTGTACGTTATCTTCTTCAGTTGATTTTTTTATATAAAAATATTCATATTTTGTGGCCTTAGATCCTTTAAATAGGCTGAGCAATTTTGATTCAGCGCATCATCAGTAAAGAGGACATTTGCCTGTTTCAGGCATTCACCACAAACTGAACACTCATATTTTGGATTTACTCAATTACAACATCCTACATTTCCACATCTTTTAAGCCTAAAATGAAAAATCAAACTGTAGTACTGTAGTAGTAACCTCAAATTTAACTTATACCTCACGTACCCTGCTATCTAAATTCAAAAGAAATATCCTTTGAATTCTAGTAGTTACCAAGTTATGCTTTCTTACTCTTTTGCCTTTTGGGTTTAGAGTTTAGACTATTCCAAGTGTGAGAATATTGCATTTTCATCTTACAGGTGAACAAAATACCTAAGATGCTCACTAGGCAGTTTGCAAATTTAAGCAGACCGGAGACGATGGCTGAAGAACAACAGTCTGGGAATGGTTGTGCTTCCACAGGTATGAACATATCACTAGATAACATAATAGTAACTATCCACAACTTTCATACAACCTCGAATAATGATACAGAAAAGGAGGATACTACTGGGGTTCATGTTGAAGTGATTGTTGACCATGAATGTGTCTTGCAGGGGAAGTTTATATGTCTGCTGAAAATGTAAAAGGTGCAATATCTGCTGAAAATCCTGAGATCCCTCGAAAGGAAGATCAGAAGAAACAAAACAGGGATCGGGAAATACATACTGTTCATGTGAGTATTGATTTTGTCGTGTGAATGAGTACTATTCTTCATATCGGTGCTAACTACTTGGTACTCTGAACAAATTTTCTTATAGGATTGCACCAATAACCTTACCGGAACGAATAATGCCTTTTAATATTTTCCTTTTTCATTCTATTTGCTAGTTGAACAGCCATCCATCCACTTTTGTCATCGAATGACTTAATTCTTCATCTCCCATATGGGGGGGAGAGATATATCGCTATTGCAGGAGTCATTTGATGAATCCTACTAAGATTTTTAAAACATATGAGTTTAGCAATGCAATGGCTTTTAAGATTTGTAGTATCCAGCTTTAGAATCTCTTATTTTGTACGTGTAAAACGTCCGCAAGTCAAAAGAGGTATCTTGGGGGTACCAAGACAAATTATATCAAAAGAGGGATGCTCATAGTTGCATTTTAAGGTTCCTGCTCAACTAGGGACGGTCTTTTCTTACACCTTCATTTCTTTCCTGAATCAAGGTTTAAAGTTTTAGCCATGTTAAGACATTATATAAGAAATGCGATTAAAGTTTCTTTTTGCAACCTGATTAGGGCTCTTCTTTAAGAGAGCAATTGTTTTTAGTTACCTTTCACTGAAAAAAGAAATTGTTGCAGCAGTGACGTACTTTCTACTGAAAATTGTTCATTAGTTTTGTCTTCTAGGTAGTTTTAACCCCATGTGGAGCATGGTGATTGGCTGATAGCGTCTTACTGCTGCAAGATGATTTTTTTTTATTTTTCTTATCGTATATTTGTGCTTTCTGTTTGAATCTAATTTATACCGAATGTAGAATGTTACTTTAGCCTGTCTACTTCTTACTGTATAATTGGCCTCTCAGGACATTTTTTTTGGGTAGATTACAAATAATCCTACTCGATGATTCAAGTGTAAGTATCTTCTGTTATAGAGTATTTGTGCTACTGTTGTTGATGCCTTGCTCTTTATCCCCAGAACATTCAGGGATCAACTGAAGTAAACAATGGTGCCAGGAGAAAGAGGGGAAGACCCAAGAAACATATAGGTTCTGTGAAAGATCTTCTACCATCATATACACACGCGCACACACATATACATATATGGATAGAATTTAAGGATTTTTTTTTGTTAAGAGTAGGTTGAACTAATTTTTCTGTAGGTGAGGGAAGCACAGGAGCTAATATGGTTATACAAGGTTCCTGTGCAGGGGATGAAGCCAAATCAAATGCAGAGAACGACTTTTTGATGACTACAACTGTTGATGAAATACCAATAATTGGTGATTTTCACCTTTTTCCAATTATACGTAAGAAGCCGAGAAATGGAGTTCCTCATCAGAAAGGCGTGCTAAGCAAAACAGCAAACACCTCTCTGCTTGAGGGCCTGGCAGATGAAACGGTCAACCAAACTAAGAATTCTGTGTCAAATGGGCATGGAGAAATGAGAAAAACTGTTGACACTGAATCACAATATCAAGGCATGCCCTGGAACTTATTTCGTATTAGATACGTGCAAGTAATGATTTAGCTTTAAAATGGCATGGCCATGCTTTGCGTAATTTTCTTATGTGCTTTTTAATTGCTGGAAGATGTTGAGGTTGAGGAAAAATCTGTAACTACTAATAGTCTTGTTTTGTCGTGTTTATTTTGTGGCAATCGAATTAACCATTAGCAATTCATTTCATGATTTGATGCAATATGCTTTTACATTCCTTGCAAACCAGCACGTTGTATAAATGAACATGAAAAGCATCTGCTTCTTGGGTTTTTTTTTGTGGTGTTAAATATTTGAGAATAAGAAATGGTTAACTTGTTACATAAATATCTACATAAATGTTTCATCTTCTGAATTTTTTACCAGTCTTGTCCAAGAATTTTGTTTTTTTTATCCATGTCTAGCTCGATGACATGTTAGGTAATGGGGAGTTATCATACGGGAACCTAATTATTATATATTGGTAATTGAAATTATTGTTGTATTTCTAGGAGCTTTGCCTGTCGGAGAACAAGATGGTAACGGAAATTCTATACTTCAGGAAACGGGTGGTCCTAGTAAGTTGATTATTTGAACTCCAGTTGTGATAGTATTCTGATCTGGTATCTTATTATGTATATTTTTGGATATCTGATCCAGGAGATTTTGATCTCAATTTGTGTGCTGATTCTAATGATAAAGGTGGTGAATCGGGACCACCTGCAATTGTAAGCATGGATACTACAGAGGATGAAGAGAGTCCTCCTCTGCCGTTTGTTAAACGTTCTCAGGCTTGGGAATGTATCTGTTCTACAGCAACGTACAAGAAGATGCCGCAGAAGCCACACTTCCGGCCCTTGAAAGAACATGCAGTAGAATTTCGTGAGGCAAAAGCAATAGGTTTGGTGGTAAGTTTTGATAGTGTCGTGGAGAACACTTCAAAACTGCAGTTCTCTTCTGACATCACTGCCATTGAAAGAGGTTTGAAAAAGCTTGCTAAGTTCAAATCTCATGGGTTTGATGTTGATAAAGTTGAAGCAGGTCTGACCCAGCTATTGTTGGCGAAACAAAGGGCTGAGGAGCTCCGGAAGGAGTACGAGCATATCGGAATTAAGATATTAAGCAGCGTTGACGAGGGCAAACGTGATGAAGAGGAAATCAGCCAACTCCGCCAGGATATCAGAGAGATGGAAAAGAAGCTTGGCGAGGCTGAATTAAAGAAGGAGAATAGGGAGAAGGCCTTGTCAGCATTGCAATCAGAGCGAGTTGCGGTTGCAGAGAAACTCCAGAGTATTCGAGTCGAATTCGAAAATACAGTTGGTTCTCTAATTTAAATGATTATTTGCTGTATAATGCATATGCACTTTGAAATTAATCTTAGGTAATTTATTTATTTTGGACAAGAATCCTAGGTAAAGCTTAGTTACCCGTGCACAAATGAAATATGAAGTCTGTACTGCTTGTAATTGCACAGGATGGCAATTCAGTTATTTTTGAGTTATTTTTGAGTTTTTTAGCTTCATATTATGCAAAGCTAAAGATCTTTATTTTTTGAAATAAAAAACGCACTTGTTCAGGGTTAGGGTTTTGAGAGAGAGGCTAAATAAATTGTGCAAGCACAAAATGAGATCGGGCCCGCTCTAGCAACTGGGCCCCCAAACTTTGTTACTCATATAAGTCATGTCTGACGAACAAACGTGGCGTACACGTGGGATCGATAAACTTGTTCAACACAATTGTCGTCTTTTGAATTTTTCATTTTTCGTTTGTTTTTTTATTTAGAAAAAACATTGTAAGTAAATACAAATATCGCACTTGACTAACTGTCACCATAGTTCCCACTAATTTATTATCAGGTGTTAAAAGGAATGCTTTTGACTTCAAAAAATTAAAAAAAAAATGCGTAAATATGTGATTGATGATTTAAATATATCTTTGTCAGTATCATTATTACCGTAACAGATGCTGATAATCAAAACTTTTATCCAATTTTTTAGGTAAAAAAATTTATGTTACATTTGATTAAATTTATGTACGCAAGCGGAGGGATTGATTGAAAATATTAGCATTCATTTTTTTTTTTAAATTAATGCACATGTATTGCACATGTATTTAAAATAGAGATTAAGGAGTCTAAGTCTTAGGTAAGTTCCTAAAAATATACAATTTTATATGCAAATATGGAAGATATTTTTGTAAAATCAAGATTTATTTAAAATATTATCAATTAGCCCTGCGGGCAGGCCGGTGGTAAACCCAGGCAACCCATGCAATGGCATGGGGCCTGTGTTTTTAGGGGCCCAATTTTTTAGAAAAAAACCCTTTATACATATTTAAAAAAAATTATTATGCACTTAACACATAAAAATGTCAATAAAGTTAAACACTTTTCTTATTTGTTCCACAACTTTTCTTATTTGTTCCACAATCTCCCAGACACGTACTACAGTCCCATCCCCTCTTTGGCTCTTCCCCCTCCCCTGTCTCTCCTTTGTTCCTTGTATCATCAAGCACGATAAATTTAAAATAGAGACATTCACTTACCAAAATCAAACTATTAACTAAGGTATACATTCTAACTTCTCAATTTCTTAATTCTTTTCTATTAATTTTATTAATTTCAGTACTTGTATAAATTATAATTTAGGGTTATATAATTTAGGTTTAAGATATATAATTTTAGTTGTTTAATATGATGATTATGATCGATTTACCATATAATTTAAGCTGTGATAATATGGCTCCTAAACAATTAAGTGGTTCAGCGAAGAGAAAGCAAGCAAAAAAAAGAGCTCAATTAGATAAATCTTTAGCAGGAGGGATCCTAAAGTTCACAAAAAAAATGAAATCTTGTGTTGTCGAGAGTCCAAGCGAAGAAATTATGGGGGAAAATGTTGTTCAAGGTGTTGAAATCATACAAGATAATGTGATTGTGGAAGAAAATGTGGAGATTGCAGATAAAAATGATGATAACATAGAAGATAACATTGATAATGAGGATGTAAATTTAGAGGATAATGTGGCTGAAGACAACGACAATGCAGAAGATAGTGTGGCTGAAAATGTGGTTGATTATAACAAATCATACGGACCACTGGACATTTATGATCCGGGAAATTGGAATCAAATGAAACAAAGATAATAGAAGAAGACATTTTTTAGAGGATTACTACACTAAAATTAAGAGAAGCAAGATAGAAGATGGCTAGTGTATTCAATCGCAGTGTACAAAGTGTTTTGTTTTTGTTGCAAATTATTCTCTCAACAAAAGTCTAATAATAATTTGATTAACGAGGGTTATCAAGATTGGGGAAATTTAAGTATTAGGCTTAAGGAGCATGATTCTAGTCATGCTCATATCAAGTGTCTGATTGAAGGAGGCAGAGAAGAGACTACAAAAAAATGTTACAATCGAGATTGAGTGGTTTGACAATGTTATCAATTGAAAGAGATCTAATAGAAAAATTAGATTATGCGAGTTTGATGGACGAGTTTGCATCAAGAAATGCGTAGATCGATTTTTAAGAAAGCACCTTAGTTCTATGTAAAAACAAAAAAAAAAAAAAAATTGTGTAGGGGGCCTATTTTGATGAGTTTGCATGGGGCCCTTTTATAGTTGGAGCCGTCCCTGCCTGCGGGCCCGATAAATTTTAAAGCTTATTTTTTAAAATATCTCAGGAAACTTTCATGAAATACATGTGAGGTTCCTTTTTCTCTTTAAAATATATACATTTGTGTAAAGCTGATAGCTTCGAATTAAAATCATGTTTATATTTGTAAAGTGCTAATTTTCGATCAAAGAATAAATTAAGTAAAATTAAGTATATAACTATAAATAAATCCAATTATAAACAAATTATCGAATCATATTCAAGTTGATCGGATTATTTTTCGAATTTTATCCCAATAAATTGAGTGACCAAAGGTTGGGATTGGGATATATTGTGATGGTGTCTTATATTGACACCCCCAGCATGTGTATACATCCATTGTCCGGACCGGAACAAAGGTCGAGTCACTGCTAAAACAGATGGGGATACTCCTTCCCGTCCATCATTTGATTATTTTTAAATAATTACGTAAGATATTTTTAAATAAATTTTTTTTTTTTATTTTTTTGTTTTATCTCGTTCTTCATGAGCAGACCTGATAATTCTTTCGTGCGGTGTATTTTCGTACAGTATACTTTCATGTTTCGTGCTAAATCTAATCACAAGGATCCGTGTATTTTCGTATCGCATATTTTTCGTATCGTATTTTTGTGTAATTTTTAAAAAAATATAATAAATAAAATGTTTAAGTACTAATATTTTCGATAAAATTATTACAAACATGTACCAAATATATTTTCACATCATATTTACAAACAACATTATAAAATTATGTATAATGCTATAAATAAATATTAATTTATTTAATATAAATATATTTAATTTAAATATTACTAATATTTATATATGCATTTATTTATTTCGTGCCGTGTGCTAAATGATAAACACAAAATCTATACTATTATATAAAAACCGAAACATTAAAAGTTTGGTCGGTCGGTCGGTACCGGTTGATTTTACTTATTTACCCTTACTCATCCTACTAACTAATCAATTTCTTTTTTTAAATTAAACATATTATCTTTTCTAGTTTTCAATAACTAAACAATTTCCTTTTTTAGGTAAAATATAATATCTTATATATTTTATCTAACTAAAATTTCTCCTTTATTAATCAATTTCCTTTTTCAAGTTAAACATATTACATTTTCTATTTTTCAAAAATAAAATAATTTCCCTTTTTAGGTAAAATACAATATCTTTTACATTCCTTTTTTAAAAACACAACGAGCAATTTTGTTTAATCAAATAACATAATTATATTATAATTACTATTAACTAATCAATTACCCTTTTCAGCCACGTTATCTTTTCTCTTTTCTCTAACTAAAATATCTATTTTTCCAATTATATCATGGACGATTACTTTTTTCAGCCAAAACACATTACCTTTTTATTTTTTCTTACTAAAACCTCTCTTTTTCCAATTATATCACAGGCGTTTCTATTTAATAAAAATAAAATAATAATAATATCATCATACTAATTATTAACCGATTACCTTTTCAGCTAAAACGTATCGTCTTTTCTATTTTTTCCAAATTAAATTCTTTTTTTTGTTCTAGAAATATCACGGGCAACATTAATATCTCATTTTCTAAAAATATTATGAGTAATTTTATTTAGTAAAATAAAATAAGTATATTATAAATACTATAAACTATTCAATTACGCTGAAAACGGACTTCTAGAACTCCAGATATGGCCAAAACAGTGTAGACTGCGCAACCTTCCCGGAAAATCCGAATTTAAATCAATTAATCCTCCAAACACGATAGAAGCATCAATTAATCCTCCAAAAATAGAAAAAAGAATTAATTGATTAAGGTTGATGCTTCTATCGTGTTTGGAGGATTAATTGATTTAAATTCGGATTTTCCGGGAAGGTTGCGCAGTCTACACTGTTTTGGCCATATCTGGAGTTCTAGAAATCCGTTTTCAGCGATCTTACAGCTCACGCGAAGCTTGGGAGATTTTCTACAACCTTAGGAAGAAATCAGGTGCTGAATAAAATCGCGCACATATTCTATGATAAGCCATGCAGAGAAATTCCAGTTTTGCCCTTTTTCTAATTCTAATTGTATTTTGGGCAGCTTTTGGCACCTAAATTGAATTCTAATTGTATTTTAGGATGTTTCCTTGCTGGGCAAGATTTCTAGAGTCTATATAAACACTTCTAGGGAAAAACATTATTGTAGAGATCCAATTTTGTACGCTGCTTTTAGGGATTTTTCTGGAGAACTCTTATTTTCCTTGAAGATCAAATATTAAAGGTTTTTTCAATATTCTTATAATTATGAGTTCTTCTATTAATTCATGTGTTTTGTTTTCTTCCTTAATTATGTGTAACTAAATCTCTAATCTGAGGATTGGGTAGTATTCCTTGGTATTCATGTATGTTTAATTATCTGTGATTTTCTTGCTTTGCTGATCTGTTATTGAGGGCTTACTACAATTAGGGGAGTCATGAACCTTTGATTGGATTTTAGGAATTGTGATAACTTGGAAGAGGAGTTGCAATTTTAGTACACGATTTAACAGACATAACTCGAATTTTTGATTGGAAGATTAATAGGAGAGTTGTGAGACTTAGAATTCTTGGTGCGTAATAGTTTATGATTGTACTTAGATTGTATCACGGAAGTTACAATTAAGGTGTAGTTGTAGACATTATAGTGTATCTTGGAAGGGAACATTATAACCATAGAAGAATTGTTTTCAGCAGAGTAAGAACGTAGAAGTCACATAGATATTGAATGCGCATTGAAACCAAGTGAAGAACCCCAGTTCTTGGATTATTTTCCTCATATATTTTATTCTCAATTGATAATTAGTTTAATTAGTTTATAAACAAACCAAACATTCTTCTACACTTCTAAATTGTGAGAGATAAAATACTTGAACTTGATTCTACATATTAGTCATTCCCTGAGAACGAACTATTAACAAAAATACTATTAACATATTCTCATGTAATATCCGCAATTTTCCGATGTAAATTTTTATTTTTATTATTTTTCTAACTCGATATTTTAAATTTTATTTACGAACGATGCATTAGAATATTTTAATTAGTGCATTTCTGTAATATTTTAAAATTTTATATATTCGTATATAAATAAACAATACATTCTATATATTTAGTTATATCTATTAAATATTTATTTTAAAATTAGGAGATTTAGAAAGATAGGATTTTATTTTTGTTTTAGATCGAATTTATTTTAGAGAACGAAATTTGAGTCTCGTTTATTATCGGCCAACAGAGAAATGACGAGATTAATATTACTGATTTTATTAATCGGATCGTTAAATACGAGGAGGAGACAACATTTTTTCGATCACAGAAAACGAGTAATTCTTTTCCTAAACACGAGCCCTCTTTCACAAAACACAACATTTTTTTTATACGAAATGTTCCATCACTTTCTTTTTTTTTGTCTCCCCCACCCCACGTTTTGTCCCCTTTACAGTTTTAGAAACAGAGAACAAAAGCCAAATCTTTTTCTTTTTATTTGACCAACCGGATCAACACTTAAAACACCACAATTCCTCTCTTTTCTTTCCTGTTAAAGCCATACTGTCCCTGTCCCTTTTAAACAAAAAAAAAAAAAAAACCCGGCCATTGTTTTAAACCATCAGGTAGTTACTTACTTGTTTTTTTTATTCAAAATATTTTTTTTAATGTTCTTCTTTCTTCTTTCTTTCCGGTGGTCCGATTGATTGTCTTATGAGGGATTTGTTTGGGTGTTGTGTGTTTCGATGTTGTTGAATCGGAGGGTTGTATCAAATTGGGTGGTGATGATTCGATGGAATCGAAGAAGAGAGTGAGGGTTAGTAGTGGCTTCGTGGTGTTGAACGCAGCGGAAGGGAAGAGAGGCAGACGGCGGGAGAGAGATTAGAGTGGAGGGAGGGGGTTTGTGTTGTGAATTGGATCGAGAGGGAGGCGGAGAGATTGTATGTTGTTGGGTTTTGCCAGAGAGATACGAACGGAGTAATAAGGAGAGTTGGTGTTGATTCGTTTTAAATCGAAGTTGAGAGGAGTCGAGAGAGATTTGACGAGAGAGAGAGGGAGGGAGAGAAGAGACAGAGAGAGAGAAAAGAAGAAGGAGAGATTAAGAGAGGGAGAGGGAGAGGGAGAGAGAGAGAGAGAGAGAGAGAGAGAGAGAGAGAGAGAGAGAGAGAGAGGTTAGGGGAGGGGACGGCGGTGGTGGCGCGTGGGCCCCACGCGCCGTCGTGGAAATTTCTTTTCTGTCAACTGTTACGACAAAGAAAGTAAAATAATAATAATAATATATATTTATATATGTATATATAATAATAATAATGAGTAAATAAAATGATATTTATATATATATTATAGATTTAATAAAAATTATAGACTTATTAATAAATAAAGAGATGTTAATAATTGAATAAAAATAGTAATATGATAATACAGTGACAATAAAATTGATGAACAATGTTATAAACGGGTTATTAAAATTGGATTAAAATGAATAAAAAGGAGTCTGTTGTAAAATATTTTTATAAAGGATTTTTGGTAGATTAATTAATATTTAAAAGAAAAAAGAAAAAAGAGAAAAGAAAATGATTAATATTCTGGGTATTAATTGATTATTTGATGGACGGTGGAATGGTTAAAATTAGATTTAAATGGAATAAAAGAAATGAATACTTGGATTATTTTGTTTGGAGAATAAAATAGAGATTTATTCTTAAAATAAACTTAATTAAATTAGAGCAATTAGAAATTTAGTGAGATTAATAATATTAGGATTATTTCTAATAGAATTATATTTTTTCTAAAAAGTGAGAGTATTAATAATGGGTTTAATGTGAGTAAAAATGGTTAATTGGATAATGTTGCTGTGAGATTTAAGAGAGTTTAATAGTAATTAAATTAGGGAATTTTCGAGAATTGTAGATAATTTATAAGAGTCAATTTAAATTAGAAGTATTATTTGAATAAACGATTTTACAAAAAATGGTATAATTGTTTTATTAATTAAACCGAATATTAGTAAAAATGTAGAAACTTAAGATTTACCTTTTACGTCTACTCGTATATTAAATGTGGGTTTTTATTCGATTATAGAGAACCGGAGACGTGGATCAAGTTGGAGTGTCGTACCGCAGGGCTCAGGCAAGTTTACTAACCCGTACTCCATCGTTCGGAGTATTTATATTGTTATCTATATATAGTATGCTGATTAAGTTTCCGATATTCAAAAGCAAATATTCTTTCTAGCGGTTTATACCAGATTTTATCCATGCAATTTACATGCATATATATTATTGTTGAGCTGTTTATTACACGAGATGTTTGCAATTTATTTTATAAGTTGGTTTATATTGTTGAGACGTTTATCGAGATACTTCTTTCGTACTCGCAGAAGAGCTGAGAAAGATATATTTAATAATATTTTCATACTACATAATATTTTTATTTAAGAGTGGGGTTATATATGTAAAGTAAGTTGTGAATACTGATATGGGTCACCTCATTTCCACTCCATTATCAGATCATTTTTTCTTATAAATATTTCCTCTAATCATTCGAGAGGAAAACTAAATTTATTGGAGGTGTTTATCGTTCATTGCCTCTGAACGATATTGGAGTTATATTTTTTTTTGAAAACAAAATAAAGGTGCACGAGTTATTCTTACCGTGACGCCTAAGATATTTATTGTTGAAGGTGATCGAAAATTTCGACACCTTATATTCTGGACTAGAGATGGCAAAAGTGACCGGAGTAACGCACCGGCCCAACTGAGTAGTTTTTAGGGTGTGTTCGAGACGTCGGCCCATCCTTCTATCGATAGTAAACGAGTAGTGATAATGGACCGATCATCCATTACTTGAGTAGGCATTCTGAGAAGTAATCCATTCATCGACATCCTACCGTTAATCGATGCCTTTGTGGTTCTGTTAGCTAGGGTGTTGATCTGAGCAGTTGTTAAATTTTATTCTTTCAAACCACTTGAGTAGTTCTGAGAGGTTATTATATTATTTTCGAGTAGTATTTTAAGAAGTTGTTGAGATTTATTTATTCCTTCATATGAGTAGTATTTCTAAATTGTAAAAGTTGCCGAATTGATCTCTTTTCAAAAGTATATACTTATATAAGAGGATATTTTTTTTTATTGAGTAATAAAAACATAATTTGAGCGAGTTGTTGTATTATATGTTATCTGTATACTTGCTGGGCATTCTTTGGCTCATTCTTGCGATTTTTATATATTATTAACCAGCGGCGTCCAAAGAAGGCACTAGCATGGCGAACCGAGATAAAGGGAAGGGGAAAGGCTACTAATTCAGCATTAGCCTTTTTGTACCGGAGGAGGTTACGAGCTAGGAAGAAGTTGTTTAATGTTTTATTATCTAGTATCCTGAAGTTGTAATAGTATTTCAGAGATTCTGGGAGGTGAACTTGTATTGTAATAACTTTTGATTTATGGAGTGCTCGTTCTAAGACTATAACCAGTGGAGTATAATATGAAGTTGTTATGTATATTGTTGTAGATTATATTATGAGCAGGTGATTAAATTTTCCGCAAGAGGTGTAATGACCTGGATTCCTGTAAGGGATTTGGGGGCGTTACATTAATGGTATCAGAGCCGTAGGTTATAAATCTTAGAACGAGAGTAGTAGGAGTTATGACTTTATAAGAGAGAGAGTTTAGGATCCAAGGAACCGATAGGTATATATAGTAGAATCATTTGGGACGAGGAAAATGCGTATCCATGATATATTTATTGGGCTTAAAATTTTTTTTATAATGAGTATATAGAGGTATGTATACGTAAATATATATACATATGGATGCATACATATATATGTATATATACGCATATGTACAGATATATACTATTTTGTTTTCATTATAAACATTTCATGGATATGCAGTTTTATTGAACGAAATGATTTTTCAGGAAAATGCCACCAAGAAGAAATAGAGATAACTCCGGAGAAGGTGAGGCTTCTACGGGGAGGAATAACCACATAGGAGATAACCAGAATGACAACCAGAACAATCAAGGACTTAACCAACTAGTAGATCTGTTAAGGAAAACCCTAGACCGTGGCCCGCGGGGTCCTGTGCCCAATGTGGTAAACCAGACTGCATCAGCTTTCAAGGCTTTTAAGTCAATTCATCCACCTGAGTTTAAAGGGTTTGGTGAACCAGTAGAGGCTAGATCGTGGCTGAAAGAGATGGAGAAATCCTTTAAGATTATCGGAATAGAAGAGGGGCAGAAGACGATCTTTGCCACCTACTTGCTGAAGGAGGAGGCGTATTATTGGTGGGAATCTAAGGAAGCAATGGAACCTGCAGGGATAGTAACCTGGGAGAGGTTCACTGAGTTGTTCTTGGAGAAGTATTTTCCCGAGCATATGGAAAGTAAGATGGAGATAAAGTTCTTGGAGCTAAGGCAGGGTAATAGGACAGTTGCTGAGTATGAGAAGGAGTTTACCGAGCTATCTAGGTTTGTGCCACATTTCGTAGATACTGATAAGAAGAAGGCAAGAAGGTTTCAGCATGGACTGAGACCGTGGATACAAACCAGGGTAGCCGCTTTTGAGCTTACTGAGTATGTTAAAGTGGTGAATAAGACAGAGGTAATAGAAGCGGGAAGTAATTTTAATCCAAAGGAAAATGAAGGGAAGAAAAGAAAAGCAGAAAGTTGGGGAGGATATTCGACTAGTGGGACATTTTAGAACCATCAGGGTAGGAGGCCCGGATTTCAGTCTGCAAGATTTGGAGGATCTAACCGAGCGGAAAGTGCGGGTAGTGTGCAAATAGGACCACGGGGAAATGAGAGCCAGTTTAGGCCACCAAGACCACCACTGCAAGACTGTGAGGTGTGTGGAAGGAAGCATCCAGGAGCATGTGCAAAATCAGGAGGTAGGTGTCATAACTGTGGTCAAGAGGGGCATCAACGGATGAATTGTCCTAGGAAGGGGGTAGTCTGCTACAAATGTGGAAAGGAGGGTCACATCTCTAGAGACTGTAAAGTGTCAACAACGGGACCCGCGACATCACGACAAAGCAGTGGAGTTAACAGCAACCAACCAACCGCTAGGATTTTTAACATGACATTGGCCGATGGCATAACGGAGATGGACGAGATAGCAGGTACGCGATTACTTATTCTCGTAAATGTATATATAAATGTTGAGCCGGTATGATAATAGAGATATGATAAAGAATTAGAAAAGAATAACAAAGGCAGAATAGACGTATAGCATGAGAGGTTACGATCGTAATGTAAGAACATAAAACTGGTAAAAAGTGACGAGGAGATATTGGAAGGTAAAGTACGAGATTAGCAACCATAATTATTACTTACGTTGATTCCGAGGACGGAATCCTTTAAGGAGGGAAGACTGTAAGATCCGCAATTTTCCGATGTAAATTTTTATTTTTATTATTTTTCTAACTCGATATTTTAAATTTTATTTACGAACGATGCATTAGAATATTTTAATTAGTGCATTTCTGTAATATTTTAAAATTTTATATATTCGTATATAAATAAACAATACATTATATATATTTAGTTATATCTATTAAATATTTATTTTAAAATTAGGAGATTTAGAAAGATAGGATTTTATTTTTGTTTTAGATCGAATTTATTTTAGAGAACGAAATTTGAGTCTCGTTTATTATCGGCCAACAGAGAAATGACGAGATTAATATTACTGATTTTATTAATCGGATCGTTAAATACGAGGAGGAGACAGCATTTTTTCGATCACAGAAAACGAGTAATTCTTTTCCTAAACACGAGCCCTCTTTCACAAAACACAACATTTTTTTTATACGAAATGTTCCATCACTTTCTTTTTTTGTCTCCCCCACCCCACGTTTTGTCCCCTTTACAGTTTTAGAAACAGAGAACAAAAGCCAAATCTTTTTCTTTTTATTTGACCAACCGGATCAACACTTAACACCATTATCCTATCTATCTTAAAACACCACAATTCCTCTCTTTTCTTTCCTGTTAAAGCCATACTGTCCCTGTCCCTTTTAAACAAAAAAAAAAAAAAAAAACCCGGCCATTGTTTTAAACCATCAGGTAGTTACTTACTTGTTTTTTTTATTCAAAATATTTTTTTTTATGTTCTTCTTTCTTTCCGGTGGTCCGATTGATTGTCTTATGAGGGATTTGTTTGGGTGTTGTGTGTTTCGATGTTGTTGAATCGGAGGGTTGTATCAAATTGGGTGGTGATGATTCGATGGAATCGAAGAAGAGAGTGAGGGTTAGTAGTGGCTTCGTGGTGTTGAACGCAGCGGAAGGGAAGAGAGGCAGGCGGCGGGAGAGAGATTAGAGTGGAGGGAGGGGGTTTGTGTTGTGAATTGGATCGAGAGGGAGGCGGAGAGATTGTATGTTGTTGGGTTTTGCCAGAGAGATACGAACGGAGTAATAAGGAGAGTTGGTGTTGATTGGTTTTAAATCGAAGTTGAGAGGAGTCGAGAGAGATTTGACGAGAGAGAGAGGGAGGGAGAGAAGAGACATAGAGAGAGAAAAGAAGGAGAGATTAAGAGAGGGATTCGAGAGAGGGAGAGGGAGAGAGAGAGAGAGAGAGAGAGAGAGAGAGAATCGGAGTGAGAGAGAGAGGTTAGGGGAGGGGACGGCGGTGGTGGCGCGTGGGCCCCACGCGCCGTCGTGGAAATTTCTTTTCTGTCAACTGTTACGACAAAGAAAATAAAATAATAATAATATATATTTATATATGTATATATAATAATAATGAGTAAATAAAATGATATTTATATATATATTATAGATTTAATAAAAATTATAGACTTATTAATAAATAAAGAGATGTTAATAATTGAATAAAAATAGTAATATGATAATACGGTGACAATAAAATTGATGAACAATGTAATAAACGGGTTATTAAAATTGGATTAAAATGAATAAAAAGGAGTCTGTTGTAAAATATTTTTATAAAGGATTTTTGGTAGATTAATTAATATTTAAAATAGAAAAGAAAAAAGAGAAAAGAAAATGATTAATATTCTGGGTATTAATTGATTATTTGATGGACGGTGGAATGGTTAAAATTAGATTTAAATGGAATAAAAGAAATGAATACTTGGATTATTTTGTTTGGAGAATAAAATAGAGATTTATTCTTAAAATAAACTTAATTAAATTAGAGCAATTAGAAATTTAGTGAGATTAATAATATTAGGATTATTTCTAATAGAATTATATTTTTTCTAAAAAGTGAGAGTATTAATAATGGGTTTAATGTGAGTAAAAATGGTTAATTGGATAATGTTGCTGTGAGATTTAAGAGAGTTTAATAGTAATTAAATTAGGGAATTTTCGAGAATTGTAGATAATTTATAAGAGTCAATTTAAATTAGAAGTATTATTTGAATAAACGATTTTACAAAAAATGGTATAATTGTTTTATTAATTAAACCGAATATTAGTAAAAATGTAGAAACTTAAGATTTACCTTTTACGTCTACTCGTATATTAAATGTGGGTTTTTATTCGATTATAGAGAACCGGAGACGTGGATCAAGTTGGAGTGTCGTACCGCAGGGCTCAGGCAAGTTTACTAACCCGTACTCCATCGTTCGGAGTATTTATATTGTTATCTATATATAGTATGCTGATTAAGTTTCCGATATTCAAAAGCAAATATTCTTTCTAGCGGTTTATACCAGATTTTATCCATGCAATTTACATGCATATATATTATTGTTGAGCTGTTTATTACACGAGATGTTTGCAATTTATTTTATAAGTTGGTTTATATTGTTGAGACGTTTATCGAGATACTTCTTTCGTACTCGCAGAAGAGCTGAGAAAGATATATTTAATAATATTTTCATACTACATAATATTTTTATTTAAGAGTGGGGTTATATATGTAAAGTAAGTTGTGAATACTGATATGGGTCACCTCATTTCCACTCCATTATCAGATCATTTTTTCTTATAAATATTTCCTCTAATCATTCGAGAGGAAAACTAAATTTATTGGAGGTGTTTATCGTTCATTGCCTCTGAACGATATTGGAGTTATATTTTTTTTTGAAAACAAAATAAAGGTGCACGAGTTATTCTTACCGTGACGCCTAAGATATTTATTGTTGAAGGTGATCGAAAATTTCGACACCTTATATTCTGGACTAGAGATGGCAAAAGTGACCGGAGTAACGCACCGGCCCAACTGAGTAGTTTTTAGGGTGTGTTCGAGACGTCGGCCCATCCTTCTATCGATAGTAAACGAGTAGTGATAATGGACCGATCATCCATTACTTGAGTAGGCATTCTGAGAAGTAATCCATTCATCGACATCCTACCGTTAATCGATGCCTTTGTGGTTCTGTTAGCTAGGGTGTTTGCCACCTACTTGCTGAAGGAGGAGGCGTATTATTGGTGGGAATCTAAGGAAGCAATGGAACCTGCAGGGATAGTAACCTGGGAGAGGTTCACTGAGTTGTTCTTGGAGAAGTATTTTCCCGAGCATATGGAAAGTAAGATGGAGATAAAGTTCTTGGAGCTAAGGCAGGGTAATAGGACAGTTGCTGAGTATGAGAAGGAGTTTACCGAGCTATCTAGGTTTGTGCCACATTTCGTAGATACTGATAAGAAGAAGGCAAGAAGGTTTCAGCATGGACTGAGACCGTGGATACAAACCAGGGTAGCCGCTTTTGAGCTTACTGAGTATGTTAAAGTGGTGAATAAGACAGAGGTAATAGAAGCGGGAAGTAATTTTAATCCAAAGGAAAATGAAGGGAAGAAAAGAAAAGCAGAAAGTTGGGGAGGATATTCGACTAGTGGGACATTTTAGAACCATCAGGGTAGGAGGCCCGGATTTCAGTCTGCAAGATTTGGAGGATCTAACCGAGCGGAAAGTGCGGGTAGTGTGCAAATAGGACCACGGGGAAATGAGAGCCAGTTTAGGCCACCAAGACCACCACTGCAAGACTGTGAGGTGTGTGGAAGGAAGCATCCAGGAGCATGTGCAAAATCAGGAGGTAGGTATCATAACTGTGGTCAAGAGGGGCATCAACGGATGAATTGTCCTAGGAAGGGGGTAGTCTGCTACAAATGTGGAAAGGAGGGTCACATCTCTAGAGACTGTAAAGTGTCAACAACGGGACCCGCGACATCACGACAAAGCAGTGGAGTTAACAGCAACCAACCAACCGCTAGGATTTTTAACATGACATTGGCCGATGGCATAACGGAGATGGACGAGATAGCAGGTACGCGATTACTTATTCTCGTAAATGTATATATAAATGTTGAGCCGGTATGATAATAGAGATATGATAAAGAATTAGAAAAGAATAACAAAGGCAGAATAGACGTATAGCATGAGAGGTTACGATCGTAATGTAAGAACATAAAACTGGTAAAAAGTGACGAGGAGATATTGGAAGGTAAAGTACGAGATTAGCAACCATAATTATTACTTACGTTGATTCCGAGGACGGAATCCTTTAAGGAGGGAAGACTGTAAGATCCGCAATTTTCCGATGTAAATTTTTATTTTTATTATTTTTCTAACTCGATATTTTAAATTTTATTTACGAACGATGCATTAGAATATTTTAATTAGTGCATTTCTGTAATATTTTAAAATTTTATATATTCGTATATAAATAAACAATACATTATATATATTTAGTTATATCTATTAAATATTTATTTTAAAATTAGGAGATTTAGAAAGATAGGATTTTATTTTTGTTTTAGATCGAATTTATTTTAGAGAACGAAATTTGAGTCTCGTTTATTATCGGCCAACAGAGAAATGACGAGATTAATATTACTGATTTTATTAATCGGATCGTTAAATACGAGGAGGAGACAGCATTTTTTCGATCACAGAAAACGAGTAATTCTTTTCCTAAACACGAGCCCTCTTTCACAAAACACAACATTTTTTTTATACGAAATGTTCCATCACTTTCTTTTTTTGTCTCCCCCACCCCACGTTTTGTCCCCTTTACAGTTTTAGAAACAGAGAACAAAAGCCAAATCTTTTTCTTTTTATTTGACCAACCGGATCAACACTTAACACCATTATCCTATCTATCTTAAAACACCACAATTCCTCTCTTTTCTTTCCTGTTAAAGCCATACTGTCCCTGTCCCTTTTAAACAAAAAAAAAAAAAAAACCCGGCCATTGTTTTAAACCATCAGGTAGTTACTTACTTGTTTTTTTTATTCAAAATATTTTTTTTTATGTTCTTCTTTCTTTCCGGTGGTCCGATTGATTGTCTTATGAGGGATTTGTTTGGGTGTTGTGTGTTTCGATGTTGTTGAATCGGAGGGTTGTATCAAATTGGGTGGTGATGATTCGATGGAATCGAAGAAGAGAGTGAGGGTTAGTAGTGGCTTCGTGGTGTTGAACGCAGCGGAAGGGAAGAGAGGCAGGCGGCGGGAGAGAGATTAGAGTGGAGGGAGGGGGTTTGTGTTGTGAATTGGATCGAGAGGGAGGCGGAGAGATTGTATGTTGTTGGGTTTTGCCAGAGAGATACGAACGGAGTAATAAGGAGAGTTGGTGTTGATTGGTTTTAAATCGAAGTTGAGAGGAGTCGAGAGAGATTTGACGAGAGAGAGAGGGAGGGAGAGAAGAGACATAGAGAGAGAAAAGAAGGAGAGATTAAGAGAGGGATTCGAGAGAGGGAGAGGGAGAGAGAGAGAGAGAGAGAGAGAGAGAGAGAGAGAGAGAGAATCGGAGTGAGAGAGAGAGGTTAGGGGAGGGGACGGCGGTGGTGGCGCGTGGGCCCCACGCGCCGTCGTGGAAATTTCTTTTCTGTCAACTGTTACGACAAAGAAAATAAAATAATAATATATATTTATATATGTATATATAATAATAATAATGAGTAAATAAAATGATATTTATATATATATTATAGATTTAATAAAAATTATAGACTTATTAATAAATAAAGAGATGTTAATAATTGAATAAAAATAGTAATATGATAATACGGTGACAATAAAATTGATGAACAATGTAATAAACGGGTTATTAAAATTGGATTAAAATGAATAAAAAGGAGTCTGTTGTAAAATATTTTTATAAAGGATTTTTGGTAGATTAATTAATATTTAAAATAGAAAAGAAAAAAGAGAAAAGAAAATGATTAATATTCTGGGTATTAATTGATTATTTGATGGACGGTGGAATGGTTAAAATTAGATTTAAATGGAATAAAAGAAATGAATACTTGGATTATTTTGTTTGGAGAATAAAATAGAGATTTATTCTTAAAATAAACTTAATTAAATTAGAGCAATTAGAAATTTAGTGAGATTAATAATATTAGGATTATTTCTAATAGAATTATATTTTTTCTAAAAAGTGAGAGTATTAATAATGGGTTTAATGTGAGTAAAAATGGTTAATTGGATAATGTTGCTGTGAGATTTAAGAGAGTTTAATAGTAATTAAATTAGGGAATTTTCGAGAATTGTAGATAATTTATAAGAGTCAATTTAAATTAGAAGTATTATTGGAATAAATGATTTTACAAAAAATGGTATAATTGTTTTATTAATTAATCCGAATATTAGTAAAAATGTAGAAACTTAAAATTTACCTTTTACGTCTACTCGTATATTAAATGTGGGTTTTTATTCGATTATAGAGAACCGGAGACGTGGATCAAGTTGGAGTGTCGTACCGCAGGGCTCAGGCAAGTTTACTAACCCGTACTCCATCGTTCGGAGTATTTATATTGTTATCTATATATAGTATGCTGATTAAGTTTCCGATATTCAAAAGCAAATATTCTTTCTAGCGGTTTATACCAGATTTTATCCATGCAATTTACATGCATATATATTATTGTTGAGCTGTTTATCACACGAGATGTTTGCAATTTATTTTATAAGTTGGTTTATATTGTTGAGACGTTTATCGAGATACTTCTTTCGTACTCGCAGAAGAGCTGAGAAAGATATATTTAATAATATTTTCATACTACATAATATTTTTATTTAAGAGTGGGGTTATATATGTAAAGTAAGTTGTGAATACTGATATGGGTCACCTCATTTCCACTCCATTATCAGATCATTTTTTCTTATAAATATTTCCTCTTATCATTCGAGAGGAAAACTAAATTTATTGGAGGTGTTTATCGTTCATTGCCTCTGAACGATATTGGAGTTATATTTTTTTTTGAAAACAAAATAAAGGTGCACGAGTTATTCTTACCGTGACGCCTAAGATATTTATTGTTGAAGGTGATCGAAAATTTCGACACCTTATATTCTGGACTAGAGATGGCAAAAGTGACCGGAGTAACGCACCGGCCCAACTGAGTAGTTTTTAGGGTGTGTTCGAGACGTCGGCCCATCCTTCTATCGATAGTAAACGAGTAGTGATAATGGACCGATCATCCATTACTTGAGTAGGCATTCTGAGAAGTAATCCATTCATCGACATCCTACCGTTAATCGATGCCTTTGTGGTTCTGTTAGCTAGGGTGTTGATCTGAGCAGTTGTTAAATTTTATTCTTTCAAACCACTTGAGCAGTTCTGAGAGGTTATTATATTATTTTCGAGTAGTATTTTGAGAAGTTGTTGAGATTTATTTATTCCTTCATATGAGTAGTATTTCTAAATTGTAAAAGTTGTCGAATTGATCTCTTTTCAAAAGTATATACTTATATAAGAGGATATTTTTTTTATAGAGTAATAAAAACATAATTTGAGCGAGTTGTTGTATTATATGTTATCTGTATACTTGCTGGGCATTCTTTGGCTCATTCTTGCTATTTTTATATATTATTAACCAGCGGCGTCCAAAGAAGGCACTAGCATGGCGAATCGAGATAAAGGGAAGGGGAAAGGCTACTAATTCAGCATTAGCCTTTTTGTACCGGAGGAGGTTACGAGCTAGGAAGAAGTTGTTTAATGTTTTATTATCTAGTATCCTGAAGTTGTAATAGTATTTCAGAGATTCTGGGAGGTGAACTTGTGTTGTAATAACTTTTGATTTATGGAGTGCTCGTTCTAAGACTATAACCAGTGGAGTATAATATGAAGTTGTTATGTATATTGTTGTAGATTATATTATGAGCAGGTGATTAAATTTTCCACAAGAGGTGTAATGACCTGGATTCCTGTAAGGGATTTTGGGGCGTTACATCTCAGATCTCCATCCATCTTGTTTAAAAAGTAGTGCTAGGTACCTCAAAATATTTTTTCAAATTTTTTATCAAATGATGTGTCAAGACATATGGCAAATAATTTTCATTAAGAATAATGGGACTCATTCCTTCCCTCTCTCTCTCTCCCTTCTTGCCCTGGCTTTCATTAAAAAGTTTTGAGGGGGCTTCCATCGGTGGAAAGCCCCAATTTTTTTCGTTTTTCCTACTTTCATATCTTGTTTTTCATTCAATAAATCTCCCAATTTATTTGCGTTTCAATAAGTTCCCAATTTATTTGGGTTGTGTTAGTCTCTCCGTGTGAGAGTTTGGTTTTTGTTTTGATTAAGTTGTGGTGTGTTCCATGGTCGAGGGTATAGATCGGCAAAATTTTCATGATTTTGGTTCAAAGATGAAGGCTCTTATGGGATCGCATCCAAGGTCGATAGCTCAAACAGGATTAGATCCAGATGGAGGACACAATAAAACGAGTACATTTAAATCTCCAGATGGATGCGGTGAAGAGGATACTTGTAAATATATCATCTTCAACAAATCGCGTGATTATAATCAGAAGAATGGATTAATCAGCTATTGTTCTTGTTTACGTTTGTTCGACTCAACTATGTTTGTAGATGTCGTATGACTTATCATTAATGAATTAATTTTTATTCTAAAAAAAAAGACATATGACAAATTTTAATTTGTGAGCGAACGCACGCGGGTTCCTATTTCATTACGAGGAATTTACAAAATACATGTATGAGACATCAGTATTTAGAAAAAGTTTTGGAATTTTTTTTTCTTTAAATCTTCGTGGATATGCATGCAATGCAAGCGTAATTAAGTAAGCATGGCCCAGTGATATTTACATATTTATATTTCTGAAAATATCTTACAAGGACAGGTGCATCAGCCATCACAGTAACAGTGACCCTAGCCCAGTTGCAGCAGCTCCCCTCACTCTGCTGTCCACCACACATATCATGCCACGTTGCCTTTTCTCTGTCCCCATCTGTCTCTCTAGGTCCCACACTACCCCCTAGCTTCCGTAGTGTATTGATTTTAGCTTCCGTAAAAAGTATTGACGATAATTTCACTTATTTTTAATTAATTATTCAAAATTACAAATGCTTTATTTTTGTTAATCAGGTTTAAAGGCCAACTTCAGGCCACACTGGGAGACGATAGCACACAGTGTTCCTTCTTTGGGGCAGACATGTATGATGTATCTAATTTAAATAGCAAAAACGAATGCACAAACTTAATGTTTGGTGCATCAAGAAATTGGCGTATCTATAAACACTGTAAAAACACGAACATGTTTGATGGTTTTTTCTTTTGTACTAGTCGAGCTAGATATGACAATCAGTGCAAAATGTAGGACCACAAATGAGGACTGTCATACGTTAAAAACAGCCTCCTCTTATTCAGCTGACACTCACTTTAATCTCCCCCATGTCCTCCTTGTCTTGTTTGCTACCTCCATCATCTTAGTCAACTTTTCCATCACCACACCCCTCTTCATCTCTTAAGTTTGGTTCCTTACATACATACTAATGCTATAATGCGAATAAGTTTGAGACAGTTCAATTAAACACAAGAGAACGTGTGCGGTGTGCCCCTCTGATCCGAGTACTGAAGGTTCCAACTTTTATTCTTGGTGATAAAATTTAATTACAAACAAGCTTATTGCATAACTGTTATCAAGAACTACATGATTTAAGGCCAAAACCAAAAGGTTTGTTCATCAACAGAAGTACCCAAATTGCAAGTGTCTGCAAGTAATTCGCCGTAAGACTCAATTTTAAGCTTTGGGAGGCATGAGGCTGGCAAGATCCTGCACGATTCATCATCTTCATCTTGAGAGAAATCGGATAAATCTTGTTCTAAGACTCGAGATGAATCAACTGGCTCGAATAAGGATATATGGTTTGCATCTGCACAATGTGGACTCTCTGAATCCAACACATCACTCTTGGCTGAAATTGCATCCTCCTGCTTAATTGTCATCACATTTGCACTGATTAACTGAGAAACTGGACTTGAATATGGTATTTGTGTTGGTTCTGGATCCACTGAACTCGTTGTATTATGCAGCTCCAGCCTCTTCTCCACAATAGGTGCTTTTTGCTTGAGTGATTCAACCTAGTTGAAACGAAACACAAAACTTCTTAATTATTAAAGCCAACAATGCAACTAACTCTCTACATTAAACTTGATTGAGAAAACTGATCAAATTAAGTCGCAAAACATAATTGGACTTAAATCATTAAAGTAATAACTACCTCAAGCCTCAATTTCTCATTATCTTCACAAAGGCTATCATAATCAGCCTTGAGCTTATCATAGCTTTCTTTCAAGGAATCATAATCCTTTTCAAGCTGTTTGGTTTTAAACCGGGCTCGGCGGTTCTGAAACCATATAGCAACTTGCCTAGGCTGCAAACCAAGATCCTTTGCAAGTTGAAATTTCCTTTCAGGTTCGAGCTTGTTTTCTACCTCAAAGCTCTTCTCAAGAAACTTAACCTGATCAATCGTAAGTCGCCGTTTCTTTTCAGGCTGATGAGAGCAAGGATCATAGTCCTCATTTCCACTCTCTTCTTTTTCCATAGGAGGTATTAATCCCCCAAGTCTAGCATTTTCAGGTGGGGAATTTTGAAAATTAGCCATGTTTGTAGAGCCAGATGCAGAGTCCCCTGTACCAAGATCACTTCCATTTATTAACACATAGTACTATAATGAAAGCATAAAGCAGAGAAGTAAGCTAAAATTTCCCTCTTAAGTAATAGCTGCAGAATTTGACAGTCAGTATCAAATTAACTTAGGGATCAGGATGTGAAGGTACTACAATTACTTAAGAACATGTATAAAACAAATTCGTCCTACTTAATATCGTTGAGTAGGGTTATGCAAGAACTAATACACAGAGTGTAATCAAGAACTGAAGCACTGTATATATATTGAGAGAGAGAGAGAGCGAGAGAGAGAGAGAGAGAGAGAGAGAGAGAGAGAGAGAGAGAGACCTTGAAATGAAGGTGAAGACTTGGAAATCCAGAAGGAATCAAGAAACTGAGAAGCAGAAGAAGGTGGTAGCCTTTCACTTAGAAGCAAAGCATCACTGTCATCATCATAATCTTTATCAATCTCCATGGCTTTGAAATATCAGAAGATCAAATTTTCTTTGTTAATTTTTCTTGGGTGAACAAGAAATGAAGAAGAAAGGAAGATAGTACTAGTAATTGAGTAGGACTAGTGTAGTCAGTAGCATGAGAAGAAGCTAGAAGCTAGGACTAAACAGCCACAGGGCATGTGAAAGATGTAAGAGTAGGAGCAGGTGTTGCTCAAGCCCATAACTCAGAAACAGAAAATAAAAGAGAGTGACAAAACACACACACAGACCATTAGATTCTTTTGTGTGAAGAAGTTACCTTGTTGGGATTACAAGTACCTCTTTTCTCTTTTACACTGATTTATATTTGCAGCGGGTTTCCTTCTCGAGCCTCCAAAAAGGTTAAGCACTCTTCCTTCTCGGGTCATCACATTGTCTCAATATCCTGCAGCACATGTAATAATAAAACAAAATATTTATTACAACGGAGCATAAATGTCCCACTCCGCAGTTCCAAGATCGTCTCACAAAATAGTACAATCCAACTTATTACATCTCAAGATAATATCTTACAAACGTTCACAAAAGTAGAAAGATAACGATTCCAGCTGGATATCCTAGTTCTTGTCAGCATAGCCTTGAGCTTTTCCCTTTCCTCTGTATTCCTGGCTGGACGTCTCGCCTCTTTCCATCTTGACAGCTGAATAAAATGTTGTAAAGCAAGAATGAGCAACTATAGTGCTCAGCAAATTCTCTTCTTGCTCGGTATATAAATATAATAAGGTTTACCGAAAGAAAAACTCAAAATTTTAATATCGGATATCACAATCTGAATTGGCTCAACCCATCTCGAAATAGCATACTCGAAAGACTCATTTGATATAACTCTATTAACTCATGATTTAAGAATAAACTGGTCTTCCACCTCTCGGTATCTCGGTGGGGCGATCAACTAACCGACCGAGAATACCGTTCTCCAATGACACCGCACTTCGCCTGATCACGGCTACAATACGATATCAACAATATAATATATGTGTATGAATTCTAGCATCATAGTGGGTTATTAATTCAACCCTGGCAGCATAGTGCCTAAATCCCGTGTCCGTATAACGATACACGGGTCTCTCTTTCTCTATAATGGGCCTCTTTCCCAAAATTGACCAGTAGAATACAGAATTCCCGAATATTTGATGAACGGATAACTTGAGATAATTCTTCCAGGAAAATATTTACAAATCTGGCGGACTGCTAGTCTGACTCAATTGTTCCACCAATCCGAACAATGGACTGAGGTAAATTCTCAATAATAATATTTTATTGGTTGACACGATCAAAATGCCAAACCTTGACAATAATGGCAACTATCTCGAACCAATGAGAATAGTCTTAAATTGGAATGTTTTGAGTTGTACCGAACAAATAGTACTACTCGAATATTTACAATACTCATAATTGATGAACGTTAAATAGAATATTTTTCACTTGATCAATGAGTGACAACACTAACGATTCTAATTTTATAACTCTTATTTGTTGATTCGAGAGATGAACCAAATAAAAGATAATAAATAATTATTGTCGAATTTGTAAAATAAATTCGACTGAAAAGAATAAATTTAACTATCTCGAACAAATGAGATTAGTTTCACTGAATCACAATAATAGTCATCTCGAATTAATGAGATCGACCCGATATCAATGAAACTGATTCCACGCTTATAAGGGATATAATTCGCAAGTAAACTAATTTTAATATTAACAAAATATCGCAACGAGAAAATAATGCTCAAAAGAATTATTGCATCATATGGAGCAACAAATAAATCTTATAATTGACAGCTCGAAAATAAATAATGAATGAAATAATACGAACAGAAATACAAGTCTCTAAGAGTTAGGGTAGGAAGGAACTTGCCTCGATCTCGAAGTGCAAATAAGTGTAGATAAAATTTGTACTCTACCCGTGAACTTGGCTTCGGTCAACGGTTCGGAAATTATTCTCTAAAAAATGGGAACCAGAAATACGTGAGCGCTTCGTCAAAATAGAATATTTCTCAACCGATAATATAATATTTAAACATAATAATAAAATATCTCTCGAAAATCTCTACGATAATTAACGGAAAATAATTCCCGGATAAATAAATCTCTCTTCGAACTTAGGAATTAAATCTAGAAAATATATCCTATTTTTAATATCCGTAATTCCGACTTAAAACGAAAATAGGGTTACGGCAATTAACGGCAATACTATATTTTTAATCTCGTAATTAAATATTATTTTAATCTCTAAAATAATCTAACCTGATCCGGTTAATTAAATAATCCGGAACGCGAATTATAAATTTTCTAAAATAATACCGTATTTTAATCCTATTTATTCACAATTTTTCCTCTTTTTTATTGACAAATTATATTTTTATATCGATTAAAACAGTCCAGAAAATAATTTTTTTCCACGACGGCGCGTGGGGCCCACGCACCACCACCGCCATCCAGCCGCCGCCCCCTGCCGTGATATCTCTCTCTTCCAAACCATCTCTCTCTCTCTCTTTCTCTCTCTCGTCTGTTTACTCCCTCCACTCTCTCTCTCTCCCCTCTCCCCCTGCTCTCGTCTCCCTTTCCCTCTTCAAACTCCGACCTCAACAAACCCACCAGTCAACACCACACAACTCCGATTACCATTCGGAAAAAAAAAATCAACCAACACCACCGGACATCATCTCGATCTCTTTCTCTCTCCCGCCTATCTCTCTCCTCAATCTCTCTCAACCAACATACATCACAACCCAACAGATTTCCCCCTCCCCTTAATCCGATTTACAACCCAAAACAAAATAATACTAATCGGTACCATAGAAAAAACGAAGAATGTAACTGAGAAAGAAAAAAAATATAAGCTACCTGTGTACTCTGTGTTTTGCAGAGAGGAAAAAAAACTAATGTAAGGCCTGTTTGTATATCTCAGTTATATGTTCTGTTTGTGATAAAAATAGGCTCGGTTTTCTGTTTATAACATGTAAAGAGATAAAAACGTGGGGGACAAATTTAGTGCTCCATAAAACATAATCATAAGTTGTAAGTGGATAATTATTAAATTAAAAAATTTAAAACATGGGAGACAAAAATAAATGCTGAAAAAAAATAAAATAAAAATAAGGATCATGTTTATATTTAGTGCAATGTTTGGTGAAAAGAGCTCGTTTCCCCCCTGCTGGCTAATTAAACGATACTCTAATTTCGTTTCATAAAATAAATTTGGCCCAAAATTAAAATCTTATTTTTCCTAAATTTCCTAATTTTAATAAACACCAAATAAATATAATTAATTAAATATAATATGAATATATAAAATTTTAAAAATTTACAAAACGCGCTAATTAAAAATATGCTAGTGCATCGCTCTTAAATAAAATTTAAATATCGAGTAGGAAAGTTTTATTCGAAAATTCACGGTTATTACAGTCTTCCCCCCTTATAGGATTCCGTCCTCGGAATCAAAATTATGCACTAAACAAATCAGGATATTTATTCCTCATTTCGCTTTCTAATTCCCACGTGGCTTCCTCAACCTGGTGGTTTCTCCAAAGTACCTTCACTAAATTTACTTTCTTAGTTCTTAACTCTTGCACTTTGAAATCTAGAATCTGTACTGGCTTTTCTTCGTATGTCAAATCAGGACGTATTTCCACTGGTTCGTAGGTTATAACATGTCTGAAATCAGAATGGTATTCCCTTAATGCAGAAACATGAAACACATCGTGGATATGCTGAAGGTCTGGAGGTAGGGCCAACTGATAAGCTAGTGGTCCTACTTTCTTAAGAATCTCAAAAGGGTGTCCTATATACCTGGGGCTCAACTTGCCTTTCTTTCCGAATCTCATTACTCCCTTCCAAGGTGAAACTTTCAGCATCACTTTATCTCCCACTTCAAATGCTTTGTCTTTTTTCTTTTGATTTGCATACTTCTTCTGTCGATCCTGGGCTGCAACTAACCTTTTTTGAATAACTTCGGTCGCTTGCTTAGTTTGTTGTAGTAGTTCTGGTCCTAGTATTTTTCTTTCTCCTACTTCATTCCAGTATAGAGGTGATCTACACTTCCTCCCGTACAATGCTTCATATGGTGCCATACCTATGCTGGAGTGGTAACTATTGTTGTAAGCAAACTCAACCAGGGGCAAATGCTCATCCCAACTTCCTTTGAAGTCAAGTGCACAGGCTCTTAACATATCTTCAACTGTTTGAATTGTCCTTTCACTTTGTCCGTTGGTCTGTGGATGATATGCAGTGCTCAGATTTAACTTCGTGCCAAGACATCTTGAAAACTCTTCCAAAATCGAGAAGT
Source organism: Saposhnikovia divaricata (assembly GCA_036435485.1). Taxonomy (NCBI): domain Eukaryota; kingdom Viridiplantae; phylum Streptophyta; class Magnoliopsida; order Apiales; family Apiaceae; genus Saposhnikovia; species Saposhnikovia divaricata. The sequence continues at coordinate 20,524,585 of CM071600.1, forward strand.
AAAACGGGCATCTCTATCAGATACAATTGAAACAGGCACTCCGTGACGAACTACAATTTCCTTTAGGTATATGTTTACCAATCTTTCAACGGAGTACTTATCACTAATTGGTAGGAAATGCGCAGATTTAGTGAGTCGGTCGACGATAACCCAAATTGCGTCATGGTTGGCTCTAGTTCGGGGCAATCCTACGACAAAATCCATGGAAATATGCTCCCATTTCCACTCGGGTATCTCTAAGGGTTGTAAAAGTCCACTAGGTCGTTGATGTTCAGCCTTCACTTTCTGACATGTCAAACACTTTCTTACCCATTCTGCAATCTCTCTCTTCATGTTAGGCCACCAATAATTCAGCTTGATGTCTTGATACATTTTTGTGCTCCCTGGGTGAATGGAATATCTCAAGTTATGCGCTTCGCTCATAATTTCGTCCTTTAACTCTGTAATGTTAGGAATACATATTCTTGATACAAATCGCTTAATACCCTTATCATCCTTTGAACTCATAAATTCTTCTCCGGTCAACTCTGATCTTCTTTCTTCCATTACTTGTTCCTAACAACGGCGAATCTTCTCGAGTAACTCTGGTTGAAACTGAATGCTGTAAACTCTTTCATTGTTTTAGACTGGGACCTTGACTTCTAATTCCATTCTCTCAAATTCTCTGACCAATTCTTCTGAGGTTGTCAACAGGTTGAGTCTTTCCTTTCTACTTAAAGCATCAGCTACAACAATAGCCTTCCCTGGGTGGTAGTTTATCGAGCAATCATAGTCTTTGATCAATTTTAACCATCTTCTCTGTCTCATGTTTAATTCCTTCTGCGTGAATATATACTTTAAGCTCTTGTGATCAGTGTAAATCTCGCATTTCTCTCCATAAAGGTAATGTCTCCAAATCTTGAGGGCAAAAACAATAGCAGCAAGTTCCAAATCGTGAGTAGGGTAACGGGACTCATATTCCTTCAGTTGTCGAGAAGCGTAAGCTATTACTTTCCCATGTTGCATCAGAACACATCCTAAACCCTTGTGAGAAGCATCGCTGAAAATCACGAAATCGCATTTCTCATCGGGTAAAGTCAATGCTGGAGCAGTAGTCAATCTCTTCTTCAATTCTTGAAAGCTGTCTTCGCATTTGGGGGTCCATTCGAATTTTTCACTCTTTCTGGTAAGTCGAGTCAGTGGCGTAGCTATCTTTGAGAAATCCTTCACGATTCTACGATAGTATCCGGCCAATCCAAGGAAACTTCTAACCTCTGTTGGAGTCTTCGGTCTCTCCCAATCTGCTACGGCTTCTATCTTTGTGGGGTCTACAGAAATCCCTTCGCCGCTCACAATGTGTCCTAAAAATTGAACTTCTTTCAGCCAGAATTCACACTTCGAAAATTTTGCATATAACTTTTCCTTTCTCAGCGTTTCCAGAACCAAACGGAGGTGTTCAGCATGTTCCTCAGGAGACTTCGAGTATATCAAGATGTCATCAATAAATACAATCTTATCCAAGTATCTCTTGAATACACGATTCATTAAATCCATGAAAGCAGCTGGCGCATTCGTCAATCCAAAAGACATAACTAAGAATTCGTAATGTCCATATCGGGTCCTAAAGGCAGTCTTAGGAATATCCTCAGGCTTGATCTTTAGTTGATGATAGCCGGACCTCAAATCAATCTTCGGAAAATGTATAGCTCCCTTAAGTTGGTCAAACAGATCATCGATTCGAGGCAGAGGGTACTTGTTCTTGATGGTCATCTTGTTCAGTTCACGATAATCAATACATAGTCGCATAGATCCGTCCTTCTTCTTCTTCTAGTAATTCTTGCAATTGTGTTGCCAACTCCTTCATTTCGACTGGTTCCATTCTGTACGGCGCCTTTGAAATTGGTGCGGTTCCTGGTGCTAGGTCGATGGTGAATTCTATCTCTCGATCTGGTGGAATTCCAGGCAGCTCGTTAGGAAAAACATCTCTAAACTGATTAACTACAGGGATCTCGTCGATCGTAGGGGTCTGCTTCTCGGTATCTATCACATGAGCCAGATAGGCTTGACATCCTTAACGAAGTAATCTTTTAGCTTGAATTATTGACAGGAAATCCTTAGTCGATTTCCGTTCGTGAAACGGAATTTTTATACCATTAGGTCCACCTAAGCTGACCTTCTTACGACGACAATTTATTTGAGCATCATAACGTGATAACCAATCCATTCCTAGGATTACGTCAAATTCCCCTAACTTAAAAGGAATGAGGTCTGCGTCAAAACGTTGCCCATGTATCTCTATAGAACAATTCGGACACAATCGGTCTACTCGTATGACTTTTTGATTAGTTACTTCTTTGTTCAGAATTCCCTCTAAAGGCACAGACTCAAGATTCAACTTATTCATGAAGTTTTCAGAAATAAAAGATTTGGTAGCTCCAGAATCAACTAGAACACACGCATCCTCGGAGTTTACTAGAAGCGTACCTGCTATCACATCGCTGTCATCGATGGCATCTCGTACAGTCATGTTGAAGGTTCTTGCTGTCGGCTTGTTGTTGGGAGGTGTTGTAAGTCGAGGCACTGGATTTTCTTTCGCAGGCTGTCGACAGTCTCGGGACACGTGACCTTTCCTTCCATAGTTGAAATAGGTGACAGATTTATCCTTGCAACTAGAAGCATAATGACCCTTTTGTCCACAGTTATAGCAATTCACGCTCGCTTGATTACAGGGTCCAGGGTGTTTCTTTCCACATGTCTTACATTCTGGTAATGGTGGCCTTCCTTGCATCACACTAACTGTCTGTGGCTATTGGAACCTCTGGTTGCTTCCTCTGATGTCATGATTCCCAAACCTTCTTGTATCAGTGCTTCTATTCTCCCTCTTCACAAATGGTTTCTTGTCGCTACGATTATCAATCCTTCTCACAAAGTTACTTCCGCTGCTCTGAAACTTCCTCTTATTTTCATCCTTCGGGTACAGTTCACTTCCACTTTCCACTATAGCCGCTTTCTGAACTAAGGTTGCATAATTGGTGATCTCGAACACTGCAACTCGATTCTGTATCCAGGGCTTCAATCCTTGTTGGAAACGCTTTGCTCTCTTCTCCTCAGTGTCTACATGATAGGGTACAAACCTCGAGAGTTCTGTAAACTTGGCCTCATAGTCTGCAATAGTCATCGTCCCTTGCTTGAGTTCTAAAAATTTAATCTCCATCTGGTTCTCTAGATACTTGGGGAAATACCTCTCTAGGAACAATGTTGTAAATCTGACCCACGGTATAACCGCATTACTTTCCATAGCTCTCTTCGCTTCCCACCAGTAATTGGCCTCACCTTTTAACATATACGTTGCAAACACTGTCTTCTTGTCTTCTTCCACTCCTATAATCTCAAAAGTCTTTTCTATCTCTCGTAACCAGATTATAGCCTCCACTGGGTTAGTGGTACCTTTAAACTCAGGTGGGTTCAAAGATTTGAATGATTTGAAACTCACTGTAGCTTGAGTCAGTTGAGCTGGAGGTGGAATTCCTCCTACTGGATGTTGGTTCTGTTGAGGCTGAGGGTTCTGAGCATGTTGAAGAAGAAAGTTCATAAGTAGGTTCATCGGGTTGGGATTCTGAGCGGCCTCTGGTTCCGGGTTTGGATTCTGGACTGGGTTCTGAGGTGGAACCTCATAATCTTGATTCGCTTCAGGTTGAGGACGAAGATTCTTTGGGGGTCTTCCTCTCCTAGGTGGCATCTTTTTCTATATAAGCGAAAACAATAAGGTACGTTATATCACCGATATGCAGTAAAAAGACACCATTGTTGGCATAGTTATGATAGGCATTCATAAATAATTACTCGGTCAAATTCCTGGTTTCTCAAAATAAATCATACTCAAAATCGTGATTTTCTCTAGTCTCTTTATAAACGATTACTCTTATTTCTAGTTATAAAAAGGTTTCAGATACCTGTAAAGATCTATCTCAGTTTAAATGGCGGTTCTCGGGAAAACCTTATAAGTTCTAAAATTCAATTGTTATTAATCTGTTGTTCTCGAATTTTGGTTAAACTCATTTTAAGTCATAGTTCCTGTAAAGAAGTTGCCATCTATATCGGGGTAACATGGGGAAACAATATCATATGATACTCTACAGTACAAAATTTGCTAATAGATAAAGTAAGACAGCAGTTCTACTAACAGATCAGAACATGTAATAATAAAGAGGTACCACACTGGTACAGTACAGGTCATAATGCTGAATAAGTTCATAATAATACAAACCGATAACCTGAATATAGTACATCGTGGGGGATAATAAGGATTACTACCCTACATGCTGGTCATAAAATCAACTACATCAAGTACATAGATCATGAGAATATGTGCATCATGATACAGAAATCTAACGTGATGCCATCTAGAAAGTGGGTCACCACTAGCTATACAAGCCAAACGATGGGGATGCTCAAGCATGCATATATATCATCAGCGGGGGAACATCTCGCCGACCCTCCTAGGGAACTCTGTGACGATATCTGAAATCATAGTGGCAACTCTGGCCCGATCAACATGCCCGGTACTGGATGATGGCAAGGCAGCAAAGTCAGTCTATAGTCCAGTCAAGACAGTGAGAGCAATCTGATGCATGATCTCCATCGGGACGTCTCTAACCAGCAGACTCCTTCCATGATGCACAACAAAAGGATCTGGAATAGCCAACAGTCTAAGGATACCATCCCTAGTAGCAAAGATCTCCTCATAGCGAGACCATAACCATCGGTAATGTTGGAACAGGGTATGATGAATGTGCCAAGGGACCATCTCTCCCGCCACCCCAATATACTCAGGGGGAACAGGTGGCATAGCAATAGTAGCAACAGTAGCCACAGTGGGCTGAGTCGGAGCAGGAACAGGTATAGTGGGTGTAGATGGAGCAGTATCACAAACAGGAATGTCGCCGATACGTGGGAACATGTAGTCAGGTATAGTAGGGACTGTCGGAGCCGAAGTAAAAATCGGGATAGGAGCAGTAACAAAATCTGAGAAGGGTCAGGGGAATCTACCAAGCCTATCACGTGCGGAGGAGAAGGTGTAAGAATCCAAATAGAAGAGTCCTCCGAGTCACTGACGATCAGCATATACTCCTAAGATGAGTCACTATCCGTCCCTGAGCTAGGATCTAGAGGTCCTAGTTGTAAGATACCAGATTATTTTAGGATTTATTATTATTATTTTATTATTATTTAATTATGTTGATTAGTATTTAAAGGATGGAATTGGATTTGGGAATATTGTTGCGGAATTCAACGATATTTAGTATTGAGTTTATATGAGTATATATTGAGTTATGTGTGCCCCGGTAATTTATTTGTATTTTTTTAGTGATTTAAAAATATTTAAATCAAGTATTATTGATCTTCAAAAATGTTTATTTATTTATCGGAGGGCTTAAAAATAATGAAATCTTTTGTAAAATTATCTTTATATCTTTATTGAGTTTTTAAAATTGTTGGCTGGATTAATTTGGGTGGTCGAGTATTTTAAAATGATTTTAAGAGTTTTATTGTATTTAAAGGATCAAAACTTTGAAAATCCAAATTTAATTCATTTTTGATCCGAAAAATATTTTAAAAATATGTGGGTGCTCGTAATTTTATATCCTTTATTTTAAAAATGATAAGTTTAATTTTTTCGAATATTTTATTTAAGTATGATTTATAGATTTATTAGTATGTATTTGGGCCAGAATGAGTTATAAGTAGTATCTGTTAGTATTGGGCCAAGCCCAATAAAAAGAAAGTAGTAGAGTGTTCTGGAGAAGTCGGTGAAAGAAAAGAAAAGAAGAAGAGATAAGAAAGAAATTGGAGAAGAAGAAGTGAGAGATGAGAGATTAAATTGAAGATATACATATACATACATATAATTAGTGTGTGTATAAACAACATGAGTGTGTGTGTAAGAGGAGGAGAAGGGGGCAATAGGGGGAAACAACAACAACAGCGGCTTGGCGCGGGAGGGGGATGGCCCGGTCGGCGGCGGCGGCGCGTGGCTTGCTGGCGGGTGGCAGCGCGGTGGCTACGCGGTGGTGTACCAGCAAGGCAGTAGTAGCAGTTGGAAGGAAAAGAGAGAGAGAGAGAGAGAGAGAGAGAGAGAGAGAGAGAGAGAGAGAGAGAGAGAGGGGGGGGGGGGAGAGAGAGAAGAGAGAGGAGGTGTTTCGAGATTGTTTTTTTTTCCGGTGGATTGATTTTCCGGCGGATCGAACCGAAATGGTATATCTTTTTGTATTTAATTTAATTATATTATTGTTGTAATTTAATTAATTTTTCAAATTGTGATTTAATTATGTAGTTGATGGAATTTAATTAGTTTAAATTGCTATATCATTGTTGTAACTCTGTGATTAACTCGGAGAATATAGTTATTTAGTATCGTGGTGGTTAAGTATAATTGTGGGATTTATTTCGAGTTGAAAATATGTTTTAATGATTATTGGTGGTGAATTATTATGAGTCCGATTAAGTATTCGAATTTAGTAATTATTAATTGTTAATGGTTAGTGATTATCGGATATGTTATATGATTAGTAAATTGTGTGTTGAATTTGGAGTGACAATTATACTTGTTAAATCACTATTTGTGGATATGGGTTTTAGGATAAAAGAAGTTACATGTATATTTTGATTGGATTGTGATATGTCCGTAATATGAAACTGTCTCCTGATTGTATAGTTTTCAAATGTTATCTATAGTAAAATTAAAATGTTATCTAATTTTTTTCTTTATATGTCTATCTGCGAGGAGTTGTAATGAGATCACGAGTCTTAAATGTCAATATCTAACGACTTGTGTAATTCTCTTCAACTAGTTCCTCGGGCTTACGAATATCCATGATCAGCTATCACGAGTATAATTAATATACTTAAGTGATGTAATCATTGATATAGCGTAAGTAATAGTTAGTGCTAGGGGTTGTTCCCTAGGGCTTACGAACATCAATGATTGATTGTCACGTGTATCATTAAAATGCGTGAGAAATACGATCATTGGTGTAGCGTAAGTAGTAGTGTAATGTAAATTATTATGTGCTATGTGCCGCATGTCAGGGCGGGTACTTTTCATAATTGTTTACTTTTAGGTTGCTGCAAGTTGAGGCAGCTTTATTTTGTAAAAGCATGGTTGAATTGTTTTTTATTGATATTGAGGGGCTGTGCCCATAGTCCGATAAACGAATACTTCATGCCGAAATTTTTTGAAAATCCCCTGTATTTAAAGTTATTTAAATTATTTGATTTAAAGATTTAAAGGCATGTATGTGTATGAATGTTTAAGTACATATGTGATGATTAATGAGGTGTGGATATATATATATATATATATATATATATATATATATATATATATATATATATATATATATATATATATATTTATGTATGTATATATATATATATATATTTATGTATGTATTGCTTTGCGAGTTGTAAGTAATTAGTTATTAATTGGGTTGTTTATGTACTAAATAGTACTTTACTATTATTTCGAGTATAATTAGGGATTCGATATGGACCCAGCGAGCGTGTTGACGAGACGATTGAAGGAAAATGAATGCATGACGAGTAAGGACCGAAGTATAGTAAGTAGCGAATCGACGCATTGGAATCGAGGCAAGTGTACTAACCCTCGCTTATCGTTCAAGCGAGATAAATATGTTTCTATTCAATATAAGAATTCCCTTCAAATCATTATTGCTAGTATCCTCTCCTTCAAATTATTTAAAAGGATATATTTTATTCGTATATCATGTGGAAAGTGGAATTTCAGTTTTATTGCCAGTACTATTCTTTCTTAAGTATTGTCAATAATATTCTGTTAAAGTTTTTCCTGGTATTGCATTCTTATTCCTTGTTTTAGTATAATGTTCTTAATGTATATGGTTTCCCTGAGATTAATTGATAGTAAAGTAGTTTAATGGAATTGGAAGAATTTTATAAAAAATGTGGACCAGCTTCGTGGTCAGAGTAGTAAAGGCCAATGTCAATAAGTGCCTAGTGAGGGATCCCAGAGTATTGTTTTTAGCTGGACTTTACGTGGCTGATCACCCGTAATGTTCAGATGAAAACTCCAATTCTATTAAATGTTGTTTTTATGCAAGTATATTCTTATGATAGAATGTTTAAGTTAAAGTACATTTTTGTTTTCAAGTATGTTGGATATAAAGTTATGATTTGAGTATAAAGTTATGTTTTGAGTTAAAAGTTATGATTTGAGTTAATAAATACTGTTAGTATAAAAATCGAAAGTTATTTATATTAGAGTTTTGAACGGTGATAACTAATTCACGGTTATTATGGTCGTTGTAGCATTTGTTGCGCAGTGATAGTGAGAACCGAGAATGAATTGAGATCTTTTTATTTATTCAAACTCATGATTGTCAGGCCGGTTAGGCAACTAGGTATGCAAACGCTTAGTGACATGAATGAAATTTGAGTAACTGAGAATTTCTTGGAGATTTTGTTAAAGCGATAGTTAAAGTATTTTGCAAGTATTAAAAGTATTGAATCTAGTATTACGAACTTTCTCAGTTATTAAATTCTGATTTTGAGTTATAAATGTTTTAAATGATATTAATCTTCTGTTAAAGTTAAGAATCCAGATTTCAATTATAGTATTGATTATAAATTGGTGAGCATTCCTTCGCTCATATTTATTGTTCCTATTTCTTGAATTGCAATTATTGCGTTCTTATTTCATCCAGTTCAGTTCTATATATAACTTGCTGAGCATTCTTTGGCTCACACTTGTTGTTTTTAAAATCTAACTTTTCAGTAAGCTAGTTGACGAGGCTTAGCCTGCGCAGTTCAGAAAGTGGAAAGAAGAAGCAGGATGCTGTTATGAAGCTGACGTGGATCAGGGTATTTAGATTTAAAATTTGATTTGTTGTATGTTTATATAGTTTTAGTAGTTATAGTATGTATTTGATTAGTTGGCCTGGTATACTTCTATTCGAAGTTATACCAGTGATTTAAGTCTGTATAAAGTTTTGTATATAGAGTTGTATTTAAGTTGGTTTTGGGTTTCTTGTTTCTAGAACTGTAACCTAAGATCCTTAGTTGGGAGTTGGGGTCAAAGAGCTTTTGATTGAGTTTTTATTTTTATTTCAGTTTTATTTTGATTTCAGATTTTTAGTTTAGTATTCAGCAGGTTTATGTTGTATTTACGAATACATCATGGCAAATTTTTGTTAGAATTATTGAGTTTGTTAGCGTGACGCCCAAATCTACGGACCCCGGATTTGGGGGCATTACACTAGTAGGTATGGTGTAGGAGATCTGTCTCGCATAGGTAAGAAACCAGTAGATCCTGATGAATACATCTACAAAAGTAAATAGTTTCGCTCAGAAATAGGTTCTAATCGACTAGATACGTATATAGATATAACTAAAGGTGTAAGGCACTAAGTGCCAAAATCTCAACGTCGTGTAATATCTCTAAATTCTCACGTCGTGTTATAATTCTAGGCTCGTACGATTCCTAAAAATATAATTAAGGCTCTGATACCAAAACTGTAATGCCCCCAAATCCACCCTGACCGGGGACCGGGGTTGTCACATTGTCTCAATATCCTGCAGCACACGATAATGCAATAATAAAACAAAATATTTATTACAACGGAGCATAAATGTCCCACTCCGCAGTTCCAAGATCGTCTCACAAAATAGTACAATCCAACTTATTACATCTCAAGATAATATCTTACAAACGTTCACAAAAGTAGAAAGATAACTGTTCCAGCTGGATATCTTAGTTCTTGTCAGCATAGCCTTGAGCATTTCCCTTTCCTCTGTATCCCTGGCTGGACGTCTCGCCTCTTTCCATCTTGACAGCTGAATAAAATGTTGTAAAGCAAGAATGAGCAACTATAGTGCTCAGCAAATTCTCTTCTTGCTCGGTATATAAATATAATAAGGTTAACCGAAAGAAAAACTCAAAATTTTAATATCGGATATCACAATCTGAATTGGCTCAACCCATCTCGAAATAGCATACTCGAAAGACTCATTTGATATAACTCTGATAACTCATGATTTAAGAATAAACTGGTCTTCCACCTCTCGGTATCTCGGTGGGGCGATCAACTAACCGACCGAGAATACCGTTCTCCAATGACACCGCACTTCGCCTGATCACGGCTACAATACGATATCAACAATATAATAAATATGTATGAATGCTAGCATCATAGTGGGTTATTAATTCAACTCTGGCAGCATAGTGCCTAAATCCTCGTGTCCGTATAACGGTACACGGGTCTCTCTTTCTCTATAATGGGCCTCTTTCCCAAAATTGACCAGTAGAATACAGAATTCCCGAATATTTGATGAACGGATAACTTGAGATAATTCTTCCAGGAAAATATTTACAAATCTGGCAGACTGCCAGTCTGACTCAATTGTTCCACCAATCCGAACAATGGACTGAGGTAAATTCTCAATAATAATATTTTATTGGTTGACACGATCAAAATGCCAAAACTTGACAATAACGGCAACTATCTTGAACCAATGAGAATAGTCTTAAAATGGAATGTTTTGAGTTGTACCGAACAATTAGTACTACTCGAATATTTACAATACTCATAATTGATGAACGTTAAATGGAATATTTTTCACTTGATCAACGAGTGACAACTCTAACGATTCCAATTTTATAACTCTTTTTTGTTGATTCGAGAGATGAACCAAATAAAAGATAATCAATAATTATTGTCGAATTTGTAAAATAAATTCGACTGAAAAGAATAAATTTAACTATCTCGAACAAATGAGATTAGTTTCACTGAATCACAATAATAGTCATCTCGAATTAATGAGATCGACCCGATAGCAATGAAACTGATTCCACGCTTATAAGGGATATAATTCGCAAGTAAACTAATTTTAATATTAACAAAATATCGCAACGAGAAAATAATGCTCAAAAGAATTATTGCATCATATGGAGCAACAAATAAATCTTATAATTGACAGCTCGAAAATATATAAGGAATGAAAGAATACGAACCGAAATACAAGTCTCTAAGAGTTAGGGTAGGAAGGAACTTGCCTCGATCTCGAAGTGCAAATAAGTGTAGATAAAATTTGTACTCTACCCGTGAACTTGGCTTCGGTCAACGGCTCGAAAATTATTCTCTAAAAAATGGCAACCAGAAATACGTGAGCGCTTCGTCAAAATAGATATTTCTCAACCGATAATATAATATTTAAACATAATAATAACTATGTTTAATTTTACATTTAATCGAGCCAGCTCGTTTAATTTTACACTTAATCGAGCCTAAAATTCTACCCGAACTCGGCTCGTTTAATTTCATGAGTCGAGTCGAGCCGGCTCGTTTAATTAAACGAGCCGAAACCTCTACCCGAGCTCGACTCGTTTAACTAAACGAGCCGAGTCGAGCCCACTTAAACGAGTTCGAGCCGAGCGAGCTCGCGTGTCGCCCGGCTCGAATTACAGCTCTAATCTCAAATGCAATTGTTGCAACATGCTGCACAAAATGTATTTTTGTTAAAAAATTTGAATATATGGATATTTTTGATAATTATGAGTTCAATACATCCTGTTTAGGGGTGTAAATGAGCCGAGCCGAACTCTAAAATGTTCATGTATCGTTTGTTAAGAAATTATCGAACTCGAGCTCGAACTTGAATCGAGCCAAAAAATATGTTTGAGCTCGGTTCGTTAAGATAAAATGTTGTTCGCGAACCGTTCACGAACAGTTCACGAACATGTCTCATGAGCTTATTCACGAACTTTTACTTTCGAACAACTCATTAAGCTTGTTCACGAACTTGTTCATGAAATTATGCTCATGAATAATTTTAAATATTGCTCGCGAACTTATGCTCACGAGCTCACTTACGAACAACTCATAAACTTATTTTCTTATTTTCGTATACAAAAATCTAACATTAAAAAAAATTAAAAAGTCCAAAATTAAATGATTGAATTTATGTCTCAACACTAAAAATAATAATAATAAATCATCAACCAATAAAATTCTCACATCTCCTTACATAAAATATTATTAGTCATACAAAGTACTAATTTTCTTACATAAAATCTATAAAATATGAGTCATACATATTTGGATAAATAAATACTATTATATTACATATACTAATTGTAAGATTGAGTTAGTTATTATTATTATTATTATTACTACTACTACTACTACTACTACTACTACTACTACTACTACTACCACTACTACTACTACTACATCTATTATTATTATCATTATTATCATTTTTCTTATTATAAAATAAATAATTATAATATCTAGCATAACATATAAGATATTCTAATAATCAAACATATATTATATATAGGAGATTATCTATCGAATTTGTTTATGAACCACTAATGAACTCGAATACCGAGCATGTTAACGAGCTCAATTATCGAACTTTTTCACGAACATGTTCATGAGCTATGTTCACGAGCCTGTTCATGAACTATGTTCACGAACACGTTAATCGATCTTGTTTGCGAGCTATCGATTCGAACTTTACCGTGATCATGTTCAGCTCGTTTATAAATCGATCCTTAAAATCATGTTCAAAATCGACTCGTTTGTGAATCGAACCGAACTCGAACCGAGTTTTTTTCGAACCGAACATCGAGCCGTTCGCGAGTGTATCGGTTCATTTACAGCCGTAATCCTGTTTTTTCATGGAAAGACGTATTCCTTGCTCTTTATCATTATCGGCTTAGGCTCTGTTTGGAATGCTGTTAAAAACGTTGAAAAAGGTGTTATTAAAATAGATAATATTACGAAAATCAAATAACTATTTGATAATATTTTTAATATATGCATGTTTTGCGTATTTTTTTAAAAACAACTTTTTTAAAAGTATGGGATGACATATTTTTTCCAAAAATAGTTTTTCAGCTAAAAATATTTTTTAAAAAAGACAACTGTTTTTAAATTTTAACCAAACAACATTTTACCTATTTTTTAAAAATAAGTTATTGTTATCACCCCTGAGATATTTTAGTGATAGGTTGAACTGGAGGATCCTATTTGGTCAAAAACCTAGTGATAAACTTTCATGTTTCCTTTCATTAAGATATTTTTAAATAAATTTCTGAATAATCTTTGTGATGATATCGATGTTAGCGAGGATATTAATGTTAGCGAAGATATTGATCGTGACCCTCACAGGGAGCTGGAACTAAATGGACGTAACGTAACTGTGTTTAAATATAAAAAAATGAAGCCGAGGAAGTTAAACGAGTATACTGGTACAGTGATACAAAGGAAAAGGAAGAAAAAGCACAGTAATCATATACTAGCATGGTCCAATCAAGGGTCGCTATCAAGGTAAAACGTTTTATATACATTTGCCTTTTCCTGCATTTCTTCCCAACTTTTCATACATGCACGTAGGGGTGAGCAAAAATTTCCGAAACCGCCCAAACCACCCGTTTCAAACCGTCCAAACCGAAATTTACGGTTTTATAACGGTTTGGATTGGTTATGGTTTCATTTTTTTAAAAACCGAAAAATAATGGTTTGGTTTGGTTTTATATTTTATACCGACCGATATAACCGAACCGCAAACCGATAACCAAACCACCCGTTATACCCGGACCGCCCGAGTATATATATATATATATATATATATATATATATATATATATATATATATATATATATATATATATATATATATATAAAATAAAAGAGGCCCAACTTTTTCTGAAATTTCCTGTGAAAATTTCCAATCGCAATGATAGTCCCAGGTCACTTTGTCTTCATAGATTCAAGTACTTGTGCTGTTTTTGCTAAATAGCTTAACTCTTTTTTTTTGCTAAATAGCTTAAATATTGTGTGATACATGGTTTAAAACCGAAACCGCCCAAACCGAACCGTTATAATTTGGGTGGTTACGGTTATGTACTAACGGTTATGGTTATGGTTGGTCGGATTGAAAAACCGAAACATATGATTTGGGTGGTTTTATTGTCCAAACCCGACCGTTTCACCCGATACTCACCCCTACATGCACGTCCATGAGTCCATCTTCTGCACTTTGTTCCCTGTCCTTGGTTCTTTCATTTTTATAGCAATTTCATTGTAAATTTTGTAAGTAGGACTTTAAGAGTATTAAAATATTATTTATTATTTGATTTTAATTGTTTAGATTTGAAGTAACGATTTCAAAAAGTTAAGTAAAGGACTGAACTAGGAGTGTTAACGGATCGGGTTGGGCGGGTTGGGAGGATTTTATGACCCAACCTAATTTAATCGGTTTAGAAAATTTTCAACCCAACCCATAAAAATAGAATTCGTAAACCAACCCATTTAATGTATTTCGGTTTGGATTGGTTTGGATCGGATTGATCAGGTTAGTAAATATATAAATAAATTTTTTATCAAAAAAAAAATAAAACTGAAAATGAGAGCTCAAAACAAATCGGAAATAGTTCAACAAAATATTACAATCATTCATGCAACACAAATAGCATAGGTCTTAAATATCTGAAATTCTGAATTTTAACACATAAAAAGAAATTGATTAAACACTAGACATAGTCTTTAAATTTGAACTTAATCATAACATAAATGAATCAATCATTAAACTTCAATGATGTTGATATTCCTGGCCATGGTCTCAGACTCAATAGCATGTTCATGTTCCTTCTTCTATGCCAAATAGAAGGAATAAAAAAAATTCAGTTCTAGCTAGAAAAATAATTCTCAAAAAAAATTATCAAATAACAAGTACCTTCAAGAAACTGATAAGACTAACGCCTTGTTGACCTTTTATATATTTTAATTTAATTATCTTATTTTTAATCGGATCGGGTTGGATTGGATCGGATTTTAAAAACCGAAACCCATATCCAACCCATTAAAATCGGGTTGACGTTTTTTCAATCCGAGTATATATCGGATTGGAAAAAATCGGTTTGAATCGGCCGAAAAGTGTCCGGTTTGAATTGGATTGGTCGGGTTGGCCAAACCATGAACACTCCTAGACTGAACAAACGGTTGATCGAAACAGATTTTGAAAAATATGATAACTCTCGGAGCTCTAAGTGATAATGTCTAAATATAGAACTTTTTTGATTTCGATGTAGAATATACAAACCTTTTTTTTTTTATACAATGATAATTCAATTCATGAAGTTCACAAGTTCAAGCATGCTTTAATTATTACAAAATTTATAAATAACAAATTTACATAAGGGTAAATATAAAAACATTTATATTATTAATATTTTTTTTTTGCTAAATACAAATTTATACTGTATTATTTTTTTTATTTAAATTAAATTGAACTCCTTTTATTATATTAAAAAATTTGTCAATATTTATTATTGTTCCTCAACCTTTAGAGGCAAGTTTTAACAATTTTTAATGTTCAATTTCATCGGACCAGTTCTGACAAAAAGAAAAAAAATCATTAGACCAGTTCATTACATAGCCCATCGCATCGACTGGCCCAACTTTATCTTTGCTTCGTCCTTGTGAAGCTGTGGTCCAAATATTAACATGATCACCACATTCCCACTGTTTTTGTCATTGGAGCTGGGATACCAAATTGAATATTTGGGCCATGATTTTCTCACGGGGTTTGTTTAAAAGTACTCGTCCCAACAATGCCCATTTAACTTTTGATCGGTTAAATTGATTGAAATTTATATATATTATATATTTGAAAAAAATAAAAAAATTATATCAATAAAAAGTACATATAATCAATGTTACAATACAATATTCAGTTTTTGAATATAATAATTGAATAATTTTTAATATTTAATTAAAGATTGGTCAATTTGATTAATAAAAAGTCAAAATGTACATGTAAAATGGGACGGATGGAGTAATTGTTTAGACAAATCTCCAAGAGACTCTTCATTTTGGCTCTTAAGTGAGATTTGAGAAGAGAGAAGCAAAAAATGTGCTACAAGAGACTCTTAGAGCAAGTCCAACAATGTCCTAGTTGGTGTCCTATAAATATAATAAAATATAGTGTCCTAATGATTTAAGTCACGATTTTTGTATATCAATTCCAACAATATGCCTTATACTTGTGCCTTATAAATTAAAATAATAATATATTTGAATTAGAATTGGAGGGAAGGGAAAAAAGAGAGGACAAAGAAGTATAGAATAGGAGGGAAGTTAAATTTTTATTGATAAAAATGATTTAGGACAAGTATAGATGTGCCTTAAAAGTAGTGCATGAGATAGATGTCCTAATGTTTTAAGGCATCACTAGGACATTGTTGGAGCAAAAAAATGGCTAAATGTCCTAAATATTGATTTAGGACAATATTTAGGACATTGTTGGACTTGCTCTTAGTCACTCCTAAATTCACTAAAAATGTAATCTCTCTCCTCAATTGTAAGAGCTCCTATCCACTCCTAACTAATATTTTATACTAAATTCATAAGATACATTCTCTCTCTTTTCCACTTTTTTTTTGTCTTTTTATGAATCCAACTTACTTTTAATAATATAAAATTAAATAAGGAGTGAGTATAAAGAGCATTGTTGGAGATGAATGTACATTAAGTTACTAAGAGCCAATATTTTATATTATATTTAAGAGTGAGTTAAGAGACTCTTGGACACGCTCTAACTAATTGGACTAACACTGTCTTAATTGTATCAACAATTTTTTTAGCTTGCCTTAACCCATTTCTTATAATTTTGTCAAGTTTCAAGTTAAAAGATAATATTCTGAAAATCTAAATATATCTGTTTCAAGAAAAAAAAAACAAAATATATTGGAGCCTTGAGATTACGTGACACAAGAGGATGTCGGTGTAGCCTTACAGGATTGTGACACAAAATAGGTGAAGTTATTCGAAGCCTGTCAAAGGCTTTCGGTAACCTCACGTATTTATAGATCATTCTGGGCTGTGATCCAAGAATAATAAAATGTTAGGCCTTCATTGCATTAATAAAAGTACTCCCTACCTTTATTACACAATAAAAAGTGTATGAACACCATTGGATCCATTGTTGAATTTTTTATTAAATATTCTGTAGTGTTTGACATGATTAATTCATGTAACTGCCGAAGACAGAATATAGACTGAAGGCAGAAAATAAATAAATTCTTCTTCTAGAGTTGAATGATGAATAATTAGGTTCTGTTGAGATCGCTTTTTTATGGGATACTTGAAAATTATATATGTTCTACACTACTAGTAATATCTTACAAAATTAGTTATTTTATCAATGAAAGTATTGAAAATCATGCATGTTTTTCAAATAAATTATTGCTAAACAAATTGTTTTGTAAATTACTTCTGTTTCCCAAACTTTACAAAACATATACATATTTTGCCTGCTAAACATATATAATTTTAAAAAATTTCAACAATATAGTGATTTTTCATGTAACATGCTTTGCAAAACAATAAATTTTATAATATTTTGAATGTATATGTCTTTATAGAAATTTTGTTTATACATTTAAATTATTATCGTACATCAACTTCTTAAACGTGCATTGTGTTCTCAGTTTTATTCACTGTTGTTATTGTGGATTTTGAGATATCTTTTTCGGCCTTTTATTTTAAAGTTTGTTTAATATATTAATTTTTAAAATTCATAAAATTTGATGTATTAAATGTAGGAGTAATACTGAATTTGTTTCAAAATGCTAAATAGCATTCTAATTTGTGAAGCGTAGGACCAAAAAAATCTCCTAAATTTTTTTCCAAAATGATGTGACACAACACGTTAAATGTTTTAATTGGATGATTGCTGTGAATACAGGGGTCAATCTTATTATTATTTTCACAACCAATTAAAATCAAACATGTGTCATTTGGGAAAGTTTTTGGAAATTTTTATTTGGTTCCCTAGTATTTTTCTATAAATAATTTTTCCCTGAATAATTATGGTCATATACCATTACAACCCGTATATGTTGCTACTAAATCTTGAAATTAAATATCCATGATCTAGATGGTAAGAAATAAGTTATTATCACTTGAATTATTTCACTGCATTTGACATTTTTTTTTATTATTTTGACATTTTTTTTATTATTATTAAGATACATATATCATGTCAACGGATAACGTTTTTGGAATTTTTAAAATATTTTTCAATAATTTAAGTTTTATTATTGAGATTTTAAAAGTTTTTTCTTTTGCAATCTTGGGATGTTATTATCTGATCTTTGATGATTGATTTCATCGAACATTAATGTGTTTAATGATTGATTTCATTGAAAACCTTAATTAGAAACGTTAATCGCGTGCACTTGTGCTTTTTGTATCGCATTCATCCACTTTTAGAACTTAAGACAGTTACAATTTTAAATTGTTAGTGGTTTTTATTGGAAAATTTTTTAGGTGAAATGTTGAACTTGAAAAGTTAATTTGGGTTAGAATATTACAAACTTACGACTGTTTGGTGAACGTAAAATGTGGCTAAATACCAGGTAATGCCTTTAACAACTACAATCCAAATTACTACAGTATTTTTTTCTTCGTCTTTTTAGATTATTGATGCGAGTTATAAGAGACTAGTTTTATACCGTCTATGCACGAATGACTTTATTAATATTTTTTAGTACCTGATTATAATTTTTTTCTTAAAAATTATAGCATTTTGAATAATTTATTTTTATTTTTAATGATAATAATACATATGCTATATGGCTTGTAAGTATATATTTATTTTTTTTCTTGTAATTTTTTTCTATAATTTATATTTCAAAGTTTAGGCTAATATATTTTTTATATTTTACAATTAATTTTGATTTTTTTTATTTTATTCGATTACATCTTATATACTTGAAACATATAGGGATTGTAACAATTTTTTATTATTTTTTATCTTTTGGATTATGTGATTTAATGGTTATCTTAAAAAATTTAAATTTTTTGTTATACTGTTTTTATAGTTTTAAAGGAATTTTTTAACTTTTTTGGAAATATGTGTGGTATTAAAATTTTTTATTTGAATATTTATTATTTTTTCATGTTAATTTTATATTAATGCCATGTGGTGTTTATTATGTTTTTTTTTGTTTTGAGTAATGTAAGGGGTTTTTATGTTGTATTATATTTAGATATTAATATAAATTTATTTTGTGGGTGTTTAGATTGCTTTCTAATGTAAAATAGGGATAACCTCAAAATTACTCGTCCTTCAAATTATTTTTTTAAAAATACTACCACTTTTAAAACTATTTAGAAAAATACTTTTCTTTAAAATTCTTTTTTTAAAAATACGTTTTGCAACCTCATTTGTAAATTCTGGGCGCCACCAGCCGTGTGAGTTTTTGAATTGAAATTCTGATGATATGCTTTGTTTCTTTGTTTACTTGTTTATTATATATAAAGAATAAATTTGCGACTTATTTTTAATTATGATTTTTTGCTATTTTATCCTTGTTTGTTAATATTAGAAACATATTTGTTGTCAAATCTAAAAATAAATCTTTAATGATTTTAATAAAATAATATTTTTCTTAAAACACTTTTATTTGGTAAACAAATTTTTTGAAATTATATTTTAAGGTTTAGCCTAACATAAATTTTAATGTTTCATATTTTTTGGCGTGTTTTTTTTTCTATTTTTTAGAATATATATAATATACTTTAGACATGTGAAAACCTATTTTAATTTAACATACATGTGAACACATACATTTGTACTTTTTTTTTAAAAAAAGTTTGTCCTATCTTTTATATTTTTGTGTTGGTTTATATTTATTTTAAGTGCAATTGTTAAGTGGATTTTATATCCACTTTTTAGACTTCTAAGGGCTTGAAATGTTGGAAGTCCTTGAATTTTTAGTATAGTATTAATTGTGTTTTGATGTTGTTTTGATAGGTTGCTAGGCATAGGATGGAAGGAGGTGACGTGTTGGTTTTCATCTCTAAGGTCGGCTAAGAGGCGTCAAGAGTTCATGAGAGGGTGTTTGATGCTAGGGGGAAGAAGTGTGGAAGAAAAAGGAGCAGAAAAACAGAGCAAACAAGAAGCAAGAAATTTTTTCCAGAAATTATAGACCTGGGGCGCGCGCGCCAAGCACGGGGCGACCGCGCGGAGTGTGGAGCGCCCGCGCCAAGCATGGGGCGGCCGCGCCAGGAGTAAATATTCTGCTCGAAATTTAGCTTCTTTCATGGGCCAGTTTTTGTAGTTGGGTTTTATTTTAGATTTTATAAAATCGATTTGGAGGTCATGTAAACATATAGTGAGTTGGTAGAACATAGTAGAGAGGTCAAGAACAAGAGGGGAAACAACTTCCAAAGTGACGGTAAGGAAGAATCACACTCAAGTTCAAGATCTAGGGTTTTCTATATTGTTTATTTTCTGAATCTTCAACTTAATACTTTGTTATCTATTGGATTTTTATCAAGTTTTCTATTCTCAATCATTAATTGTTTTCAGTTCTTTGTTTTAATTATGTTATCAATTGAACCCATGATGGTGCTAAGTTCAATTATGAACTAAACACTTTCATGG
Organism: Saposhnikovia divaricata; assembly: GCA_036435485.1. Classification (NCBI taxonomy): domain Eukaryota; kingdom Viridiplantae; phylum Streptophyta; class Magnoliopsida; order Apiales; family Apiaceae; genus Saposhnikovia; species Saposhnikovia divaricata. The sequence goes on from CM071600.1 coordinate 20,545,060, forward strand.
GGTTCTAATGGATTGTTTTGTGGATTCTAGTAGTTGATAGTTTTGACAACATATGCTTGTGATTGAAAATAAGGTTGTTTGACGTGGTTGTGTTAATTTATATAGATGCGTAGCTAACATCTATTTTGTCAATCTCTAATGAATGCGAAAGTGGATTTAGAGATTAGGGCGAAAGTGGATTTAGAGATTAGGGCTTGCCATGTTAGCATAGGCTTATGACAGATTTTCCACATATCGATAGTATAGATTCGAAAGAACATTACTCCCCTATGTAGTTGAATGTGGAACTTATGATTAAATTGATTATGTCACCCAATCTCATAGACATATAGTGATTTGGATGTAATTGATGCCCGTAAAATTTCTATCTTAATTGTAGATGATTTTATGGATTGGTATGAGTTTATTGAAAGATAGCTTGTACTTCCTTCGTGTTCCCACTAGCTACCTTAATAATCACAGTGCATTGAGTTTTGACAGTCAATCTAGATGAAACAACTCATGAAGTTGGAACCCTGTGTTTCTCTCATATAAGTAAAATCTCCTTAGTAAGTTTTTAGTAGTATAATCTAGTTAAAACAACACAAAAATTGTTACTACACCAAGCAATTGTAATTTAGCCATACATTATTGAATAGGCACATTTACATAATTCACCGTGTCTTCGTGGGAACGATCCCTATTTATCCGTATTAATTTTGACTGCGTATACTTGCGTAGAAAATTGTGAACAAGTTTTTGGCGCCGTTGCCGGGGACTTCGGTGTTATTTTAGTTTATGTGGTTGACATCAGTGGTAGTTAAGTTTTATTGACTTGGATAATCTCTCTCATCTATTCGAGTTTCTTGATTGTGTGTTTCAGGTACTTGATCAGTTTATGCTAACACGTTCTAAAGCTAAACAAGCAAAAGAGCAAGCAAAAGCTTTAAGTAAGGGAGAGGCACCAGCACCACCAACAGTACCAAAGGCTTTAATGGACTACTCTTAGCCAAAAATTGATGACATTCAGTCGAGTATCATCAGGCCAGCCATTGCAGCCAATACTTTCGAGATCAAACTGGGTACTATTCAAATGATACAGAACTCAGTGCAGTTTGGGGGAGCTCCAACTGAAGATCCCAACATGCACATCAGGAATTTCATTGAGATTTGCGACACCTTCAGATTTAACAATGTGTCGGAGTATGCTATTAAGTTGAGGCTCTTCCTATTTTCTCTCAGGGACAAAGCCAAGGGTTGGCTGCACTCTCTACCAGCAGGCTCTATCACTACTTGGGCTGATCTTGCTCAAAAGTTTCTCACCAATTTCTTTCCCATGGCTAAAACTGTAGCAATCAGGAATGCTCTAACTCAATTCTCTCAGCATTCCGGTGAATCTTTGTGAGAAGCTTGGGAGAGGTACAAGAGATGCTGAGAAAATGTCCTCATCATGGTATGCCTGACTGGATGGTAATTAATTGTTTCTACAATGGGCTTGGATGACAATCTAGATCGAATGTGGACGCAGCTTCTGGCGGAGCTCTGTGGGCTAAGAGCTATGAGGCCGCTTATGAACTGATTGAGATGATGGCAGCGAATGAGTATCAGAATCCTACTCAGAGAATGCCACAGCAAAAGGTGGCAGGAAATCTGGATGTCGATAAGGCCACTTCTTTGGCTGCTCAGCTAGAAGCACTGAACTTAAAGGTAGACTCTTTGGCTAACCAAGGGGTGCATCAAATTGCAAGTGTCTGTGAACTTTGTGCGGGCGCACATGAGACCAACCAATGTGCAATTTCTAATGAGTCGGTTCAATTTGTGAGCAATTTCCAAAGACAGCAACAGCCAGCTCCTAACACTTACCATTCCAGCAATCGGAACCATCCAAATTTTAGCGGGAACAACAACCAAGGTGGTTTACAACAGTCAAATCAGTCGTATCAACAGTCTCAGAATCAGCAGTTGGGTGTTAGGCCATTTAATCCTTCTGGGTTTCAACAGCAGCAAGGGCAACAGTTTCAACAGCAGTATGCCCCGAGGCAATTTCAACCATCGGGATTTCAGCAGCAACCTTATGGGAATTCTTGGTAATCTTCTAATGAAAAATCAGAACTAGAAGAATTGAGATTGTTGTGCAAGAGCCAGGCCGTTTCTATCAAGACTTTAGAAAATCAGATGGGGCAACTTGCAAATGCTTTGTTGAGCAGACCACGGGGAACTCTTCCCAGTGATACGGAAGCAAACCCAGGGCGGAAAGACAGCAAGGAGCAGATTAAAGCCATAACTCTACGGTCAGGTAAGGTCACGGAAAACCATACACTTGAGAAAGAAGAAAAAAATCTGCCAGAAAAGGAAGAAGAGAAAGAGGATTTGGGAGGTTCAGTTGACAAGGGTAAAAATTCAGATTCAAGCAATGGAGAAGAGGAAAGCGTACTGACTCCTAAAAAATCAACCCCTGAGACAAAGGATGTGAAGAATCAGGTCTGTCCACCTCCACCATATCCTCAGAGATTGCAGAAACAGAGGCTGGACAAGCAATTCGGTAAATTTCTTGAGGTGTTTAAAAAGCTGCATATTAACATACCTTTTGCAGAAGCTCTGGAGTAGATGCCGAGTTATGCTAAATTCAAGAAGGGTATTCTATCGAGGAAGCTGAAATTGGAGGAGTTTGAAACCTTTGCTTTGACGGAGGAATGCAGTGCTGTTCTGCAACAGAAATTACCTCTGAAATTGAAGGACCCTGGAAGCTTCACTGTACCATGTACTATTGGCAATCAGTCATTCGATAATGCTTATGTGACTTGGGAGCAAGCATAAATTTGATGCCTTTATCTGTTTTTGTTCAACTTGGTCTTCTGGAGACGAGACCGACCAACATCTCTTTACAGCTAGCAGATCGTTCGATCACTTACCCGAGAGGCATAGTCGAAGATGTCTGGGTAAAGGTGGACAAACTTATCTTTCCGGCTGATTTTGTCATTCTGGACTTCGAGGAAGATAAGAAAATTCCGATAATCTTGGGAAGACCCTTTCTAGCCACAGGCCGAACACTGATCGATGTTCAGAAATGAGAGCTTACTATGCGAGTGAATGAGCACAATGTTACTTTTAATGTGTTCAAGGCAATGAACTTTCCAACAGAAGAAGAGGAGTGCTTCCGAGTTAACATGGTTGAAACGTTTATAAAAAGAGATACAGGGCATATGCTAATTTTCGACCCCTTGCAACGGGTTTTGAATGGGGATTTTGACGAGGAAAATGAGGAAGAAGTAGAGCAAATTCTGACGTTGAATTCAGCTCCTTGGAAGAGGAGGACGGAGGTACCAATTGAGTCTCTGGGTTTGGAAGCTCTTAAAAAGTCACAAGTGAGGTTTAATCCATCTATTGAGGAAGCTCCTTCTCTTGAGCTAAAGCCACTGCCGGACCATTTGAGGTATGCATATTTAGGTGCTTTATCTACTTTGCCTGTTATTATTGCGGCTAACCTGACAGGTAGTGAAGAAGAGAAATTGTTGCGGATTCTAAGAGAGTTCAAATCAGCTATTGGATGGACTATTGCAGATATTAAGGGAATCAGCCCTTCCTTCTGCATGCACAAGATTCTTCTTGAGGAAGGTAGCAAACCATCTGTAGAGCAACAAAGAAGACTCAACCCCATCATGAAAGAAGTGGTCAAGAAGGAGATTCTTAAATGGTTAGATGCAAGGATTATCTACCCTATTTTAGATAGCTCTTGGGTGAGTCCTGTGCAATGTGTGCCTAAGAAAGGAGGCATGACAGTGGTAGCAAATGAAAAGAATGAACTCATTCCTACTCGAACAGTCACGGGGTGGCGAGTGTGCATGGATTATCGGAAGCTCAATAAGGCCACCAGGAAAGATCACTTCCCTCTTCCCTTCATTGATCAGATGTTGGATAGATTGGCCGGTCATGAGTATTATTGTATTCTTGACGGGTATTCGGGCTATAATCAGATTTGCATTGCCCCGGAAGATCAGGAAAAGACCACTTTCACTTGCCCATTTGGCACATTTGATTTTCGACGGGTTTCTTTTGGTCTGTGTGGCGCACCAGCCACTTTTCAGAGATGCATGATGGCCATATTCTCGGACATGATTGGGACTAATGTGGAGGTATTCATGGATGACTTATCAGTATTTGGTACTTCTTATGATGAGGCTCTATCTAATTTGAGTCTAGTGCTGAAAAGATGCGTTGAGACCAATCTGGTTCTCAACTGGGAAAAGTGCCATTTCATGGTACAAGAAGGGATCATTCTCAGGCACAAAGTGTCTAAGCGAGGTCTTGAAGTGGATAGGGCTAAATTGGAGTCAATTGAGAATCTTCCTCCTCCAATCTCAGTTAGAGGAATTCGAAGTTTTCTGGGACATGCTGGCTTCTATAGGCGGTTCATAAAAGATTTCTCAAAAATCTCCAAACCGTTGTGCAATTTACTGGAAAAAGACATCCCTTTCAAATTCGATGAAGAGTGTTTGGCGGTGTTCGAACTCTTGAAAAAGAAGTTGACAACAGCTCCTGTTATTATGGCTCCTAATTGGGAAGAGCCATTCGAGCTTATATGTGATGCAAGTGATTTTGCAGTGGGAGCTGTGTTGGGGCAACGAAAGTTGAACATATTTCATGTGGTTTACTATGCTAGTAAGACCCTGAATGAGGCACAGTTGAATTACACCACTACTGAGAAGGAATTTTTGGCAGTTGTCTACGGATTCGAAAAATTTAGGTCCTACTTGCTTGGCACTAAGGTGGTAGTTTACACGGATCATGCAGCCATTAAATATCTGATTTCGAAGAAGGATGCAAAGCCTCGGCTGATCCGTTGGGTTCTATTGTTGCAAGAGTTTGATGTGGAGATCAAGGACAGGAAGGGCACGGAAAATCAAGTGGCTGATCATCTATCACGTCTAGAGAATCACAATAAGGATCCTAAGGATAAATCTTTAATTAATGAGTCTTTTCCAGATGAACAGCTATTTGTGGTACAAGGGGAAGTGCCATGGTTTGCTGATTACGTAAATTATCTAGTGAGCAACGTCATTCCATCAGAATTCACTTATGCTCAAAAGAAGAAATTTCTTCATGATGTGAAATGGTACCATTGGGACGAACCTTTCTTGTTTCGTCAGGGGGCAGACCGAATGATCAGGAGATGCATTCCCTATAGTGAGACGAAGGGGGTTCTGAGAGATTGTCACTCCACCACTTATGGAGGTCATTATGGAGGTGAGAAAACCGCAGCTCGAGTACTTCAGGCAGGGTTCTTTTGGCCTACGTTATTTAAAGATGCTCATCAGTTTGTGTTAAGATGTGATCGATGTCAACGTGTGGGGAACATCTCTAAGAGGAATGAAATGCCTCCTAATATGCTTCTTGAAGTGGAAATTTTTGATGTGTGGGGTATAGACTTCATGGGACCGTTTTTCTCGTCTTGTAATAATCAGTACATCTTGCTAGCCATGGATTATGTTTCTAAATGGGTCGAGGTGAAGGCTCTACCGACCAACGATGCTAAAGTGGTACTGAACTTTTTGCATAAGCACATATTCACGCGCTTTGGAACTCCGAGAGCCATAATCAGTGATGAGGGAACACACTTTTGCAATCGTCAATTCACCAATCTGATGGCTAAGTACAATGTGACACATCGGGTGGCCACATCTTATCATCCCCAAACAAACGGGCAGGCGGAGGTTTCTAACAGAGAAATTAAGAGGATTCTGGAGAAAGTAGTGAACCCCTCAAGGAAGGACTGGTCGTTGAAGTTGGACGAGGCTGTATGGGCTTACCGAACTGCATATAAGACACCCTTGGGAATGTCTCCCTTTCAGCTGGTATATGGAAAGGCGTGCCGTTTGCCTACCGAGCTTGAGCATAAGGCATTTTGGGCCTCACAAAAATTGAACTTCGACATGAAAGCTGCGGGCGAAAAACGTCTACTTCAACTTAATGAACTTGAGGAGTTCCGTGCACAAGCTTACGAGAATAACAAAATGTACAAGGAGAAGGTCAAGAGGTGGCATGACAGAAATTTGGTGCACAAGACCTTTGTACCAGGTGAATTAGTTCTATTGTTCAATTCTCGTCTTAAACTCTTTCCAGGGAAGCTCAAGTCAAGATGGTCGGGACCGTTTGTAGTGAAGATAGTGTTCTCGCATGGCGTGGTTGAGGTTTATGAAAAGTCACCTGATCAATCTTTTAAGGTTAACGGACAGAGGTTAAAACATTACTTTGGTGGAATGGTGAACCGTGAAGCGGTCATCACCGCCCTCACCACTACGTGATTCAGCGAGGAAATGTCAAGCTAAAGACACTAAGCAAGCGCTTCGTGGGAGGCAACCCACGCATTTTGTATGTTGTGTAATTCAAGTATTCTTTATCAAAAAGAAAAAGAAAAAAAACAGAAGTTGGGCGCGTGGGGCGGCCGCGCCAGACCTGGAGCGCGCGCGCGAGGTACCAACCTGCTGGAACGAGAAAGAAAAAAGAAGAAGGGAGTTGTATGTATTTGTTGTTTGAACTTGTGAGTTCGTTTTTTTTTTCTTCCTCTCCCATTACTCAAAATTCTCTTCCCACTCCCATTACACACAATCAATTCCATTTAACAAATCCCATAATCATCTCCCATACTTAAAACCCATCATCCCCATAATTACATACACACCTCTATATATATCTATATCTCTAACCTTACATCTATTCAACCATAAACACCCACAATTTGGTTTATCAAGGGCAAGAATTGGTGAAGGATTACAAAGGGGTTTCTTCAATTGGAGCAAATTACATTCTCTCCTCTTGATTGTAAGTGTTAAATCTTCAATTAATTTTCGTTGGATAATTGTGTGTGAGTATTTGTGTGTGGATCTAGTTCTTGTATTTCAATATCCATATGGCACCAAAGAGACAGCGGTTTGTTAGTAGTAGTAGTGCTCAACCGGATTTTGATGAAGGGTTTGATGAGAAACGGTTTTTTTCGTCAATTGGGCAAAACGAGTATAACCGGTTACGGACTAATGGGGTTGCCAAGAAAGGGGGTTTAAGCCGTCCGCTACGGATGGTGAGTTGTTGGCTATGATCACGGAAATGGGATGGGGTTTGTTTTGTGACACTCCTCTGGATGTTCCTCTTAGAGTTGTGCGTGAATTTTATGCAAATGCTGCTGAGGCTGCTAATGGTTATTCTTGGGTCAGAGATGTGACGGTGGATTACCGGAGTGAGTCGATTCGGGCCTTGCTACGGCTTCCGGCTCGACCTTGGGCAGAGATGGATTGGGGGGCTTTGTCACGTGATTTGCATGATGTGGATCTAGATGATGCGGTGGCTCGATTGTGTGAGCCCGGTATTGTATGGAAGCTTAGTGCTGGTACTAATGAGCGGTTGAACTTTCCGGCATCCAAGTTGAATAGATATGCTCAAGCGTGGAATAAGTTCATTTGTGCTAAGCTGATGCCATCTACACATCCCCATGACGTTACAGTGGATAGAGCCATTCTGTTTTATGGGATTCTGACAGGTGGTTACGTTGCGGTGGAGGATTTGCTTTATCGGAATATGCTCCGTTTCATGAGCAGTAGATCTTCAGGTGCTATTCCTCATGCTTCGATTATCACTCAGTTGTGTGTGGCTGCTGGTGTTAGATGGGGTGCAGAGGAGCAGTTGCAGCTGCAGACAGTAGACATTGACAGTGTTGGCATTGCTCGATTGGTGGATTGGTCGGGCGGCGTTCCTCATCCGAGAGGTTTAGGTTATGTGGTTGAGGGAGCGGGTTCTCCGCCACATGTTCCTCGAGCACCGAGAGCAGCTGGTGTTGGTAGTTCGAGAGCAGGTCCGCCTCAGGGTATGGTGGATATGGCGGTGCTGGATACTTATTTTAGCGGATTGACTAGGAGGATGGATGCTATGACTAGGAGGTTGGATGCTATGCATGTCAGCAGTCACCAGTATTCTGAGGACTTGGGTGTGGCTTTGGATGCAGCTTTTCAGTCTCCAGGTACTGTCGTTCAGTGGCCTGTTTTTGGAGTGCGGACTCAGTATCCTCCAGGTTCTCCACCTGAGGAGGGTGACGACATCGGCCAGTAGGTGAGTTTTCTTATCCTTGACCTTTTACTTTCAATGAGGGATTGACTTGTTCAAGTTTGGGGGTACCGGGTTAAGTTCATTTAGTTGCATAGTAGCCAGTGCATTCATTATTAATAGTTAATGGTATGTTTAGATTGCATATGTGGTAAAAATAATAATAATAATAATAATAATAATTATTTGCATATCATTTAGTTGCATTTTTAACTCATATAGATTGTTTACATGATTAGGGTGCATTTTTTTTGTAGTGTTGCCATGTGTGCTTCGTATAATTGCATTGCATAACATGCATACTTCATGATCCCTTAGGACAAGCTGATTCTGATGGGTTGGTAGATGTCTAATTGAGTGTGGTAATGATGAGTAGAGTGTTGATTCATAGTTCCTACGAAATTGACTTGCATGTTTCAGAAACACAATAATTTCACAGACTCATTGGGTGCTTTTGGGCTAGGTTAGGGTCATGCTTGTTTGGATGTTTAGAGATTTAATCACTTGATTATACGTTATTCCCTTGATGGCGTAGTAACACTAAAGTCTAAGTTTGGGGGAAACCAGGGATTTCATGCTAGTTGTAAATATTTGTCGATAATGGCTAGGTGTCAATCGGCTAGTAGCCGACTCATATTTATATGAGTAGTCTAGGATTGGAAATGAGAAAGGCTCATTCCAGATTGCAAAAAAAAGAGAAAAAAAAAAGAAAGAAAAAAAAAGAGAAAAAAAAGAGAAAAAAAGTCATGTAAATAGTTTAATGCAAAATTAACCAGGGTGAGCTCTTTAATACTCGAGCAATTAAGTTCGCGGGGACTTTGTGCCTAGTGACCTAAGGCTTTTATAGTGTGGGATCCACTAACCCAACGCTCGCTACATGGATATTATTGTATAAGCCTTTTGGGGTCTCATCCATTGCACGGTTAAATAAGCATGCTTGTATATATTTCTATGTGTCGTAGTTGTTAGTAATAAAGCATGAATTTCTGTCTACCTTGGATAAGGGTGGAGGTGTTCCTAGGTTATCAAGTGTCTACAGTCTATTTTATTTATAAACCTGTGATTGTCTGGGCTAAGAGCATGTATGATTGTGAGCTAGTTCTGGGAGTATTCTGATGAGCATCGCACACACGCACATTTCTGTTCATGTATTGTTAGTATACGGAGACTTGGTCGAGCTCTACTTGGATTTATTTGCCTTCCGTGAGATATGTGCTTGCTAGTTGGTTTTAGTTAGTTTGAAGGGGATCATTGAATTTCATTTTAGTACATTCATGCATTGCATTGCTGCGGATTTTGTGGGTACATTCACTATAGGCCCTCACGAGACCTCACTCGTCCACTAGGGCTGCCTAGGGGTTTAAATGACTTGTTGCATATGCCAAATGCAACCGTGATCATCTACGGAAGTGGTACCAGTTAGTTGTAAATAGATGTATTAGTATGTTTATGCTTGAGGACAAGCATCGGTTCAAGTTTGGGGGTTTGTTAAGTGGATTTTATATCCACTTTTTAGACTTCTAGGGGCTTGAAATGTTGGAAGTCCTTGAGTTTTTATTATCGTATTAATTGTGTTTTGATGTTGTTTTGATAGGTTGCTAGGCATAGGATGGAAGGAGGTGACGTGTTGGTTTTCATCTCTAAGGTCGGCTAAGAGGCGACAAGAGTTCATGAGAGGGTGTTTGATTCTAGGGGGAAGAAGTGTGGAAGAAAAAGGACCAGAAAAACAGAGCAAACAAGAAGCAAGTAAAATTTTCCAGAAATTATAGGCCTGGCGCGCGCGTGCCAAGCACGGGGCGACCGCGCGGAGTGTGGAGCGCCCGCGCCAAACATGGGGCGGCCGCGCCAGGAGTAAATATTCTGCTCGAAATTTAGCTTCTTTCATGGGCCAGTTTTTGTAGTTGGGTTTTATTTTAGGCTTTTTAATCAATTTGGAGGTCATGTAGACATATAGTGAGTTGGTAGAACATAGTAGAGAGGTCAAGAACAAGAGGGGAAACAACTTCCAAGGTGACGGCAAGGAAGAATCACACTCAAGTTCAAGATCTAGGGTTTTCTATATTGTTTATTTTCTGAATCTTCAACTTAATACTTTGTTATCTATTGGATTTTTATCAAGTATTCTATTCTCAATCATTAATTGTTTTCAGTTCTTTGTTTTAATTATGTTATCAATTGAACCCATGATGGTGCTAAGTTCAATTATGAACTAAACACTTTCATGGGGTTCTAATGGAGTGTTTTGTGGATTCTAGTAGTTGATAGTTTTGACAACATATGCTTGTGATTGAAAATAAGGTTGCCTGACGTGGTTGTGTTAATTTATATAGATGCGTAGCTAACATTTATTTTGTCAATCTCTAATGAATGCGAAAGTGGATTTAGAGATTAGGGCTTGCCATGTTAGCATAGGCTTATGACGGCTTTTCCGCATATCGGTAGTATAGATTCGAAAGAACATTACTCCCCTATGTAGTTGAATGTGGAACTTATGATTAAATTGATTATGTCACCCAATCTCATAGACATATAGTGATTTGGATGTAATTGATGCCCGTAAAATTTCTATCTTAATTGTAGATGATTTTATGGATTGGTATGAGTTTATTGAAAGATAGATTGTACTTCCTTCGTGTTCCCACTAGCTACCTTAATAATCACAGTGCATTGAGTTTTGACAGTTAATCTAGATGAAATAACTCATGAAGTTGGAACCCTGTGTTTCTCTCATATAAGTAAAATCTCCTTAGTAAGTTTTTAGTAGTATAATCTAGTTAAAACAACACAAAAATTGTTACTACACCAAGCAATTGTAATTTAGTCATACATTGTTGAATATGCACATTTACATAATTCACCGAGTCTTTGTGGGAACGATCCCTATTTATCCGTATTACTTTTGACTACGTATACTTGCGTAGAAAATTGTGAACAGCAATATATGAAATTTGTTTGTTGATTTTAATTTTTAAAATTTAGATTATTTTATTGAATTAGCGTTTGTTCTGTATATTATATTTTGGAATTTTGGTGTTATTTCCAATTATAACTTGTTTTTTGATTATTTTTTTAATATCTTATTTTACCATATATTTTAAACAAATTTGTTTTGTAATTAAATGTAAATGCTTGTTTTTAAAAATTATTTTTTGAATTGAAATTCTAATGGTATACCTTGTATACTTGTTTATTATACATAAAGAATGAATTTGTGATTTATTTTTCATTATGATTTTTTACTATTTTATCTTTATTTGTTAATTGTGTGTAAGTTTTGTGCTACTACAACTCTTTTTCCTGTAATAATAGTAATTAATTAGGTTGATGATGAATATTTAATTAGTTTTATTTTTTATTAATTTATCTTAAATTTTAAATTATTAAATTATTATAGGATTTTTTGTACTTATTATATTTAGATTCTCTACTAATTATTTTATTTTTGATATTTGGATTATTTTTAATTTATTTACAACTTTATTGCCGAATCTAGAATTTTTGCAAAATAATAAAATGTTAGTTTATTGATTTATTTTGACTTTGTTAGTATAAATTTTAAAAACATGTTTGTTGTACAATCTAAAAGTAAAATTTTTTATGACTTTTTTTAAAAATTAGGTTTTCTTGAAAGTCTTTTTTGTGGTAATTTTTTTTTAAATTATATTTTAAACTTTTAGTCTAAATTATCTTTTTATTAATTTTAGTTAACAATAATTTTCTCAACTTTAATTTTTTTGTTTAATTATGTATTATTTTTTTATTTTTTTTGCAAAAATTTATTATTTATTTTAGTGCATTCTTTTTTTTATCTGCTTGTTTGTTAAATTAAAAATACCATTAGTTACTTGTTAGCGTAGTTTTAGCTTTTAAACCAATACTCTGGCCCAACTCGTTGTCTCGCACATTTCTATTTTTTAATGAAATTACTTTTTAAACCCTGACGATCAGACGATCACTTCGACCTCCTTACGCCAATTATATATAGGATATAATTAGGGAGCCTGAGATGTAAGGTAAGTTTTTTGAGATATATGGGATTTATATGTAAATATGAGATGTGTATTTTTAAAAAATCAAAATTTTTTAATTAGTCTTGCGGACCCAATCAAGTTTAAAATGTACTTTTCAAATATCTCAATAAAAGTTCCCTGATATCAATCTCAGGATCCTTTTTCTCTAGTTATAATTGGACTTCCTATACTAAATAATAAAATGTTAAAAATAATTCTTGTTTTGTACGAAATTTAAGCTAATAAAATTAATATACAACACCAAATTTTTAAAATTATCATATTATTCCATAAATAAAATAATAAACAATTGTCGATTTTTTGTATTTCCATTGACAGGCTTACGAGCTCGGTGCATAATAAAATTAGAGATTTTATAAAAATATTCGCTTTTCTAGTTTTATTTGCAAAAATACTATCTTAATTGCTTTATACGATTATGTATTTATATTTTTTATTCACTAATTATATTATGCTGACTATGCGCTTACTGTACCTATGTCGATTGTGCACCATGTGGCAGGTGTGTCCCACCCTGCTGACGTGATTGGTAAGTCCCAACCTCTGTTAACGTGGTAACTGACGTGGCAGGTGGATCCCATCCTGCTGAAGCAGGTGGGTCCCGCCCCCTGCTGACGTGGTAGGTGGGTCCCGCCCCCTACTGACGTGGTAGGTGGGTCCCGCCCCCTGTTGACGTGGTAAGCGGGTCCCACCCCCGCTGACGTGACATGTGGGTCCCATCCCTGCTTACGTGGCAGCTGATTGGACAAGCTATGTGGTTACTGATGTGGTAGTAAGTCCCGTAGGGGCAAATTTTTTTAATTTTTTTAAAAGAAATATTAAAAAATTGTTATTTTTGCAAAAAAAAAGAAGGTATTTTTAAAATTGAGATGGTAAATTTTCAAATAGCTATTCTTAACATAAGTAAAATTGCAAAAATTTACTTTTATCAATTTATTCATCAAAAAAGCTCAAAAAATTATTGTTTTCCTTTTTCTAATTTGTCCTTATATAATTCTTCCAAAAGTTCATTTATTATCATAATAGTGAAAGGGAATGGTGGGTCTAAGGATGACCTCAAATAACATCCTGAGGTTATTAGATTTATAATAGAAAATTAAGGGTATTTTTTGTAAATAAAGAGAATGAATCTTATAATTACAAAAATATTCCTGCGGAGCCTATTTTAATATAAGAAGAAATTTGTTTTAATCTTAAGACCCAGTTTTCTCATAGTGAAAAATATTTCCGAAACTTTAAATTGATATCCAGTGATATTTGGTATCAGTTTCAAACACATTCAAACACAAAACCAATCAATCAATTATACCAAGGCAAAACCAATAGGATAAACTCTTTTGCAAATTCATAATTTTCTTATAACATAAAGTTTGAAATGGAATCGAAGCCCCACTTTACGTGTGTATATAACAAGAAATTAAATATTGATGGGAGCAACATTATTAAATCACGATATTTAATTGTTATTACTAGAAATTTGTTACGAATTTAACTGTTAGGGCCTTTTAATAAAAACGAAGGTATAATCATTGGAATGCCGTTTATTGAAATATGAATTGACTTACAATTTGTCTAACGTAGTATATAAAAGTCGAAACATTAAAAGTTTGGTTGGTTGGTTAGTTAGTCGGTTGGTCGGTACGGTTTTACCCTTACTCTACAGATAAAATTCATCTTACTAACTAATCAATTTCTTTTTTCATGTTAAACTTATTATCTTTTCTATTTTTCAATAACTAAATAATTTCCCTTTACAAGTAAAATACAATAATTTTATATTTTATTTAACTAAAATTTACGTTTCTATTAAATAAAAATAAGATAATAAATTATACTAATAATAGTCGATTATCTTTTCAGCTAAAACGTATCATCTTTTATATTTTTATTTAAATTTCTTTTTTTTTCTAAAGTATCATAGGCAACATTAATTTCTCATTTTCTAAAAACTATGAGCATTTCTATTTGGTAAAATAACATAATTAAATTATAATTACTATAAACTAATCAAGTACCTTTTTCACATAAAACATGTCATTTTTTAATTTTCACATTACCTTTCTATTTTATCAAACTAAAATCTCTCTTTTTTCAATTATATCACGAGCGGTTCTATTTAATATAATAAAATAATAATATTATAATATTAATAATTAACCGATTACCTTCTTCAACTAAAACGTATAATCTTTCATATATTTTCTAACTAAAAATCAATATTTTAATAGAAATATCAAAGACAATATTAATTTCTCTTTTTATAAAAACATTACGAGCAATTGTATTTAGTAAAATAACGTAATTAAATTATAATTAATATAAACTAATCATTTACTTTTTTGACCTAGAACGTGTTACCTTTTCAATTTTCTCTAACTAAATCCTCTTTTTTTCTAATCATATCACGGGCATTCTATTTAATAAAATAAAATAATAATTTTATAATTACTAATAATTAATCGATTACCTTTTTTAACTAAAACCTATCATCTTTTCTATATTTTCTAACTAAAATCTCTTACTTACTTGAAATATTACGGATATTTGGAGAAGCGTGCTTGAAGCCCAGAATTTGATCAAACAAAGTAGCTCTTGTCGAGTAGGGAATGGCTGGTCATTGTTTATAATGAATGTTCCTTGGTTACCGGATGTCAACGATCCTTATGTTCATTCTGACGGTGAAGCTCTGATAAACCAAAAGGTATCCTCTCTAATGGTCATAGGAGAAAAACAGTGGGATAACGAGATTATAAGGGATATTTTTGATGATCGGGACGCGAACCTCATTCTATCTATCCCACTAGGAGACGATGATAATGATAATTGGTATTGGAGATGTGAAAAGATGGGAGCTTATTCGGTTAAAAGTGCCTGTCTCCTTCTTCAGGATTTAGGGAGAAGCAATCCAGGAGATGACAATTCAGGTTTTTGGCTCAAGTTGTGGAATCTTAAGATACCTTCGAAAGTTAAAAAATTTCTTTGGCGTGCTGCAAGTAATTGCTTACCTACAAAGGATCTTCTCTGTAGTAAAAGAGTCCCAGTGAATAATGTTTGTCCCAGTTCTAACGAAGCTTCAGAATCAGTCTTGCATTCTTTGGTAACTTGCCCTTTCGCGCAAAGCTGTTGGCACAAAGCTGCATTACCAATGATAACGAGTGAGTTTAACTCCTTTTCAGAATGGCTCCAATTAGTATTCACTCACAGAAACGCAACAGCAGTTAATGTTACAGTCATGGTTTGCTGGGTTCTATGGAAAAATCGAAACGATTTAGTGTGGAATCAAAAATGTTTGGAAGTGTCAGACGTGCTAGCTACGGCAATCTCTGTCCTTAACCAGTGGCGTTTTGTTCAAGATAAATCTTTTGATAATTCTTTGGGTTTTATGAACCAAGAGGATGGTCGTGAACAATGGCAGGCTCCAGTGTTAAATAGAGTTAAGGTTAATACCGACGCATCGATATTTGACGATCTAAACCGATTCAGCCATGCAGTAGTCGTTCAGGATCATAACGGCAACCTGATAGAGGCCAGATCGACATGTTATCAAGGTACAGTGTCTCCAGACCTTGCAAAGCGATGGGAATTCGCGAGGCCCTTAGCTGGATTAAGAATTCAAAGCAACAAGATGTGGTTGTTGAAACAGATTGTTTCAAATTAGTGCAGTGGATCCGTAGTTCTTTCGTCACTCTATCGTATCTGGGAAGAGTAGTGAACGAATGTAGGAGTCTCCTGTCGGGTCTGCAAATTCAAAACGTGAAGTTAAGATTTATTAAATGTTCTGCGAATAGCGTAGCTCACTACTTAGCGAGATATAACTATTCACTAGCTGAGCATAGGTGGAAGATGGAGAATGTCCATCCAGAGTTTTATTCTGTTTTATGTAATGATTTAAAGCAATAAAATTTCTTCCTTTGTTGCCAAAAAAAAAAATTAGACTGACATGTAAAGTTTATTCCTTTCGAACACTCAGATCTTCACTGAAAAACCTAGTTTACAGGGGTAAATCAAATCGATTTAGCTTGAACTCGATTGATAAAATGAATTCGACTTAGTTCGTAGTCAATTCAACACAAAAAAAATGTTTGGGTTCGTTAAATTCGAATTTATTCAGTTTGTTAAAGAATTGAATTCGAATCGGACTCGTTTAATTAAAACTTGGATCGAATTCGATAATATATATTAATATAATTAATTGAATTGGACACATTATAATGGTTTGAACTTTTTTTTGTGTTCATGCAAGTATTTTAATATTTAAAATAGTCTGAATTTATTTAGAACTTGAGTCGAGTTTTATTACATCTATTATTATAATTTGACATAAAAGAACAAATAATATTGGTTTGAGTTTTTTTTTAGGTTCGTACAAGTACTTTAGTACTTTAATATTTTGTTTAGTTCAAACTTGTTCTAGATTCCAAAATTCGTTAAGAATCTCGATTCAGTTTATATACACATGTGTCGAGATTAAACATAATTTTGATTAAATTTGCAGTTTAACTTAACTTACTAAGAAGTTTAAGGTTTCGAAAAAAAAAAAAAGAAGTTTAAGGTTTAAGACTTCTTAAAAAATAAAAAATTAATTTAACTCGGTCTGACATACAATATTATTAATCTAGGTTTACTGAATAGTTCAAACATAAAAATAACCAAATCACACAAAACGTATCGATATATCTCGTTTAGAGTAGAATTTGGAAATGATAAAATATATGCACACCATAGCCCTACTCAAAAAAATAGGATGGTTATTTATGTGAAAACCCACGATTAATTAGTGCATAATGTATGACAAAATAGTAAGTGACAAATATTTCCATACATTTTTATACGGATATACACACATAAATAAAATTCACATACAAGATGTACACATACACAAATCTAAGAATTGGAAAACTAGTAAAACACCTTATGCAGGTAACATTTTAAATTTCAGATAAACATAAATTTGTAATGAATTCTTTTTTTTTGTCAGGGGTATCTATTTTATAGATGAATTGAGTACAATATTCATAAGAAAGTGTTTCTTTCATTCAAGAAAGTTTATTATCTAACCGAAAGGCACGTATGTTGCCTCTGAACGCTTAGACAATAGAACTTTAATGTCTCAGAAGATGCCACCCGAATGGTAAGAACATTACAAATAAAACGAAAACTAGAAAGAAAAGTGAAGCAAAACTACAAGATCAACACTCCAAAAATGTATCATGGTCGATCTTCAAAAGTCTCAAAACCCAAATCTACTAAAACCCCGACGTTTCCATAACTTGCCACAAGTCTACTATGAAAACCTGCATTTCTGCTCATCAACCCAATCGATAGGGACGCAAAGGGAACAAAGAAGGGCCTTGTTAAAAACCCACAAGAGCAAAACCCTTTGTGAAAAAAACTCTAGTGGAAAAAGAGTGCCCTCCACGAAACCCAAGATCATCAAAACATAGGAGACTCCTAAGACAAAGGTTAAGACATTCTATAAGCTTTCGCTCCTTCCTCCCCCCATCATCTCTTCACATGTAACCTACCAACATATATTCGTCTATGCCAATTATTGAATGTCAATAAACATGTTGGGATTTCCTGCAAAAAAACCAACAAGAGTAACATTATTTTAGCCAAAAGAGTATCCCTTTTGGCTAGATAACTTAGTCAACTGTTATCACACAACGTCCATAAGACGACATCAATATTTCTCCCATATATTATATGTCACTTCCATAAAGGTATAGAATAGTCATCTAAGATAACACAAATTACTTAAGGGATATAAGATTAAATATATTAAAATTATTTTGAAATTTTGACAAAATAGATGCTCACTTCTAACCAAAGGGACCCCTTTGATTAGACACCTAAACAACAATAATCGAAAATTTTTAAAACTCATATATTATATATAATTCCCAATAAAACATGTTATTAAATTAGCTCTTAAAATAACTGAAAATTTTAATCTAAAAATAATTATGCAATAGACAAGCCATCAAAATAGCACATTATTTCCTCTTAAAGGCCCAAAAAGATCATCAAACATGGCCGCCCAATAATGGTAAAAAATTACTTAGTTTTTAGAAGTCAAAAATATCATCAATCATGACCAAAAAAACAGTAACTACCTAATCTTCATATTAAATGCATTAAAAGCAATAAAAGGTACAAATTCAAATTGAAACTATCAATTAACATCAATTCCTCTACTATAAAAGGAAACTGAAAATTTATTAACCACATTAAGAAAAGTTAATGTAACCATTAAAACCAATAAAAATATCAATAACTAAAATTGCTAATCAACACAAATAAAGCCTATATTCTATTTTTAACTTAAAGTAACACTCAAAATTTAAGCTAGAAAATTAACTAAAACACCCAATTAATATTGATACAATAAAACACATTAATATTACATTTAATAGCATATTTATT
The DNA here is from genome assembly GCA_036435485.1 of Saposhnikovia divaricata. Classification (NCBI taxonomy): domain Eukaryota; kingdom Viridiplantae; phylum Streptophyta; class Magnoliopsida; order Apiales; family Apiaceae; genus Saposhnikovia; species Saposhnikovia divaricata. Next base: position 20,563,587 of record CM071600.1, read on the forward strand.
TATTTATTTTTTTTACTGTGGGAACCCGCAACCTCTACCTTTTTGGGTGCGCACATCAACACCAAATCATGAAAAAACAAACTGAAACAAAATTTACTGATAAAAACAAAATTTCACAATAACGAATACAACAAGGAATCCGGTCAAAATCCGGCTACCAAAGAATTTTTTCGGCGAACCAAAATCTCGCCTAAAACTCTACAACTTCACATAATCGAATAATAGCGTCGTAAACAATTGCGATAATATTAACCAACTAATCATCCAGTAATTAAAAACAATCCGGCGACCAAAAACTCAGAAATCGGTGAACAAGAAAGTGCCCAGAAAAATTTAACAAAAATATATGTTATTCTACATACATGGATTTATTCGTATCTATAAACAAAACTTTAAAATCATCACATATAAGATTTTCCGACCAAACTTGAAGAAATCCGGTGAGACAAATCATGCCCAAACATAACAAAATTAACAAGAATCGCCTTATAATTAAACGATCTATACATATATACTAACAAAAAAACAATTAATAACCAACCAAAATTCAATTTTGAATTTAAGTCAAAAATCAACTTACCCAAAATCATGATTGGATGGCACGAACACATAGAGGAGGGAGAAATATGAATTTTGATTACTTGAACCGCTAAACAGCCTCCGTTGAATACATCGGAACGATCATCAAAGTATGTACCCAACTCCGATTCCGCCAACAAACCATTATCTTATGAATCAACCAAACATGATGGCTAGAGTCCGATTAATTTGATAGTACGAATTGAAACAATCCCTGCACGTTACAAACAAACATATACAGACACGCCATACATATATTATCAAGCACCACTAATCAAACCAACCAAGACTAATTTGTAATGAAGTTTGAAAGTTAAGAAACGTGTACCTTTTATTAAATAAAAATCTAATACATATAAAATGAATAAATATTACCGGAAGTGTGTCGAAGCTCTAATAATGGAAACGGAACCGCCATATTTGATCCCTCTATTGTATAACCACCAACTAAATGTCTCTTCAAACTTCTCGAAGTTTCAATTATCTAATTCGTTATCAACCTCTTGCAGAATTGCAGCTTCCACCAAATATAAACAATCCCAATTGGTTCTTTTAAACCATAGGTGTGCTTTGTATGCCCCTCTAGCCCCAAGCATGTGATTAACATTGCATAGGAATCTGGTAATGGGATCATTAACCTCTAAAAACAGCCCTACTTTGATAAAATATTCGTGAATCCTCGTCTTATTAATCGTGAAGATATTAAGCCTTAATTCGTTTAAAATATAATGATAACTTATATAGGTAATACCTCTCGTAATAAAGGAAAGTATCCCTTTTTCCTAATAGTAAAATTACAGTAACTTCCCGTATTACATCATAATAATAATACATCAATGCCCCCTCAAACTCAAGATACAAGTATCGAGAGTTTGTAAAATAATAATAATATTAAAAAAAAACTTGAAAAGGTCGTTATCGGTTCTAATCGAGAAACGGTCATCGTCGATCATCGTTTGTTGTGGTTTCCATCGAGAAACGATCAAGGGGTCGTCGTCATTATTGTTGTTTCCCATCGAGAAACAATCATCGGGTCATCAAGTCGTTCATCGTCATCGTTTTAAATCGAACAACGATTGTCTGATCTTGTTGTAAGTCGTCACATCGTCGTGGAATTAGTACAGTCTCTCCCATAAATCTATCATCATTGTTGTGGTTTCGCCTCTTCGTCGTCTTCGTTAATAACCTTGGGCTCTTGATACCATGATAAAATATTCATGAATCCTCGTCTTATTAATCGTAAAGGCATAAAGCCTTAATTCGTTAATTCATTTACAGTATAATGATCGTTTATATAGCCAATACCTATCGTAATAAAGGAAAATATTCATTTTCCATAATAATAATAATAATAATTATGATAACTTCCCGTATTACATCTATTATCTATTATATATATATAATAGGCCAACACAAGAAAAAATTGTGAGATTTTTTAATGTACATGAAAAGACCAATTTGCCCCCATGTTTAATATTTATTAAAAAAAGTGTTGTTCATGAGAATCGAACTTGAGTCTATCAAGTAACTTATGCATGCTCTTACCACTACGTCACAATGTCACATGTGTTTTAAAACCATACACGTAATAAGTAAAATGTCGTTTAAGAGTAATACATTTGTAAATAACTATGTAGTTAAATTAAACTTAGGTAAAATATCAACACATTTTTATTATAAAAAGTGTTGTTCATTGGAATCAAACTTGAGTCTATCAAGTAACTTATGCATGCTCTTACCACTACGCCGCAATGTCAGATGTGTTTATAAATCATACACATAATATGTGGATGTCTTAACAGTAATACATTTGTAAATAACTTTGGAGCTAAATTAAACTTTAAATAACTATGGAACTAAAATTAAACTTTAAACTTAGGTACTACATCAACACATGATAAATTCGTGAGACTTTTTAATGTATTGGAAGAAATAATAATAAAAGAAATGATATTTAAAAGAAACTATTACAATGTTGGAATTATCCAATAATAATAATATTATTATATATGTTAACACATAGAAGACGATGATTATATAAAATTAGTATGTACAAAGGTTCGTGTAAAAAAATATGAGACTTTAAGTTATGATAATCAATGATATTTTATGAAAATTAATATTATCATCGATCAGTCAAATCCATGTTATTTAAAAATAATTAATTCTATTTCATAATTTTAGTAGCATAAACAATAATTTTTTATATTATATGTGATTTTTTTTTAGATATGTGTACAAAATTAACATTGGCGATAAAATGAAATATTCAAAATAAAAGCATATATAGTGCAAATTAAATTATTAAATTATAATATATAATTTAATTGATGATTTAAAATTGAACTATTAATAATTATAGAAGACTTTCAGAACAAAGCATGCATATACAAAACTCACAAGGAGAAACAACAATATCATTGAACATGTAGGTCTATCTGTTCGCTACAATTTGTAAAGATACTTCTTTGGAAGAAGCTGTGTTTGAAAAAAGAAAGAATTAATTCATTATCAAAGCACGGACAAAAGTCATATGATCAATTTCAACTTATGACAATAAAAGTAATAAATGATAAATTCTCAAGTTTGGAGAACAAAAATGTTATAAGCCCATTACACAAGGTAGATTCACTCAGTTGAGGACTGAATTATCTGATGTTTTGAAAGTTAGACAAAAATAGGAAGAGAAACCAAGGAAAAAAAAGCTTAAAATCAAGAGTTTAGAAGAAAAGAAATGAAATAGTTAGAAAGATAGTTTTAAGAAGTGAAAGCGTAAGGTCTGAATATCGTATTAGAAGACTTAATAAGGTCTTTTTTTTTTATTAAAATCATGACTAAAACTCACACCCGCACTCTTAGAATGCAACATCTTGAAGTCATCATTTTTGAAGAATTGGGAAAAAAAAATAGTATCGTAAATGTTTTGAAAAATCATCTTAATTAGACAACACCTATTGAACACTCAGATTCTATTCAATGACCCACAATAAAATTAGAAACTGACATGATTTCTATTAGTACTTCTTATATTAGTTTCCAAATTACAAACTTGAATATATTTAAATAAGTACGCAATAGCCACATATACCATTACAAGCAAAACTCTATTAAAATTAATTTTATACTTCAAGGAACATTGATTATACACAATTTAATATAGCGACCCCTGCCTTGCACGGGTTTTTATGCTAGTTATAATAATAATATGTCAACATACTTCTTCAGGAAATTCCAAGTGGATTCTCCAATTTCTTCTATAAGAGCATCTCCATGTAAAATTTGTTGAACATGTAGAAGGGTGTATTCCAACGAAATTATGTAAAATGGTTGGTTTAATTTAAAATACAAAAGATTAATGATGTGTCCATTTTAAAACTTATGTAAAAATTTTGATATTGGATGAATATAGCCAATGAAGAAGAGATTGGCTACATATTTACCTAAGGATGAGACATGGTTATAGATAAAAATAATATACATATTATATAAAATAAATGCCTAGGTCAGCTTTTTAGTTAAGGATAAACATGTTGGAAATGCTCTAACACAGCAATTATGTTCGAATACAAATATGTTCAATCCATAACCATCAATTTATCGTAAATAATACCCAATTCATATCCATCAATCCGTTGTTAACTTCAAATGTAATTTAGAACCTCCAACAAATTTTTTTTATTGAAGTACATTGAGTTGTTTAAAAAAAATTATTGGTTTGAGCTCTTTTTTATAAGTACGTTTAAATTTTGAGTAATTCAAACTCGTTCCAAATCTCAAAATTCTTTAAAAAGCTGAACTTGATTCAATTAGTATATACATGATTTGAGATTAAGCAAAAATTTTAAATTCGAATAAATTTGAAGTTTAATTCGATTTATAATAAAGGATTTGAACTTCATAATCAAAAATCAATTTGATTTTAATCGAAATACAAACATTCTGATTTAGGTCTCGGAAATAGTTTGAACACATTACCATCAATCCATCGTTCATAATATGTTCAATTTATGTCTATCAACTTGTGGTTAATTTAAATCTAACTAGCTACATAGCCCGTACGAGTCACGGGCTTGCCTAGATTTGCGAGTGTCAGAAGCAGTTTTATCGCATACGTAGCTTAAAATTGCAGCACAGACATAATTTTGACAAGATGAAATGATTATTTTTCAGAACAACATTCATAGCTAATCTACGACATTCGTGCCTCTCTATCAAATTGTATGTTGAGTATGTCTTTAGTGGGAGGAGGTTTGTAATCTATTAACTTCAGTAACTATTCATTCTACATTAATCTAAACTAAAAAATAAAAAGATTTTAATATAATCACAATATTATCCATACATACATATATGACTAAATAATACACAAATAGTCAGCCATACAATCCAGTTATTAGGCTATAACCATTAGCTAATGTTGTGACCAAAATTTTGTATGGGTTAGATTTAGGCCCACTAGAGGATTAGGGTCCAGACCCATGAGGAAAATAAGTGATCTGTCAGGCTTCCAATGGCCCATGGCTACCCTAGGGTTTACCATGTACATGGCAGTAGGGAAATGAGTGGCTTAGGGTCCCAAGGGCATCCCCTTGTGGGTAACCTGTAACCACTACCAGTCATCTAGTAGGGCTTCCGGAGTAGCTTCCACGATGGGGTTACCGGAGGGGGTACCGGAGCCAGACTACCGGGCGGTACCCCCAGTTTTCGCTGGAAGCCCGATTAGGCTGTCAATTCAGATAAGACAGACTTCCTACTTTTTATGAACACGTCTATATCACCTAAAAACACTCCTAAATAGATATATATTCGGTTATTAGAGGATATATGTCATATATACTTGATAAATGATACAAAATCATGATAAATGCAAAGGATAATCATTCTAAATTACCATAACAGCTTTGTAACCTTAAAATTTACATCATACACGATTATTATCAGAAATATCAGTCACAATCCCTTCAGAAATGGGATAATTCATCATAAACAACCGAATATATCGTAATAGAACTACATACGGGCTTGATCCACTATAAATAGTGGTATGTAGGCAGTTTACGGAACGTTTTAGACACTTTGACACCTTGAGTAACATAGAGCACGAATACTCTTGTGTGACACATCTTTATTATGGTTCTTGGTAGGCCAACATTCGATCCTTGAGCTCTAATTCCCGTGAATCCAGTCTGATCCTCCGAGGAACCATCTCCCGTGTTCTTCGGAAACCCCTAGCTGTGAGCCTTTCCGAGTAGCTAGCCATTGATCTCCAACTACGAGCCTTTCTGGGTGGTTAGACGATTCGTATTCATTGGCGCTATTCCAGCAACTGCCTCCTAATTTGTTGTGACAAATTCCTCCCACAACAATTGGTGCTAGAAGGAGGGCCCTCAAAAATCGTCATTTGGAGGAGATATGGCGAGTGACAATTTCGATAGTGATAAGACACCGTCTCAGGATGGTAATGGACGAAACAAAGGAAACAATGGTGATGTTAACAACAAAGATATCTTGGATCATGTGGTCGCTATGTCTGAATGAATTGACCATTTGGAGAAGAATTCCGAGAAAATGAAAAGATGGCGTAAAAAGCAAAAGTCGAGAGCCAAAAAGAATGTGACTCAAACAAGGCTAGACTTTGAATCTGACAAAGATGCTGAGGACAATACTGATTATGTCCCATCTGATGAAGAGGAGACTGAAAATCGTGAGGGTGACCAATCTGATGGCATGGAAGCCCGGGGTTCCGAGGGCTCACCCACTAGAAGCCTAATTGTTTTTGACAGAATTGGCAGGAGGCTAAGCAATAAAGACCTTCGCCATAAGCTGGTAAATACTGGAAGTAGAGATCGAAGGGATGACAATGGGGGTTCCTACATTCAGGGTTCCCGGGAGTATGTGGAGAGATCCCACTCGGTACCCCCAAGGAATTACTCTAGAAGGTCTAGATCTGATGGTAGAAGGAGTTATAGGCAAAGTGGCCACACCTCTGGGCATAGGAGCAAAAAATCCCACTCTACCAAAGTCCCTTCCGAGAGGGGTACCGATCATGATTCCAGCTCTCATCAGAGTTCGGTTCCCAGGAAGAGCAAGACAGCTTATGAAGATGATGATTCTGGAAGTGATATGCTTTCAGATGGTGAGAATGGACAGTTCAAAATGTCTGACTGGAAGAAGGCCTTGGAAAAAATCAAGGAGGAGAAAAAGTTCAAATCTGGAGTCATTACCGAATCACCATTCTCTGCGAAGGTGAAGAAGGCACCCCCGCCAGGGTTCTTTAAAATGAATACAGATTTGAAGTTCAATGGTAATTCAGATCCTGTTGAGTACTTGAGCCGTTTTAACATGGAGATGGATGTATATCAAGTGGAAGACTTGGCTAGGTGCAGGTTGCTAGCCTCCACTCTGAGTGGGAATGCCCACCAATGGTTTAAAAGGTTGGCTGAATGATCTATTAAATCCTGGAGAAAGATGGGGGACCACTTTATCTCTCAATTCAGGGCTACCGTGGCCTATGCCCCACCGGTTAACACTCTAGCTAATATCAAGCAAGAGGAATGTGAGACTCTAAGGCAATATTTCAAAAGGTTTAATAAGCAAGTACCAAAAGTGAAGAAGGCTTCTGATGAACCCTTTAAGAATTTCCTGATAGCCGGGGTTAGGCCAGGAACCGAATTTTGGAAGGAGTTATAAACTGAGGAGCCCGGAACCCTGGCAGAGTTCTACCAACAGGCGGAACGCCACAAAGTGATTGAGGAGTCAATTGAAAAGTTATCCAAAGATTCCAATTCTAGGGGTTGGAACAGAAATAAGAGAAATCGTTCTTACACCCCTAAAAGGGATTCCAACAAGAGGGATTCCGGGAGTGGTACCGCCGGTTTGGGAGCCCCTCGTTATGATGACAAGACTGCCCCTATTGATGTCATACAACCAAGGATAGAGTTTCTGTCAAGGACAGACTCACTCCAAGGACGAATTTTCAGAAATATTTAGAATACACTCCTTTAATTGTCCCCATCGGCCATATTCTTGAAGTAAATGAGAAAAGTGGATTGTTCCACAGGACCTACCGGGCAGGCCCTTCGGGAAGGAAGGATCAAGGGAAGTACTGTGCTTTCCACGAGGCAAATGGCCATGAGACTGCCAATTGCAGGCATTTGAAAGATCAAATTGAAGAGTTGATCAAAAACGGATACTTGACGGAATTTGTGGCACAAGAAGCTAAGAAGTATAAGGAAGGAAGAGACAATAAGGATAAAGATTCGGTAAACCAGGATAGGACAACCCGAGCTCCTAGCATCCACACTATCTTTGGTGGCCCATACTTGGGGGGTGCCAGCCGGAATGCCAGAGATCGGTATGCCCGGGAGGCCAGGGGAAACCCCTAAAAAATGTTTTCCACCTTGCAGAAATGCCTCCTAAGTTGTTTAAAGGGGAAACCACTGATATTTCCTTTACCGAGGAGGATGCCAAGTGGGTTCAACACCCTCATAATGATGCTTTGGTGGTAACCATGAGTATTGGTGGAATGAATGTGCATAGAGTACTGGTGGATAATGGAAGCTCAGTGAATATTTTGGCATGCACTACATTCCAGAAATTAGGGCTTCTAGATAAAGAGTTATTGCCTACCAATAATGAGCTATATGGGTTTACCGGTAACCCTGTTCAAATCATGGGAAAGATCAAATTTTCGTTAACACTAGGTGTGGATCCCTGCAAGGCCACCCAAATGGCTGAATTTATGGTAGTAGACGAAGACATCTCTCATAATGCAATTCTTGGGAGACCGATATTGAAGGATATGAGGGTGGTAACCTCAATATATCACTTTTCAATGAAGTTCCCTACCCCAAGTAGCATCGGGTGTGTGAAAGGATGTCAACATGAATCAAGGGAATGCTATAACAAAGCTGTACAAGCTACCTAGAAGGCAGACAAATCTATTCAAGCTGAAGAAAATGCTGATGGGGAAGCCCTAATGAGAAGCCATGGGCTAGAGCCACAGAAGTTTGAAAAGGCATCATGCAATGCCATCATGATAGTGGAGCTACTAGAGGAACCTATTGAAGAGGTTCCTATTTTTCGGGGGGTAGTACCACCACAAAGCTTGCTATTGGAAGCTGCCGAGAAAAATGGAGAAATTCAAGACATTACAGTGGAAGGCATAGTAAAAGATGCCTCATATGGTGAACCAGATGAAACAATGTGAGAGAATGAAAACCAGGAAGTGATGAAATGGCTCCCGGTTGAAATCGATATTGATCCTAGGATGCCGGGTACCCTGGAAAAGGCAGGGGCTGCCGAGGATACTATTCCCATACTGGTGGATGCTGAAGATCCTAGTAAAGTCTTGAAAATTGGACAGCAGCTAGAAAAAAAGACAAGAGAAAGGTTGACCTCTTTCCTTAAAGGCAACTTAGATGTGTTTGCATGGTGTCACTCTGACATATTTGGGTTTAACCCGAAAATCATGTGTCACCACCTGAATATTGACCCTGAGAGAAGGGGTATCCGGTAAAAAAGAAGACCCGTAAGTGGTGAAAGGGCTACCGCTCTCTAGGAAGAGGTAGACCGGTTACTGAAGGCTGGTTTGATTAAAGAATCCTTCTACCTAACATAGTTGGCAAACCCGGTACTGGTCTGGAAGCCCAATGAGAAATGGAGGACATGTGTTGACTTTACTGATCTGAATAAAGCTTGTCCTAAGGATAGTTTCCCGTAACCCAGAATTGATCAACTGGTGGATGCTACGGCAGGCCATGCTTTGCTGAGTTTCATGGATGCCTATTCTGGCTATAACCAGATACCGATGTATGAGCCTGACCAGGAGCATACCAGCTTCATAACTGATAGAGGATTGTACTGTTATGTGGGGATGCCATTTGGGCTGCTGAATGCCGGGGCTACCTACCAAAGGCTGGTAAACATGATGTTTAAGGAACATATTGGTGAGACTATGAAAGTCTACGTTGATGATATGTTGGTAAAATCAAAGGTGGCAGCCGACCATGTGTTGCACCTATATGAGATGTTTGATATCCTAAGGAAGTACCGGATGAAACTAAACCCCCAAAAATGTGTCTTTGGTGTGGAGTCTGGAAAATTCCTTGGATTCATTGTGAACCACAGAGGAATCGAGGCAAACCCTGCCAAAATCAATGCATTGCTGGAACTTAGATCCCTAAGGAATATTAGGGAAGTGCAAGGGCTTATCGGAAGGGTGGAAGCCCTAAATAGGTTTGTGTCCCGGTCTTCTGATAAATGCAAAGAGTTCTTTAAGGCTATCAAGAAGGGTCAAAACTTTGAATGGACCCCGGAGTGTGAGGAAGCCTTCAAAAAGCTAAAGGAACAGTTGGGAAGCCCACCACTTCTCTGCAAACCCCTGGAAGGTGAGGTACTCATTCTATATCTAGCTATTTCTAAATATTCTATAAGTGCTGTGTTGATCCGGGAGGAAGAACAAGTACAGTACCCGGTATACTATGTAAGCAAAAGGCTGTTGGATGCGGAAACGCGGTATCCCAGCATGGAAAAGCTAGCATATGCTCTAATATTGTCTTCCAGGAAGCTAAGGCCTTACTTTCAGGCCCACAAAATTGAAGTTAGAACATCCTTCCCGCTAAGGCAAGTGATGCACAAGCCGGAAGCCTCTGGTAGAATGATGAAATGGGTTGTCGAGCTGGGACAGTTCGACATAGATTACAAGCCACGAGCTGCTATCAAGGGCCAAGCACTGGCTGACTTCTTACTGGAGTTTCCTCCAGATTTTGAGGTTACCGGAGAAGAATGTACATCGGTACCCCCCAACTACCGAAGGGCATGCCGTGGGCCCCCAATTATGGTAGAACCTGTATGTTGATGGAGCAGTAAACAACAATGGGGGAGGTGTAGGAATAGAGTTGATAAGCCTAGAGGGGCACCGCATGCAAAGTACCATACACTTCAGTTTTAGGGCTACCAACAATGATGCTGAATATGAGGCTTTAATTGTTGGGCTGAAATTAGCTTTGGAAATGAAGGTGGAATACTTGAATGTTTTTAGTGATTCCATGTTGATTGTGTGGAAAATCAAAGGGAGCTTCCAGAGTAGAGGTCCCCGCACTGAACTCTACATGAGGTATGCTCAAGAACTCATTAGTAATTTCAAATTATTGAATCTGAATCAGATCCCAAGGGTGGAAAATGCCAATGTTGATGCCCTTGCAAAGTTGGGATCCCAAAAAGAAGCTGTTTTGTTAGGGGTGATTCCCCTCGAAGTTCAACTCTAACCAAGTATCCATCGAGAGGAGGTTATGGAGATAGAATTTTCAGCAGAAAGCCAATGGACAACCCCAATATGTGAGTACATCACTAAGGGGGTGCTTCCGAAAGATAAAAATTAAGCCCAGAAACTCAAATACAAGGCAGGCCGTTATGTGATCTATGATGGCATCCTATATAAGAGGGGTTTTAACCAACCTCTACTTAAGTGCATATCTGGAAATAAATGTGAATACATCCTAAGAGAAATACATGAAGGCATCTGTGGCAATCACTCGGGGGGTACCTCCCTTGCCCATAAGGTGCTTCGACAAGGTTACTACTGGCCTACCATGAAAGCTGATGCTTATGACTTTGCTAAAGCTTGTGATCAATGTCAAAGGTTTACTAACTTCAATAGCAACCCGTCTGTGGAACTAAGGCCCATTGGAAGCCCCTGGCCCTTTGCAATATGGGGAATTGACCTGATTGGGGAGCTTCCTAAAGGCAGAGGTGGTGTAAAATATGCTGTGGTATTTGTTGATTACTTTACCAAGTGGGCAGAGGCGGAACCCCTGGCTACCATCATTGCCGGCAAGCTGAAAGAATTTGTTAAGAGAGTCATTATATGTAGGTACGGAGTACCATACAAGTTGATTTCAGATAATGGCAAACAATTTGATAGTAAGGAAATGAGGAGTCTATGTGAAGACTTGGGAATAAAGAAGGATTTTTCAGCCGTGTGCCACCCCTAAAGCAATGGGCAGACGGAAGCTGTGAACAAAATCATTAAGCACACTCTGAAAGCCAAGTTGGAAGACAGAAAGCGAAACTGGCCAGATGAGCTCCCAATGGTATTATGGTCTTACAACACCACTCCCGGGTCCACCACCAAAGATTCTCCCTTCGTTCTAGCCTATGGATGTGAGGCTATGGTTCCTGTGGAAGTAGGAATGGGATCCTACCGGAGGGATAATTTCAATCAAGAATCAAATGAAATAAATCAAAGGCTGGCACTTGACCTTGTGGAAGAAGCACGGGCTACCGCCCAGCTGAAACTTGTGGCTTACCAGTAGAGGACCCGCAAATACTATAACAACAAGGTACGCCCTCGACCTCTCAAGGTCGGCGACCTAGTGCTGAGAAGAATGATGCCCAATATGCGAGTTTCTGGGCATGGAGCCTTTGGAGCAAATTGGGAAGGGCCTTACAAAATAAAGTCTATTTTTTGGGAAGGCACCTACCACCTTGAAGACATGGATGGGAACACTATTCCACGTGCTTGGAATACCGAGCACCTAAAGAAGTACTATCAGTAAGACTCTTTTCAAAGCAAATGTAGGCCTCTTTCAGGCTTAGGATGAATAAAGGCAACCTACTAGTTGTGGTTGTGTCATTTCCCTTTTAGTTTTTAGGATTTCATGATTCTCAGTAGATACCCGGGGGGTAGTGGATGCACACCCCGTCTTGATGAAATTTTATGTAATCGTACTTTTTGATTTTCAGTAAAAGTAGAAGTTGATTGTTTCATTTTACATTTACCACTTATAAATACTTGAGAAGAGAAAGATATGGAAGACCTACAAGCATAGTTCTACATGGCAGCCAGGCTACCATCCAGAACTAGGGGTAGTAGTGAATACACCTCTTAGCTTAATAGGTTAAAATTATCAGAATTTTAAACTTTTCATGATTGTTACCAGACATGTGTGGAACCTTAACTGGCTCGCATGGCTTACTTGGTTACTAGGGCATGTATGGAATCCTAATTGGCATACATGACTCCCTTCATTTTTTGGGCTTGTGTGGAACCCTGATTGGCACACATAGATCCCTTCATTACCAGACATGTGTGGAACCTTGACTGGCTCACATGGCTTACTTGGTCACTAGGGCATGTATGGAACGCTAATTGGCATACATGACTCCCTTCATTTTTTGGGTTTATGTTGAACCTTGATTAGCACACATGGATCCCTTCATTACCAGACATGTGTAGAACCTTGACTTACTCACATGGCTTACTTAGTCACTAGGGCATGTATGGAACCCTAATTGGCATACATGACTCCCTTCATTTTTTGGGCTTGTGTGGAACCCTGATTGGCACACATGGATCCCTTCATTACCAGACATGTGTGGAACCTTGACCGGCTCACATGGCTTACTTGGTCCCTAAGGCATGTATGGAACCCTGATTGGAATACATGGTTCCCTTCATTTTTTTTTGGGCTTGTGTGGAACCCTGATTGGCACACATGGATCCCTTCATTACCAGACATGTGTAGAACCTTGACTAGCTCACATGGCTTACTTGGTTATCCGGGCAGGTGTGGAACCCTGATCGGCACACCTGGATCCATCCCTCTTTAATCATGTATGGAACCGTGATTGGCATACATCGATCTTTTAGTCATCAACCTATGTGGTTACAAGAATTAACTCGTTGGATTATCAAATATTTTACTAATGCGGCCTTGCAGGAAAAAGCTTACATGGTATTATCACACTCGACTCACAAGGACACCGGGACTCCCGGAACAGAGGCCTCCAGGCTAAGCCTCCGGCACCCAGGCTACCGGAAATGGGTCACCAACAATGGGACTTCCGGAGTCAGGTTCCCGTCTTTTGGACTTCCAGATATTATAGGGTTACCGGACGGTACCCCCACACCCAGGGTGGCAACCACGCGGACTAAGGTACAAGTAGTTTGTCATTTTTGGCTGCCTATCCGGATATGTGTTGATATAACTACTTAAGTACACTTCCATGCTGCGTTACCATCCTATTGTTTAATTCTTGATTCACGATTTATCATTTATTTCATTTAATCAACGTAAATATGACATATATCCTCTAAGTACTTGTATAAACTTGTCTTAGGATTAGTCAGGAGAACCATATTGCGTGCTAGAATTAGATTATTGCATTTAGTTGTAAATTGTTTTAAGTCATAGCGATTACCTTTCTAACTTAGGAAATTGGTACCCTAGGGTAATGATGAGTTCAGAGTTTGAATTCTAGAAACTATCAATTACGAATTAGTGCTTGTTGAATAGTCAGCAAATAATCCATGTACAACTGAGTTAGAGAAACATGGTAGAAGTCTTAGTCTGAACCGAACTACTTGTGTCATAATCGTGGTAGCTTGTAAGCATCCATCACTGAACCCTTATACGAAAAATAGTTACGGCATAACCAATGATAGTTGCTTAATAAAGGATGACACGATAAATACGTTAATTATAGGGAATAAGATAATAAAACAAACGCGCATTGAGTTGATAAAACCAATCTAAGAGTACCAAGGCCTACGACCATAGAGCAGTCAAGTTACGAATTAAACCATTACATACGTGGAGCGTTATAGGAGGCCACCCCCTTGATTAAAACCACGAGTTCATAAACCGGCACAATGAAAGTTCAAGATAATTGGGAAAAAGATTATTTAAGAGAATTGTAGCCTCAGAACCAGGGGAATCCTCAACAGGGTCCACCTTTTTAGTGGAGTCACCTGAAGCCGCCTCGACCACATCTGTAGGAGCATCAACCCTGGTATCCTTAGTATCTCCGGTAATATTCTTCAGAGGGGCTGACGATTTAGGGGTTACCTTCACAGCAGAGGTTTGGAACTTGGCAGCTTTTGCCTTAAACTTTTCTACCTGCTTCACGGCATCCTCACCCAGGAGGGCCCAATCTAGATCCGGCATCACCTTCCAGGTAGCCTTCATATAATCCTGTACCCCCTTGGAAAACCATGTCTTATATCTGTCTGGGAGGGCCTCCTTGAGTTTCTTCACGGAAACCTGGAGAGTATCCACCTACAGTTTCAGCTCCTTAACCTCGGTATCATGGGTTGCCAGCAAATCCTCCTTTTCTTTATCTTGGTCAGAAACCAACCTGCCAAGCTTTTCTTTCTCCTTCATCACTATTGACAATTCACCCTTTAACTTCTTATTGGTATCTAAAAGCTTCTTCCTCTCCTCCTTAACAGCATTGAGATCGGACCGTACCTGCCTTAGGTCCTCTCTCAGCTTCATGTCACCTTGAGTGGCCACCACAAGCTGATTGCTAAGCCGCATTTGGTGGAACAGAAAAGAGCATGCCTGAGCGGCATCTGTGGTCTTAAGTTTCGACCAGCCCATGATGAGCTCTAGGGGAATCTGCCCATCGACCAACCTATGGAACTGCTGGATCTCTTAAGGAACACTGGGTAACTGTGGCAGCTTGGTTCTCTTAGACGATCTGGTCTCAGGAGTGGTAACCAGGCTGCCAGAAGCCTGGGAGAGCCTTCGTTTATCAGCTAAAATAGACCCAGCCTTACCGATGGGAGGAGCCCCAGTTTGAGAAACAGGGGTAGCATCAATTGGAGATCCCAGCGTCGCCAACTCATCATCTTGAAAAAGGTCTTCATTCTTTTCCGAAGGCTGCACAAAGGATGGAACGGTACCAGACAAACCTGAAAAGACAAGATAATCAGAATGTTAGAAATCGCAGCATATATATGCAAAGAAAGGCATGGGTAAGTACCTAAATGCAGGATAAGCAGTAACCACCATGCAACTGACATACATGTAGAAGCCCGTGAAAGTGTAGGTAAAAACAAGTATAAAGCAAAGAAAGAAGTACGATATAATGAATTAAGAAGTATAGATATATAAAGCGGAAGCCCAGGTTACCAAGGCTGGAGCGGTTGGAAGCCCTCTTTTTCTTTCGAGCGGTACCCTGGGTACCAGATTCTCTAACAGACCCATCCTCCACCTTCACCCCCAGAGCAGGAGGTGAGGGAGACATAGGTCTTGCAAATCCCAGCTTCACTAAGGTTTCCGGGGATAGTAGGTCCTCACTATCTCCTAAATCGGCCTCTAACCTCATAATCTTTCTAGCCCTCTTTTCCTCAATCCCTTCAAGGGAAGTTTGTGTTGGAATCCCTAAACGAGACAACAGAAAGGTAAGGGTGAGTTTAAGAATAATTATGATAGGGCTACCACAAGTATGTGAGGGTACCAGATGCATACCCGGAGTTAAGTTCCATTCTTTCCTCACTTCCTCACAATCATAGCAGTATAGGAACTGCTCCAACCAATCATACATTCCACGCTTGTTGCCTTTGATGCACCTGCCTTGTCTATTGTTCCAGGAAGTAAGATAAAAGATACCTACCTTCCTCCCCACATCCTTTAATCGATAAAAATATCCCAGCTCTCTAGCAGTAAGGGGAGCAGAGAAAGTTTGGTCGTATATACATGCAAGCTACCACCCTAAACGAGTTAGGGGACAACTGCATTGGAGCAATGACCTAAGGGATCAATCACCTCTACCTGAGAATGGGTCCTGGAGCTAAAAGATGGTCTGGATTGTGAAATAGGCTGATAGATGAGTAGGTCATTTAAATGGGTAGACCAAGTATCAGAGGGCTCCCCGAAGATGGGAGACAGTTTACCAGGAAGTTGCTAAGAGCCCTCAAAGACGGATGGGGTTGACATCTGTAACCACAGGAGACAGATTAGTCGAAGGATTTAGAACGGGGTAATCAAGAATCGAAGAAAGTGAAGGTTTCCAATAATTATCCTAGGGATACCCTGTAACTGAAAGGGTTACCGGGCCAAGATAGAGGGTCAAGACTCGGGGGTGGTTATAAGCACGAAGATCCGAAGGATTGACACTAAAGTCATGTAACTAGAATCAAGAAGGAGACACAGATCCTTTATACCGTGAATACCCCCAAACTTACAAATTACAGACATTTACATAGTAAAGCAAGCCTAAAACAAACATAGTCCAATGAGAGCAAGCATCAAACACGTTATGCACATGCTAAGTAATGACTAAGAGGGCAACCGGAGTACAGGCCGCCCTGACCACATAGATCATACCTCACCAACAAGGACTCACACATGCATCTATCAATTAAGGTTTAAATATACAGATCTAGCACAATTAGGATTTAGAAGAGGAAATGTTACCAAACTCTACGATTAAGTATGCAACATCAGGGAGAATAACATACGATGCCTACCGGAAAGTCAAGTTAAATGTTGTTGGAAGGGCAAAGAATAACATGCATACACCACGATCGAATCCAATCTATACATAACTATCGTACATGTAATCAAAGAACTAGGTATAAGAACGAGTTAAAAGATTCAAGGATATACCTGGGTAGAGATGAAAAGACAGAAGAGTAAAAATGTCTAGGCCTTCGCCGGAGATGTTTCATCGGAAACCCTTGAAAAAACCATTGTATACTCGAGAGAAAATACTGCGGGGAGATGAAAAGAAAAGTGAAAAGATCGATTATATAGATATATAAATCAAAGAGAGAGTAGAAAAGACACGGTCCCAAGCACTTGAATATGGCATAGAAAACGAGGCACGGGGGGAAACATGTTGGCATGGGGAATGGATCATTTCAAGCTCATCTAGGGAAAGTAGTAGAGTTTGAATTTAAATCTCCTTAATTCTGATATTTATCCATTCTATTTCTCAGGGATAAGATTACTTAATCAAAAATTTTTAGTTTTTACGAATATATTGTGAGGCTTCCCACTCTTATTTCGAGCTTCCGTAGCACAATTACAAGAATTATCGAGTAAAAATGTTGATATTAATCCTAATATTCATAATTACGAATTTCCAATATTTATAAACCTTGTTATATCGAATTGACGAGAGTACGAGGATACAGATCTTTGCTGAGAAACTAAGAAAGCGGCACCCTGTGAGTAATAGGTTCCCCTTGCACTCAGTACTTTAGGGAATCGGGGGGTAGTTGTTGTGACCAAAATCTTGCATGGGTTAGATTTAGGCCCACTGGAGGATTAGGGTCCAGACCCATGAGGAAAATAAGTGATCTGTCAGGCTTCCAATGGCCCATGGCAGCCCTAGGGTTTACCATGTACATGGCAGTGGGGAAATGTGTGGCTTAGGGTCCCAATGGCATCCCCTTGTGGGTAACCTGTAACCACTACCAATCATCTAGTAGGGCTTCCGGAGTAGTTTCCATAATGGGGTTACCGGAGGGGTTACCGGAGGGGGTACCGGAGCCAGGCTACCGGGCGGTACCCCCAGTTTCCGCCGGAAGCCTGATTAGGCGGTCAATTCAGATAAGGCAGACTTCCTACTTTTTAGGAACACATCTATTTCACCTAAAAACAATCCTAAATAGATATATATTCGGTTATTAGAGGATATATGTCATATATACTTGATAAATGATATAAAATCATGATAAATACAAAGGATAATCATTCTACATTACCATAACAGCTTGGTAACCTCAAAATGTACATCATACACGATTATTATCAAAAATATCAGTCATAATCCCTTCAAAAATGGGATAATTCATCATAAACAACCGAATATATCATAATAGAACTACATATGGGCTTGATCCACTACAAATAGTGGTATATAGGCCGTTTACGGGACCTCTTAGACACTTTGACACCTTGAGTAACATGGAGCACGAATACTCTTGTGTGACACATCTTTATTAGGGTTCTTGGCAGGCCAACATTCTGTCCTTGAGCTCTAATTCCCATGAATCCAGTCCGATCCTCCGAGGAACCACCTCCCGTGTTCTTCGGAAACCCCTAGCTGTGAGACTTTCTGGGCAGCTAGCCATTGATCTCCAACTACGAGCATTTCTGGGTGGTTGGACGATTCCGTATTCATTGGCGCTATTCCAGCAACGGCCTCCTAATTTGTTGTGACAAATTCCTCCCATAATAGCTAAGACAAACAATCCAGCTTTCGATTGAAGTACGTTACTAGCATATATAAATGCATAATTGGTGATAGCGAGATCATTATTAAATCCTTACATGATCTGATTGACGAAATCATTGCAACAAGGTGGAATTCTTCTCTTTTGCTCTTCGTAGTTGAAATGTAGTCACTACTTCCTAGATCAACCATGTGATCCGAACACCATGAAATCAAATGACTTAAATTAGTGCTTGAGTTTTTTGTTTGAGCTTATATTACCAGAATGGGTTGAACCTAAATTATAAAAATGGAGAGAGTAAGCAGAAGAACTTCCCAAACCCGTATTGTCATAAGAAAGAGATAATAGATCGACACATTTTCTTTTCTACTATAATTAAATATGTTAATATATAGGTGGTTAATGTGCATGCAATTTATCGCACGAGCTTTGCTAGTAAAATCATGTTAATATGTATTTATATTGTTTTGTAATTAAATGGTGCTTATAACATGTAAATGCTTAGTATGCAAACATATCTAAAAAATTATCTATTCATGATGATTGATGTATGTACAACTAAAAATAATTAAATTTTAATGTGCTAATCTCTTTTAACGAATGTTCAAATGGCTGAGTTATGAGCATATAAGAATTTATATTAGTAGTAACTGCTTGATCATCCAGAACCGATTTGTGCATTTTGACCCCCCGAATTATGAGATATGCGTAAGATATAAATTAATACACAAATTATAGTATCTATCTTCTAAATTCAAATAATTTGTTCCTACTCTAGAATAAAAAATTGCTACATAACTATGTACTGTTCGAAATATTCTCGAACTAATATCTAGCATAATGATGAGGTCAAGAGTTAAATTTTCATTAGAAACAATTTTTTTTATCATTAATATAATACTAGCTTATAACCCATTCGATGCACGAATTTCTTTTGATATGTAATAAATTTAATTTTATGTTACAATTATATTTTTATATATTCATTATTTACAATATTTTATTTTATTTTTAATTTAAATTATTTAATATAAATTTAATTAATAATATGCATTGTTCAAAACTTATATTATAAAATTTTAAAATAAATATGTAGTTAATGAAATTCAAACCTTGAAATTTTAGTAAATTAATTTAATCATATAATATATCTAATCATTAGATCTAACGGTTTTGATTTTTTATTAAAAATCTAACGGTCATTATTCGTAGTTAACGGATTTTTATTATATTTTGTTATTGATTAGAAGATTTGGTGTGATATTTTTGGGTATATATTAATTATTGCAAGATTATTTTTTAAATTAAAAGTTCCCGTGTTTAAATTAGAAAAAAATAGTATTGATTAAAAGATATTAATTTATAAAATTATAATAAAATTTTATTATGTTATAAATAAAATTTATTGATATGGTATTTCTTTTATTATGTTATAAATTTTATTTAATATTACAATTATGTTTTTATATAATCATTATTTTTAATAATTTTTTAATTTTAATATAATATTATTTAATATACTCATATTTACGAATTATACTAATGTTTCCTTATTATAAATAATGTATATGGATTTTTAATATATTTTATTAATAACTGAAAAATATGGTGTGATAAGAATAGTTTTAAATCGAAAAGATAAAGTGTTTTAATTCGAAAGGAAATATTAATGATAGGAAGATAAGATACGATGGATGTTTTTAATTGTTTATAAAAGGTAATATCTTCAACTAAAAATAAATGTGAAAAAGGCAATCGACTAATTACCATTAATTATATTATGTTATTATTTATTTTAAATAAAAAAGGTAACATGTTTTAATTCGAAAGAAAATACTAATGATAGGAAAATATGATATGATTGATGCTTTTAGGTGTTTAATTATAAAAGGTAATATCTTCAACTAAAAGCAATGTGAAAAAGGCAATCGACTAATTATCATTAATTATATTATGTTATTATTTATTTTAGATATTTTAATATTATAGATATCGTATATATTTTTCTTTATAATGAAGGGTAAATAAGTAAATTCATGAAGTACCAAAAACCATGTACCAAAAATTTTAATGTTTCAAGTATTATATAATTGTGTAGATTATTGATATGGTGTTTCTTTTATTATGTTTTAAATTTTATTTAATATTACAATTATATTTTTACATAATAATTAATTTTAATTTAATATAATTTAATATACTGATGTTTACGAATTATACTAATGTTTCCTTATTATAAATAACGTATATGGATTTTTAATATATATTATTAATAATTGAAAAATAAGGTATGATAAGATTAGTTTTAAATAAAAAAGGTAACGTGTTTTAATTCGTAAGAAAAAATTAATTAGCATGTTTGCCCCCCTTATAAGTCTAAAATAATGACTTATTTCAGGAAAAAATTTCATATTTACATACTATTTTTTAGTATTAAATATTTAACAAGTGTTTAACATTTCTTATACGCAGAAATAAGTCACTTATTTCTAGAAAAAAGTATACTTTATGTACTTTTTTAAGAAATAATTGACTTATTTCTGAAAAATAAGATTTGCCAAACGGGCTCAATGATAGGAAGATATGATACGATTGATCTTTTTAGGTATTTATAAAACGTAATATCTTGAACTAAAAGTAAATATGTTCCGACTATTATATAATAGTATAGATCATTGATACTAGCTTAAAACCCGTGCGATGCACGAATTGTTTTTAATATTATATTAATTTTTTTCATTAATTTAAATTATTTTTTTAAACATGAATTTTGGAGGCTTAAATTCTTTTATGAGATGATTTGATAATATATATATATAGTCTTACTCTAATATAAACCACTCTTAGACTAGAAACTAAAATCTAAATTAAAAAATTTCTAAATCACGTCGGAATATAGCACATATAGTATGCAAACTAATCGTTGGGAGATGAAGAAAAAGAAAACTAAGGTACTAATCCTAACCATTTGATGTATTATAATCAACGGCCCCGCCAGGGGCACCCACACATTAATCAAATACACCCTCACACACAATCCCACCTAATCCCCTTTGTTTTTAATTTGATCTTCCCGTCAATCGGTGATATTTTTTTTAAAATCTAATTTCACCACATTTTTCTCCATCTCCCAACGATCAGTTTGCATACCATATGTGCTATATTTCGACGTAATTTAAATAAATTTTAATTTAGTTTTCTTAGTTCTCCATTTAAGGGATTTTCTCTCTCTCTCTCTCTCTCTCTCTCTCTCTCTATATATATATATATATATATATATATATATATATATATATATATATATATATATATATATATATATATATATATATATAGGGTGCCCTTCCACAGCCACCGTTGGTTGGAAAATTGTGCGCAACCACCATCCCCTACACTACCGCAAGTGTTCATTGCGGCAGGAAAAAACACAGCCTGCCGCAATGCTTCATTGCGGCAGTGTTTTTAAAAAAAAATTTATATTTTGTGGAGTCGATCTCAGGACCTTCACCAAAGGTAACAACAACTTAACCACTACACCAACTAAACGATTTGGTAATTATTTTCAAAACAGTGTTACATATCATTGTAAGTTATTATACTTTTATATTTATTATTTATTAAAATTAATAAAAAATGGTAAATTAATACATAATAAAATGTAAAATGCTTATAAATTTTAAAATTTAAATTTTAAATAAATTATTATGGTTTTATATTTAATAAAATTAATAAAAAATTATAAATTAATAAAAGCTGTTAATTTCAGATATAGAAACCAGTAAAATATGAAATTACGTTTTCACCCTCTAAAATACTGCAGCAATGATACGTAGCGGAAGATTGAAATCTGAAATTACCTTTTTACCCTTAGTGACCGCCGCAAGGAAACATGGCGTATATCTAATTCTGCCGCAATGTTACAATGCGGAGTCCAGAAGATATACAACCACCCATTGCGGTTTCCGCGACCCAAACTAAACCCTCGGGCGACTAAAACTAAACCCTCAGGCGATTTCCAGCTGATTTCCAGCCGATTTCCTCCTCAGGCGACTAATCTCAGGTGATTTCCTCCTCTAGATATCTTCTAATTGATACTTACACATACACGCACATAGTTATACATACACACACGCACTACTACATACATTGCTACTCACGATTATATTTACATGGTTTGATTCGTTTTTAACTATGGGTGGTGTTTATTTGCTTCATTTTAGTTAAATCATGAATTAAATCGAATTATTAGGGTTTATAGTTCGAATTTTACCCATTTTTGGTTTGAACTAGTTTGAAATTAGGGCTTTTACCCTCAATTGAGTTGAAATTAGGGTTTCTCATCTTCAATTAGGTTGAATTAGTTCGAATTGCCCAATTTCTTATTATGATTCGAATTATTATCCGAATTTTTATTAAAACTATGAATTAATTCGAATTAATGGGGTTTATAATTATGAAATTATAATTATAAATTTTTTTATGAGTTGTGGAAATTTTAATTCGAATTTTTGAAACATTAATTTAAATTTTTGAGTTTAAAATTCGAATTTATGAATGAATATGATTTATTAATTCGAATTTTGATTAATTAATGTTATTAGTACTGCATTTTATTTGATAAATGATATTCATTGTTAATTTATTCTTGTTTTAAATATGTCTTCATGGAACGATAATTTTAGCCAATTTTGGTACATGTTTATGAAATGTGCCTTATTTCTTTGATTTTGCACATAGCAGATACTATGGATATGCAGTGCGGGCCTCTCGATAGGTCCCTCTTGACCATGCAGGATGATCATATTAGCAGTCACATATGGCAGGGGGGTGAGAGGGAGAAGTTGGATGTCCGGCAGTTGACAGCCAACCTCGACGAGTGGGTATTTGACGAGAGCCATGTTAGTTTGCTGACAGACTGGGGTTTCCGAGCGTTTGCCAACCCACGCTCGATTCCCCAGAACGACATCTGATTGATCACGGCGATGGTGGAGAGGTGGAGGCCAGAGACCAACACCTTTCATTCCCCATTTGGTGAGATGACCATCACTCTAGAAGATGTTTACATGATATTGGGTTTGCCTGTTCGTGTTCGTGTTGTTACTCATACGGAGCTTTCCGCACCGCTTCCATATTGGCTGAGACGGTGGCATGATTCGAGGTTGACTGAGACCGACCGCAAAAATATGTATAAAAAAGGTTTGCATTTTAGTCCATAAATTCTAATTTCTTGCATTTTAGTCCTTAATTTGTTTAATTCTTGCATGTTATACCTTAAATTTTCATTTCTTTACAATTTAGGAAGGTAATTATCTAGTTATTGCATTTTAGCCCATAAATTCTAATTTCTTGCATTTTAGTTCGTAATTTGTTTAATTCTTGCATGTTATACCTTAAATTTTCATTTCTTTGCAATTTAGGAAGATAATTATCTATTTATTGCATTTTAGCCCATAAATTCTAATTTTTTGCATTTTAGTCCTTAATTTGTTTAATTCTTGCATGTTATACCTTAAGTTTTCATTTCTTTGCAATTTAGGAAGATAATTATCTAGTTATTGCATTTTAGCCCATATATTCTAATTTCTTGTATTTTAGTCCTTAATTTGTTTAATTCTTGCATGTTATAATTAAATTTTCATTTCTTTGCAATTTAGGAAGATAATTATCTTGTTATTGCATTTTAGCCCATAAATTCTAATTTCTTGCATTTTAGTCCTTAATTTATTTAATTCTTGCATGTTATACATTAAATTTTCATTTCTTTGCAATTTAGGAAGATAATTATCTGGTTATTGTATTTTAGCCAATAAATTCTAATTTCTTGCATTTAAATCCTTAATTTGTTTAATTCTTGCATGTTATACATTAAATTTTCATTTCTTTGCAATTTAGGTGGGGTGAAGCTTCATAGGTTGAGGGAAATCTATAAAAAGAAACCGGAGAACCCTTCACCCGAGTGGTTGTGGACCAAACCTTATATATATATATATATATATATATATATATATATATATATATATATATATATATATATATATATATATATATATAGGCTTGGGTTCATTTAGGAACCAAATTTTTTTAGTAACTGAGTAACTTCAGTACATCCGTTAGATTACAAGTACTTGAACGTTCACGATTATCTAAGACAACTGAAGACCTTAACACGTCCAGGGCAACAGTTAAACTTAAATGCTATAGATTTTCATTCCAAAGAAAATTATTAATAAATAGAGAACATACAATTTTGTAAATAAATTTTTATTATTCATACATATTTTTAACAAAAAAAATAGAACATCCCATGAATTATGGCACCAAAGTATAAATTTTTAAATATAAATTAACCCTCAAAAATATCAAACCTAAAAATAAATATTGTTATCTTTAATTCTAATATATCACAATAAAAAAATACATAACATGTATTCTATAAAATGTGTTCGGTATTAAAAATATACCACACACCAAAAATACATCACACACTCTAATATTTACATAAACTTGAAAATTATTCATTTTAGTCAAATCAAAAATCATGCACTCTATTAAAAAATTACTATGTTCTGTATTAAAAAATTTTGACCTAAAAATAAATATTATTATCTTTTATTTTAATTTATCACAATAAAAAAATACAGAACATATATTCTATAAAATGTGTTCGGTATAAAAAATATAGCACACACCAAAAATACTATCACACTCTAATATTTACATAAACTTGAAAATTATTCATTTTAGTCAAATCAAAAATCATGTTCTTCATTAAAAAATTACCATGTTCTGTATTCAAAAATTGTGTTATGTATTTGTATAAAATTTATGTTTTATATTTAAAAATTATTTGAAAATTACATAACTTAGCTATATAGTTTCACAAAATACAGAATATAACATATTTGTATTTTGCACATTACTAAACAAATAAAATTGATTTTTAAAAATTAATTAATGGAATACAAAATGTACTGTACTATTAGAAAATAGAAAATACAGAACACATTTGTTTTATAATAAATTAAACAAAAATACAAGACAGGGGTTTTGTTTTGTAATGAGAAAAAAAAGGGAGTGGTATTCAGGTAGGTGAACGTGGGTATAAAGAAGAAATAAGAATAACAATTTTGTTGAAATAAAAATGAAAGGTTAATACTTAGTTCCTAGGTTACCCAAATTATTGAGTTCCTCACAGAACCCTCCCCATATATATATATATATATATATATATATATATATATATATATATATATATATATATATATATATATATATATATATATATATATATATATATATATATATATATATATATATATAAATGAAGGATTTTAGTTAGAAAATATAGAAAAAATGATAGATTTTAGTTGAAAAAGGTATTCGGTTAATTGTTGGTAGTTTTAAAACTATCATTTTATTTTATTAAATAGAATGCCCGTGATTGATTGGAAAAAGAAAAGATTTAGTTAGATAAAATTAAAAAGATAACATGTTCTAGGTGAAAAAGGTAATTGATTAGTTTATAGTAATTATAATTTAATTACGTTATTTTACTAAATAAAATACTCGTAATATTTTTAGAAAAGGAAAAATTAATATTGTCCGTGATATTTCTATTAAAAGAGGGATTTTAGTTTGAAAATATAAAAAAATTATACGTTTTAGCTGAAAAAGGTAATCAATTAATTATTAATATTATTAGTTCATTGTATTAAATAGAACCGCTTGTGATATAATTGAAAAAATAGAGATTTTAGTTAGAGAAAATAGAAAGGTAACATGAAAATAAAAAAATGACATGATTTATGTGAAAAAGGTAATTAATTGGTTTATAGTAATTATAATTTAATTATGTTAATTTACTAAATAAAATTGCTCATAGTGTTTTTAGAAAATGAGATATTAATGTTGTCCATGATATTTCTAGAAAAAAAGGGAATTTTATTTGGAAAAAAATAAAAAAAGTGATACGTTTTAGTTGAAAAGGTAATCGGTTAATAATTAGTATTATGATATTATTATTTTATTTTTATTAAATAGAAACGCCCATGATATAATTGGAAAAAGAGAGATTTTAGTAAGAGAAAATAAAAAAATTTACGTGTTTTGGCTGAAAAGGTAATCGTCCATGATATAATTTGAAAAAGAGAGATTTTAGTTAGAGAAAAGAGAAAAGGTAACGTGGCTGAAATGGGTAATTGATTAGTTAATAGTAATTATAATATAATTACGTTATTTATTTAAACAAAATTGTTCGTAGTATTTTTAAAAAAGGAAAAATTTTAGTTAGATAGAATGTAAAAGATATTGTATTTTACCTGAAAAAGGAAATTATTTTGTTTTTGAAAAATAGAAAAGGTAATATGTTTAATCTGAAAAAGCAAATTGATTAATAAAGGAGAAATTTTAGTTAGATAAAATATATAAGATATTATATTTTACCTGAAAAAGGAAATTATTTAGTTATTGAAAAATAGAAAAGATAATATGTTTAACCTGAAAAAAGAAATTGATTAGTTAGTAGGATGAGTATGGGTAAATAAGTAAAATCAACAGGTACTGTACCGACCGACCGACCAAACTTTTAATGTTTCTTTTATTTAATATTATAATTATGTTTTTATATAATCATTATTTTTAATCTAATCTAATTTAATATACTCATGTTTACGAATTATACTAATATTTCCTTATTATAAATAACGTATATGAATTTTTAATATATTTTATTAATAATTGAAAAATAAGGTGTGATGAGATTAGTTTTAAATCAAAAAGGGAACGTGTTTTAATTCGAAAAGAAATATTAATGATTGGAAGATATGATATGATTTTAAGTGTTTTAATAGTATAGGTATCGTATATATTTTTCTTTATAATGAAGGGTGTTGAAATATGCCTTGAATCTATAATGTCCCAAACGCTGGGATTTTGGGTATCTTCTGTTATATGTTAAGGTTATCTGTTTTGGGCCTATTTTTCTGGACTTTTCTGTAACCGTCTAGAGAGTACTATATATACTCTCTAAGTCATAACCTACAAGGATGTTGTAATATGCAGTATGCTGTAATCTGCAATATGCTGTAATCTGTATCCTCGAGATCAATAAAACTTTTTCTCTTCTGCCTATCTGTATTCTTTCTTTACATTTACTATAATTTTTCTTGCTTCCGTTATAACAAACTGGTATCAAAGCTTGGTGTTTGGTGAGAAAGATGTCTGGTGGTATTAACGTGAAGGTCGACAAATTTATTGGGAGGAATAGTTTCAGTCTGTGGCAAATCAAGATGCGTGTTTTGTTAAAGCAATAGGGGCTCTGGGCGCCATTGAGAAAGAAGTCAACGACGGATCTTGAAAGCGCTGAGATGGTCAGTCTAGGAAAAAAGGCACACTCAACAATTTTGTTGTGTCTTCCAGATGATATTATCACTGAAGTCGGTGAGGAGGATACCGCGGCTGGTTTGTGGTTGAAGCTTGAAGGTCTCTACATGACAAAGTCTTTAACAAATAAGTTGCTTCTGAAGTAACGTCTGTTTAGTCTGTGATTGCAAGAAGGTATGCCTCTTCGAGATCACTTAGATCAGTTAAACACAATCTTATTAGAATTGCATAATATTGATGTTAAAGTGGTAGATGAGGATGCAGCTTTAATTCTGTTAGTTTCTTTGCCATTATCGTATGAAAATAAATTCAAGAAACCAGTTCTTAAGGGTCCAAAACCTAATAATATCTGTAATTACTGTAAAGAGAAGGGACACTGGAAATCTGGCTGTCCCAAGAAAAAGAAGCAACAGGATAAATTGACAGGTACTGCTGTTGTAGCTGATATCAATTCTGAAGAAGATATTGCTCTAGTTGGCCTCTGATGTATGGATCCTCGACTCTGGAGCGTCTTACCATATATGTACGCGCAGGGAGTGGTTTATAACCTGCGAGCAAGTAGACGATGGCAATATTTCTATGCCTAACAGTTTTTCTTGTGAGACCGTTGGAATAGGCTCAATTAAAATTCGGACAGATGATGGTAAATTCTGCACATTGAATGATGTTTGGCATGTTCCACTTATAACAAAGAATCTGATATCTTTGAGTATGTTAGACAGTAAGGGTTTTAGTTTTCAAGGTGGAGTTCTACTTGTCTACAAGGGTTCTAACATGGTTTTGAAAGGTGTTAAACGTGGTACCTTGTATCTTTTTCAAGGTTCTACGTTATCAGGTTCTGTTACTATCGCGTCCTCGGAGCTTGATAAGAAAAACATGACCAGGTTGTGGCACATGAGGCTGGGTCACATGAGTGCAAGAGGGATGCAAATTATGTCAAAACATGATCTTCTTTATGGTCATAAGGTCACAGGTCTTGAGTTTTGTGAACATTGTGTTTTTCGGAAGTTACATCACAGCAACTTTCCTAAAGCAACACACAGAACAAAAGGAACACTTGATTACATCCATTCTGATTGTAGGGGTCCTTCCCGGGTGGAGTCTTTAGGGGGTCACAGATATTTTATGTCAATGATTGATGACTTCTCAAGGATGACTTGGGTGTTCATTATGAAGCATAAAAGTGAAGTCTTTAAAATTTTCAAGCAGTGGAAGGCATTATTGGAGAATCAAACAGGGAAGAAGATTAAGAGGCTGCAAACTGATAATGGTCTGGAATTTTGCTCGTCTGAGTTTGATGAGTTCTGTAAGAATGAAGGGATTGCTAGGCATCATACAGTCAGAGATACACCACAGCAAAATGGTGTAGCAGAACGTATGGATCAGACACTTCTGGAGAGAGCTAGGTGCATGCTCTCTAATGCTGGACTAACTAGAAGATTCTAGGCAGAAGCAGTTAGTACAACATGTTATCTGATCAATCATGGACCTCACACAGGTATTGATCTCAAAACTCCTTTTGAGAAGTGGTCTGGTAAGCCTGCTGATTACTCCGAATTAAGAGTTTTTGGTTGTACTGTTTATTATCATGTAAATGAGGGTAAATTGGAGCCACGAGCTAAAAAGGGAGTATTTGTAGGCTATGGGAATGGGATTAAAGTTTATAGAATCTGGTCTCCGTCTGAAAACAGGGTTATAGTTAGTAGAAATATAGTTTTTGATGAAAATTCTATGTTTAACCCTACTGTGAAGTCTATTATTGTGTCAGAAAGTGGTAGTGTTGAGAAACAGGTGGAGCAGCAAGTCACTCAAGATGAGAGTGAATCACAACATGAAGTTTAACAACCACAATCAGAGTCAGAGTCATCATTTTCATCATTACCAGTAGCGAATCAGCACAGTTTAGCTCTTGATAGATCAAGGAGAGCTAATTATGGGGTGCCTCCCAAGAGATATGGTTTCGAAGATTTGGTGGCCTATGCACTACATGTTGCTGAAGAGGTGGTTCCTAACTCTAATGAGCCATCCTCCTACAAAGAAGCAGTTACATGTACTGAATCTGCCCAATGGTTTGCTGTTCGATCCTTCCCTGTAAAACGCGGCGTGCAATGGGAGATGAATGGAGTCACTTCGTAAGAATCAGACTTGGGAATTAGTCAAGTGACCTCGAGACAGAAAGATCGTCACTTGTAAATGGGTCTACAAGAAGAAGGAAGGAGAAACATCTATTGAGGGTATCAAGTATAAAGCTCAGATAGTAGCTAGAGGGTTCACTCAGAAAGAGTGAGTAGACTACAATGAGATTTTTTCGGCAGTGGTCAGACACACTTCAATCAGGGTGCTACTAACAATAGTTGCACATCAGGATTTGGAGCTTGAACAACTAGATGTGAAGACAACTTTTCTGCATGGAAAGCTGGAAGAGGAGATATACATGACTCAGCCAGATGGGTTTCAGGTTCCTAGTAAGGAAGACTATGTTTGGAAGTTATTGAAGGCTTTGTATAGACTAAAGCAGTCTCCAAGGCAATGGTACAAGAGATTTAAGGTGAGCATAGTGGGTATTGTTGATAACCCAGCTGATATGCTCACCAAGACTGTTCCACATAGCAAGTTTCAACATTGCTTGGACTTGCTAAATGTTAGGAGTTGTCGATTGCCCTTTTGAGGGCAAAATCTGAGGCAAAATAGTTTTTTCTTGTACATCTGGCATTATTATGGTGCATCTGATACATTTGTTATTTGAGAGAGGATTCAAGTCAAGGTGAAGATTTGTTAAAATATGACTTGAATCTGTAATGTCCCAAACGCAAGGATTTCGGGTATCTTCTGTTATACACTAGGGTGATCTATTTTGGGCCTATTTTTCTGGGTTTTTCTATAACCGCCTAGAGAGTACTATATATACTCTCTAAGTCATAACCTAGAAGTATGTTGTAATCTGCAATATGTTGTAATCTGCAATATGCTGTAATCTGTGTCCTCAAGATCAATAAAACTTTTTCTCTTCTGCCTATCTTTGTTCTTTCTTTACGTTTATTATAATATTTCTTGCTTCCGTTATAACAAAGGGTAAATAAGTAAATTCACGAAATACCAAAAAACGTATACCAAAAAATAGGTACCAAAAATTTTAATGTTTCGACTATTATATAATTAATTAATTTTAATTTAATATAATTTAATACACTCATGTTTACGGATTATACTAATGTTTCCTTATTATAAACAACATATACAGATTTTGAATATATTTTATTAATAATTAAAAAATATGGTGTGACATTTTCGGGTATATAATAATGATTGTAAGATTAGTTTTAAATTAAAAAGGTAACGTGTTTTAATTCGAAAGAAAATATTAATGATTGGAAGATATGATACGATTGATGATTTTAGGTGTTTATAAAAAGTAATATCTTCAATTAAAAGTAAATGTGAAAAAAGGTAATAGACTAATTACCATTAATTATATTATGTTATTATTTAATTTAGGAGTTTTAGTAGTATAGATATCGTATATGTTTTTCTTTATAATGAAGGGTAAATAAGTAAATTCACGAAATACCACAAAATAGGTACCAAAAAACGGGTACCAAAACTTTTAATGTTCCGGCTATTATATAATAGTATAGATAGATAGGAGGGGTAATTTAGTAATTTCATGAT
This sequence comes from Saposhnikovia divaricata, assembly GCA_036435485.1. Lineage (NCBI taxonomy): Eukaryota > Viridiplantae > Streptophyta > Magnoliopsida > Apiales > Apiaceae > Saposhnikovia > Saposhnikovia divaricata. The sequence goes on from CM071600.1 coordinate 20,595,187, forward strand.
AATTAAATTATCTCACGATATATTAATAATGAATTTATAATATATCCAAAATTGATGTTTAGTATGGTGGTAAGGAATCTTTTTTCTAAGTTAAAGGTTAAGGGTCCAATTCTCTTTAGGAACAATTTTTTTATCATTAATATAATATATGAAGGTTGTCTCACGATATATTAATAATGAGTTTTATTCAAAACTCATGTCTAGCATAGTGGTAAGAATTCTCACTTAGAAGTTAGAGGTCAAGAATTTAATTCTCACTAGAAACAATTTTCTTTATTACTAATATAATATATATATAAAAGATAAATTAATAATTTTATGTTGAATAAATTGTCTCCCGAATCCCCTGATGAACATTACCTTTAAAAGTCAAATGCAACAAAATATTTTATGTATTTATTCCAGATAAATGATCTCCAAAGCTTTAGTTGAAATTGTCAAATGTTAAAGATGAAGAACATTACCGTAAAGAAGAGAAATGAATGAAATGTATTATCAAAGTTCATTGTTTACAGAGTTGTTATTTACATAGCTAAGTAATCTCAGCTTCTCACATATCTCTAATATATATGCACAACTATATGACCACAACCTCTAACTAACTTCTCTAACAGATTCTGCCAGCTGTGTTTACACGTGACACCTCATGACCTGGCAACATACATTACTTCTGTTGGTCTTGTATACAACTTGATGTTTAATAGAGAATGGTCTTTGTGCTTGTTTAACTTGTATACTATTAACATCCCCCCTCAAGTGAGGAGTGGAAAAGAAATTTGTAACTCCTAACTTGCCCAAAAGAAACTGTAAATGAGCAGCTCCTAATGCCTTAGTAAATAAATCTGCAGGTTGCTCAGTAGTAGGAAGGTAAGCAGTGAAAATAACTCCCTTTTGAAGTTTCTCTCGAACAAGATGACAATCTATTTCGATATGCTTTGTACGCTCATGATACACAGGATTCGCAGCAATATAAAGAGTAGAAATGTTATCACAATACAAGGTAGTAGCAGAGAGTTGAGGAACTCCAAGTTCAGACAATAATGATCGCAGCCAAACAATCTCACAAGTTGTATCAGCCATAGATCTGTATTCAGCCTCAGAAGAAGATCGAGAAACAGTTGGTTGTTTCTTGCTTTTCCAGGAAATTAAAGAAGTACCAAGAGTAATGCAAAAACCAGTGACAGACCTTCGTGTGATTTTGCAACTACCCCAATCAGCATCAGAGTATGCAGTTGTAGAAGTTGCTGACAACAATAAACCTTGACCACATGTACCCTTTATATAGCGTAAGAGTTTAAACACAGCTTGCAAATGACATGCCTTAGGAGCAGCAATAAACTGAGCAAGAACATGAACTGTATAGGAAATGTCAGGATGAGAGATAGTGAGATAGATCAAATGACCAACAATACGACGATAGAGGGAAATATCTGGAATGACAGCAGAATCATCAAAAGTTAGAAGATGATGATTTTGCTCAATAGGAATAACAGATGGAGTACTAGTCAAAAGACCAACATCTTTAAGCAAATCAAGTGTGTATTTGCGTTGATTGAGATAAATTCCAGCTGAAGAACGAGCTAGTTCCATACCCAGAAAGTATTTAAGTGTACCAAGATCATTTATTTTAAACTGAGAACTGAGAAAAGTCTTCACAGTCTGCAAAAGAGTTGAATTATTTCCAGCCAAAACCATGTCATCAACATAAACTAGTAAAGTAACAATAGAAGCCCCAGTCTTAAAAATGAACAAAGAATGATCACTGACTGACTGCACAAAACCAAACTTCAACAAAGCTGCATAAAGTTTAAGAAACCACTGGCGAGGTGCTTGTTTAAGACCATATAACGATTTTTTAAGCTTGCACACCAGTACTTGATCAGGATATTTGGCTTGAATTGCTGCAGATGGTGTATAACCAGGAGGTAACATCATGTAAACATCCTCCTCTAATTCTTCATGGAGAAAAGCATTAGTAACATCAAGCTGATCAATTTTCCAATTTTTAGCAGCAGCCACAGACAACAAAGTACGCAGAGAAGTCATTTTAGCTATAGGAGCGAATGTTTCAAAATAATCAACTCTTTCAGTCTGAGTGAAACCTTTGGCTACTAATCGAGCCTTATAACGCTCAACCTCACCATTAGGTAAGTATTTAACCTTGTATACCCACCTACAACCTACCAATTTTTGATCCAAAGGAAGAGGAACAACATCCCAAGTGTCATTAGCTTCTAAAGCAGCTAACTCAGTTGCCATAGCTGCACACCATTCAGGATTCTCAGCTGCTTGTTTATAAGATATGGCTCAGCAATTTTGGTAACATTGGTTAAGAAATGTGTATAATCTGGAGTAAAATTATCATACTGTAACACATGAGGTAGAAACACAGCATTAGCTTTTGACACAAATTGCTTTGGTAAGCCTGTGTAATCTGAATATTTTTGTGGCACAGTCTTTTGTCTAACAGATCGAGAAACAGGTTGTTGTAAAGTGTGAGAAACACCAGGAGACTCAGTATGATCAGTATGAGGCTCAGAATCATCAAAACTTTCGGAAGGAAGATCATCAGTATAGGTAGGAATAGTAACATTTTTATGAGACTCATTAACAGGAGGTGTTATGCCATAATTTTGGCATGTCTAATAATCTCCCAAATTTCTAATACATATTAATTATTAATTCAGATTAATAATTGTTACTTAACCACTAAGTTTTATCCTCTCCCTGAAACGAAGAAATAATCAATCTCAATCAATCAATAACGGAAAATATTCTCCAAACGATATTCTTCAAATCAGGAAGATATCACAACGATAAGATTAAATCAGAAAAAATCAATAATCACCAAGATTAACGAAGTTTATCCCTAAAGTCTCTAAGGGATAGACACAAATCAATTTCACAGAACTACGTGGGCTTGATCCTATATAAACATATAGGTACGTAGGCATCTTGGAATTATGGAATCCGACACACGAGACAAATCGAGACACCTGCCAAGTCCAGCCCCCTCTTTTTCATAAACCCTAATCCCCTAAAACAGTCACATTCATACAATTCGCTCTATTATTCCAGCATCTCTCCGATTTCGTGTTGTTACGAAATTCCTCCAACAAAAGGAGGTATATAAGAAGTTAAAGGTTCATCTGAAGTAGAAGAATTACAAGGAAACAGTTGAGAAGGAACAGTTGACTTAATTTCTCGAAATGGAAGAATATGTTCAACAAATTGAACATTGCGAGAGACAAAAACCTTCCTGCTTTCAAGATTTAAAACTCTATACCCTATTTGTCCAAATGGATATCCCAAAAAGACACATTTAACTGCTCGAGGTGCAAACTTTTCTGAAGATTTTGGAGATGTAGATGCATAACATAAGGATCCAAACACTCTCAGCCTACTATAGTCAGGTTCTTGTTTAAACAAGACATGAAAAGGAGTTTTACCATCTAAAATAGTTGTAGGAAGTCTACTAATGAGATAAGTGGCTGTCAACAAACAGTCACCCCAAAAATGAATTGGTAAGTTAGCATGAAAACGCAAGGCTCTGACAGTGTTAAGTAAGTGTCTATGCTTACGTTCGACCTTGCCATTTTGCTATGGGGTATAGGCACAACTTGTTTGATGAAGAATACCAAAATCATTCAAAGTTCTAGTTAATTCTTTATTCAGAAACTCAGTACCATTGTCTGTACGAAAAACTTTAACATTCGTAGCAAAATGATTCTGAACATAGACTAAAAAATCTTTGATTATAGTAGGAACCTGAACTTTACTGGATAAAAGAAAGTCCCAAGTTGTTCTGGACATATCATCCAAAATAGTCAAAAACTGATTACAATTATCAGTAGTGGTCCTTGAATAAGGTCCCCACAAATCAACATGAACCAATTGAAACAACTCAGTTGAACAAGTATTACTATCAGGAAATGGTAAAGTAGCTTGCTTAGAAAAATGACAAGAGTCACAAGCTTTAAAATCAGACTTGCAATTTACAAACAACTGTTTTAGAACAGACACGGGTACATGACCCAATCTGGCATGCCAGATATCAGAAGAAATTGTTTGAAGATGATTACAAGAAGACAGAAAACTATTACTACTAGACTGAAAAGACAATGCAGCTGAAGAAGAGAAACAATGCTGCATATCAGAGTTGAACACATACAAGCCATCTTTAACTCTACCAATCTCTAGTTCCTTCTTCCAAGTAGGGCCCTGGATAGAACAAGAGGAAGCAGAGAAAAGGACTGTAAGATTGAGTCTTTCAAAAGTTTAGAAATCGATAAAAGATTATAAGTGAAACCAGGAACACACAACACTTGATGCAAACAAGACCAGACTTAAGAACGATATTGCCAACATGAGTAACTCGAATGTCATTACCTTTAGGTAAATGCAAAAGAGCATTGCATTGCATAGGATTATCTAGTAAGTCAAAAGAAGCAGTTATATGATCAGTAGCACCAGAATCAATAATCCATTTATCAGTATCAGTAGACAAGGACTGATTCTCACAAACATTTGAAGCCAAGAAAGTACCTGCCAAATGCACAGTGTTTGCAGAAGGCCAGTTGTGTGATGGAGACTCAGCAGTAGTTGATTTCATACTGTTTTGCAGAAGTTGCACAAGATGTTGAAATTGATTATCTGATAGACCATGAGATGCAAATCCTGAATTCCCTTGAACACTATCACTTTCAGAATCACTTGAGCAGCAGTTGATTTCTGAGAGGTATTACTGAATTTTGGCTTTGGTTTAGGCTTACTAAAGAGCCTATGCCAGGACGGATAGCCAACCACACAGAAACACCTATCCTTAGAATGAACTTGCATATGACAATATTCACATACAAGTGAAGAATCTGCATTCTGTTTCTTCAAGAAACCACCAGAATTTTGACTAGACTGTGAACCAAACTTAGAGAACTTTCCAGGAACATTACTTTTCACATTAAGTGCAACATTACAGGAATTGAGACCAGTTAGAGTATGCACATCTCTTCGATTTTCATCTTGAAGTAACATAGAGTAACACTGACTTAAGGTAGGAATAGGTGTCATCAGAAGAATTTGACCTCTAATTGAAGAAAATACATCACTCAATCCCATAAGAAATTGCATCAACTGAATATTCAGATCGTACACATTGAGTTTGCAGTTAACATCACAGGTACACTTAAGACAGTCACATCTAGGCCTAGAAGTAAGGCTTTCCAATTCATCAATCAACGTTTTGTACTTAGTATAATATGCAGTAATACTCATAGAACCTTGAGATAGTTGAGAGATCTCTTTTCTCAGATTAAACAGCTTAGGAAGATTACTTTGTGCATAAAGAATTGCTAATTCATTCCAAATTAAGTGTGCAGAATCCATATAGACTATACTAGTACGGATATCAGGAGAAACAGAGTTAAGAAGCCACGAGATTACCATATGATTGCAACGATTCCAGTGACTTACAAGAGGTGAAGTTGCAGACGGTTTAGGATTAGATCCATCCACAAAACCTAGCTTCATTTTAGAAGAAAGAGCAATCTCCATGGAAAGACTCCATTGCGAGCAATTTTGTTCATTCAGAACGATCGTTGTAAGACTCATTCCAGGATTATCAGAAGATGATAGGAAGTATGGATGATTAGCATCAATAATCGTTGAAGTTGATGAACCAGTAACAGCAGTGGAATACGATGCTTGAGACGCCATTATTGTACGGACACAAAGCTTGAGATAAGAACAAACAGAGACAGATCTAGAAGATCAAAAACAGTAGAAAGATAGATCGAAAAAGAAGAAATCAATCTAACATCATAACACGCGGAAAGATCGAGCTTCTTGCTCTGATACCATGTCAAATGTTGAAGATAAAGAACATTACAGTAAAGAAGAGAAATGAATGAAATGTATTATCAAAGTTCATTGTTTACAGAGTTGTTATTTACATAGCGAAGTAATCTCAGGTTCTCACATATCTCTAATATATATGCACAGCTATATGACCACAACCTCTAACTAACTTCTCTAACAGATTCTGCCAGCTGTGTTTACACGTGACACCTCATGACGTGGCAACATACATTGCTTGTGTTGGTCTTGTATACAACTTGATGTTTAATAGAGAAATGGTCTTTGTGGTTGTTTAACTTGTATATTATTAACAGAAATGCAATCATTAATATGTCAGCAATTTGGACGAGCAGAAACCTACTTATTAGTGATCTGAATGTGAACCATGCACATATAAACAAAACAAATGTTCCAACCACCATGGCATAAAAATCTTTTTACCCACTGATCGAATCCACTGCATGTCTCCATCTCTCTATCTATACATGTATCTCATACACGTATGAAGTCACTTTCTTGTTACTCCATTCAGAGATTCTATAGACTTTTCGATCTCTTATTTATTTTTACATATTATATCTCCAATTCTACAGTCAATTTAAAGATCATCTCTATCCATTTGAAATGCTTTGGTATTTGTACTCTTTATTAATGTGTAAAATTATATTTTAATAATATTATTAAAAACTAAAAATTAAAAGTTTGATTAATTGATACAGTATTTCGTATTTTAACTTAATTATCCTTAATTAATTATAGATTATATCCTTCCTAATAAATATTCAATTTTTTTCACATTAAACATATTAATTTTTATATTTATTTTATAATTAATTAATTTTCTTTTTCAGGTAAAACACAATATATTTTATATATCATCGAACGAAAATTTCTCTTTTTCTAAAAAACACTACAAGCAATTGCCTTTTTAACTAGAACACCTTACCTTTTCAATTTTATCTAACTAAAACTTCTATTTTTCCAATTATATTATGGATGGTTTATTTAATGAAATAAAATAATTATATTATAATTACTAATATTTAATCGATAACCTTATTCAGCTAAAATATATCTTCTTTTTTATGTTTTTTAATTAAAATCCCTCATTTTCTACAAATATCACATGAAACATTTATATAATTTTTGTATCAAATCATATCATTTAAAAATTTAAGTCTACAAAATTCATATCTAAAAAAATTTGATTCAAATTAAAGAAAAAAATCATTTTAAGAGAATACGCACGGGTTTTAAGATAATAGTACTAAAGTACAAAAATATCAAATTTGGTTATCACTTAACTCGGGGTTTGATTCCCTCCAACTACACAATTATACAAGATTTATATTTTTAATTTAACTTATTAAATTTCACCGTGTGTTTGATTTCTTATAAATGCATAATAAAAAAATATTTATTTATTATATATTTTTATCATTTATTTTTCTAAAAGTTTATATTTAAATAATACATATGAATTATATTTATTTTCTTAATTTAATTTCTTTAGTTTCACACCATGTTCAATTCTCTATAATTACATAATTAAATTGTGTTTGTTTATCATATACTTTCATCATTCAATTCTTTATAAGTATATATTTAATTAAAATTTATATATTATATTTATTCTTGATAGTTTATTAATGTTAACATTTTAATCTCAGTTATGCTCGATCCGTAGGATACACCTTCCGCACATTTCATTTATTTATAGTTTTTTCATTGGTTGACACGCACTTTAAAGTTTATATAAAGTATAGTTCCATAACTTATTTTTAAAATTTTCTTTTTATAAACAAAATTTTAAAATAATTTATAAAATTATAATTTATATAAATATTAAAATACATATCAAACCTTTTATCCCACATATAAATAACCTAGCGGATGGAGGAAGCATAAATTAACTTACTACCAACTAGCGAACTCCTTAGTTCCGTTGAAGTTCAACTTGAGAGCATCTTTAATGCTAGCATTTTCAAGAGATTCTTTATATAGGTTTTTAATTTCAAAAATATAGAGCAATGAATGAAATAGACCTCCAAGAGACTTTTTGTGACTTTTTATAAAATTAAGAGGTTTTAAAAGTCTCTTCTCTCTCCTCTATTTTAATAGCCTACACATGGCTCTTAATTAGTTTTTATTAATAAAAAATTCTCCCTCCAAATCATCCATTACTTTTCTCTTTCTTTCATTTCACTTTCCCTCTCATTTTGTCATAGTGAGATCCAAATATGAATAAAAAATAAAATAAAGTGGAGATATAAAGAGCATTGTTGGAGTTGACACTCTTTATAATGTCCTAACTTACTAAGAGCTTAATTATTTATAATATATTTAAGAGCCAACTAGGAGACTCTTGGAGATGCTATTAGAGCATCTTCAAGAGCCTCTTCATTTTGGCTCTTAAGTGAGATTTGAGGAGAGAGAAGAAAAAATGTGTTCCAAGAGATTCTTAGTCACTCCCAAATTCATTAAAAATGTAATCTCTCTCCTCAATTGTAAGAGCTCTTATACACTCCTAACTATTATTTTATACTAAATTCATAAGATACATTCTCTCTCTTCCCCACTTTTCTTTTGTCTTTTCATCAATTCCACTTACTTAAATAATATAAAATTAAATAAGGAGTGAGTATAAAGAGTATTGTTGGAGATGAATGTACATTAAGTTACTGTTGTGGAATAAAAACTAGGTTGAAAATATTGCGGCTAGGGTTTGTATATTTAATGCAAGGGTTCGTGAGCTTCGTGCTTTAATGGCTGCTTCTGCGTTCGAGACTTAAACGGTCCTCACAGAATGCCTACGTATCTCTGTAAATTAGAGAATCAAGCCAATAAAACGTAGTTCTGAGAATGAGGGGTCAGGCCCTTTATATAGGCTGAGAAGCCTTAGAATTATGGTAGGATTTGGAGACTTGACGGGCAAGTCTTTGAGGAATGTTCTAGATCTATTCCCTGTAGGAATCAGTTTCCATATCGAATTGGATGCCTTATTGGATAAGTTTGAAAGGGATATTATCCTTATCCAACTCTTATTTGCTGAGCTGTTTATTACCCTTAATATTAATTACGAAATTAATATTATATTTAGGGTTTTGGGCCCAGCTGGTGGGCCCCACGTTTGGACTATTCTCGGCTTAATTAATGCCACATTAAATGTGTCTTTAGGGCTTATTTTCAGCCCATATCATTTTCCCCCCAACTTCTTAGGAAAACTGATCAGGTTTTCGTAGAAGTTATATTTGCCTTAATCGAGACTCGGGGTCGTTTTTATCCCTTACCTGGGACTTCTTAATTTTCCTACCCTTATATGGGAGTTTTGGTTTACACTAGTGTTTCACGAGTATCGTCTTGCTTGTAAAGTGTGGAGCGACCTACACATTTACGACGATTTGCCTTATTCGAGGCTTTAACTTGTGCTTGCTTTTAGCAATTTCGGCACTTTCATAGAGTTTTTATGCATTATTAGCATATATTATTGCTCAATTTGTCAAGAAAATATTTCTATAATTTTCCTCGTATTTTTCTGTACTTTTCCTAATATTTTAGGAATTTTTATGTACCAACAGGTATTTTTTGTAATTTTTCCTAATAATTTAGGAATTTTTATGTACCAACAGGTATTTTTTGGGAATTATTTTTTAATTTCCCAACATTATTTAAAATTTTTTAAAGTATTAACTTTTAAAAAAGTCACCTTGGCAAGAAATGTCTCCTGGGCGTGGGTACCCCCGCCAAGGAGACACCTTCCTTAGGCACGCCTAGGAGGTTTGGTCTCCTGGGCGTGGGTATACCCTTCTTTAGAGAAAATCAAGCTAGGCGTGGGTACCCCCGCCAAGGAGACACCTTCCTTAGGCACGCCTAGGAGGTTTGGTCTCCTGGGCGTGGGTATACCCTTCTTTAGAGAAAATCAAGCTAGGCGTGGGTACCCCCGCCAAGGAGACACCTTCCTTAGGCACGCCTAGGAGGTTTGGTCTCCTGGGCGTGGGTATACCCTTCTTTAGAGAAAATCAAGCTAGGCGTGGGTACCCCCGCCAAGGAGACACCTTCCTTAGGCACGCCTAGGAGGTTTGGTCTCCTGGGCGTGGGTGACCTTTTAATTGGGCTTCCTGCCTTTAAATTCTAACGGGATTTTATCCTATTTTCTAAAAATGTTGTAGAACATTCTAGAATTATTTCAAAATTTGAATTTCATGGGCTTCCCGCCTATTCAAAGGCCCAGTCACCTGTTAGCAGCCCATTTACTGGATATAACCGGTTGAATGACCAACCATGAACTCTATAAAAGAGTAGTGTGCATCCCTCATTTCTCATTTCACTATTCAGCAAAAACTATCATTCCCTTATCACAAATATTTTTCAAAAAAGCTCTGCTAGGGTTCTGTCGTGAGGCGATTTCCGGCGTTTTTACTCCGCCCTACTTTCCAGTTTCCGTTTAAAGATCGTTGAATCTTCATCTTCTTCAACCTCTTTTTTCAACTTTTCTGGGTTTCAAGCCTTCAAGGGAAGCATACCAATGGAGGATTCTAGCTCTTCAGGCCAGTCACAGCTCGCTAACACTTCCACCACCGCTCCACGGCTTTCAAGGGGTAAGAACCCTAAAACATCTCTTGTCCATGCCAGTGTTTTTTCCCTTAGGGATCTTTTAAATGAATTTGGTCAAGCTTTTCCAAACATGCTTCATTTAGATGCTTATGAACATAAATCGAAATATAAACAACATAGGGTAGACATTTTAGCCCAACTTTTTCATATCAATGGGCCTTATAGGGCCGTTGCTCCGGCCTCAAACGAAAGGGCTTGTCACCCAAAGCCTGGGGCCATTAGGATTTATAAAGAAACTTTTTATGCTGGTTTTCGCCTACCTCCTCCTCCTTTCGTTTACCGTCTTTTGGCCGAAGCCCGGGTTTGTCCAACCCAACTTATGCCAAATGCATGGCGTTTTATCTATTGTTTTTTGGTCCAATGTAGGAAACATGGGCTTGAGCCCAGTATCTCTGTTTTTCGATATCTATTCAAATTTGTCAATTCTTCTGATAACTCGGGCTGGGTCAAAATCCAACACCGTTCCTTGGCCCGTTCTTGTTTTGTTTCGGATTCCGCTCCTGATTCCCTTCCTAATTGGAAAAGGGAATGGTTTTATATCTTTTTGGATGGGGACGACTGGGACAACTATTTTCGGCCCAACTTCTGCAGAGCCGTTGATGGGCCTGTTAGGAGTTTAAAATTGGGCGTGGAAGAAGAGGCCGCCATAAATTTGTTAACATCGGATAATTTGCATCAATGTGCAAATTTGATTTCTGAAGATTCGTTGCAGGCCCATGGGCTAAGCGATTTGGGCCCTGAGGGTAATTCTCACCTCTTGCTTTGTTAACATTTTATGTTAGATATAATTATCTAACTTTCTTGTAATCATTTTGCAGCCAAAACTGCCCTGGGAGCGATTTTTAGGCAGAGGGAGACTGCTGCCACAGCTAGGGTGGTAACAGAGAACCCTAGGGCCAAAAGGGCCAGGACAGATGAGGCTACTCCCGCGGTGGAGCGTGTTCCTGGTTTTCTTCAAGAAAAACCAGTTCCTATTGAGGAAGACCTCACTCCCTTTACAGTGGGATGGGGTTTATGCAATAGGGACACAGCTGTAGGTGACTCCAGGGCTGCAGCTGAGTGGTCCAGGAGCGTGGTTACTCCACGGGACAGGGTCCACATTGTGGAGTCCTCTGATGACTTGCAGATTGAGCTTCTCGGGGCTCAAGCTGTTGCTTCGGTAATTTCTTATTCAACTTCTTTAATTTAATTGCATTTACTTTTCCCTTATTTACTTGTTTCCTTTGCAGATGAACGCCTACCTTCAGGCCGCTGTTCATAACCTGAAGGAGGTGCGTGCTGAAAAGACCATTGCTGAGAGGGATAGGGACAGATACTTTGATTCCTCCGAGGCAAACTTTGCTCGTTTCAGGGAGGTGGAGAAGGAGCTGGCTGCTGAGAAAGAGAAGAACAGGAAGCTTCAGCTGGAGGTGCAGCAGAACAGGGAACACATTATTGCTGACTACAAGGCTTCTAAGGACTTTCAAGATGTCCTGAATGCTGAGTATGATGCAAACTTTCCTGGCACCTTCAAGGAGTGTTGGGAAGGGATCATCGAGGAGCTGAGTGGGAAGATCGAGGGGGTATCCCTGGAGAAGTTCCCGGTACCTGCTATCCCTGGATTGACAGATACCCTGGAGATCGCTACAGAGACAGCAGTGGATGGGGACTCTCAGCCCACTCAGGATCCACCTTCTTCTCCTGGGGTAGAGACAGCAGATCCTTCTTCCACTCAGGGAGATGTAGTTATTGAGGATTTAGATGAGTAGATGGCCCTGCGTGGCTTATTTCTGTTTATCTTTATTTATTCTGAACTTTTGCCCTTCGGGGCTTATGACTTAACTCTATTTATGCAGTAGTTCCTTTTGTTTCCATGTTCTTATTTTTTGCTTATTGCTCGTTAAACTTTAGAATTTCTCAAGTACTTGGCCTCCTGGCTGGTACTAAACTCATAAGTTAGTTCAACGTTTGCCTTTCGTGTTTATTTTAACAAAGAGAAGTAACTCATAAAGAAAACAATATAAATTCCATTATGCTGTCAATGGATATCAATAGAATGGGTTCAACCCTTACATAAATACTCTATCTTCTACTGGGAGCAACATGCTCTAAAATGGTTTCATTCGAACCTTATTCCTAATAAATAGATAAAAGTCCAAGCCTTTGTCAAAAGAACTTAGATATAATAAACTTTGAGGTTCACAGCATGCCAAGTTCGGGGCACCTCAACCCCGTCCAAGGTTTCTAACTTGTAGGATCCTTGCCCTAACACCTTTCTGATTAGGTATGGTCCTTCCCAGTTTGGTGCTAACTTTCCTTTCTGGCCAACTCCTGAGGCTTCAATCTTCCTTAAAACCATGTCACCTTGTCGAAAGAATCTTTCTTTAACTCTCTGGTTGTAGTGAAAAGATGCTCTCTTCTGATATTCAGCATTCTTCGCATTAGCTCCATCTCTAACCTCATCAATTAAGTCAAGGGCGAGTCTCATTCCTTCGTCATTAGTTTCTGGCTCATATGCCTCAACTCGAGGTGATGCTTGCATGATTTCTAAAGGCACAACTGCCTCGGCTCCGTAAGCCAGCAAAAATGGGGTTGCTCCAGTCGTTACCTTACAAGTGGTACGATATGCCCAAAGTATGGGCAACAACTCATCTACCCATGTATTCCTAGAGCGTTCGACCCTCTTTTTCAGTCCATCAAGGATAATTCGATTAGCTACCTCAGCTTGCCCATTGGCCTGAGGGTGTGCCACCGAGGTAAAACGGAGCTCAATTGCATTCTCTTCACAATACTTCTTAAACTCCTCATTATTGAATTGTGTCCCATTGTCTGTCACAAGGATTCGTGGGATTCCGTATCTGCAGATGATGTTCTCCCAAAAGAACTGGGAAACTTGCTTGGTGGTTATCTTGGCCAGGGGTTTAGCCTCAATCCACTTAGTGAAATAATCAATTGCTACTATTAGGAATTTCCTCTGTGCTGAAGCCATGGGAAAGGGTCCAAGTATATCCATCCCCCACATTGCAAATGGAATGGGAGAGTTAATCGAGGTCAACATCTCAGGCGGTTGCCTCACAATTGGGGCATGCTTCTGGCATCTCTCACATCTCTTAACATAGTTTTGTGCATCAGCCAACATCTCCGGCCAATAAAACCCTAAACGAATTATCTTGTGAGCTAGGGCTCTGCCCCCCAAGTGTTGCCCACAGATCCCTTCATGAACTTCTTCCAATGCTTCTTTTGCCTCTTGAGGCCTTAAACATTTCAAGTAGGGAATGACAAACGACCTCTTATACAAGATGCCTTCGATCAAAGTGTATCTCAGTGCTCTTACTGAAAGTTTTCGTGCCTCCAAGGCATTGTCTGGGAGCCATCCGGTCTCAAGGTGTGCCTTGATAGGGTCTATCCAAGAGCCTCCTATATCGATTGGTGCCAATAACTTTGAATTAACGGTCGGGGCCTTCAAGACCAGAAAATAGACACTCCCAGCATAATTCTCTATCTCGGAAGAAGCAAATTTAGATAGGGCATCGGCCTTAATGTTTTCCTCTCTTGGAATGTGCTCAACATAGCACTCCTCAAACTGGGACATAACAGCCTTTACTACTCTCAAGTATTTTGCCATAGTCTCATCCTTGGCCTCGAATTCACCATTTACTTGCGCTACCACAAGCCTTGAATCTCCACAAACTTTGAGATTCTTGACCCTCATAATTCTGGCCAAGCCCAAACCAGCTATCAATGCCTCATATTCCGCCTCGTTGTTGGTAGTAGGGAAATCCAACTTTAAAGCGTACTCCACTGTGAACCCATCGGGGCTTTGCAAAACCAAACCTGCACCACTAGATTTTGTTTTTGATGCTCCATCAAAATAGAGCACCCAATATTCCTTTAGATCAGGTGTAAGTTCCTCTTCTTTATCCTCTTGCCCAGGGGTAGTCATTATCTCTTGCCCCCCGACTTCTTGGTTGTTAATAGTACATTCGACCACGAAGTCAGCTAATGCCTGAGCTTTGATAGCTGTCCGAGGCTTGTATGTGATGTCAAACTCTCCTAACTCAATCGCCCATTTGATTAGCCTTCCACTGGCCTTAGGGCTATGCAATATGTTCCTCAATTGCTGGTTTGTCAGAACTTGAATCTTATGTGCCTGAAAGTAAGGCCGCAGCTTTCTTGAGGCAGTTACTAATGCCAAAGCAAACTTTTCTATGGGTGAGTAATTCAACTCAGCCCCATGCAACACTTTGCTCACATAATAGATAGGTTTCTGGACCTTTTCCTCTTCCCGGATAAGGACAGCACTCAGGGCTTGTTCGGATACCGCCAGGTATAAACTAAGAATCTCCCCAGGACTTGGTTTAGTCAATAACGGGGCTTCAACCATGTACTTCTTCAGTTGCTCAAAGGCCTCTTGGCTTTCAGGTGTCCACTCAAAATTTTTCACCTTTTTTAACGCTTGGAAGAAAGGCAAGCATTTGTCTCCAGACTTGGAGATGAATCTTCCTAAGGCTGCAACTCGACCTGTCAACCTCTGCACATCTCTTATAGAGCGTGGTGGCTCCATGTCTAAAATCGCCTTGATCTTGTCAGGATTGGCCTCAATGCCTCTTTTCGAAACCATCAGCCCTAAAAACTTCCCCGATCCAACGCCAAAAGCACACTTGGCGGGATTCAACATCATCTTGTGGTGCCTCAGCACTTCAAATGCCTCTCCGAGGTGCTTGATATGATCAGCCTTAAGTAGGCTCTTGACTAACATGTCATCAACATATACCTCCATGGTTCTTCCAATCAGATGAGCGAATATCTTATTCACCAATCGTTGGTAAGTAGCTCCTGCATTCTTTAGACCAAAAGCCATGACAAGATAACAAAAGACACCAAAGTCAGTTATGAAAGATACCTTAGGTATGTCATCCTTGTGCATCTTAATCTGATTATAGCCGCTGAATCCATCCATGAAGCTTAACATCTCATGTCCAGCTGTAGCATCTATCAACATATCAATCCTCGGCAGGGGAAAACAATCTTTTGGGCATGCATCATTCAGGTCAGTGAAGTCTATACACATTCTCCACTTCCCATTTGCTTTCTTGACCATGACTGGGTTCGCTAACCATTCAGGAAACTGAATCTCTTCAATAAAACCAGCTTCCAAGAGCTTATTCACTTCTTGCCTAATGGCCTCTTGCCTCTCCGGAGCAAAGTTTCTCTTCTTCTGCTTTATTGTCTTTCTTTTGGGATCAACATTTAACCTATGAGTTATGAGTCGGGGGTCAATCCCTGGCATATCAGCTGCTGTCCACGCGAACACGTCGCTATTCTTCTGTAAGAATTCTATTAACTTGCCCTTCAGGGGTTCTTTCAGAGATGCTCCAACATAAGTAACTTTTTCAGGGTCATTAGGTTCTAGAGGTATGGGAATCAAATCCTCTGCTGGCTTCCCTCTATGCTCTTCATCATCGCGGACATCCATGTCTTCAATCGGAAGGACCTGCCCCCCGGCTCCATCGGCCCTCAGTGCGGCCACATAGCAACTTCTTGCCATCTTCTGATCACCCTTCTGTTCTCCGACACCATTCCGTGTTGGAAACTTAATTTTCATATGATAGGAAGAGGCCACAGCCTTAAACGCATGAAGTCCAGTCCTTCCAAGGATTGCGTTGTATGTTGATGCTGCCTTGATCACCAAGAAATTCAACATCTGAGTCGCCTCTTTAGGCTCCTGCCCAATAGTCACGGGTAGCTGAATAGTCCCTTCAACGTTGGACTCCACTCCGTTAAACCCATATATAGGCATGTTTGTAGGAGTCAGTTGAGAGTCGTTGTAACCCATCTTTACAAATGCATCATGAAATAAAATATCCACAGAAGCCCCATTGTCTATCAAGACTCGTTTTACTTCGGAGTTTCCAATCACGGGAGTTATGACCAGCGGGTCGTCATGGGGAAATTTCACCCCCTCCAAGTCTGAATCATCGAAACCAATTACCATCTCGGTTTTAGCACGCTTCGGGGCTTCTCCCACAATGTGCATTACTTCTCTAGCATAAGCTTTTCGAGAATTCTTAGTCGTGCCGGCTGCTGTCGGGCCTCCCCAGATCATATTGATAACTGCCCTTCGGGGCTGGGGATTGCGATCATGGTTGTCCTCCCTCCTATTATTATCTCTCCTTTCATTGTCTCTTCTGTCATTGTCCCTTCTCTGGTTCCCACGGTCATCACCCTTGGTGAACTGACTTAGTTTTCCTCTTCGTATCAAGAACTCAATCTCATCCTTGAGTTGCCTACAATCGTCGGTGTCATGTCCCACATCTTTGTGGAACCTGCAGTATTGCTCCTTATTTCGCTTAGCTGGGTCTCCTCTAAGTGGCTTCGGCCATCGGAAATCCTTTTCCTTTTCAATGTCCAACAGGATCTGGCTTCTTGGGGCATTAAGTCTGGCATACTCTGAAAACCTTGGACCCGAGTTCTTTTTTGGAGCAGGTTCAGAGTCTCTGCTAGCTCGGGGATACTTGTCCCTAGCATCGTACTCTTGTTCTTGCTTCCGCTTGTTCCCTCCATTGCCCAACGTGGCTTCTTTCTTGATGCTGTCCTCAGCTTTTATATACTTGTCCGCCCTTCGTTGAAGTTCATCCATGCTTTCAGGGGGGTGTTTTGCCAACGACCTCTTAAAAAAGAGATCCGTGGTTCCATGCTGCAAGGCTACCATGGCCACCTTATTTTCCAAATCGGTTATATTCAGAGTTTCCTTAGTGAATCGCTTGATGTAATCTCTTAAGTTCTCATTCTTTCCCTGTGTCACATACATAAGGGATGCAGAGCTTTTCTCATGAATTCTTCCGCTAATGAATTGACTGACAAAAGCAGTACTCAACTCCTTGAAAGAGCTAATAGAGTTTGGAGGTAAACGACTATACCAACGTTGCGCCATGCCCGACAGGGTTTGGGGAAACGCCCTACACTTAAGGGCATCGTTGGCAGGCTGCAGTAACAAGGCGCTCGTAAACGTTCTCACATGAGTTGCGGGATCCCCTGTTCCATCGTAAGCTTTGATCATGGGCATCTTAAACTTTCGGGAAATATGTGCATTCATTACCTCCTCAGTGAATGGAGGGGTCGGATCATCCAGATCTCCTTGTAGCATCAAATCTCTAGGATTATTCTTGGGGGGTTCCACCCTGATAGTTCCTCTGGTTGGGGCTTCAGCCCTTCGGTGTCTCCTTGAAGACCTCTCCAGATCTATGAAGGGAATCCCTCCTGAAGTCGGAGGAGGTCGAGTCTGATTAGGGTTCTGTCTCTCTAGTTCCCTTGCTTGGTCGTCCTTCAGCTTCTGAATCTCGGCTTCATAAGCCTTAATTTTCTCTGCGATTGTTAAAGGACCATCTCGGTTCGATGGATTCCTCCCTAGAGGTTCCTTACTAGCGCGTCGCCTCCTTGGGGCTTCGTCTCGATCATCGTCTTCAGACGACGAGTCTCCGGTATAAGGACCAGAGTAATCATAGTATCCTGGTTCAGGAGGAGCCGGGCCTCTAAGATAAGGGGATTGTTGTTGCCCATGAATCAACCGAGCATGACCGCTTGGTCCTGGATCCCTTGGATCTTGGGGGTAATTAGGCAGCCCATACATTGGGTTGGTGTTGACAGGGAGCGAAGAAGTGGAGAGACTGTGATGCGGCGGGCGGCTACTCAGAGGGAGAGGAGAGACCACCATCTGAAGCGGGTTAGTCTCCTGTCCTAGAGGGACGATTTCAGGTTGAGATCTTTCAGCGGGGGGATCCGTCCCTTGTGGTTGAGAGGCCTGACTACGAGGGTTTGTTTCCGTCAATGGGGGTACAGACCCTGGCCCTGTACCAACAGGAGGAGCAGTGATTGGTGGAACGATGGTTCCGGAGGTAGCCTCGGTTGAGATTGGTGTTGTTCTTCGAGTGGTAACCATGGTTAATGTCTTCGTCCCACAGACGGCGCCAAATGTTGTGGAATAAAAACTAGGTTGAAAATATTGCGGCTAGGGTTTGTATATTTAATGCAAGGGTTCGTGAGCTTCGTGCTTTAATGGCTGCTTCTGCGTTCGAGACTTAAACGGTCCTCACAGAATGCCTACGTATCTCTGTAAATTAGAGAATCAAGCCAATAAAACGTAGTTCTGAGAATGAGGGGTCAGGCCCTTTATATAGGCTGAGAAGCCTTAGAATTATGGTAGGATTTGGAGACTTGACGGGCAAGTCTTTGAGGAATGTTCTAGATCTATTCCCTGTAGGAATCAGTTTCCATATCGAATTGGATGCCTTATTGGATAAGTTTGAAAGGGATATTATCCTTATCCAACTCTTATTTGCTGAGCTGTTTATTACCCTTAATATTAATTACGAAATTAATATTATATTTAGGGTTTTGGGCCCAGCTGGTGGGCCCCACGTTTGGACTATTCTCGGCTTAATTAATGCCACATTAAATGTGTCTTTAGGGCTTATTTTCAGCCCATATCAGTTACTAAGAGTCAATATTTTATATTATATTTTAGAATGAGTTAAGAGACTCTTGGAGATGCTCTTAGTTAAACTAGTTTATAATCTGTGCAAAACATGGATTATTTTTATTTTTTTTAATTTATTTATAATGTAATGTTAGAAATATTATTTTTAATTTGTTATTGGAAGAATTTGAACTTTACATCTTTGTATATAATAATTTTTAGTATTAAATATAAATTAATATGTTATTGACGGAAATCGAACCTTAGACCTCTGTATATACAACTTTTGGTACTGTTATATTTAACGGTCATGATCTATTTAAGTTAAAGATCGATGAAGGATAACCAAAAATGAGAGGATAACTAAAAATAGGGGTTAACCAAATTACAAATTATACCCCTTTCGCTTATTATAGTATAGTATAGATTAGTTAACTGATATAATAATAATTAGCTATATTATAGATGATGAAAAGTAATTTTGTTCCAATGCTATTAGTTATATTTGTTAATTATATTTCAAAAACAATATCTTACTATTATAATTTTTTTAGGGAAATGAGTTGAACATGTAATAGGTGTAAAATATTAATATAAAGTTGAAGAGAGATGAGGTGGGCATTTATAGATAATGATAGTGAGTATAAATATAGAAGATCAATTAAAGTTATTTAAAATTTTTATTACTAACACTTTATGGTTAGAGACAATTATGTATATGAATTAATATATGAAGTTATGGATTAATTATATGAAATGTCCACTAAGATTTTGCTAAACAGGTTTGTATCTTGGAGAGTAGTCTGGATAAACATATTTGAAAATTTTAACATTTATTATGGTAGAAAGTATATAGATTGTAGATAAGTCCAGTATCGTAAAGACTAAAGATGCCAATATGATAACAAGTCATTTTTCGATTTAGAGATTAGAGGTTCGTATGCAAATGGACACTATAGAATAGATTCAATATATCATATATCCTTGAGCAAACAATAATTAGTGGATGTTTAGGATATTTTAAAATATATAATTTATTATTTAAGTATTAAATAAATGATAAGTAGAAGAATAATTATAAATTATACTAGTATTTGAATAAATTTACTTTTCTTCTTCTCAAGCGGCTTATTTGAGAACTATTTATTAAATTAAATTTTAAAATATTAATTATTTAATATTATAATTTCAATACATGCATATGACATTTAAAATATAAATGTAAAAATATAAAATATTAAACAAGTAAAAAAATCAGATAATGAAAAATAGGTTGGGAAAAAATATGTCGTCACTAACTTTCAAATTATGAACATATAAGTTATAAGTTGAGTTAATAAGTTGGGTAAACAAACGCTCTTCATAAATTGAAATATATAAGTCAAAAGTTGACCCAAACAGGTCCTTAGTTAATTTTTTTAGAGAAACTTAATTTATTTATTTTACTTGAAAAATTTCAATGACTTGATGAAAATAAATGTGCTCACTTGATCTACTATATCATAGAGTAAATTTTTATCCAAAAAATATCCAAAACTTTTTTACATAATATGTCATGATTTTATTTGTGAAATTCATAGAAATATATAAAAGATTTATTTGACCAAAATTGACTAATAATATAATAATTATTCATTATTTCAGAACGATTTCGAGACCCGATATTATATTTATTTTTATTTTATAGTTTATAAGTCCAACTGTATGCTATAAATGGAAGGTAGGTCATTCACATTATAATAGATTAAAATAGAGCAGCATGGTCAAATAACAGTCGTTTATCTTTTAAACAAGTTGCAGATGGATGGATGCAAGAATACTTTGACACTTTTCCCCTGTATACATTGCACACATGCGCATATATATTTTTTTTGAATAAATCGTATGAATAAATCGTACTTGCATTACTTAAAAATTATAAAATACATGATTACTAAAAATAGGAGGAGTGACAGATCACTCTCCATAGCCTGACATAGAATTTATGCAGCATTTGCAAGCAAAAAAACCACACGATTCGCAGACTAATCGAACTGGTAGCACTTGATAATTGTGCTTTAGTGATTTTGTCCAAGAAATGGCTTCTTGACAACAGCTCGCTCCAACCTGCTCTTCCCTCCAACCCTCGAACAAATTCCGAACCCAGTGTTCAGAAGCCTCAGTTGCATAAACTATGGTTAGAGGAACGTCATTCCAGCTATCTACATGCCGGATACCAGCTATAGACATGCCGAAAAATAAAACCTTCAAAGGATGCGCAATACCCCAGCTATCTACATGCCGGATCCAGCTATAGACATGCCGCAAGTGAAGACCCCCACAGGTAATGAGCAATCTTTAATTGAGAGTTGTGAGCTCTTGCAATAATCCAGATATCCCAAAACATAAACAAAATCATTCTCAACAAGTCTGATCTATTGCAGACCTTCATCAAACCAAACAAACCAAACAAACTCTCACAAGTAGAGACAAAATAAACTCTCACAAGGAGAGACAAATAAATCCAATTAATGGATAAACAAGTCAAAAAAACTCACAATCCTCGTAGAAGGAGGATGATTATTGAAAAAAGTAAAGAAACTAGATAAGAAAGGGTCCTCCGGTCGGTGGATAAACCACCGCCGGAGGAGAGGCGACCGACGAAGAAGAAGAAGATGAAAGAAAAGGTTCTTTCGGTGAAAAAGTAGGAGAGCTTATAATATAACGCGCTCGAAATGCTTTTTTCCCGTCTTAAAAAGTAAAGAAATGATCTTGAGTCGGGGATTTTGATTATTTTGTGAATCACCAAGTAGGTTTTTTATATTTTAGATAATTTAAAAATATATTATAAATTAAGTCATTATTTTATACTTTAATTCATAATGAAGAGCACTGTCTTTTTCTATTCAGTTATGTACAAATATTTTCGTTTGGATTTCATGCATTCATGTGGGTAACATATACACAAAAATAAAGAAAAAATTAAGAATATATAAGAGAACAAGGAACCTGAAATATATTTTAAATAATTTTTTGAAAATATTAAATAAATTGATTCAATACTTAGAAAAGTTAGCTGAATGTATTTGAGATTCCTTATTCTCTAAAATTAATATACCCACGCATATATAAAAGGTATGTAAAGAATAATAGGATATAAAGTAGTTTGCATGTCACACTCCCTTCAGTTGTGTTGCAATCTTGTATCTTGTATCTAGCATCTTAAATTCTTATTATTTTATGCCCCTATATAATTTTTTTTTTAATTCTTCCTTAAAAAAAAGCATAACGGATTATTGGATACTCCAATAGTTAAAGGCGCAATAGCACATTTTCACAGCATACCATTTTTTCCCAACAACAAAATCATATTATTCATATTCACATTTCAATTTTTTTACTTTTTCATAAGTCGGTGCCTAAGATTGTGTACTGGAGAGTGGAGATGTGCCTTCAGAAATAAGAATGTCGTAAATGCTATACTATTAAAATATTCTACGAAAATACTAGCTCTAGATATTTAGTATAATATAAGAAAAATGCTAGAATTATAAAACTGAGTACAAAAAATTTCATAAAATACACGTGTCTCAATTTAACTATTTATATTTAATTAATTATAATGAATTTCTACATTCACATTAATAATATTCATCAATAAAAATCCATATTAATGAAATTCAACTCATTCCGCGAATGGATTTTGTAGCCAATTAATGCATTTAGCATTAATCTAAATGTAAAGGCACCATGGTCCTTTTCTCACCGGTCTAGACCATTCTCGTGAATTATAAATTATACATTTGCACTGCCCTCTCCTCTCTAAATCACTCACTTCTCACCATCTATCACCTCTCTCCCCTGTTTTAAGAATCATCTTAATTCTGCACGAACATCACATTTATTTACATCTCAAGAACCATCAAAGCTGAGACATATTATGGTGAGTTAACCATCATTTGTTTATAATCTCATATTTTGTTTACAGCATCGTGTTAGAATATAATATATGATCCTAATAAATTCCCGTCTTAATACTTTGATTCGTTATGGTTTTAGTTGTTGTCGGAAATGAGTGTGTTTGTATTTGAACTATATGCAGGAAGTAGTTGATGAGCAACAGATGAAGACATGGGAAGGTTATGTAGACTGGAGGAACAAGCCCGCGATCAAAGGCCGCCATGGGGGCATGCTTGCTGCATCCTTTGTTTTAGGTGCGTTGAATAAAAATCTACCAGTACAACTTAATTCTCTTAATTGCTTAACTGTTGATTGAAGTGGTTGATGCAAAGTGATTGTTTTAGGTTGATAAATATTTTTATGATCACGGATGTTGTTGACAATTATGTGGGATATAAATTTAAATGCAGTGGTTGAGGTGTTGGAGAACTTGGCATTCCTGGCAAATGCAAGCAATTTGGTTATATACTTGAAGGACCACATGAACATGTTACCATCAGATTCTTCAAATTCAGTCACAAATTTCATGGGCACAGCTTTTCTTCTTGCACTTCTTGGTGGCTTCCTTTCTGATGCTTTCTTTACTTCTTACTACATCTACCTCACAAGTGCTACCATTGAATTCCTGGTCAGTCTGCTATCTCTCTCTCTCTCTTTTAATTGTGTGTGTCTGCAGGGTCTTGATCAATTCAGTTTGGCCGAGACTCGTTTAGGCCGTTGTGGAACCAGGTCGGTACTAAAAAAGTGTTTCATTTATTCTTGGATGTCTGTCCGAACTTGAGATAAATTTTCAACTATTTTATAAGCTCAAAATCAAGGTTTTGTAAAAAAAAATTATACCAATTTTTGAATTTTAACCTTGATTTTTTTATTTCCGATTGTAACATAGGCTACGCCCGGTTCCGCCACCGGCTTAGAACCGAAATGGCCATCAGTTACTATTCCAAATATTTGAGGATCTAACAGATTGACTTTATAACATAAATAAATATATGTGATATTATTTGATGCAGGCATATATACTAATATATCTTTTTTTATATTGTTCTTTTACATAAACTATATTTAATACAAATATATGTTACAAAAATTGACTTGGGTCTCAAATATGATTAAGACCATGCAAAGCGATTCGGGGTGCCACGAGTATAGTGTACAGATAGAGGGGGTGTTTGGGGGAACTTTTTTTCAGAATAAGTCAATTTATTTTAAGATAAAGTTAGAGATTCCTAACTTCTTTTTTTTTGCAATTTATAGAATCTGAAACATACATTAAATACTTGTATAAAAAAATTATCAAAATATGAATTTTTTACCCGAAAATAAGTCCATAAGAACTTAAATAAAGCTGAGCCAAATAGGCTCAAAGTTATGTACTTGTGTCTGAGGCAAGATCACAATAGTTATTGCAGCTGGGCTAGAGCTGCCTAGCTAAATAGACAGAAAATTTTGAGTATTTAAATGGAGTGTGGTACAAATGTTGACACTGACCTCCTTTTCTTCTCATCCTGCATTTAAGCCTATATAGAAGAAGGAAAGGGACACTGACATGATTTTCTTGCATCAAATTATTGGAATATTATTAATTTATTGATTACTTGACAAAAAAAGGCACAAGTTTCTTACACCAAAGTTCTCCATTTTTCTGCCTTTTTGGGTAATTACACAGTACACTTGTGACTTTTGGCCTAGTGGAAATGCATAGCCTATAGTATAGACTCGTGCACATTTGCTACATTTTTTTCCTTTAAAAATATAGGAATATTGTTAGCTTTATGTTCTTTTCCTTGGATAGTATTGTTTGAAGCTTTGTTAAGGATTTTAAATCTTAAATATATAAAAGCCAATATCTAAGGATATTCATTCAAAATCCAGTAATATCTAAAATTTATTCTGATTTTCAAGACTTATGTTTAATTCACAGAAGAACATCCATCTAAAATCAAGTGACATCTTTTTTTATGGAATTGCGGATTTTGTTGGATTTTAATAGTGCTTTGCTATATATATTGGTTTTTTTAGTATGTGCATACATATATATACTTAGAAAAATCTAATGCTTTCCCCTTTCCCAGATTTTGATGGATCATATCTACAATCAATCTCTGTCTACGTCTAAATAACTCTCCACTTAGCACCCAAACAATTAAAATATTATACAACTCTACAAATCTATATAATTGAAATTTGATTATGTCCCTAAAAAGTGTTTGCGTGACCAAGTTAGGTAGTACTCACGGTAAAGAATTTTGACTAAATCATTCAAGAAAATATTGTGCCAAACTCCCTTAATAGATACTACAATCTTGGTACAAACTACAAATGCAGACATAGATAAAAGAAAATGACATGATAGGATCTTAGGACAGTTACAGTTAAATTAAACTTTATAGTTTAATAATTTTAAGTAAGACATGCAAATCTTTATAATGGAGTCTACATGTGTCTATACGACTATACCAATTACCAAACTCCTATAGATAAGACATGCATATCTATTGTAGTATAGTGTGTTCTATCTTATTGGTCTCCAAGTCTTTCTACCAACAAAGTTTGACATATACGGAATTATGATGATAACAACCACAACATCACTACTTTCTCAAATTGTCCTCCTCCATTAGCTCAATGTCAAAACAAGGCCACAAAAGGATATTAAAGTAGAGAGTCACGTAAGATTTAGCTGATTGCCCAACATTAAGTGGTGCTTTAGTGGGATTGATAGATACTTTGCTTTATGTGGCAAGTTACTAATTTGATTGTCTTTGGCACATATCGATAAATGATTATCGTATATACGTGGCACGCTCGAATTTGTACCTTGACATATAAGGCATTGGGAGATTTAATCATCATGGTATCACGTCTAAAGTTTAAGAAAAATGTTAAAGATCCTAAATTTTTTTCCAAAACTTTCCCCAAATACTGACGTATCACACATGTATTTGATAACTTCCTGATAACAAAATAGGACCTCGAGTGATTGCGCCCACAAATCAGAATTTGCCATATGTCATGACACATTATTTGGTAAAAAAATTGGTAAATGTTTTGGAATACCTAGCACTACTCATAGGAAAATGTAATTCATGGCTTACAATTCAAACTATATTGAAGGTTGCTCAGTGCGTAGATGTTGTATGGTTGGTGAATTGATGTGTTTATGTGATTTAATTTTTGGAACAGGGCTTGCTGATACTCACCGTTCAGGCTCGGTCAGCTTTTCTAAAGCCACCAAAATGTGAAGTCCATGACACTGGTTGCCATGAGGTTGATGGTGCAAAAGCTGCAATGCTATTCTTAGGACTTTACCTTGTGGCGCTAGGTGTTGGAGGAATAAAGGGATCCCTTCCAACACATGGTGCAGAGCAGTTCGATGAGCATACTCCAGAAGGAAGAAAGCAGCGATCAACTTTCTTTAACTACTACGTCTTTTGTCTTGCATTTGGTGGGCTAATTGCAGTGACCTTAGTAGTTTGGATTGAAGATAACAAAGGTTGGGAATGGGGATTTGGGATTTCTACATTGACGATACTTTTGTCAATTCCAATCTTCCTTTCTGGTTCTTTATTTTATCGGAACAGAATACCTAATGGAAGTCCACTTACAACCATATTTAAGGTTAGAAAAATTAAAGTAATCTCATACAATGCAAAGCTTATGGAACTGAATTCAGAATACTGATATTGTATTAGCATGACAGGTTCTAATGGCTTCTGCATTGAACAGTTGTGTATCAGTCACTAGAAGCCCAAGCAATGCCATTGCAAGTATGTCCCCGAGTCCATCTCATCAAACACCATCTAACACAGAAGGTGCACAAACAACCGAAAAAGGGGATCCAAATGATGGCCCATCTGAAAGCCTTAGATTACTGAACAGAGCAGTGACTAGAAGGCCAGCTTATAGATCGCTGCAGTGTTCTATAAATCAAGTAGAAGATGTCAAAATTGTGCTCAAAATTCTCCCTATATTTGCCTGTACAATCATGCTCAGCTGCTGCCTAGCCCAGCTTTCCACATACTCAGTCCAGCAAGCAGCTACAATGAACACAAAACTCGGATCCTTAAAAGTTCCACCAGCTTCTCTACCCTTTTTCCCTGTCGTCTTCATCATGATTCTTGCACCAATCTATGACCATTTCATCATCCCATTCATGCGTAAAGCAACAAAAACAGAGACGGGGATTACACATCTGCAACGCATTGGATTCGGATTAGTTCTCTCCATCATTGCAATGGGTGTTGCAGCTTTAGTCGAAATTAAACGCAAGAGAATCGCTACTGATTCTGGTCTAGACACTATCGCGCCATTGCCCATATCATTCTTTTGGATTGCATTTCAGTACTTGTTTCTTGGATCAGCTGATTTATTCACCATAGCTGGACTAATGGAGTTTTTCTTCACAGAAGCACCAAGTAGCATGCGATCTTTAGCTACCTCACTAACATGGGCTTCACTGGCAATGGGCTACTATCTAAGCTCATTGATAGTTTCAGTAGTCAACAGCGCGACCTCCAACAACAGAGCATGGCTCTCTGGCAAAAACTTGAACCACTTCCATCTCGAACGATTCTACTGGCTACTGTGCGTACTGAGCGGATTAAATTTTCTGCATTATCTATTCTGGGCAAGCCGATACAAGTATAGAGCATTGAACTAGTAGTACTATGATGGGTAGTAAAGAGAAGTTCGAATGCAAATTCTATAGAGAGGAAGTGTTCAGGCAGTTAAAATCGATACATAGTTAAATTAAATCTGAGGCAACTATATATGCGTGTCAAATGAAGTCTTTAGGCAACTATATGAGTGAAAATTTGATCCTCTTGCTGTTTGTACGACATGAGGATTGTAGTTGCTGGACTTTTGATATCAACTACATAATAATCATATATATCAAATATACTTTGTCATCGAGATGATTCATGTTGTAGCATGTGCATATGATCTGGATTTGTGGAACTTGATTTGCGATCACTTCGTTACAAAATTCCCTCAAGCAGCAAACAAATTTCTTTGTTACAAAATTGGACAGCAAAAATTATTATAATGTGTGATTTTGGTGATGTGTGATAATATAATGTTTTTATTGCTCGATATTGGTGAGAATATACATTTAATTGGGTTACAGTCTATGACATTCATTTTTTATTAGAAAAATTATACCCAATTTGATAGTTTTAGCATTTTTTTTATCGTAAAAAATGCGCAAAAAATCAAATAAAAATAGAGAGAGAATATCACTCACATTGATTGGGTGCGGTCATGTGTTTGCTTGTGTGCATGATTTTATTTTTATTTTTTTTTGAGTAAAATTCCATTCATTAATGATAAGTCATACGACATCTACAGAAATAGTCGAACAACGAAAAACATAAACAAATACTGATTAAACCATAATCAGACAATTTGTTGAAGATGATATTGCCCCTCTCGTATGGAGATTTATATGTACTCGCTGCGGTTGGACCTCCACCTGGGGCTAATGCTGCTTGAATATTCGACCACAAATGCAACATCCTATAAACTTGTTTCATTAGATCCGAAATCATACTCTCACAAATAAAGGAGAGAAAATCCAAACTCTCACCAGGGAGAGAAGCCAATCTGCAAAATACAAGCCAAAATAACAACAAATTGAAATTACAAAAGAAAATCCAAGAAAACTTAGATCTGCCATCCGAAACCACAAGAATGGCGGTTAACTCTCGAATCCACCAAGTGCAACTTGAATCGAAGAGGAGGGAAAACCGGAAGCTCCGATGATGTAAATCTAGAAAAACAATCCAAAGCGAAACAAATTGATAGAAATTCATACCCTACAAGGGAGATTATTGAAATAAGACAAAGCAAATAAAGTACAGAAACGAATTTTGGGCTTTCCACTGGACACACCAGTGGAAGCCCCTCCGGAAATGGTGCCGACTGGACTGAGCGGTGCATGATTTTATTGTTCGCACATTTGAAATGAGCTTGAGCATCATTTATTTTTGCTATATAGGTATTTGCTACATTATTAACATTAAATCAGTAGTCGGAAATACCGATTCGATTTGTTTCTCATTTAAGGTTAGAAGATGTATCAATGTATATATGAAATATTGGAGATTGGAAATATTAATACAATGGTTTATTTCTCATATTAGGTTAGAAGATGTATAAATGTATATATGAAATATTGGAGGTAACTAATTCATTAGAAATATAAAAGTGCGGATGAACTAAATGGTCACATTTTTTCATCCAAACCTAGGTTTGTTAGGAATATAAGAGCATGAATGAGCCAAATGACCACATTTTTTCATCCGATCCTAGGTGTCATGTAGCAAACTGCAATTTTGTAGTGGCCGAATGTGCAGTTTATTATGTTGAATGGATCTCACAAAACATGTATATCCGATTTAATATGTTAAAAAAATGTTTTGTTTATTTATTTTATTTTTCATTAATATAATTTGAGATGGCTCAATGTTTATACTATTTCAAAATTATTAAAATTTAAATAAATAAAATATTGTTAGGAATTATGTTGTTTTTAATGATAATTTAACACTTAAAATATTTTGTATAAGTTAATGTTTGTAATTGTTCAACGGATAATATGTTTCTCCGGCATCCGTTGAAGAGGAAACTTATTAACGGATAAGTTATTTTAAAAATATGTTCAAATTATCATTTGATAGCATAGTTGGTAGGTTTGAATGAGTCATGTTATATAAAATAAGTAAGCTAATTTTAAATACTTTGTACTTTGTAATTCTATATAAGTGAAAGGGTATTTTAACGGATCAAACAATATCAACGAATAAAGCAATAAAGCTCTCAACTGATTTCAAGACTATCAACTCTCAACGGATATTGTAACACCCTCACTATCCAACAATAATGTCCATACATTTTATAATAATATAAATATATTTTTATAGGATAATTTTAGAAAATTTTGGCATGATATATTCATAAATAGGACTATCCACCTGCCCAAACCAACCAAACCAACCAACTAATACTAAAACAGTTCACTTGCGTGATAATAACAAAACCATAGAGAAATATAACTACACCAACTAAGACCGCTCACAGGCCACAGTATGAAACAACTACTAATTAACTATTACAACCCAATACTGAATAAAATAATATACAACTCCATAAGATAAATAATCTGTCTACTAATACAGAAATGACATGAAATAGGGTTATAAGCTCACTACCCATCCCACCACCTCGACTCTCTGGCTGCCTCTATGGCTACCCCAACCAGACGGTCCACTCCTTCTAGACATCTTCGTGCTTAGCTGAGGAAACAGAATTAGCAAGCAAGTGAGCTAAAATGCTCAGCAAGTATATATATAATTAAAAGCGTAAACAAACTGAAATGTTTGCAAGTCTGTCAAGAACTAACAATCAACAATATAAAAGCTCAACTGAAAGATACGTCTTTTGTCTGAATCATAAAATAGAAGAGTATTGGACTATCATGCATTTTATAGATAAAAACAATCATAAGGTTAGGCTGCTGATCAGTCACGCACTAACCCCGGACAAACGCACACAGCAATGTCCTTAATGGATCCACATCCACGGCACACATTGGCCTTAATAATTTCTGACCACGAATCTGGTCCGACCCTTACGGTCCACATTTTAAAAAAAACTAACAGTCCAATCCTATAACTAGACATCAGGCGTCGGAACAATCGACCACCTCAACTGCCAAACACCCTGGACACTTTCGTTCCAGGTCAACATCTCAAATCTCGCAAAATGAAATAAGGTCGGGTAATTTCTGACCTAGATATCGACAAGTTCGATATATATACAAGGGGTATGGATGTAAGTCAAGCCACTAAAAGAATCAACGAAATCAATATAATCGATTTGGGGTATAACAATTTAATATTCGAAATTAAGGGAAATTAACGGAACAATTATAACAAGGATAATTCGAACGAGCATATGAATCAAGTTATAATAATCATAATTCAACTGAAAGATAAGTGAAGTAATTTACTTGCCTTAACCAGGAAATCACAGGATTCGAAGAGTCTTTACGTCCTCAGCTTTAGCTTTCCCTTTATCCGTGGGATCTACACACAATATAACACTATTTTAGAATTCTACACAATATTCGCTAATCAATATCAAAATTTAACTTAATCTACCTCCGCGAATAATCTCCTAATTTACATTTATTTAATTATATACTAACATTATATAAGCCACTAATAAAATATTTAATCCTAATTGGTACACTATCACATAATCAATCAGTTTTAAAATATGAAGCCCGACTCATAATTTATGCAAGTTGTATAATTATACATACACATTTTCAAGAAATAGATTAAGATTTTTAGAAAAAATTTGACGGCATCCCCTTTATACGGGTGACTGCCAGTCGGGATACAACCGACACAACCAACACAATCATCATTACTAATCAAATCCATATCTCAACTAACATTCCCAATTCACTATAATCTCAATCCAATACAGTTTAAATAATTAATACTAAATCGATATTAAATTACAATTTATTACGTAAATATTAAATTTAAGTACTTGGCTCAGAAAATCATCGTCATCGCCAATTACCATCGACTCAATTTATTTTTTTAATATCATTGTTGATGGGGCAAAGTCTCGGAGGTACCCGTTTTCGGGTTTTCAATCACGAGACTCTACACAATTTGTTGTAGAAACAATTATAATTTCAGTAAATAATCCAATAGAATTCTGACTGCAATCAACATTTAGTCACCAAAATAATTTCTGTAATCAATTCAACAATGTTTCGACAAAATCAATTCAGCAACTCTTTGCAACATCACGATAACTAGAACCAGGACCGAATGCAGCATAGCATTGAATTGTTACCATCCAAGAACCATAAACTGGCCCCGCATAAACATGGCTACACACAGTTTTTACATACTCAATTTGTAACCACACACACTCACGCACATATACATTTTTTTGTTTACACATCCAACCTCTCAGTCGAGGCTCAAAACAAGGGGAAGAACAGGGAAGGGGACTGCTATACACAACCCAGCTACAACAGCAACCTCTCTATGGCTCAAACACGCAGCCACCCACACAACTCACACGATAAACACACGCACACACACACACACACACAGTATATATAGACACTCACGCCACCAATACACACACACCCACACGTTCATTATACCACACTACAGACATTGAATCAGCAAGAGTCGAACTCCTCACAAAGCACACACCTGCAACGACCCAATTCCAGCTGAACAAGAACAGAAATACACGTAACTGTTATATAATCCGCAGGTGAGGGAGAGGGAATATGCAGAGAGAGAGAGAGAGAGAGAGAGAGAGAGAGAGAGAGAGAGAGAGAGGGAGGGAGGGAGGGAGGGAGAGAGAGAGAGAGAGAGAGAGAGAGAGAGAGAGCTCCAACTAAATGAGAGAGAGGGAAGGAGGTTTAGAGAGATTAAAGGGGTGAGAGTTTGAGAGGAATCTGGAAAAATTGAGAGGAATCGCGTGAGGGGAAAAAAAACAGAGCAGCCCAATTAAGAATTGGGGAAGAAGTCTACCAATTTAGGGATTTGGAAAGAAAAAAATTTTAGTAATTACACTTTGCTAAAAAAAATCATTTTTTAAAAAAATCGAATTTAGATAGAAAATGGGTGGGACATTAAATTTTAAAATTTTAAAATGAAAAATGTAAAATTACGATCACCCACATATTTTTAAAATATTTTTAGGATTAAAAACGAATTAGATATGAATTTTACAAGATTAAATCCTTAGAATGGAAAAATAATTCATAAAATCATTTTAAAATTTCCAAAACCAAAAATAATTCACCAAATATTTTTAAAAGTCATATAAACTAATAAAGATAATAATGAAAAAGATTTCAGGATTTCTGCTAATCCCGAGGATTTTATAAAATTCACAGAAGATAAATATAACACAATTAAATAGGAAATAAATTCCCAAAAATATAATTAAAAATATCCGGGCTTACACATCACATATAAATCACCAACTAAGCCCACAAATATTGTACCACACATACCTCACCTCCACAACAATTTTATACACCACATTATTCACATTTAATAAATAAATAAATAATTATTATTACTAAAAATTCTAAGGCGTTATAGATATTAAGGATACTGTCTCAACAGATGATATCCCTATCAAAGCTCAGCAGTTGAAAGTGAGTTGGCAATTCTGACAAATCTGTTGACATATTATTATGATGTAATACAGGAAGTTATCGTAATTAATATTATTAGGAAAAAAAGATAGTTTCCTTTATTACGATTATGTATTGGCTATATAAACGATCATTGTATTGTAAACGAATTAAGATTTATGCCTTCACGATTTAATGAAAAGAGACTTTGCGAATATTTTATCATGGTATCAAGAGCACAAATGATGATACAAAATCACATGAGTTAATAGAATCTCAAAGTACATGGAAGAGAAAGAGTTGGAGATCTCGAGTGAGGAAGCATGCTTACTGAACCTAGAAAAATGTAATATTTTGTTTTTAGTACGCAATATATAAACTTGGTTATATAAGCAATTGTAGAACGGTTTCCAAAATAAGAAACATAAATATCCTTACATATCTTTACTTAGAATTGTTAGAGTTTCTTGTAAAAAGTAAAGTACTCAAACTAGTTCTTTGTGAAAATATAGCAGATTATTTTTTCAGTATAAACTCTCAAGTGAAAAATATAAATCCATCTAAAATCTGAAATTTTAAATATTATTGAGTTCTTCATTTTTTGTAACACATTTTACTGTTTACATTTTAGTTCATATAAATTATTCTTAAAAAAAATGTTAAAATTATATTCAAACCCCCTCTTATAATGTTATGATTGTATTGTTAGAAAACAACAAATATGACAAGCTATAAAACCATCCACTTTCATATGAAGGGGTGAAAATAATCATTACAAAGTTTACGAAGTGAATGTATATTCTTGCAATCATTACATTTTGATACAAGAAATTCTATTTTTTACGATAAATATAAGGCATTTTTGCATTTTTACATCTAAAATAAAAGGAGTTTTATTTAAAAAAAATTACAATTCATTTTTTGAATCAAAGTTATTTAAAAATATTTTTATTCAAAAAAAAAGAATTATAAAAAATTATTAAATAGAACTCGTTTTATTTAAGATATTGGGATGCGGAAATACTTTACATTATGGGTGGAAGAGAATATTAATTAAACGATTTTTGTAATGTGTGTTCAAAATTGATTGGTTTGTCTTTATTAATAATTAATAAGCCCCTACGTCAACAATTAAAATTAAAATTAATCAACTCATCAAAAAGTAGAAAAGGTCCTTAGTTAAAACACATGTTATACTACGTCAGCAAAAACACGTAACTATGGCATATTATATTAGAAAAAAGTAGAATAGTTAAATATTTATTTGTAAACAAAAATCTTTAAAAAATATGAAAATATATTCTAAACATAAAGATATATAGATTGCATTTTGAAAAACATTTCACAAAAGAAAAAAAATTAATGGTGTACTAAAATTATTATTTTTGATATAATAAAATTATTGAGTGAAAAATAATATAGGACATCTAAAAATTAAATAATTTTAGAATTATACAAATATATTAATAAATTACATATCATCAATTTCAACAATTATTAACGATGGAGTATTATTGTAAAAGAAGAAAAAGGAATATACTAAATAATTCTTAATTATTTATATATCATCAACATTCAACATCTTTGTGCATTTTCACTCCTCTCTACAGGAGAGGAGTGAAAATAACTGAGTTCAAAAGTTAAATTTAAACATACTGTAATAAAAAAGAGTACCGCCGGTTGAGAACAGTTTCTTTGTCCAAGGATGCAAATCATTTGTATTGATGTTCAATCTTAACAAGCCGTGATGACATACTTAAAAATATTTTAACAAAATTCAGAACCTCTGTAATCTTTCTTCAACATTCTTCGAGATGCTCAACATATGATTCAGTCGCTTAAAAATGGTAAAAAACACTCAGCACAATATCCAACACAGATAACTTAGCAAAAAAAAAAAATATATCCAACACAGATAGCAGGGAGAACAAAGATCAGACTTTAGAACTAATATTTTTTTTTTTTGGTTTGTTCCACGGTTCCACCAGCTCAAGATTATTTTTGACTTCCACAATCACCAGATTATACAATCCACCAAAGTACATAGAACCAATACAGCCACATTAACAGAACATGAGTTTTTCTTTTCCGAAACAAAAATAGTAGTACCGAGAGAAATCTCACTCAATCTACTTTATTGCTCTGCACCAGACAAAAAACAAGGCTGGAACATCACTTGTAATTAACAAGATTTCATGGCTTCAGCTTGTAATTAACAAGATTTCATGGCTTCAGGGCCAAAGCAATTCCAACCTTGGCACTCTTTTCAATAGCCCTGGTATCCACCTCACCAGAGATAGTAACAAGGGACTTTGGGCGCCACGCATGCTGGATCAGAGCACTTGCTATTCCATTGTTGTTCACCCGAGCCTTCACGCTAGTCAATGGGTCCAACGCATGCTGCGTACCAATCGTGAGTGTGTTTTCACTGCTTGAGAAGCAATGAGACAACTCAGCACCAACAGCTGTGTTGGTCAATGGGTTTACTGTGTGCATATATGAAGCAGTGAGGGTGTCAAATTTATCATTCCTGTTCCAATCAACATAGATAACCTCAATAAAGAAAGGCATATTTTGTTCAAACATAAAGATAACATATAAACCACACAGATTGCTACCATCAAAAGTCTAAACTCGAAAAAACCGTGAATTTTCAACACTTTTTCCTAACTACTGAAAGACCTCATCCTCCTCTTTTCAAAAAAATAAAATGAAGTGTACTCACAATGCAAAAGATGCAATGAGGTCTCCCGACGAGAAATTCAGAGCAGCATTGTATTTGGTAAAGTTTCCCGAGGCTGTGTCGAAGGAGATATCGGTCCCAAGTGCAAGTGTGTTACTCCCCGCTACTCCAGAGAAGCTGACAAGTGGAGTAGCAGCCAACCCAATGCTGGTGCTTATTCCAGCATGCTCATGGAAATACTGTACTTCCACCTGTTTCCAAATTTCTGACGTTATATCTTTACATAAAAACAGCATCAAACCTAGATAGGACAAATAATAGGCTTTGCTAAAAATTGAACAATAAAATGGTGAAAGGATAATGTCTGGCAGCTATTAATAATGGGCACTACCTTCCCAGATCTTTGATCAGGAGCAACAAAGCTTAATATTGTCTTCAGTCCAGGTGCAAGTTCATCAATGGTGATAGTTGAACAGAGCTGTACATCCAACCAAAATATCAGTAAAAGTAATCTCACACAAATAGAACAGAATCCTCTGTTCAATGTGACAACTACATTGAATTTAAGGAATTACCAATCTGGTTTTATATTAAATCAAAACATAAAATTCTACCATTTTCTATAGAAGAAAAACGACATTTAATGTAAGCATAAAATAAACTGATTAAAATTAGTAGCAATCATCAAACTTTGGAAGAAAGAGGACTCTTGCTATTTTTTGACAAATGTTGCAACATACGTTTGAGTTAATGTCCAACTTGAGATCGGTAGTAATATTGCTGTTCTTCCATTGGGCGTTCACATCAGCCAGCAATGATTCTCCCTTTTTTGTGGCTGACGGAGTGATTGCCTGCAATTTGAGGTAGGAAAAATCAGAACTAGAACAAAATTAATCTAAAAACTAACTTTTGTTTTTGGTTGCTAAATCTAACTACTAACAGTTAACAGCTACAGCTTAGGATAATGTATCAAACCAAAGTAACAAGCCTACATAAAGAAAGCGTACATAGCAAGCACCTCGAGGTGTAAAAGAACGAAATTAAGGCATAAAAGATACTGA
The DNA here is from genome assembly GCA_036435485.1 of Saposhnikovia divaricata. Lineage (NCBI taxonomy): Eukaryota > Viridiplantae > Streptophyta > Magnoliopsida > Apiales > Apiaceae > Saposhnikovia > Saposhnikovia divaricata. The sequence goes on from CM071600.1 coordinate 20,631,984, forward strand.
CCACATGTACTGATCAGAGTAAGTCGAACTTTAAACTTAACCAAATACATAACTGCATCACCATATATAACTATCTCAAATTCACCCAAAGGAATGGAAGAACGGCAATGGCACAAGTGAAAAAGAACTTAAACTTTAAATGTCACTACTTCTAATCCTCATTTTAGAGGCTAAAACTTAGACACCTAAAGAAATAAACTAGATAACTAAAACCATGATAACTAACAGCTACAGGGCATCAATGTTCAAGAAAAACACCGGGTTCAAAAGTCGATTATCCTTAAGGATAGGCTGGTTGGAACGTTGATTATTCCTAAGAATAGACAACATCTGAACATGCTCTAAACCACGTCACAACCTCTGGAAATATGTGATATGCCGAATGGCCTGCTATTTCAGTTAGATAACATACACCATGAATTAATATTCCTCAACACAACCTAGTATTAAAGCCAAAAAAACAAAGGACTAGTAATTATGAATACCCCAGTACTACCAATCAAAGTGGACACACCCAAATAAAAATACAGCAAAATCATATAAACTACCAGTTCCCCAAGTTAATAAGCTAAAACCTTAGCGGCTCTAGCTAATTTGTAGTCCCAAACATATCTAAACTGCACAATCTTTCAGCATAGGTTGTACTTTAAACAAATTCCTAGTAAAGCCCTAAAAATTTCATACATATATACACAAAAAGAGAGACATACATACATACATAGAGAGAGAGAGAGAGAGAGAGAGAGAGAGAGAGAGAGAGAGAGAGAGAGAGAGAGAGAGAGAGAGAGAGCAAACCAGTCCATTGGCGGCGACGGTAGAAACAGTGAATTTATGGTGGCTCTGGTAGTCTCTGTACAAAAGATCTACATGTATATACAACAAACCCCATTAACACTATATTTCAATTCGATTCACAGCTACACATACATAATATAAGTGTTTATATTATATGTATAAAAATGAAATTGGGTAGGAATGGAAAGGAGAGATTACCTCTTGCTTTCTTGCCGATGTCTGAGTAGAGACCTGGACCTTTTGCGTTTGTCATTTCTTCTTCTTCTTCTTAGCTGCCTTCGTAGAGAGAGAGAGAGAGAGAGGACTAAAATGAAAATAAATATCAAATGTACAGGCTACAGCGATAACCCAACTAAGCATATGCCCTCATTTATTCCTCTTTCGCGACGTAGTAACACCATAAATTAATTGGGATAAATTAATATTTTAAATGAAATGCATTTTATTTGGATAAATATAAATATTAATACAATAATAATATTTTCCGATGTCAAAATTAGTCATTTATAGAAATTAATAAAAATATATTGCTAAGCTAAAAATATTTATTTACTCTAATGCTAAGATAAACAATAAGGTAAAAAACGAATTTTTATTTTGAATGTTATAGTATTCGCTCCATCCTACCCATTTGTAATGAGGGGAACATGGAGATTAAAATATATATATATAATACTGAAATAAAATGGTAGTATTCATCAATATTATAGGTAAAAGTGAATAGAGTGAAAGAAAATAATTAATATAGTGAGTTTTTATATTATTAAAATTTTACTATTTTTAGAAAAATTTTGAATGTAAATAATTGGAGGAACATTAAAAAAAATTGTAAACAGATGGTTGAGACAGAGAAAATATATTTTAATGATTTATTAAGAAATATTTATCAAAAATACTATTTTTAATTTTTTTTTCGATTTTACCATATTCTCAACATATTTGTAAAAATACATTTTAAAAAAAAACATTTTACAAAAAAACCAAATTATTTATAAAAATACGATGTGCAATCAATTCAAACATATATTCCCTCTGTCCCGTCAGATCCTTAACATGGGGGCTGGGCACAGAGACCCGGGATAGTGGGTCCGTAAGATCCTTAACATGGGGGCTGGGCACGGAGATCCGGGATAGTGGGTGTAATATTGTTAAAATAAAAGAAGTATTGAGTGTAATAGTGATATTATTATTAAAATAAATGAAGTAGTCGGTATAATAGTGTAAAGTGTTGAAAAAGTAGAGTGAAGCAATAGATGTAATAATGTATTTTATTTAAAAGTTATTATTTTTAGTAATGTAAAGAATTGGTGGAATGTTCCAAAAAGAAAATTGTAAAGAAATGGATGGGACAGAGAGGGAGTATAATTTATTGGTATACTGTTGATTTTAGTTGCATGTAATTATACAGGTGATTGTAATTAATTATATTTGATTGATTTGGTTGCCAAGCATATTTTTTTTCTAAATAAATTAATTTTTTTGTAAAAAATTTCTAAGCTCAGATATCTATGAAAAAGGCGTTTATTACGTGTGTAGTTGCCAAAGGAAAATGAATTTGTCGCTCGGACATCAGAAATTTCGAAGTCAAATACGACATCCATGTTATCAGAAGTGAACACGTGCTTCATAAATCATACGTGGAACGATATTGCCTTCTTGTTTAGGTGTACTTGGTGACTTTACGAAGCAAAAATTTTATTTGGTCTTTTTTTTGGAAAAACAAAATAAAAAATGTCAAAGAATAACTTGATATTTTCAATGAGATGAAAAATCAAAATAATAAAAATTTAATTCTGGGAGTCCTAAACTTGAATCTTGACTTTTAATTTCAAACTAGCCTATAACCCGTGCGATGCACGGCTTTCTTAAAATTGAATAATTTTTTAATTATATTTTAATAATTATATATCTCATATATATTACTTAGAGAAAAATGTTGCTACAGTTAATTTTAGGAGAATTTCCTAAATTTAACATTTAAAATCATGTGATTGTTACATTTTATTTATAAGGGTCCTACAGGGGCATTAATGATGTATCTTTTTATTTAGGAAACTCTGTGATGTGTCTTGATTTCACTGGTTAACTTTAGGAAATTCTCCTATAGTTAACTATAGGATCATTAAGCCCTATTACTTAATATAATATTGGCTTAATATATATTATTAAATAATAATCGTTTAATTATATGATATATTATTCGAATTATGACTATATTTTGTCATAATTATATAAATATAAGTGGAAGTATCATATATACTTACATTTAAATTTTTGTTGATATTATCATATTCAAATTATGATTCCATAATAATGCATAATGTAATATTTGTTTAAAATAAAATTTAATATTAATTTGTAATTATGTGAGATTTTTATTGTTTATTATATAGTTTTAGTTTGTTTTCAATTTGTTAATTTATAATTTGTTGTAAATTTGTTAATAAATATGTGAATTTATAAAATTATTAAAAATGATTTTGAAAATATTTGGTTTCCAAGTAATTGAAAGAGTGTAAAAAAGTTGGGTTTAACTGAAAAATTTTAACTCAAATATAACCAAATGAGTATGTAACTGAATATTAATTGGAGTGTAATTAAAAGAGTTTGTTATTATACGTGGTTTATCTTTTGTAAAATAACATTTTATATGTATTTTAATTTATTTTTTCATTTTAGGAAGGTGTTAGCAACATTTTTAGGAAGGTGTTAACCGACCGACCAACCAACCAATTATACCTTGTTTCGCTTATAATAGTATAGTATAGATATGGTCATGTTAATGTAGAATGAGTGTCCATCCAAATCTCACATTAATAAGATAAAAGATAAAAAAGAATAATTTTAAATATAAGCATTTAAATAATTTCATTAGTGTCAGGACTCGATTTATGCATCGGTCAAACCTATCCTCGATATGCCAAGAACAGGTTTCGGTAGCTCCTGCAAAGAGAAGAATGCGAGGGTGTTACCCCCCGATTCACCTCCGGTGTGAGAATCAGTAAAAATGTAGTGGAAACGTAAACGTAAAGCTTATGTAAACTAGTGTATCTCACTGTGTGTGATTGTGTTTATCACCTGATAATTTGTGTTTATTTATATTGTGTCTATGAGTAGTACCGTTGATGATCCTCTTGATTCTCAGTTATGGAGGGCGATAAATGGTAAGGCGTTACTCTGGCAACGGTCGACTGTTTTTACTGACTTCAGCTGGATGGTTCGGATGGGCCTGGTCCAACCGTATGGTTTTAACGGTCATAAGCCCAAAAGCTTATTTGATTGGGCCCCCAAAGGCTTATTGGATCGGGCCCTCTAACATGTCCACGGGCTTCGGTCGGTTTGGAAATAAGACCGAAGTCCATCTTGGCCGAAGAGTCTAGTCGATCGGTATCTTTCCCTTGAAGGCGCGTCTTTTGAGGCGACAGTTGTATTCAATTTACATCCCTTTTGTTTAAACGGTTCTCCACGTGTCATTATCTGGGACAAGGGTATTGAACCGTCTATACATCTCATCCATTCATTTCTGTATATATATTTACGTCCTTGTATCTTGCTTACTCTATTTGCTTTCGGAATTCATTTTGTGCGAGACCTCAGAGCAATCAACGGACTTTCAACTTCCAACGTCGATAACTCGCTTCAACAAGTAAGTCCCTTTCTGCCTTATTTCTTTGCATATCTTGTTTTTCTTTCAAAAGTACTTTCTCTTTAGATAATGTGTTTTAGTTTTTCCAATGTGTAAAGTCTCTTCGAGTGTCCGACTTTTCTTAATTCTGAGTACAAGAACTTCCTTCACCGTAGTCCCCTTTTTCTTTGTCTTTTTCAATTTATCGTTAGTCTATTCATACTCGGGGATTTCCTTCGGCTATAGTTTATTATTTGATTTTTGTCTTTCTGTCCCCGAGTATTGGACTAACGACTCACCTTTCTTTTTCCAGATTCAATGGTAAACCCTGAAACAGGTCCTTTGGGGCATGCCATGGGCCATGTTCCTGCTTTGCTTTTTGAGGATGGCACCGTATATGTTGCCGCTAATCAATCTTCTGTTTTGAAACAAGAGGACTTAGATACTTTTAGGGTCAAATTCGATTTTCCCGAAGGTTTTCGTTGTTTTTTACCCGATTCTACCGATCGTATATACGACACCCCAGGCATATCAGTCAATGATCAAACCGAAGAGATCGCTACAGGTGTATCGGAGACTGCTTTCGTATGTGGACTCCGATTTCCTTTGTTGCCCCTTATAAAAGTTCTTCTGAGGGACATGGGTATAACGATCGGTCAGCTAGATCCGAATGGTTTCATCCACATGAACGTTTTCCAATACCGATGTTTGCAGCGCGAAGTGCCTCCTTTATCAGTTCTCTTTTGGCACAATTATGAATTTCGAAAAAATGCCAAGTCTCCAGGTTTTTATAATATTACCCGAAGAGTGGGTCGCTCCGATTGGGTGGCCACTAATTCAAGCAATAAGAAGATGCACAATCACTGGTGCTATGTTACTGGCCCAGGTCTTCATAGATTTTCGGAGTGGAAGGAAGTTGAGACTGATAGGGTCAAGCTTAAAGCTCTTTCCGATGAAGAGAAATTTCTTTATCGAAAACTAAATACTTCCTTGATTCCCGAAGACAAACTCTCATTGTCTACTACTAGAGATGGGGATTGACTGAAGAACATGATGGGTACTTTTAGTATTATTTTACTTCTTCGCTTCATGTTTTTTAATAGCTAACCTCCTTTTATTGTTTTTCTTTCAGTGCCTGCAGTGGCCGATATGAGGAGGAAAGCGGCCAAAAGGAAGGCTTTGTTGGCTGGTGGATCCGGGAGAACTTCTCAAGGGAACGATGCTTCGACTCTACAAGAGGTAGAGGCTCCCCTGGTGGTGCAAAAGATTGCGCCAATGCAGGCCGAAGTAGTAGAGATTCCCACAAGTAACATTGTTGCTGTGATCCCTTCGGAATCTCCTGTTTTGGATGGAAATAAATCTGAGAAGAAGAGGAGAACCAATGAATCGATTCCTATCTTGAAAACTTATCGACCTTCATGGGGTGTAATGGACACTGATTCTTTCGGTGCTCCTGCCCCGAAGCCTGTCAAGGAATTATGCCAAGACTTGTGCAGTTCTTTTATTCTTCCGGCCGATCGCTTGGTTTATGATGCAGCTCCTACTGTGGAGGTTTGTGAGAACATGTTAGGGCACCTTAGTTTGGTAAGCTCCCTTCAATATATATATTTTTCCCTTTGTTTATATCTCCCCGTTTTGATACCTTTTGTGGTGCATTTTCAGGCCGTTCCTTTGGCCGCAGCTGTGACCGAAAAGGTCAAAGATCAGGCTGTCATTGCTGCTCACAAGGCAGGTTTTGACTATAAGCAAATCCTTTTCAACCCTGAAGACGATCCAGTCCTTCGCCCGGAGATTCCTGATGTGCCTTTGGTGGTTTCCTCCGATCCCGATTCAGAATGCATTAATTTTTTGTAATGAACTTATGCCATTTTTTTTTGAAATGAACTTATGTCTTCGGGCTTGTGAATGTAATTTTGCCTTCGGGCTTGTGATGTAATTTTGCCTTCGGGCTTGCAGTGTATTCTTGCCTTCGGGCTTATTTTGCTGAATTTCCCTTAGCTTTTTACTCCATGATCAATTTGTTCTTAAATAACTTTCTCCAAGTATTTCTCCAAATATTAATGAATCATTCCTGAAATAACCTGTACGCATTTCTCGATAAAAAATATACTCGAAAATAGTTTTACGGGAGTAATCTTCGGAATTCTATGCTTCGGGCGATGTCTCTTGATGCCAAGACCTTCGGGCTAACTGAACCTTGTAATTTTTTCTTTATTTGAAGTATTAAGTCTTTCTTCTTTCGGTTTTGGGCGAATCCTGCATCCCGAAGACACTGAACCTTGTAATTTTTTCTTTATTTGAAGTATTAAGTCCCTTCGGACTCACCTCTGCGGGTTGCTCCCGAGTTGCAGTTCGGCCGAAGGTTTCTTCTTTCGGTTTTGGGCGAATCATGCCTCCCGAAGACCTTTTGGGCGAACTGGGACTTAATTACTTGTGCCATGACAAATATTTTCTCCCCCCCCCCACACACACACACACACACACAGATATATATATATATATATATATATATATATATATATATATATATATATATATATATATTGAATGTGGAGACTTTTAGTATTTCCCCCCATTTAATGGCAGTTTGACCGCTCCTTTCTTGGGGAGACACGTGCCTTCATCTCAGGCAGAGGTTGTTCAAGCGGCACTTCATCAGGGCCGTCAATTTCCTTTATAAATATACTTGTAAGTTCAATCGCAGATTACTTTATCTTCAACCTCGCTCAAGATTTCTCCATCCTTCCCCTAATTTCCGTCGAACTTCAGTCTCTTTGAATACATCTTATGGATAATCAGTAAGTGTGTTCGTTTCTTTCATCTTGATATGTGGTTAATCTGATGTTTTGTAGTGATTAACAATTTTTCCTTTTGTTCCAGTGTCGTGTCGATCAGAAATGAGGAGGAGAACAGCGGAGAGACGTGCTAAAAGTACATCAACTGTCGGTTCTTCTGCTCCTCTTTCCTCCCCGATGGATGATCCTTCGAGCATTTCGGAGAAGAAAGGCCGTGTTGAGGGTACAGAGTTTAATGTAAACTCTTATCGACCTTCATGGGCCGTGATGGAGTCAGATTCTTTTGGAGCTCCTACTTCGGCTGCTTCAAAGAAGATTGCTGGGGATATGTGCCAGTCCTTCATTCTTCCGAAGGACCGTTCCCTCTATGATTCTGCCGACACGGCCGAAGCTACTGCCAATCTTCTGGGGTATCTTACCCTGGTAAGGAATGTTTTTTCACCGAAGTTGTTCTTTTTGCCTTATACATAGTTTTAAATTCGCCTCTTTTCTTTGCAGGCTACCCCTTGGGCCGCTTCTGTATCCGATAAAGTGAAGAATCAGGATATTCTGCTTTATCACCAAGGAAAGCAGATTAATCAGACGATTCCTTCGTTGGAGAAGGAAATCGAGGAGTTGAAATCCAAGCTTTCTTCTGCTCGGGCCGAAAATGATGCGCTTCTCAGCGAGAATGATGCTTTGTGGCAGCAGAATGACAAGATGATGGCCAATACAGAGGATCTGCTCGACTGGATGGAAAGTCGAAAGGTCGAGCTAAGCCAACGGAGGGAGTCTGAACCGGAGAATGCAGCCCCTTGACTTAATGTATATTTTTTCTTTGCATTTTTAGGCTACTTTGTAATTTTAAATAATGAAATCAAAGCCTTCGGGCATTTTTGTTTCACATTGTTTATTGGGCAAATATTCGGATTTTTAAGTTACTTTTTTTTCCTATGCATGCGCAATTTTTGGATTTTTTAGTCACTTGTATTTCCTTTTGCTTAAACAATTTTTGAGATTTTTTGGCCATCCTCTTAGAGGTTTTCAGGCTGGGTGTTTCCTATACTCAAAGTAAATTTCGGAAAAAAATGTTTTCCTTACTTGGAGTAATTTTCGGAATCCTATGCTTCGGGCGAAGTCCCTTCGGACTCACCTCTACGGGTTGCTCCCGAGTCGCAGTTCGTCCGAAAGTTTCTTCTTTCGGTTTTGGGCGGATCCCGCCTCCCGAAGACCTTTTGGGCGAACTGGACTTTTTTTTTTCCCGGCCGAGTGATGTTTCGGCCATTCGGGTTGTATTATCGATAAAAGTATAAATGGGCCAAACAAAATTAATCCTTTATTGATAATTGAAATATTTCTTACAAAAAGCTTACTGATAGAACTTGCGTAATCGGGAAGCATGCCATGTGTTTTTGATCGGACTTCCATCTAATTCAGTTAGTTTGTAAGTCCCTGGTCGAACGACTTGAATAATCACATAGGGTCCTTCCCAGTTTGGCTGAAGCTTCCCTTGCTTGTTTGGCATAGAAGTTGCTAATTCTCGAAGGACTAGATCACCGACTTTAAAAAACTTTTTCTTTACTCCTGAGTCATAGTATTGAGCAGTCTGCTGTTGATACTTGGTATTTCTTAGGTATGCCATTTCCCTGGCCTCTTCTAACAAGTCCACATTAGCTCGGAGGCCTAACTCATTTGTATCGAGATTAAATAATTCGCTTCGGTATGATTCTAGGCCGACTTCTACTGGTACCATTGCATCGGTCCCATACACTAGACTGAAAGGAGTTTCTCCGATCGAAGATCTTGGTGTGGTGCGATAAGCCCATAGCACATATGGTAACTCTTCGGCCCATAACCCTTTGGCTTCTCCGACCCTCTTCTTTATCCCATCGAAGATGATTCTGTTTGCGGCTTCTACTGCCCCATTTCCTTGTGGGTGACTAACTGAACTGAATTTCTGTTGGATTCCGAAGAAAGCTAGCAACTTCTTGAACTTCTTTCCAATGAACTGGGTCCCGTTATCTGATACACATATTTTGGGGATCCCAAATCTGAGGATTACTTGCTCCAGCATAAATTTCTTAGCTGCCTCTTCGGTAATGGAGGACAAAGGGCGTGCTTCTACCCACTTGGTCATGTAATCGATTGCCACAATGCAATATTTGGCTTGTCTGGTGCTGGTAGGTAGAATTCCGACAATATCCATGGCCCACATGGCGAAGGGAATGGGGTTTAAGACAGAAGTCATCTCTTCGGGAGGTTGTTTCGGAACGTTGCTAAAAAGCTGACATTGTTTGCATTTCTTCGCATAACTCAGTGCATCGGCTCGTAGGGTCGGCCAAAAGAATCCCTGCCTTAGATTTTTAAAGGCCAGAGAGCGGCCTGCCAAGTGTTCCCCACAGATTCCTTCGTGCACTGCTTCTAGAGCTGTTTTTTGTTCTTCGGGAGCCAGGCATCTCAACAGCGGTTCGGTGACCGATCTTTGGTACATTTTTCCTGCTATAATTGTGTACCTGGTGGTCCGATTTCTAATTTTTTGGGCCTCGGTTTTTTCCAATGGTAGTGTCCCCTTTTCTAGGAATAGTCGAATTGGAGTCATCCAATCTATCCCTTGGTGAATCTCGAAACATACCTTTTTATTAATGGAGGGCGCTTTGACTTCAGTGAGGTAAATTGTGCCTGTGAGATTCTGAGTATCGGTCGAAGCTAGTCTAGATAATGCATCTGCTCGGCTGTTGTTTCCCTGGCAATAGTGGTTAATTCAAAAGACTCGAACAACAGGGAATTTGCTTTTACCTTGGCTGCATAGGCTTTGGTTCGGGCGTCCCTTTGTTCATATTCTCCTGAGAAATGCTTTACAACTAGCATCGAATCGTTGAATACCCAAAGATGTCTGACTTCTAGGTTTCTTCCTAATTTCATCCCAGCCAGAAGTGCTTCGTATTCAGCCTCGTTGTTGGTTAAGGAAAAGGTGAATCGGATGGCCTGACATATCTCAAAACCTTCAGGGCTTGTAAGAATTAGACCGGCTCCGCACTTACTTCCAGCCACTGAACCATCCACAAACAACTTCCAATTTCCAGGAGCTTGTATCAATTTTTCTTCGATTTGCAACCCTTCGGACCCAGTGAACGAACACTCTACTATGAAATCTGCCAGGGCTTGTGCTTTTATCGTAGTCCTCGGCACATACTCCAAATCAAATTCTCCCAACTCGATGGCCCAGGCGACAACTCTACTTGAAGCCTCTGGTCTCTGTAATATCTTTTTCAAAGGTTGATCGGTCGTGACTTGTATCGTCCTCCCCTGGAAATAATGTCTCAGTTTTCTTGAGGCCATGACCAACCCATAAGCAAATTTCTCGGCATTCGGGTATCTGGTTTCCGCTTCTTTCAGCATGTGGCTAATGTAGAAAACTGGATATTGGTTTCCATTGTGTTGCTTGACTAAGACGACCCCCAAAGTCCGATCATTTACAGCCAAGTATAGTTGTAAAGTCTCTTGTGGATCCGGTCTCATTAGTAATGGAGCCTTCGTTAAATACTCCTTGATATCTTCGAAAGCTTTCTCACATTCTGGATCCCATGAAAAAGTCTTCGTACCTTTTAATACCTCAAAGAAGGGTAAAGCTTTGTCGGTCGATTTGGAGATGAATCTTATTAGAGCAGCCAATCTTCCCGTCAATTTCTGAATGTCCCGAATTGTTTTCGGAGCTTCCATGTCGATTATCGCTCTTATCTTTTCTGGATTGGCTTCAATACCTCGAGCACTCACCATATAACCAAGGAATTTACCGCTGAATACTCCGAATGTGCATTTGTTCGGGTTGATCCGCATGTTATTTTTTCTTAGCGTCTCGAAGCACTCTCTCAAATCATCGGCATGATCCCGAAACAAAGATTTTACTATCATGTCGTCCACATAACATTCTATATTTCTCCCGATTTGGTTTTTAAAGACATTGTTGATCATTTTCTGAAAGGTGGCCCCCGTGTTCTTCAAGCCAAAAGGCATGACAATGAAGGCATATGTTCCTTTCGGGGTGATGAATGCTGTTTTAGGGATGTCTTCAGCTTTCATGGCGATTTGATGATAACCTAAGAATGCATCTAGGAAGCTTAGGATTTCATATCCCGATGTAGCATCAATGAGCTGATCGATGTTGGGAAGTGGATAATGGTCTTTCGGGCAGGCGAGATTGAGATCGATGTAATCAACGCACATCCTCCATTTGCAATTTACCTTTTTGACCACTACCACATTAGCTAACCATTCGGGGTACTTGATTTTTTCAATAAAATCTGCTTCCAATAGCTTTTCCACCTCTGTCTGAATCACCTTTTGTTTTTCCGTGGCGAAATTTCTCTTCTTCTGTTTGACTGGCTTGGCCCCTTCTTTCACATTTAAACTGTGTTGGGCAATGCTCGGATCAAGTCCGGGCATATCTTCAGGACCCCAGGAAAATATGTTGTGGTACTCTCGGATCACGGCAATCACTTTCGCTTTCAGATCATCGTTCATGTCTCTCCCGATACGGAGACCTCTTCGGTTTCCACCGCTGGTTCGGCTATAGGGTTTGAGAGATTGTCTCCAAACTTTTCTAGCTCAATGTTCATCGTGCAGTGAATGCTTCCAGCCTGATCGTTCATGCGCCTTTTCTTTTTACCTTCATCTTCGGTTTCTTCTTTGGATCTATCTAGATCTTCTAGCATAATGATTCTGGCTGCCTTTTGATCTCCTTTCATTTCACCGATGCCATGATCGATAGGGAACTTCAACTTCAAATGGGGTATTGAGGCTATAGCTTGGAAAGCCGTTAAAGTAGGACGCCCGAAGATGCCATTATATGGGCTATCCACTCGGACAACATAGAATTTCACCTGCTTTTCCATAGTGCAGGGAGGTTTATGTAACGCCCCCAAATCCCTTACAGGAATCTAGGTCATTACATCTGTTGCGGAAAATTAAATCACCTGTTCATAATTAAATCACCTGTTCATAATATAATCTACAACAATATTCATAACAACTCCATATTTTACTCCACGGGTTATAGTCTTAGAGCGAGCACTCCATAAATCAAAAGTTATTACAACATAAGTTCACCTCCCAGAATCTCTGAAATACTATTACAACTTCAGAATACTAGATAATAAAACATTAAACAACTTCTTCCTAACTCGTAACCTCCTCCGATACAAAAGGCTAATGCTGAATTAGTAGCCTTTCCCCTTCCCTTTATCTCGGTTCGCCATGCTAGTGCCTTCTTTGGACGCCGCTGGTTAATAATATTAAAAAAAATAGCAAGAATGAGCCAAAGAATGCCCAGCAAGTATACGGATAACATATAATACAACAACTCGCTCAAATTATGTTTTTATCACTCTATAAAAATTATCCTCTTATATAATTACATACTTTTGAAAAGAGATCAATTCGGCAACTTTTACAAAATTTGGAAATACTACTCATATGAAGGAATAAATAAATCTCAATAACTTCTCAAAATACTACTCGAAAATAATACAATAACTTCTCAGAACTGCTCAAGTGGTTGAAAGAATAAAATTTAACAACTGCTCAGATCAACACCCTAGTTAACAGAACCACAAAGGCATCGATTAACGGTAGGATGTCGATGAATGGATTACTTCTCAGAACGCCTACTCAAGTAATGGATGATCGGTCCATTATCACTACTCGTTTACTATCGATAGAAGGATGGGCCGACGTCTCGAACACACCCTAAAAACTGCTCAGTTGGACCGGTGCGTTACTCCGGTCACTTTTGTCATCTCTAGTCCAGAATATAAGGTATCGGAATTTTCGATCACCTTCAACAATAAATATCTTAGGCGTCACGGTAAGAATAACTCGTGCACCTTTATTTGGTTTTCAAAAAAAAATATAACTCCAATATCGTTCAGAGGCAATGAACGATAAACACCTCCAATAAATTTAGTTTTCCTCTCGAATGATTAGAGGAAATATTTATGAAAAAATGATCTGATAATGGAGTCGAAATGAGGTGACCCATATCAGTATTCACAACTTACTTTATATATATAACCCCACTCTTAAATAAAAATATTATGTAGTATGAGAATATTATTAAATATATCTTTCTCAGCTCTTCTGTGAGTACGAATGAAGTATCTCGATAAACGTCTCAACAATATAAACCAGCTTATAAAATAAATTGCAAACATCTCGTGTAATAACAGCTCAACAATAATATATATGCATGTAAATTGCATGGATAAAATCTGGTATAAACCACTAGAAAGAATATTTGCTTTTGAATATCGGAAACTTAATCAGCATACTATATATAGATAACAATATAAATACTCCGAACGATGGAGTACGGTTACGACACTCCAACTTGATCCACGTCTCCGGTTCTCTATAATCGAATAAAAACCCACATTTAGTATACGAGTAGACGTACAAGGTAAATCTTAAGTTTCTACATTTTTACTAATATTCGGATTAATTAATAAAACAATTATACCATTTTTGTAAAATCATTTATTCAAATAATACTTCTAATTTAAATTGACTCTTATAAATTATCTACAATTCTCGAAAATTCCCTAATTTAATTACTATTAAACTCTCTTAAATCTCACAGCAATATTATCCAATTAACCATTTTCATTCACATTAAACCCATTATTAATACTCCCACTTTTTAGAAAAATATAATTCTATTAGAAATAATCCTAATATTATTAATCTCACTACAATTTCTAATTGCTCTAATTTAATTAAGCTTATTTTAAGAAATAAGTCTCTATTTTATTCTCCAAACAAAATAATCCAAGTATTCATTTCTTTTATTCCATTTAAATCTAATTTTAACCATTCCACCGTTCATCAAATAATCAATTAATACCCAAAATATTAATCATTTTCTTTTCTCTTTTTCTTTTCTATTTTAAATTGTTAATAATTGCACCATTTTATCAAATTAATTATTTCTAACTGTCTTAAATAATATCCTCAATTTTAAGTCAATCGAACCCCCTTTTATTTATAACTCCCGATTATAACGATCAACCATTCATTTTATCGATACGTTATTATTTTATTATTATCTCATTATTTATATATAGATTTATTATTATTTTATTATTTTTTATTTTATTAAACACTTTCTATTTCTCACAATTTAAATAATAAACCTATTTTAAACTTTCACCCCTTTTTATCAAACTCTTTTTATTTTATTAACCAATTCTTATATCCCACAATTTTAATTAATAAAACAATTTTAACCCTTTTTCCCTCTTTTCATTTTATTTTAATAACTCATTATTATATATATATATATATATATCACTATTTTATTTTATTTATTATTATTATTTCCTTTTTACGTTTAACAGTTTCACCGAAAGTTCACGACGGCGCGTGGGGCCCACGCGCCACCACCGCCGTCCGGAAAACACTCCCCTGCACTGTCCCTTTCTCCTGATCAATCTCTCTCTCACATTCTCTACCAATCTCTCTCTCTGTCTCTAACAATCTCTCTCTCGTCGAAGTCTCTCCCCAATCTTCTCGTATCTCCCTCATGTCGTCTCTCTCCCTCAAGCTTTCCATCACTCCCTTCGCCTCTAATCTCCCTATCCTCATCTCGACCACCACCGTCGATCCCCCACCCCTCGAATCTCTCTCTATCTCCCTCGTTCTCTCTCCCTATCTCTTTCTCTCCTATCTCGCTATCTCTACTCTCTCTCCGCTCCAACCTCTCTCTCGTCCCACCGTTCTCTCTCAATCCCTCTGTTCTCTCCCTCCTCCCGTAACTCTCCTCTCGTTCACTCTACGGCGACAACACACACACACCCATATCAATACAATACACAGCAACAACAACACTCATCCCCCTCTTTACTCCGATCTCCCCCTCCCTCGAGTTCGTGCCTCTCGGTTGACTCCCCCTTCACCGATTCAATCATCAACCACAATCACCCCCCCTTATATCTCCGACAACACAACACAACAGAACACAACCAAACAATACAACTCCAATCGGTACAAAACGGAATGAGAAAGAACAATTAACAGAAGAACGAAAAAAAAAATGAAAACTACCTGATTGATACTCGGTTTTGTAGAGTAGGAAGAAATATATATATATATATATATATATATATATATATATATATATTTGTGGTTATGTGCTCTGTTTTGTTTAGAGAGGAGATAAGGAAAGAAAGAAACAGGATTTCTCGGGCCGGTTCTGTTTGACAGTATATGGCAGTTTCTGTTTTAAATTCTGTGTTTAACAACTATAGCAGACAAAACGTGGGTTAAAAAATAAAAAGGTAATGAGACTTTTTGGGTTTGTAAAAAGAGTGTAGTGTTTTGTGACAGAATAAATTTTGTTTTGGGAAGAATATTAATCGTTTTCTGTGATCGAGAAATGCTGTCCCCTCCTCGTGTTTAACAACCCGATCAGATAAAACGTAACATTAATATCGTCGTTTTTCCTGCTGGATAATTATAACGAGACCCAAATTCGCTTTCTAAAATAAATTCTGCGATAAAAATCAATATCCGTCCAAAAATTAAAATCCTATTTTCCTAAATTTTCTAATTTTAGTAAATACCTAATAATTATAAATAAATAGATTTAACATAATACTTATTCTCATACGAATATATAAAATTTAAAAATTTACACAAACACGCTAATTAAAATATATTATTACATCGCTCTTAATTAAATTAATATCGAGTAGGAAAAATTTTATTCGAAATTTGCGGATATTACAGTCTTCCCTCCTTAAAGGATTCCGTCCTCGGAATCAACGTAAGTAATAATTATGGTTGCTAATCTCGTACTCTACCTTCCAATATCTCCTCGTCACTCTTACCAGTTTTATGTTCTTACATTACTATCGTAACTTCTCATGCTATACCGTCTATTCTGCCTTTGCTATTCTTTTCTAATTCTTTAACATATCTCTATTATCATACCGGCTCATCATTTATATATGCATTTACGAAAATAAGTAATCGCGTACCTTCTATCTCGTCCATCTCCGTTATGCCGTCGGCCAACGTCATGTTAAAAAATCCTAGCGGTTGGTTGGTTGCTGTTAACTCCACTGCTTTGTCGTGATACTACGGGTCCCACTGTTGACACTTTACAGTCTCTAGAGATGTGACCCTCCTTTCCACATTTGTAGCAGACTACCCCCTTCCTAGAACAATTCATCCGTTGATGCCCCTCTTGACCACAGTTATGACACCTACCTCCTGATTTTGCACATGCTCCTGGATGCTTCTTTCCACACACCTCACAGTCTTGCAGTGGTGGTCTTGGTGGCCTAAACTGGCTCTCATTTCCCAGTGGTCCTATTTGCACACTACCCGCACTTTCCGCTCGGTTAGATCCTCCAAATCTTGCCGACTGAAATCCGGGCCTCCTACCCTGTTGGTTCTGAAATGTCCCACTAGTCGAATATCCTCCCCAACTTTCCGCTTTTCTTTTCTTCCCTTCATTTTCCTTTGGATCAAAATTACTTCCCGCTTCTATTACCTCCGCCTTATTCACCACTTTAACATACTCAGTAAGCTCAAAAGCGGCTACCCTGGTTTGTATCCACGGTCTCAGTCCATGCTGAAACCTTCTCGCCTTCTTCTTATCAGTATCTACGAAATGCGGCACAAACCTAGATAGCTCGGTAAACTCCTTCTCATACTCAGCAACTGACCTATTACCCTGCCTTAGCTCCAAGAACTTTATCTCCATCTTACTTTCCATATGCTCGGGAAAATACTTCTCCAAGAACAACTCAATGAACCTCTCCCAGGTTACTATCCCTGCAGGTTCCATTGCTTCCTTAGATTCCCACCAATAATACGCCTCCTCCTTCAGCAAGTAGGTGGCAAAGATCGTCTTCTGCCCCTCTTCTACTCCGATAATCTTAAAGGATTTCTCCATCTCTTTCAGCCACGATCTAGCCTCCACTGGTTCACCAAACCCTTTAAACTCAGGTGGATGAATTGACTTAAAAGCCTTGAAAGCTGATGCACTCTGGTTTACCACATTGGGCACAGGACCCCGCGGGCCACGGTCTAGGGTTTGCCTTAACAGATCTACTAGTTGGTTAAGTCCTTGATTGTTCTGGTTGTCATTCTGGTTATCTCCTACGTGGTTATTCCTCCCCGTAGAAGCCTCACCTTCTCCGGAGTTATCTCTATTTCTCCTTGGTGGCATTTCCCTAAAAAATCATTTCGTTCAATAAAACTGCATATCCATGAAATGTTTATTATGAAAACAAAATAGTATATATCTGTACATATGCGTATATATACATATATATGTATGCATCCATATGTATATATATTTACGTATACATACCTCTATATACTCATTATAAAAAAAATTTAAGCCCAATAAATATATCATGGATACGCATTTTCCTCGTCCCAAATGATTTTACTATATATATACCTATCGGTTCCTTGGCTTCTAAACTCTCTCTTATAAAGTCGTAACTCCTACTACTCTCGTTCTAAGATTTATAACCTACTGCTCTGATACCATTTCTGTAACGCCCCCAAATCCCTTACAGGAATCTAGGTCATTACATCTCTTGCGGAAAATTAAATCACCTGTTCATAATTAAATCACCTGTTCATAATATAATCTACAACAATATTCATAACAACTCCATATTTTACTCCACGGGTTATAGTCTTAGAGCGAGCACTCCATAAATCAAAAGTTATTACAACATAAGTTCACCTCCCAGAATCTCTGAAATACTATTACAACTTCAGAATACTAGATAATAAAACATTAAACAACTTCTTCTTAACTCGTAACCTCCTCCGATACAAAAGGCTAATGCTGAATTAGTAGCCTTTCCCCTTCCCTTTATCTCGGTTCGCCATGCTAGTGCCTTCTTTGGACGCCGCTGGTTAATAATATTAAAAAAAATAGCAAGAATGAGCCAAAGAATGCCCAGCAAGTATACGAATAACATATAATACAACAACTCGCTCAAATTATGTTTTTATCACTCTATAAAAATTATCCTCTTATATAATTACATACTTTTGAAAAGAGATCAATTCGGCAACTTTTACAAAATTTGGAAATACTACTCATATGAAGGAATAAATAAATCTCAATAACTTCTCAAAATACTACTCGAAAATAATACAATAACTTCTCAGAACTGCTCAAGTGGTTTGAAAGAATAAAATTTAACAACTGCTCAGATCAACACCCTAGTTAACAGAACCACAAAGGCATCGATTAACGGTAGGATGTCGATGAATGGATTACTTCTCAGAACGCCTACTCAAGTAATGGATGATCGGTCCATTATCACTACTCGTTTACTATCGATAGAAGGATGGGCCGACGTCTCGAACACACCCTAAAAACTGCTCAGTTGGACCGGTGCGTTACTCCGATCACTTTTGTCATCTCTAGTCCAGAATATAAGGTGTCGGAATTTTCGATCACCTTCAACAATAAATATCTTAGGCGTCACGGTAAGAATAACTCGTGCACCTTTATTTGGCTTTCAAAAAAAATATAACTCCAATATCGTTCAGAGGCAATGTGTAAGAACCCAAATTTTCGGTAGAATTAAAACTTTTATTATTAAGAATAGGTATATACGTGAATAGTGTTGTCATACGTGAATAGTAATTTGGTGGATGAATAATAATTTTGAGGATTAGGAAAAGTTTTCATGTCACCTATGTACGAGACGTAGAATGGATATTCCGAAGTCGTACTAGTGACCTATGGAGTAAATAAGTGTATGTAAAGACGATCGGAATTCAGAGAATCCAAACTTTATTTTATTCCAATTTTGACAGAGGAGTCAGGGATATAATAATTGGATTATTAATTGAGGATATTGGATATGAGAAGTCCAAGGAGGGATATATATTATGAGAGGAAAATGGGATTGAGGATGAAACCCTAGAGGTGAGGAATAGAGAATACTTGAGAAAATCGGGAGGACGTTTCCAGAGATAAAGAGAGAATAAACAAGGAATGTTGGATTTAATATTGGATTATAGATTGAACACATGACAAGATTAAATACCATGCAAGATTATTAAGTGCAACAAATCAATAGAAGTAGTGTGAAACCAAACAAGATGCAAGTGGATTAAGAATAGTACAAGGTGAGGTGTTCTTGTTAAAACCATGCAAATAAAACACCTAAACTCTCCCATTACTTGACACTTGTGTGGAAGGAGAATATGAAGAGTAGCACAGCTGATATACATTACTTACAAGCCTAATAATTCATTTCTAACACCAAAAATATCAACCAAGCAAGCCAAACACTTTTCTCTCTTTCCTTCCCCATTTTCCAGCAGATCAGATTTTTCAGAGCAGGGATCTTTCCGATTTTTTTTCACCCAGTTCTACTCATTTAAAAATTATGAAAAAATTCACGAAGCTTCTGCACATCAAGATGAAGTTGTGGATTTAATTTCATAATTTTTGAAGATCGTTTGAGTGGTCAAATAAATTCGAGAAAATCGCTCTGTTTTTCCCCTTGAAGAACCCACTTCGAATTTTTGAAGTTTTGAGATTTCAAAATCCAACTTCCAACCATCATTTGATCTTGAAACTTTTATGGTAAGTCCTATATTTCATATAAATGACCTCCTAAGAGTTTTAGCTTCAAACTCCTTTGTTTCCATTTTCAAATAAATCCTCAAAGTGGAGGGTGAATAGTAACCTTCATAAGCTAATCTTGATTTCTTTGATTTCTTTGGTTGATTTAGCAAGCTTAAGACTACCCAAGGCTATTATAAGGTGTACAGAGCTTTGTTAGTGTTGTGAGAGTATCAAGAAAGGTATAAACCTCAACTTTACCTTTTATATATATGAGTTTTGGTGAAGTTTTGATGCTAGTGTAAAGATTAGTTCATGTTAAGAATTTATATGATTGTTTAGCTTTGTCTTGAGGTGTATATGTTGAGTGGTGGTCATTGGACCTTACTACTGCCCTTAGAGGCCTAGTATGAGTGTTGGTGTGTAATATTAGAGTTTGGGTTGCCTTGTATGGCTTGATTGAGGAGTTACAAAAATGGTAATGTTCGATTTAGAGCCGTTATAATGCCCAAATTTCTTGAACAATGTTGACAGTAGCTACCCGAGTCCTTAAACATGTTTAAATTGCAACCACTGACCATATTGGGTAGGTTTTGGATTCTAGTTTATGTGGCCGCAAGAATCGTGTCAAAAGAGTTTACGGTTTGTGAGTAATGACCGTTTTAGTGAAAGCGATTCGAGAAACCATGTCGCAGAAATGTATCAACTTTGAGGTTAAGTTTGAGACCCTTAAAAATTGAATTGGAGTATGATATTTTGAGGATAAATACTAAGGTCAGTTAGAAAGGTTTGTACGAAGGTTTCGAGTTAAAAAGATTATTTTTCGATTTTATAAAAAGGGCGTAAGCCGAGATTGCGCAAGTGGAAAACCCCTTAGAAAGACCATAAGACTCACTGCATAGCCACTGCCCTGTTTTGAAAATTCCGAAAAATGAGCCTTCTGACCAGAGCCAAGTTTTGAGTTAGTTACCTTCTAGACATTCCCTAGATCGTGTACGCGAAAACGGTGCGTCATTTGGGTTAACGGTTATCGAGTTATGATCATTTTAGTGAAAGAGGTGCAAATAGTAAAACCCGTAGTTGACTGAACTTCAAAAATACAATTCCCCTGCCTAGACCCGTAGATTTGAATCGAAACTTTTATGATAAATATTACAAATACCAAAGGTGATTTTAGAGGTGGTTTCGTATTTAAATACATTCCCGGTGATTTATTAAAAGTGTTGGAGTGCGAGTCACGGAATAGTGAATCTCAGGAAAGTCAACTCTAGAGGTGCTACTTGACCATCCGCTTTGGCTGAGTTAAAAGAGGAATTTCGAGTCGACTAAAACATGAAACTTGTTAAGAATTATCAAGGCAACATATTGGTGTAAAGAACAAGGTTAAAAATGGTTAAGTATAACATGGACTTAGACGAGTCTAGAGGGACCCCTTAGTGCTTTGTTTTGATTGACTTAAGTGTCTAAGTGTTGGACTATTATTGGATTGTATAGGGGATTAATAGCATGTTTTCTTGACTTTATTTAGATTGTCGGACCCCGCTACCAGCCGTTACTGCATCAGGAGTACCAGGCAAGTATACTAACTCTTACTCTATCATTCAGAGTAGAGATGTTTTGTGTTATAAAATGTTCGTAATGCTAGTTATATGTGAATTATTATATTGAGGAGATAAGGGAAGTATGGTTAGGAGTAACTTACGTTTCCCTTTAGATGATGTAACATGAGGAGTAAATAGTGAATACGAAGTAGTGAGGAGTTGGATTTTCTTCAAAAACCCGGACAAAGATTTTAAAGAATTTCGCAATAATGAACCTAAAGGAAACATCACCAATAATCTAGCGTTTATTAATCAAGTAGATACTTGGGTAGCATTTACTGATTAAATGAACCTTATTCGTCTAATTAGATTTATTTAATTAGAAGAATATTATTTTCAAAAAAATGTTTTCTTAAAACAACTTTGTCCGGAGAAATATCAATGTTGATTTACAAAATTATTCTATCAAGGTGATTACTTTTAGAGATGTTTTCTTCTTGCAATATATATATATATATATATATATATATATATATATATATATATTATTTTTGAGCTGTTACTTGAATAATATTATTATGCTAGATGTTCTATTTTAGTTCATGAGATGGTCCGTATTGTGGGACATTTATCGAGTTACTTCATTCGTACTCGAAGAGGAGATAATAAAGGCGTATTAATAATATCTTCATACTATATATTTACTGTTATTTAAGGGTGGAGTTATGTATATATTTATATATACTGACATGGGTCCTTCATTCTGGATTCATAGTCAGAACAATCTTTCATAAATATTTTCCTCCACTCATTCGGAAGGAGAACCAAATTATTGGAGGTGTATATCGTTCATTGTTTCTGAACGATATTGGAGTATTAATTCGTTTCAAAATAAATAAAGGTGCACGTGTTATTTCACCGTGACGCCTAAGCTATTTGTTGTTAAAGGTGATCGAAGATTCCGACACCTAATATCCTGGACTGAAAGTGCGTAAGAGACCGGGACAGGGCCGGCTCAGCACATAAATCGATGAAAGTGCGTACGAGACCGGGACAGGGCCGGCTCGGCACATAAATTGATGAAAGTGACCGGAGTAACGCACCGGCCCAACTAAGGGTGAGGGTCCGAGTCTGTCGACTCATCCTTATGAGGAATATTATTGGATGGTTCGAGACGTCGACTGTCCTTTCTATCGATAGAAAAAAATTGAGATGTGACAATGGATTGATCATCCATTACTTGATGCAGCGTTCGAGGAAAAGTCCAATCATTGATTCTCTAGCTATTAACCGATGCCTTTGTGGTTCGGATTAACTAGGGTATCGATCTGAGAAATTATTATATTATATTATTATATTGAGGAGTTTGAGCAATTATCATGTTACCGTTGAGTAATATGGAGAAGTTATTGAGATGTATTTATTCCATCATTTGGGTATTAAAATTTCGAGATAAATCTCTTTTCAAAATAAATATATATCCGTATGAGGGGAAAAGTTCTTGTAGAGCGGTTTAGTAATATTTTGTGTGAATTGTTGGGAATAGGGGATAGTTATAACCTTGCTGGGCATTCTTTGGCTCATTCTTGTTATTTTATATATTGTTAAGCAGCGGCATCCAGGGCTAACTCAAGTATGGCCAATCGAGGCAAGGGGAAAGCGACGAACTACTGATTCAGCGCGGTGGCCTTGTAGTATCTAAGTAAGGTGGAAGCTGAAGAGTAGTGGTTTAGTATTTTGTTATCTAGTATTTTGGAATTGTAATAACATTCAGAAATTCTAGTAGATGAACTCGTGTTGTATTAACCTTTGATTTATGGAATGCTTGTTCTAAGACTATAACCCGTGGAGTAATTGTGGAGTCTATTAAGAATATTGTTGTAGATTATATTATGAGCAGGTGATTGTATATTCCGCAAGAGGTGTGACAACCTAGATTCCGGTAGGGAATTTGGGGGTGTTACAGTAATGGTATCAGAGCGATAGGTTATAAACCTTAGAACAAGAGTTTTAGAAACCGAGAGACCGAGATGGAAGTTCGGTAGTAGAACCTTAAGGGGTAGTTAGGGTAGAGGCATGATGGCCCAGACCAGTAGTAGAATCAGTTGGGACGAGAAAAATGTGTATCCATGATTATTGAAGGAGTTAAAAGTTATATGGATCCGTAGATATATATATGTGTAGTTGCAAATGCATTTATATATATTTATGTGCATGTGTATATACTGTTTGCTTCGTAAATAAGTGTTTCATGAGTATGTAGTTTCATTGAACCGACTGATTTATTAAGTTTTCTTTTATTATAGGAGAATGCCGCCTAGAAGGAACGCTGGGGCTAACCCTGATGAAGAATCAATTGGAGGTGGAGGAAATACAGGAGGAGATAACAACCAAGGAGATAACCAGAATAACAACCAGAACCAGCAAGGAATGAACCAACTTTTGGATTTGTTGAGGCAAACCCTAGACCGTGGCCACCAGGATCCTAGACCTAATGTAGGGAACCAGACTGCAGCAGCTTTCAAGGCTTTTAAGTCAATCCAACCACCTGAGTTTAAGGGGTTCGGTGAACCAGTAGAGGCGAGGTCATGGCTGAAAGAGATGGAGAAATCCTTTAAGATTATAGGAGTGGAAGATGCGCAGAAGACGATCTTTGCCACCTATTTGCTGAAAGAGGAGGCAAATTATTGGTGGGAGTCTAAGGAAGCAATGGAACCTGAAGGGGTAGTAACCTGGGCGAGATTCACTGAGTTGTTTTTGGAGAAGTACTTTCCTGAGCATATGGAGGGCAGGATGGAGATAAAGTTTTTGGAGCTGAAACAGAATAATAAGACAGTAGCTGAGTATGAGAAGGAGTTTACGAAGCTAGCTAGGTTTGTACCACATTTCGTGGATACCGACAAGAAGAAGGCGAGGAGGTTTCAGCATGGGTTGAAACCGTGGATACAAACTAGAGTAGCTGTTTTTGAGCTTACTGAGTATGTTAAGGTGGTGAACAAGGCAGAAGTGGTAGAAGCAGGGAGTAATTTTGATCCCAAGGAGAATGAAGGGAAGAAGAGAAAAGCGGAGAGTTGGGGAGGAAGTCAGGCCAGTGGAGCATTTCAGAACCAGTATGGTAGGAGGTCTGGATTTAAGGCTGGGAGGTCCGGGGGGTTTAACCCAGCAGAAAGTATGGCTAGTGTACAAGTGGGACAACAAGGAAATGGGAGCCAGTTTAGGCAGTCAGGACCACCGCTGCCGGACTGTGAGGTGTGTGGAAAGAAGCATCTGGGAGTTTACAACCAAGTTAAGTGTTATAACTGTGGTCAGGAGGGGCATCAGAAGATGAATTGTCCCAGGAGGGGAGTGGTTTGCTTCAAATGTGGAAAGGAGGGCCACATCTCTAGAGATTGTAGAGTGTCGACAGCTGGACCCGCGACATCGCGACAAAGCAGTGGAGTTAATAGCAACCGACAAACCGCTAGAGTTTTTAATATGACATTGGCCGATGGCTTAAAGGAGAGGAACGAGGCGCCAGGTACACAGTTTCTTAAATTTTGGGAATGCATAGGTTAATGATGAGTTAGTGTAAAAATAGAGGCATGTTAAGGAATAAGAGGGTTATCGGAGATGGAATAGCGTTATAATATGAGAATGTATAACTGGAAGTAGAAAGCATAGTACGGGTAAGGCGAATATATTGACTAGTAGAGTACGAGACAATTAACCTTAGTTGTTACCTGCGTTGATTCCGAGGACGGAATCCTTTTAAGGAGGGAAGATTGTAAGAACCCAAATTTTCGGTAGAATTAAAACTTTTATTATTAAGAATAGGTATATACGTGAATAGTGTTGTCATACGTGAATAGTAATTTGGTGGATGAATAATAATTTTGAGGATTAGGAAAAGTTTTCATGTCACCTATGTACGAGACGTAGAATGGATATTCCGAAGTCGTACTAGTGACCCATGGAGTAAATAAGTGTATGTAAAGACGATCGGAATTCAGAGAATCCAAACTTTATTTTATTCCAATTTTGACAGAGGAGTCAGGGATATAATAATTGGATTATTAATTGAGGATATTGGATATGAGAAGTCCAAGGAGGGATATATATTATGAGAGGAAAATGGGATTGAGGATGAAACCCTAGAGGTGAGGAATAGAGAATACTTGAGAAAATCGGGAGGACGTTTCCAGAGATAAAGAGAGAATAAACAAGGAATGTTGGATTTAATATTGGATTATAGATTGAACACATGACAAGATTAAATACCATGCAAGATTATTAAGTGCAACAAATCAATAGAAGTAGTGTGAAACCAAACAAGATGCAAGTGGATTAAGAATAGTACAAGGTGAGGTGTTCTTGTTAAAACCATGCAAATAAAACACCTAAACTCTCCCATTACTTGACACTTGTGTGGAAGGAGAATATGAAGAGTAGCACAGCTGATATACATTACTTACAAGCCTAATAATTCATTTCTAACACCAAAAATATCAACCAAGCAAGCCAAACACTTTTCTCTCTTTCCTTCCCCATTTTCCAGCAGATCAGATTTTTCAGAGCAGGGATCTTTCCGATTTTTTTTCACCCAGTTCTACTCATTTAAAAATTATGAAAAAATTCACGAAGCTTCTGCACATCAAGATGAAGTTGTGGATTTAATTTCATAATTTTTGAAGATCGTTTGAGTGGTCAAATAAATTCGAGAAAATCGCTCTGTTTTTCCCCTTGAAGAACCCACTTCGAATTTTTGAAGTTTTGAGATTTCAAAATCCAACTTCCAACCATCATTTGATCTTGAAACTTTTATGGTAAGTCCTATATTTCATATAAATGATCTCCTAAGAGTTTTAGCTTCAAACTCCTTTGTTTCCATTTTCAAATAAATCCTCAAAGTGGAGGGTGAATAGTAACCTTCATAAGCTAATCTTGATTTCTTTGATTTCTTTGGTTGATTTAGCAAGCTTAAAACTACCCAAGGCTATTATAAGGTGTACAGAGCTTTGTTAGTGTTGTGAGAGTATCAAGAAAGGTATAAACCTCAACTTTACCTTTTATATATATGAGTTTTGGTGAAGTTTTGATGCTAGTGTAAAGATTAGTTCATGTTAAGAATTTATATGATTGTTTAGCTTTGTCTTGAGGTGTATATGTTGAGTGGTGGTCATTGGACCTTACCACTGCCCTTAGAGGCCTAGTATGAGTGTTGGTGTGTAATATTAGAGTTTGGGTTGCCTTGTATGGCTTGATTGAGGAGTTACAAAAATGGTAATGTTCGATTTAGAGCCGTTATAATGCCCAAATTTCTTGAACAATGTTGACAGTAGCTACCCGAGTCCTTAAACATGTTTAAATTGCAACCACTGACCATATTGGGTAGGTTTTGGATTCTAGTTTATGTGGCCGCAAGAATCGTGTCAAAAGAGTTTACGGTTTGTGAGTAATGACCGTTTTAGTGAAAGCGATTCGAGAAACCATGTCGCAGAAATGTATCAACTTTGAGGTTAAGTTTGAGACCCTTAAAAATTGAATTGGAGTATGATATTTTGAGGATAAATACTAAGGTCAGTTAGAAAGGTTTGTACGAAGGTTTCGAGTTAAAAAGATTATTTTTCGATTTTATAAAAAGGGCGTAAGCCGAGATTGCGCAAGTGGAAAACCCCTTAGAAAGACCATAAGACTCACTGCATAGCCACTGCCCTGTTTTGAAAATTCCGAAAAATGAGCCTTCTGACCAGAGCCAAGTTTTGAGTTAGTTACCTTCTAGACATTCCCTAGATCGTGTACGCGAAAACGGTGCGTCATTTGGGTTAACGGTTATCGAGTTATGATCATTTTAGTGAAAGAGGTGCAAATAGTAAAACCCGTAGTTGACTGAACTTCAAAAATACAATTCCCCTGCCTAGACCCGTAGATTTGAATTGAAACTTTTATGATAAATATTACAAATACCAAAGGTGATTTTAGAGGTGGTTTCGTATTTAAATACATTCCCGGTGATTTATTAAAAGTGTTGGAGTGCGAGTCACGGAATAGTGAATCTCAGGAAAGTCAACTCTAGAGGTGCTACTTGACCATCCGCTTTGGCTGAGTTAAAAGAGGAATTTCGAGTCGACTAAAACATGAAACTTGTTAAGAATTATCAAGGCAACATATTGGTGTAAAGAACAAGGTTAAAAATGGTTAAGTATAACATGGACTTAGACGAGTCTAGAGGGACCCCTTAGTGCTTTGTTTTGATTGACTTAAGTGTCTAAGTGTTGGACTATTATTGGATTGTATAGGGGATTAATAGCATGTTTTCTTGACTTTATTTAGATTGTCGGACCCCGCTACCAGCCGTTACTGCATCAGGAGTACCAGGCAAGTATACTAACTCTTACTCTATCATTCAGAGTAGAGATGTTTTGTGTTATAAAATGTTCGTAATGCTAGTTATATGTGAATTATTATATTGAGGAGATAAGGGAAGTATGGTTAGGAGTAACTTACGTTTCCCTTTAGATGATGTAACATGAGGAGTAAATAGTGAATACGAAGTAGTGAGGAGTTGGATTTTCTTCAAAAACCCGGACAAAGATTTTAAAGAATTTCGCAATAATGAACCTAAAGGAAACATCACCAATAATCTAGCGTTTATTAATCAGGTAGATACTTGGGTAGCATTTACTGATTAAATGAACCTTATTCGTCTAATTAGATTTATTTAATTAGAAGAATATTATTTTCAAAAAAATGTTTTCTTAAAACAACTTTGTCCGGAGAAATATCAATGTTGATTTACAAAATTATTCTATCAAGGTGATTACTTTTAGAGATGTTTTCTTCTTGCAATATATATATATATATATATATATATATATATATATATATATTATTTTTGAGCTGTTACTTGAATAATATTATTATGCTAGATGTTCTATTTTAGTTCATGAGATGGTCCGTATTGTGGGACATTTATCGAGTTACTTCATTCGTACTCGAAGAGGAGATAATAAAGGCGTATTAATAATATCTTCATACTATATATTTACTGTTATTTAAGGGTGGAGTTATGTATATATTTATATATACTGACATGGGTCCTTCATTCTGGATTCATAGTCAGAACAATCTTTCATAAATATTTTCCTCCACTCATTCGGAAGGAGAACCAAATTATTGGAGGTGTATATCGTTCATTGTTTCTGAACGATATTGGAGTATTAATTCGTTTCAAAATAAATAAAGGTGCACGTGTTATTTCACCGTGACGCCTAAGCTATTTGTTGTTAAAGGTGATCGAAGATTCCGACACCTAATATCCTGGACTGAAAGTGCGTAAGAGACCGGGACAGGGCCGGCTCAGCACATAAATCGATGAAAGTGCGTACGAGACCGGGACAGGGCCGGCTCGGCACATAAATTGATGAAAGTGACCGGAGTAACGCACCGGCCCAACTAAGGGTGAGGGTCCGAGTCTGTCGACTCATCCTTATGAGGAATATTATTGGATGGTTCGAGACGTCGACTGTCCTTTCTATCGATAGAAAAAAATTGAGATGTGACAATGGATTGATCATCCATTACTTGATGCAGCGTTCGAGGAAAAGTCCAATCATTGATTCTCTAGCTATTAACCGATGCCTTTGTGGTTCGGATTAACTAGGGTATCGATCTGAGAAATTATTATATTATATTATTATATTGAGGAGTTTGAGCAATTATCATGTTACCGTTGAGTAATATGGAGAAGTTATTGAGATGTATTTATTCCATCATTTGGGTATTAAAATTTCGAGATAAATCTCTTTTCAAAATAAATATATATCCGTATGAGGGGAAAAGTTCTTGTAGAGCGGTTTAGTAATATTTTGTGTGAATTGTTGGGAATAGGGGATAGTTATAACCTTGCTGGGCATTCTTTGGCTCATTCTTGTTATTTTATATATTGTTAAGCAGCGGCATCCAGGGCTAACTCAAGTATGGCCAATCGAGGCAAGGGGAAAGCGACGAACTACTGATTCAGCGCGGTGGCCTTGTAGTATCTAAGTAAGGTGGAAGCTGAAGAGTAGTGGTTTAGTATTTTGTTATCTAGTATTTTGGAATTGTAATAACATTCAGAAATTCTAGTAGATGAACTCGTGTTGTATTAACCTTTGATTTATGGAATGCTTGTTCTAAGACTATAACCCGTGGAGTAATTGTGGAGTCTATTAAGAATATTGTTGTAGATTATATAATTAGCAGGTGATTGTATATTCCGCAAGAGGTGTGACAACCTAGATTCCGGTAGGGAATTTGGGGGTGTTACACAATGAACGATAAACACCTCCAATAAATTTAGTTTTCCTCTCGAATGATTAGAGGAAATATTTATGAAAAAATGATCTGATAATGGAGTCGAAATGAGGTGTCCCATATCAGTATTCACAACTTACTTTATATATATAACCCCACTCTTAAATAAAAATATTATGTAGTATGAGAATATTATTAAATATATCTTTCTCAGCTCTTCTGCGAGTACAAATGAAGTATCTCGATAAACGTCTCAACAATATAAACCAGTTTATAAAATAAATTGCAAACATCTCGTGTAATAACAGCTCAACAATAATATATATGCATGTAAATTGCATGGATAAAATCTGGTATAAACCACTAGAAAGAATATTTGCTTTTGAATATCGGAAACTTAATCAGCATACTACATATAGATAACAATATAAATACTCCGAACGATGGAGTACGGTTTAGTAAACTTGCCTGAGCTCTGCGGTACGACACTCCAACTTGATCCACGTCTCCGGTTCTCTATAATCGAATAAAAACCCACATTTAGTATACGAGTAGACGTACAAGGTAAATCTTAAGTTTCACATTTTTACTAATATTCGGATTAATTAATAAAACAATTATACCATTTTTGTAAAATCATTTATTCAAATAATACTTCTAATTTAAATTGACTCTTATAAATTATCTACAATTCTCGAAAATTCCCTAATTTAATTACTATTAAACTCTCTTAAATCTCACAGCAATATTATCCAATTAACCATTTTCATTCACATTAAACCCATTATTAATACTCCCACTTTTTAGAAAAATATAATTATATTAGAAATAATCCTAATATTATTAATCTCACTACAATTTCTAATTGCTCTAATTTAATTAAGCTTATTTTAAGAAATAAGTCTCTATTTTATTCTCCAAACAAAATAATCCAAGTATTCATTTCTTTTATTCCATTTAAATCTAATTTTAACCATTCCACCGTTCATCAAATAATCAATTAATACCCAAAATATTAATCATTTTCTTTTCTCTTTTTCTTTTCTATTTTAAATTGTTAATAATTGCACCATTTTATCAAATTAATTATTTCTAACTGTCTTAAATAATATCCTCAATTTTAAGTCAATCGAACCCCCTTTTATTTATAACTCCCGATTATAACGATCAACCATTCATTTTATCGATACGTTATTATTTTATTATTATCTCATTATTTATATATAGATTTATTATTATTTTATTATTTTTTATTTTATTAAACACTTTCTATTTCTCACAATTTAAATAATAAACCTATTTTAAACTGTCACCCCTTTTTATCAAACTCTTTTTATTTTATTAACCAATTCTTATATCCCACAATTTTAATTAATAAAACAATTTTAACCCTTTTTCCCTCTTTTCATTTTATTTTAATAACTCATTATTATATATATATATATATATATATCACTATTTTATTTTATTTATTATTATTATTATTTCCTTTTTACGTTTAACAGTTTCACCGAAAGTTCACGACGGCGCGTGGGGCCCACGCGCCACCACCGCCGTTCGGAAAACACTCCCCTGCACTGTCCCTTTCTCCTGATCAATCTCTCTCTCACATTCTCTACCAATCTCTCTCTCTGTCTCTAACAATCTCTCTCTCGTCGAAGTCTCTCCCCAATCTTCTCGTATCTCCCTCATGTCGTCTCTCTCCCTCAAGCTTTCCATCACTCCCTTCGCCTCTAATCTCCCTATCCTCATCTCGACCACCACCGTCGATCCCCCCCCTCAAATCTCTCTCTATCTCCCTCGTTCTCTCTCCCTATCTCTTTCTCTCCTCTCTCGCTATCTCTACTCTCTCTCCGCTCCAACCTCTCTCTCGTCCCACCGTTCTCTCTCAATCCCTCTGTTCTCTCCCTCCTCCCGTAACTCCCCTCTCGTTCACTCTACGGCGACAACACACACACACCCATATCAATACAATACATAGCAACAACTACACTCATCCCCCTCTTTACTCCGATCTCCCCCTCTCTCGAGTTCGTGCCTCTCGGTTGACTCCCCCTTCACCGATTCAATCATCAACCACAATCACCCCCCCTTATATCTCCGACAACACAACACAACAGAACACAACCAAACAATACAACTCCAATCGGTACAAAACGGAATGAGAAAGAACAATTAACAGAAGAACGAAAAAAAAAATGAAAACTACCTGATTGATACTCGGTTTTATAGAGTAGGAAGAAATATATATATATATATATATATATATATATATATATATATATATATATATATATATATATATATATATATATTTGTGGTTATGTGCTCTGTTTTGTTTAGAGAGGAGATACGGAAAGAAAGAAACAGGATTTCTCGGGCCGGTTCTGT
This sequence comes from Saposhnikovia divaricata, assembly GCA_036435485.1. Classification (NCBI taxonomy): domain Eukaryota; kingdom Viridiplantae; phylum Streptophyta; class Magnoliopsida; order Apiales; family Apiaceae; genus Saposhnikovia; species Saposhnikovia divaricata. The sequence continues at coordinate 20,663,991 of CM071600.1, forward strand.
TTGACAGTATATGGCAGTTTCTGTTTTAAATTCTGTGTTTAACAACTATAGCAGACAAAACGTGGGTTAAAAAATAAAAAGGTAATGAGACTTTTTGGGTTTGTAAAAAGAGTGTAGTGTTTTGTGACAGAATAAATTGTGTTTTGGGAAGAATATTAATCGTTTTCTGTGATCGAGAAATGCTGTCCCCTCCTCGTGTTTAACAACCCGATCAGATAAAACGTAACATTAATATCATCGTTTTCCTGATGGATAATTATAACGAGACCCAAATTCGCTTTCTAAAATAAATTCTGCGATAAAAATCAATATCCGTCTAAAAATTAAAATCCTATTTTCCTAAATTTTCTAATTTTAGTAAATGCCTAATAATTATAAATAAATAGATTTAACATAATACTTATTCTCATACGAATATATAAAATTTAAAAATTTACACAAACACGCTAATTAAAAAATATTATTACATCGCTCTTAATTAAATTAATATCGAGTAGGAAAAATTTTATTCGAAATTTGCGGATATTACAGTTTACCCAATACTAGGGACAATATGATCGTTCCCTCGATCGGAACCGGCGAGTTACCAAAGCCGTAAAGTGGGGGTTCATTGCAAGATTCCAGCTGTTCTCCTCCCAGATTCATTTTTTCATAAGTTCGGTTATACAAAATGTTGACCGAACTACCACCATCTATCAGTACCTTCCATACCTTATTCTGGCCGATGATCGGATTCAATAACAAAGGATCCTCGTGCGGCCAAATGACATCTTCATAATATTCTTCAGTAAACATTATGGGAAATGGCTGTTTGCCCTGTGTAGTATGTTGATATAGATTGTAGACTTGACGGGCATACCTCTTTTTGGCCATTTTGCTACATCGATCCAGTATTGTACCCCCCATGATGGTTCTTACCTCCCCTCTATATCGAGGGGCTTCGTCTCTTTCCCTTTGCCTAGGGTTGTCATCCTCTTCGTTCCTATCTCTGGTTTCTTTCGGACCTGAGTCATTCCTTTTTGGTTCCAAACGATCCCTTAAATCTTTAACAAATTTATTTAGGTCACCTGTTTTTACCATCCTCTCTATCAATCTCTTCAGATGAAAACATTCGTCTGTGTTGTGGCCTTTGTCCTGATGGTAATCACAATATTTATTCCCATTCTTCTTATGATCAGGTACCCTCAGCTTCGCCGGTCTCCGAAAATCAGACCTGCCTTTGATTTCGTTCAGTATCTTTGAGATGGGAGTGTTTAGTGGAGTAAACACCATGGGCTCCTTTCCATTCTTTGAATCGTTTCTTCTATCATCCCTTCGGTCACCATCTCGCTTATCATCTCGCCGGGAATCAACTTTCCTTCGATCGTTCTTCCCCTGACTGCCCTTTCTTCGACTATCTTTAGACGATTCTTTGTATCCATCGATAGACTCCATTTTTCTCCTGATACTTTCTCCTCAGATATAGATGTCGTTGAGTGACTTCGGGGGAACATCATATAAGGACGACCGAAGCTTTCTTCCTTTAACTGAGTCGAGGCCATCAGTCAGAAATCCTGCCGCCTTGACCTTATCCAGGTTGGTCACTGTTAACACTAAAACACGCAAGCGTATGTGGTCACAAGTAATATAGATAGAAGTCAAGTTCGTTCCCACAGAGATCTGGTTAGGTTTCAATTTAATTCATGCACATATGCAACAATGTATGATTATTATTCACTGCTAAGACAAATAACAAGATTAAGTTTTTACTAACTATAATTAACTAAGATACAAATTAACAAACTAAAAATTACTAACTAATGAGATTTAAAATTGAATTACTTATATGAGAGAAAACATGGAATCCTAACTTCATCATCTACTTCACTTAGAGTTGATGCCTTTAATCAATGCATGTGATGGTTTTGATATCTGATCAGACAACACGGAACAAGTATACGCTACTTCTCAGTATACGAATACCAAACTAAACATACATCTACAAAAGAGATAGAAGATGAATAGACACCAATCATGTTTAGACCCTATATCTCTATAGAATTTGAAAACATAACGGTTGAAGAATACGTTATCCATATTGATCACATAGGGCAGCATAATATCTCTATTTACGCTACAAATCATGATGTTAAAACATCAACCTATCCTATGCTAGCATGGCAAGTTCTAAATCTCAAGGTCCACTCTCGTTTCGCAAGAGATTAACAAATTAGATGTTCATGACGCATCTAAACACATGAAACACAACCATACGAGGATATCAAGAATTCACCACAGATAAATCTTTAAAACAATCAAACTACTAAGCTACATAGATAAATTCGTTAGAATCCCATGACAACGATTAGTTCATAATCAAACCGCTCGTCATCATGGGATATGATGAAACCATGATAAAAACAAAGTATGAAAAAATACAAATAAAACTAAGTAATTGATAGGTAATGATGTTCCCAATTACAATGGTAGGATGTGTTTAAATAGGCTCTAGAAGTCTTGCCCAGCAAGGAAACTACCAAAACAGACTTATAATAGAATTTCTGCGAAATACGTTTCCTAAACTGATTCTGTTTTGAAGGAAAATTCGTAGCTGACTTTTCTTCAATATTTCTGGGCTGTTCAAGTTGTATTTGGACATCTGGACCACTTTAGAATGATAGAGAATCTCGTTAGCTTCGCGTGGACTGTAAGATCGCCCAAAACGGACTTGTAGAACTCAAGATATGGCCAAAACAAGAATCGGACATTCTGGCTAATTTTCCCCGCGCACTGGCAGCGTCCCGGAGCCCGCTGGCAGCGCCCAAATCACTGTTCAACGCGCTGGCAGCGCCCTTGTGCGCGCTGGCAGCGCCCACCTGGCTACCGGTTGCTGATTTTTGTTGATTTTCTTCATTTTAATTCATTTTTCCTTCGTTTCTTTTGCAAATTGTCATTTTTCACTTCTAGAACTCAAATCCACCATAAAATATATAATTTATAACATCCAACCTCAAGATAGTAACCCTGCACAAACTCACTAAAACTCATCAAAAACACGACATACTTGAGACCAAGACATCAATTTAAGCCGAAATGGAACGCTCCAAGTGGATATAAAATCCACTTATCACACCCCCAAACTTATACCGATGCTTGTCCTCAAGCATACACAAATATAACTATATACGACTAGCTAGTACCACTTTCGTAGGTGATCACGGTTGCATTTGGCATATGCAACAAGCCCTTTAAACCCCTAGACAGTCCTAGTGGACGAGTAAGGTCTCGTGAGGGCCTATAGCGAATGTACCCACAAAATCCAATGCAATGCATGAATGCAACTAATATGAAAATGCAAAGATCCCCTTCAAACTAACCAAAACCAACTAGCAAGCACATATCTCAAGGAATGCAAATAACTCCAAGTAGAGCTCGAGTAAGTCCCTGTATACTAACAATACATGAACAGAACGTGCGTGTGTGCGATGCTCATCAGAAATACTTCCAAAACTAGATCAAAATCATACATGTTCTTTGCCAAGACAATCACAGGTTTATAAATAGAATAGACTGTAGACACTTCATAACTTAAGGACACCTCCATCCTTATCCAAGGTAGACAGAAATTCATGCTTTATTACAACTACTACGACACATATACAAGCATGCTTATTTAACCGTGCAATGGATGAGACCCTGAAAGGCTTATACAATAATACCCATGTAGCGAGCGTTAGGTTAGTGGATCCCAGAATATAAAAGCCTTAGGTCACTAGGCACAAAGTCCCCGCGAACTTAATAGCTCGAGTATTAAAGAGCTCACCCTGATTAATTTTGCATATAAACAATTGAAACTTTTGACTCTTTTTTTTTTCTTTTCTATTTTTTCTTTTCTGTTTTTTATTAGCAATCTGGAATGAGAATTCTCAATTCCAACCCTAGACTACTCATATAAATATGAGCCGGCTACTAGCCATTTGACGCCTAGCCATATTGACAATTATTTACAACTAGCATGAAATCCCTGGTTTCCCCCAAACTTAGAATTTAGTGATCCTACGCTATCAAGGGAATAACGAAAATTCTAAATATAAACAAGTGATTAAATCTCAAAACATCCAAACAAGCATGACCCTAACCTAGCCCAAAAGCACCCAATGAGACTGTGTAATTAGTTTTGTTTCTGAAACACATAAGTCAATTTCATAGAAACTATAAGTCAACCCTATATTCATCATTACCACACTCAATTAGACACCTACCTACCAATCAGAATTAGCTCGTCTTAAGGGATTATGAAATATGCATGCTATGCAAATGCAACTAATATGAACTCACATGGTATACGAAAAATAAAACATAATGTCCTATATGAAACAAACGTAGATAACACGAACATAAATGCATAATTTACTACTAATAATATGCAAAGCATGAAATCCTACATGAACACATAATACAACAACAACTACTAATCCCTCAAACCACCCCCAAACTTAAAACATTCAATGTCCGCATTGAATGGAAGTAAATACAAGGGATAGCAGGAATCATACCTAAAAATACCGAAACACGTGGGTTGCCTCCCACGAAGCGCTTCTTTAACGTCAATAGCTTGACTACGTCCAAGCCTCCATTAAGGATGATAATAGTTGGCCTGGTCATCTCTTCGTGACACTTCATCGTCATCACGGTGGCACGCTTTCTGCCCCTTCTCCTCGGTTGGCCTATTCGTAAAACAACTATATCCCGTTCCAATGCCTTCCTCGGTTGACCCAAAATCTGTCAATTTATAGAACAACACACATTCGCGTGCCTTGGGAGCTTCATATGAATATAATGGAGGAGGGTAAGTGTAGGTTACTGAAGCCTTTGGTTTCTCAAAGAGAACTTCCTCCATTGGCTGTAATGCGCTACCTCCATCTTTATTCTTTGAGACAAGTAGAAGATCTGCATCTTTCCCATGGTCATCAGCCTCTTGGTACGCACATACCAATTCTTGAAATTTGTGTAGCTCAACAGTGTCTGTCCCAAATGGTGCCCTTTCCAAATCATCCACCATACTAGCATGATCAAATTCCTCACATGGCTTGTGAACGCTCACCTCACCTTGGAATTTGTCTTCCTCAATTATGCATGCAGTACCTTGCTCCAAGTCACCGTTATTTTCTGGAATTGCCTCTGGTATGAATTGATGTTTCTCTTGTTCCAATGATCTCACAGCTTGAGCAACTAATGTCTCCAAAGATTTGATAGACTCCTCGTTACTCTTTATAAGCCTCCAAAGCTCCTCTATAGCATCAACCTCATCTGTTGAAAAGTAGGAGTAGGTTGCTGATGTTGAAACTCTTCACTACCAAAGAAATATGACATATTTGGAACATCTTGCTGGTACTGTTGAGGATGATATTGAAAATATGGTTGTTCCTCATAACTCAGAGGTTCAGATTGCCACGGGTCATACTGCTGCAGAAAATTCTGCCCTAGCTGCTGCTAAAAATCCTGGTTCTGCTGCTGCAGAAAATTCTGAGGATAGTAAGGCTGTGCTCCATATTGTTGACCTTGATACTGCTGATAAGGCTGCTGAGGTTGTTGAATACCACCTTGGTTGCTCCAGCACTGATTCGTCTCATGTGTGCCCGCATATAGCTCACAATCACTTACCACCTGCTGAACTCCATAGTAATTTAGAAAATCCATCTTCAAAGTCAACGCTCTCTGACAAGTACCTGAAACACCAACGAACTACACAAGAATAGATAAGTAACTAATCCGAGTCATTGAACTCTAACGACCACTATTGACAAGCACATAAACCAAAAATAAAACACCGATGATCCCCGGCAGCGGCGCCAAAAACTTGTTAAAACTAAAACACGCAAGCGTACATGGTCACAAGTAATATAGATAGAAGTCAAGTTCGTTCCCACAGAGATCTGGTTAGGTTTCAATTCAATTCATGCACCTATGCAACAATGTATGATTATTATTCACTGCTAAGACAAATAACAAGATTAAGTTTTTACTAACTATAATTAACTAAGATACAAATTAACAAACTAAAAATTACTAACTAATGAGATTTAAAATTAAATTACTTATATGCGAGAAAACATGGAATCCTAACTTCATCATCTACTTCACTTAGAGTTGATGCCTTTAATCAATGCATGTGATGGTTTTGATATTTGATCAGACAACACGGAACAAGTATACGCTACTTCTCAGTATACGAATACCAAACTAAACATACATCTACAAAAGAGATAGAAGATGAATAGACACCAATCATGCTTAGACCCTATATCTCTATAGAATTTGAAAACATAACTGTTGAAGAACAAGTTATCCATATTGATCACATAGGGCAGCATAATATCTCTATTTACGCTACAAATCATGATGTTAAAACATCAACCTATCCTATGCTAGCATGGCAAGTTCTAAATCTCAAGGTCCACTCTCGTTTCGCAAGAGATTAACAAATTAGATGTTCATGTCGCATCTAAACACATGAAACACAACCATACGAGGATATCAAGAATTCACCACACATAAATCTTTAAAGCAATCAAACTACTAAGCTACATAGATAAATCCGTTAGAATCCCATGACAACGATTAGTTCATAATCAAACCGCTCGTCATCATGGGATCTGATGAAACCATCATAAAAACAAAGTATGAAAAGATACAAATAAAACTAAGTAATTGATAGGTAATGATGTTCCCAATTACAATGGTAGGATGTGTTTAAATAGGCTCTAAAAGTCTTGCCCAGCAAGGAAACTACCAAAACAGACTTATAATAGAATTTCTGCGAAATACGTTTCCTAAACTGATTCTGTTTTGAAGGAAAATTCGTAGCTGACTTTTCTTCAATATTTCTGGGCTGTTCAAGTTGTATTTGGACATTTGGACCACTTTAGAATGATAGAGAATCTCGTTAGCTTCGCGTGGACTGTAAGATCGCCCAAAACGGACTTGTAGAACTCAAGATATGGCCAAAACAAGAATCAGAAATTCTGGCTGATTTTCCCCGCGCGCTGGCAGCGCCCCGGAGCCCGCTGGCAGCGCCCAAATCACTGTTCATCACGCTGGCAGCACCCTTGTGCGCGCTGGCAGCGCCCACCTGGCTGCCGGTTGCTGATTTTTGTTGATTTTCTTCGTTTTAATTCCTTTTTCCTTCGTTTCTTTTGCAAATTGTCATTTTTCACTTCTAGAACTCAAATCCACCATAAAATATATAATTTATAACATCCAACCTCAAGATAATAACCCTGCACAAACTCACTAAAACTCATAAAAAACACGACATACTTGAGACCAAGACATCAATTTAAGCCGAAATGGAACGCTCCAAGTGGATATAAAATCCACTTATCAGTCACCATGCCAGCTTCTTCCTTAAAACGGGCTAGGTAATCACCCAATTCTTCATCAGATCTTTGGCGACAATGAATAAGAGATTCGGTATCCTTCTCTCTCCGACACAGGTGGGAATAATGCCTCAAGAACTTGCTCTTCAGTCGATCATAAGAAGGTATGGATCTAGGCCTCATCGATCGATACCACAAAGAGGCCGAACCCTTCAAATAGGTTTTTAACATTTTGCAAAGCATGATATCGTCATGACCCATTCCAATCATCAAACTTTCATATTTTTCACAATGATCTTCTGGGTCTCCCTTGCCGCTAAATTCGGTCATTTTCGGGAACTGACGACCTGGGGGCGGTCTATATTGTTCAATCTCTTCAGTTACAATGGGCTCCCGACGCATCCTCTTCTGGTCCCCAAACATACACTTCTCCATTCTTCGAAGCCTATCTTTCCATTGAGAGCCTGTTTCTTCTTCCTCTAAGTCCGAAGGATCTTGGGACGGGTGTGAGGAATGTGTTTCGGATTCTGAAGACTCATCCTGGTGAGGTCGGGACCTTTTTTCTCCTCGGCCCTTAGAGACTGTTTTCTGAGGTTCACTTACGGGATCTTCTTCTCCAGTTTGAAGGGCTTCTCGCGCTATCCTTTCTTCCAACTCAACCTCTTCGCGCCGGAGTTTTATGGCTTCCAATCTTAACTCGTCTGCCTTCTTCTGCAAGGCTCGTCTTTTTGCCCTTTGGATCCCTCCTCTTCAGTGGCTTTTCCTTTGACATTCTGTAGCCTTATTTCTTCGGAAGTAGGAGTTTCTATATTGAGATTTTCAGAATCCTGAGGTAACATGATTCATAAAAGAAGCTTATACGTTCCCACAGACGGTGCCAAATGTCAGGACTCGATTTATACCTCGGCCAAACCTATCCTCGGTATGCCAAGAACAGGTTTCGGTAGCTCCTGCAAAGAGAAGAATGCGAGGGTGTTACCCCTCGATTCACCTCCGCTGTGAGAATCAGTAAAAATGTAGTGGAAACGTAAACGTAAAGCTTATGTAAACCAGTGTACCTCAGTGTGTGTGATTTTGTTTATCAGCTGATAATTTATGTCTATTTATATTGTGTCTATGAGTAGTACCGTTGATGATCCTCTTGATTCTCAGTTATGGAGGGCGATAAATGGTAAGGCGTTACACTAGCAACGGTCGACTGTTTTTACTGACTTCAGCTGGATGGTTCGGATGGGTCTGGTCCAACCGTATGGTTTTAACGGTCATAAGCCCAAAAGCTTATTGGATTGGGCCCCCAAAGGCTTATTGGATCGGGCCCTCTAACAATTAGTATGAGAATTTTTGGAAGGAGATCAAAAACAAATCCGTGCAAGTTTGATCATAATAGTTGGTTAAGAAGTTGGTTAAGAAGCTTGTTGGGGGCAGCTAGAACAGGCTCCTAAATATCGTAGTTTTGATTTTCAGAAGTCTCAAATTCGAGTACTTTGACTGATAATTCAAGAGTTGAAGTGGATTTTCAACCTATTCATCTGTGTTTTCAGATGAATACTTTGATTTTTTTAAAAAAATTGCAATAGTTATGAGCAAAAATTGCTATGTTCATGAAAGAAATTCTTCAATAAGTAGACATTCATTTGTAATTGTATCTAACTATTTAAAAAATAGACTAGAAACAAAGACGAGCAAACGACCAACGCTATCAACTTATGTTTGAAGCATGTAGTGATGTAATCGTGTACCAACTCAAGTTATCAAATGGAGTTTGTACACAAATTATTCTCTGTAGCCTGCAGGTAATATGCAACTTGTGCTTGCATGATACTCTTACAGATACTATTACAAAATTAAGTACAAAATGTGTGCAGACTAAAACTGCCAGCAAGGATGATGATCTGGCCAATAAGGCAGAATAGCAGAACGTCAAGATGGCTGGTACAGCTCAGCAAAGTTAGTTACAGAATGTATAGATTCACAAGTTGTGTGTAATTACTTCTAGGAGAAGTTAAGGCTCTATATATAGACTTGTATGAAACAGGTTGTAACAGATTGGTTCTAAATAAAATACATTCATCTTTTCCATTCTTATCTCTCTGCAACTGTCTCTTCTCCAATGGAGATTTCATAAACTGTCATGGTATCAGAGCACGGTTACTCGTGATTTGCAATTCTTTAGATACATTTCATCTGTATGTATACTTATGCTTCCGCCGTACTCTCTAATTCTCATAATCAAGCTACAAACACAGCATCGATGACGAACAATACAGTGATAGATATAAATCATCCCTATTATCTTAGTTCAGCTGATCATCCAGGTCTATCTCTTGTTACTGAGCCTCTCAACAATCAAAACTATCATCATTGGAGTCGATCAATTAAGATCGCATTATCTGCCAAATTAAAACTTGGATTCATTGATGGATCACAAGCTAAACCTGCTGCTACATCTCCACAGTTGAGTTTGTGGATGAGAAGTAATGATCTGGTTATCTCATGGTTGCTCAATTCTGTATCTCCTGAAATTCGTAAAAGCATTGTATATTTGACAACTACAAAACAGATCTGGGATGATCTTGCTGCTAGGTATTCTTAGAGAAATGTTCCAAGGCTTTTCCAACTCAAGAAGGAACTTGCATCTCTAAATCAAGGTACAAAATCTATAACTACCTATTTCACCTTGTTTCGAAGTATGATTGATGAACTAGATAATCTCTCGCCTATACCTCGATGTACTTGTGCTAATTCCAACTGTTCTTGTGGAAATACTCAAAATCTTGATAAATATGAGAAATTAACGAAGCTAATTCAGTTTCTTATGGGACTCAGTGATCAATTCACTAATGTTAGAGGTCAAATTCTGTTAATGAATCCTCTTCCTGATATTAGTCAAGCCTACTCTATGTTTCTTCAAGAAGAAAATCAGAGAGAATTTGGCAATTCCTCTAGTTTTACACCTAAAAATGTTGCTATGAATGTTAAGGCCAACTCTGTGAATTCTGGAAGTTCTGGTATGAAGACTAAAGCTACCAGAAAGATAACTGATTTGAGTATAGTCTGTGATTACTGTAAATTGAATGGTCATACCAAGGATAAGTGCTTTGCACTCCATGGATATCCTGATTGGCACAGGTTGTATGGACAACCAAAGCCTAGGGTCAGAAATGCAAATGCTTAGAAGAAATTTGGTGCAAATACTAGTATAAACACTGAAAACAACAATTCAGAGTCTAATATGTCTTCAGCCATGGTGAAGGAGACTACCATACCTGTTTTGACTGAGAGTCAGTATTAACAATTTCTAAGTCTACTTCAACAAAATCAAGTCAAAGCCAATGTCAATGCAGCCTGGATAAACTCTAGTGCAAAATCTGAGACTAATTGTGCAGGTACTATAATCAATAGTACTCAGCTTGTTGCTATTGCTAATAATGTTAAATTTGATGACTCATACAACACCTGGATCATAGATTCAGGTGCCACACATCACATAACACCTCATTTTCAGTTACTTGATAATATTCAAACAGCTCAATCTGAGCTTCTGCTTCCTAATGGTCACAAAACTTGTGTCACTCACACAGGTGATATCAAACTCACTACTGACATTGTCTTGAGTCAAGTACTTTTTGTTCCTGAATTCCAATTTAACTTACTGTCAGTTCCTAAGCTAACCTCAGATATTGCTTGCAATATATCTTTTTCTGCCTCTAAATGAATTTTTCAGGACCATGCTATACAGAAGAAGAAGATAGAGATTGGTGAACTAGATGCAGGTCTCTACAAATTTCACACTCAGCAAAATACTATTCCAGCTCATGTCTACAATGTTTCAAACTATAGTCAATGGCACACCAGATTAGGTCATCCATCTCTACCTGTTCTTAAGAAAATTTCTGAATTGGATTTACAAGGCAATCATGACAATAGGTCTTGTGATGTCTGTCAATTTTCTAAACAATCTAGGATTCCTTTTCCTGTAAAAGAATCAAATAGTTCTGAATGTTTTGATCTTATTCATTGTGATGTTTGGGGACCATATAGACATGTCACCCATGGAAAATGTAACTCATTTCTTACTATTGTTGATGATTACTCAAAATGTACATGGTTGTATCTTTTTTCTGATAAATCACAAGTACCTAAACTCATTCAATCTTTTTTAGCATATGTTTTGAATCAATTCAACAAGACTGTTAAAGTCTTGAGATCTGATAATGGTACAGAATTCATAAATTCTGAACTTAACACAAAATTTCAAGAATTAGGAATTGTTCATCAAACATCTTGCCCATATACTCCTCAGCAAAATGGTATTGCAGAGAGAAAACATCAACACCTTCTTAATGTTGCAAGATCATTAAAATTTCAGTCAAATGTTCCCATTTCTTTGTGGGGAGATTTTATTCTTACTGCTACTCATCTCATTAACATACTACCATCTCCTCAGCTAAATAATAAAACACCTTTTGCAAATCTTTTTCATAAAGCTCCAAAATACACTTATCTCAGAAACTTTGGCTGTCTTTGCTACATCAGTAACTTTCATACTAATGGAGACAAGTTTGCTCCTAAAGCTCTTAAGTGTGCCTTTATTGGTTATCCTTTCAACAAGAAAGGGTACAGAGTGATAGAATTAGCTACAAAGAAGTGTTTTATCACTAGAGATATTATTTTCAAAGAGCATATATATCCTTTTCAGAGTCAAGAAAACACTTCTGTCAATGATAATTCCACCTCTAACAATAATATTTTTGCTGACTCACCTCTTTATATAAACAGACACTGAAATCATAAACATTCCTATTACTACTTCAGATATACCATTAACTCCTCCTTCTGATCAATCTACTGATCAATCTCCTCATTCTTCTTATTCTGATCACTCTGTTCCTGAAACCACTTATCATCCTATCACTTGCAGACTAGTCAGACATAAGCTTCTACCTTCAAAGCTTAAAGATTACACAGGTCTTCCAAGGCATCTAGTTCCCAACTCTGCATCTTCTTCAGCTAGTCAGGTATCAAACACTGTCATTTATCCTATTCAAAATTATATCTATTATGCCAATGTTTCTCCTGCTTATTCTCAATTTCTAGCTGCTGTTGTTAAATCTTCTATTCCATACACTTACAAACAAGCGGCTACTGACTATATTGGCTTCAAGCTATGAAAACAGAAATTAATTCTTTAGAAAGTAATCATACCTGGGAAATTGTCCCAAAGCCTGAAAACACACACATAGTGGATTGTAAGTGGCTGTTTAAAATAAAGTATAAACCAGATGGGAGTATAGAAAGATACAAAGCTCGTTTGGTTGCTAAAGGTTTCACTCAAACCTATGGTCTAGATTATTTTGAGACCTATGCACCAGTTGCTAAGATGACTACAGTTAGACTTCTCATTGCTGTGGCAGCTGCTCAAAACTGGTCCATAACTCAGTTAGATATCACCAATGCATTTCTGCATGGTGATTTAAATGAAACTGTCTATATGAAGTTGCCTCCTGGCTATTTACAACTATCCTCTTGTTTTGATCTATCTGCTATTAAAGATCCTACCACAGTGGTTTGCAAGCTTAACAAGTTGCTTTATGGACTCAAACAAGCTCCTAGATGCTGGTTCTCCAAGTTCTCTAAAGCACTCATGGAATATGGTTGCTCTCAGTCACATTCAGATAATAGCTTGTTTACTTTAGTCTCTAACAACAAGTTTGTTGTTGTTTTAGTGTATGTTGATGACATACTTGTTACTGGATCAGACAAGGATCTTATGCAACAGATTATTGTTTTTCTGTCTACTAAGTTTAAAGTCAAAGACTTGGGATCCCTCAAGTACTTTCTTGGTATTGAGGTTGCTAGATCAACTCAAGGTATTTACTTACATCAAAGTAAATACACACTGGATATTCTTAAAGATACAGGTTTGCTTGCAGCTAAACCTTACAAGATTCCAATTGAACAAAATCACAATCTTCAAGATAATTGCAGTCCACCTCTTCCAGAGGTTAGTGCATCTTTGTACAGAAGAATTGTTGGTCGTTTACTATACCTGACTGTCACTAGACCAGATATCTCTTATTCAGTTCAAGTACTCTCTCAATTTCTGGCATCACCAAGGTCTGATCATCTTCAAGCTGCCTACAAAGTTGTTAGATACCTTAAGTCTGCTCCAGGTCAAGGCATTCTAATGGCTGCTAATAACCCTATGACTCTTACTGCTTACTGTGATTCAGACTGGGCGGGTGACAAAGAATCAAGGCATTCCTTAACTGGTTACTGTGTGAAGTTTGGACACTCTTTAATATCTTGGAAGTCTAAGAAGCAACACATCATCTCTCGATCATCAACTGAGGCTGAGTATCGTAGTATGGCTGATACATGTTGTGAACTTACCTGGTTACTCAACTTGTTTCAAGTATTTGGTATCTCTAAACTTACTCCAGTGTCCTTATTATGTGATAATAAGTCAGCTATCTACATTGCAACAAACTCTGTGTTTCATGAACGCACGAAACACATTGAACTTGACTGTCATTTGGTTCGAGAGAAACTTCAGTTGGGTATGATTACTCCAGTACATATTTCTACTTCTCTTCAACCTGCAGACATGTTCACCAAGGCTTTGTCTTCAGCTCATCTTTTTGAGTTTAGTTCCAAGTTAAGAGTGTGTAACCTGTTTTCCCCTCCTAACTTGAGGGGGGATCTTACAGATTCTATTACAAAATTAAGTACAAAATGTGTGCAGACTAAAACTGCCAGCAAGGATGATGATCTAGCCAATAAGGCAGAATAGTAGAACGTCAAGATGGCTGGTACAGCTCAGCAAAGTTAGTTACAGAATGTATAGATTCACAAGTTATGTGTAATTACTTCTAGGAGAAGCTAAGGCTCTATATATAGACTTGTATGAAACAGATTGTAACAGATTGGTTCTAAATAAAATACATTCATCTTTTCCATTCTTATCTCTCTGCAACTGTCTCTGCTCCAATGGAGATTTCATAAACTGTCAGATACACCTGTTATTCTGGAACAATACAATCAAAGTATACATTTTTTAACAATAAAATAAAATGTGATATTTTGGGCTAACAGCCCCCAAAACAGTAAAGAAAAACTGTTGTTTTTGTGGCCTTTCACCTTTTTAAGAATAGATATATATATTTAGGCTTGTTATAAGATTGGTCCAACATTTTTGCAGCCTGATTTTACTCAATTGACTGGTTTTCAATTTTCTCCTCTATTTGCGTGGAAGCTTTTGTTAGTTGTTTCGGTACATTATAAAACCCATTTGTTTAGTTTGCTTGGGTTCGCACCCACCAATAACAAGCGAATCGTCAAGATTCGCTTGTAAGAAATTTGTTTGTGAGGGGACATCATTAATTTACAAAGTGCATGTAAAACCCCTGGCAACACAAATTTCACAATAATGACAATGGGTAAGGGTGGAAATGTGGTTTTCTTCTTGATTTTCTTGTCATTTGCTTCGGCAATCCATGCAAATATCGCAGAATTTGATGATTTCCTTAAACATCGAGCTGACCAGGCTAAGGCATTAGCAGCACAATCGTATGATCCTCATCCAGAAGATGTTGCCAATAGTTTGAACAAGCAAGTTGGCGAGTAAGTAGGTAGCTTAGCAGACATATGATCAGTGCCTATACTGGATTCCGAATGAGCCCCCAAATGCATTATTATTTGGTGGCTCATCAGATTACATTTTGTTTGCACTCCAATAAAATTCACTTTGCAAAACATATGTCTTTGATAATAAGTTTTTTTTTCTTCTTTTCATGCATGTATGAAGTTTGTTAAGTTCCAATAAGACAAGGAGGCATCTTTTGAGAACGGAGTGCATGGCAACAAACCCTATTGACAGATGCTGGAGGTGTCATGGGAATTGGCATGTGAACCGAAAGAGGCTTGCCGACTGCGGTAAGGGCTTCGGCCGTAACACCATTGGTGGCAGAGACGGCAAGTTCTACGTTGTAACTGATGCCTCCGACAGTGACGTTGAGAATCCAGCACCAGGAACTCTGCGACATGCTGTTATTCAGGAGGAGCCTTTGTGGATCATATTTTCAAAGTCAATGGTGATTAAACTCGAACAAGAGCTGATTATAACATGTAACAAGACTATTGATGGCAGAGGTGTGAATGTTCACATTGCTTATGGTGCCGGACTTACCCTCCAGTTTATCCAAAACGTGATAGTTCATGGCATTCGAATTCATCACATTATCCCAACTCCTGGTGGTATGGTTAGGGATTCAGTATATCACCTTGGGCTTCGAACAGTTAGTGACGGCGACGGAATCAACATTTTTGGTTCAAGCAACATCTGGATTGATCATGTTTCTATGGAAAAATGTTCCGATGGCCTCATTGATGCTATCGAGGGATCAACAGCTATTACAATATCCAACTGCAAATTCAACAACCATGATCATGTATTTGATACCCCCACCTTACAATAAGAAATAATGAAACTTAAGTTCCCGTTTGTTTAAAATATTTCATATGAATAATGTATGATACTATTATGCAGGTGATGTTGTTGGGAGGAAGTGATTCATACGTGGAAGATAAAATAATGCAAGTAACAGTTGCATTTAACAGATTTGGAAAGGGATTAATTCAGAGGATGCCAAGGGCTCGATTTGGGTTCTTCCATGTGGTTAACAATGATTATAATAGGTGGCAAATGTACGCCATTGGTGGCAGTGCCAACCCCACCATCATTAGCCAAGGCAACCGCTTCAAAGCCCCTGAAAATCGTTTCGCTACAGAGGTATGTATATAGACTTACCTGTGATGCAATAATGTCTGTAATTCGAACGTTTCTAATTAACCAAAGTTCTGACATTTTTGCTCGTGTTATGTTGGGTAAAGGTGACAAAGAGGGATTATGCTACTGAGGATGAGTGGAAGGACTGGCAATGGAGGTCCGAAGGCGACTTGTTTAAAAATGGAGCACACTTCGTTGAGTCTGGACCACCTTTTTCGAAAGAGAATCCAGATATTAGGAAGAGTCTGATCAAAGCAAAGCCTGGAAGTTTCGCTGGGAGACTTACACGTTATGCTGGTGCTCTCAAATGCAAGCCTGGCCATCCTTGTTAATTAGCAGATGAAAAGGGTATTTGCATGTTTACTACATTTTTCCTATTGGGATTCACATGGAGGAGCATAAACATACACTGTCCTTGCAAATTATGGGAATACAAGACTAATGAATTAAACAGTTAAGATTGCTTTACATTACATCTTGTATTTTAGTTTTAGTTTGTTGCCAGGGAAGATATAATGAAATGGGAACGCAGACAAGCAGTTAAATTGTTTAATCCAGGACAAACGAAAAGCAAACACACATGTACCATCACTCATCTCATTTGATAAGGGTTAACCAGATTTTTGAGCTGAAAATGTCCTTACATATTTTAGTACCGTCCAATGTCACAGATCTGTTAAATTTCACGAGGTTAATTTGTTTAAACTAGCAAGTGCGATATTTCAAGAACAACAAAAGAAGTTATCGAAAAGAAGTCTGATGAGAGAAGTAGCGAGGCATCCAAGATTTAAATAATAAATTTTCTGCAGCCACCAGAGTCCAGTTCCGGATTTAATCCGGTCTCAATACTTAACTTTAGGAAATTAACATCTGGTCACTTAATCTGCTGTCGATCAAAATACTGAAAAAGCACAGAACAAGCTTATGCTGCTAGTGAGCATTTCTGGTAGTCTCTTATGATAGGTTAATAGGCCATGTCCTCTCGTCCTGACTTTGCGGCCTTTCTTCCAGTATTGAAGCTCTCGTCAAGTTGCATTGTTTTGACAAAATATTCAAGAGTAAATGAAAAACGTGAAGGGGACGATTTTAAAATTTAAACCATCAATGCTATATTTGATGCAGCACGTTTGGAACTCCCACATTTCTGCTACAAAGATGTGATTTTCATGTCCTAATTCAATCAAAATAGGGAATAACACTAGTTCTTTCCCTGCTTAATGTAGAGAGCTACCATAAACTCTCCGAAAGAATTCATTATTACCTAATCTGACTAGTCATTACAAACATAATGGTCACTGTGAAATATTATAGATGATCATGCACTGATTACATTAGATGGGCCTTCTCCTTCTGGCTTCTTCCATGGCCATTCTTCAATTGACTCTTCACATAATATTACTCAATCTCGCAACCTCTGACCGCGTACATTCATTCCCTGTGATTAGTAAGTGTTTAAAATATAAGTTTCAACAAGATACAGAGCAAAAAATAAGTGTCAATCAAGAACTTTATATCAAGCAGAACCATCCCCTGCAACCACTGAATCATTTTTAACATACAAGATATTGTGAGGAATATGCTAGTGGGCAGTGGCATTATGTATGTGAGGTGGTAATGTGGTATGAATCCAGTTTCAGTAGTGACAAAAGGAAGCACCACAGGGGAATTGTGTTTATGTATGTCCCTGTTTTTAATTTGTTCAACTCATTTTCTTTTTTTTGCTAAATTGTTCAACTCATTTTCATTTTGCTGATAGACTCTATTTCTTCTTATCCAGAAGAAACATGCAGCCCAAAAAAAAAAAGTTGGTTTTACATACAATGATGACATTTTAAAATGCTTCTCTTTTAATTTTGTACGAAAAATTCAGTAAAATAAATAAAACTGTGACCTAAAAACTTATGTTACACATATAAAAAAGCGAGAACATAAAACAGAAAATCTAAAATTAGCAAGGTAAAATATAAAAATATAAAGAAATTACAAAGTAGTTCACAAAAATAATATTTAAACTCCATTATTTTTATCAAACTCACTAAAAAATATGTAGACTCAACATATTAGACATTTCATAAAATTGAGTAGTTTTTCTAAATTTTATACACTAAAATTGAATGTGTAAAACTAAGTCCAATATAAAATTATAAATTTAAGAATGTAAAGTACATAACTGTGGCTGAATTTAATCCCAATTAGCATTTTGATGGTCGAAATTTCAAATTTGTAATATGATAATTATACATGACTGAATTTAAAAAATGTGACTAAAAATCTTTTCTTTTTTTTTTATTGAGAAAAAATCATTATTTTTTGTAAAAATGTGACCCTTTACCTTTTTTTAAGTTTAAAAATAGTGTCAAGTATTTTTTGAGGAAAAATGATAAATTTTTTCAGAAAAAAGTCTTAATCATCCATTTGAACAATAAAAATAATCTCAAACCACCGTATTAAAATTTTAAAATTTCAACAACCAAAATATTAGTAAACAGATAAAATTCAACTACCATTTTACAATTTACTCAATCTAAAATTAAAAGGTAAAACAAGAAAGGAGGAATAAAGAAAGCACAAAGTCACAAACACAGCCTCCAAAGGTGTTTTCTAATCACACCACAATTCTTGAAGAACTTGAAACTTGTAAAAACCCTGTGAAAAAACATTGCAAACCATATTCAAAAATGTTAAATCCAACCTTATCACAACCCACATCAACTTCAGGGTTTAGCTTATTAAACCCTAATCATCTCCATACTAAACTATCATCTCAGCTCCACTATTCTTCTTTCTCCTTAAACCCTAAAAAACCCAAAACCCCATTTCCCAACAAGCTTTCCATCAATAAATCTCCACACTTTGAGCACTTTCAGCAGCAAAACAACAAGTTTACTGTTACTAACTCCTCTTTATCTCCACCTGGTATGCAATTTCTTGCTTCCCCATATTATGTGTGTGTACTGTGTTACTATATAAGTTCTTGAAAAATTGAATTTTGAGTCAAAAATGTGTAAAGGTTGGATCTTTTGTCTATTTTAGCTACTGGGTCATCATCATTCAGTATATGTAAATGGTAGCAAAGTATTGTGTTATTATTTAAAATCTTGGAATTTTGAATTTTGAGTTAAAAATGTATAAAGGTTTGATTTTTTGTCTATTTTAGCTACTGGGTCATCATCACCTAGGTTCTTTGTTGGGCATTCGATATACAAAGGGAAGGCTGCTCTTACTGTTGAGCCTCGGGCTCCCGAATTCACTCCTTTAGATGTGAGTATTTTTTTGTTATTTTGCTACAGTTTTTAGTTGTCGTATTGATGCTTTTGTTGTAATTGCTTGTTTGTGGATTGATGTTGTTTTACTGTGTGTATAGTCAGGTTCATTTAAGTTGTCGAGAGAGGGGTTTGTGTTGCTTCAATTTGCTCCAGCAGCTAGTGTTCGTCAATACGATTGGAGTAGAAAGCAGGTGAATGAAGTTTATCTCTAACTAGTTATTAGACTTAAATTATTACTTGATATTGCCATTAGTCTTAAGATTTAACAAAGAGGGTTCTTGGTAGTGTATGATAGGTTTTCTAGATGGTGGCATTATATAACAATTTTGTACTTATGGTATTGATTATGATCGGTTTTTTACATTTTCAGGTGTTCTCTTTATCGGTTACCGAAATTGGAACTGTTATGAGCCTTGGTGCTAAAGACTCATGTGAATTTTTCCATGACCCCTATAAAGGAAAAAGGTATACTTTAGCATTATGAACATTAAGGATCTAATAATATCATTACTAATGTAATTTTTTTTGTGGAGACGTCATCACTATCACCTTTAGAGTTTAGAAATATATAATCCACGTAATTGAAATTAACAAAGTGCAGGTGGATGTATGCTTAAAAGTTAAAAAACATGTAATCTGTGATTTGGGATATTCAAATTTAGGTTGTGTATGATGGCGATAAGAAAATAAGAACTTAAAGCTTTGTAAAGCTTTATAAAATTTTCATCTTTCCCTTTACATTCTGGGCTCTACAGTGATTAGATAAGATAAAAGAAGAAACTAGACTTTGTGCAGCTAAGAACTGTAATGATACTGCATATTCAAGTATTCACCACATTGTTGTGATTCTGATGTGTGCCTTATTAATCTTCATCCGTGGTTTAGTATTTGTTTTATATTAGTAGTAATTTGTATCGAGTCATCAGTCTAAGCTGTAGTTCATAAGCTAGCTGAGTACAATGATTAGTTTCATCTTTTCCATGATAAGCCGGTCATCTACTCATCTTTTGATTCGTGGTCAGGAACTTCACATGTATCTATGCATTCAAAAGCTTAAAATTAATAAGTTCACTGATTTCAGTGGGAGTTTGTATGCTAAACTTAATTTTCTATGTTTCCCACTCTTTGCAGCGATGAAGGCAAGGTCAGGAAGGTGCTGAAAGTAGAGCCTCTTCCAGATGGCTCTGGACACTTCTTTAATCTCAGTAATTCTCTGTGATTAAAATTCTTTCTTTAAAACCTTTCATCCTGATGTAATAATGGATTTACATATTTTAACTTGCTATATATATTCAAGGTGTTCAGAACAAGCTTGCAAATGTGGATGAGAGCATTTATATCCCAGTTACCAGGGCAGAGCTAACTGTTCTTGTATCAGCATTCAATGTATGATTCAACCCTCCTTGTTACTATTATCACTGGACAATTGTAGCTTTGTAGTTACCTCTTTTAGTGCCTAAGAAGTTCGAAATACCTTGGTCCATAATGAGTTTAAGGGATGTGAAAGATAAAAATTAAATTTTAAACATGCATGTTCTTAGTTTGGTACCTAATGGGACCATGAGCCACCTGTTTCTGCATTTAAATTCAAAGAGAGAAGTGAGAACTTGGAACTTAGAAGAGGAGAGTGCTGTTAAGTTGAGGAGGGATAGTGATCAATATTAAAACGGTTAAATGGGCTCTTACTGTCACTTCCCATTTGCACAAATTAATGTGGAAATTTTGCATTTTGACTGCATAAATGTTTCAAAATGTGATTGTGCAGATATTGATTTTCTTATGTTTTATTAAAGAACTAAAATTGTAAATATATCAAGCTTTTAGGGTCATGCTTTAGATGTGTGATCTTGTGTGTTTAAATAATATATTAAGTTTTTGACATTTGTGAGTAATTTGAGTATATATGGGCAGGTCTTATGAAACTAAGGTTGAGTCTTTCTAAATAGGCGAACAAAACGTAGAAAAAACCTCATGTGACTAGTTGTAATTTCTGCTGGTCTACACTTGCAATAGAGACCTTTCTTTTATCATTTAGAGAGCCTTGTTTGTATTGGGACTTCCTGCCTTGCACATATCGCTTTTGCCTCTCTCAGTGTGTTGACTTGTTATGCAGTTTCTCGTCCCGTACCTTCTAGGTTGGCATGCCTATGCAGATTCCATAAAAGCTGATGATTTAACTCGGGGAAACAATGCTAATCCTAGAGCTGGAGCTGACTTTGAGTGGAGCAGATAGAGGTGTGGATGGTATTCAGTAAGTTGTTTCCGGTAACATGGAAGAACCAGGATGGCTTTAGTCATTTTTTACTAACTTTTGGTATCAACCCTTTCTATTCTTCCATTACAACGTTTCAAGACTTTTAGTAATGGGTGAAATTTTAGAAACCTTTGACATGTAATGTAAGCCATGGTCTGTCAAGTCAAAGTGACAAAATGCAGAATGATTTCTAGAGGGGCTGAGCTGAATTATGTATCAACAGAATGGTATATCTGTTTCTTTAGAATTATTAGTTCTGGTTTAGCTTATTGACTGTATTTCTCCTTAACTTGCAACTTCAAACTAAATTATATGCATGATCCCTCCACCGATTTTGTTTGACCAAAACAGATCGTAAATGATGATGACAGTATGATTGACAGAGTAAAAATCTCTTCAAGTGACACCAATCCAGTACTCGTTTCTTTCTTTTTCCAGTGATAATTGCAACATTCACTTGACAGAGCCTGATATCAGGCCCCCGGATGTACATCACTCAGGTTAGGGGTGTTAAAAAAACATGATCCATTCTAGCCAAGATATGATGATGGTCGCTTAATGAGAAACAAGTGTTACTGGGATTTAAGCAAGGCCAGTCATGTTGTCATATTAAATTCCAATTGAATTATCTCTTAGCTATGTTTATGGACATAATCTTGGAAATTGAACACAACCAACCATGTATGTAGAAACAGTAATTGTAGTTGCATTTTCATTTTTAAGTAAAAGCCCAGGCTATGTGAACTGGAATGATGCCAGCTGCTATATTTGTACCTTAAAACATAGAGCTTTCCGGTTCTTGTTAAAATGTTAGTTGTCAGCTCAAGAATTTGTGATTTGGGCTTCTGCAGCTCAACCCAATATTCAATTTCTCATTAATTGGCTCAAAGAAAACTCCAGTTGTGAAACTGATTTGTGTCTAGCTTTTGCGGGATAATCTGACTGAACCTCCTTGATAGGATCTCATGTTGGTTCTTCACTTCGGTTCAATACGAGTGTTTGCAGAGGTTTGGTCTCTCCCTCTTTCTTGCACACTTTAAACTATTCTGTATTTTGCAATCCATCTTCATATTAACAGCTAGACCGTGATCTTAATGTTCGTAGGCAGCTAAGCTTGCGTTATGCAAGTCGAACAAATTAATTCTGCTTAATTACTAAACATGTAGTAGACACCTTCACTTGTGATCAGGTTCTTTCCTGCTGTGTCGTAGATAAGTAAACTGTACATCATTATTCTGGCTAAAGCAGGGAGCATCATCAACTCATCATGCTAAATATTCTACTATCAGTTGTCAACTTCATTTCTTTATTATCCACTGTATGCTTGTCCCTTCATCAAGCAAAGATCAAGAACCAGCTAGCTATGCAAGTTTGCTCTTTATACCCCCCCCCCCCTCTTCACATATTTTAAATTCATATCTGTCCTGTTTTAGAGAGCATGAAACATTAATTACAACAGAATAATGATTTGTTGAACACATTTTTAACCATTTAGTAGACAAAATTGAGAATACTTTGACAAATTACATCCTTATAATTTATGATGGTTAATCATTTTGTTATTAGTTGTCATGTTATGTTAGATTGAATTCATTGACTTATCTTATATTTATAATCATGACACTGCAGATCATTCATGGATGTGTAATGACAGCCACTTCCCCATAATTATACTGTTAAGTCTTCGTATTAGTAGGTTAGATTCATTCCACTAATTGTTAAATTATGATCAACTCTTAGGTTTACTTGTCCACCCAAGAAACCTTAAACAATTGCCATAAAATTTCAAGTTCTAAAGAAGTTCATAATAGAAGAAAGTGCAGCATTCTATTTGGTGGTATTTTATTGCAAAGTCAATACATACATGCAGGATATAATTATATAACTTCAATTGGAGTACCGAAACTAAAATATTAAAATAGCCGGGACTAAAATAAAATATCGTCAATTTTTTGATGTTAGCCGAGATTTAATAACTTTTTTTTTTTACTAATTTGTACTAAAAATCGGGATTTGAAAAAGAAATCTTTACTAAAATGTTCAATTTAGCCGAATTTCAACCTAAGTTTGCCTTCCCTTGTTAAGCCCTAGTAACTTCAAGCCTCCAAAGTATACAAGTAGGAGTAATTAGTCAATGCATTTGTTTAAGTGTGTTTGAACAAGTTGGATTAGTGTAAGAAGAACTCAGTGTTTGCAATAACACGAAGTTCACGGTCATCTTTGATTGAGCTGGCTGCAGAACCCCACTTGTCATTTTATGTTCTTAGATTCTCTGTGGTCAGTTTCAGAAAACTTGATAATTGAATTTGTTATAAAAAGAAACTGAAAAATCAAAGGTTTTGTGGAATATTTGTTAGAACAGATGTATAATGAGCTTGACTAATCTATTTTATTGGTAAAAAGTCTAGTTTTGTTTTGGACAATAGTTGAGTTTTGCGACTAGATATCCGCTCTTCTCAAAATCCCAACTAATCTTGTCTTCTCCTTTTACTACATACTACTCCCTCCGTTGGACACGGAGACCAAGGAAAAATATAAAAAAGGAGGAGAGAAGTAGGAAAAATGAGTAAAGTGGTGGAACCCATCACTATATAATGTATAAAATGAATTAATGAAGGAAAATAGTGGATGTAGTTGATTTTTATATTATAAAACTGTACCATTTTAGGAAAATTTAAAAATGTAAAGAATTTGATTGGATATCTCAAAAAGGAAAGTGTAAAAAAATGGATGGGACAGAGGAAGTATAGCAGAGCATCGTTTCATTGTCTTGTACACACCCCTTGAGAGCATCTCCAATAGGGGTTGACAAGTCCAATGTCGCATGACACCCTTGGTTGCCCACCTATTGAAGTATCTATGTTGCCAACTAAAGTTACCAAAAGTTGTCAACTTCCCCATTTAGTTAAAACACATAGAACTTCCCAAAGATGTATTTAACTTTACCTTTTTTTATATCTCTCATATTTTAAATGTATTTATAAGATAATGTAAAATTTACATATTGGACCACATTGGCAACTTTTAAAGTTGCCAACTATTGGAGTAGATTTGTAACAAAAGTTGCCAACAATGAGATGGAGGATAAAAGAAATAAAAAAATAATATATGTGATGACGTAGTAGAAATTAGCAATTATGTTGACAATTTCTATTGAAGATGCTCTAAACGCTAGCTCATAACAAATTCAAATTTCAAACATCAAATCCGTTTTAAGTTACAAAAGTACGAGAAAAATATATAAAAAATTGCACCACAAATTCTACATATGTGTTACTAGGGGTGTAAATGAATCAAATTGTTCGTGAGCGGTTCGAGCTCGGCTTGTAAAATATTCAAATTCGGCTAGATAATAATCGAGCCGAGCTCGAGTTCGAGCTATTCGAATACTTTTTATGTTGTTTGTATAAGTAATTTTTTGTTTCTCAAATACTCCATCCGTTCCGAATTATTTGAACCTCTATGATTTTCACGAAGATTAAGAAAATGTAGTACTCCCTCCGTCCCTTTTTAGTTGGAACATTTGTTAAAAAAATTTGTCCCTAAATAGTTGTCACATTTCTTGTTCCAATACAATTTTTTACCAATATTTCCATATATACCCCTTTATTTCTAATACCAATGTTTGACTTTATATTTAATACACACACTCATAACTTATCATTTAATGTAAAGATTAAGGGCAAACATGGAAACAAATTACATAATTAAAGTTTTCTTAATATGTGTATTTTTTGCAAATGTGTCAACTAAAAAGGGACGGAGGGAGTAAAAAAGAATAAATTTAGTTGAAAAGTGGATAAAGTGGTGGGACCTATTAATATTTAATACTCCCTCCGTCCCTTTTTAGTTGGCACATTTGCAAAAAACACACATATTAAGAAAGAATTAATTATTTAATTTGTTTCCATGTTTACCCTTAATTATAAATGATGAGTTATGAGTGTGTATATTAAATATAAAGTCAAACATTGGTATTACAAACAAAGGGGTATAGGTGGAAAAATTAGTAAAAATAAGTATTGGAACAAGGAATGTGACAATTATTTAGGGACAAATTTTTTTTTGTAAATGTGCCAACTAAAAATGGACGGAGGGAGTAATAGATGTGAGATAGTGGAGGAAAGTAGTGGGTGTAATAGTGTAAAAAAGAGTATAAAATAGAGAAGTAGTTGGTGTAATAGTGAAAAATAGTATTAAAAAATAATAAATATAATAGGTTTATTAGTTTTGGAACTTCCCAAAAAGAAAAGTGTGTCAATATTTTTGGGAGAGAGGGCGTAGAAATTATAAAGTGAAATTGGGCAAAAACCAAGAAAAATAAATACGGTGGATTCTTATGCAGGCAAGAGGACCCCTGATATGACTGTCGATGGAGGTCTTCCGAGGTCCATAATGTACGAATGTTCAACACATTGTATTTCCGTTGACTAATTCTCACCTTCCTGTGCTTTGGACGTTTCTTCTGCGAGTCTGTGGTCTGTCAACTATGTAATTCTTTTCGAAACGCTAATTAAATGAATTTTACCCATCATGAATGTTACAGAAATTGTGACTTAGAAGCTTATCATTGCAATACCCCAAATGTTTATGTGTCATGTTTATGATTGGTAATTTTTCTAACTTTAAAATCGATAAAAATTTTTGAATTTTTTTTGGAAAATTTAGCATTGCTCTATCATAAATTCAATTTGATTAGAAAGTATAAAAATAAGTGGATTAACATGTTTTGTGGGTACGAATATCCCAACAATATTCTAAAATAAACGCGGTGCACGAAAATTGGACGGAATACAAGATTATCAATTATAAAAAAAAAGGGAGAGTAAATTTCTTAAATAAAAAGATGAAAATTCTAACTTTTGAAATTTGAATATTAAGAAAGTCAAACAACTGGTTTCTTTAAATTAAGTGTGTGTATTATATATGCACACATAACATACGTACATCCTACCGAACGTCGTCAAAGGAAAGCACACATAGACAGAGCTCGTAATTGTTATCCATGGCGACTAATCAAGACATATGGAATAAGAACAACGAAGAGCCTACTTCAATACTAGAGCCATCCAAGGTGCTTCATATATCCTTATAAACACACACTTCTTTTTATGCTTGTATATGTTGTTTTAATACTTCATTCATTTTTTGTAATAAACTTTCACGCTCATGAACATATCTTGATAAATTTTGAATTCTCGGCATCTCGTAAGTGAATCGAGGATGATTAGAGTAGACCTAGAGGTCACCAGTTTTAGTAATCTATTTATCTTTATATAAATTTTTTTTTTCAATAAATTTTTCATGTAGCTAGTACTAGCTACATGAATTTTTAGTTGTAAACGTTTTTTAATAAATTTTTCAATAAATATCACGTTTAGTTTTTCAATAATTTTTTCAATAAATATCACGTTTACAACTAGTAAACGTGATATTGGTTTTTGTTAAATGAATTAAGATTTTGATTTCTGAAGTGTAGTATTGAATATTTTTGCTTGATATGATTAGAACAAACCGAGCGAATCAGCTGAAATGGATGAAGTTAGAGAAGAAAACGGAAGGCTAAAATTTGTATTATCGAATATAATGAAAGATTACAAAACTCTGCAACAGCGTATCGATAGCATCAGTAGTGATCATCATCATCAACACGAAAACAATAATCGCTCATATGATGAAAAAGACGCAGCTGATTCTTCACATAAAGAAGATGATCTGGTGAGTCTCAGCCTCGGCAGATCTTCATCATTAGAAGCTAAAAACAAGGATCAACTTCATAAAGTTAACAAAAAAGATGAAGATGATCATGATAATTTGGACCATGGACTCGCACTAAGGTTGGATGGCAGATCGTATGAATTTTCAAGTGATCATGATGATTCTGGAGTCTCGAAGAATCAAAGCCCCAGACAAGTAGAAGGGGAAGCTGCAAATGGTCAAACACGGGAGCCAAGGAAAGATGGAAAGACGTCGAGAAGTGGAGATGATGAAAATCTTTTGCAGCAAAATCCTGCAAAGAAAGCTAGGGTTTCTGTTCGAGCTATCTGCAGTGGCCCAACGGTTAGTATAAATTGAAGAAACTGGTCTAAATTACACAAACAACACATGCATACATGCACCAGTCTCTTAATTTGGCTATAGATTTATAAATGGAAAGATACATATTATGGAAACTGTTAATGTTGTATGCAGATGAATGATGGCTGTCAATGGAGGAAATATGGACAGAAAAAAGCAAAAGGAAATCCATGCCCTCGAGCTTATTATCGTTGCACCATGTCCCCGTCATGCCCCGTCAGAAAACATGTAAGCTCAAACTAGCTAGTTTTTTTGAAATCATTCAATTGCAGAAATATGAAATTTGTTTTACACCCTTCGCTTCAATTCTCATTGTATGTATTTTGCCAACGAAAAATGTTAAACTGTCTAGCTAGTAATATCTCGTCTTCTTTAAGAGTAATGCAAGGTGCACAGAATTGGCAATAGAACCTCTCATCTCTTGGTGTAGTGGTATTCTACTCGCTCCCTTTACGGGATATAGAGGGTTCGAACCTTGTCAAAGACAAGATGGGTGTTTGAACTATAAAAATTTAAAAAAGAATTGGTTACGGAAATATTCACATAATGACGTGGTAATGTGAGTTGTATGCAACATTAATGTGGTAATGTGACTTGTATGCAACATTAATATGATTGCCGACAACAATGCCATAGCCCTTTATGAACACGTACATATACGTACTGCAGTATTAGACCATGCATTGTCTTGTCATTAAAATATATCTTCATATCTTGATCATGTCCTTGTCAAAATGCAGGTGCAAAGATGTCCCGAGAACATGGCCATTCTCATAACAACCTACGAAGGAACACATAACCATCCACTTCCACCCGCAGCAACAGCAATGGCATCCACTACTTCAGCCGCGGTTTCGATGCTTAAAGCCTCCTCCACAACATCCACCTCACAAACAAGTTTCAGCTTCCCCTCCACCACGTCTACCAACATCAACAACCCTCCATTCTATGTCCCGAACACAACAGTTTCCACATTTCATTCCCATCCTACAATCACTCTAGACCTCACCACGCCATCCGCCTCCTCCCGTTACAACAAATACTCATCCTCCTTTTTCCCAACTCCTCAACCAATTGCATCATATTCTCCAGCTGCATGTCTCAACTTCTCCGCACCTTCCTCTTCCTCGTCCTCCTCTTTCGAGCATTGGAGAAACCACAATGCTGTATCATCTTCATCGACATCCACTTATTGTGGAACACAGCTAATTACATTTCCATCTAAAACACCAATTTATCAACCTTACAGTCAGCCTACGCCTAATAAAAACACATATGATAAAACTCATCAACCTCATTTTTCTACGGAGAAAATTGCAGCAGCAACAAAGGAAATCACATCGAACCCGAGTTTTCAAACTGCCTTGGCAGCTGCAATTTCATCGATAGTTGGAAGGGGTGGTGGCATTGCGGAAAGCATGGAATCACATTTAGGTGCTGCGTCTGCTGCAAGTAATTTAATGAATGAAACATCAACAGCCGTGTCTTCGATTTCTCAACAAGCAGAGAACCTAAAGTTTGAGTTGTCACCATTAGCTTATAGTAAAGGTCCTTTAGCCGGTTCTCCGAAGCAAGGTGAATGTAGGAAGTGAAGGATTCGAAAATGTATAAATGATTTGCACTATTTGTTTTGTTTTTGTACTCATACGTAATACGTTACCCATTAATTTTAAAATATAAGTAGTTTGATTTTTTTTTTCTCTCGTGGTATAGTTAATTTTTTTTTAATTTTAAATTTGTACAACAATAACAATTTTATTTAAAAAATTTTATTTTCAAAATAGTAAATTTAATAATGGTCCAAATATTTAAAGGGTGTATAGATAATATGTATGTTCAAAATTTACTGATCATCAACCCAAACAACGCCATTTAGCAAATTTTTTTTTTTTTCCAAATCTTTTGTAAAGATATGTTGCTTTCTAAATTTTGCGAGTCATGGTAAAAAAGATTAGGATTTTTTTCAGAAACATCTGAGATCATAAATTTTTTGCAAAAATAGTATATTACTTAAAATTATTTTGCTAAAATATCGATTTTTAGAATTTTTTTTTACAAAAATACGGTTTGGTAATTGAAATCATTTTTGATTGATGATAAGTTGTTTAGCAAATTGGACTCATTGAATCAAACGCAACCAAAATTAATCTTAAATACAATAAAAAACAACTTCAATTACTTTTTCAAAAAATCAATGAGTAAAGCTAGATGAAAATTGGATAAAGTGGTGGAACCTATCAATATTTAATAATAAATTTGAGATAGTGGAAGAAAGTAGTGAATATAATAGTATTTTATATTATAGATTTGAGATAGTGGAGAAAAGTTAGTGGGTGTAATAATATTTTTTATTATAAAATTTTTACTATTTTTGGAATGCATCCCAAAATAGTAAGTGGGTAGATATAAATGGGATAGAATGAGTAATGTGAGTATTTACTAAGAGCATCTCCCATAGATGTTGTTTATAGAGTTGCCGACAAATCATCACATATAATTTTTTATTTTCTCTCTCGTCCATGTCACTATAGTTGGCAACTCCAAAAGTTGCCAATATGATCCCCTACATAAATTTGAGAAACAATATAATAAGATAAGAGCAAGTCCAATAATGTCCTAATTGATACCTTATAAATATAATAAAATATAGTGTCCTAGTGATTTAAGTCATGATTTTTATGTATTTATTCCAAGAATATGCCTTAGAGCAAGTTCAACAATGTCCTAAATATTGTCCTAAATCAATATTTAGGACATTTAGTCACTTTTTGTGCTCCAACAATGTCATAGTGGTACCTTAAAACACTAGGACATCCATCTCATGCCCTACTTTTAAGGCACATCTATACTTGTCGTAAATCATTTTTAACAATAAAAAATTAACTTCCCTCATTTTCTACACTTCTCGCTCCTCTCTTTTTTCCCTTCCCTCCAATTTTAATTCAAATATATTATTATTTTAATTTATAAGGCACAAGTATAAGGCATAGTGTTGGAATTGATACACAAAAATCATGACTTAAATTACTAGGACACTATATTTTATTATATTTATAGGGCACCAACTAGGACATTGTTGGATTTGCTCTTATACTTGTGCCTTATAAATTAAAATAATAATATATTTGAATTAGAAGGAGGGAAGGGAAAAAAGAGAGGAGAGAGAAGTGTAGAGAAGGAGGGAAGTTAATTTTTTATTGTTAAAAATGATTTAGGACAAGTATAGATGTGCCTTAAAAGTAGGGCATGAGATGAATGTCCTGGTGTTTTAAGGCACCACTAGGACATTGTTGGAGCACAAAAAATGACTAAATGTCCTAAATATTGATTTAGGACAATATTTAGGACATTGTTGGACTTGCTCTAAGAGTATATTAAAGTTGATAGAGCTATTTATACTTTTTGAGAATTATATGAGTTTTAACTATATTGAAAAGTTGCCAACTTTTTGACAACTTTGCACTACACCACAAATGGTCTTTGGCAACACCCAAAATAAGTATGAAAAATGCTGAAAAATGTTACTGTTGGAACCAGATATTTCCGAGTAGGGCCTTCGGTCAACCTGCAAGACAAAAGAATGCGAGGGTGTTGACCCTCGATTCACCTCCGGCGTAAGAGTAAGTTTTCTGGTTGTTTAAATGGTAGGGTAAAACGTAAAGAAATTGTGAAAGAGAATACTTGAGTAGTGATCATGAATCGTCCCTCGTTGTTGCTTACTTCCTTCTATTTATAGCCTTCGGATGTGGGCCCTAGGAGATGATGAGGGAAGAACAACCGTACCCCACATTCTGAGGTGTCACTTGTTGAATGGACCGAAGAATCCAAGGGATCTCTATGTCTTGGATTCGGATCTCTATGTCTTGGATGCTTAGCACAGGTGTACAGTGATGGGCTCAATATAGCCTATTGGGCCGATGGGCTTCCAACATGTCCCAGGGCTTCGGTAAGAGGTATCCTCGGACTGAAGGCCGAAACCAATGGCCCATCTTCGGACTACCTTCTCGGCCATTATAGATGACGTGGATGACAGCTATTGATGAGAAAGAGTCGCGTGGGGAGTCGCGCCCATTAATGATGGCAGTTACTCCTGTCTTAAGATCTGCGCCTGAATCGTAGCCGTTGAATTTGTAACGTCCTTTGTCTTCAGGGGTCGTGTCTATTAAAACCTCAAAAACCTTCTTTGTCTTTTTTTACTTTCTTTCATATCGGCCTGTTGGTAAAAAATCTCTTCTCACCCTTTCTTCCAAATTCGACGATTGGGAACGCCGGTTCGAACGATATCGCTGCTCCAACTCCGGTTGCGGTTCATCTTCAAGCAGATTATCCCCAGGAACTCGACCTCATCTCCTACTGGACAATAAGTGAGTTTTTCTTCTTTCTTTCAAGAGTTTGTTGGTATGAAGATTCTCGTTCTTGTTTTGTGCAAATGCATGTGTTTTTATTTGGTGCAAATGCATGTATGTTTGTATGTGTATATGTAAATGTAACGGGGTTTTCTCTGACAATAAGAGGTTTCTGGGGGTATGGGTTTGAACCGTTTTGGGAATTTTACTGGTTTTTGTAGGTTTCTGTTTTTGTTTTTGGGAATTTTTGGGGCAAGAACTTTCTTCGGTGTCCCCAATACATTAAGAACACCCTTCGGTTCGCATGAATCTGGGTGTTATTCGGCCGATTGATCCAAGCCCTCTGTACTCGGTGGCTGACCGAATAGGTTTTTTTTTCCTAAAAATTTTTCTTATTTTCCGAGTACATGGCTGACTCCTCTGTTTCCGAACGCAGGAGATGGCTCAATCAGGTGCAGTTTCTTCGTATTCGGCGATGGCGCATTTTGGCGATGAGTCAAAATTTCCGGCAGCCAATCTTATTTCGGATATGTCCGAAGAAGAAGTTTTACATATGCATAGTAGATATGACTTCCCCGAACAATATGAGGCATACCAGGCCGAGGAAGATGACCTCGTCTACCATACACCTGTTTCCCCTTGTCCTCACGGAAGCTTTAAGATAGGTATTTCCGAACGAGCTTTCCATTGCGGCCTTAGACTCCCCCTACTTCCCATCATTAGGAGGTTCTTGATTCATACGAGGGTAGCTTTAGGTCAGCTGGACCCGAACAGCTTTATTCACTTCAACGCTTTTCAAACAAGATGCATAAAGGCCGAGGTCGAACCTCGATTGGTCCTTTTTCTTCATCATTATGACATAAGGAGGAACCCTAAATCGGCGGGTTTCTACACAATAGCCCGAAGGGCTGGTCGGGCAGATTGGGCTGCCACCAACTCTAGTAATCATAACACGCACACCAAGTGGTTTTTCATTAGTGGCCCGAGGTTAGACAATTACCGAGTGTGGCGAGAGATAGAACCTCGGAACGTACTGGCACCCGATATGTCTGATCAAGATAAGGCTGATTATTACTCGATCAGCCGACCGATGGTCCCGGATAAGATTCCTCTAGCCATGAGCCGAGATAAGGGTTATCTTGACGCTATCCATTGGCGTGGTGGTAACATATCTTTTCTTTCTTTGGTAAATTTTTGTTTGAAAATGATAACTTGCTGATTTTTGGTTTTGTTGTTGCAGTGTCTTCCAAACAGGATCTGGCTAGGAGGCAGGCCGAGAAAGCGGCCAAGAAGAAGGCCGAAGAGGAAGCTAGATTGCTTCGGTGGGCTGAAGAGGAGGCCAAGAAAAAGGCCGAGGAGCAACGTCTGATCACCGACGGAACCGAGACCGATCAGAATGATCCTAGGACTGTTTCTGAGTCCGGTCATTTAGCTGGTTCTTCGTCTGGTGGCACTACTGACAATGTGAACAAGAGGATGCGGAATACCGAAGAGGTTATTCAGTCCTATCGTCCTTCTTGGTCGATCATGTCCACGGATAAGTTTGCTGCCCCTGCTCCTGCGGAAGCGAAGCAGGTTTCTGACGACTTCATTCATGCCATGATTCTTCCTGCCGATAGATCTGTTTACGAATCCACTGATCCTGTGTCGGCTTGTGCTGAGCTGTTGGGACACCTTACCATGGTAAGTTCCTTGCTACTTTTGCACTTGTATTTTTTGCACGTTTTTTCATTCGTTTCATGCTTGTTTTCTTGTTCGTTTCAGACTGCTCCTTGGGCTGCGGCCGTTCAGGACAAGGTAAAGGATATGTCCAAGCAGCTAAAGGAAGTAGAATCTCTCCGAAAGCAGAATGCCGAACTCCAGACTCGTGTCGGGAATTTGGAGGTCGAACGCAAATCTTTGGAGCTGGAGAGGGATTCCCAGTCGAGGCTGGCGGCGAGGAGGACCGAGCAAGCCAAGCGGAGTCGGCGGTTGCTGAAGAAATCCGAGAAGAAAATGATCCAGTGCGAGGACAGGAGTTATGCGGCTGGTTTCGATGAGGCCGTGGTTCGGGCTCATGAGAAGGGTTGGGACTACAAGCAGATCCTGGGCATGTTTGAAGATCCCGTTACTCGTCCCCCCGAACCCGATCTACCTCTCGAAGTCAGCTCGGGCTCCGAGCCTGAACTTTCGGATTAAATTTTCTTCTTTTGTTTTTGATCATGTAATGTAAGCCTTCGGGCATAACTTTTATTCGGATTGATGTAAGCCTTCGGGCATAACTCTGATCTTTTGAAAATATTTATGTCGCTTGTTTTTCAATTTATATTGTCCTTAGCATAATCTATTTGTCCTTAGCATAATTTTCATTTTTATGCGTCTTCGGACAATTTTGCATCTTCGGCCGGAGCCTAGCTCTTTATTTTGTCCTTAGCATAATTTTCATTTTTATGCGTCTTCGGACAATTTTGCATCTTCGGCCGGAGCCTAGCTCTTTATTTTGTCCTTAGCATAATTTTCATTTTTATGCGTCTTCGGACAATTTTGCATCTTCGGCCGGAGCCTAGCTCTTTATTTTGTCCTTAGCATAATTTTCATTTTTATGCGTCTTCGGACAATTTTGCATCTTCGGCCGGAGCCTAGCTCTTTATTTTGTCCTTAGCATAATTTTCATTTTTATGCGTCTTCGGAAAATTTTGCATCTTCGGCCGGAGCCTAGCTCTTTATTTTGTCCTTAGCATAATTTTCATTTTTATGCGTCTTCGGACAATTTTGCATCTTCGGCCGGAGCCTAGCTCTTTATTTCCCCGAGTATTTAAGGGATTTTTAAATAATTAAGGCTTTCTTCGGTTAATGAAAAATATTTCCTCCCTGCCTTAATTATGTCGAAATATCATAAATACTTAAACAAGAGATAAGAACACATGTTTTATTCGGTCTACCCCAAACATGGGTTCCTTATATTGACTTAATTTACAATAAGATGAAAAGGTCTTACTGGTAAAAACGACGGAGGTGGGATGCATGCCATGTATTTTTGATGGGATTTCCGTCCGAATGAGCTAGCTTGTATGTGCCTGGACGAACTACCTCTATCACCACGTAGGGACCTTCCCAATTCGGCATGAGTTTACCTTGTCTGGTCGGCATCGAAGTGGCTAATTCTCGGAGGACCAGATCTCCCACGTG
Source organism: Saposhnikovia divaricata (assembly GCA_036435485.1). Taxonomy (NCBI): domain Eukaryota; kingdom Viridiplantae; phylum Streptophyta; class Magnoliopsida; order Apiales; family Apiaceae; genus Saposhnikovia; species Saposhnikovia divaricata. The sequence goes on from CM071600.1 coordinate 20,699,249, forward strand.
GAATGATCTTTTCTTTATTCCTGAATCGTAATATTGGGCTGCCTGAAGTTGGTATCTTAAATTTCTCTGATAGGCTGCTTCCCTCTCTTCTTCGAGCAGATCCACATTTGCTCGGAGTCCGAATTCATTTGTTTCCACGTTGAATACCTGCGTCCGATAGGATTCTAGGCCGACCTCAGTTGGCATCAAGGCATCGGTGCCGAAGGCAAGTTTGAAAGGAGTTTCTCCGGTCGATGATCTCGGGGTCGTTCGGTAGGCCCACAGCACATACGGCAATTCTTCGGCCCAGAGTCCTTTTGAATCTCCTAGCCTTTTCTTTATCCCGTCGAAAATGATCTTGTTAGCTGCTTCGATTGCTCCATTTCCTTGAGGATGGCCTACCGAACTGAATCTTTGCTGAATTCCGAATTCAAATAGAAATTTCCTGAATTTGCTTCCAATGAATTGAGTTCCATTGTCCGATACGCATATCATCGGGATGCCGAACCTTAGAATAATTTGTTCTAGTACGAACTTTTTCGCGGCTTCTTCGGTGATGGCTGAAAGGGGTCTTGCTTCTACCCATTTGGTCATGTAATCAATGGCCACAATGCAATATTTGGCCTGTTTAGTACTAGTTGGCAGAATGCCCACAATATCTACTGCCCACATAGCGAAAGGAATCGGATTGAGTACCGAGGTCATTTCTTCGGGTGGTTGCTTCGGAACGTTACTGAATAATTGACATTGCTTGCATTTCTTTGCGTACTCCGAAGCGTCCTCCCTTACCGTTGGCCAATAGAAACCTTGCCTTAAGATTTTGAAGGCAAGTGACCGTCCTGCGAGGTGTTCACCACAGATGCCTTCGTGAATACTTTCTAATGCCATTTTTTGCTCGTCGGGGTCCAGGCATCGGAGCAAAGGCTGACTGGCTGATCTTCTAAATAATTTGCCTTCAATGATTGATGTGTAAAATTATGTCTAACCGCAAGCGCACGGTATCAATTGTAGTAGATACTAGCAAATACGGGTCGAATCCTCAAGGAGACAGTTTCAATTTCAATTCAATGGTTATCAATTGTTTCTAGTCACAAACGATTAGTTGAGAATTTTGTTAACTACTAAAGCAAATTTAACAAGGTTTTAATTCAATTAATTAAGGGATCTAGGGCAATTCAGGTTCACCATGTTTACACCAACCAAATAACAAAGGTATAGCTTATCAATGGGATAAAATAATTAGAGCAATGGTTAAACTTTTCCAAGTATTAACACTCTCAGAAATCCGATGATGTTTTCACACTCACCTTCAATTCCGCTAATTGTATGTAAGCCTCTAGTAGTAAAATCTTTCGATCTATTACTCCTATTGCAATCAATTAATCTATGATATTGCGCAATTACACAAATTAAGAATTAACACATATCAATTAGAATTACTCTTTACCCATCAATTCACTAATCAAATTAAACCCAAATCATGGTGCAAACATGGCTTCCCCTAATACCCTAGAATTAAACTACTCACTCATGGTAGAAGTAAAAGCAATAAGAATAATGAAAGAAGCCATGTAAAACATATAATAATAAAACAAGAGAATAAAGAATACCTCAAATTTTTTATTAACGAAGAACAATGAAGATCCAAATTAAGCTAAGTGCTTACAAAGGAAGAGATAGAGAGAGAAAAACCAAAACCCTAGCTTTTGTAAAAATACGTATGTATATGTCTATCTCCCTTTCTATCACGTTTTCTCTTCCTTTTATAATAAAACCCCTTAATAAAATCTGATATCTATCTCCTAATAAAAGTATTTTTAATATCCTAATCAATTTACAAAAAGATATCCATAATTGAATAGGATTTTCTTGTAAAATTCGTCACAAATTTTGCTCCTCTGTTTCTGGGCTCTTCCAGTTGGATTTTGCTTACTGGACCACCTCTGAATTAAAGATAATTCCCTAAGCTTCGCGTGGACAGTAATTTCGTCAAATTCTGACTTCTGGAACTCAAGATATGGCCCAAACAGTGCAGGCAGCCCGTGCAGCCCAATAATACGAATTTTCTCCTATTTTATCTCCAAAATAGCTCTTTTTGCTCCAAATCCTTCCAAGTCATGAATTCTTTATTTCCTACAATAAAACAATCAAATCTATTAAATAAAAATCCAAATCAATGCAAAACACAATAAATATGAGAATAAAATCATCTAAAATATATATAAAAATATATTCTATCAAACATCCCCACACTTAGCATTTGCACGTCCTCGGGCAAATAAGTGAAATAAAAACTAAGTCCTAACAAACATCACTTTCGTAGATGACACGATTGCATTGAGCATATGCAACAAGCCGTTAAACCCCTAGGCAGCCCTAGTAGGACGAGTGTTGTCTCGTGAGGGTTTATAGTGAATGTACCCACAAAATTCATCTAACCATGCAAAAGATCAATGCTAACACGACACCACACACACAAGTCCTCTCATGCCACATCTACTTAAGAATCAAAGTAAACATACGATGTCTTGGTGTCAAAAGTGCAAGTATTCACGTAGTTTACTCAACCAACATGCAGAAGGTCATAAAAATTCATGTCAAGTGTAAAAATCGTTGGTAATCATGCTAAGCCCACAAGAAACACATCTTTAAGTCTAAACCTGGGATCTCCTATGCCAAAACAAGTAATAACTCACCTTTCACTCAAAAACGAATATTCACTCAAGAACAAGGTTAAGTGTATCACTCAATTCCAACAAAATCATAAACACAACTTGACACTCGCAATCAATCTCACTTTCAACACAACATACATCACTGATGACAATCAAAAGGTCTTTATTCGGGTTGTAACGTGGGCTAGGGACCAGGTATGTCAAGTAAAGCTAAAACAGGTTAAAATGCCAAAAACTAGTACCCAACAATAATCATTATTCAATTCCCTTTCTATTAAAACCACAAATACTTCCCCACACTTGGATTTTTCAATAACCCTTATAACTTGACTAGTCGAATGAAGAAGGATCATACAAACATAAGAATGCTCTCAAATTTATTTATTTTTTTCTTTTTTTTTTCTATTTTTTTCTTTTTTTTCTTTTTTCTGTTTTTTTTCTTTTGAGAGCTAAGGAATAAGCACAATGATCCATAGATATTTTTATGAATTTCGACTAACAAGCATCAACCAAAATCAATATTCCCCAATGGTATGATCATCAATAACCCCCCTTTTATGAACACCTTATTACTCCCTTAAGCACAATACTAGCCTTTGACAATTAGGTTCAAATTCAATGTAAGGCCAATAGAATAAAAAGGATAATGGCAAGTAATGTGGTGTGTCACCGAAAGAATAGGATTAAGCTCAATAGGTTAACTAATTGATCATGTTTAAAAGGTGTGGAAATATATATGGGAAATACGAGGTTAAACCTAAGTGCCTTTATCATCTCATCATCAAGTAATGTCATGCATTTCAAGAAAGATCTCAAGTAAGTGCTAGCAATGTAAACAACATGTGGACACTCAAGCAAACGAAAAATCATGCAAAAGATATGCATATAGGCTCAAAACTCACTTGGTGTGACAAAACATAATCAATCCCAGGTAACAAGACTCTCTAACGCATCTACTTGTACTCAAAGCATGGAAACCAAGTCATCTTGCACATATTCATGTCATTCTAATCACTTACTACATTCAATTAAGTCTACCAGTTTCAACTTGCTAGTGAAAGTGTGTGCACAAGAACAAAGCACGTCACTTCTCATACAAAAGCGTCAAGAACACAAGAATTCTACGCATGCATGGGTGTATCAAGCAAAATACAACAACTAATCAAATTGCATGGCTAGAATTATTTTTGGTATTTTTCAATTTTTTAATTTTTTTTATTTTTTTTAAAATTTCTCTTAACATTGAGAACCCTTCCCCACACTTAAGCGGTTCATTGTCCCCAATGAACTAATGAACAAGATACAAAACTACAACTAAAAACAAAATAAAACTACACTAAAAAGAAAAGAAAGAAAACTCCCCTGGAATCAAGTTGTCGGATGTGAAAATCACCCCTCATTCGCTTATGAGCCACCCACTAATCATATGAACCAACCCAACAAATTTTTTCTCGCAAAAATCCCCTTTCCTTAGCAATTAGTCTCACATCAACCGATTAAATTTAACCTCCACCGTCGAAAATGAAATTTTCCCAATATTAGCACTATCTCTCCCATGCTTACGAGCCAAAATAATCAATACCCAACTCATAAGAAGCTCCACCAAAAATTACCAAGCAATATCACACCAAAAATACCCCAATATATCAAGAATAATATAAATCCCAAATTACAAGAACACAAATTCGCAATTAAAATAAATTTGGAGAGAAGAAATAAACCCACTACGAATTGGAGAGGTGAACTTGCAATTAATTCCTCTTTAGAATTGAATTTTTGGAGATTTAAAGAAAACAGAAGAGGAATTGGATTTGTATGGAAAGGTGTGTATATATATATAAGATGATGGAGAGATTTGATACAAAATTTAGAGTGCATGAGAGATTTAGGAGTGTTGGATTTGATTTAGAATAGATATAAGAATTAGGGTTTGAAAGAATTTGAGTTAGAATAGGTTTGGGTGGGTTTGTATGATGAAAAACAACAATTTTCGGGGAAAAATAAAAAAAAAAAAAAAAATCTGGGCAGAAGGGTGTAACGCAGCCGCAGGCTGCGTTACAGGGGGGCAGACTGCGCGGGGTTCAGTAACGCAGGCGCAGCCTGCGTTACAGGGTCGCAGACTGCGCTTCAGGCAGTAACGCAGGCGCAGCCTGCGTTACAGGGGTGCTGCCTGCGAAAAATCACTGTTTTGTTTTGTTTTTTTTTTTTTTTTTTTTTTTTTTTTTTTTTTTTTTGAATACAACACTCTTTTTCTTTTTTTTTTTTCTTTTTTTTTTTTTTTCACAAATGCATGGGTTGCCTCCCATGAAGCGCTTTTGTTTAACGTCGTTGGCTCGACTCAGCTGGTTCAGATCTCCGTGGAGGGGTTGTCAAGATAAATCACTTCCATCTTCCCTACGAATGCACCATCCACATATAATTTAAGGCGTTGACCGTTGACCTTAAATTTTGTTCCGTCTCGTCCCATAATTTCAATAGCACCATAAAATTTGACTTCGGTGACGGTAAAAGGTCCCGACCATCTTGATTTGAGTTTCCCGGGAAAAAGTCGAAGTCTAGAATTGAACAACAACACCTTGTCACCAACCTGAAAATCTCTCCTCTGAATCATCTTATCATGCATCTGCTTCGTTCTCTCCTTGTAAAGCCGAGAATTGTCATAAGCATCAAATCGAAGCTCATCTAACTCATTAAGTTGAAGAAATCTCGCTTGCCCCGCAGCCTTCAAATCCATGTTGAGTTCTTTTATAGCCCAAAAGGCGCGATGTTCCAATTCCACTGGCAAGTGACATGCTTTACCATAGATCAACCGATAAGGAGTGGTGCCTATAGGTGTCTTATATGCCGTCCGATAAGCCCACAAAGCATCATCTAGCTTCAAATACCAATCTTTCCTTGACTTTGCAACCATTTTCTCCAAAATGCTTTTGATTTGTCGGTTAGAAACCTCCACTTGGCCACTTGTTTGGGGGTGATATGCAAGAGCAACCTTGTGAGTAACGCCATATTTCTTCAACAAAGTTTCAAACTGACGATGGCGAAAATGAGAACCACCATCGCTTATCACTGTTCTAGGAACTCCAAATCGTGGGAAGATAATATTCTTGAAAAGCTTCATAACTACCTTGGAATCATTTGTTACCGATCCAATTGCTTCAACCCACTTGGACACATAATCGACAGCGACTAAGATGTATCTCATCCCACAAGAACTTGGGAAGGGTCCCATAAAATCAACACCCCATACGTCAAATATCTCGACCTCAAGAATACCGGTTTGAGGCATCTCATGGCGTTTAGAAATATTACCCGTCCTTTGACATGCATCACACGCCAAACAGAAAACACGAGCATCCTTAAATAGAGACGGCCAAAAGAAACCGGATTGAAGTACTTTAGCAGCGGTTTTGGAAGGACCATGGTGACCTCCACATGCGAGAGAATGACAATGCTTGAGAATGTCATGTACTTCGAACTCAGGAACACATCTACGAAAGATTCCATCAGCACACTTTCGATACAAGAAAGGGTCATCCCAAAAATATTGTTTAGCATCGTGATAAAACCTCTTTCTTTGCTGATAAGTCAATTCTGGAGGGTGAGATCCACTAACACAGAAATTTGAAAAATCTGCATACCAGGGAGTTTGAGTAGCAACCGAAAACAGGTGATCATCTGGAAAAGAATCGTCAATAGGAGTACTTGACGCAATATCAGATTTGAAACGCAATCGTGAGAGATGATCCGCAACTACATTCTCAGCACCCTTCTTGTCTTTGATTTCCAAGTCAAACTCTTGAAGTAAAAGAATCCAACGAATAAGCCTTGGCTTTGCTTCTTTCTTCGCCAACAGATACTTAAGTGCCGAATGATCAGTGTGAACAATGACTTTGGAGCCAATGAGATAGGCCCGGAATTTGTCAAGAGCGTAGACCACAGCTAGAAGTTCCTTCTCGGTTGTAGCATAATTGACTTGAGCTTCATCCAAGGTTTTACTTGCATAGTAGATAGCGTGCAATACCTTGTCTTTCCTTTGACCGAGAACTGCTCCAACTGCATAATCACTTGCATCACACATGATTTCAAATGGAAGGTTCCAATCTGGAGGTTGAATGATTGGTGCACTTATCAAAGCTTCCTTAATCCTGTTAAAAGACTCCAAACAAGCATCAGTAAACACAAAGGTGGCATCCTTAAGCAACAATTGAGTGAGGGGTTTTGCAATTTTTGAAAAATCTTTTATAAAACGACGATAAAAACCCGCATGACCAAGGAAACTCCTCACTCCCTTGACATTAACAGGAGGAGGAAGTTTCTCAATCACCTCAATTTTTGCTTTATCAACCTGGATGCCACGTTCAGAAATCAAATGACCAAGTACCACTCCTTCATTGACCATGAAGTGGCACTTTTCCCAATTCAAAACCAAATTCACCTCTTCACAACGTTTAAGCACTTTAGAAAGATTATGCAGACATACATCAAAATCAGACCCATAAACACTGAAATCATCCATAAATACTTCCATGATAGACTCTATGAAATCAGAAAATATGGCAGTCATGCAACGCTGAAAAGTAGCAGGGGCATTACACAAACCAAAAGGCACTCTACGATATGCAAAGGTACCATATGGGCAAGTAAATGTAGTCTTTTCTTGGTCATCAGGATGTATAGGGATCTGAAAGAACCCTGAATATCCGTCTAAATAGCAAAAGTACTTATGCTTAGCAAGTCTTTCTAACATCTGATCAATGAAAGGGAGAGGGTAGTGGTCTTTCCTAGTAGCAGTATTTAACTTACGGTAATCTATGCACATTCGCCAACCGGTGACAATTCGAGTGGGAATTAATTCATCTTTATCATTCTTAATTACCGTTGTTCCTCCTTTCTTAGGGACTACCTGAACTGGGCTTACCCATTTAGAATCAGAAATCGGGTAAATGATGCCCGCATCTAACAATTTCAAAACTTCTTTTTTAACAACCTCTTGCATGTTAGGGTTCAAGCGACGTTGTCCCTGTATGCAAGGCTTATGGTCATCATCTAAGTGAATTCTATGCATGCAAAAGTCTGGGCTAATCCCCGTAAGATCATCAATACTATACCCAATAGCTTTTCTATGCGCACGCAAAATAGTAAGAAGCTTAAAAATCTGGTTATCATCAAGACTAGAGCTAACAATCACAGGACAAGTCTTTTCATCATCAAGAAACACATATTTCAGATTAGATGGCAAAGGCTTTAACTCTATTTTCTTTACCTGAGGTTGACCACAAGAAGTGTTAGTGTTGGTTACCTCATAATTCGGATCAGCTGCACCATCCAACTGAAGAATCAATGAATCGACTTCAGCATGTCCTTCTCCTTCTGAAGCTTCAAGCATGAGCACTGCTTCCAATGCATCATTCAATATAATCTGAGGCGTTTCATCTCGGACAATTCCATCTATAACATCGATCCTGCAGCAAGTATTCTCAAGCAAAGGGGATTTAAGAGCAGAGGTTAGAGTAAAAGTAATTTTATCATCACCAACGCTCAATGTGAGAGTCCCACTTTTAACATCAATAACAGCACCTGCAGTACAAAGAAATGGTCTACCTAAAATAATAGGTATTTGGCTGTCCTCTTCCATATCTAGAACTACAAAGTCTACAGGAATATAGAATTTTCCAACCCTAACAGGCACATCCTCTAAAATTCCAAGGGGATATTTTATTGAACGGTCTGCCATTTGCAAAGTCATCTGTGTACATTTTAATTCTCCCATATTTAGTTTTTGAAAAACCGAGAGAGGCATGACTGAGACGCTAGCGCCTAAATCACATAAAGCTTTATCAATGAACAATGCACCTAAATGACACGGGATCGAAAAACTACCAGGATCTTTAAGCTTAGGTGGAGACTTATTTTGTAAAACAGCACTGCACTCTTCAGTAAAAGCTACTGTCTCCACCTCACCAAAAGACCTTTTCTTAGTGAGAATATCCTTAAGAAACTTTGCATATGATGGAACTTGAGAAATTAAATCAGTGAAAGGAACTGTTACCTCAAGATTCTTGACAAGTGTCATGAACTTACCAAACTGCTGGTCCACCTTAGTTCTGTTCATCCTGCTAGGGAATGGGAGCTTTGGCACAAATGGTGGAGGAGCAACTGCAGTCTTTTCCTTGTCCTTTTTCTTGCTTTCCTCAGTTTCACCTTCGCTTGCATCTTCAACAACTTTCTCTACCTTGTCTTCCTCAGAATTCTCTTTTTCTTTCTCAGTAGGAACATCGTCAGTAGGCATTGGAGGAGCATCATATGTACGACCACTCCTAAGAGCAATGGCATTCACATTTTCCTTTGGCTGAGTTGGTTGGGCTGGTAGAGAGCCTTGTTGCCTTGTAGACGAAGAACTAGCCATTTGAGCAATCTGAGTTTCCAGCATCTTATTATGTATCTCCATCTGGTTCATCTTTGTTTGCATTTGTAACATTATCTTCATCATATCACCTTGATTATCAGCCTGTGCAGCTTGATTTGCTTGAGGAGCATAATTCTGAGGAGGCCTTTGGAATCCAGGGGGATTCATAGGTCCTTGCGGAGGCCTATACTGTTGCTGTGGAGGAGGCTGGTACGACTGCTGATATTGCTGCTGATTAGGAACATTTGTATTCTGAGCATTATTGTTCCTATATGAGAAATTCGGATGATCTTTCCAACCAGGATTATAAGTGTTGGAGTACGGATTGTACTGCTGCCTCTGTTGGAAAACATTTGCTTGCTCCATATGAAAATGTTGTGAATTTTGAGCATTGTATTGGCAATCGTTACCATAGTGGCCTTGGATGCCACAGACTTCACATACTGGATTATTCATTGGAGCCATTGATGACAGTGCATTGATACTCATAGGTTGTGTAGAGGGCTGAGATGTCTTCAATGAGTGGATCTCTTGAGTCAATGCAGCGAGTTGAGATGATAATAAAGAATAGGCATCCACTTCGAGTTTACCTCCTTTCTTGGTTGCTCTCGGATTACTGAAGTGATTGGCAGCCAAATTTGAGAGAAAAGCATGTGCATCATCAACTCCTTTGTCTAAAAACACACCACCCGCAGCATTATCAACCATCCCTTTTGTTTCCGGATCAAGACCATTGTAGAAGCGTTTAAGCAGAAACCACTTCTCAAGACCATGGTGAGGGCAAGCACGTTGATAATCCTTAAATCTATCCCAAGCATCCCGTAGAGATTCACCATAATCTTGCTTAAAACCCATCATCTTGTCGATCAAATCGTCGGTTCTGTTAGGAGGGAAGAACTCAGTTAAGAAAGCCTGAGCAATCTTATCCCACTCGGTCAGGTCAATATCATTCAACCATTTTTGAGCTTTGTCACGAAGAGAGAAACCGAACAACATGACTTTCAACTGGTCTGGAGTGACTCCCTGATGTTTAATTGTAGAACAGAGCTGTTGAAACCGTTGCAGATGATTTGTAGGGTCTTCGGAGGCAAGCCCAGCAAATTGATTCTGTTGGATCATCGTAAGCAAAGCAGGCTTGATCTCGAAATTTGCTGCTTGAATTGCTGGCATAACAAGGCCAGTAGGTACCCCACTCGGAGAGGGCTGTGAGTAGTTCTTCAAAGATTTGGGAAGGTCCGCCATCTCAATCTTTGGTTCAGATATCCTTTGCTGCTTCTCTTTCCTTTGTTGATCTATATATTGTTGACAAGTAATCCCAGAATCTGGACTAAGAGGAGTTGTATCCTCTTTCGCTTGATCTACTTTTGTTTGAGACCTGGTCTTGGGCATCAACAACTAAACAAGGAAAAGCAGTAAGATCGGTCTCAGTTGGAACAAGAGTTCCAAAGAGACAAGAGAAACAATTTAAAACAATCAAACTAAAATTAGAGAAACTAGGCGTCTCCCCGGCAGCGGCGCCAAAAACTTGATGTGTAAAATTATGTCTAACCGCAAGCGCACGGTATCAATTGTAGTAGATACTAGCAAATACGGGTCGAATCCTCAAGGAGACAGTTTCAATTTCAATTCAATGGTTATCAATTGTTTCTAGTCACAAACGATTAGTTGAGAATTTTGTTAACTACTAAAGCAAATTTAACAAGGTTTTAATTCAATTAATTAAGGGATCTAGGGCAATTCAGGTTCACCATGTTTACACCAACCAAATAACAAAGGTATAGCTTATCAATGGGATAAAATAATTAGAGCAATGGTTAAACTTTTCCAAGTATTAACACTCTCAGAAATCCGATGATGTTTTCACACTCACCTTCAATTCCGCTAATTGTATGTAAGCCTCTAGTAGTAAAATCTTTCGATCTATTACTCCTATTGCAATCAATTAATCTATGATATTGCGCAATTACACAAATTAAGAATTAACACATATCAATTAGAATTACTCTTTACCCATCAATTCACTAATCAAATTAAACCCAAATCATGGTGCAAACATGGCTTCCCCTAATACCCTAGAATTAAACTACTCACTCATGGTAGAAGTAAAAGCAATAAGAATAATGAAAGAAGCCATGTAAAACATATAATAATAAAACAAGAGAATAAAGAATACCTCAAATTTTGTATTAACGAAGAACAATGAAGATCCAAATTAAGCTAAGTGCTTACAAAGGAAGAGATAGAGAGAGAAAAACCAAAACCCTAGCTTTTGTAAAAATACGTATGTATATGTCTATCTCCCTTTCTATCACGTTTTCTCTTCCTTTTATAATAAAACCCCTTAATAAAATCTGATATCTATCTCCTAATAAAAGTATTTTTAATATCCTAATCAATTTACAAAAAGATATCCATAATTGAATAGGATTTTCTTGTAAAATTCGTCACAAATTTTGCTCCTCTGTTTCTGGGCTCTTCCAGTTGGATTTTGCTTACTGGACCACCTCTGAATTAAAGATAATTCCCTAAGCTTCGCGTGGACAGTAATTTCGTCAAATTCTGACTTCTGGAACTCAAGATATGGCCCAAACAGTGCAGGCAGCCCGTGCAGCCCAATAATACGAATTTTCTCCTATTTTATCTCCAAAATAGCTCTTTTTGCTCCAAATCCTTCCAAGTCATGAATTCTTTATTTCCTACAATAAAACAATCAAATCTATTAAATAAAAATCCAAATCAATGCAAAACACAATAAATATGAGAATAAAATCATCTAAAATATATATAAAAATATATTCTATCAATGATGGAGTAACTGGCCGATCGGTATCTGATTTTATGGGCCTTTTTTTTATCAAGGGGAAGGGTGTCTTTTTCTAAGAAAGCCCTAATTGGCGTCATCCAATTAACTCCTTGATGTATTTCCAGGCATCGTTTTTTGTCTATCGATGGTGCCTTGACTTCGGTCAGATAGATAGAACCTGTGAGATTCTGAGTTTCCGCCGAGGCCAACCTTGATAGCGCGTCGGCACGGCTGTTGTTTTCCCTGGCTACTTGGCTTAATTCGAATGATTCGAACATTAGTGAATTTTCGCGTACCTTCGTGGCATAGGCTTTTGTTCGGGGGTCTCTTTGTCCATATTCTCCTGAAAACTGTTTGACGACTAGCATGGAGTCGCTGAAGACTCTTAGGTGCTTTACCTCCAAACTTTTTGCCAAATCTAGACCTGCTAGTACCGCTTCGTATTCGGCCTCGTTATTGGTTAAGGAGAAGGCGAATCTGATTGCTTGACATATCTCGAAACCTTCGGGACTAGTTAATATGAGGCCTGCGCCACACTTCGATCCTGCTACCGAACCATCTACAAAAAGTTTCCATTTTCCTGGTGAAGGTATTAATTGTTCTTCAGGAGCCAAATCTTTTGGACTAGAGAAAGAGCATTCCGTTATGAAGTCGGCAAGGGTTTGAGCTTTGATTGCTGTTCGGGGAACAAATTCCAGGTCGTATTCTCCTAATTCGACCGACCAAGCGACCACTCGGCCTGAAGCTTCTGGTCTTCGCATGATCTTCTTCAGGGGTTGATCGGTTACTACTTGGATTGTTCGGCCTTGGAAGTAGTGCCGTAACTTTCTCGAGGCCATTACTAGCCCGTAGGCGAACTTTTCGGCGTTGGGATATCTTGTTTCTGCATCTTTTAGTATGTGAGAGACGTAGAAAACTGGATGTTGGTTCCCTTCATGCTGTTTGATCAGTACTGCCCCGAGTGTTCGGTCGTTCATAGCCAGATATAGCTGAAGAGTTTCATTCGGGCTCGGTCTCATTAAGAGTGGGGTGTTCACCAGGTATTCTTTTAGTTCTTCAAAAGCTTTTTGACAACTCGGTCCCCATTCAAAATTTTTTGTTCCTCGAAGAACCTCGAAAAATGGTAGGGCTTTTTCCGCTGATCGAGAAATGAACCTTCTCAAGGCTGCCATTCGTCCGGTCAATTTCTGAATATCCCTGATTGTCCTCGGTGTTTCCATGTCGATGACTGCTTTAATTTTTTCGGGATTCGCCTCAATTCCTCGGGCGCTGACCATATATCCTAAAAATTTTCCACTGTTAACTCCGAACGTGCATTTGTTCGGGTTAATCCTCATGTTGTTTTTCCTTAGGGCTTCGAAGCATTCTTTCAAATCTTCGGCGTGATCTTTAAACAAGGATTTGACGATCATGTCATCCACGTAGCATTCCATGTTTCGGCCTATTTGGGCTTTGAAGACTTTGTTGATCATCTTTTGAAACGTCGCCCCTGCGTTCTTTAGTCCGAAGGGCATTTTGATGTAGGCATAAGTGCCATTCGGTGTGATGAATGCTGTTTTAGGAATGTCTTCGGCGTTCATGGCGATCTGATGGTATCCGGAGAACGCATCCAAGAAGCTGAGTATTTGATGGCCTGAAGTGGCGTCTATCAACTGATCGATGTTCGGTAAAGGGTAATGGTCCTTCGGGCAATGCTTGTTTAGGTCGGTGTAATCGACGCACATTCGCCACTTTCCGTTAGACTTTTTGACTACCACCACGTTTGCCAACCAATCGGGGTAATCTATTTCTTCGATGAATTTGGCTTCCAGAAGTTTCTCGACCTCGGCTTCGATGACCTTTTGTCTTTCCACGGCGAAATTTCGCTTCTTCTGTTTCACCGGTTGGGCATCGGGTTTCACGTTGAGGCAGTGTTTGGCGACCGATGGGTCTAAGCCTGGCATGTCTTCGGGATTCCACGCGAATATGTCGTGAAATTCCCGAATGACTTTGATGACTCTTGTTTTCAGTTCGGGATCTAGGTCCTTGCCTATCTGGATCATTTTGCCCGACTGGCCTACGTATAGCTCGACCTCCTCGGTCTCCATTGCCGGCTCGGCAATCGGACTAGATAAATCGACTCCGAATTTCTCTAGCTCAATATTCAGCAATTGATGGTTGTTTCCAGTGTCCTCGTTGATCCTCTTTCTCTTTCCCGCCTCAGCCATCTCTGTGTCCTTGTCTTTCTCTAGGTCTTCCAAAATTATGATCCGTGCGGCTTTCTGGTCTCCTCTCATTTCTCCGACTCCGTTCTCGGTAGGAAACTTTAACTTTAGATGCGGTATGGAGGAGACAGCTTGAAATGAAGATAAAGCTGGCCTCCCGAGGATTCCATTGTATGGGCTGTCAACCCGAACCACGTAGAATTTTGCTTCCTTCGTTACAGTGTACGGTGCTTTTCCTAGTAAGACGGAGAGAGTGATCGTTCCTTCAATTGGTATGGGCTGATTTCCAAAACCGTATAATGGTGCTTCATGGCAGGGTTCCAATTCTTCTCCCCCAAGATTCATCTTGCAGTATGTTCGGTGGTACAAAATGTTTACCGAACCAAAAACTTGATGTGTAAAATTATGTCTAACCGCAAGCGCACGGTATCAATTGTAGTAGATACTAGCAAATACGGGTCGAATCCTCAAGGAGACAGTTTCAATTTCAATTCAATGGTTATCAATTGTTTCTAGTCACAAACGATTAGTTGAGAATTTTGTTAACTACTAAAGCAAATTTAACAAGGTTTTAATTCAATTAATTAAGGGATCTAGGGCAATTCAGGTTCACCATGTTTACACCAAACAAATAACAAAGGTATAGCTTATCAATGGGATAAAATAATTAGAGCAATGGTTAAACTTTTCCAAGTTTTAACACTCTCAGAAATCCGATGATGTTTTCACACTCACCTTCAATTCCGCTAATTGTATGTAAGCCTCTAGTAGTAAAATCTTTCGATCTATTACTCCTATTGCAATCAATTAATCTATGATATTGCGCAATTACACAAATTAAGAATTAACACATATCAATTAGAATTACTCTTTACCCATCAATTCACTAATCAAATTAAACCCAAATCATGGTGCAAACATGGCTTCCCCTAATACCCTAGAATTAAACTACTCACTCATGGTAGAAGTAAAAGCAATAAGAATAATGAAAGAAGCCATGTAAAACATATAATAATAAAACAAGAGAATAAAGAATACCTCAAACTTTGTATTAGCGAAGAACAATGAAGATCCAAATTAAACCAAGTGCTTACAAAGGAAGAGATGGAGAGAAAAAAAACCAAAACCCTAGCTTATGTAAAAACGTCTGTATATGTCTATATCCTTTTCTATCACGTTTTCTCTTCCTTTTATAATAAAACCCCTTAATAAAATCTGATATCTATCTCCTAATAAAAGTATTTTTAATATCCTAATCAATTTACAAAAAGATATCCATAATTGAATAGGATTTTCTTGTAAAATTCGTCACAAATTTTGCTCCTCTGTTTCTGGGCTCTTCCAGTTGGATTTTGCTTACTGGACCACCTCTGAATTAAAGATAATTCCCTAAGCTTCGCGTGGACAGTAATTTCGTCAAATTCTGACTTCTGGAACTCAAGATATGGCCCAAACAGTGCAGGCAGCCTGTATAGCCCAATAATACGAATTTTCTCCTATTTTATCTCCAAAATAGCTCTTTTTGTTCCAAATCCTTCCAAGTCATGAATTCTTTATTTCCTACAATAAAACAATCAAATATATTAAATAAAAATCCAAATCAATGCAAAACACAATAAATATGAGAATAAAATCATCTAGAATATATATAAAAATATACTCTATCAAACATCCCCACACTAAGCATTTGCACGTCCTCGGGCAAATAAGTGAAATAAAAACTAAGTCCTAACAAACATCACTTTCGTAGATGACACGATTGCATTGAGCGTATGCAACAAGCCGTTAAACCCCTAGGCAGCCCTAGTAGGACGAGTGTTGTCTCGTGAGGGTTTATAGTGAATGTACCCACAAAATTCATCTAACCATGCAAAAGATCAATGCAAACACAACACCACACACACAAGTCCTCTCATGCCACATCAACTTAAGAATCAAAGTAAACATACGATGTCTTGGTGTCAAAAGTGCAAGTATTCACGTAGTTTACTCAACCAACATGCAGAAGGTCATAAAAATTCATGTCAAGTGTAAAAATCGTTGGTAATCATGCTAAGCCCACAAGAAACACATCTTTAAGTCTAAGCCTGGGATCTCCTATGCCAAAACAAGTAATAACTCACCTTTCACTCAAAAACGAATATTCACTCAAGAACAAGGTTAAGTGTATCACTCAATTCCAACAAAATCATAAACACAACTTGACACTCGCAATCAATCTCACTTTCAACACAACATACATCACTGATGACAATCAAAAGGTCTTTATTCGGGTTGTAACGTGGGCTAGGGACCAGGTATGTCAAGTAAAGCTAAAACAGGTTAAAATGCCAAAAACTAGTACCCAACAATAATCATTATTCAATTCCCTTTCTATTAAAACCACAAATACTTCCCCACACTTGGATTTTTCAATAACCCTTACACAATAACTTGACTAGTCGAATGAAGAAGGATCATACAAACATAAGAATGCTCTCAAATTTATTTATTTTTTTCTCTTTTTTTTCTATTTTTTTTTCTTTTTTTTCTTTTTTCTGTTTTTTTTCTTTTGAGAGCTAAGGAATAAGCACAATGATCCATAGATATTTTTATGAATTTCGACTAACAAGCATCAACCAAAATCAATATTCCCCAATGGTATGATCATCAATAAAACCCCTTTTATGAACACCTTATTACTCCCTCAAGCACGATACTAGCGTTTGACAATTTAGGTTCAAATTTAATATAAGGCCAATAGAATAAAAAGGATAATGGCAAGTAATGTGGTGTGTCACCGAAAGAATAGGATTAAGCTCAACGGGTTAACTAATTGATCATGTTTAAAAGGTGTGGAAATATGGGAAATACGAGGTTAAACCTAAGTGCCTTTATCATCTCATCATCAAGTAATGTCATGCATTTCAAGAAAGATCTCAAGTAAGTGCTAGCAATGCAAACAACATGTGGACACTCAAGCAAACGAAAAATCATGCAAAAGATATGCATATAGGCTCAAAACTCGCTTGGTGTGACAAAACATAATCAATCCCAGGTAACAAGACTCTCTAACGCACCTACTTGTACTCAAAGCATGTAAACCAAGTCATCTTGCACATATTCATGTCATTCTAATCACTTACAACATTCAATTAAGTCTACCAGTTTCAACTTGCTAGTGAAAGTGTGTGCACAAGAACAAAGCACGTCACTTCTCATACAAAAGCATCCATAAACACAAGATTCTACGCATGCATGGGTGTATCAAGCAAAATACAACAACTAATCAAATTGCATGGCTAGAATTATTTTTGGTATTTTTGAATTTTTTAATTTTTTTTTTTGAATTTTTTTAAAATTTCTCTTAACATTGAGAACCCTTCCCCACACTTAAGCGGTTCATTGTCCCCAATGAACTAATGAACAAGATACAAAACTACAACTAAAAACAAAATAAAACTACACTAAAAAGAAAAGAAAGAAAACTCCCCTGGAATCAAGTTGTCGGATGTGAAAATCACCCCTCATTCGCTTATGAGCCACCCACTAATCATATGAACCAACCCAACAAATTTTTTCTCGCAAAAATCCCCTTTCCTTAGCAATTAGTCTCACATCAACCGATTAAATTTAACCTCCACCGTCGAAAATGAAAATTTCCCAATATTAGCACTATCTCTCCCATGCTTACGAGCCAAAATAATCAATACCCAACTCATAAGAAGCTCCACCAAAAATTACCAAGCAATATCACACCAAAAATACCCCAATATATCAAGAATAATATAAATCCCAATTTACAAGAACACAAATTCGCAATTAAAATAAATTTGGAGAGAAGAAATAAACCCACTACGAATTGGAGAGGTGAACTTGCAATTAATTCCTCTTTAGAATTGAATTTTTGGAGATTTAAAGAAAACAGAAGAGGAATTGGATTTGTATGGAAAGGTGTGTATATATATATAAGATGATGGAGAGATTTGATACAAAATTTAGAGTGCATGAGAGATTTAGGAGTGTTGGATTTGATTTAGAATAGATATAAGAATTAGGGTTTGAAAGAATTTGAGTTAGAATAGGTTTGGGTGGGTTTTTATGATGCAAAACAACAATTTTCGGGGAAAAATAAAAAAAAAATCTGGGCAGAAGGGTGTAACGCAGCCGCAGGCTGCGTTACAGGGTCGCAGACTGCGCGGGGTACAGTAACGCAGGCGCAGCCTGCGTTACAGGGGGGCAGCCAGCGCTTCAGGCAGTAACGCAGGCGCAGCCTGCGTTACAGGGGTGCTGCCTGCGAAAAAATCACTGTTTTGCTTTTTTTTTTTTTTTTTTTTTTTTTTTTTTTTTTGAATACAACACTCTTTTTCTTTTCTTTTTTTTTTTTTTTTTTTCACAAATGCATGGGTTGCCTCCCATGAAGCGCTTTTGTTTAACGTCGTTGGCTCGACTCAGCTGGTTCAGATCTCCGTGGAGGGGTTGTCAAGATAAATCACTTCCATCTTGCCTACGAATGCACCATCCACATATAATTTAAGGCGTTGACCGTTGACCTTAAATTTTGTTCCGTCTCGTCCCATAATTTCAATAGCACCATAAAATTTGACTTCGGTGACGGTAAAAGGTCCCGACCATCTTGATTTGAGTTTCCCGGGAAAAATTCGAAGTCTAGAATTGAACAACAACACCTTGTCACCAACCTGAAAATCTCTCCTCTGAATCATCTTATCATGCATCTGCTTCGTTCTCTCCTTGTAAAGCCGAGAATTGTCATAAGCATCAAATCGAAGCTCATCTAACTCATTAAGTTGAAGAAGTCTCGCTTGCCCCGCAGCCTTCAAATCCATGTTGAGTTCTTTTATAGCCCAAAAGGCGCGATGTTCCAATTCCACTGGCAAGTGACATGCTTTACCATAGACCAATCGATAAGGAGTGGTGCCTATAGGTGTCTTATATGCCGTCCGATAAGCCCACAAAGCATCATCTAGCTTCAAATACCAATCTTTCCTTGACTTTGCAACCATTTTCTCCAAAATGCTTTTGATTTGTCGGTTAGAAACCTCCACTTGGCCACTTGTTTGGGGGTGATATGCAAGAGCAACCTTGTGAGTAACGCCATATTTCTTCAACAAAGTTTCAAACTGACGATGGCGAAAATGAGAACCACCATCGCTTATCACTGTTCTAGGAACTCCAAATCGTGGGAAGATAATATTCTTGAAAAGCTTCATAACTACCTTGGAATCATTTGTTACCGATCCAATTGCTTCAACCCACTTGGACACATAATCGACAGCGACTAAGATGTATCTCATCCCACAAGAACTTGGGAAGGGTCCCATAAAATCAACACCCCATACGTCAAATATCTCGACCTCAAGAATACCGGTTTGAGGCATCTCATGGCGTTTAGAAATATTACCCGTCCTTTGACATGCATCACACGCCAAACAGAAAGCACGAGCATCCTTAAATAGAGACGGCCAAAAGAAACCGGATTGAAGTACTTTAGCAGCGGTTTTGGAAGGACCATGGTGACCTCCACATGCGAGAGAATGACAATGCTTGAGAATGTCATGTACTTCGAACTCAGGAACACATCTACGAAAGATTCCATCAGCACACTTTCGATACAAGAAAGGGTCATCCCAAAAATATTGTTTAGCATCGTGATAAAACCTCTTTCTTTGCTGATAAGTCAATTCTGGAGGGTGAGATCCACTAACACAGAAATTTGCAAAATCTGCATACCAGGGAGTTTGAGTAGCAACCGAAAACAGGTGATCATCTGGAAAAGAATCGTCAATAGGAGTACTTGACGCAATATCAGATTTGAAACGCAATCGTGAGAGATGATCCGCAACTACATTCTCAGCACCCTTCTTGTCTTTGATTTCCAAGTCAAACTCTTGAAGTAAAAGAATCCAACGAATAAGCCTTGGCTTTGCTTCTTTCTTCGCCAACAGATACTTAAGTGCCGAATGATCAGTGTGAACAATGACTTTGGAGCCAATGAGATAGGCCCGGAATTTGTCAAGAGCGTAGACCACAGCTAGAAGTTCCTTCTCGGTTGTAGCATAATTGACTTGAGCTTCATCCAAGGTTTTACTTGCATAGTAGATAGCGTGCAATACCTTGTCTTTCCTTTGACCGAGAACTGCTCCAACTGCATAATCACTTGCATCACACATGATTTCAAATGGAAGGTTCCAATCTGGAGGTTGAATGATTGGTGCACTTATCAAAGCTTCCTTAATCCTGTTAAAAGACTCCAAACAAGCATCAGTAAACACAAAGGTGGCATCCTTAAGCAACAATTGAGTGAGGGGTTTTGAAATTTTTGAAAAATCTTTTATAAAACGACGATAAAAACCCGCATGACCAAGGAAACTCCTCACTCCCTTGACATTAACAGGAGGAGGAAGTTTCTCAATCACCTCAATTTTTGCTTTATCAACCTGGATGCCACGTTCAGAAATCAAATGACCAAGTACCACTCCTTCATTGACCATGAAGTGGCACTTTTCCCAATTCAAAACCAAATTCACCTCTTCACAACGTTTAAGCACTTTAGAAAGATTATGCAGACATACATCAAAATCAGACCCATAAACACTGAAATCATCCATAAATACTTCCATGATAGACTCTATGAAATCAGAAAATATGGCAGTCATGCAACGCTGAAAAGTAGCAGGGGCATTACACAAACCAAAAGGCACTCTACGATATGCAAAGGTACCATATGGGCAAGTAAATGTAGTCTTTTCTTGGTCATCAGGATGTATAGGGATCTGAAAGAACCCTGAATATCCGTCTAAATAGCAAAAGTACTTATGCTTAGCAAGTCTTTCTAACATCTGATCAATGAAAGGGAGAGGGTAGTGGTCTTTCCTAGTAGCAGTATTTAACTTACGGTAATCTATGCACATTCGCCAACCGGTGACAATTCGAGTGGGAATTAATTCATCTTTATCATTCTTAATTACCGTTGTTCCTCCTTTCTTAGGGACTACCTGAACTGGGCTTACCCATTTAGAATCAGAAATCGGGTAAATGATGCCCGCATCTAACAATTTCAAAACTTCTTTTTTAACAACCTCTTGCATGTTAGGGTTCAAGCGACGTTGTCCCTGTATGCAAGGCTTATGGTCATCATCTAAGTGAATTCTATGCATGCAAAAGTCTGGGCTAATCCCCGTAAGATCATCAATACTATACCCAATAGCTTTTCTATGCGCACGCAAAATAGTAAGAAGCTTAAAAATCTGGTTATCATCAAGACTAGAGCTAACAATCACAGGACAAGTCTTTTCATCATCAAGAAACACATATTTCAGATTAGATGGCAAAGGCTTTAACTCTATTTTCTTTACCTGAGGTTGACCACAAGAAGTGTCAGTGTTGGTTACCTCACAATTCGGATCAGCTGCACCATCCAACTGAAGAATCAATGAATCGACTTCGGCATGTCCTTCTCCTTCTGAAGCTTCAAGCATGAGCACTGCTTCCAATGCATCATTCAATATAATCTGAGGCGTTTCATCTCGGACAATTCCATCTATAACATCGATCCTGCAGCAAGTATTCTCAAGCAAAGGGGATTTAAGAGCAGAGGTTAGAGTAAAAGTAATTTTATCATCACCAACGCTCAATGTGAGAGTCCCACTTTTAACATCAATAACAGCACCTGCAGTACAAAGAAATGGTCTACCTAAAATAATAGGTATTTGGCTGTCCTCTTCCATATCTAGAACTACAAAGTCTACAGGAATATAGAATTTTCCAACCCTAACAGGCACATCCTCTAAAATTCCAAGGGGATATTTTATTGAACGGTCTGCCATTTGCAAAGTCATCTGTGTACATTTTAATTCTCCCATATTTAGTTTTTGAAAAACCGAGAGAGGCATGACTGAGACGCTAGCGCCTAAATCACATAAAGCTTTATCAATGAACAATGCACCTAAATGACACGGGATCGAAAAACTACCAGGATCTTTAAGCTTAGGTGGAGACTTATTTTGTAAAACAGCACTGCACTCTTCAGTAAAAGCTACTGTCTCCACCTCACCAAAAGACCTTTTCTTAGTGAGAATATCCTTAAGAAACTTTGCATATGATGGAACTTGAGAAATTAAATCAGTGAAAGGAACTGTTACCTCAAGATTCTTGACAAGTGTCATGAACTTACCAAACTGCTGGTCCACCTTAGTTCTGTTCATCCTGCTAGGGAATGGGAGCTTTGGCACAAATGGTGGAGGAGCAACTGCAGTCTTTTCCTTGTCCTTTTTCTTGCTTTCCTCAGTTTCACCTTCGCTTGCATCTTCAACAACTTTCTCTACCTTGTCTTCCTCAGAATTCTCTTTTTCTTTCTCAGTAGGAACATCGTCAGTAGGCATTGGAGGAGCATCATATGTACGACCACTCCTAAGAGCAATGGCATTCACATTTTCCTTTGGCTGAGTTGGTTGGGCTGGTAGAGAGCCTTGTTGCCTTGTAGACGAAGAACTAGCCATTTGAGCAATCTGAGTTTCCAGCATCTTATTATGTATCTCCATCTGGTTCATCTTTGTTTGCATTTGTAACATTATCTTCATCATATCACCTTGATTATCAGCCTGTGCAGCTTGATTTGCTTGAGGAGCATAATTCTGAGGAGGCCTTTGGAATCCAGGGGGATTCATAGGTCCTTGCGGAGGCCTATACTGTTGCTGTGGAGGAGGCTGGTACGACTGCTGATATTGCTGCTGATTAGGAACATTTGTATTCTGAGCATTATTGTTCCTATATGAGAAATTCGGATGATCTTTCCAACCAGGATTATAAGTGTTGGAGTACGGATTGTACTGCTGCCTCTGTTGGAAAACATTTGCTTGCTCCATATGAAAATGTTGTGAATTTTGAGCATTGTATTGGCAATCGTTACCATAGTGGCCTTGGATGCCACAGACTTCACAAACTGGATTATTCAATGGAGCCATTGATGACAGTGCATTGATACTCATAGGTTGTGTAGAGGGCTGAGATGTCTTCAATGAGTGGATCTCCTGAGTCAATGCAGCGAGTTGAGATGATAATAAAGAATAGGCATCCACTTCGAGTTTACCCCCTTTCTTGGCTGCTCTCGGATTACTGAAGTGATTGGCAGCCAAATTTGAGAGAAAAGCATGTGCATCATCAACTCCTTTGTCTAAAAACACACCACCCGCAGCATTATCAACCATCCCTTTTGTTTCTGGATCAAGACCATTGTAGAAGCGTTTAAGCAGAAACCACTTCTCAAGACCATGGTGAGGGCATGCACGTTGATAATCCTTAAATCTATCCCAAGCATCCCGTAGAGATTCACCATAATCTTGCTTAAAACCCATCATCTTGTCGATCAAATCGTCGGTTCTGTTAGGAGGGAAGAACTCAGTTAAGAAAGCCTGAGCAATCTTATCCCACTCGGTCAGGTCAATATCATTCAACCATTTTTGAGCTTTGTCACGAAGAGAGAAACCGAACAACATGACTTTCAACTGGTCTGGAGTGACCCCCTGATGTTTAATTGTAGAACAGAGCTGTTGAAACCGTTGCAGATGATTTGTAGGGTCTTCGGAGGCAAGCCCAGCAAATTGATTCTGTTGGATCATCGTAAGCAGAGCAGGCTTGATCTCGAAATTTGCTGCTTGAATTGCTGGCATAACAAGGCCAGTAGGTACCCCACTCGGAGAGGGCTGTGAGTAGTTCTTCAAAGATTTGGGAAGGTCCGCCATCTTAATCTTTGGTTCAGATATCCTTTGCTGCTTCTCTTTCCTTTGTTGATCTATATATTGTTGACAAGTAATCCCAGAATCTGGACTAAGAGGAGTTGTATCCTCTTTCGCTTGATCTACTTTTGTTTGAGACCTGGTCTTGGGCATCAACAACTAAACAAGGAAAAGCAGTAAGATCGGTCTCAGTTGGAACAAGAGTTCCAAAGAGACAAGAGAAACAATTTAAAACAATCAAACTAAAATTAGAGAAACTAGGCGTCTCCCCGGCAGCGGCGCCAAAAACTTGATGTGTAAAATTATGTCTAACCGCAAGCGCACGGTATCAATTGTAGTAGATACTAGCAAATACGGGTCGAATCCTCAAGGAGACAGTTTCAATTTCAATTCAATGGTTATCAATTGTTTCTAGTCACAAACGATTAGTTGAGAATTTTGTTAACTACTAAAGCAAATTTAACAAGGTTTTAATTCAATTAATTAAGGGATCTAGGGCAATTCAGGTTCACCATGTTTACACCAAACAAATAACAAAGGTATAGCTTATCAATGGGATAAAATAATTAGAGCAATGGTTAAACTTTTCCAAGTTTTAACACTCTCAGAAATCCGATGATGTTTTCACACTCACCTTCAATTCCGCTAATTGTATGTAAGCCTCTAGTAGTAAAATCTTTCGATCTATTACTCCTATTGCAATCAATTAATCTATGATATTGCGCAATTACACAAATTAAGAATTAACACATATCAATTAGAATTACTCTTTACCCATCAATTCACTAATCAAATTAAACCCAAATCATGGTGCAAACATGGCTTCCCCTAATACCCTAGAATTAAACTACTCACTCATGGTAGAAGTAAAAGCAATAAGAATAATGAAAGAAGCCATGTAAAACATATAATAATAAAACAAGAGAATAAAGAATACCTCAAACTTTGTATTAGCGAAGAACAATGAAGATCCAAATTAAACCAAGTGCTTACAAAGGAAGAGATGGAGAGAAAAAAAACCAAAACCCTAGCTTATGTAAAAACGTCTGTATATGTCTATATCCTTTTCTATCACGTTTTCTCTTCCTTTTATAATAAAACCCCTTAATAAAATCTGATATCTATCTCCTAATAAAAGTATTTTTAATATCCTAATCAATTTACAAAAAGATATCCATAATTGAATAGGATTTTCTTGTAAAATTCGTCACAAATTTTGCTCCTCTGTTTCTGGGCTCTTCCAGTTGGATTTTGCTTACTGGACCACCTCTGAATTAAAGATAATTCCCTAAGCTTCGCGTGGACAGTAATTTCGTCAAATTCTGACTTCTGGAACTCAAGATATGGCCCAAACAGTGCAGGCAGCCTGTATAGCCCAATAATACGAATTTTCTCCTATTTTATCTCCAAAATAGCTCTTTTTGTTCCAAATCCTTCCAAGTCATGAATTCTTTATTTCCTACAATAAAACAATCAAATATATTAAATAAAAATCCAAATCAATGCAAAACACAATAAATATGAGAATAAAATCATCTAGAATATATATAAAAATATACTCTATCAACTGCCTTCGTCAATCAACACCCTCCAAATCTTATTTTCGCCGATGACTGGGTTTATGACGAGTGGGTCTTCGTGTGGCCATATTACGTCCTCGTAGTCGTCTTCGGTGAAAGATAGGGGTAAAGGCTGCTTCGCGGCGTTTGATTGACAGAGGTTGTAGATTTGTCTGGCATACTTCTTTCGGGCGGTTTTACTGTTCCGATCAAGAATCGTGCCTCCGGAAATGGTTTTCACCTCTCCTCGGTATTTTTCCGATATTTCGGCTTTCTTCTTTTCTTTGTTGTCCCGCTTCTCCCTCATATCTCCGATGAATTGTGCTAGGTCTCCATCCCTGACCATTCTTTCTATCAGATTCTTTAAATGGAAACAATCGTTGGTGTTATGGCCTTTGTCACGATGGTAGTCGCAGAACTTATTTTCGTTTCTTCGGTGTTCGGGAGCTCGCATCTTGGGTGGTCGAGTGAATCCAGGCCTTCCTTTAATCTCATGAAGGATTTTTGAGATTGGAGTGTTGAGCGGTGTAAACACGGCGTTTTCTCTATCTCTTCTTCGTTCGGTTCCCTTATGGGGCCTTAGGTCATTTGGCCTGTTTCTGTTATCCCTACGATCTCTTCGGTCGTCCTTTTTGTCGTCTCTCCTATCACTTTTATCATTTTTCTTATCTTTGTATCCGTTGATGGATTCCAACTTCCTTCGGATAGCTTCTCCTCGTAAGTATATATCGTTCAAGGATTTCGGGGGTGCATCGTACAGGGAGGATCGGAGCTTCCTTCCTTTAATGGGATCGAGTCCGGCCGAGAGGAACCCGGCAGCCTTGACTTTGTCCAAGTTTGTTACCGTCCCTGCCTCGTCCTTGAATCGGGCCAAGTATTCGCCCAATTCTTCGTTTGGTCTTTGTCTGCAATGGATCAGGGCCTCCGTATCTTTTTCTCTTCGGCACATGTGGGAGTAGTGCCTTATGAATTTCTTTTTGATTTGTACGTACGAAACAATAGACCTGGGTCTTAACGAGCGATACCACATTGATGCTGATCCTTTTAGATATGTCTTAAACATTTTGCACAGCATGACATCACAGTGTCCCATACCGGTCATGAGCGATTCATATTTCTCGCAATGATCTTCGGGATCCCCTTTTCCGTTGAATTCGTTCATCTTCGGAAATTGTCTCCCTGGCGGGGGTCGGTATTGTTCCACGTCTATGGTCACCACAGGCTCATGGCTCACTTTTCTTTCGCCGAACATCACCTTTTCTAGCCTTCGGATTCGGTCATCCGTGCGAGGACCTTCGTCTTCAGAATCCGAGGAATAGTTGTTTTTGGATCTTGCTCTCTTAGATTGCGATTCCGAATTCCAAGATTCTTCTTCGTCGTCTCTAGTTCTCTTCTCTCTTTCATCTTCGGCTTTTGGATTTTCGGCCTCTAGGGCCTCACGAAGCAGTTTTTCCTGTAGCTCGATCTCTTCTCTTTGGAGCTTGAGGGCTTCTAATTTCAATTGGTCAGCTGCCTTTTTCTTAGCTAGTCTTTCGGCTTCTTTATCGTTTATTTCCTTCTGCGTTCCTTTGGTCTTCCGCTGCTCTCTCCATTTCATTAGCATCTCTTGTTGCTCTTCGGGAGTGGGCATGTCTCCCTCCTCATCGAAATTCAATGTTCTTCGGGCAACAGAAGGATTTTCCTGGGACATAGGGGCGACTTTCTGGATGGTAGGGGTGACGGGGCTGTCCCCAGCTACGGTGCTGGCGTCTGGTAAGGGCGTGTCTTCAGCTGCCATAATTTTTGATAAACTCGAACACAATTGTCTCTCTACGTTCCCACAGACGGCGCCAAATGTTGGAACCAGATATTTCCGAGTAGGGCCTTCGGTCAACCTGCAAGACAAAAGAATGCGAGGGTGTTGACCCTCGATTCACCTCCAGCGTAAGAGTAAGTTTTCTGGTTGTTTAAATGGTAGGGTAAAACGTAAAGAAATTGTGAAAGAGAATACTTGAGTAGTGATCATGAATCGTCCCTCGTTGTTGCTTACTTCCTTCTATTTATAGCCTTCGGATGTGGGCCCTAGGAGATGATGAGGGAAGAACAACCGTACCCCACATTCTGAGGTGTCACTTGTTGAATGGACCGAAGAATCCAAGGGATCTCTATGTCTTGGATTCGGATCTCTATGTCTTGGATGCTTAGCACAGGTGTACAGTGATGGGCTCAATATAGCCTATTGGGCCGATGGGCTTCCAACAGTTACCATAAGATTTATGGCAACACTTTGGTCAAATTTGAAGGTGTTGGGAATTTGGATGTGGGCTCAGAGGTTAAGCCAACACATTTTGTCAAAACTATGGCAACATCAACATCATGTTGCCTTAGGCACTTATGCCAACATTTCGTGGAAAATAGAAACACTATTTCCGGTGTTGGCATAAAATCTATGGCAACACTATCTACTCAACACCAACACCCTTGCGATGTTGCCATATAGCCTATTCCAACATCTTTGTCCCTCTACAGCAACACCAATTGATTTAACAGTTCACATTTTTGCCAACATCCTAACATGTTATAGTAACACTTTTTAGTTAACATTGTTCAAGTTTTAGCAACATTTTTAGAGGCTATGGCAACATCTTTAGTAATAATTTTGTAACAGCTATAAAATATAATTCATCCGAAAAATCAAGCAACTCAATAACAAATGCAACTTCAATATATATACATAACTTCCAACACAATTTTTTAATAATACTTAAACCAACGATTACATAAATGTCAAATATTGTCGAACATATTTAATAGTACCATGAATCTAAGTTCTTCATAATGTCTCAAAAGATTTTATAACTATATTAATAAGACAGAAGCATCAAGAAGTATCATTGTCGGCTTCACTTGCATCACCGTTGTTAGGTGGCTCCACACTTAGCTCTTCAAAATCAACCTTTAGAGCTAGTAACCATTTGTTCACCAAGCTTTACTAGTTCATCTTTAAAAAACAGAGCTTGAACAGCTGCAAGAACCTTTGGTTCTGAAGATGCTTGATTTATCTTACTGATTACGCCAATGGTCCTTGTGCCTTAAAAAACCAGTTTCCCGATAAATTTTATAAGTTATAAACTAAGATATAACAAAATTATTGACATTAGAGGATCATCATAGATTTACTTTTTCCATCATATTCTTTTGCAATTCTCAAGGCTTTCACAGAGGAAATATCTGGTGCCTGGGAAGCAGGTATAATAACTAATAAAATTGCATCACTATGCTCGGCGTATTGGCTCTGCAAGGAAAAGTAGTGGTTAGACACTTAGGCTTGCTCGATATACAGATGGCTTTTGTCTAAATAAACAAAAAAAACTAAACTTTTTTTGACCAAAAAAAATTACGAAAAAGATATTTTCCTAAAACAATTAAACAAAATAAAGTGGCCGTTATCTCTCACCTGTTGATCCAAAATAAAGTGGCCGATTTTCCCTTCTATCACGTCACGGCTAATATTTTTCTCCTTATTCGGAAACATGAACAAACAATGATTCATAAACAGGAACATACAAAAAATGATATAAAAAATAAGGCAATATGGGTTAGGAGATGGGGATAAAAAAAAGTGAGATTGATTGCAACAGGTCAATAAAAGAATATTTTTTATCATATGAGAATGATAGCATGCTTTTAAAATTTTCAACCCCAACCTCAGCAAGATCATATATGTGGTGGTTATAAATGCGGCCTATAACAAGGTTGTCAGGCTATTTTTTTGAGTGAGAACCAAACTGCAGGAACAAAACATTTAATAATATGGCTCAGTTATTGAACTAAAATCATGTCCACAAAGGGATTATTTTTCTTTTTAATGAAGACATTTACATCATTTATTTAAAGAGAGCTAGTTGTTTCATAAAAACAAAGGTCTGCTTGGAACTAAGAAACATTTTAATAAGCTCGAAGGTCTGTCGAAACAAAGAAAGATCTAAGGACAAAAAAGGTATGTATCACTACATGATAAGCATAACTTAGGAATGCCTTGTGTTGAATGGACGTAAAATGATTATTAACAAGGAACCAAGAAGAGTTCAATCAGCACAGCTGCTCAGCAGAAAATATGGTGAAGCAAAGAATGCTAATAGACCCATATATATCAAGATCAGACACGACTGAACTCAGAGTGCATATGAAATTCTATTTGTGTAATGCATACATATAATTTTTTACTTCAGAAAGGAATAAGGAAAAAGAAGCTATTACTTTCTCGTACAGTCCAGCTTCCTGACACTGGCGAGCAGCTTCAAGCAAAAACTGTTGTCTTAATTTTTCATCTTTCAAAAATCTTTCAAGCTCGCCTTCTTCTCTTGCACCTCTTGAACCGAGCAAAAGAAATATTCCACCTTCACGTAACAATAACTCCATCAAAAGTTGCTTCAGCATTGAAGTTCTCTACCATTGCTGATCTGCATTTCCTCTCCCAGTATTTTCTTATATGCTCTGGTAGACTGCAACTTAACAAAACAAAGGTGACCAGAGCTTCATGCAACAAAAATATATCAAAGAAGAAATAAACCATGTCTGTCACGAACATTAGTACCTTTCCCTCTGCGATAACTCCCACAACAACTGTCCAGTAGTCATGTTGAAAGCCCCAGCAGCAATGTGTGTGTGTGTGTGTGTGTGTGTGTGAGGGAGGGAGGGAGGGAGGGAGGGAGGGAGAGCACCAGCAGCAATGTGTAAAAATATTATATACTACACAAAGTTGTCCAGGTTATTTTAGGCCAGTAGCAACACTCTAATCAATTAGCCTATCCATGTCTCACACAGAAAAAAACATACTAGTTATAGGCAAAAAAATACATTGTGCTGCATTAGTAATTGTAGAATATTACTACGTCTAAAAACATTTAAGCCAGCTTACCATATAGACAAAACAGTCTATAATACAAAAGCAACAAAAAATAGAAATTAACTATCCTTGTATCTGCTTGAATAAATTACTAATTGGGAAACAGGCAATCTGCAAAACATACCCATTATTATGACCAAAAGCATTAGAGCCCCTTCCACGAATCATTCCAGGCCTGCAACTGTAAAAACATTGGCGGAAATGAGGACTTGAAACTACTCTAGGACAAACTTAAGAAAAAATACAATTATAAAGTTAACACGTATACAATAGCATAGGTTTCAAATAATCGATGGCAAGAGATAGATTAAAATGTTAAACGTAGATTTCTTCCCGGTATTTGCAGAATAATTCATAGCAGGTAATTCTTTCCTATAAATGTTCAACACATCCTGCAGCAACAACAATATTTAAGCTACATTCCGTAACAGCTAGACATCGAGCTAAAATTGGCAGCAAAATCTATTTTACAATTATACAATCTGATCTACAATTGGCAGCAAAATATTTAAGCTACATTCCGTAACAAATATTATAAATATACACAGAACAGACGACAACTTAACCTGAAGCATCGACTTGGAATCAGCATCATTGTCTTTTGGATTAACAACCGCAAAACAGTAATCACCTGATAAAAATAAGATATATAAATAACAAATTCCAAATCCACATAATGAGATATCGATTATACCTTTTCCCTTGGAACTACGACGATGAGCAGAATAAACATCTTGCTTACTCGCATCCTCGTCCACTAAATAAAATTAGGGACTAAAAACCCCCCAAAAATTAGGGTTTTGTTATGCCCAAATCTGGCATAATGGCTAAATTGATTTAATTAGCTAAATTGATGGTTCATAATTTATGATGGGCCTAGAAGATGAAGATTGGGTCATTAAAGCCCACTATTGGAATCAGCCCAACATGCCTTGGCAATAATATCTCTATTACAGGAGCGCCTCGCTCGCTACATGTTTTCGCCTCGTAGGAAGTGGCGCCTCGCTGTGCGATGCCTCGCTTTTGCATCATATCTGTCACTTACAGCGAGGTCATCATCTCTCTTCTAGAAGGCTCATGGCCAGACCCAAGGTCGCATGAGTAGCTAGTCACAGGGATCGCTTCGCATGGCCAGGCCTCTCATGGTCGCGTGCAAGGGCCCTGATGGATCTTTCATTCCAAACCTATCCGTTCGAGGCCATGGGCTTCTACAGCTAGATCATGGATCATGGATAGGATTGATGACTCATTGCCATGTCAGCCCTAGCTACATGGGCTTGGACTTTGGCTTATCTCTTAAAACCCTAGCCCGCCTAGGTAACTTGTGGCCCAAGAACTACGTCAGGCTTGATCCCTATAAATAGGGTACGTAGGCACCTTGATACGGATGAGAAACAGTTTACCTGAAAAACACCTATCAAGCTCAGCCACATCTAAACACACAAACCCTAATCTTTGTTCTTCTTTTGTTAAACAAAATATCCGTATTTTGCTCCATAAATCCAGCAAATCTCCAAAATATTGTTATACAATATTCTCCCTATAACAGGTTTATAAAACCCTAAAATTAAAAATTGTAGAATCCCCAAAAATTAGGGCTTTTAATTAGAAACATACCACACACGAATCAATTTAGAGAGATAGCGAAGATGAACACTGGAGATGAATACCGGAGATGTACCGCGGAGATGGACACCGGAGAGAGATGAGACTGAGAGATGAGTGAGAGGGATGATACTGAGAGTAAGATGAGATGAGAGTGAGCGATTTTAATTGTTTTCTTTTGTTTTATCTGAGCGTGCTTTTTTTGTCAAAAAAAAAAAAATCAGAGCGGCCTTTTTGAGTTAGACTGAAAATTATAGCGTGCTTCTTTTTTCAGTAATAGCGGCAACATTTTTAACATTTTTTCTGGTGTCTAAGACAACACCAATTCATGTGTTGTCATTGAGAATTAAAATTTAATCTAAGCCAACATGAATGGCAACATTCGGTTATGATGTTGGCTTATATCAAATTTATTCGATTTTTAGCATATAAGGCAACATTTAACGTGGCAACATCGGTTTTCAGTGTTGGCAAAAACCATTTGTGGTGTAGTGTTGGTTGACAATTTCTTGACAATCATAGAACTCCAATAGATTAGCAAATGCCATGCCAACTAAGCATTCGCAACCTCTCGGCAACCCTTATTGAAGATGCTTGGAACTCTAATTATGGTGGGCACGTGTCAGGCGTTCATGTCATATATGATGATATTGGAACTCTAATTATGGTGGACACGTGTCAGGCGTTCATGTCATATATGATGATACGTGTCAAGTGTCTAATAAGGCTGTCAGACCTAATGACCAGCGCAGCAATGGCAAGTGGCAACCTCGCTCATTGTACTTTATAAGTTTACCCAACAAAAGATAAACATTCACACTCCATAGTACAAGAGGTCTTCCTTTTCTTGCAACAGCTTCAGCTTTCCGGTATGTGTCTATAATATTTCTATAATATTTCTTACTTAAATTACATCTTGTACCTTTCTTAATCTTGTCACAAAATCTGCTATCAATGTTATTTACAGTTTACTTATAGAGACTAGTTAAAGATTACCATTAGCTACACAAATACAATTTAACACTCCATTAAGTGCCTGTTTGTCAAAACTTTTTTTAAGGACTTATGGACTTATTTTCGGGTAAAAAAATTTTATTTTGATAATTTTTTTTATACAAGTATTTAATGTATGTTTGAGATTCAATAAGTTGCAAAAATAATTTAGAAAATAAGTTGGAAAGTTAGGATTCCCCAACACAACTTCTTGGTGATCCTCGCTTCTTTTACGAAATGTTTAGGGTTCAAATCTTGTGAAAGTGGGGGTGTGAGACAGTGAATTTGTTTAACAAGCAAAAAAAATTAAAAAAAATCATATTGTTGAACTTTGTCGAAGTTTATGATGTTAATGCACCAAAACAGCACTCTGGCTAGCTTATTTTCTGGTTCTGTGTTAGATTTACGGGTAAATATGGCGCAATTAGAAGCCTCAAAACAAGTTTTACAGAATCCAAGCTATGACGCTTACTTTGAGAAGGTCCAGAACAGAAAGAAACTGCCGATGTCATTGCAGCGGACCTTAACCGAAGCATTTGCAAGCATTCCAGTTTCAACCTTCCCGGAAGTTCCAGGAGGCAAAGGTTTAAATTAGTACATTTATACTTCTAGTATAAGATTTTTGTCTGACATGGAACTAATTGCGCAAATTATCAAACATTGGCTTTGTAGTGGTGGAAATTCAAGCAGATGCATCAGTTGGTGAGGCAATCAAGATTTTATCGGATGCCAACATCTTGGCAGCTCCGGTAAGGGAGTCTGATGATGTAAATACTATGGATTGGAGAGAGAGATATTTAGGAATCATAGATTTCTCTGCCATTGTTTTATGGGTTTTGGAGAGTGCAGATATTGCTGCAGCTGCCTTATCTGCCAGTTCTGCAGCTGCTGCTGGAGTCGGTTTAGGCGCTGCTGGTGCGCTGGGAGCACTAGCAGCAGGTGCAACTGGTCCTGTGGCAGCTGCAGGTCTAGCTGCTGCTGCAGTTGGTGCAGCTCTAGCTGGTGGAATGGCTGCAGATCAGGGGATGGGAAAAGATGCTCCTACGGCAGCTGATACGTTGGGAGAGGATTTTTATAGAGTCATCCTTGAAGAAGAGCCATTTGCATCAACTACAGTAAGTTAATTTATGATGCTGAACGCATTAAATGAGACAAATTCTATCACTTAAGCGTCTAGTGGTTACTCGTTTTAAATTGTTTCTACAAGATTTGCAAGACTAATGGGAACCTGAACAAGGGCAACCACAAGAAGTTATTTTAAGAAAATAATGCAAGTAATATTAAATTTTACTATCTTAATTTCTAGGTTAAGTAGTTTATAAAACAATTACTAGAAGGAGAATATGTTGTTTAAAATGGGTCAAAAGTACAAATCTTTCTTGCAAAGTTTTGCTCCACATTTTTAAGAGACGCTGTAGTATGATTTAGAAATCATTTGCAGGTGAGGTCAATTGTCACATCTTATCGCTGGGCACCATTTATTCCAGTTGCAACAGATAGCTCAATGTTGAGTGTTCTGTTGCTGCTTTCCAAGTACAGGCTGAGGAATGTACCTGTAATCGAAAACGGAAAAGCATCCATTAAAAACTTTATAACTCAATCTGCTGTTGTAAAGGGTCTAGAGTACTGCCAAGGAAGGGACTGGTTTGATTGCATTGCTGCTCAACCAATTACCGAAGTTGGTCTTCCTTTCATGTCTACTGATGAGGTGAGATGTACGATCAGTTCCGTGTATTACTTGTCTAACAGCTTAACATCAAGTCGCAAATTTAGTAATTTATTTGCTCATGCTGGTCAGGTCATCTGTATCCAAAGCAATGAATTGGTATTGGAAGCATTTAAGCTAATGAAAGATAACCAAATTGGAGGACTTCCAGTCATTGAAGGACCAGAGAAGAATATTGTAGGCAGTCTAAGCATAAGAGAGATCAAATTTCTATTACTCAATCGGGAATTATTCTCAAAGTTTAGGTAAATTTAAATTAAAAATACACTTGAATACATAAACCCCAGTGGAAGTGGATTATAGTTAGCTACATGTACATAAAATTTACATATAGAGTGACATTTTTTTGTAGCTGTGTGGTCATTTGTACATTTATGCTCACAGGAATCTCACTGTGAAGGATTTCATGAAAACCATTGCTTCAGAAGCCCATGATTCCGGGGAGGTCATGATACCAATAACATGCAGTCTCTCTTCAAATATCGGGAATGTGATACACATTCTTTCTTCGAAGATGGTTCATAGGGTTTATGTTGTTGCCGATAGTGGAAAAGAAGTTGTTGGTGTAATTACTCTCAGGGACATAATATCGTGCTTCATTTTTGAACCTCCGAACTACTTTGAGAACTATTTGGCATCATCAAGGCAAGAAGTCAACAGTTGATGATATCTGCTAACAATGTAACCAACTGTTCTTGGAGGAATTACAAATGAATATCAGTTTTATTTTCTCTGTATTAATAGTGTACATGAGGAATTTTATCATGTCGCCGCAATCGAACTAAATGCAGGAATATCTATGCTATTGCTTGTACAGGATGATCACAAACTGATCTTGCAAAAACTACAACTACTGTTATGCACACTGCAGAATTATAAACCAAATGACAAAAGATGACCATACAACAGGTGGTACACACAAAATTGGATGAAGTGAGACAAATAAAGTGAAGAAAGAGGTGAAGTTTTAACCATTGATGGCTATACGTCTGCTTCCACACACACAGTGGATGTTGTTGCTGCAATATTTACCACCTTCACATATGCAGACTGTTACATTGTGCAAAGCCTTCCTGACTTGGCCTGGCCGGTCGCCTTCAGTACCTCACATCTGTCTGTCAGCCTCGTC
Source organism: Saposhnikovia divaricata (assembly GCA_036435485.1). NCBI lineage: Eukaryota > Viridiplantae > Streptophyta > Magnoliopsida > Apiales > Apiaceae > Saposhnikovia > Saposhnikovia divaricata. The sequence goes on from CM071600.1 coordinate 20,734,950, forward strand.
TAAATGGAGATTGACGTTGTGACCTCAATGGGGATGCTGAGGGTGTCAAATTTCGAGGGGACCGATGTTGATTTAGAGGTGATTTACAAATAGAATCATAACCAGTCTGAGCATGAGACGGGGAATTTTTAAAAGCAGTTTTCGATGATTGGAGCTCTTCAAGGGACGTTACAACTTCAGACATTTGTGGCCTTGATTTAAACTCAGCATTGAGGCATTTAAAAGCAAGGGTAGCAGCAGCAAAAGCTGCCTTTTGAGGATACTGGCCTTCTAACTTGGTGTCCATGATCCGGAATAATTTCCTCTTGTCAGTTAAATATGGTAATGCCCAGTCCACAAGATGTTGTTCTACAACAACCTTTGAATCATCAACAGCACGACGACCGGTTAATAATTCAAGAAGAACAACCCCAAAGCTGTATACATCACTTTTTGATGTCAACCGACCTGTTTATATGAGAGTGTCAGCAATATAGTACAAAACAAATGTGGTATAAAATTGATACATTTACTTTCTAACATATCAAAATGAAATTGAAAATCAGATACCTGTTGCAACATACTCTGGTGCTGCATAGCCATGAGTACCCATTACTTGAGTGGACACATGAGTCCGATCACCGGTAGGTCCTGCCTTAGCCAACCCAAAATCAGACAATTTGGCATTAAACTCCTGCAATCCCAGAATGTGAAAGTATATCAAAATATTGAAAAGGATGGGTGTATAATGGCAGATATTGAAATGTTTCTTTAAACAATTGTTAAAAGATCACAGAATTTTGGTATTTAATCAACATACTGCATCTAGAAGGATATTAGCGGCCTTGAGATCACGATATATGACTTGATTATTAGCTTCATGAAGGAAAGAGAGACCTCTGGCAGCATCAATAGCTACTTTGATTCTTATGGCCCAAGAGAGTTGTGTAGGCCCTCCTGTAAAACAGAATGTAGCTTTAAACCTCACCACCAACTATGTAATACCAAGGGCGATCATAGATTATATAGTAGTAATTGTTTGCTTCCCAACTTTTAAAGAAATACTCGAACAGAGAAGTTATATTTAACATATCAACTTACTTCTGAACAGGTGATTTTCTAGGCTTCCCTTGGGCATGAATTCGTACACCAGGAGTCGGAAGTCACCTTCCAAGCAATATCCAATAAGTTTAACAAGATTTGGATGATGTAGCTGTCCAAGATAATTCAGCTCAGTCTGCAAAATTTCTCTCTCAGTGATTAGTCCAAGTAGTCACTGGTGATACAAATATTAGTTAGCAATGGTAAAGAATGGGTAACATACCAACCACTCCTTGTGGCCTTGGAACCCCTCAGGCTTAAGTTTTTTAACAGCAATAGTAATCCCAGACCCAGGTTTAGTAGCAGAAAGTGTATGCTCATTAATCCATCCTTTAAAAACATAACCAAACCCGCCTTCACCAAGTAAACTGTCAGGGCGGAAATCTCTCGTTGCATTTCTCAACTCATTAAATGAAAACGCTTTCAAGTGAGAGGATGACAAAATTTCACTTTCAGATCTTGGAGTTGGAATACGACTGTCAATGCTGCTCTTCAAGTTGGAAGAGTTATTGGTTTCAGTAGAAGTGATTGTAAAAGTCTTGGTTTTGCTGATACTTCTTGAGGCCCCTGAAGATGGAAGGAAAGGGTCCTCGTTAGAAACATAAGCAAAGAGAATTGAGGTATTTGTCCAAGCAATCTACTCTTTATATCCAAAAGTTGTCGAAAAGCCCACACCATTTTGGGCATTGTTTTCCAATAAAATTTGTTGGAAAACTACATACACATTGTGATCAGTACTGCAATGGTAGTACTGAAAACATGTACATCGATTAAGGGTAGAAATCATTTAAAAGTAAAGCAGAATGAGCTGCAAGCAATTAAACTCCATTCACAAGACTAAATACAATCAACTTCAATACATGGGCTAAAGACATCGCGTATCATTTATTTACGGATTCAATTGAAGCAAAAATATTACTCCATCTTTGAAGGCCTCCATCGCATACCAAAACAAACAGATTAAGCAACAAAGTAGATATGCAAAACTAAGACAAACATATCGCAACACTAACAGAACAAAAAGCAAACATTAGATACTCACTTTTTTTTCCATATTCAGCTGGACTGCTACATAGAGTATTTCTGGTATGTAATGCAAATTTTGGCCATTATGCAAATTTCTGGTATAAATTGATTATTAACAATCCAACAAAATCTCAATTGAATACACCCCTCTTCTATTCTCAACGAAACACTAACGCGTGGAAATAAGATTCTGATTCCCGTTAACCGGATTGAAATCCCATAAAAGGACAAAACTTGACAACAATCTAAGTCAGTCAGCCTATAAACCACACAATAACAGCAACAAAAGATCAACAATTCATCAAAGATAGTATAAAGATGAATTACCAGAGTAAGTATGAACAAAACTTTACAACAAGACAAGAGCTCTTACAAACAACAACAATAAAAAACAAGAATCAGAACAAGAAATAACAAGAAAATCTCAAATTCAAGAAAAAGTACCAGAAGTGGAGGGGAGGGTGGCATCAACTTTTGAAGCAGCAGCAAAACAATTGCCCATTGGTGAGATTGGAATGAAGAGAGACACACAAAAAAAAAAAAAAAAAAAAAATTAAAGAATTAAAGAAGAATATAAATGGAGTAATGATTAATTTTAAGGTACTATAAATTTACAATGGTGTTCTGTACAAACAATTATTAAATTCCGAGGAAGAGCGAAGACAGATAAGTCAACTACCCAGGAAAGAAAAACATCATCTAACAAACTAGGGTATGACTTTCTCCAGAAAGTACAATAATAAAAAATGCGTTTGCCGGGAGTCGAACCCGGGTCTATTGCTTGGAAGGCAATTATCCTAACCGTTGGACTACAAACGCAACCTGTCGACGTTTTGTGCACATATCAATTGACCCTTCTCAGTTATTACGCTCAGAATTGAATCTTCGCAGTTATTACATTTATTTTGGTGCATAAATTGTCAAGATTCAAGTGTTTTTGTTCTAAAATTGTTCTTACTGGCCAGTTGTGTACTTGTGTTTGCAGTGATGAGCTATGTCTTTACTGTGTTTTTTATGATCTTTGTTTAGATTTTATTTATGTAGAATGGCTTATAAATGTTAGATATACATTTCGTGAGTACTCTCAGTCTGCTTGTTGCTGGTAAATTAAACTATCAACATTTTACCCTGGTCGGAGTTATGGGAGGCCTGTAAAATTATTAAGTTCAGTGTTGGTCTTGAAAATCAGTAAAAGAATTTCGGTCTGGTTAATGTATCTAAACTTCTGAATAAAAAAATGTTCATTGTCATTCTTGAGTGTTTTTCCTTTTGAAGGCATAATCACATGAATTCGCCTTTACATGGATGATGGATCTGAACTCTTGCTTGTGATTTTTAGATGTTAGGATATGCTGTTATCTACTTGTTATAGCCACAATTCGGTTTGGGTTTTTCAAGATGGATTCGGGTCAAATTACAGGTTCGATTTGGGGGATTTTAGGTTTAATTAGGGATTTTATAGAAAATGGAGGAATCAGGACGCGCCCTCTCTTTCTCTACAAAGAGGGCGCGCCCTAAGTATAGAAACATGGTGACAAATCTATTCAAGCTGATTTTGTGAGAAGACATCGAAGAAATCTCTTCTAGGATTCCACTCAAGTATGAATTTCACTCAAGAGTGGATTCCACTCCAGCTGGGATTCCAGAAGTTGAAGAATTCCCTCCTGTCGTATCTCAGGAGGGGGATGTCCGTCGCAGAAGGCCTCCAGGGGTTTGCCCTAAGGTGGAAAGATGGGGACTTTTTGGTGTGTGCTTTGGGAGCTCTGTTCCTGTAGCCAATGGGCGCGCTCTCATTGGGGAACTGTGGAGTAATCCTGCACTTTGCACCCAAAAGCTCTGGATCACCTGTCCTGCTATCTGGTGGGTGCTTCTCATTCAGGGGACAGGGATGCGTTCTGCACTTGGGATAAACCACGGCTATACCTGCATCCTTGAAATCAAGAAATAGCTGGTAACGGATAGGACTAGTCCTCGACGGGGGAAGTTTCCTTATCCGTGAAGTCTTGAAATCTTGGATGAGCCTTGGGCCTTTGTGGTTAGGCCTCATAGTAGAACATTCCGGAAGCTGGTCCGTTATCTAAGCCCATTTGGGTTTCTTGTTCTCCAAGAACTACGTCTGGCTTGATCCCCTATAAATACCGGGGTACGTAGGCCGATTGAGGGGTTGGAAGTCGAGAGCTCTGAAATAGCCGCCACTAACCCTATCAATCTCAGCCACCAATTACGCTCAACAACCACACACCACCGTTTTCTCCGGTAAAGAACCACCGCATCAGATCTTGTTTCCGGCGACGTACCTCGAATTTTGTTGTTCCCAAATTCCTCCGTCAACAAATTGGCGCTAGAAGGAGGGGAGCCAATCAAGATCTACATCTTAGGAGGAAAAGATGTCTCACAATCATGGCAGAGGTTCTCAAGAAGAAGATGGTTACGATTCTGAAGATAGCTTGGGAGATAACCGAGCGCGTCATGAAGCTTACGTCCCGGAAAATATAGATGCTCCTCCGCGACATCAAGGAACTCCGGCCGCCATCGGCGGACAGCCGCCCGTTCTCATCAGTAATTCGGCATTAATGGAACAGCTGTATGTTATGCAAGATGCCATAAATAGTTTCGGGGCGAGATTGGGTTCGGTGGAGGAAGAGCAAGAATCAAGGAGAAAATCTCGGAGTATCCCACGAAATCATCGCCGATCAGGGAAATCCCCTCAGATCGTGGAAGATTCTCGAAGGGGGGAGGAAAGTCATGAAAAGAGATTTCAGCTGGTCACTCCTCGAAGGTTAGATTATTCTGATCCTATTATTGAATATCCTAGTGAAAATAATTCTGAGCGCAGGTTGGTGAATCCTCAAGAGAGGGCGCGCCCTCATCCTCACCGTTCAGGGCGCACTCCTCATGAGATTCAAAGGGATGAAGAGCAAATCGCTAAAGAAAGGAGAGATTTTGCCAGCTTGAAAGAACGCCTTGGAATAAGGCTTGATGACGATGATTTGAGGATGGTGCTCCTCGAGCTTCAGAAGAAAGACAAATATATGGAATCGAGGCCCCATGATTCACAGCGCGTGCCCCCTGATAACAGGTCGCGGCCCCTTGGACATGAGCGAGCCCTTCCTCAGAGTCATGATCCACAGCGCGTGCCCCCTGACAACAGGTCGCGGCCCCTTGGACATGAGAGAACTCTTGCTCGAAATGATAATCCACAGCGCGTGCCCCCTGTTAAAAACAGGTCGCGGCCCCTTGGATTCCACCAAACTCCTCATCATGATAATACCGAGAGAAGAAACCGTGATAACGGTGACAGAAGAATGGATTGGCACCAGGGAAATAGGCGCCCCCATAATCAGGGCGCGCCCTCAGGTGGGAGATCCCCTCACATCCGTCAAATCCCCTCAAGCACTTCCAGTGAGTCCAGGTCGAGGACGCACTCTCGCTCGGGAGAACAGTATCAGAGAGGTTCTCAAGGGAACCCACAACCTCATGGAAATCCCGAGGGTCATCAAATTCAAACTCAAGAGGTTGTGACTCAACCACAAGTTGAAGTTCAAGGAGGCATTCAGACGGCGGCTCCACCGCCGCCTCCACCCCCGGGGGGTATTCAGACTGTGGAACAACCAAATATCCAGAATATTCCTGGAGTGGGAACATTTAATGTGGATGACTTAAAGAAACTCCTTGCTCACCTAGATGGAGGAAGAATATCTGCAACTGCGCCAACATCTTCTCCCTTCTCAACTGAGGTTAGAGAGGCGCAGCTCCCTGCTGGGTATAGATCAATGACAAATGATTTGCGATTTCATGGAAATGCAGACCCTGTGGAATTCCTTGGACGTTTCGATATTGAGATGGATGTTTATCAGGTTACGGAGTTGGCTAGATGTCGATTGTTGGCAGCAACTTTCAGGGAGAGTGCTCAGCAATGGTTCCAGAAGCTCGGTCCAGGGGTGATTACGTCATGGCAGGTGATGAGGAACTTGTTCTTGACTAAGTTCCAGGCCGCGGTAAAATATGCTCCTCCGGTCACAACCTTGGCCAATATCAAGCAAAGGGAAGGGGAGAGTTTGCAATCCTATTTCAAGAGGTTCAACTCGGAATCCACAATGGTGAGAGGAGCGACAGATGAAACACTCAAGAGTTTCCTAATAGCTGGATTGTCAGTGGGAACCGATTTCTGGAAACATCTTCAAGGACGGGATCCACCTACATTGGCTGATGTGTTTGCACAAGCTGAGTCTTTCAAAATTGTGGAACAATCTTTGGCAGACAACCGAAAAACTGACAGTCAGAACGGTTCTAAGGGAAAGACCGGTAAAAGGAAGGATAGATCTCCTAGTCCAACTCGTCGTATAGCAACTGGTGCTAACCGGGTAAATTTAGCTGAAACTGGAAGAAGTTGGGGTCCACCTGATACATACACTTACGATCAAAGGCCGGGTAACTATACTCCTTTAGCAGCTTCTATTGAACATATCTTTGAGGTGAATAAGAACAAAGGGTTCTTCAGAAAGCCGGAACCATTGACCTCCTGGCAGAGTAAGGATAAGAAAAAGTATTGTGAATTCCATGAATCCTCAGGGCATAACACTCATGAATGTCGTCAACTTAGGGAAGAGATTGAGGATTTGATTAAGGAAGGATACCTGACGGAATGGATTGTTAGGGAGGTGAAGAAGCATAGGGAGAATCCCGACAGGAGAGATGGAGGGCGCGCCCTCCACGGAGATGGTAAGCCGGAAGAGAAGAAATTCGTCAAAGAAGGGAGTATTCACACCATCTTTGGAGGACACCATTTAGGGGGAGATAGCAATCACGCTATGGAGAGATATTCCAGGGAAGCGAGGTATCGACCTCTCACAAATGTGAATAGCTTGGAATTGAGGCCACCTAAGTTGTTCAAGGGGGAATGTGCTGACATAACTTTCACCGAAGAAGAAGCTAGATGGGTACATCATCCTCATAATGACGCTCTGGTAGTAGCAATTCAGATTGGTTCGAAGAATGTCCATCGGGTTTTCATGGACAATGGAAGCTCGGTAAACATACTCTACTACAGTACTTATAAGAAGCTGGGACTCTTAGACAAGGATATGATTCAAGACAACGGATGGATCTATGGTTTTTCAGGAGAATCGGTAAAAGTTATGGGAGCTATCAAATTACCGGTAACTCTTGGGGAAGGAAACCTTTCTGTGACGCAAATGATGGATTTCATGATTTTGAATGTGGATTCCTCACATAATGCTCTAGTAGGACGACCCCTGTTGAAGGAAATGAAAGTTGTGACCTCCATCTATCATCTCGCGATGAAATTTCCTACGCCAAATGGTGTGGGAACTGTACGGGGCTCTCAGCATGACTCCAGAGATTGCTACCATAAGGCGATTAAAGGGTTTAGAAGGCAGCAGGATGGAGGGCGCGCCCTGCGTGAGAGTGGTTCCGGAGTCATGAGTGTTGTCCCAGAAGAGGTGAAAGCCCATTATCTTGTCCAGGAACCTGAAGAGGAAGAACTGCTATACAGGGCGCGCCCTGAGGATGATACCTCGGTTCTTGATGAGCTTCAAGAAGGAATTTTGGAGGAAATAGAGGAAGATGCAGAGGAAGTAATCTCGTTTGATCTCAAGGGTGAGCAGGTTGAAGGGAGACGAATGTTACTTGAAGGTTTGGTGCATACCCTTGTCGAGGAAGACTTCCCTCTTAAAGAGGACGTGCCCTCCAAGGATGTAGCACCGGTTGAAGATCCTCGAAGTTTTGATTTCGACCTTGACCCAAGGACACCACAACCAGTGGAAAAGACTGGTCCTGCAGAGGATACAATTTCTATTTTGGTAGATGAGAGGGATCCAACTAAGGTTCTGAAGATTGGGTCGCAGTTGAACTCCAAGTTAAGAGGCATGCTCACCAATTTCCTTTTAAACAATCTGGATGTTTTTGCTTGGAGTCATGCTGATATGGTTGGGATTGATCCGAAGGTTATGTGTCACCGTCTGAATATAGATCCTACCAAGAAGGGAATTCGCCAGAAACGCCGGCCAGTAAGTGGAGAGAGAGCCATATCATTGAAAGAAGAGGTGGATAGACTTCTAGATGTTGGGCTGATCAAGGAGTCATATTATCCAGATTGGTTGGCTAATCCGGTTCTTGTGAAAAAACCAAATGGAAAATGGCGAACTTGTGTGGATTTCACTGATCTGAACAAGGCATGCCCGAAGGATAGCTTTCCACTCCCGAGGATTGATCAGTTGGTGGATGCTACGGCAGGACATGCTCTTTTAAGTTTCATGGATGCTTACTCTGGTTACAACCAGATTCCTATGTATGAGCCGGATCAGGAGCACACTTCCTTTATTACAGATCGAGGATTGTATTGTTACATTGGCATGCCTTTCGGGTTAATCAATGCTGGCGCAACCTATCAAAGATTGGTGAACATGATGTTTAAGGATTTGATAGGGAAAACCATGGAGGTATACGTGGATGATATGCTTGTTAAATCCTTAAGAGCAGAGGACCATGTAAAGCATTTGGAACAGATGTTCGAGATTTTGAGGAAGTTTAGGATGAAGTTGAATCCTAAAAAATGTGTCTTTGGGGTAGAATCCGGGAAGTTTCTAGGATTTATTGTTAATCATCGTGGAATCGAGGCAAATCCAGCAAAAATAAAAGCTCTTCTTGACATGAAATCTCCGTCTAGTGTAAAGCAAGTTCAGAGTCTCACGGGAAGGATAGCAGCCCTTAATCGTTTCGTTTCAAAATCGTCGGATAAATGCAGAGAATTCTTCAAGGCGATAAAGGGGGCAGCCAAAGATTTTGCATGGACATCTGAGTGTGAGGAAGCTTTTCAGAGAATAAAGGAGCATTTGGGAAATCCCCCTCTCTTAGCTAAGCCCGTGGAAGGAGAGACGTTAATTTTATACTTGGCAGTTTCAGAACATTCTATCAGTGCGGTATTAGTAAGAGAAGAAGTTGATCATCAGTCTCCGGTTTACTATGTGAGTAAGCGTTTGCTCGATGCGGAAACCAGATATACTAGCATGGAAAAGTTGGTTTATGCCTTAGTTTTGGCGTCAAGGAAGCTTCGTCCTTATTTTCAGGCTCACAAGATTGAAGTTCGTACGGCATATCCATTGAGAGGAATTCTTCACAAGCCGGAAACCTCTGGTCGAATGTTAAAATGGGCAGTTGAGCTGGGACAATTTGATTTGGAATATACTCCAAGGACAGCTATAAAGGGTCAAGCTTTAGCTGATTTCATTCTTGAATTCGATTCGGAAAATGAAGAAAAATCAATTGTATTAATTGAGCCTGAAGTTCTGCTTAAGAGGGCAACCCCATTTGAAGAAGTTCCTCAACCTTGGTGGAAGTTACAAGTAGATGGAGCTGTCAACAATGGAGGGGCTGGAGCAGGAGTAATCTTGCTTACCCCCGAAGGGAATCAACTCATGAGTGCTATTCACTTCAAATTTCAGGCGACCAATAATGATGCAGAGTATGAAGCCTTGATTAATGGGCTAAAGATGGCTTTGGAGATGAAGGTAGTGAATCTCATTGTGTTAAGTGATTCAGAACTTGTGGTCGGACAAGTGAAAGGTGGATTTCAGTGTAGAGGTCCAAGGACAGAGCTTTACATGAGGTGCGCTCAACGATTGATCAAAAAGTTTCGAGAAGTACGGGTAGAGTGTATTCCACGAGATGAGAACTGTAGTGCAGATGTGTTAGCCAAGTTGGGGTCACAGAAAGACGCTATGCTATTGGGGACAGTACCTTTGCAAGTACAGGAAGTACCTAGCATTCCAGAGGTTGAAGTCATGGAAGTGGAATCTATTCCTAGTGTTACTTGGATGACTCCCATTCAAAAATATATTCGAGAAGGGATACTTCCAGGTGAGAAGTTGAAGGCCAGGCGGCTTCAGTATCAAGCAGCTAGATTCGTGGAGTATGATGGGATATTATATAAGAGGGGTTTTAATCAACCACTTCTCAAGTGCATAGATGGAGACGATTGCAATTACATTCTTAGGGAGATTCATGAGGGTATATGCGGCAATCACTCGGGGGGTGGTTCGTTGGCAATGAAGGTGTTAAGGCAAGGATATTATTGGCCTACCTTGAAGAAGGATGCTTACGAATTCGTTAGGGCATGTGACAAGTGTCAGAGGTTTGCCAATTATTCTACCAGCCCTGCTACTACTTTGACTTCTTTAATGAGCCCATGGCCATTTGCTATGTGGGGAATAGATCTCATTGGGGAACTCCCTAAAGCTAAAGGAGGAGTAAAGTATGCTGTTGTCGCTGTGGATTACTTTACCAAGTGGGCGGAAGCAATGCCCTTGGCCGCAATTACTGCAAGGAAGATTCGAGATTTTGTTTTCAACTCTATTGTTTGCAGGTTTGGAATTCCATATAAGCTTGTGTCGGATAATGGAAAACAGTTTGATAGCAAAGAACTGAGAAAGTTGTGTGATGACTTGGGGATAAAGAAGGAATTTGCAGCTGTGTATCATCCTCAAAGTAATGGGCAGACAGAGGCTATCAACAAAATAATCAAGCATACCTTGAAGACGAAGTTGGAAGAAAGCAAGGGAAATTGGCCTGAAGAACTTCCCATGGTCTTATGGTCGTATAACACAACTCCAAGAACCACAACTGGAGAATCTCCTTTCATATTTTCTTATGGATGTGAGGCAATGGTGCCGGTGGAAATTGGAGCAGGATCATTCCGAAGAGATTTTTATGATGAAGAATCAAATGTGGTTAATCAAAGGTTAAATCTTGATCTCCTAGAAGAGATGAGGGCAAATTCGCAGTTGAGGTTGGCAACTTATCAGCAGAGGGCTGCACGGTATTATAACAAGAAGGTGAAGGCTCAACCTTTTAAGGTGGGTGATCTAGTTCTGCGGAAAGTTATGCCAAATACAAGGGTAGCAGCACATGGAGTCTTTGGTCCCAACTGGGAAGGACCTTACAAGATCAGGTCTATTATCTGGGAAGGGACTTATCACCTAGAAGACTTGGATGGCAACACAATCCCAAGGGCATGGAATGCAGAGCATCTGAGGAAATACTATCAGTAGGGTGCGGCTTTGACCCCCTATTGTATGAAGGCTTATATTTAAGTTATAGACTAGCATAAATAAATCTTCTCCTAGTCTAGGGGGGTAGTACACATACGCCTTCTTTAGTTCTAGTCGAGACTTGCTGTTTTTATTCTACGCTTTTTCGAAGTTTATTCTCCTTAGCTCGGGGGGTAGTTCATGTATACCTTCCCCTGTTCTGTTGAGATTTGAGTTTATTTGAAGATTAATAAAGTTTATCAAGACAGTTTTTCAAGTTTTTTAAAGATTCTTTTTTACAAGAGGTCGTGCTCTATGTCTTAGGGCGCGCCCTGTGAAATTCTGTGTAATTACTAGCAATAATTGGCAAGTTAAAGGAATATCGAAAAGGGTAATGCCTTAGGGCGCGCCCTCAACATGAATGAAGACTTAATTCTATGTGTTTCAATGTTTTCAAGAGTTGGAAGAATATTGGCTGATAAAACACAAGAGGCCGCGCTCAAATTAGGGCGCGCCCTGCAGAATTTACAAGTATACTAACTTTTCACATCATATGATGTTTGCACAGAAGAATTATTTGAAAATCTGTGAAGATGTGTTTTAACAGTGATAAAGAAAATTTTACGAAGGTCGCCCCCTATTTGTTAGGGCGCGCCCTATAGCTGTTTTACGGCAAAAGTAATTTGGTAGTTAACATTAAAGTCATTAAAGGCACAAATAAAGTTCAAATTTAAGTTACAACTTGCAGGGTTTTACAAAGGACCCGCGCCTTGGAAGTTGGAATAAATTCGGATAAACTTGAAGATAAAATTCTAGGGCGCGCCCTTGGAAGGAGAAGAAGGAACTTTGGGAGAGGAAGGAGGTGCGTCCTTAGCATCATTAGGACGGACAGTGGTGAGAGGAGATACGTCTGCAGGAGGTGAGTTCTGGGTAGGAATAACCGCTGGAGGAGAGAGTTGAACATTTTCGGTAGAGGGCGCGTCCTCGAGGGGATCCTCTAATCCAAGCTCAATTCTTTTTTCCTTGATGGCAGCAGCTTCCTCAACTCTAAATTTTGCTACATCCTCAGCAGCAGCGGGACCAAACTTCTCTGCCCAGTCGTAGTCAGGATCATTGGCTAGAAAGCCAGTGAGATAGAAGTTGAATCCCTTCTCGAAGTTCTCATCCTCAATTTGTTCCCTCTGCTCTTTCAGCTTAGCCTTTTCTATTTCCAAGGCGTTCTGTTGAGATTGAAAATGCTCCTCTTTCTCCTTCAACCTCTTGACTTGATCACTAAGATATAAACCCTCTTCAACAGATTTCTGAAGATCCAACTGGAGAGTAGCAAGGCTGGCATCTTTGGCGTCACATTCTTTTTTCCATTTGTTATCAGTGTCGATAACCATTTTTGAATACTTTCTATTCTCAGCTTCAAGTTTGTTGATGTGCAGTTTCTCCCTATGAACCCTTTGGGCGCGCCCTAGGGATTGGATAAGTAGTTGGGCGGATGCTCTGATCATGGATTCGGATTCCTCATCAGCATTCATGTTTTGCCATGAAGTGACTTCATCCTCTCCAATAAGAGGAGCTGCAGCTGGACCAATCAAGGTTTCAACATATGAGGGCGCGCCCTCGGTTCTCGGTTTCTTGCCTCTGTCAATGAAAGGTTCTTGGGTATCAGCATTCCTTTTTAAGGACTCTGTGGATGGAGTGACCACGTCACTAGAGTCCTTCCTTTGCGCAGGGCGCGCCCTGGAATCTGATGTGCCGGTTTGCTCGGTTTTCTTCTCTTTGTCATTTTTCTTTTTTGCGGCTCCAAATCCCCGAGGAATCTTAGGAGCCATACCTGCACGAGATAAAAAGGAAGAATTAGGCCGCGCCCTGGATAAAGGTATTAGACAGGCTATAAAAAAAAATAAATAAGAAGAAACTTTTGGCGAGAAGAAAGATAAGGACGCGCCCTATGCTGTAATTTTTATACCTTCATCGGAGTCGTAATTTTCATCGCTATCACTAGAGGGTGAGGGAACGGCAATGCCATTTCTAAATTTCTTAAATTTACAGAAGGAACCAACCCTCTCAGAGAGAATCCCAACTCTTTTTAGGTTTTCTTCTGTGATAAGGGTTTGAAGATTGAATTTTTCTTCGGCAATTTTGAGGACAGCCTGAGCCCTGAGAGAGGCCGCGCCTTGGAGAGTTTTCTGAACTCTTCTATTTGTGTTAATTCAAAGTTAATGAAAGTTCAAGTGGAAAGTTATTAAGGAAAAAAGGATTTAAGGCGCGCCCTGACTTACAGGGATCGGTGTTGAACTGCGCACGAACTCGAGGGACATCCCAAACGAAGAAGAATGGTTCCTTCCAGTGTTTGGTGTGGCTGATCCTACCCTCAGAAAATCCTTTATTGTTATGAGGCTTATTTATTACTAAATAATAATAGCCTATACTGGATTGACGAATGCTGTAGAAGAAACTGACTTCGTGCATGGAAGGAGCTCCAAATTCAAGATCGTGATAGAGAATGAATAAACCAAGTAAAAGTTTGTAGCTATTGGGACTAAGTTGGATGGGTGCAAGATTGTACCATTCGAGTACTTGCCTTAGATATGGGTGTAAGGGCGCGCCCACACCAAGAGCAACTAGTTTTGGAGTTAAAACCATTCTCGGAATTTTGAAATTTTTACCATAATTGAAGATGTGTGGGCGATGGTGAGCATATGGAATGGCCCAAATTCCTTCTTGGCCATAATATTGCATAGCCCATCCTACTTCGTCGCTTGTGGCTGTCGAAGACATATTCACACAAGCCAATTTGCCTCGTTTCTTTCTAAGAATATTTTTGTCCTTTTCAGACATGGTATCATATTTACCAAAGTCAATATCGATTTCTGCATCAAGGACTTCCCAATGTTTAAACGGGACTGGAGAAGGTAATGGAGATGTAGGTTCAGAGTCGGCTGTGGGTGAAATAGAAGAAGCTGAGGGCGCGCCCTCAGAGGAGTAAGTATCAGAAGAGTGTGTGTCGTTGGAGGAATTGGAATTTGGAACATAATCATTATCTGAGGGATCAGTATGCAAAGGGTTTGGAGTTTTTTCGGGTATTGGTTTTGAAGTTTCTGCGTTGTTCTTTATACGGCTGCTAAGGGGAATGTTATCCAAGGAGTCTTCACTGGAAAAACTCATCTTGTCTTCGTTAAAATCTTGGATAAGGCGCGCCCTGTCTTCTGAGGATACAAATGAGAAGAGAGGTCTAGGCGGATTAGGAGGAAGGGGTGCTGGCAAAGGAGAGTAAGCCCCAATGCGTTTGTTAAGTTCCTTAAAGGGGTGAAATGGAGACGGCGCGCCCTCCAGCTGCAAAATTAAAAAAAAAAATAAAGAAACTGAGGGCGCGCCCATGAGAGGAATATAACGAGATTTTTTTCTACAAGTCAAAACTAATGGGTTGGTCAATAGAGAAGGTACTGATACGCAACTAAGGACAGCTTTGTGTATTAGCAAAAATAAAGCTTAGGACGCGCCCTAAGTGTAAGGCGCGCCCAACGGATTAATTCAATATACAGAAACATGTTTTGTAGAAGTTATAGCAGCAACATAAGATCAAATGCGTATACATACAAATATACATACAAGCAATATTGAAGAACACGAAGATAACCGACAGTCAAGGTGCTAAATCAGGCAAAAAACACGGTGAAAACTTGAAATAAAGATATGAGAACGTACCTTGTAAGTTCTAGAATTCGATTTAGTGAAGAAATGACCGGAAAAGTGACGAGATTGGCCGGATTGGTGCTCGGAAAACTCAAAGTCGCCGGTGTCGGTTTTGGTAGAGAAAGAAAGTGAAAAGAGTAAAGTGGAAGATAAGGGAGGTATTTATAGTGGTTTTGAAGAGATAGTGGTTGACAGCTGTAGAGTCGGTTGAAATTCCAAGGACGCGCCCTCTTTTAGGGCGCGCCTTGTTCAAAAGATTGTGAGAATTTTGGGTATTATAGAAGAAATTCCGTACATCATCTTTGATTTCATACGGAATTGGGGGGTAGTTGTTATAGCCAAAATTCGGTTCGGGTTTTTCAAGATGGATTCGGGTCAAATTAGAGGTTCGATTTGGGGGATTTTAGGTTTAATTAGGGATTTTATAGAAAATGGAGGAATCAGGACGCGCCCTCTCTTTCTCTACAAAGAGGGCGCGCCCTAAGTATAGAAACATGGTGACAAATCTATTCAAGCTGATTTTGTGAGAAGACATCGAAGAAATCTCTTCTAGGATTCCACTCAAGTATGAATTTCACTCAAGAGTGGATTCCACTCCAGCTGGGATTCCAGAAGTTGAAGAATTCCCTCCTGTCGTATCTCAGGAGGGGGATGTCCGTCGCAGAAGGCCTCCAGGGGTTTGCCTGGATATAAGGACCCTTCTTAAACACTAAGGGCGCGCCCTAAGGTGGAAAGATGGGGACTTTTTGGTGTGTGCTTTGGGAGCTCTGTTCCTGTAGCCAATGGGCGCGCTCTCATTGGGGAACTTTGGAGTAATCCTGCACTTTGCACCCAAAAGCTCTGGATCACCTGTCCTGCTATCTGGTGGGTGCTTCTCATTCGGGGGACAGGGATGCGTTCTGCACTTGGGGTAAACCACGGCTATACCTGCATCCTTGAAATCAAGAAATAGCTGGTAACGGATAGGACTAGTCCTCGACGGGGGAAGTTTCCTTATCCGTGAAGTCTTGAGATCTTGGATGAGCCTTGGGCCTTTGTGGTTAGGCCTCATAGTAGAACATTCCGGAAGCTGGTCCGTTATCTAAGCCCATTTGGGTTTCTTGTTCTCCAAGAACTACGTCTGGCTTGATCCCCTATAAATACCGGGGTACGTAGGCCGATTGAGGGGTTGGAAGTCGAGAGCTCTGAAATAGCCGCCACTAACCCTATCAATCTCAGCCACCAATTACGCTCAACAACCACACACCACCGTTTTCTCCGGTAAAGAACCACCGCATCAGATCTTGTTTCCGGCGACGTACCTCGAATTTTGTTGTTCCCAAATTCCTCCGTCAACACTACTGTTAAAAAATTTCACTACTGTGCTTTTATGTTTTCTTTCTCTATCTTTATAAACAAAACCTTAATGCCTGATCCTGCCTATGAATCGAAAAAAACAGAATGAATATAGACCAGAAAGAGGGTGCTTAGTAAAGACATTTTTGCACACAGTTGCATCAAAAGCACATTCTTCAACCATTTAATAATCTTTGTTGCAAATTATGTATGAAAACCAACAGGTAAAAGATAAGGGAGCACAATGACAAGTTAAACCGGAACACTCATCACAGCTAAACAAACTAATTGAAGGAGTTCAATTTGGTTGATCCTCCTTCTGGATCTTTCTATATTTTACTCACCCCTCATTGTCATCTTTTGCCCTACAAGTGGTAACACTGGTGAGGTGCCATTGTATAGTTACACTGTTAAAAACTAATGAACTACGTTGTAGGTGCTGTACAAAAGAAAAATCAAGGAAGATCATCAAAATTTCACCAACAGGGCCTCTGGAATCCAACGTGGATATAAGCGTTGGTAACTCAAACAAGAACGTGGATCATAGGAAAAAATCTTCATCGGAATCTAGGAGGCACCATTGCATTCTGGATCCCTAGGCAGATCTGATTTCGGTAGACCTTTGTGTAAAGTATTAGGTAGGAATGTCTGTGAGTCAAGTAAAAAAGAACACCAAAATCGAAGATAAAACCTGTAATTGTAAAATCCACTAAAGAAAAAATGTAATCAGATGGATCAGGTGTTGATTACAGACTTTGAAGAAAGTCCCTTTGCATGGTGGAGGTCACGAAGTTGTTGTGCTTGGAATCGGGGATGCAGCCTCCACACCAAGTGTTTTAAGTAGGAATTCCCTCTCCTGAGATAACCATGCAAATCAAAGGATCAGTCTTGCTTCTTTGATATTGTACTGAACTCAAGTCATGAAAACAAATTCCATACACTATTATACGAACATTTAACTTATAGGATTCTCCCACAAAACTCAAAGTAGATGTTCAAAAGAAGGTATTAATTTAGTTTAAGATTACTATTTCTGGAAAGTTAGTGACTAGCATGAAAGAATCAAAAAGAGCCTTTGTGGTTACAAAGGTGCCCCTACCTCTCCCTCCCCTATACTTGAGGAAAAAAAATATTTACAAAAAAGAATATATTACAATAGTCTATTGTGCTAGCAATGGAAAAGTATTGCTTTGTGTCTCAAGTCTCAACTGAAAAATTGATCAACTCACACTTTCTGTAAACTGGGGGATGGGAAACCCAGATGCCGATGATCTTAATAATGGAGTTACTTGAAATGGAAAGTCGAACTCATTACTTGAGAAGTCATAAAAAATTCCATTGTAGGCTGTCAGGTCATCAGACGGTGTCATAATATTTGCTGTATTAACAAAAGAAGTTTCCTTAGGAACTCAACTAACACTGCAAAAATATCAAATAAATCAGAGAATATGAATATAAGCAACTTGCTTCTTACATGAAGACATTTCTCCACTTTGATTTGTTGTTGCACAGGAGACAGCGTGCTTCTCAAGATCATTATTAACATTTGACTGTCTTAGTTTATTAGGTTGAGGATCATGTCCTGAGTTTTGTTGTGTAGCGCAAAAATCAGATGCAACACGTTCAGGTTTGGCAACTGCTATATGGGTCAAACGTGTTGATTCGGTACTATAGTCAGAGCTCCTTGGAGAGTCTACAAATAACTGTGAAACCCTGCACTCAGAATCAGTCAGTGCAGTGTAGCAGTAGGTTAAGCCAAATTTCAAGTCTAGGACATATTTAGTAATTAGTACCTCCATGATTGTTGGCTGTACTCTCTACTACTCTTCAAGTCCTCAATCAAGTCGTTAGAATTCTCAGTTTGAAAGTCCATATCTGTGATCCTTAATTTGATCATATCGATATCTAAGCTTTGGTAGAGAAATTCATGGAGACTCTGAATTATGTATGAAAATGTAAGATAATATGAAACAAGCGCACACTAACAATGCAGAACTATGCTAAGCACATGCTAGTTTGGAAAACCGAGTTGCATTGAGAGCATGAGCAATTAGTAAAGTATTCCTTTGGATTACAAACTCTTAATATCATTGTAAAGTAGGCAATATTGTTGGCATAATAATGAAGTGCAAACTTCCTAACCTTCCGGGAATTATTAGTAGTCTGTTGTGTGTTCTCTATGTTTAATTCGAGTGCAAGTGGACTGAGTAGTTCTGATTGTTGCATCAATGCAATACTCCCTGGGTCGTCCTTTCCAAGATATATTCCTTGAATCATGTCAGTCCTGGCTGCAAACGTACGCAGCAAGATATACATTTAAGTTCAACGTGTTCATTAGGCAACTACGGAAAGTAATTATTCTTGTTAAAAATTTCATGATTTATATCCATGTTGTAGATTTCCTTGGTTACCTTGAGTTTCCAAGTCTCTCAAAATGTCAAGTTTCGGCCCTATTACCGCTAATGATGGTGTTAATTGCTCATTTGTTTTGTTAAATTCCTCTCGCTGACTGGCAATCATATCAGAGATGTCTCTCCTGTGTGAAAAGAGATCAGTGTCATCTGATAACTTGTAAGTCTTATTTTTTTTATATCCTGAGTGGAATTACACTACACCAGCAATACCTTATCTTCTTTAGAGGCACTCTAGTTTCTGAAAACTCATTGGCATTGGTATCAACATGAGAAACGACCACCCTTTTGTTGTTCAAGTTGACATAAGGAGTTGCATTTTCTTTTGCTAAACCCTCCTGCTTTGCTCTCCTTTTACATAAAGTAGAGAATCGATTCTTTACAGCATTATCAGTTCTGAGTAAGCAATAGTAGAAATAGTTAACAACCTTTCATTATTTCCAATTGTCACTTGGCTACTTGCAATGAGAAAGAAGGAAAATTTCGCAACTCCATTTACCTGCCTGATACAACTTTAGCTATTTGAGTCCATCTATTGCCAAATATTTTCTGAGACTGAATAACATTTATACATCAGTTCACATTCATCTAACAATGCACTATATTCTTAAATTATAACAACTAATAAATTAAAAGTATAAAAGTTGGGAAGAAAAATGTGTTGCTGTGGCTCCAAGATATTACATTGACGATTTAGTAGCATGACTTATACCTGACACAACAGATTGTCTTCCTCTGCTGACCATCCCCCTTTCTTATAATCAGAATTCAAATAAGTGAACCATCTGCAGTCAACCGTCAACATCAGATTAAGATTAGAAATCAACAAATGAAAAACTGATTAGGTAGTAAAAATTTTGAATAAAAAAAGAAGTTGAACCTTCTCCTGCACTGTCTGCTTGTTTTATTAGTAAACTTGGAAGCAATAATCGGCCAACTGCAGGAGGCAAATTTAATACTCAGATAAGAATATTTGACAGTAGTATTAGATGAGAAACACATACGAAACACTTAAAACCTTTACTTGTCTGTTCCGCGGATGCCAATTTGTTCACGCAGTATATCATCCTCCTGCAACTCAGTGCCATTCATCTTATAACACAAATTGAGCACAAACAAATCCAAATAATACTTGGATGTAATATGATAGAAATAAATAAATAGAAACACCTTGGAAGACCAAGAAACTTTGTGTCTAGTCGCCTTCTTGTCCTTCTTCGTCAAGGTGTGCATTATTCTCCGCGTTTCTGTAACAAAACAGCAAGGTTCTCAGTTGTATTCAAGTAAGGTCTTAACGAAGACTGAGAAAATTTGTTGGTTCTTTATTATATAATACCCCAGGCAAACAAAAAGGAGACTGTCTCTGTTTTCAAAAACGGAACAGCTTAATTTACGAAACTTCGTCCACCATATATCTCGAGATAAGAGAAAGTGTTACTTGCACGACGAATTCTTTGCATCTAGAAAGTGGGACTTTCTTTCATCTGCTAAATAAAATTGAGTATTAGCAATGTAGTAGAAAGATAGAATGAATAATAGGGTGATAAATTTACCATCTGGGTTAAAGTATAAGTATTTAAAACGTTATTACAGCTTTCCTTGCAATCTTTGTGTCCGTAAGTGTACTGTATGAATGAAAGAGATGAGGTAGGGTTTCAGTTTTGAACATGTGTCGAGTGATTTTTTCATGTTTTTGTTCATGCATTTGCTTTCTCTTTTTACCTTTTACTGCAAAGCAGGCTCCCTCTTATTCTGTATGTTTACCTCAAAATATTGTAACAAGAAAAAGATGTAAAAAGTGACATGCTCTGGCCTGGGGGATCCTATGTTACTGAAAATTTGTTCCATAGCCTTGTTGCATATTTTCCATGGTTTAATCACCTTTGTTTTAAATGCAATCACTCTATTACTCGTTTTCAGATTCGATTAGATTTTCTGTTTTTTTTCCTTTCTGCAGATTTTCTGTTTTTTCTAATCACTGTACATTACATGTATCTGTAACAATTATACACCAGAGCTCTGATACCATGTTAGAAACCGTTTCACCCAAAACCTTAACGTGTTGGGGAAGGCCCTTCCAAGGATCTTATACTCATATATATTTAACAGTTTATACTTCTGTACACAATTGCGCTACATAGTACATAGTGAGAGTACTGATTCATATATGACGCGGAAGTTTTATTAAAAAATTAAAATTTACTTGATTGAACTAGTAGCTGATTTCCAGCGCTTAATCCACATGAATCAATTTACAATACAAAAATTGGTGATATCACATTTGTTAGGATCAAGTGACACTGTTGTATTCAACAATTCATAGATGTGGAACATCCCTGAAAAGGAAATGATTCAAGGCCTGCAAAGGACTGAAAATAAAAGAAATGACAATTCACTCTTCAGGCTCCCTCATTGTCATCTTTAGCATCTTTTAATAAAGATGAAGATGAGCTTGATCGCACTTCCTTGTACATCATAACAAATGGAATGGACCAACTTCCTCTGCACCTTGGCCATCACAGATGTGAAATGGCTATGGTGACGGACTGACCCGTAGTCAAAAGTAACATATATGCAGAAACCCCAGTTTCTGCTTCCTTTTGATTGCAATACAGGGTTAGAATAACATGGCCACCCCTAAATGTGAAGACTGTGGAAGAGAAATATGCTCATCATACATTCACTCAGGTCTGAGCTAAAACATTTAGTCACCCAGTATTAAAACATATGATGACAAGTGAGAGTTTGGTCCACTCTGTTAATAACTTAATTGCCCGTGATTATTGAAAATTTTGTTATTAACCATAACCACAATAATAAAATTTACTTGTTTGCTGGTTTAGAGCTAACCTGGTCTGATATTTCTGGAAATTAATTCTTCTCTGTATTGCTTTTAATAGTCATTTGTTCTACCTTGTCTCTTGTGTAAAATTGATAAGAAGACTACATTAACAAGAAACTTGGAAAGCTATTAATTTACTCATCAGCCAACCATAAATTATCTTTGTTAGGACAACATTAAAATGTTTTGATATTGAATATAAAGGAACACACCATGCCTTAAAAAAGCTGATGGGCTAATGTACAAGAATCAGGCAGGCAAACAAATCAAATAACAGGCTCCGCATGTGTTCCATCTGATTTGATTCAGTACCCTTTGCATCCAAGCCTAGTCCAGCGAAAATCTGTCCAAATGTTGTTCCCCAAAATTATAATTTCTAACGAAGTGATGTATTCAGGACCTAGAGAATTGCTTGTCAAGACACTAGAAGCACCAAAATGTCAAGCTTGGTCATATCATTGCTGACATCAACAATGAATGAATGAATGAACAGAAGTTCCCTCTAAATGCAAGTGACTGAATGTACCAAAGCGGAAATCACCAATGACAGGCAATGCCTCTAGATTTATTGGAGAGAGGATCACTCGAATTATTAGGACGGCGCATAACATGCATACGATTCTTATGTGTTAATATATATATCACAAGATCAATCGGCAAGGAAAATGTACACGAAATCGAATAAAAATATAGAAAAAAAGTCAAAAACAAAGAAATGCGCCAGTATCATATACAAGGGCTTCTCTGAACAACACAGAACAAGTAAAAACCAATGAACTCCATTAACAATTCACTTTTAACTTAACAATTATGTAAATGTACATACCTCTTAATTAAAATGTACTGAAAAACAAAACCAAACACAAAGTTCCTGATCAAAATCCTCTAGGACCATTCTCTTTCAAGACAACACTTTCTTGAGCCATAGAAAGACAATACTTGGCAATCTCCCTGAACTTAGGAACACTTCTCAAGTCAACTTTAGTACCATCTTTCAAGGTAATAATAATATCACCCCATTCACCAATAAACCTAGGCACAACTTGAACATCCTTAATCACTTTATAACTAAAATCACTTCTGTCTTCACCACTTAACCCTGAAATAACAGTGACTCTTAAATTCGTAAACCTGTACCTTAAAAAGAAAGCTCGAAAAACAGCAGCTAATGTTAGAGGGAGCCAAAGAAGAGTGAAGCCCAGAACAAGATTTGCGACTAGGTCCCCATAGTGAGCGCCACCGTCGAAGAAGATGGTTTCTTCGGTGGGCTTGGTGGTGGGAGTGGTGGTGTTTGTAGGGGATGTAACGTGGAGTTTTGTGATGAGTTTTGGTAGGTTTGAAGTGGGAAAACAAGGGGTGATCAGTTGAAGAGATGGTGGGAATGAAAGGAAGGTTTTATGGCGGGAAAGTGAAGTTGAAGTTGAGAGGATGGAGGTGGCAGAGGTGGTGGCCATGGCGGAGGGAGTTTATCTGAGAGAGGGTGAGGAGACGAACATTATCGATATTGCATGGATTTTTTTTTGTTTTTGAGTGGATATGACTTATGAGGACTTGTGAGTTGTGACTTGGCATTTTTCTGGCCAGTTAAAATTTTAAATTTTAGCTGGATATTATTAAAAAAATCACAATAATATATTAATGGACATTTAGTAATTTATTATAAATTACTCTGTACAATCTATAATACTGTACTAGTTATGTTTGGAAAAAGAAAATTTCCCATAATGTGTGTCCTCTCCTCCATGCAATGCAAATATATGAAGTATTTTCCAAAATTATTTTTTTTTTATTTCTATTTTGAGATTGAACGTTTTTCGAAGATTGAGTGACCTAGGTTGGGAATCTGGGTTTGGTCACAATTATTTTAGAACAATTTGCCAACCTAGTAGCACTAATTCTCTTATAATTTTATAATTGTTAACGATATTTCGGTACCAAATTTGATTTTTATCTTAGATTTGTATCCTCCAAATTTTTTGAAATACTGTTGTAACTGTAATTTTTTTTACCCACTAAGTAGTACAAATAATTTAATTCTATTATAAAATTTTTATAATTATACTTTTGTAATTTTATAATAAATTACAAATGTATATTTTTTTAAAAAAATAATTCTGTAAGGTATTAATTTACCTTCTAAATTTTGATTTTTATATTAAATAATAATATCAATTTAATTGTTTTAATTAATGTTAAAAATAGTTTAAAAAAAATAGATTCTCTTGGTTATCATCTAATGTATAATAATGTTTTAAACATACACTTCCTTGTAACATTCATATTTGTAACACCCCTAGATCCGGGGTCGGAGATCCAGGCTGTCACTCTATCCTTAGTTCCCATTTTAATATTCATTATTCTTAATCTTCATTTTAGTATGCTGTGATCCCTCAATCACACTCAACATTTACAGATTATAGGCTCAGAGACGAAATTAAAATATTACTAAGTTATTACAACCATCTTGAAATAGTTATTACAAACCCAAATTGACATAATCTCAAAAGTTCAACTTAAAAAGGAATTACCATATAAGGTGGCACTTGCGTCCAAAAAGAGGTTTGGTTTTCAGAAACTTACACAAGTCATGCTTGTAAATAAATCTAACCAACCTAAGCTGTAAACCTATCCAACTTAGTCTGCTCACCTGTAAACCTATCCAACTTAGTCTGCTCACCTGTGGTAATGCTACTGGGTGCTGCCCTGGTACCTGCCTCGTAAACAGTCTCCTAAACTGCTGACCGGTTAGCACGCTTTTGCGGAGGGTCTGTCTTGTTCTTGCCATGAGTATCTGTTGTTGTGTGGTGGTATATATGAAAGAAAAGCAAGAGTGAGCAATACAGCTCAGCCATATAATAATAGTTTTCAAAGTACTTTTGTTAACATAAACCATATGCCATATTGTATACTGATATTGTACCATCATTAAACATTTTTCATTCTTTATCCAGAAATATAACGAAGAATTTCTGAGGTACTTTGAATAGTTCATCAATTCTGTTAACACTATCGGTAATTGAGCATCTAGGTTTTCATTACAGTGTTATAGTACAATTCCAATTGGAAGAATGGGATTATGCTGGAGCCTCTTCCACGATATCTGGTGATCAGCCAATATATCGTGCCTCTGCTTCTCTACTAGTAGAAGGACGACGTTCCCTTATCGGGTCGCACCCTGACCGCATATGGGCATTAATATTTGGACTACGCCCAAAGGCGATGTCCCCTCTTCCTCCAATCCCGAGAGAATTCTATGCATCGTAGGAACATAATTTAATTCAGTTTCCCCCAAGCACAAAGCTTGACAACTGGTTTGATAATCACTACTAACTTTACTTCCATGAGGAATAGAGGAAGTAACTCTGATGTGTGGGTTGACTTTAGTCAACGGATTTTGATTACTAAGAATCGCATCATCAAACATAATTTGGGAGTTGGTCGGAGTTTTTGAGTGTTTAGTCAAACCTGAGCCCCTCCTTACTAGGTAGGGTGCATTTCTTATTGGTAGCGAAGGGAGAAAATAATTAATACTAGCTCCCAAAACCTTGGGTTCCCGAGTTTTGATAAGTTTGAGCGAGGTAGCGATACTTTTCGATGAACGAAGCTATAGTCAGTGAAGAAATGGGAACACGTTCCATTTTTAAATACTTTTTCGACGATCAGAAAATATTTAAAATAATTTTTAAAGTTTTAAATAATTTTGAAATAAATAATATGATTTGTAAATCATCCTGGAATATTTAATAAATATTCAAATAATATTTATTAAATAAATAATCAGCTTAGAATATTCAATAAATATTTAAATAATATTTATTAAATAAATAATTACTCACAATCCTCAATTGAAAATCATATTCAACTTATTAATAAATATTCAAATAATATTTATTAATATCATCAAAGGAATTTTTAATCCGAATCCAATTTATATTTATTGGATTATTTTTAAAACTAAATATACGTCATATATCATCTCCGGAGACTTCCGGGTTTTTATGTCCTTATCCGGACGAAATATCTCCGACTCCCCTACTAAGAAAGGGTGTTATCGTACCCTACTTGGAACTTTTAACACATCATCGCATACATGTATATATGTATTCATGCATACGTACTTACTAAACAGGTTTATAAATCAACATAAATAAACCATATATTTCATGCTGATTCGCAAAAATAATTTTAAAACAGTTCATAACAGTTATACCACAACAACAACAGTTTGAAAATACTTGAAGTACAAGTTTCGAAAACTTGCCTGATAATGTCGGAATAGTCTGGGCCATGTCTCTAGTGTGATGATCTATAATAATCAATACGGTTCGGTTAGTTCGTTAAACGATCCCGTCAAATCGACTATTCACGTAAAGACATAACTTCGTAATGATACATCCTTATTACACGTTTGGCTTATTATAAGTCCATGATATCCTTTATCCACTTTTGGATAATTATTGGTCTCGTAACGACTTTCGTTAAAGGTCATTTTCAACGAAACTAAAGTTCGTCTTAATTCGTTCCCTAAAAGGGTTTTTCACTTGCGCAACTATGATTCGAAAAATTCTATAAAATTGAAAAATAAACTTTTTCATGAAATTCTTTTTCTCACTTCTTCTTAACTATCCAAAGGATTTTTCATCCAAATTTCATAATTAAGAACATCTTTTTGCTAGCTCAATTGTTGCTCTAAATATAGCTTCTTTCTGCAGTGGTTTCTCATACGCATTCTTGACTTAAACATTTCTATAAAATCGAAAATTAAGCCTTTTGTCTTCAAATTTTTACAGGGATTTAACAACTGACTAAGTTACCCCCTGTAAAAATTTCATAATCACAGACCATTTTTAAAGGGCTCGTTTGACTTGGTAAAGTCAATCCATCTTAACGATTCGTCCGTTTTAACCGGTTTCACTAAAACGAGCATATCTCATAAACCGTAAATCGTAATCACATGATCTTGGTGTCAAAACAAACTACAAAACAAGTCCTATTTATGGCCAAAAACTTACCAAGAAAACATTTGTTGAATTCGGTATTAACTGCTCAAATGATCTAATAAAATTTCGACATTATAACGACTATAAACCGAACATTTCCAAATTCCATGAACTCCATCTAACCACTTAATTCAACCATACACCATCAAGATCATATAAACATCATCAAGAATCTATAATACCAGTGGTAACATCCATTTATCACTATCCAAAACTTTACCCATACTTATAAAGCTTAAAACATCACAATTCCCTTAAACATGTACATACTTGCATCAACCTTTCAAATCAACTTATAGCTCATAAAGTTTAAGGTGGGTGTGAGTGTTTTACCTTCCTTGGAGTCTTAACAACCTTAACCAAACTTGACTTTCCTTAAAAACACCTTAGATAGCTTTAACAACCTTTAATCTTCAAAACCTAAACAACCAAGTTTAAAATTTTCGTAGTCAGCATTACAACTCTTGAAAGAACTGGAAAAACGAGGGTCTTTGTAAGAACCCCAAATTTTGGATATAATTAAAACTTTTTATTAAGTAATGATAAAATGAGGAACAATGATTCCGATAACAAGGTCACCAGCTCTAATGAATGGTGGTTTCAAAGAACAATGATTGTAATGAATGGATATTGCTTTGGACAATGATCCTGATGCATTGGTATATTGTCAGAATAGAGTAATTCGATGGTTGAGGACCTAGATAAGAATAATCTACCATCCAGGAAGGAGCTAATGGATCCTTGAAGGGAAATGAGTACGTGCATAGTGTTTCCCGTACGTGCATAGTGTTTCCCGTACGTGCATAGTGTTTCCTGTACGTGCATAGTAATTTGGTGGATGAATAGTGATTTTGTAAGTTGGAAAACTTTTCACTCCACCCTATGTACGGGACGTGATATGGATGTTTCGAAGTCATATTAGTAATACGCGGAGGAAATAAGTGAATGCAGAGACGATCGGAATTCAGAAATTCCAAATTCTTTTCGGTATAATATTTGACCGGACAGTGGATTAAATATTATTATAATCCAAGAATTGAGATATTAACTTTGAGGATTTGATATTTTGGGATGTTATTATATTTGATTTAAGAATGAAGGTAGGAAACCACTGAGGAGTGGTTATGGCTACAATGTAATTATTGATATTTGGAAAGAATGAATGGAATTCGACCTTATTATGTTTATGTCTTGAAGAATGCTAAAGGGTGACAACATAGGTAAGAATAATCTATCTTCTAAGGGAATAAGATATGGCAACTTCAAGCAAGAGAATACCCTCATGTCATCCAGATCGATAACGATTAATCCAGTAGTTCCGTAAAAAGGTTAAGGAACGATCGAAAGAGAATACGGACAATTGTACCACCCTAAGAGAACAAGTAAAGAATACAGATGAATAGTGTTTGGTGGGAGTATATAATAATATGAGACAACACTATACAGAAGCATTCGGAACGGATTTCCGAGTTCGTATTAGTGATCCAGGGGGAAAATAAGTGTATGTAAAAGCTGTCGGATTCTGAAAAACCGCACTTTTATTTTCTCCGAGAGTTCCCTGGACACTGATAGCCTTAAGTATTTAACGAATGGATTTAAGGAATATAAATTGGAAAGTTAGAATGAAAGATGGAGAATGAAAGTATTAATATTAAAGAGGATTCCCGGTAAACCCTAATTAGAAATCCGTGAAATATTCTCACGAACGATCAATCGAAACGGGTAATAACCGGACACAGAAACAAGCAGAGGAAGCAAGAGTCTTGTGTAAGCTACTAGAATAAATATCTAGCAACCAAGTGGCTTAAAGTAACTAGCATACTTGGAGATGGAAGTAGTACTTAGAAAAACCAACCAATACTTAGCCTTCCACCATCCAAAACATAACACTTGTCTCTCCAAATTGCCTCATCCATGACATCACACTCCACTAACACAACTAGGATGAGATATTATCTATCCAAATTCACTTTATGCAAAATTGACCAAGGAAAAGCAAGAAACCAAGCAAACACTCTCCATTCCTTTCTTTTCTTCAAAGTTTCGGCCAAGGAGCTAGAAAAGGAGGTTCCCACCATTGTTTGTTCTTCTAATTTTTAGGGTAAGTACTACATATCATAGCTTAGATCCCCTAGAAATTTCAGCCTCAAATTCACTTCCTTTCATTTTCAAATAAATCATCAAAGGTGATGATGAATAGTGTTTCTAAGAACTAATCTTTGTTTTTCTTGTTTTCATGGTTGATCCTAGCTAAGTTAAAGCCATCCAAGGGCAATACCAAGCTTTGTGAGGATATTACATACTACAAGGAAGGTATAAGACTTGAAAACCCTTGCTCTACTTTGAGTTTTAAGCATGTTCTTGATGGATCTAGCTTAGTTATGATTATGTTCATGTTATAAGCATGTTTAGTTAGTGATTTAGTGATTTGATTAACATGATGAGTTTGATACTAAGATCAGTGGCTTCTGGTCTTGTTGGGGTGCTTATTATGGGTATAAGTTGATTAGATGCCCGGTGTGGCTTGGTTGTTGCGTAATGAATTTTAGAACGCTCGATTCGTAGCCGTCGTAATGCCCGATTTTCATTAACACTAAGAAACCGAACTGGTCAGTAGCCATAACTCTCTGTTCTTGGCAAGTTAATGAACCCTACTGATAGATTTTTGAACATAGATCACTTTGGCGAAAGAATCGAAGCATTTTGATTTACGGTTTAGGAATTATGACCAAATTACTAAAAGTAGTTCGAATCCGTAAACGAAAGTTCGTAACTGAAATTGAACCCTCGTAAACTATGTAACGTCATGGCGAATCTTGGTAAATAAATACTAGGGGTAAGAAGGAAGGTGTGAAAGAAAACCGTATGTCAAAAAGAGCATTTTTCGATTTATTAAAAATGTTCGAGTCAAGGTTAAACGCGAACGAACCCCTAAAAGACGACTCTTTTATAACTTCGGTAAAACACTTAGAAAACGGGCGATAAAACTCGAAGTATAATATTGGTTCGTAACGATCAACCTTAGAACTCATATGACTTAAGTATGTCCCAAGTATAAGTGCAGTGACATGTCGTATTAACGAACGAATGTCGGGTCGGATCAGTGATAATAAGTAATCCACTAAAAAGGGGTATAACGAGATAACTCGAGAACGTGTTTCGAATTAAGTATAACTTAACTTTTAATATGTTAAGTGATTAATCCCGAATGCCTTGGCTATTTATAGATCACCAAGCTGAACCGGGACCCGCTACCACTACCCCTTACCGTACTCGACTACCAGGCAAGTTTCAATTCCCTTCTTTTAGGCTGTTGTTGTGATTGAATAAATATATATATATATGATTGCTGATATACATATGCCATTGCATGCATGCCTACTTTCAAGTTGAATTGATATACTTGTTCCCTGAATGTTATTGTTGGCTTATAAGCTAGATAGTTATACATCAGTTATAAGCCGGTTATTGTAAGACCCTCATAGAAGGGCGTATACATCTTATTCATCAAATATAGACCGGGAGTCAATATTTCTTGATATATCGAGATTACCTCGGAGGAAAATATTTAAGTAAATATTTTCCATTATTCGGGCGACGAATATTATTTGAATATTCGTTCGAGATTATTTATTTTAACGATCTTTACTTCAAATAATTATTTGAACGTAACTATTCGACGAATAATATTTTTAATATTCATTCAGAGTCGAATTATTTATCGATTATTATTGCGAATATTCTTCTAAAGGTTGGACTACTAAATGAATATTAATTGGATATTCATTTAGAATATTATTCATTAAATGAATATTACTTTTGAGTATTCATTTAAGACAGTAATTACCTATCGAATATTATTTTAATGTTCATCTGAAACTTGATTTATTTATCGAGTCTTATCTCGAATATTCCTTTAAAGCTTGGATTACTAAATGAACATTACTTGATATTCATTTAGAATATTATCCATTAAATGAATATTACTTTATCAATATTCATTTAAATTCCTAATTAATTATGAATATTATTTTGAATATTCATCCAGGGTTCTATTTAATCATCGAATATTATTTTAAATATTTTAAATATTCCTTTCAGGTCTTATTAATTAATGAATATTATTTGGAATATTAATTTGAATATTTAGTTATGCAATAAATATTCTCTCGATATTTCTTCAAGAATTATTTGAGAGATACTCTGATTAAAGATATTCTTTCATATTCCTAAATATTCCGTAAAATATTTTAATTCAATAAATATTCTCTGAATATTTATTCCATACTTAGAATAACCTCGATAAGGTTTATCTTCTTCGATTATTACAGAAAATATCTCGGAGTCATATTATTATTAATCTTATATCAAGAAAGGTTCTCAGACATCATTCTTCTTTGAGTCTATCTCCTTAATAATAAGGGAACCTTACTTGGAAAATGTTATTTATCTTATCGACTTCCCGGTCATAAAGTATTCCCTTCACTCGCAACTCGGGTGCTGTTGACTTATTAAGTCGTTGCTTACCTTCTCATCTTTCGAGGGGTAAGATTACTGGAACAAGTTGATATCCGTTACCAAGTACTAGCTTGGGAGTTATTGATAAATTTTCCTTTCCAACTAGATACGACTACTTTGTGGAGTCTTATCAACAAGTATTATACTTGGGGAAAGGGGGACGAATGTTACATTCAGAATCATGAATTCTATTTGAACTAGGAGTCGTGTAAGAGGCCGAGTAGCGCCGGTCCATCCCCTTTGGCCCAACCGTTGGCCGGGGAGAGCTAGTAAGGCGGTATACAAGTAAAGCCGTCAGTTCTTCCTTCTACCGGTAGTAAATCTAATTTGAGCTGTACGATCTTGACTGATCATCAAGATTGGAACAGCGGGCGCGATGAATACTCCATCATTGGTTCATCATCCAAACTTATTTATTTCCTGCAACATGATTACTGTTGGCAGAGCTGGAAAAGTGTTCGTAACTGGAATTGCAATATTTTCCTTGCAAGTTCCTCTTTATAATATCTTGCTTATTTTCGACATAGCAGATATTCCCTCATATATTTACATTTTGAGTTACCTTGTAACTTCATCGTTCATATTATACTGGCATCATTTCCGTAAATGCATGGCATATGGTTTGAAAGATACTTTTGAACTGTTATACATTATCGTTCAGTTATATATTATTGTTGGTGGGCTATTGCTCACCCTTGCTTTATTATTATATCACAACAACAGCTAGACCAGATGACTCGCACAAGGCGCACTCGACGCGGGCGAGGACGATGAGACTACCAGAGCTGAAGAAGAAGCTATTGGTAGGGTATATTTATTCTTTCAGTACCAAGAATATGGTCTAGTATGACTTATGTAAATGGATGGAAAAGAGTATGTATTTATATTGAAATCCTTTTGGATTGTAAGAACTCATAATGTGATTAATAAAAATTTGATTGTTACTCTGATTTCATCTCTGGGACTATAATGGGTGTGTTTTATATTGTTGTGGACAGAATTGGAAACCGTAACCACCGGATCCCGGACCCCGGATCTGGGGGTGTTACAAAAGTGGTATCAGAGCGTACGTTATAAACCCCAGAGATGAGGTGACGTTAAAACAATAAATTCAATAAGATAATAAGAACTCTTGCCAAGTTCATAGTCGGACTACTTAATGTAGTGATGACATATAAAACCCTTATGGGAACTCGTAAGTATAATGATAGTAACTTAGCTCGATATCGTATCGATGAGTAAGGCGACTGACCTTGAGGCATACGAGCAACAGCGCGATGATGCTTTATATGCTGAAGATCAGCGGGTAATTCGATGGAGTACCCTACTGGAGACCCGGAAGAGGTTCCAGCAGATAAGGAAAATCCTGTTAGGATAAGGAGCTTACCCATGGGTAATGAGGGTCGCAGCCAGAATGACTGTGATGATTAAGATATGGTGCTCAGAAAAGTGAGTATAAAGAACCGAGATATTATTAAGAGATCTGAAGATGCATGTTGAATTCATAGCCGGACTACCAGATGTAGTACCAGCAAGAAAGAAGGATTGGAAGAATTACTTGAGATCTTATACGGAAATAGATTAGAATCCTTAGAGATTTTCATCTTAACAAAGAAAGAGCTAGAGGGATGTATGATTATCAAAGACAGCGATATAGGACGAGGAGCAGAGTCCCTAGGAATAGTTGAGAATGAGGCAGTAAGTGCCATATCATTTGATAAATGAATCAGTATGAATATTGTCAGTAATAATTCGCCATGAGAAGGCAGGTGTCGTAGGTTGTAAATTATGGAACCAAATTAAGGTTAATAAGGTGGTTTTATTAAGGAAAATGTTCATTTTATGAATGAATCATTTAGAAAGTAAAGACATTGGGAAGTGATAGCATGATTGGGTAAAATTATATAAGGAAGTAGCAAGCAAGACAATGATCTCAGAACCTACCGGAAGATAAGACCAGTGAATCAAGATGAACTCGTAATGAGACTACTGCCAGAGACTGAGTATAGAGTTAATTCAACTCAGTTAAATGATGAACCAGAAACGTTAGATGCATGTGATTTAGAGGAATATTAAATTCCTTCTTCTCTTTGAATGGATTATAGTAGTACCTTAAGTTTATTCCGATGCGGAATTATAATAGATCAAGTAATACGATCAGTAGTTAAAGAGAAAAATGTGAGAAAATCTTCCTGGAGCTAAAAGGTGAAATTGGTAATGACCAAGAGCTGGCATTGCTTAATGGAAAAAAGGAGACTTTGTGCTTCCAACGACGCTTCGCATAAAGGGTTAGGTAGACCGACATTTGGTAGTATTGAATATCAGGACGTATAGGTATCAGGACGTTGTGACGGGTTTCAGTTTGAAACTATTGATTCCCTTTTAAGGGATGGATATAATTGATTCCTTTCCAGTGGGTAAACTTCCAATCTGATGATGATTATTTCGTTAACTATGACTGCTTATGATTCCACCTGCTTGGAGGTTCAAAGAACTATTCTTCAGGTTTTGAAACTGGTCTCCTTAATGTTACCAGTAGGTGGGTAGATTGATCGAAATTTCCTTGAGTCTGGAAAGGAATTCGGTGAATTTTGGCAAACCTTGTCTTTCTGATTATCAGAGAATGTCATGGAAGAGAGTAGAAACTGGAGCAAACCCTGTGATTTGGGTAAGGATGCTGTAAAATGGGTTAGTAAACGGACCCTGAGCATTACAATCGACGGTAGTGATAAAATGATAAAGTGAGATTGGACAAAAACAGGAAATGTAAGTAAGAAACCAGCCGGACTGAGAAATTCCAGGATTGACTTAAATGAAAAAGCTGTTATGCCAGGGATGGTAAGCTTGTGTGGCACGCAGGATTGATAAGAATAGTTGAAAAGATAAAAGTGGAGGAAAGGTGACCGGAGACGGTGCCGAGTAGTCGATTAAGACTTATATGGAGTAAAGTTTTGGAAAGGTAGAAAGGTATCAAAGAAGAAGGCACTATGCCGGCAATTGCTAGAAAAGTAATGCTATTAGCCAACCCCTAAAATCATATATTTTTATTTTAGTGTGGCCAGTTGAGGCCAAGTCACAACGGACTATAAAATGACTAGACCAGCAATGAAAAGACAAAGCAGGGTTGCTTCTAAGTAAGCACCGACTGCAAGGGCTTCTGATATAAAGGAAATATTAATGAGATCGTAGGAGTATTCTACTAAACCCTTTGCAACCCATGTTTTGATGGGGAATTTACTAGACCTTTTTGGGATGGGGTAACCCGTACTAAAGTGACTCATGTGTATATGGTTGTCCAAGATTACGAGTAAAATGGAAGTATAGTGACTTGAGATGTATGATGTTAGGGTATCATGAATACCATGAACATATTACGACTAAGGGAAGTAAACAACGAAGGTTTATGAAGAGAGTATAGAAATGGTCAGAGATGGATCAGTATGCTGTAGAAATTTTGTCTAAGGCAAGTACATTTGAGAAGAACGATAAGTACTAAGAGATTCACGTTGGACTCGACCAATATCTTCCAAAACATCCTTGCTGCCATTACCAAGTTCTGTAAGAGAGGAGATAGGCATACGTTGCCTTTTTGGAAGGCCAAATAGGCTGACAACTATCTGAAAGAAGAGGGTGGCATTAAGCCACCGATCGATTATCAAATGAGAATGATTGAAAAGAGACCTTTATTAAGGATACATGATCTGATTGCCAATTATAAGATGCAAGAATTCTTTGGCAGTTGAATTAAGGATAGGATATCCATAAATTAAGACAAACCCTAGGGAATGCACAAGGGGTGGCATTAACCCTAATAACGACATTATGACTTCAGATGATATGAGTTGGACTTGCTAAGGCAACAATGACCGGTAAGGATTATTAAAAAGAGTTCTGGAAAGAACATAGATAGAATTATTAGAGTATTGATCAATGACATTTTGATATACCCTGTACCCAGAAAATACAGGAGGAAGGATGAGGATGACCTATGAAACCTTACAAGGAAAAAGGTAATATTCTGAACTTCAAAATGGAAGTTTGGTAAGGAATGTATGACATAGTAACAGTAATGCCAGATGAGGCATGTATGAGACCCTGAGGAAGTATGGATTGAACCTATAAAGGTTGAGATTATCCTAAGATAAGGAAAGAACTAAGAAGAGAAGTATCCTAAGTAGGATTGGGAATAAACATGATAAAGTTCCCACGGGTAGGTGGAAGCAATGACTTATGGAGAAAGACTGATAAATATATTTTTCTCCATCAGCAGAGCTTAAGGGAGAATGCTTTCACCCAAAAATGATGGGAATGAGGTAGAAATGTTTGAATTGGAATATATCCAAGGAACAAGGATTACCAGAAATTATTATTATCAGGAAAGGCCAATGAGGTGGCCGACAGTCTAAGTATAAAGGAATAATTATAAATGTTCATACCGAAGAAACAAAATGATATTTGGAAAGACCTTGAAGGTCATATTGGAGTGGAGGAAGTTACATTCCTTTTGATGATTGTGCAAGAATCGAAGGTAATAATAGTTTAAGTAAAGATTCGATTCCTGATGGAGTCTTAAGCATATTACGTACCTTAGAAGCTCCCGTTTTGAGGCAAACCAGGACCATGGTACAAAATTGATGAAGTAAACCGTTAAGTTTCCAGTCTTTTATGGAAGATGCATAAGTGATAGTTTCATCAACCGGACCTAGCTGCGATGCCTGAAACTCTTCTGCAATTCTATCTACTTCATGTTATATCTACATCAAGTTCAGGAAGTGTTCCTTATGGATAAGGAATAGTGATTACTTTGTCTCCCTAAGGGATTTGAAACCCGTAGGGTTAGCTATTAATGCACTACGTAAACAACAAGTGATGGTGATTCTTCTAAGAAAGTAGATGACAATGTAAAGATAAAGAAAGTGCTGCCATTGATTAACTAAATGGCATGTTGATGAATGACAAACAAGTTTATGTTAGTGTACTTCTGCGCAAACAAGATAGAGAATATGAGGTTGATGATTCATGATGTTAAAGATATTCCCATGGAAAGAATTAATGAGACTTGGAGGGAAGGGCGGTTGAGCCCGAGACTTATTGGGCCACCTGAGAGTTTAAAGTGTTCGGACGGCGGTATTCGAGCCAGCCTTACCCCCAAAACTTATAGCACGGTCATAACGGGTTTCATGTGGCCAGGCTACGTCAGTAAAATGCAGATGTTCAACAGATGATAGGAGTACAAGCATGTAGATATACGACCTGGTCTGACTTACGAAAGACAACCTGTGGAAAACCACGGTTAGAAAAGAACAAGTGATGAGAAACACGGTTGGCAGAAGTAGATTATATGAATCTAAGTTAAAGGGATCGGGCCAGATTCATTTCGGAAATTTTAAATTGGAATAACGTGATGATTATAGAATAAATGTGACGGAATACCGATAAGGAGGTACCAAGTGCAAAAAGGTGTCTCAATAAAGAGGTGAAGGTGAAAGTAAATAATAGAAATGAGTAAGAATCAGATAATAAGAAGGATGTGAGTGATAAAGAAAAGGCTGGGAAAGCAACTATGGAATGAGAAGCAAGGAATGTTATGAATGGGTTTTCTAATGAATTCTCAGGATGACAACCTGATAGTGTCAATATTATAGTTATGAAAAAGCTAGTAACATGATATGGGATGTCAGTAATAATGATGTCAAGTGAGAAATCTAAGATTTAACCTGAAAGGTTGAAGGATTTCCCGAATGTGAGTATCACTAAGATTGAACAAGAGTAATTGTCCATAGAGTAATGGACAAAGCAGCAAGATATGTTGACACGTGAGATTGCGATCAAATAGTATTGGATATAATTATGATTAATTTCTTCTTTGATAAACCTCTATAGTTCAGAGGTAAATCCTGAGTATGATATTCTACAATCATGAAAGCTTTCTATAATCCTTTAGAACTCTTTTCTCTTCTTCCCTCTTATTCATCTTCTTTATGAATTGAGAAGAACAACCCTTTTAGGAGGGGAGGTACTGCTACGTGACTATCTGTCTATGTGATAGAAGTCTAAGTGGAATACCATGACTTGTTTAATTGCTTGTCAAGTACTAAAGGATGGCCCCCTTCTGTA
The DNA here is from genome assembly GCA_036435485.1 of Saposhnikovia divaricata. NCBI lineage: Eukaryota > Viridiplantae > Streptophyta > Magnoliopsida > Apiales > Apiaceae > Saposhnikovia > Saposhnikovia divaricata. The sequence goes on from CM071600.1 coordinate 20,772,013, forward strand.
CTAACTATGCAATATAACAAATGTTCAATTGATCATAGTGATCTCTCAATAAATCTTTCCACTTCTCTATATTGATCGAGATTGCGAATATTAAAGCAATCAGGAAATGCACAGTACGAGCGAGGTTACCTCCGAATTCGTAGGGTGATAGTGATACCAATGTTACTACAGGTATCAATAAGGATAAGACTGAGTAAGAATATAACCCGGATAGTGAGTTGTACGAAAAGTAGCAACGTTGATGGAAAAAGGATACAATATGGATTGTAGCACTAGAAGATGTGCTGAGGAAGGGTAGAACGACTAAGAATTGACCGGGAAGCTAAAAAGTGAACGATAGGCAAACGACTCTTTGCTTCCTACCTGATTCCGGGACGGAATCATTTTAAGGAGGGGAGACTGTAAGAACCCCAAATTTTGGATATAATTAAAACTTTTTATTAAGTAATGATAAAATGAGGAACAATGATTCCGATAACAAGGTCACCAGCTCTAATGAATGGTGGTTTCAAAGAACAATGATTGTAATGAATGGATATTGCTTTGGACAATGATCCTGATGCATTGGTATATTGTCAGAATAGAGTAATTCGATGGTTGAGGACCTAGATAAGAATAATCTACCATCCAGGAAGGAGCTAATGGATCCTTGAAGGGAAATGAGTACGTGCATAGTGTTTCCCGTACGTGCATAGTGTTTCCCGTACGTGCATAGTGTTTCCTGTACGTGCATAGTAATTTGGTGGATGAATAGTGATTTTGTAAGTTGGAAAACTTTTCACTCCACCCTATGTACGGGACGTGATATGGATATTTCGAAGTCATATTAGTAATACGCGGAGGAAATAAGTGAATGCAGAGACGATCGGAATTCAGAAATTCCAAATTCTTTTCGGTATAATATTTGACCGGACAGTGGATTAAATATTATTATAATCCAAGAATTGAGATATTAACTTTGAGGATTTGATATTTTGGGATGTTATTATATTTGATTTAAGAATGAAGGTAGGAAACCACTGAGGAGTGGTTATGGCTACAATGTAATTATTGATATTTGGAAAGAATGAATGGAATTCGACCTTATTATGTTTATGTCTTGAAGAATGCTAAAGGGTGACAACATAGGTAAGAATAATCTATCTTCTAAGGGAATAAGATATGGCAACTTCAAGCAAGAGAATACCCTCATGTCATCCAGATCGATAACGATTAATCCAGTAGTTCCGTAAAAAGGTTAAGGAACGATCGAAAGAGAATACGGACAATTGTACCACCCTAAGAGAACAAGTAAAGAATACAGATGAATAGTGTTTGGTGGGAGTATATAATAATATGAGACAACACTATACAGAAGCATTCGGAACGGATTTCCGAGTTCGTATTAGTGATCCAGGGGGAAAATAAGTGTATGTAAAAGCTGTCGGATTCTGAAAAACCGCACTTTTATTTTCTCCGAGAGTTCCCTGGACACTGATAGCCTTAAGTATTTAACGAATGGATTTAAGGAATATAAATTGGAAAGTTAGAATGAAAGATGGAGAATGAAAGTATTAATATTAAAGAGGATTCCCGGTAAACCCTAATTAGAAATCCGTGAAATATTCTCACGAACGATCAATCGAAACGGGTAATAACCGGACACAGAAACAAGCAGAGGAAGCAAGATTCTTGTGTAAGCTACTAGAATAAATATCTAGCAACCAAGTGGCTTAAAGTAACTAGCATACTTGGAGATGGAAGTAGTACTTAGAAAAACCAACCAATACTTAGCCTTCCACCATCCAAAACATAACACTTGTCTCTCCAAATTGCCTCATCCATGACATCACACTCCACTAACACAACTAGGATGAGATATTATCTATCCAAATTCACTTTATGCAAAATTGACCAAGGAAAAGCAAGAAACCAAGCAAACACTCTCCATTCCTTTCTTTTCTTCAAAGTTTCGGCCAAGGAGCTAGAAAAGGAGGTTCCCACCATTGTTTGTTCTTCTAATTTTTAGGGTAAGTACTACATATCATAGCTTAGATCCCCTAGAAATTTCAGCCTCAAATTCACTTCCTTTCATTTTCAAATAAATCATCAAAGGTGATGATGAATAGTGTTTCTAAGAACTAATCTTTGTTTTTCTTGTTTTCATGGTTGATCCTAGCTAAGTTAAAGCCATCCAAGGGCAATACCAAGCTTTGTGAGGATATTACATACTACAAGGAAGGTATAAGACTTGAAAACCCTTGCTCTACTTTGAGTTTTAAGCATGTTCTTGATGGATCTAGCTTAGTTATGATTATGTTCATGTTATAAGCATGTTTAGTTAGTGATTTAGTGATTTGATTAACATGATGAGTTTGATACTAAGATCAGTGGCTTCTGGTCTTGTTGGGGTGCTTATTATGGGTATAAGTTGATTAGATGCCCGGTGTGGCTTGGTTGTTGCGTAATGAATTTTAGAACGCTCGATTCGTAGCCGTCGTAATGCCCGATTTTCATTAACACTAAGAAACCGAACTGGTCAGTAGCCATAACTCTCTGTTCTTGGCAAGTTAATGAACCCTACTGATAGATTTTTGAACATAGATCACTTTGGCGAAAGAATCGAAGCATTTTGATTTACGGTTTAGGAATTATGACCAAATTACTAAAAGTAGTTCGAATCCGTAAACGAAAGTTCGTAACTGAAATTGAACCCTCGTAAACTATGTAACGTCATGGCGAATCTTGGTAAATAAATACTAGGGGTAAGAAGGAAGGTGTGAAAGAAAACCGTATGTCAAAAAGAGCATTTTTCGATTTATTAAAAATGTTCGAGTCAAGGTTAAACGCGAACGAACCCCTAAAAGACGACTCTTTTATAACTTCGGTAAAACACTTAGAAAACGGGCGATAAAACTCGAAGTATAATATTGGTTCGTAACGATCAACCTTAGAACTCATATGACTTAAGTATGTCCCAAGTATAAGTGCAGTGACATGTCGTATTAACGAACGAGTGTCGGGTCGGATCAGTGATAATAAGTAATCCACTAAAAAGGGGTATAACGAGATAACTCGAGAACGTGTTTCGAATTAAGTATAACTTAACTTTTAATATGTTAAGTGATTAATCCCGAATGCCTTGGCTATTTATAGATCACCAAGCTGAACCGGGACCCGCTACCACTACCCCTTACCGTACTCGACTACCAGGCAAGTTTCAATTCCCTTCTTTTAGGCTGTTGTTGTGATTGAATAAATATATATATATGATTGCTGATATACATATGCCATTGCATGCATGCCTACTTTCAAGTTGAATTGATATACTTGTTCCCTGAATGTTATTGTTGGCTTATGAGCTAGATAGTTATACATCAGTTATAAGCCGGTTATTGTAAGACCCTCATAGAATGGCGTATACATCTTATTCATCAAATATAGACCGGGAGTCAATATTTCTTGATATATCGAGATTACCTCGGAGGAAAATATTTAAGTAAATATTTTCCATTATTCGGGCGACGAATATTATTTGAATATTCGTTCGAGATTATTTATTTTAACGATCTTTACTTCAAATAATTATTTGAACGTAACTATTCGACGAATAATATTTTTAATATTCATTCAGAGTCGAATTATTTATCGATTATTATTGCGAATATTCTTCTAAAGGTTGGACTACTAAATGAATATTAATTGGATATTCATTTAGAATATTATTCATTAAATGAATATTACTTTTGAGTATTCATTTAAGACAATAATTACCTATCGAATATTATTTTAATGTTCATCTGAAACTTGATTTATTTATCGAGTCTTATCTCGAATATTCCTTTAAAGCTTGGATTACTAAATGAACATTACTTGATATTCATTTAGAATATTATCCATTAAATGAATATTACTTTATCAATATTCATTTAAATTCCTAATTAATTATGAATATTATTTTGAATATTCATCCAGGGTTCTATTTAATCATCGAATATTATTTTAAATATTTTAAATATTCCTTTCAGGTCTTATTAATTAATGAATATTATTTGGAATATTAATTTGAATATTTAGTTATGCAATAAATATTCTCTCGATATTTCTTCAAGAATTATTTGAGAGATACTCTGATTAAAGATATTCTTTCATATTCCTAAATATTCCGTAAATATTTTAATTCAATAAATATTCTCTGAATATTTATTCCATACTTAGAATAACTTCGATAAGGTTTATCTTCTTCGATTATTACAGAAAATATCTCGGAGTCATATTATTATTAATCTTATATCAAGAAAGGTTCTCAGACATCATTCTTCTTTGAGTCTATCTCCTTAATAATAAGGGAACCTTACTTGGAAAATGTTATTTATCTTGTCGACTTCCCGGTCATAAAGTATTCCCTTCACTCGCAACTCGGGTGCTGTTGAATTATTAAGTCGTTGCTTACCTTCTCATCTTTCGAGGGGTAAGATTACTGGAACAAGTTGATATCCGTTACCAAGTAATAGCTTGGGAGTTATTGATAAATTTTCCTTTCCAACTAGATACGACTACTTTGTGGAGTCTTATCAACAAGTATTATACTTGGGGAAAGGGGGACGAACGTTACACTCAGAATCATGAATTCTATTTGAACTAGGAGTCGTGTAAGAGGCCGAGTAGCGCCGGTCCATCCCCTTTGGCCCAACCGTTGGCCGGGGAGAGCTAGTAAGGCGGTATACAAGTAAAGCCGTCAGTTCTTCCTTCTACCGGTAGTAAATCTAATTTGAGCTGTACGATCTTGACTGATCATCAAGATTGGAACAGCGGGCGCGGTGAATACTCCATCATTGGTTCATCATCCAAACTTATTTATTTCCTGCAACATGATTACTGTTGGCAGAGCTGGAAAAGTGTTCGTAACTGGAATTGCAATATTTTCATTGCAAGTTCCTCTTTATAATATCTTGCTTATTTTCGACATAGCAGATATTCCCTCATATATTTACATTTTGAGTTACCTTGTAACTTCATCGTTCATATTATACTGGCATCATTTCCGTAAATGCATGGCATATGGTTTGAAAGATACTTTTGAACTGTTATACATTATCGTTCAGTTATATATTATTGTTGGTGGGCTATTGCTCACCCTTGCTTTATTATTATATCACAACAACAGCTAGACCAGATGACTCGCACAAGGCGCACTCGACGCGGGCGAGGACGATGAGACTACCAGAGCTGAAGAAGAAGCTATTGGTAGGGTATATTTATTCTTTTAGTACCAAGAATATGGTCTAGTATGACTTATGTAAATGGATGACAAAGAGTATGTATTTATATTGAAATCCTTTTGGATTGTAAGAACTCATAATGTGATTAATAAAAATTTGATTGTTACTCTGATTTCATCTCTGGGACTATAACGGGTGTGTTTTTTATATTGTTGTGGACAGAATTGGAAACCGTAACCACCGGATCCCGGACCCCGGATCTGGGGGTGTTACAGTCTTACCTTGATTTTCTGGACGAGGCTTCTAAAGAGGAGTTGTAGAGCATCTCAATACCTTTCCAAAAAGCTATAGAACACAAAATTTCATTGAGAAATGAGGGAGTTATGGCAGGCTGAAGTGGCTGCTCTGTTTTTGGCCGAAAATAGAGAAAATGGAGGGGGAGAGCTTTTGCTATCTTTTCTTATGTAATTGATAAAATGATATGTATAATTGATGTATATCAATCATAATTCAGCACTTATCAATTTCCCAAGGTAATCTCCAAAGTAATTTTGCCAAAGAAAGGTAATTGGCAATTTGTCCCAAAAGTGGTATACAATGCTTGGTTTAAATAATCATTACTTGACTTATTTGATTAGCATCCAATGCTCCTTGCCTTGCATGGATTGCATGGCTATTACATGGTAAATTGCAGGTATATTACTCACTTATTAATCAACCAATGCTTACCATTTAATTCTATATGCAAGTTTAGAGATTTTCTTGTAAAAGCGTTTCGTCGCGTAGAAATCTTTCATCGTTCTTGAACATTTGCCTTTGAAATTCTTCTAATAAATTACATAATTCCTTGCCTTGGTATTTAACTTAGCTTAAAGATTTTCTTAACCTCAATATCCCATATTTAATATTTAATAAAAGTGAAAATCTACGTAATCTGACAGTTTCTACATTCCCTTTCTTCTTGGTACAACGATACTTTATCCATAAAAGTATAAATACTTCTTCATTCATATTATATGATCTTAAAACTTTACATAAACTCCACCAATCACCGTTTATGATCACTTTAGAAATATTACAAAAACCTGGGTTCTTACAATATTCATGAGTTAATGAATGTTTTTATTATAAAATAACAGTGTTCCTTGTAAAATTCATATTCATATTCCCTTTGACGTTCACGATAAATATTGTTATTTAGTTTCTATTTAAGTTTATAAAAATAATTTGTAAAACTTGAACTTATTTTAAAATATCAAAATATTTAAAATATTTAAATTTAAAAAGACAATAAATGTTATACAAATATTAAATTGTTTAAACAATTAATGTTACCATTGTATTTTTATGAAATTAAAAAAAAATTGAAATTGACATTATGATACATAACAATATATTAGCAACTACTTTACCAAAATGGCATGCTATTGATCGTGAAATAATATTTTAGAGATTAGTGTTAAACCAACCAGCAACGATATGGTAATACATGTAAAAGAGGTGAGCTTACAATACAACTTTGACAACAGTGCGTGGAAGAAAGCTTTGCCAAATACTTTTGCACATGTCCTCTCGTGTTGATTTATTTTTTTGGCAAATGTTGCGCGTGTCTGCGTAAGCATGCATAATTCAGAAATTAATCTAATTTTTTCTTTCTCTTCGTAGGTTTTAGTCGAAATTTCATATATCATGTCTCATGTGGGGAGTGTATGGTCTTATTGTTTATTCAATGATTGGATTCAACTGGACATTCGAAAAATTCTTTTAATATTTGTTTTTCATGTTTTTCACCTTTCTGTACTTCACCTTCTTCGACATGATGACTGTGGCCATGACTCCCAATGCCGATGTTGTTTCTATCATTGCTACTACATTTTATGGAATATGAATTCTCTTTTTCGGATTTATTTCCTCGACCTAATTCTTGATTTTTCGAAAAACTCGACAAGAATAAATACTAAAGTACGGTCTCAATGTATCAATAACATAGTATGCCTAAATGGTTGAATGGTGGAGATGGTACTCTTGGGTATGTCCGGTTGCATACACATTGTACGGTCTAATTGCATCACAATTCGGAGACATCAAGGATACACTACAAGGGGGAAGACCAAATGTGACGGAAAAATGGAGCGGTTAAATGTGACGGATTCAGTCACATATAATAAGACAACATATTTGACTTTGACTATTTTATTAATATGACGGATTTAGTGAAAATGAAAGTCAAAATTGACCAAAATAAGAAGTCGATGGGCATGAATTGAATAGAAAAGATTACCACCGTCACATTTACAATTTGAGAATGGTGGGAGTTTTTCCCGCTAATTATCTTAAATGTTATATGTGATGGATAGGGTGACAATGTTATATGTGACCGATTCTATCATGTTTATGTACATCTAAATGTGACGGGATCAGTTGTATATAATTAATATATTATAAGTGATGGCATCCGTCACATTTAAACTTACCCTAATTTTTTTAGATTGTTTTTTTCCCCCTGACTGCGTGATACCTTCTGTTCCCCCGTGAGCTTCTTTTTTTGCCTTCTTTGTCATTGATACACAGCTGCTCTTGCATCCATTTTCCCTTTAAATCCATATCTGATCCTTGTTGTCAATTTGTAGCTTACATCGCAGATTATCAAAGATTTCCTATATTCATTCAGGTATGTCTTTACATGTAACTACACAATGTAATGTCTAACATACAACATCATTAGTTTAGTTTATTGATAATGATAACATGATTTGTAATTTTGGATTCATTTTTAAGAAATAATTATCATATTTACTTGTAAGATTTTTGCTTTAGACATAGTATGAATGTGATTATTATGCAAAAATAAATATGTAAGTGATTATTTGGTGTATACATATTTTTTGTAGATGTCATCGGATCGAAGTTGGATGAGCCGTAGGTATTATGGTAAGGGTGGTTTATCTGAGGAGTATAAAAGAGGTGTGGATAGTTTTGTTGAGTTTGAATAAAGAATAAAAGATTCTGATGGAAACATATTATGTCCATGCAATCACTATAAAAATTTAGCGTGGAGGACTGAAGATGAGTTGAAAGTGCACTTGTATCGATTTGACATTATTGAGTCGTATACAAGGTGGGATTATCATGGGGAAAAATCTGGTTTGAAAAACCATTATTCCATGAGAAACAATCAAAATGGTGAAGATAACGTGTATGATGCATTCGAAATGTTAAGGGACCTTAGAGGAGAACATTATGAAATTGAAGATATTGAAGAAGAACCGAATGAAGAAGCATCTCAATTCTATAAAATGTTGAATCAAGCCTCGGTACCTCTATCTCCCAATCATGAAAATCATAAAAAATTGTCATTTGTTATGAAGTTGTTGCACTTTAAGAATAGACACCATTGCAGTCAAATGGAGTTTGACGAGTTACTTGAGCTTATAGGATCCATTTTTCCCGATAAACATACACTGCCAAAAAAATACAGCGAAGTTAAAAATATGGTTAGTGGGCTAAATATGGGGTATGAGAAAATTGATGCTTGTGAGAATGATTGTATGTTATTTTATAAGACCGACGATGACAAGCTAAAGTGTGATATTTGTGGGGAAGACCGATATAAAAAGATGAAAGATGAAAAGAAGAAGCCAATCGCAAAAAAGATCTTGCAGTATTTTCCTCTTACACCAAGACTAAAGCGGTTGTACATGTCAAAACATACATCACAATATATGAGGTGGCATAAAAACAGAGATGTGGTTGAGGGTCAGTTAACGCATCCAGCTGACGACGATGAATGGAAACAGTTTGATAGAGCATCTCCTTCATTTACGAATGAGATTCGTAATGTAAGGTTAGGACTTGCAACTGATGGATTTGATCCGTTTCATAATAAACACTCAAAGAAGTATAGTGTTTGGCCTGTATTTGTTGTCGTGTACAACTTCCACATCTATGTGCATGAAAGATCCATTTATATTTATGCCTCTCATCATACCAGGGGCTAAGGATCCGACAAAAGATCTCAATGTGTATTTGCGACCATTAATTGATGAATTAAAAATGTTATGTAACACGGGGGTAACAATATTTGACAAAGCATCACACTCTAATTTTGTGATGAAGGCTGCACTATTATGGACTATTAGTGACTTTCCAGCATATGGCATAGTTAGTGGGTGGTCAACACATGGTAAGATGTCTTGCCCGGTTTGTGTTGGTGATGTAAATGGATTTCAACTAAAGTGTTATTTTGGCACTTCTCGAGTTTTTTTGGAGCTTGGTGATCCTTTGAGAAAGAATAATAAATATGGTTCCAGGGAGATGGGATCAATTAAAACTCAGTACTCGGGTCAGGTGATGAAGAGTTATTGCCAACGTTTTAAGTTCTTTCCACACGGGAAAAAAACTTGGCGCAAACCTGTTGGTTTTGGGGTAGCACATAATTGGACTCACATGTCTATTTTTTGGGAGCTTCCTTACTGGGAGGTACTTCGTCTTCGGCATTGTATAGATGTGATGCATACTGAAAAAAATGTCTTTGACAACATATTCTATACAATTTTGGATGACAGTGATAAATCGAAAGACAACCTCAAATCAAGAAAGGATTGCAAGCATTTAAACATACGAAAAGAGTTGTGGATTCAAGATGATGGTACAAAGCCACATGCCGAATATGCTCTTACAAGGGAGAAAGTTGATAAACTATGTAAATGGCTCAAAGATTTAGAACTTCCACATGGTTGTAGCTCGAACATAGTTCGGTGTAGCAAGGAAAAGAAAGGAAAGTTTAAAGGTATGAAATCTCATGATGGTCCTGTATTTTTGCAAAAAGTTTTGCATATTGTTACTCGAGACCTATTACCTAGGCCGGTTAGTGAAGCCCTTATCGAGTTATGCAATTTTTTCAAAGATTTATGCTCTACATCATTAAAGAGACAAGATCTTGAAAAAATGGAGAAGGATATAGTAAAGATATTGTGTAAACTTGAACAAATTTTTACTCCTGGTTTCTTTGATACAATGGAGCATTTGCCTGTTCACTTGGCAATAGAGTGTAAGCTTTGAAAATAACACCTAGAGGGGGGGTGAATAGGTGTTTATGGCTAATAATCATATTTTATGAACTGTTTTAAAAATTACTACAAACAACTTGCTGTTTGTGTTTTATCAGTTTGCAAATGGTACGCTGTTTGTAACTAAAAAGCAGAAAATTAAAGAACACAAGATCTTTTAGCCAGGTTCGACCCCTAAACCCCTATGGTCTACGTCCTAGTCCCTTAACAACTTGGTAAGAGAATATATTATTGATCAAATATAAATCAATTACAAGATCCAACAATATATCTCCCTTACACCCTTGCTGCTTACAAATGGCTTGCTGTTTGCTGTGCTGAACTAACTCTCTAAGCAATACTTCCCAAGTATCCTTCTCTAGCCTAGTTCGACCCACCCAAAACCTTAAGCCAACCTTGTACAACAGCAAATCAATTACAACTTGAACAATGCAATGATTTGAATAGATACAACTCAACCTATGAACCCTCTGAATATATGTATATGCGTGTATGAAGAGGTTTGAAGGTTTTGACAAAGATTTTGCAATGTAAGCTTTGTGGTTGTATAGATATCTTGTTTTCTGCACTTGATAATCGATGGATATTCAATAATGGATGTTTTGGAACTGAGCAAGACCATCCATTAAATAGGTAAACAAGAAAATATTGAACTCAAGTCCAACGGTATGGAAAAATTTGAAGCCGTTAGAATTGATTGTTGTTTTAAACAATTTTGGAGGAGCTTGAATGTATGTATCAGTTGAGAGAGAAGATGGAGCGTGTATAGTATGAAGAATAATGTTTGATATGATGAAGGAAGCATCCCCATGTGACTTGTTTGAGTGGAGCTTAAAGTATAGTAAAGTAGAATGTTACTTTACTTAGTTTAAGTGAAGGAATCAATTTTGTCTCCCAAATGGTGTGAGCTATGAGTACTGGCATGCTAGAAAATATTCAGAGGGCCCCTACAAATATTCCTAAAAATATTTCCGTTGCATGCTCCTTGAAGAACCAAATTGTTCCTTAATTCTGGCAGACACAAACAGCTAGCTGTTTGTGAGACTAGCATGCTATTTCTGACTGGCTTGCTGTTTGTCCATGAATTTTGCTTGCTGTTTGTGACAAACTGATTATCCAATTAGTAAGCTAATTTTCCCTGCAAAACCAAGTTAGTACAGTACCGAAATAACATAGCAAGTTCATGGCAGCTTGCTGTTTTGGTTCTGGTTAGCTGAACAGATACATGGCCTTATACTTTTGCATTTACATATCATCAACCAAGTTTCCTGAGAACATTGATATGTCTGTTTGATCTTTATCTACAGGAATTCTGAACAGTTGAAAATGGCTTGCTGTTTGTACAAATGGCTTGCTGTTTGTGACAAACTGAATATACAATCAGTAAGCTATTATACCCTGCAAAACCAAGTTAGTACAATACAGAAATACATGATGTTTTATATCAACCTACAAGCTATCAGCTTGCTGTTTGTGTATTGATTGTGTGCAACTTGCTTGCCAAACTATCATTGTGTCTCAACTTTGGCTTGCTGTTAGATAGACTGATTATACAATCAGTAAGCTAGAGTATCCTGCAAAAACCAAGTGAGTACATACACAACTAGCATGCTGTTTTATATCTATTAATAAGCCAAATGGCTTACTGTTTGTGATCATCAAAACTTAGGAGTATCAATCTCCCCCTTTTTTATGATTACAACTAATTTAGGAGAATTAGAATAACTCCCCCTAAATCCCTGCATCTCAAAATTAGATATAAAACAATAATCTAACAAGATCAAATAAAAACATCCAATAATACATTTTCATTAAGTATTCTCCTAAAGTTCTCCCCCTTAATCCATCAAAAATTGAAACACTTAAGATCAACAAATAATATGCCATAATATAATGCAATCAGTATACCAATTGTAACATGCGAATAGAACCATGGGTAAGCTAACCTGACCAGCAATTTAAAGACATATTTAAAGAAATACTAGATCATGATTTAATTAATCAATTAAGCATATACCATTTAACACAGACAGATGTACCAAATAATTCACAACACATATAAACATGAATTATTTAATTTCACACAAATGGTAAGCTAGAAGCGATGAGAAACAGTATGCTATTTGCAGTATGTTACCTGCACAAACAGCTTGATGTTTGTGGTATTTTACCTGCACAGATAGCTTGCTATTTGTTGAATGTTACCTGTACAAATGGTAAGCTAACCTGTCCTGCAAACAATCATTCAGCATGCTGTTTTAAATAAAACACATACCAAGTTGCATTCGAATGACTGAAAATCTTTCTTCAGCAAGAGGTTTTGTGAATATATCAGCAAGTTGAAATTCTGTTGGAACAAAGACCAACTCTATCTTGCCTTTAGCAACATTATCTCTCAAGAAATGGTGTCGAACATCAATATGCTTCGTTCTTGAGTGATTCACCGGATTCTTAGAAATATTAATGGTGCTAGTGTTGTCACAATTTATTGGAACATTTTTACACTTGATATCAAAGTCCCTTAGTGTTTGAATCATCCATAGAAGTTGAGAACAACAGCTCCCAGCTGCTAGATACTCTCCTTCGGCCGTGGATAAAGCTACAGAAGTTTGTTTCTTGCATTGCCATGAAACCAAGCTTTGTCCAAGAAATGTGCAAACACCACTAGTACTTTTTCTATCAACTTGACAACCTGCATAATCTGCATCACTATACCCAACAAGATCAAAAGTATTTGTGATAGGATAAAACAAACCAAGAGTAATGGTACCACTTAAATATCGAAAAATTATTTTAATAGCATTTAAGTGAGACTCCTTAGGATTAGATTGAAACCTTGCACAAACACACACACTATACATAATGTCAGGTCTAGAAGCAGTTAAATATAGTAAGCTTCCAATCATACCTCGATAGCTTTTGATATCAACAGCCTTACTGATTAGCGTGCGTTTAATCCTAATATTGTCCCTATATTTTAGTTATTTTGCATTGATTTGGATTATTATTTATTTAATTCTAATGTTTTATTGTAGGAATTAAGGAGTTATAATAAAGGAAGGCTTGAAGTTTAAATAGCAAGAGATGGAGATAAATTTGATTAAAATTCGGATTTTCCGGGTAGCTTGCGCAATCTGCATTGTTTGGACCATATCTGGAGTTCTACAAGTCCGATTCTGACGATTCAACAGCCCACAAAAAGCTTATAAGAAGGGCTTTATTTCTAAAGTTGTCTTGTATTTAAAATCCAGCCGAATCAGCCCAGAATCTGAGTCAAAAAGTCAACCACAAATTTCTATCATTGGAATTCAATTTTTATTGGGAAATCTCTTGTAATTATATTAAATAATTAAAAATACTTTTATTAGATATTATTAGATAGAGATCACACCTAATTAGAGAAATACATCGTACGAGAGAAAGAGGCACATACAAGAGAGAAAGAAGAAGCTTGAGGAAGGAGATTCAACCATTGAAAACATTCACTTGGATTGTTTTTCTTCATCTTTTTGTTCAGAATTCTCTCCTTAACTCTTTTCATTATGTTTATGTGCTATCAATTCTTGTATGATTTTGAGATTTTCATTATGAACTAATTTTATAAAGTTGGGATTTTTATGGAACCCTGGCATGGGATTATTGGTGTTTTGTTAAGGAGTATTGTATGCAGTTCTACGGTTTATTCATTCAGGTGATTTTCTTGCTAATACTTGTTATTGTCTGATCAACTCTAGTAGGTTACCGAGTTAATTATAATACCGAGAGGGTTATAGTTAATTGACATAAGACTTGAGTGGTGCATGTTTATAAATCTCGTGATTATAATATTGTTACGGTATAGACATATATTGTAACTGTGCATAGTTATATGAATTGGTGTTTAATTACATTCTGAAGAGTAAATTGGCATAGACATATGTTAGTTTATTTGATAGGAATTATACCATAGTGATTTCGAAAGAAACCTATGACCATTGAATTCTAGCTAGTAAATTGTGGAATTTGCTACTGTGATACGCAACTCTTTTACCGATTTTCACGTGTTAGGGGGAAGTAATTATCCTGGCTTATCTTCTCATATTTGAAACTCAATAAACTCTCTTCTCTAGTATAATTTAGTTGGTTAATTTAGTTCTTATCAATTAGTTTAGTTATAAAAACCATCAACAATTTTTGTGCTCGATAACTGAATTGTTAGATATTACTTGAGATTAAAACAAATTTACAGTCCTTGAGGATCGATATCTGGTATTTACTACTGTATTACTTGTTTGCGGTTGTGTACACTTGCATATATAGATTTTACGCAACAAGTTTTTGGCATCGCTGCCGGGGAACTGTTATAGTGTTTAATTGCGAAGTTAACTTTCTTGCAGTTTGGTTTTTGTTACTTCTGTGCTAACGGGAGTAATATTTGTTTCTTATCAGGTGTCTTTGTGTATGAATGAAGAACCTTCAGGATTATTTGCCTTTGATCCTGAAATTGAGCGAACTTTTTAAGCAAGAAGAAGAGTGCAACGCAGACTTAAAGAAGCGAACGTAGTTATGGGTGATGAGACTGCTAATAATCGGAATGTGGCACCTAATGTTCAAAATGGTATGATGGTGTTAGATGATCGAGATAGTGCCATTCGGTAGTACGGAAAACCTCGTGTTGGTGAGTTAAACTCAGGGATTGTCAACCCTGATATTCAAGCAACACAATTTGAGCTGAAGGCAGTTATGTTTCAGATGTTGCAGACTGTAGGTCAATTCTGTGGGATGTCTAATGATGATCCTCATCTTCATCTTCGGTTGTTTGTTGAGGTTTGTGATTCTTTCAAACTTTCTGGAGTCACAAATGATGATTTGAGATTGAAGTTGTTTCCATATTCTGTGAGAGACATGGCTAGAGCTTGGTTGAATTCATTGCCACCAGGTTCCGTAGCTAATTGGAATGATTTGGCAAAAAAATTTCTTATGAAGTATTTTCCTCCTACCAAGAATGCAAAGCTTCGTAATGAGATTAATTCTTTTCAGCAGATGGACGATGAATCTTTATATGAGGCATGGGAGAGATTCAAGGCGTTACTGAGAAAATGTCCACATCATGGTCTTCTTCATTACATTTAGATGGAGACCTTCTATAATGGTCTCAATACTCAGACAAAGTTGGTGGTTGATGCGTATGCGAATGGAGCTCTATTGGCCAAATCATATAATCAGGCATATGAGATTCTTGAGACGATTGCAACAAATAACCATCAGTGGATAACTAATAGGGTTCAAGCTGGGAAAAAAATAGCTGGAATTTATGAAGTTGATGGTGTAACTTCAATGAAAGCTCAAATATCATCCATTGAGAATATGCTTAAGAACTTGACGACGGGAGGTAATCAATCTATGGTGCAGTCAGTGAATCCACAGGTTAATCAAATCAAGAATGTCTCATGTGTGTACTGTGGTGAAGATCATACTTATGATAGTTGTCCTTTAAATCCTGAATCTATCTATTATGTGGGAAATCAAAATAAGGGTGGTCCTTATTCAATCACCTACAATCAATCATGGAGGCAACATCCTAACTTTTCTTGGAACAATCAAGGGGCAACTTCTGGAACTTCATCAAATACCTTTAGGCCCAATTATCCTCCTGGATTTTCTCAACAAGCTCAACAGCAATTGCCTCAACAAGCATCTCAATCTAGTTCTCTTGAAAATGTGCTTAAAGCATACATGGCAATTAATGATGCTCTCATCCAAAGTCAAGCAGCATCACTAAGAAACTTGATGAGCTAAGAAATCGACCACATGGCACTCTCCCTAGCGACACTGAGAAGCCTAGGGATGTTGGGAATGAGCACTGCAAAGCCATGACATTGAAGAGCGGGAAAGTCTTGGAGAATGCTAAATCTAAGTCCAAAGAAAGTGATTCCTCTATAACTGAAAGTGAGGAGAAAAATTCAGAAAATAATGGTGTCCAGACTTCTGAGGTGGTTCCAACCATGCAACCACAACCATCATTCCCTCAACGGTTTCAAAAGCAGAAGCAAGATGTTCAATTTAAGAAATTTCTAGATGTTCTGAAACAGCTTCACATCAATATTCCACTCGTAGAAGCTCTTGAGCAAATGCTCAATTATGTGAAATTCATGAAGGACATTCTTACAAAGAAGCGGAGGTTAGGGGAGTTTGAAACTGTAGCTCTAACACAAGAGTGTAGCTCATTCGTACAGAATAAATTACCACCGAAGATGAAAGATCCAGGGAGTTTCACCATTCCTTGCACTATTGGAAATTCTTATTGTGGTATGGCGTTGTGTGATTTGGGAGCTAGTATAAACTTGATGCCTATGTTTGTGTTCAGGAAACTGGGAATTGGAGAAGTTCGGCCTACAACTGTCATTCTTCAACTAGCAGATAGATCTCTTGCTCATCCTGAAGGAAAGATTGAAGATGTTTTGGTCAAGGTGGACAAATTCATCTTTCCTGCTGATTTTATTGTCTTGGATTATGAGGCAGATCGGGAAGTTCCCATTATCTTGGGTAGGCCATTTCTTGCTACGGGAAGAACATTAATTGATGTGCAAAATGGGGAGCTAACGATGCGAGTTCAAGATGAAAAGGTGACTTTTAATGTTTTCAAGGCTATGAAATACTCTGATGATGTAGAATATTGTTCAGTAGTCACTTTGGTTGATGATCTAGTTTTTAAGAAACTAGAGTATAATTCTTCTCATGACCCTTTGGAGCAATTGATTCTCAATGTATCTGAAGATGAAATTGATGATGTTGATCTTTTAGCTTGGTTGGAAGCTAATTCACATGGTACAAGAACTAGAGGCCGTTTTGAGTCACTGGAGTTATCATCAAGGGAAATCAAGATTCCAAAGCCATCCATTATCAAACCACCGGAGTTAGAATTGAAAGCTCTTCCTTCTCATTTTAAGTATGCTTATTTGGTACCTTCTTCTACTTTGCTTGTTATTGTCTCTACTGAATTATCTAGCTCTCAAGAAGATGAATTGTTGGAAATTCTTAAGAAGCACAAGAAAGCTATTGGGTGGACTATTGCGGATATTCAAGGTATTAGCCCTTCTATTTGTATGCACAAAACTTTGTTGGAAGATGGTGCTAAGGGATCTATTGAAGGCCAACGTAGATTAAATCCCATTATGAAAGAGGTGGTAAAGAAAGAGATTATCAAATGGCTTGATGCAGGAATCATTTATCCGATTTCAAATAGCTCATGGGTTAGTCCTGTTTAGTGTGTGCCTAAGAAGGGTGGATTCACAGTGATAAAGAATGAAGACAATGAGTTGATTCCGACCAGAACCGTCACGGGTTGGAGAATTTGCATTGATTATCGAAAATTGAACAAGGCCACTAGAAAGGATCACTTTCCATTGCCATTTATTGATCAAATGCTGGACAGACTTGCTGAAAGAGAGTACTATTGTTTTCTTGATGGGTACTCTGGCTATAATCAAATAACTGTAGCTCCAGAAGATCAGCACAAAACTACATTCACATGTCCTTATGGTACTTTTGCCTTTCGAAGAGTTTCATTTGGGTTGTGTAATGCTCCTCCAACTTTTCAAAGATATATGATGGCTATCTTTTCGGACATGGTTGGTTATTTTCTAGAGGTGTTCATGGATGATTTCTCTGTGTTTGGAGATTCTTTCAGTGATTGTCTATGTAACTTGGGTAAGGTGTTAAAAAGAAGCGAGGATACTAATCTTGTACTCAACTGGGAAAAGTGTCACTTCATGGTGAAGGAGGGCATCGTATTGGGACATATAGTTTCAAGGAAGGGACTCGAAGTCGATAGGGCAAAAATTGAAGTCATTGAGAAGCTACCTCCTCCTACTTCCGTCAAGAATATTCGAAGTTTTCTTGGGCATGCAGGTTTCTATAGACGGTTCATTAAAGACTTCTCAAAAATTTCTAAGCCACTTTGCAAGTTATTGGAGAATGATACTCCCTTTAAGTTTGATGAAGCATGTTTGAAGGCTTTCGAGGAATTAAAGCAGAGGTTGATTTCAGAACCTATCATGATTGCACCAGATTGGAGCTTGCCCTTTGAATTAATGTGTGATGCTAGTGATTATGCAATGGGTGCGGTAATGGGTCAAAGAAAGAACAAGGTATTTCATCCTATCTACTATGCAAGTCGCACTTTGACCGGAGCTCAATTGAATTACACAGGTGATTGAAAAGGAGCTTCTTGCTGTTGTGTTTGCCTTTGACAAGTTTCACTCTTATCTTGTGGGCATTAAAGTGGTTGTCTTCACTGATCATTTAGCCATAAAATATTTAATCACCAAGAAAGATGCAAAACCACGATTGATTAGGTGGGTTCTTCTGCTTCAAGAGTTTGATATTGAGATACAATACAGAAAAGGTGTTGAAAATCAAGTAGCTGATCATTTATCAAGAATGGAGTACAATGAGGAATCTAGCACTTTGATTCCTATTAAAGAAACATTTCCAGATGAACAGATGTTTCAGCTACAACTCTCTAATGTTACTCCTTGGTTTGCTGATTTTGCCAATTATTTAGCTACTGGGTTAATGCCGCTGGATTTATCAAGCCAATAAAGAAAGAAATTCTTGCATGATGTGAAATCTTATTTTTGGGATGAGCCTTATTTGTTCAAGCAAGGTGGAGACCAAATTATTAGAAGATGTGTTGCTGAATTTGAGGTGCAAGATATTCTTTTCCATTGTCATTCATCTCCCTCTAGTGGACATTTTGGTGGACAACGCACTGCTGCAAAGGTATTGCAATCTGGTTTCTTTTGGCCCTCTCTGTTCAAGGATGCTCATGCATATGTTGTTAGATGTGATCGTTGTCAAAGGGTTGGTAATATCTCGAGAAGAAGTGAGATGCCCTTGACTAATATTCTTGAAGTAGAGTTATTTGATGTGTGGGGCATTGACTTCATGGGTCCATTCCCTCCTTCTTTCAAGAATGAAAACATCTTAGTGGTTGTTGATTATGTTTCTAAATGGGTGGAAGCTGCTGCCTATCCCACTAATGATGCAAAAGTTGTCATCAAGTTCTTAGACAATCATATCTTTACTCGCTTCGGAACCCCAAGGGCTATAATCAGTGATGAAGGTACACACTTTGTAAATAAATTGTTGGCTAGTACTTTAGCTAAATATAAAGTGAGACACAAGGTGGCCACCTCCTATCATCCTCAAACTAATGGGCAAGCTGAGTTGTCTAACAGAGAAATTAAAAATATTCTTGAGAAAGTGGTGAATCCGAGTCGAAAGGATTGGTCTACAAGGTTAGACGAGGCTCTTTGGGCCTATCGTACTGTATATAAAACTCCTTTAGGTATGTCTTCATGTCGGTTGGTTTTTGGAAAGGCATGTCATCTACCGGTTGAGCTTGAACATAAGGCTTATTTGGCTCTCAAAAATTTAAATTTTGACATGCAACTTGCTAGTGAAAAAAGAATGTTGCAACTTGTTGAGTTGGATGAACTACGATTTTTCTCTTACGAGAATGCTAAGCTTTACAAGGAGAAGACGAAAAAATGGCATGATAAAAACATTCAATCTCGGGTGTTTGAAGTAGGGCAATAGGTCTTATTATTCAATTCAAGACTGAAATTATTTCCAGGCAAGCTGAAATCTAGATGGTTCGGACCTTTCACAATTGTGAAAGTACATCCCTATGGAGCTGTGGAATTACGTGATAATCAAGGGGGTGAATTTCAGGTGAATGGACAACGATTGAAGCATTATTGGGGAGGTGAGGTTGTACGCGATAAAACCACACTTAATTTGGTAGAGCCATGATCGAGAATGATGTCTAGCCAAAGACTTTAAAGAAAGGCGCTTCTTGGGAGTCAACCCATGATTTTTGTAAGGTAAGTAAACTTTTATTTCATTTTTTTTTGTATTTTTTAGTTTAGATATTTTTTTTTGTATATTTTTATTACTCCCAAAAGGTGCCTTGATGAGTTTGTTGTGAAGTGTTTCAGAAATTATAAAATTCTGTTCGGGAATGTTGTATGGAAAAAAAGAAGAACAGAAAAATTTGAATGGTCAACATATAATTTGCACGCTGAGTAGAAAAAAAATGGCGAAACAGGATTTTTGACACGGTGAGCAGGAAATTTCACGGTGCGCAATTGAAAAAAAAACTGAGGAAGAGAGACTAGGTGAGGGGTATGCGGTTTTTCTGACGCGCGTGTGCAAGTCACTGTTAATATGATAAAAAAAAAAGCGCTGCTTTCAATTTTTCTTTCTCTTGTGTCTTTCATCTCGCACGCGTGATATCCGCAGCAGTGCAAATCTGGCTCAAACATCAATTAGTTCAACTCTAAATGCTCAGCCCAATTTTTATGCAAAGTCCATGTCTACCTCATCGCCAAGCTGCTTGAGAGATGCTCTTGTAAAAAATATTTTATTGAAATGTTAGAGTGGGGAATTGAACACCTGACCTTTTGCATGCAATATCAAGCCATCAACCACTCCACCAAATTGTTGTTGGTGTGAAAAGCTGATTTGTTTGTTTAATAAACAAATTATGGACCTGCAATTTCAGCATTCTACTTGGAGGAAGCAAGATTAAACAATAATTTTCAAGGGGTCTTTCATGTGGCATTAGGGGAGTATTTTTAACCTTTCTTTGTATAATTTTTTTTATTTGTTTATTCTTTATTTTTGTATTTTTTTAGGATCTTTTTAGTTCTATGTATATTTATAAATATATTATTCATTGGAGGCAATGAACCACTTAAGTGTGGGGAGGAGTTTCCATTTTTAAAAAATAAATAAAAATTAGGATAACTTTTTTTTTCTTTTTCTTATTTTTTTTAGGATATTAGATATTTCTTTTTTAGATTTTATTTTAGGATAGTTAAAAAAAATTAGAAAAAACACAAAAAAAATTAGAAAACTTAAAAAATTGATTGCCTTGTCAATATAGCATGTTAATAAGGATAAGTACACACTATGTAGACTTATTTTTCGAGTGTCGTATATATGTCTCCTTAGCATAAAATACCTTATACATGATGATGTCTTGTACGTGCTTGCGAAAATAAAAACTTGATGTACGTTATTGTCAATTTTGATGAGTATGACATGCTATCACCATGTGAGATCTTGAGCCTTAATTTGCGATTGGTACATCTTTTATCAATCTATTCTTTTGTGGTGAGATATTCGTCATTGTGCATGTTGCTCTAGAACTTGTTTTAAACCAGGTGTGTGCATATTGATATTGTGTATTGTGTAAAAATGATAAAGGCACTAGGATTAACCGTATTGTCCCAAACAGTACCATAAAAGATAATCCTTAGTGAGCCCCCTTGAGCCTATATCCTTTTTTTTGGTATATCACCATCAAAATTTTGAGCTTATATATTTCTTCTTGTCTTGATTGACTAGTAGAGCATTGTGATGTATGCATGAGATTGGTAAAATATTAAGTGTGGGGATATCTTTGTTATTGTGTGAACTTTTGGGTGCTAATTGAATTGGTTTGGCCTTAACAGAGTCACAAAGGTTACATAAAAAAAACAAGAAGAAAAAAAATAGAGAGAAAAAAAATTCAAAAAAAAAACAAAAAAAACAAAAAAAAGAAAAAAAAAGAGAAAGAGAGTAAATGTTCAATGGTTCTTGCAATGTGAAAATTATGAGTCTACGTTTGTATGTGGGAAGTTATCTCAAGGTTAGTTTCATGTTGAATGCTTCAAGTGTATATGAACATTATGCTCTATTAGTTGTCAAGTTAGCCACTTGTTAACCTATTTCTTTGATTTCCTACCCCTCACCTAAGCCTCGTTACAATCCTTAACAAAGACCTTTTGATTTATACGAACACGAAGTCTAGAGATTTTAGTGGACAAGCAAGCGTATGGTAGCACATGTGCATTTGACTGAACTTGAGTGATACATTTGCACCTAAACACTTGTGTGATTTGAGTGTTTGTGAGGTTATTTAACATCCAAAGCATGTTATTATCTTGTTGATTGAAACTTTGATGTTATTCTTGATATTTTAGTCTTTTAAGACTATGTGTGCGTGCTTGAATAGTTGTGTTGGTATGTAAAGTTGAGGAATCACATTATATGACATCTAAGAGCTATTACATGATTAAGTTTGCATGTGTGGACTGCTATGATATATTTCATGTTTGAGACTTGGCAGTCAAAATAAAAATTAGGAATTTTGTGGGTAAATTCACTATAAACCCTCACGAGACCTTACTCATCCACTTGGGCTACCTTGGGGTTTAAAGGGCTTGTTGCATATGCCAAATGCAATCGTGATCACATACGGAAGTGGTATTAGTTAGGATTTAGTTTTTTCTTTCTTCTATGCTCGAGGACGTGCAAGATGCTAAGTGTGGGGATGTGATAAGCGTGCGTTTAATCCTAATATTGTCCCTATATTTAAGTTATTTTGCATTGATTTGGATTTTTATTTAATTAATTCTAATGTTTTATTGTAGGAATTAAGGGGTTATAATAAAGGAAGGCTTGAAGTTTAAATAGCAAGAGATGGAGATAAATTTGATTAAAATTCGGATTTTCCGGGTAGCTTGCGAAGTCTGCACTGTTTGGGCCATATCTGGAGTTCTACAAGTCCGATTCTGACGATTCAACAGCCCACGAAAAGCTTATAAGAAGGGCTTTATTTCTGAATTGGTCTTGTATTTAAAATCCATCCAAATCAGCCCACAATCTGAGTCAAAAAGTCAACCACGAATTTCTATCATTGGAATTTAATTTTTATTGGGAAATCTCTTGTAATTATATTAAATAATTAAAAACACTTTTATTAGAGATTATTAGATAGAGATCAGACCTAATTAGAGAAATACGTCGTACGAGAGAAAGAGGCACATACAAGAGAGAAAGAAGAAGCTTGAGGAAGGAGATTCAACCATTGAAGACATTCACTTGGATTGTTTTTCTTCATCTTTTTGTTCAGAATTCTCTCCTTAACTATTTTCATTATGTTTATGTGCTATCAATTCTTGTATGATTTTGAGATTTTCATTATGAACTAATTTTATAAAGTTGGGATTTTTATGAAACCCTAGCATGGGATTATTGGTGTTTTGTTAAGGAGTATTGTATGCAGTTTTACGGTTTATTCATTCAGGTGATTTTCTTGCTAATACTTGTTATTGTCTGATCAACTCTAGTAGGTTACCGAGTTAATTATAATACCGAGAGGGTTATAGTTAATTGACATAAGACTTGAGTGGTGCATGTTTATAAATCTCGTGATTATAATATTGTTACGGTATAGACATATATTGTAACTGTGCATAGTTATATGAATTGGTGTTTAATTACATTCTGAAGAGTAAATTGGCATAGACATATGTTAGTTTATTTGATTGGAGTTATACCATAGTGATTTCGAAAGAAACCTATGACCATTGAATTCTAGCTAGTAAATTGTGGAATTTGCTACTGTGATACGCAACTCTTTTACCGATTTTCACGTGTTAGGGGGAAGTAATTATCCTGGCTTATCTTCTCATATTTGAAACTCAATAAACACTCTTCTCTAGTATAATTTAGTTGGTTAATTTAGTTCTAATCAATTAGTTTAGTTATAAAAACCATCAACAATTTATGTGCTCGATAACTGAATTGTTAGATATTACTTGAGATTAAAACAAATTTGCAGTCCTTGAGGATCGATATCTGGTATTTACTACTGTATTACTTGTTTGCGGTTGTGTACACTTGCATATATAGATTTTACGCAACACTTACCATTTTCGTCTACAAACAGCTTGCTGTTTTAGATCATAGGAGTTGATTTTGGTTTAACATCTCCATAACCAAATCTTTTGAGCAGACTTTTTGTATATTTAGATTGGTGCACAAATATGTCATCCTTAGATTGATTAATTTGAAGACCCGAGAAATAATTGAGCTCACCCATCATGCTCATTTCGAACTCACTATGCATACACTTTGAAAACCACTTGCACATAGATTCATTAGTAGCTCCAAAAATAATATCATCCACATATATTTGAACAATTAAAATGTCTTTACCATTTTGCATAATAAATAATGTGGGATCGATTTTACCTCTAATGAATCCATTTTGGATTAGATACTTAATAAGCCTCTTGTACCAAGCTCTAGGGGCCTGCTTTAAACCATAAAGAGCCTTCTTTAGCTTGAATACATAGTCTGAATACTGTTCATGTTCGAATTTAGGAGGCTGTTTGACATAAACTTCCTCTTCCAGCACGCCATTTAGGAAGGCACTCTTCACGTCCATTTGATATAGCTTGATTTTCTTGAAACATGCATAGGCTAGAAGTATTCTTATTGATTCCAAACGAGCAACAGGAGCATAAGTTTGATCAAAGTCAATGCCTTCTTGTTGGTTATAGCCTTAAGCTACAAGCCTTGCTTTGTTTCGAGTAACGGTGCCAAATTCATCAACTTTGTTTTTGAACTCCCATTTTGTTCCTATAATTGAAGCATCTTCTGGAGACTTGACAAGTTCCCAAACATCACATCTCTCAAATTGATTTAATTCTTATTGCATAGCCATGATCCAATTTTCATCTTCTAGTGCTTCATTGATATTTTGGGTTCTTCTTGAGCTAGGAAGGCAGCATGAGCACAATAATTTGTCTTTCCTCTTCTTGTTGTGATTCCATCAGTAATATCACCAATAACTAACTCTGGGGGATGATTCTTTACTACTCTTGTTGACCTCGGTAAAGAATGTTGAGCTATTTCTTCATGAGTAGTCTTTCTTATCTTTGCCGGTGGTAACTGATCTTCCCCATCATAGAGAGGTAGTTTCTCAGTAGCCCTTGAACCTCTAGGACCTTCCAAAGTCATTTTTGCCACTTTAGAAATCGCATCTTCCATTTCAGCTTGCTGTCTTGAGCTTCCAGCTTGCTGTTTGTCAGAATCTGCATCCTTCTTGGCTTGCTGACTTCCAGTTTCAGTCTCAGCTTCAGCTTGCTGTTTTGAACTTCCAGCTTGCTGTTTTGAACCTCCATCTTGCTGATTTGAGCTTCCAGCTTGCTGATTTGAACTTCCAGCTTGTTGTTTGTCAAAAATTTGAGGTTGCATATTTTCTCTTTCACCTGCAAATTCTTCCTCATCTCTTGGTAGATCATTGTTAGGTTCTTGAAATGTAACATCAATAGATTCTTCAACAATATGTTTATTTATATTATAAACTCTATAAGCCCTACTTGTTAAAGAATAACCAAGAAATATAGCTTCGTAGGATTTTGCATCGAATTTACCATCTTTACCAATTGTTTTGAGCACAAAGCACTTAGAACCAAAAATCTTGAAGTAGTTGATATTTGGCTTCTTGTTTCTCAACAATTGATATGGTGTTTTGTCCAAAATAGGCCTGATTATAATTCGATTCAACAAATAGCATGCTGTATTCACAGCTTCGGCCCAAAAACTTCTAGGCAGCTTGCTTTCTTGCAATAGAATCCTTGCTGTTTCTTGAAGTGACATATTCTTCCTTTCTACCACCCCATTTTGTTGAGGAGTCCTTGGAGCAGAAAATTCATGGGAGATCCCTCTTTCTTCACAATATGCAATAAAGTTCTCATTGATAAATTCACCTCCTCTATCACTTCTTATACCAACAAGTCTTGTATCAAGCTTGTTCTCAAGTAATTTAATCAGCTTCTCAAATTCATTAAAAGCACAATCTTTAATACGAAGAAACAATACCCAAGTAAATCTAGAATAATCATCTACAATTACAAAACCATATTGTTTACCTCCAATACTTTTATACGATTCTGGACCAAATAGGTCTAAGTGCAGAAGCTCTAAAGGTTTAGAAGTAGATACCATTTTCTTTGCTTTGTGAGTACTTCTAATCTGTTTCCCTAATTGGCATGCTGAACAGACTTCAACCTTAGTATATTTCAGTTTGGGTAGACCTCTGACCAGATTCTTGCTTGATAATTTATTGATCAGGTCCATATGTGCATGCCCCAATCTTCTATGCCAAATATATGGATCATTCTCTATTGCAGCCAAACAGCATGTTGTTTCCTGCATTTCAAAGTCTAATACATATATATTTCCTTACCTTCTAGCAACTAAGGGGATTTTGTTAGTACCAATAGTAATAGTGGTTTTATCAATGCCAAACTGAACAAAATGTCCATCATCAAATAATTGAGTGACACTAAGTAAATTATATGAAAAACCTTTGACATATTGAACTTTATTAATCGAAATATTACTATTACCAATAGAACCAATACCAAGGATTCGAAGAGTCTTACTATTACCAATTGTAACTCTTCCACCCTTCTTCATTTTGAGACTTATGAACTAAGATTTGTCTCCACACATGTGTCTAGTGCATCCACTGTCTAATATCCATTGCTTTGACCTTCCTTTAGCCGCAAGACATATCTACAAAACAAGCAAATACCAACTCAATGTTTTGGTACCCATACAGGTTTGGGTCCAGATTGGTTAGTAACATAATATAAAACATTTAAATCAGCTTTCTTGATCCACATTTGGATCACTTTTGGTGACTTATTTTGCTTTCTACTGCTATGTTGGTAAGCTGTTTGTCTTCTGTCAGAAGCAGTCTGGTATGCTGTTTGTACCCTGACTGGCCCATTCTGGTAAGCTATTTTCGCTTTATGATCTACTTGAACCACACAATGTCTTTCCAAATGGCCTTTTCCACCACACTTGTTGCATGTCTTCCAAGGCATAGCATAGTTATAAGGTATGCCATTTTTTCCATCATATTTGAGTGCACCATGCTTTTTGTTGAAGTTTTAGCCAACTCCTTCTCTAACTAAAGGGACATTTGCCTTCTTCATCATTGTCTTTAAGCTGTCTTCTCCTTGAACAAACGTTTCCATCCTTTCTCGAGATCCTTGACCTCTTTTTCTAGGAGAGAGATCAGTTCAGCTTGCTGTTTGATCAGAATGGAGTGCTGTTTGTCTGCACATTCAGCTTGCTGTTTTCTCTTCTCAGCAGATTTTGAAGACTCGGCTTGGCTAGACTCTTTGAGCTTGAATGATTTAATACTTTTATCTCTATCTTCAATCTCTGACCTTAGATGTCTTAGTTCTTTCATGAGGGCTTCATTCCTTTGTAGAATTACTTTGTTAACTCCTTCAAATTGAACTAGTTTCTCTTTTAGATCAGCAATAAGATCATCATGGTTGATTTCAGGAGCCTTTTCAGCCATTAAATCAGAAATGATTTTCTTCAAATGAGTATTCTTCTTTTCCAACTCATTATTTTTATTTTTCAATTCCATGAACTCAATGATAGATATATTAATTGGTACCTGCATGGTTAGTTCTTCTAACATATTAGGAGAGGTAGGTAAATCAGAATTAATTGAGTTTACCTCACTAGCATCTTCTTCCGAATCCGAATAATCACTATCCACATTTTCTTCTCTTATGGATCCTTGTGAGCTATCTTCATCATTTAGTCCTACAAGCGCCAAATTCACCATATCTTCACATGAGTCATCACTGGAGTCTGAATCATCATCACTCCAAGTCAGTAAATCCTTCGATTTTCTCTTGTCTTTGAAAAGAGCTTGATGTTTTGACTTTAGCTTGAAACAGTCCTTCTTAAAATGGCCTGTCTTGCCACATTCGAAACATGTTTGCTCCTTGGCTTTCTTGTTGTTGTTGTAACTTCCTCTATATCTCTTCATTCTATTCTTCTTTTCAATCAGCCTCTTGATCTTCTTTGAAATGCGTGCAAGTTCTTCATCTAATTCTTCATCAGATTCAATCAGCTTGCTGTTTGCACATTCGGCTCGCTTGCTGTTTGTAGAATGAAGAGCCAAATTCTTCATTTTGGCTAGAGGAGTTCGAACACCTTCAACCTGACTATTATTTATCTTATTTTCAAACTATTCTAGCTCAGCAAATACAGCTTGGTGATCCATGGTGTCAATATTTGAAGATGATTCCAAGGCCGTGACTTTAGCTTCATAAATGAATGGTACGGAGCTTAACACTTTCATGTTAATTTCATCTTGTGGAATATCCTTTCCAAGTCTCTTTAAAGAGTTTATAGTGACTTGAAACCTTGCTTGTCCTTCCTTGATTGTTTCACCATCTTTGAGCTTGAAATTTCCAAAATCGTTCATTAGCTTGTTAAGCTTCACCTTTCTCAAAGTGGTCGATCCTTCATGATAAGTTTCCAAGGCATCCCACATTTCCTTTGCCATTTTTAGAGAGGAGACCTTGTCATATTCAGCTTGATCTAATGCATTCATTATAGAATTTCTAGCTTCTCCATTGTAACCACACTTGATAATCTCATCCATAGTGAGATCATCAACATCTTTTAGTTGGTTTTTATCATCCAGAAATTGGTAGTCTCCTTTCTGCACAACTCTTAATACCAGTGGCCTTTTGGACAAGAATGTTTACATTCTACATTTCCACCAGTTGTAATTTTCTGATCCAATGAGGAGAGGAGCACTGTAATCAGCTTTTGCTTCAAGATAATGTTCAGCCATGATCGATACTTTCCTGTTACAGAATTGTTAGTATACCAAGCTCTGATACCAAATGAAAACAACACCTAGAGGGGGGGTGAATAGGTGTTTATGGCTAATAATCGTATTTTATGAACTGTTTTAAAAATTACTACAAACAGCTTGCTGTTTGTGTTTTATCAGTTTGCAAATGGTACGATGTTTGTAACTAAAAAGCAGAAAATTAAAGAACACAAGATCTTTTAGCCAGGTTCGACCCCTAAACCCCTATGGTCTACGTCCTGGTCCCTTACCAACTTGGTAAGAGAATATATTATTGATCAAATATAAACCAATTACAAGATCCAATAATATATCTCCCTTACACCCTTGCTGCTTACAAATGGCTTGCTGTTTGCTGTGCTGAACTAACTCTCTAAGCAATACTTCCCAAGTATCCTTCTCTAGCCTAGTTTGACCCACCCAAAACCTTAAGCCAACCTTGTACAACAGCAAATCAATTACAACTTGAACAATACAATGATTTGAATAGATACAACTCAACCAATGAGCCCTCTGAATATATGTATATGCGTGTATGAAGAGGTTTGAAGGTTTTGACAAAGATTTTGCAATGTAAGCTTTGTGGTTGTATAGATATCTTGTTTTCTGCACTTGATAATCGATGGATATTCAATAATGGATGTTTTGGAACTGAGCAAGACCATCCATTAAATAGGTAAACAAGAATATTTTGAACTCAAGTCCAACGGTATGGAAAAATTTGAAGCCGTTAGAATTGATTGTTGTTTTAAACAATTTTGGAGGAGCTTGAATGTATGTATCAGTTGAGAGAGAAGATGGAGCATGTATAGTATGAAGAATAATGTTTGATATGATGAAGGAAGCATCCCCATGTGACTTGTTTGAGTGGAGCTTAAAGTATAGTAAAGTAGAATGTTACTTTACTTAGTTTAAGTGAAGGAATCAATTTTGTCTCCCAAAATGTGTGAGCTATGAGTACTGGCATGCTAGAAAATATTCAGAGGGCCCCTACAAATATTCCTAACAATATTTCCGTTGCATGCTCCTTGAAGAACCAAACTGTTCCTTAATTCTGGCAGACACAAACAACTTGCTGTTTGTGAGACTGGCATGTTATTTCTGACTGGCTTGCTGTTTGTCCATGAATTTTGCTTGCTGTTTGTGACAAACTGATTATCCAATTAGTAAGCTAATTTTCCCTGCAAAACCAAGTTAGTACAGTACCGAAATAACATAGCAAGTTCATGTCAGCTTGCTGTTTTGGTTCTGGTGAGCTGAACAGATACATGGCCTTATACTTTTGCATTTACATATCATCAACCAAGTTTCCTGAGAACATTGATATGTCTGTTTGATCTTTATCTACAGGAATTCTGAACAGTTGAAAATGGCTTGCTGTTTGTACAAATGGCTTGCTGTTTCTGACAAACTGAATATACAATCAATAAGCTATTATACCCTGCAAAACCAAGTTAGTACAACACAGAAATACATGATGTTTTATATCAACCTACAAGCTATCAGCTTGCTGTTTGTGTATTGACTGTGTGCAACTTGCTTGCCAAACTATCATTGTGTCTCAACTTTGGCTTGCTGTTAGATAGACTGATTATACAATCAGTAAGCTAGAGTATCCTGCAAAAACCAAGTGAGTACATACACAACTAGCATGCTGTTTTATATCTATTAATAAGCCAAATGGCTTACTGTTTGTGATCATCAAAACTTAGGAGTATCAAGCTTGGTGGTCCCGTCCAATATCGTTGGATGTATCCTTTCGAAAGATATTTGGGTAAGTTGAAGCTAACAATAAAAAATAATGCGCGTGTGGAAGGTTCAATGGCAGAACGCTATGTCGAAGAGGAGCTTGTAAACTTTTGTTCACTTTACTTTGAGCCAGGTGTGCCAACCACATCATCGACTACAACGTTATGAGGTACCACATCAAAATCGTAATCCACATTGATTAGAAGCTTTTACATATCCAATGAGTACAATTGGAGTAGAGAAAAAAAAGGGCTTGACTGAGAAAGAATTTGATATTGTGACATATTATGTCTTGATCAATATGCCAGAAGTTGGAGAATACTTAAAGAAAGATTTTAAATTTATAGATTTTTGATTTAATGTATTGTGGATTTTAATCATTTCACCATTTTGCTTTACTAATTTCAGAGAATTCAAAGATTTATTGTACACAAAGAAGCCACATCTAGACCCATCAATTTTTGAAGCATACGCGAAGGAAAAATTTATTCATTGGTTTCAGTACGTGTGTCAATGATTTTGTTTATCTAACTATTTATTTCTGTTTTCTAGATTTTATTGATGGACATTTTCTTAATAATGCATTTAGGTGAAAAAAAATAAAGAACTTGACGACAAATTCAAGGACATAATTCAAGGTCCAGTACCAATTGTGCAATCGTATCGAGGTTGTTACTGTAATGGCTACAAATTTCTCTGTGCTGACACTAATCAGCTCACTTCTTCAAATTCGGGTGTATGTGTCATTGGTATTAACTCAGCAACCGAAATTGTTTTGTTACATTAATTTTTTTTCTTTTTGGGACTAAAATATGTACTTATATATATTGCTTGCAGGTACTTGTTACAATGAAGTGTGTGGCAACTATTACGGAAAGTTGGAGGAAATAGTGAAACTTACTTATCGTAATGGTTACAACATTATGCTATTTAAATGTCAATGGTTTGATACTACAAGGAACGTGAAAGTAGATAAACATAGGATGACCACTGTAAATGTCAAGTCGCAGCTGAATGCAGAAGCTGTGTTCGTGTTAGCTAGCCAAGCCACACAAGTTTATTATGCTCCCAACATTAATAATCCAAGTTCTCAGTGGTACACTGTGTGTCATGAAGTTTCAAGTTTTTTTGATAACAAGGGTTGGTTGGTTCTCTATTTATGCTAGAAGTGAAGTGTTTTGTGAATTTTAAAGAATGAGGTGAAGTGTTTTGTGAATGTTAAAGAATGAGTTTATAACTGTATGCTAGGAACACCATCATCATTTTTGCACAATTCTTTTTCAAACATTGCTTTAATGGCTTAGTTTTTTTTGTAGCATGTTAATTTATTTTCTTTTTTTAAAATATCAAAAGTTATAGTTATTTTCTTAGATTTTATATATTGACTGTATGTACTTGCCAGTAATTATTTTCATTCTGAATTTACTATTGTAATTTTTTCAGGTGTCAATCATGTTTGTGTTTTTGTTGTTGTCACTACTCGTTTTGATGGTGGTACCAGTGATAAGGCGGGGGGGGGCTGCTAACAGTAGGAGAGGACGTAGAAGGGGCTGTGGAACTACTAGCGTAGAAAGTAGGTGTGGAAGGGGCAAATGGTCAACCAGCGAGGGAACTAGCCGAGGCAGGGTTGGGGGAAGTGGTAGCGACGATGATGGCTATAGCCCCTTGACTTATTATTTTGAGAGAGCAGACAGATCTGTATCTTGTGGCGACTTCCACAAAATTCCCAAAGATGGTGAACCAAAGGGAATCGTGGAGTTTACTGACAAATAGTAAGCCTTTTTATTAAAAGACTTTTCATTCCATTTTTTATTTAAATTTAAGCCAAATAAGTACAGGTTTGGAAAAATACATTGCGCCTTTGTTTCAAAATTGTATAGGGTACACTAATAGATGGAACTTTGTTTAACATACGAGTTCTTTAATCTAAGATGTAGAATTACATAGCTTAACTGATTAACGGGCTAAGAGAATCGGTCCTTAACACATAATACTCATGAGATATAATAAGTATAATATTACTTGAAGACCCAACACAAGTAAAACTTGATTATCCTTAAAATTTTCAGATGCATTCCTTTTTTAATGCTTGTTCATACCAACCAGATTGTTCTTTTTGTATCCTCTTTAAGTAATGCTTTGACTACTCCTTGCATTCTGCAAGTTTCTAGTCACAATATTCTTGCAAATATTCAATAGCTTTACTAGCCTGGGAGTGCAATTGGTTAGTTCATTCTCATAGATATAGATAAAAATAAAAAAACAGGGTTGCATACGCACTTTTACTTTTTCAAGGTTCAAACTTTCGAGCTTCTCCACCCCATACTTTCTCTTAATGTCATTAATCGCCTAATTTTGCTCCACTGGAAATTGTCAGTATAATAAAAAGGAATCCCCTGAAGCATTTATGATGAAGATAGAGGGTTGAACCTGATAAATTTTTTGAGAAATCTCCTTTAAATTCAGGGCATGTGAAACTCTTTTGTATTTAAATCTCATTTTTATATAACTGATGAGTATTGCATTTTTTGTAGCATAAATATATATACTCAGAAAAAGACGTTGAAAGCAATTGTGAGATCTTGTAGGCCTGTTGGGCCCGTGCATAGCGCTGGTAAACCCCGTTCCGCTTTTTTCGATGACACATTTTATTCTAATGTGCTCCAAACGTTTGAGGTAACATGTGTAGCACATCATTGTTTTAATATATATCACTTACGGGATATATTTGTTAGTATGTTTAGTAACAATTTTTTATGTTGTTTTTTGGCTGACAGAAATATTATAACTATGAGCAAGGAGTTAGTCCTGGAGAGGCACGCTATAAAATAAAGGAACACTTGAAAAACAATTTAAAAAATTTGTTATACCGCGAGAAGGATAATGCTGATAAGAGGGTAAGTAAGGCTCCAGCTGGAACCACACGCCAAGATGTTATGCCTCTACACTTGAACAGAACTATATGGGATGCACTTTGTGATTGGTGGGATACCCAAAAATTTAAAGCCATGTCTGCACAAAATAAAGAGAATCGATCACATGGTGGTAAGATTGTGCACACAACGGGGGCAAAGTCCTACATCATTTTCAGAAAGGTAATAATTACATTTATGTAAAACTTGTCTTATATCATATGTGCTGGTAAGATGTTAACTGAATTCAAATATGAAACAAAATACGAAATGAATAGCACAATACTATTGTGAGAAGTTATATATGTGAAACTTTTTTCGGTACTATTGTTCAGATTAATAATGCTTTGTTACAGGCGCCTATATGTCTTAGTTTGTTTCAAATGTCTTTTGTTTTAGACACAACTTGGTGCCGGTTACATAGCCTTTAAACTGATGTACTACATTTTACGAATAGTTATAGATATGTTTTAGGCATTATAATAATCAAAAACTTTTAATCCTCTAAAAGTGGTTATAACACCTTTAGGTGCAAATTAATATTTTTTTACTATTTGTTTCTAGTGTGTGTGCGTGTGTATTAGTATATTGCAATGTGTGATGACTTTTCCTACTTTACATCATTTTACAGGAGCTCGAGGGTGAGAAAGAATGTCAGTTAACACTTGTTGAGTTTTATGAGGCTACCCATGAGAAAAAAGGAGATGGTAAGGGTACCTTTTGGACAAAGGAGTCACAAGATATGAGGGTAAGTGTTTCTTATTCTGTATAAATTTGTTTTTTTTCAGATTTTTTAATGATATTGGAATAATTATCTTCAGCATGTTTATCTTTATGTCTAGGACCTGCTGGTAAATTCATGGGAGGAGTATAGGCAGAGTTGGATTGCTGAGGGTGAGGTGGGCAACGAGGGTGAGGCACACACCTTTCCCCCTCTATCCCCGAGTAAACGCAGACGAGTGGAGGCAAAGGTGGTTTGTAGAGCTACAAAAGGGCCTAAGAAAAATCGAGTATTCATGGAAGGTCGATGGACGTTTTCTGAAATTCTTGGTCCTGATGCATCTTCCTTGAGCCAGCGTTTAAAACCTCAAAAGGAGTCTGCACGCCTTCCAAATGAGCTGCTCCAGCATGCAATTGGTGATGCTGCTTGCATCGTTCATGCGCTAGATGCGAGATATAATGATAGTAACACTTCTGTGCCTCGTTCGAAGCTTGATCAGGAGATTCAGAAACTGGCAGAAATTACACTTCCTAAAGATGATGTACATTGGGTCGAATACATCCAAGTGGCCTCTAGTGTGGTTGATAAGATGCTTGACAAATTTGGGAAGACGATCAACTAGGTATTTATTAATTTTTTTTTTTATCTATGTCTTTTGCGGTATTACACATTCTAGTTACTTTTTGTTTCTGTGATAATACACTAGTGATCAGTAAAAGGAAAAATTTAGGACTGAAACAAAAAGCATAATAAAATAACTAAGAACACAACAAATAAAACATTATACAACATATAGTTCAACATGAGACATTGCTTTCACTTATTAGTGTGAGTTTGTTTACATTATTTAATTCGATGTGTATTATATTGTTTCACTTACTAATATATGTTTGTTTATTGTTTTGTAGGATACCAACAAAGGAAATTTCAACGTGTTTGATGATGATTTTCTTGCTTAGCATGGATTGTAGTTTGGTTAGTGGATTCTTTTCTTCCCTAGTATGAATTGTAGTTAGGTTAGCTTATTAGCAACTTCTTATTTAGTTGGCTTCTTAGTCTGAGAATTCTAGCTATTATTTTTAGGTTATTATGACTTTTTAGGCTATTCATTGATACTGATTATGAATTTCTTATAATATATGACTTCTTTAGTTATTTTATTGTCTTTATTACCTAAATTGCATATTACAATTTTATTATTATGGTATTTGGATTGGCATCTAGTTTGTAATTGGCACATGTATATGTTTTCTTGATGTGACAAATAATTGTTACTACTGTAACCTAACAAATGAACAAAATGTCAATTATATGTAACCGATTCCGCTAAACTAACTTGACAAAAGTAAATTATGTAAAATTAAATTTTATTAAAAAATTTAAATATATTTCATTAGTCCCGTCACATTTAATAATTATTAAATATGACCACTTCGGTCATATATATAAATTGAGTGGGAATTTCTTAAAAAACTGGCGGGAAATTCAATTTTTGGCAAAATTTTGAAAGTTCTTAGTAAAAATTATTTGTGACAGACTATTCCGTCACTTTTATAAAATGCTTAATGTGACGAATAAGTCGGTCAAATTTAATAATTAAATGTGACGGATTTGTTAAATGTGATGACAAGAAATGTGATGGGTGGTTATCGGTCACATTTAAACTAAATGTGACGGAAAAGTTATTAAAAGTGATTGATCGTTGATATATGTGACGGATTTTTTCCGTCACATTTAACTCTCATCCTTGTAGTGACAAGACCCTTACCGATAATAACCAAACTGTAAAGAAATTTATCGAAGATTATTTTGGGTTCGACCATGATAATGTTAATTGGGCAATTGCATTCTGGTTTATTAATTCAAATTGTCGGACCAGCCCTCAGCTTTGTATAATAGAAAAGCACATGAATAGTAGATATTTACTCTTAAACTATTTGTCCTAAAGCCGTTTTACCAGAGGAAAGTGATGCTGCAGCCACTGAATTGGAAGAAACCATGCTGGAAATTAGAAGAAAGGAATGGTTCTTCCATTTGTACCACATTCTATCTAGGGATGACGAAAAAATCCGATCCGACGGATACCCGATCCGAAACCCGAAATTTTGGATAATCCGAACCCGACTTTTTGGATTTGGATTTGATTTTCAGACCCGGAATTTTTTGGATTTGAATTTGGATATTATGAAACCCGATTCGAAACCCGAAAACCGATCCAAACCCGATCCAAACCCAAAACCCGAAAAAAAACCCGAATATATATATATATATATATATATATATATATATATATATATATATATATAATATATTTATATAATTCATACTATAATATATTTCATAATGTAATACATTTTATATAAAAGTCATTGGTGCATCGTATAACAAATAACCTTGTATTATTAAAACCGAAATATTAAAACAATTTTAGGCTCTAAGTGTTTAAGATGTATTTCATATCAAATCTATTTGGTTATTTCAATGATTTAAATTCATTTAAAAATTGATTATATGTAAAATTTTATAACATAATTAAATATTAAAATATTAAAAGTAATGCACATAATATAATTTATTTATATAATATAAATAATACTTTTTATAATGTATAAAATATTAAAGTATGTGTTATATAAAACTTGATTAAAAATTTCGGGTTTTAGGATTTCGGGTTTCGGGTATTATCCAAATCCAAAAATTTTTGGGTTTCGGGTATACCCGAAATCCACCCGAAATCCATTGGATCGGGTTCGGGTTTCAATTTTCAGGTATTTTTCGGGTTCGGGTTTTATCCAAAAAATCGGGTTTAGATTTGGATTTTGCCAAACCCGACCCGATCCGGCCCGATTGCCATCCCTAATTCTATCACATTAATTTGATGATAATAAATATTCTGTTGACATGCCACAGGTACGTAGAAGGTTTGTCAAGTTACACTGAGAAATTTGTTACTATATATGCAAAGACATTGGCATAATCAGTCCCAAATTAAACTTATATAGGAAATGAAAAAGCAAGGTGTTACTAAAGATAAATTATTATTACTTCTCAAGAGTGTGAGTGGAGCTTTCAGGCCAGGTGTTCTTACTGCTCTAATGGGTGTCAGTGGTGCTGGTAAAACAACTTTGATGGGTGTGCTGGCTGGTCATAAAATTAGTGGATTGATGGTAACGTTACTGTTTTGGGGTATCCTAAGAAGCGGGAGGCCTTTACTCGGATAGTCGTGTACTGTGAACAGAATGACATCAACTCGCCTCTATTTACGAGTCCTTTCTCTACTCAGCATGGTTGCGGTTGCCTTCATAAGTTGATGATGACAAAAGAAAGGTATGTCTGAATTATATGTAATGTTGTGTAAGGTGTATCTGCTTATGCATGGTTGCGGTTGCCTTCAGAAATTGATGATGACAAAAGAAAGGTATGTCTAAATTGTATGTAATGTTGTGTAAGATGTATATGCTTATGTGAAGGTTCTCAATTGTAACTTCTCCAGCCAGCTGGAACAGTTGTATGGTACTAGTACTATGAAATGAAGCAGAGAACTTACCATTAAATGTTCTGTTTTTTCCTCTATGATATATGAGTATGACATTGTTTAGTAATTTTAATATTTTTGGGATTGAGATGCATACTGAATTTGCATTTGGTATTTTGTGGTCAAGCAGAATGTATGCAAGTAAATTATTGGCATGGACAGGTGCTAAGTGAAAATATAGGATAATACATTCAAATTATTGGTATGGACAGGTACAACTGAAAATACAAAATAAATATTAAAAAAAAGACTTTTTACGTATGTTCTAGCAGAAGAGACATATCATGAATTATTATATACTTCTGTTCTCCGACTTTATACGTATGTTGTAGTCAGATGCAAAAAAACTTTACACGTCGGTTACAAAAAGCAGACGCAAAAGATAAAAAATTTTGAGTCAATTTTCCTATTTTATACGTCAGTTAATGACAGATGCAATAGACTATATGCGTCTGTTTCCTAACAGCACATACTTTCTAGTTGACATACGCGTCTATTATGAACAGTTGCATATCATTCCCTTTTACACACGCATAAAGCAGTTTTTGTACTAGTGAAGTTATAACACCAGAAATCTAAACTTGATTAAGTTTAATTTCTATATGATTTAACATAAAATTAACGAAGTTATGATTCTATATGTACTCTAATTCAAATGCTAACATATGTGATTGAGTTTGTAATTATTATTAATTAAATTTAATCACAAAGTCCCTTAATATTGAGCTTCATTGTGAAGATCAATCTAGTGAATTAGTGAGTTTGTGAACTTCAAACAAATCTTTTTTTGATTACTTAATAACATAATCGTTTTAAGGTTAAAATATTTACACCGCTTATACTAGTTTTAAGAGATTAAATTTAGGCAGGAAAACATTTACCGAAAGTGTGCACAGTTTTGTGGAATTTTTAATTTTATATGCTTGAAGATTATAGATACTACATATATATAGTTTCTCGAACAATCAAATAATGCACTCATGTCATTGGCTGGGATGTGATTTTCAGTGCTCAATATGTTCCCGAAAATGACGATAGCTACTCCCTTAATATTCACAAGGTAGAGAAGATGTCCCGAACTCATGAACAAGTTACTTACGGTTTAAAAATCACTGAGTCCGGTAAGCTACTGCGTAGAGTTGAGAATTTTACTATCAAGCAGAAGACAAGAGGAGGGAACCATTGTGAAATCTTCGGTTCAATGATCATATAAGACTTTTCAAAACTTTTTGTTGGGATTGTTTTTAGACCTTGGAAATCTTATTTGTCATCTAGATTAAAGTTATGAATTAGTTTTTGTTATGGAAGTCTTTGTATTAAATCATCTCCAGCACTATTATCTATTTGCATCCCCAAATTAATATTAAATATTGACTAGTTAAATCTTTTTGTATTCAAATTTATCTGCTTTCCAATAGTGCTAGCTAGACATATAGCTTTCTATTTTAAATTATTATTATTATTAAACCTAGTTATGATTGAATAAATGTTCAAGAGAAAAGTAAAATAAAAGGAACAATATTGATGGCTGCTTGCAAAAAATATAAAATTAAAATATTTTAAAAATATATAGATAATGTTTTGATCATATATATCAAAGCATTTTTCAAATAATTACCAGAAAATCATTTTTCAAATCTGTACCAATATTATAATAATAGAAATATAGAAGTTTGATTATGAAATTGTATTTTGTTTATTAATGATCCCTGTGAAATGAACCACCTTTTGTCTCTCGAGGGAATTGAAAATTCATAT
Organism: Saposhnikovia divaricata; assembly: GCA_036435485.1. Lineage (NCBI taxonomy): Eukaryota > Viridiplantae > Streptophyta > Magnoliopsida > Apiales > Apiaceae > Saposhnikovia > Saposhnikovia divaricata. The sequence goes on from CM071600.1 coordinate 20,811,481, forward strand.
TTTGGAAATACATGTAAAAGAGGTGAGCAGTGAGCTTGCAATAGTAAAAGATTTTGATTCAAAGGTACACAGGTACAAAAGGTAGAACCATTGGACGCGGAAAATTAAATACTCGGTTCAATTGTATAAGACTATTCAAGACTTTTTTGTTGGGGTTCATTTTTAGATCTTAGAAATCTTATTTGTCATTCAATTCAAACGAACAAAACTAACACCTAAAACACCACTCCATCGAAGAATATTGGGCACTAAAAGATAACAAATGATTAAGTCAACTTTCTTTAATTTTATAAAACACTTATTTAATGTTGATGAGAAGTTAAGAAATTATTGTACAAAACGTGAAAATTATTTAAAAAGTTATATGAAACTAGCATGAAAGCCCGTGCAAGGCACGGACCACATTCTAATTCATATAATATTTGTTTAATTTTGCGATAAAATTTATTGTATCCTCTTGTTAGTCTATTTTACCTTTCACTGCAACGGTCTACCGATTCAGTAGTTATAATCATTCTAAATTCAAATTATTAGCACACTCTAAATTTCGAGATTCATATTTATAGTGGTACTTGTTTAATGCGAGAAGAATAACTGACAAAAGTGGTATATTAGAGTTAATTGTCAGCTATCAAATATTTCCACAATAACAGTGTTTTTCAGTAAAAATCCTAAAAGAATCACCATGACAACAATTTTTTAACTACTTTCAATCTCAGCCACAACATATTTTAAATATCTATTTCTCTTCTACCCATATGTCTACCTTATATCTTTTTAATTTATTACTGATCAAGTAACCTATCTTACATCTCCTCCAATTTATTACTGATCAGGTACCTTCTTACTTCGGCCTCTTTCCGACCACTATCATGCCACTTCGCTATACCTCTAAGATCCGTTCCTTCCTTCAACCACATCATATATGCACATACTTTTTGCCACATCACCTATCTTTCGTCTTTAACAATCTCAAGTTTGTTTATCCTTCCTCTCTCTTCGATCATCTCGCATTCTTCTTTACAACCTCTCAGCGACCTCCATTTTCATATTTATATAAAATAATTGTTGTGGTTACGAGCTAAATAGGTATTATGATAATAAAATAGTTAATTATCATACCTCTCACACATTAAACATGCATACGTTTTTCAAATGTTATTGTGATAGCACTATATCTTTTGAATTTCAATCAAACTCATCTAACATTTGTCAACAAATTGGATTAACATATTATTATAAAATATTTAGCTGTATTACCGTTTGTTCTTAAGTTGCTAAAAAAATTGATGTACCTATTCTTTTGTTGGTATTTAGTTGTATCTAAATGTCAAAATCTGACACTAAATGAATTCATGTTGTTTAGAAATGGGCATCGGGTCAATTCAAGGTCAGGGAGTGCGATATCCATCCCGATCCCCGAATTCGATCGAACAAAATCGATGAACCTGTTTCGGTTCTTGAACGAGAATTATTTCGCTCCCGATTCCTACCCCGAAAGGAAAATACGTATCCCCGCGAGAAATCATGAATTTTAAAATTTTTAATTAAAATTTCGAACTTATTTTTAATTAAAATTTTGAACCTAATCGTTGAACCCGTATCGATCCCGAAATGGGGATTATTTTCCTCCATGATTCCTACCTCGAACGGGGAACGAGGATCCCTATGAAAATTTGGAGATTCTTATTTTTTTAATTAAAATTTATTATTCTCTAATATATTGGATAATCAAATTATTTTGATAAATCATGATAAATTTATTATTATATTATAAATAGCAATTTTAATAACAGATGAAAAATATTATTAAAATTAAATTATATTTATGAAATGTTAAATTCGATGCAACAAATGGTGTTACTTGCCTGCGCAAACAAGCTTTTAAGCCCATTGATGAATGGGTTCTGTCCGACAATTGTGACATTTGCCATATTTTGGCATGTCGAAGTGGTTGTAAGTTATTTCCATACCATTTCTAATGTTATGAAATGTTAAATTTTTAAAAAAAATTGAATCTTTGAATTACATTTATTTTTAATAATCTACAATATATATATTTAAAAAATTATGTTTTCTTAAATATGATAATCGATTGGGGAACGGGAATTAGGGATTTAGGGTTCATTTTTTAATGGCTGAATTAAAGAAGATGAACGGAACCATTCATGTGATTGTCGTTTAAATTGTTTGTTAATTATTTAGAAATCTGGATGGTGTTGGACGACTCCCACATTCCTGTGGACGACACCACCCTTAGAATTCCAACTGAACCATTCAAATCTCTTTGTTGTATGCATCAATAATTATTGAATGTTAGGTATGTATATTATATCTTTATTCTATTCAATATGATTAACTGATTTTAAAATTATATAATTTATGCCAAGCTAACTTTTTGGCAATCGTATTTCGTACACACGTTTTTTCTAACATAAAGGTATTAAAAAAACTCAAAAAATATATAATAAAAAAATAATGAATATTTACCAAAAATACCATTTTTTCTAACTTTTTTTTGTACTTTTACCATATTCTTAAAATATTTACAAAAATACATTTTTCAGGAAAAACATTTTGCAAAAATATAATCTTATCAGGTTGCATATGCAGCTGCGCAAAGTTTTCATAGAGTTGCATATGTGGTTGCAAACAATTGTATTTAGTTGATTTGGTTGCAGACTGTATTTTTGCAAATAACGTATTTTTGCAAATAAGTTGGTATTTTCGAAATATATATTTTTTTAAAAAGTACCTTTGCAAAAAAAATTCTGAACTTGGGTATTTATCGAAAAAGCTTGAAAAAATAATTCATCTTACTTTTAAAATTTATTATTGGCTAAATATTTTAATTATTCGGAAAATATGTTTAACAAAAAACTCAAAATATTTAGCCATTCAGAATCTTTTTTATTTTATCAAACAACAACTTTCGTTCAGAATTCAGATTATTCAACCGTTCAGATAATCAATGGTTCAGAAAGTGATATTCAGATTTAACAAATGACCCCTTAGCCGAGATGCTTTAATCCCTCAGCTCGTTCCCATCCCCAAATTTTTATTTATAACATTTCATATTTCCCGTTCCAAACCCGAAAAATTGTCCGAATCTCCAAACGGGAAAGGGATTAAATCGGGGTCGGGCAGATTGGGAGAAATGCTCATCTATATTGAATACACGTACATTCAGTCGGTTATTCATTCAGTCAAAAATATCTTACATGTTCTTATCATTTTAATAACTTTTATCCCGAATAAATTTGAAAATAGATATTAAAGCGAATGTAGCAAGTGGATTGCTTGCGTATGCAATTATTGATTTTAAAAAGTGTATCATTAAGTATTCTAGCGTAGCGGTATTAATATATGCAAACATAAGTATTGTTATATTATTAAAGGAAATGTAGCAAGTGGATTGTTTTTGTATGCAATTAATGATTTTAAAAAATGTATACTAAAGTGTTCTACTGTAGTGATAATAATGTGGACAAAAGAAAATTGGTACATGGAGGTCATGAGTTCAAATCCACTTAAATCCAACTTTTTAACATTAACATGATGCAGGGATAGTTTAGTAAATTACTAAATGGGTGAAAATGCCATGTTGGCCTATAATATATATAAAGGATTTGATATTGTTCGACAATCATTTAGTTAATTGCAAGTAGTACTGTGAATGGTTATATTTTATGAGAAATCATAGACATGCTTAATTATATTAACTCAAGTAAGATGACTGAAATAACTGAATGTATAAATTTAAATTGTTGTGATAATGTTTCTATCATAGAACCCAAAATAATTTTTTTAGGTTGAATTTGCACAAAATCTGTGTTTATTCTTTCTTTTAAGGGATTAACTCAATTATCATACAACAAGTTCACTTGATTACCTTCATTATTATCATTTCGTCTTTTAATTTTATTCACTACAAGAAAGTTAGGCTATTTTCGACCAAATATTTTCGACTGCGGCTAATTTCGACCGAATATGGTTGAATTTAACCGGGCCGGCTAATTTTGACCAAATATGGTCAATTTAGGAGCGGTCGAAAATAATCGGTCGAATTTAGCAATTTTTTGACTAAATACGGTCGAATTTAGCAATTTAGATCCCGCCAAAAGTAGGAGGGAAAGTTCCCGCCAATGGAAAAATTAAATTCGACCATTTTTGGTCGAATTTAGCAATTGGGGTGAGCGGGGAAATTTAATTCAAAATTTGTAAAAAGTGGGAAACTTACCGCCCAAAAAAATTCAAAACGTTCGAATTTAATTTCGACCATAATTGGTCGAATTTAGCTAATTTAATTTATTTTAATAATTACTTAAAAATAGGGGAAAAAATAAACAAAATGGAAAATTAGTGAAACTAGGGTAAGATTCATCACACAAATATTGAGTATTACTAATCTGGTCTATATGAATTTACGTTAAAAATTGGTTTTTTTCTATTTTTATTTAATTTTTTAATTTATTTTACAAACTACTTGACCATTAAATTACCAAACCAAATTAATTTATTTTTTTCTGAAATTATGGCAATAAAATTAAAAAGGATGGATCTTGACCACCGTATGGTTGGATCGTCGAGAAATATTATTAAAAAAATCGAAACACTAAACCCTGACGAAATCCCGTTTAGGTGTTATAGTCAAATTACTAGTTAACCGTTAAATTACCAAACCAAATTAATTTATTTTTTTTCTGAAATTTTGACAATAAAATTAAAAAGGATGGATCTTGACCACCGTATGGTTTGGTCATCGAGAAATATTTTTCAAAAAATCGAAAGACTAAACCCTGACGAAACCCCGTTTAAGGGTTATAGTCAAAGTACTAGTTGACCGTTAAATTACCAAACCAAATTAATTTTTTTTTCTGAAATTTGGGAAATAACATTAAAAAAGATGGATCTTGACCACCGTATGGTTGGGTCATCGAGAAGTGTTAGGAATATGTTGTACTTGATGATAACTTCACAATCAATCAAATTGTTTAAGGTTTTGTAGCTGTCAACGGATGAGGATTTATAACTCTATCCGTTGACAGGTAGCTCATCAACGGATGAGGTTTTGTAGCACACTGCAGTATCTCTATGTTATCAGTTGATAGTGTTTTTATCCACAGTCATGTTGACCATCAACGGATAGGCAGAATAGGGTAGCCAATTGTAAATAAGCTATGCTATGTAATTCTGTCTAAGTGAAAGTGTATCAACAGATAAAGACAAAACTCTATCAACGGATGCAACTCAAATCCACTCTATCAACGGATACAGTTCAAGTCTCAATATCAACGGATAGCTCAATACATCATCAACGGATGTCAGGGTACAACATCAACGGATAATCATTGACACTGTCTTCTATGATTTGCTGGGGATTAGCAGTTGATAAGGACATGTTTGACTGACAGATCACATGGGTTGATAGTAGATACAAAAAGCAGTATGGCAGCCATACTTTGGAAACACAGAAGAAAGAAGCATTCCATTTACACTATGAATACAAGAAAGGTGCAGGAGACATGTCTGAACACAAGGACAACCTTTCGGCTACATGTGTATTTGGAGTGTAGTAGCAAGTCAACTAGAATTAGATTAGTATTATCTTATTCCAGTAGTACTTGTAAAACTTGGGATATATAACCAAGTGTAGCAACTCTTTGTAGGTTAAGAAAACAGACATATTTGCTTAGGGTTTCTTGAATATCCTTAGAAGCAAAGAGTTGTAAAACGGCAGCTGTGTACATTTTGTATCACAGAGTTTTCTTCAAATAAAAGCTTCAGGTGGTGCATATTAACCACCTGATTTTATATGTGTTTGTGTTTAAAATCTTACATTGCAATTATCTCTGCATAAATTTCTGGAGTTCTTATCAGAAATTTATAAATATCAAGAATTGTATTCAACCCCCCTTCTACAATTATACAAGTGTGTAATCTGGGAATAACAATTTGTATCAGAGCAAGCTTCTAACATATTTGAAGTTTAAAGATCAACACACTTCCAACATGTCTAAGAAGGATTATGGAGTAAAGATTCCAGTTCTTGATAGAGAAAATTACTTTCACTGGAAAGTAAAAATGCGTCTACATCTCTCGTCTATTGATGAGGGTTTTGTGGATTGCATTGACAAGGGTCCTCACGTTCCAATGAAGACAGCAACAAGAGTTGGCCTGGCTGATGATGTGCCTGACACTCTCATTCCCAAACCTGTTTCTGAGTGGAGTCTTGAAGATATTGCAGAAGTCCACAAAGACAAAAAGGCCATGAATATTCTGTTCAATGGTCTAGAAACAGACATGGTTGACAATGTTATTAACTGCACTACCGCCAAGGAAGTATGGGACATTGTTCAAACCCTGTGTGAAGGAACAGAACAGGTAAGGGAAAACAAGATGCAACTACTAATCCAACAGTATGAACATTTTTACTTTAAGAGTGGAGAAACATTGAATGATACATTTAGTAGATTTCAAAAGCTACTAAATGGTTTGAAACTGTATGGAAGAATCTATCAAGTTAAAGATTCTAATCTCAAATTTCTGAGATCACTGCCCAAGGAATGGAAGCCAATGACTGTTTCTCTAAGAAACACTCAAGAGTACAAGACATTTACTCTTGAAAGGCTCTATGGAACTTTAAAGACCTATGAGCTGGAAATGGAGCAGGATGAAGAGATTGAGAAGTCTCAAAAGAAAAGTGGGTCAGTTGCACTTGTTGCCAACTTGGAGCAAAAGGAGGAAAGGACGGAAACTGCTAGTTCTACACCAAACAGGGAGGTTTGTAAAGGTAGAGCAGAATCAAGCAGGAGCAAGGAAAAGGTGTCTGAGGAATTGAATGCTCTTCAGCAGGATGAATTGGATGAGATAGATGAGCACTTAGCTTTTCTATCTAGGAGATTCTCTAAGCTGAAATTCAAGAGAAACTCTGGGGTGGCCAAGCCATTTAACAAGGATTTTTCCATAAGCAACTATGTGGATAAATCCAAAATTAAATGCTACAATTGTGGAATTGCTGGTCATATGATAAGTGAATGCAGGAAACCTAGATCTGAGAACAAGGGAAAGCCAACTGAGGCTGTTGACTATAAGAAGAAATATTTTGATCTTCTCAGGCAGAAAGGAAAGGCATTCTTGACCCAAGAGTATGACTGGGCTGTTGATGACAATCATTCTGATGATGATGTTGAGTTAGTCAACCTTGCTTTAATGGCTGATTCTGGAGAGCAGGAAGCAAGTTCAGCTAGCAATCAGGTATTTTCTACTAATCTATCTGAGCTCACTAAAGAGGAATGCAATAGTGTTATAGATGAAATGTCTACTGAACTATATCACTTAAGTGTTACTCTTAAATCACTTACTAAAGAGAACAATAGAATTAAAGAGTCTAATCTGTTTTTAAGTGATAGAAATGCTGCTCTAGAATCTCAATTTCTAGAATTTGAGAAAATGAGAGTTGATTGCAATAATGCTAAAAGTGAACTTGAAGCTGTGTTAAAAAGAGAACTGATTTTAAAAGACCAGCTTGAAAAAGAACAAGGGATAATTGCTAAATTTCAAAGTTGTAGGAATATTTCTCAAAACATAATAGAAGTTCAGGGAATAGAATCATTTCTGAAGGATACCTGGACTCAAAATAAAAAGGAGCTAGAACCTGGCCTTGAGGATCTAGAGACTATTTGTGAATCAACGGATAGTGATCATCCGTTGACAGATGAACCATCAACGGATGAGAGGTATCTGTCGACTAACAAAAAGTTTGTTAGTAAGAAGGAACTTAGGAAACTGGATATCAAGTATGGTCCAGTCAACAAGAATTTTGTTAGTGGTGAGTGCAGCAAAACCAAATCTAGTGGGAAGGCTAAGACAGGTGATTTACACAACAAAAAGGCTGTTGGTAAATCGGACAATGAAAAGGTAGAAATTGAGGGCAAAAAGAAAAAGAACAGAAATGGTAAGATAGGCATCAACAAGAAAAACAATTACTCTCCTGACAAGTTTGCTCCTAGGAAAACTTGTAGTAATTGTAATAGTGTCAATCATCTATCTTCTAATTGCAAGATTGTCAACAAGGCTCCTGTTCATGTACCTCAACCAATGCCATGTATGCCTGCAATGCCTGTTATGCCTGGTTTGTATCAAAATGCTAGTTTTTCAAATCCATATGTGAACATGCCATATATGTCTAATCCTTACTTTCAATCTATGAATGTGCCACAAATGTCATGGAACATACCTAACATGAATAATATGTATGCCAATTTTCCACACATGCATGCATCCAATATTCATGCAAATGAGCATTTGTCAAACCCCATCACTCAAGCATCTACACCTAAGTTGAAGAATGCTAAGAATGCAAAGTCAAAGGCTAACAAGAAAGGACCCAAGGAAGCTTGGGTACCAAAATCAACTTGATTTGTTTTTGAAATGTGTGCAGGGAAACAGAAGGAATCTATGGTACCTAGACAGTGGATGCTCTAGGCACATGACAGGAGATTCAACCCTGCTCACAGAATTCAAGGAAGGAGCTGGCCCTAGAATTACCTTTGGAGATGACAGCAAAGGATATACTAAGGGATATGGCCTGATTTCAAAAGACAATGTCATCATTGAAGAAGTGGCTTTAGTTGAAGGTTTGAAGCACAATTTGCTGAGTATCAGTCAGATTTGTGATAAAGACTACGAAGTAAAGTTCACAAAAGAAGCCTGTGTTGTTTCTGCCAAGGAAGACAACAATGTGGTATTGACAGGCTTTAGAAAAGGAAATGTTTACATAGCTTACTTCAATTCAGCATGCTCAGAATCCATTACTTGTCTCTTCAGCAAAGCAAGTAAGGATGAGAGTTGGCTATGGCATAAGAAGCTGTCACATTTGAATTTTAAAGTTATGAATGATTTGGTAAGAAAGGATCTTGCTAGAGGAATCCCTCAATTGGAGTTTGTCAGAGATGGACTGTGTGATGCCTGCCAATTAGGGAAACAAAAGAAATCATCCTTCAAAAGCAAGATAGAGTCATCCATTGTTAAGCCTCTTCAATTGCTGCATATGGACTTATTTGGTCCAGTAAATGTCATGTCTATTTCAAAGAAGAAATACTGTCTGGTGATTGTAGATGATTTTTCTAAGTTCACATGGACCTTCTTCCTGCACTCCAAGGATTGTGCAAGTGAAATCATCATCAATCACCTTAGAATACTAAACAATGGTTCTGAAGACAGGGTACAAAGAATCAGGAGTGACAATGGTACTGAATTCAAGAATTCCACAATGAAGATTTTCTGTGAAGAGAATGGAATTGTCCATGAGTTTTCTGCTGCCAGAACACCTCAACAAAATGGGGTTGTTGAAAGGAAAAACAGAACTCTCATTGAAGTAGCTAGAACAATGTTAAGTGAATCAAGGTTACCAACATATTTCTGGGCTGAAGCTGTCAACACTGCATGCTTTACTCAGAATATTTCCTTGGTCAATCAAGCTAGAGGAATGACTCCTTATCAGTTATTAACCAACAAGAAACCAACTTTAGCTTTCCTACATGTCTTTGGATGTAAGTGTTTTGTGCTAAGGAATCATGGAGATAACTTGGGCAAATCTGAAGCAAAGGTAGATGAAGCTATTTTCGTTGGATATGCAGTAGGGAAAGCCTACAAGGTCTACAATCTAAGAACCAACATTGTTATGGAATCTGTACATGTTGTGTTTGATGATCAAAAGATTCTAGGCCTAAATGATGAAGGTTCCCATGAAAAGTTGGAATTTGAGAATGAAGGTGAAGGAAGAATGTACTATGATGATGATGAGGAAAATGAAGATCATGACCACAGAGATCCACCTAGAGCTGTTATACCAACTAGAAGTGATGCTTACACTGAAAATGAAGCATCCGTTGACAGTCATTCTGCAACATCCATTGACAGTCATTCTGTAACATCCGTTGACACTATTAGAGATGCATCCGTTGACAGAGATTCTCAAGCATCCGTCGATAGGCAAAATGATGCATCCATTGACAGTCAACTTCATAACTCAGCAAGGACAACAAACTCAGGGGGAGTTTCTCAAGGTCAAAATTCAATGCTAAATCAACATGATCATGGAAATGAAGCAACCTCATCAAGATCAAACCTTCCACCTGCAAGAAAATGGACTAGAAATCATCCATTTGAGTTAATCATTGGTGAATCAAATTCAAGAGTCCAAACTAGAAGGGCCACTCAAGCAGAATGTCTATACAGTAGCTTCCTGTCTCAAAAGGAACCTAAGAAAGAGGAAGATGCCCTTTTAGATCCAGATTGGGTGTTAGCAATGCAAGAAGAGCTAAACCAATTTGAAAGAAATAAAGTATGGAAACTTGTGCCCAAACCTGATGATAGAAGTGTCATAGGTACTAAATGGGTTCTCAAGAATAAGACAGATGAAAATGGCATAATTGTGAGGAATAAAGCTAGATTAGTGGCAAAGGGCTATTCTCAAGAAGAAGGAATAGATTTTGATGAAACTTTTGCTCCAGTAGCAAGACTTGAGGCAATAAGAATCTTTCTAGCCTATGCAGCACATGCCAATTTCAAAGTCTATCAGATGGATGTCAAAAGTGCCTTTCTAAATGGGGAACTGGAAGAAGAGGTCTATGTCCATCAACCGCCTGGTTTTGAGGATCCAGAATTTCCAGAATATGTATATCTTCTCATGAAAGCACTTTATGGTTTGAAGCAAGCACCAAGAGCCTGGTATGACACTTTATCTCAATTTCTTTTGGAGAACGACTTCACTAGAGGTACAGTAGATAAAACCTTATTTCATAGGGATATTAATGGCTCTTCAATATTTGTTCAAATCTATGTAGATGATATTATTTTTGGGTCTACAGATGAGAAGCTTTGCAAAAAGTTTGCCAAACTTATGCAAAGTAGGTATGAAATGAGCATGATGGGTGAATTAACTTACTTTCTTGGCCTACAAGTAAAGCAAGTTAATGAGGGCATTTTCATAAGTCAAACAAAATATATTTATGATCTCTTAAAGAAATTTGACTTAATGGATTGTACATCTGCTAAAACACCTATGGCCACTGCAACTAAGCTTGAGTTGAATACTAAGGAAAAGTCTGTGGACATCTCAAGCTATAGAGGCATGGTAGGTTCACTTCTATACCTAACAGCTAGTAGACCTGATATAATGTTTTCTACTTGTCTTTGTGCTAGATTTCAAGCTGACCCTAGAGAGTCTCACTTAATAGCTATTAAAAGAATTTTCAGATATCTTAAGGGAACACCAAACCTTGGCATTTGGTACCCAAGAGAATCTGGTTTTGATCTAACTGGCTATTCAGATGCAGATTATGCAGGTTGCAGAGTTGACAGGAAAAGTACTACAGGTTCCTGTCAATTTCTAGGAAACAGGCTTGTTTCATGGTTCAGTAAGAAACAAAACTCAGTCTCCACCTCAACAGCTGAAGCTGAGTACATTGCTGCTGGAAGCTGTTGTGCACAGATTCTATGGATGAGAAACCAACTCATTGACTATGGTCTAAAAGTTGAGAAGATTCCAATTTTCTGTGACAACACAAGTGCTATTGCCATCACAGGGAATCCAGTGCAACATTCGAGAACCAAGCACATTGACATCAAATACCACTTCATTAGAGAACATGTGATGAATGGTACAGTAGAAATGCACTTTGTGCCAAGTGAAATGCAGCTTGCAGATATCTTCACCAAGCCTCTTGATGAATCCACATTCACAAGATTGGTAGGTGAGCTAGGTATGCTTAACTTGTCATAATTCCTAGTGATATTTGATTTCACTGCATTGAAGCTAGAAATGTGTTTTGATTTACTTGAAAGTTAAAACTTTCAGAAAACTTTTCTGCAGGAATTTTGTCTAAGGCAAAATTAGCTTATCAACGGATATCCTTTTATCCGTTGATAGTATAAACACATTACTAGATTTTCGCATGTCAACGGGTAACAGGCTATCCACGTCATCAACGGATAAACTGTATCTCAACCGTTCATTCTATATCCGTTGATATATATATTTTTTTTAATATAGCCGTTGGTAACCGTGTATATCTAATCATGGCTGTACTTATTTTCTTTTCATTTATTTGACAGTTACTTTTGACCAATGGAGTAATTACTTTTAATTTTTTTTTTTAATTCTTGAAAAATATAAAAGGCTGACTTGTACTCTCACATATCACTTTTATTCATTCTCAAGCATATCAAAAGTTAACTGCATCTTCTTCTCTAAAACTCTCTGTAACCAAAGTTCAAACACTTCAATGGCGCCTATTGTTAAGATGATGTCCTCCACTGGGTTTACCTATAAGAAGAACAATTTCGCGGCCTTTGTTGACACAGTGAATGTTCCTGAAGCCTACCACACTTTGATGAGTTTCGTGAAGAAATGCAAACTGTCATATGCTATGACTGCCACCACTCCCTTAATCCACGAGGTAATTGAAGAAATGTGGACATCTGCTGAGTACAATGGCACAGACGGTACAATTGCTTTTTCTTTAAAGGGTAAAAACTATGTGGTTAATTCTGATGTAATAACTGCTTGTTTAAAATTGCCTGAGAATAACTGTCTGAAAGTACCCACTGATGCTGAAATTGTTGCCATGCTTAATTCTATTAATTATGCCCTTAGTACTGAAAACTTAGGGAAAATTGTTAGGAAAGGAATGGTTAAATAATGGAGCTATTTCTGTGATGCCTTCATTAAAACTTTTTCAGGCAAAATTAGTAATTTTGATGCTGTTACCCTGTCCATGCTAACTATGATGTGTATGCTCTTAAATGACAAATTCTATAATTTTGGCACATTAGTTATGTATGAGATAGCTGCAAAGTTGGGTAAAAAGGAAACTAGGAGCAAGAATATCTACTTTGCTAGATTTTTAATGCTCTTAGCACTGCATGTATCTGAGAATAAACTATCCATTGCTAACCCGGATAGCAAGTTTCAATGTTTTGTTCAGGAGAAGAGAGTCTTAAGTGACCTAATTCGAATGAACCTCAATGCAGGAGTACAATTGGTATATTTACCAATTGTTCAGGTAACTATCTCTAACTCTGAAACTCCTATCTCCAACCCCCAAATTTCTTTGCCTTCTAGTGTCACAATGGAGTCTGTAGTTGTGACCAAACAGGCTCCTACCAAAGTGACCAAATCCAGAGTTCCAAAACCACATTCTAAAAAGCAAACCTCAAGTGTCTCTCAAAAGACACCTGTTGTAAAATCTACCAAAACTCTTGAGGGGAGTGTGAAGGTGGTAGTGAGTGGTGAGGGACAGGGTGAACATCAAAGAAGCCCTAAGGATAAGGAAGGAGAGATGAGTGCAACCACCATTTCAGTCTCTCAAAAGACTGCTAATGTAACTACAAGCCAAATTCTAGTTACACTCTCTCAACAGAGTGTGACTACTGTATCAAGTTCCCCACAAGGAACACTGCACAAGAGGGTTAGAGACACATATAGCCCAATCTCAAAAACCTATGGAAGAAGAGTGAAATCTAAAACCACAGGGGAATCACAGGGTGCACACACTGTACAGGAAACTGTACCTTCTCAAACTCAGTTTGATGTGGCTTCAATAAATGTGGAGTCACAGCCCCTTGATCTCAATCTCCAAATCGATTCACATTACAATCCACCATCACCAACTCCATCTCTGGATGTGGATATGATATCTACATCAATTCCTGATTCTCCATCTTTAAGATTCTTGGAGAAGCCCCACTCTGAAATTGGTGGTCATCATCTTTTAGATGATTTGTTGGACCATCAATCTTCCCTTCCAGAATTCTCAACACAGACTGTGGCCTCGAACTTAAAATCAATCTCCACAGATTCAGTGTTGGTTTTCTCTTCAACGGATAAAATTATTCCTTCCTCAACGGATATCCTTCATCCGTTGACAAGTGTTTCTCCATCAACGGATGCGCCTCTAACTAGCCATCCGTTGACAGCTATAACTACTCCATCAACGGATATTCCTTATCCGTTGATAACTCACTCTACCACTACTATATCTGACATTCCTGTGTCAAGTGTGGAGGAGTTCTCAGTAATTGAAACACTTTTAGGATTGAGGGAAGGGAGTGAGAGGCTGCCTTGTGAGCAGGCAAAAGGAGAGGTAAATAATGAGAGGCTGGCCATTTCTTCCGGTCAGGCAAAAGGAGAGTTTGAGAGTTCCACCTTAGTAGGTGAAGGTGAGGGTGTGAGAGGTGTGAGCCAAGGGGAGCCCTTGATGCAAGAAAAGAGAGATGAGGGGAGAGAAGGGACTACAGGAGAAATAAGGATGGAAGAAGCAGCCATTGCTAGTGAGTCAATGGAGGTTGAGAATGCAGCCAAGGAAATGGAATATCAAAGAGAATATCAGTCCATGATTGACTCCATTTCTTTGGATGCTGAAACCTTTACTCACCCTGTTCCTGCCTATCAAATTCTGGCACAACAGGGCAATGTGGAAGCAGAGGAGGCAATGCACCTAGTGCACACCTCACAGTCTCTACTTAGAGCTAAGGAATCTATAGCAGCTCTGCCAACCACTGCTGAGTGTGAAGAATTTGAAGATTCTGAAGATGAAGACAGCAAGAGCCCTGAAGATGAAGGTGGTAGCAGTATTCATGATTTTGCATTTGCTCACAACTACACCTATCATCAACTGGATATGGAAATCATAAGGCAATATAAATCTGCCCTGGCTGAGCACCCAGAAGCAGATCCACAGAGACAGGTTGTTCTTCAACAGGCAATTGACTCCCTAAAGTTACAAAAGATGAAAATGGTGATTCAGAGATCCAACTTAGAGGAGGTCAAGCAAGAAATCAAGGATGTGAAGATCTCTGTGGATTCCAAGTTAGAGCAACTAGCTCCTACAGCCACTCAGAGGGTGTTGTAGCAAAGGTTCATCAAAGAAGACAACCTGGCTAAGTCTGTGCAACTCCTCACCTCAAGAGTGGAAAAGATGGAATCCCAGATGGAGCAATTTCTTCAACATCAGAAACTGCAAACCCAACTGCTAGAAAAGTTAGTTGCAGCCCCAACTTCTAGTCAAACCCTTGATGCTAACAAAAAGGGGGAGAAAGTGGAAGAGGCTGTAGCAACTACAGGTCAAATCTTAATTTCTGAAAGGAGGGAAGCAGCAAGTGAGGGGGAGCAGCAGCCTACCATAGTGGTCAATCCACAGGAATTCATTGTCACAGCTTCCCCCAGCAAATCCAAACTTGTACAAGTAGCTCTATCTGAAGAGTTTGATTTCTCAAATTTGACAGAAGAGGAAAAGCTAGCCAAAATTGAAGCTCTACAAAAGATGAAAGAGGAAAACTATGAAAGGATAATGAGGACAGAAAGATTGATCAATCAATCTATTGCATCAACTCTGTTCTCTAGCCAAACCTCAGCTCCAACAATATCTACCACAATTCTGAAGGTGCTCACTCCAGCAATTGTGGCTCCTACATTCTATGATGCTGAGCCTTCTCATGTTAAAGAATTTGAACCCTACATCAAAACAAGACCCTACTCACCACCAAAAGCAAATGGGAAGAACAAGCTACAACTGGACTTTCCATTTCCCAAGGATGATGAAGAGAAGCTGATGGGTAAGCAAATTAAGGAATTCAAGGAGAAGGCTAACAGTTGTGTAAGAGAATGGATGGCTGTAATCATAAGGAATGGAAAAGTTCTAAACATATCCAACAACCATCCTAGATTTGTTGAAGCCAAGAGAGAAGAGACTTCAAGGCTGCTAAGAGAATCTCAACCAAGCACTGAATATCAATATGAAAACTCAGATGAGAAGCAAGCAAGGCTGGCTCAAGAGTTAATGGATGAGGTAGAGGATGAATTGAGGGAACCTGAGGAAGTTCCCAAATTCAAAAAGAAAGGGAAATCAGTCCCCAAATCCAAATCTAAGAGAATAAAATCAAAGGCAAGGAGGCCTGTCTCTCCAGAAATTGAAAACAAGGAGACAGTTGGCTCACCACAACCTACTTCTGTAAAAGTATTCAACCCTGCTGTGAATTTCCATGGTGATCCCATAGTACCTAAAGAGGAACCAATGAATCTTGACTCCATTGAGGTTCCTTCATTCTTGCTGAAGCCTCAACAGAAGCCTATACAGAAGAAAAGGAAACCAAGGAAGCAACCTTCAAAGGAACCAATTCAAGTTGCTAGGGTACCTGCAATTGTCAGGCAGCCAATCTTGGAAAACAAGGATGATTTTATCTATGAGGCAGATATTGAAGAATACTCTGGCATGAATCTTTATCTGGATGAATTGTCAGAAGTAAGAGGAATTGACAAATATAAACATTTGCCTGAAAGATTGGTCTTTGTATACAAGGGAGGAATGGAAAGGACATGGCCACTACAGAGGGTTCTTGGAGAAAATTATCATACCTTAACCAAAGTGTTCTCTGCAATCAAGAGATACACAGGGTTCTCCAAGATAGCAAAAGGGGAGATACTGGACAGAATAGAACAAATAAGGAGGGAATGGAACTCACCATCAAGTCTACCAAGGAAAATGAAGATCCCATACAATGGACAGAAAATCCACCTTCAACCCTTCTGGATGATGGAGTTCAGGGATGAAGATGGTAACAGGAGATTTTTCAGGTTAGAAGACCAACTACCAAAGGCTAGTTCTCAATACCTGAGATGGTTACAACAAAAGCTAAATCCAAAGGTAGATGAAGAAGATGCCTTCTATAGGCAACTCCAAATACAGATTGAGTCCAACTCTGGCAAAGAAGGAAAATCAAGGGTGATGCCAACAAGAGAAAAGAAACAGTCTTAAACTGCTCAGTCTAAAGGAGCACTTCTCTGTAAATTTCTCAAACTTTCAGTTTCTTAATTTTTGTAGCTTAATACAATTTATGCATTGCTCTTTATATATCTTTAGGAATGTTTTGTTATCATCAAGGTCCTGAATTTATGCTTTATTGCCATCAAGTATAAATTGGGGGAGATTGTTAGGAATATGTTGTACTTGATGATAACTTCACAATCAATCAAATTGTTTAAGGTTTTGTAGCTTTCAACGGATGAGGATTTATAACTCTATCCGTTGACAGGTAGCTCATCAACGGATGAGGTTTTGTAGCACACTGCAGTATCTCTATGTTATCAGTTGATAGTGTTTTTATCCACAGTCATGTTGACCATCAACGGATAGGCAGAATAGGGTAGCCAATTGTAAATAAGCTATGCTATGTAATTCTGTCTAAGTGAAAGTGTATCAACAGATAAAGACAAAACTCTATCAACGGATGCAACTCAAATCCACTCTATCAACGGATACAGTTCAAGTCTCAATATCAACGGATAGCTCAATACATCATCAACGGATGTCAGGGTACTGTTATTCCCAGATTACACACTTGTATAATTGTAGAAGGGGGGGTTGAATACAATTCTTGATATTTATAAATTTCTGATAAGAACTTCAGAAACTTATGAAGAGATAATTGCAATGTAAGAATTATACACAAACACATATAAAATCAGGTGGTTAAAATGCACCACCTGAAGCTTTTATTTGAAGAAAACTCTGTGATACAAAATGTACACAGCTGCCGTTTTACAACTCTTTGCTTCTAAAGATATTCAAGAAACCCTAAGCAAATATGTCTGTTTTCTTAACCTACAAAGAGTTGCTACACTTGGTTATATATCCCAAGTTTTACAAGTACTACTGGAATAAGATAATACTAATCTAATTCTAGTTGACTTGCTACTACACTCCAAATACATATGTAGCCGAAAGGTTGTCCTTGTGTTCAGACATGTCTCCTGCACCTTTCTTGTATTCATAGTGTAAATGGAATGCTTCTTTCTTCTGTGTTTCCAAAGTATGGCTGCCATACTGCTTTTTGTATCTACTTTCAACTCATGTGATCTGTCAGTCAAACATGTCCTTATCAACTGCTAACCTCCAGCTAATCATAGAAATCAGTGTCAATGATTATCCGTTGATGATGTACACTGACATCCGTTGATGATGTATAGAGCAGTATCCGTTGATATTGGGACTTGAGCTGTATCCGTTGATAGAGTGGATTTGAGTTGTATCCGTTGATAGAGTTTAGTCTTCATCCGTTGATACACTTTCACTTAGACAGAATTACATAGCATAGCTTATTTACAATTGGCTACCCTATTCTGCCTATCCGTTGATAGTCAACATGACTGTGGATAAAAACACTATCGACTGATAACATAGAGATACTGCAGTGTGCTACAAAACCTCATCCGTTGATGAGCTACCTGTCAACGGATAGAGTTATAAATCCTCATCCGTTGACAGCTACAAAACCTTAAACAATTTGATTGATTGTGAAGTTATCATCAAGTACAACATATTCCTAACAATCTCCCCCAATTTATACTTGATGGCAATAAAGCATAAATTCAGGACCTTGATGATAACAAAACATTCCTAAAGATATATAAAGAACAATACATAAATTGTATTAAGCTACAATAATTGAAAAACTGAAAGTTTGAGAAATTTACAGAGAAGTGCTCCTCTAGACTGAGCAGATTAGGACTGTTTCTTTCCTCTCGTTGGCATCACCCTTGATTTTCCTTCCTTGGCAGAGTTGGACTCAATCTGTATTTGGAGTTGCCTATAGAAGGCATCTTCTTCATCTACCTTTGGATTTAGCTTCTGTTGTAGCCATCTCAGGTATTGAGAACTAGCCTTTGGCAGTTGGTCTTCTAACCTGAAGAATCTCCTGTTACCATCTTCATCCCTGAACTCCATCATCCAGAAAGGTTGGAGGTGAATTTTCTGTCCATTGTATGGGATCTTCATTTTCCTTGGTAGACTTGATGGTGAGTTCCAATCCCTCCTTATTTGTTCTATTTTGTCCAGTATCTCCCCTTTTGCTATCTTGGAGAACCCTGTGTATCTCTTGATTGCAGAGAACACTTTGGTTAAGGTATGATAATTTTCTCCAAGAACCCTTTGTAGTGGCCATGTCCTTTCCGTTCCTCCCTTGTATACAAAGACCAATCTTTCAGGCAAATGTTTATATTTGTCAATTCCTCTTACTTCTGACAATTCATCCAGATAAAGATTCATGTCAGAGTATTCTTCAATATCTGCCTGATAGATAAAATCATCCTTGTTTTCCAAGATTGGCTGCCTGACAATTGCAGGTACCCTAGCAACTTGAATTGGTTCCTTTGAAGGTTGCTTCCTTGGTTTCCTTTTCTTCTGTGTAGGCTTCTGTTGAGGCTTCAGCAAGAATGAAGGAACCTCAATGGAGTCAAGATTCATTGGTTCCTCTTTAGGTACTATAGGCTCACCATGGAAATTTACATCTGGGTTGAATACTTTCACATCAATAGGTTGTGATGAACCAACTGTCTCTTTGTTTTCAGTTTCTGGAGAGACAGGCCTCCTTGCATGTGATTTTAATCTCTTGGATTTGGGGACTGATTTCCCTTTCTTTTTGAATTTGGGGACTTCCTCAGGTTCCCTCAATTCATCCTCTACCTCATCCAATAACTCTTGAGCCAGCCTTGCTTGCTTCTCATCTGAGTTTTCATATAGATATTCAGTGCTTGGTTGAGATTCTCTTAGCAGCCTTGAAGTTTCTTCTCTCTTAGCTTCAACAAATCTAGGATGGCTGTTGGATATGTTTAGAACTTTTCCATTCCTTATGATTACAGCCATCCATTCTCTTACACAACTGTTAGCCTTCTCCTTGAATTCCTTGATTGCCTTACCCATCAACTTCTCTTCATCATCCTTGGGAAATGGAAAGTCCAGTTGTAACTTGTTCTTCCCATTTGCTTTTGGTGGTGAGAAGGGTCTTGATTTGACGTAGGGTTCAAATTCCTTAACATGAGAAGGCTCAGCATCATAGAATGTAGGAGCCACAATTGCTGGAGTGAGCACCTTCAGAATTGTTGTAGATATTGTTGGAGCTGAGGTTTGGCTAGAGAACAGATTTGATGCAATAGATTGATTGATCAATCTTTCTGTCCTCATTATCCTTTCATAGTTTTCTTCTTTCATCTTTTGGAGAGCTTCAATTTTGGCTAGCTTTTCTTCTTCTGTCAAGTTTGAAAGATCAAACTCTCCATATAGAGGTTTGGATTTGCTGGGGGAAGCTGTGACAATGAATTCTTGTGGATTGACCACTATGGTAGGCTGCTGCTCCCCCTCACTTGCTGCTTCCCTTCTTTCAGAAATTAAGATTTGACTTGAAGTTGCCACAGCCTCTTTTACTTTCTCCCCCTTTTTGTTAGCATCAAGGGTTTGACTAGAAGTTGGGGCTGCAACTAACCTTTCTAGCAGTTGGGTTTGCAGTTTCTGATGTTGAAGAAATTGCTCCATCTGGGATTCCATCTTTTCCACTCTTGAAGTGAGAAGTTGCACAGATTTAGCCAGGTTGTCTTCTTTGAGAAACCTTTGTTGCAACACCCTCTGAGTGGCTGTAGGAGCTAGTTGCTCTAGCTTGGAATCCACAGAGATTTTCACATCCTTGATTTCTTGTTTGACCTCCTCTAAATTGGATCTCTGAATCACCATTTGCATCTTTTGTAACTTTAGGGAGTCAATTGCCTGTTGAAGAACAACCTTTCTCTGTGGATCTGCTTCTGGGTGCTCAGCCAGGGCAGATTTATATTGCCTTATGATTTCCATATCAAGTTGGTGATAGGTGTAGTTTTGAGCAAATGCAAAATCATGAATACTGCTACCACCTTCATCTTCAGAGCTCTGGCTGTCTTCATCTTCAGAATTGTCAAATTCATCACTCTCAGCAGTGGTTGGCAGAGCTGCTATAGATTCCTTAGCTCTAAGTAGAGATTGTGAGGTGTGCACTAGGTGCAGTGCCTCCTCTGCTTCCACATTGCCCTGTTGTGCCAGAATTTGATAGGCAGGAACAGGGTGAGTAAAGGTTTCAGCATCCAGAGAAATGGAGTCAATCATGGACTGATATTCTCTTTGAAATTCCATTTCCTTGGATGCATCCTCAACCCCCATTGACTCACTAGCAATGGCTGCTTCTTCCATCCTTATCTCTCCTGTAGTCCCTTCTCTCACCTCATCTCTCTTTTCTTGCATCAAGGGCTCCCCTTGGCTCACACCTCTCACACCCTCACCTTCACCTACTAAGGTGGTACTCTCCAACTCTCCTTTTGCCTGACCGGAAGAAATGGCCAGCCTCTCATTATTTATCTCTCCTTTTGCCTGCTCACAAGGCAGCCTCTCACTCCCTTCCCTCAAACCTAAAAGTGTTTCAACTACTGAGAACTCCTCTACACTTGACACTGGAATGTCAGATATAGCAGTGGTAGAGTGAGTTATCAACGGATAAGGAATATCCGTTGATGAAGTAGTTATAGCTGTCAACGGATGGCTAGATAGAGGCGCATCCGTTGATGGAGAAACACTTGTCAACGGATGAAGGATATCCGTTGAGGAAGGAATAATTATATCCGTTGAAGAGAAAACCAACACTGAATCTGTGGAGATTGATTTTAAGTTCGAGGCCACAGTCTGTGTTGAGAATTCTGGAAGGGAAGATTGATGGTCCAACAAATCATCTAAAAGATGATGACCACCAATTATAGAGTGGGGCTTCTCCAAGAATCTTAAAGATGGAGAATCAGGAATTGATGTAGATATCATATCCACATCCAGAGAAGGAGTTGGTGATGGTGGATTGTAATGTGTATCGATTTGAAGATTAAGATCAAGGGGCTGTGACTCCACATTTATTGAAGTCACATCAAACTGAGTTTGAGAAGGTACAGTTTCCTGTACAGTGTGTGTGCCCTGTGATTCCCCTGTGGTTTTAGATTTCACTCTTCTTCCATAGGTTTTTGAGATTGGGCTATATGTGTCCCTAACCCTCTTGTGCAGTGTTCCTTGTGGGGAACTTGATTCAGTAGTCACACTCTTTTGGGAGAGTGTGACTAGAATTTGGCCTGTAGTTACATTAGCAGTCTTTTGAGAGACTGAAATGGTGGTTGCACTCATCTCTCCTTCCTTATCCTTAGGGCTTCTTTGATGTTCACCCTGTCCCTCACCACTCACTACCACCTTCACACTCCCCTCAAGAGGTTTGGTAGTTTTTACAACAGGTGTCTTTTGAGAGACACTTGAGGTTTGCCTTTTAGAATGTGGTTTTGGAACTTTGGATTTGGTCACTTTGGTAGGAGCCTGTTTGGTCACAACTACAGACTCCATTGTGACACTAGAAGGTAAAGAAATTTGGGGGTTGGAGATAGAGGTTTCAGAGTTAGAGATAGTTACCTGAACAATTGGTAGATATACCAACTGTACTCCTGCATTGAGGTTCATTCGAATCAGGTCACTTAAGACTCTCTTCTCCTGAACAAAACATTGGAACTTGCTATCCGGGTTAGCAATGGATAGCTTATTCTCAGACACATGCAGTGCTAAGAGCATTAAAAATCTAGCAAAGTAGATATTCTTGCTCCTAGTTTCCTTTTTACCCAACTTTGCAGCTATCTCATACAAAACTAATGTGCCAAAATTATAGAATTTATCATTTAAAAGCATACACATCATTGTTAGCATGGACAGGGTAACAGCATCAAAATTGCTAATTTTTCCTGAAAAAGTTTTAATGAAGGCATCACAGAAGTAGCTCCATTCTTTAACCATTCCTTTTCTAGCAATTTTCCCTAAGTTTTCAGTACTAAGGGCATAATTAATAGAATTAAGCATGGCAACAATTTCAGCATCAGTAGGTACTTTCAGACAGTTATTCTCAGGCAATTTTAAACAAGCAGTTATTACATCAGAATTAACCACATAGTTTTTACCCTTTAAAGAAAAAGCAATTGTACCGTCTGTGCCATTGTACTCAGCAGATGTCCACATTTCTTCTATTACCTCGTGGATTAAGGGAGTGGTAGCCGTCATAGCATATGACAGTTTGCATTTCTTCACGAAACTCATCAAAGTGTGGTAAGCTTCTGGAGCATTCACTGTGTCAACAAAGGCCGCGAAATTGTTCTTCTCATAGGTAAACCCAGTGGAGGACATCATCTTAACAATAGGCGCCATTGAAGTGATTGAACTTTGGTTACAGAGAGTTTTAGGGAAGAAGATGCAGTTAACTTTTGATATGCTTGAAAATGAATAAAAGTGAGATGTGAGAGTACAAGTCCGCCTTTTATATTTTTCAAGAATTAAAAATGAAATAATTAAAAGTAATTACTCCATTGGTCAAAAGTAACTGTCAGATAGTAAATAAAAAGAGAATAAGTACAGCCATGATTAGATATACACGGTTACCAACGGAAAAGAAAAAAATGTATATCAACGGATATAGAATGAACGGTTGAGATACAGTTTATCCGTTGATGACGTGGATAGCCTGTTACCCGTTGACATGCAAAAATCTAGTAATGTGTTTATACTATCAACGGATAAAAGGATATCCGTTGATAAGCTAATTTTGCCTTAGGCAAAATTTCTGCAGAAAATTTTTTTTCTGAAAGTTTTCACTTTCAAGTAAATCAAAACACATTTCCAGCTTCAAATCATTGAAATCAAATATCACTAGGAATTATGACAAATTAAGCATACCTAGCTCACCTACCAATCTTGTGAATGTGGATTCATCAAGAGGCTTGGTGAAGATATCTGCAAGCTGCATTTCACTTGGCACAAAGTGCATTTCTACTGTACCATTCATCACATGTTCTCTAATGAAGTGGTATTTGATGTCAATGTGCTTGGTTCTCGAATGTTGCACTGGATTCCCTGTGATGGCAATAGCACTTGTGTTGTCACAGAAAATTGGAATCTTCTCAACTTTTAGACCATAGTCAATGAGTTGGTTTCTCATCCATAGAATCTGTGCACAACAGCTTCCAGCCGCAATGTACTCAGCTTCAGCTGTAGAAGTGGAGACTGAGTTTTGTTTCTTACTGAACCATGACACAAGCCTGTTTCCTAGAAATTGACAGGAACCTGTAGTACTTTTCCTATCAACTCTGCAACCTGCATAATCTGCATCTGAATAGCCAGTTAGATCAAAACCAGATTCTCTTGGGTACCAAATGCCAAGGTTTGGTGTTCCCTTGAGATACCTGAAAATTCTTTTAATAGCTATTAAGTGAGACTCTCTAGGATCAGCTTGAAATCTAGCACAAAGACAGGTAGAAAACATTATATCAGGTCTACTAGCTGTTAGGTATAAAAGTGAACCTACCATGCCTCTATAACTTGAGATGTCCACAGACTTTTCCTTAGTATTCAACTCAAGCTTAGTTGCAGTGACCATAGGTGTTTTAGCAGATGTACAATCCATTAAGTCAAATTTCTTTAAGAGATCATAAATATATTTTGTTTGACTTATGAAAATGCCCTCATTAACTTGCTTTACTTGTAGGCCAAGAAAGTAAGTTAATTCACCCATCATACTCATTTCATACCTACTTTGCATAAGTTTGGCAAACTTTTTGCAAAGCTTCTCATCTGTAGACCCAAAAATAATATCATCTACATAGATTTGAACAAGTATTGAAGAGCCATTAATATCCCTATGAAATAAGGTTTTATCTACTGTACCTCTAGTGAAGTGGTTCTCCAAAAGAAATTGAGATAAAGTGTCATACCAGGCTCTTGGTGCTTGCTTCAAACCATAAAGTGCTTTCATGAGAAGATATACATATTCTGGAAATTCTGGATCCTCAAAACCAGGAGGTTGATGGACATAGACCTCTTCTTCCAGTTCCCCATTTAGAAAGGCACTTTTGACATCCATCTGATAGACTTTGAAATTGGCATGTGCTGCATAGGCTAGAAAGATTCTTATTGCCTCAAGTCTTGCTACTGGAGCAAAAGTTTCGTCAAAATCTATTCCTTCTTCTTGAGAATAGCCCTTTGCCACTAATCTAGCTTTATTCCTCACAATTATGCCATTTTCATCTGTCTTATTCTTGAGAACCCATTTAGTACCTATGACACTTCTATCATCAGGTTTGGGCACAAGCTTCCATACTTTATTCCTTTCAAATTGATTTAGCTCTTCTTGCATTGCTAACACCCAATCTGGATCTAGAAGGGCATCTTCCACTTTCTTAGGTTCCTCTTGAGATAGGAAGCTACTGTATAGACATTCAGCTTGAGTGGCCCTTCTAGTTTGGACTCTTGAATTTGATTCACCAATGATTAACTCAAATGGATGATTTCTAGTCCATTTTCTTGCAGGTGGAAGATTTGATCTTGATGAGGTTGCTTCATTTCCATGATCATGTTGATTTAGCATTGAACTTTGACCATGAGAAACTCCCCCTGAGTTTGTTGTCCTTGCTGAGTTATGAAGTTGACTGTCAATGGATGCATCATTTTGCCTGTCGACGGATGCTTGAGAATTTCTATCAACGGATGCATCTCTAATAGTGTCAACAGATGTTGCAGAATGACTGTCAACGGATGCTCCAGAATGACTATCAACAGATGCTTCATTTACAGTGTAAGCATCACTTCTAGTTGGTGTAACAGCTCTAGGTGGATCTCTGTGGTCATGATCTTCATTCTCCTCATCATCATCATAGTACATTCTTCCTTCACCTTCATTCTCAAATTCCAACTTTTCATGGTAGCCTTCATCATTTAGGCCTAGAATCTTTTGATCATCAAACACAACATGTACAGACTCCATAACAATGTTGGTTCTTAGATTGTAGACCTTGTAGGCTTTCCCTGCTGCATATCCAACGAAAATAGCTTCATCTGCCTTTGCTTCAAATTTTCCTAAATTATCTCCATGATTCCTTAGCACAAAACACTTACATCCAAAGACATGTAGAAAAGCTAAAGTTGGTTTCTTGTTGGTTAATAACTGATAAGGAGTCATTCCTCTAGCTTGATTGACCAAGGAAATATTCTGAGTAAAGCATGCAGTGTTGACAGCTTCAGCCCAGAAATATGTTGGTAATCTTGATTCACTTAACATTGTTCTAGCTGCTTCAATGAGAGTTCTGTTTTTCCTTTCAACAACCCCATTTTGTTGAGGTGTTCTGGCAGCAGAAAACTCATGGACAATTCCATTCTCTTCACAGAAAATCTTCATTGTGGAATTTTTGAATTCAGTACCATTGTCACTTCTGATCCTTTGAACTCTGTCTTCAGAACCATTGTTTAGCATTCTGAGGTGATTGATAATGATTTCACTTGCACAATCCTTGGAGTGCAGGAAGAAAGTCCATGTGAACTTAGAAAAATCATCTACAATCACCAGACAGTATTTCTTCTTTGAAATAGACATGACATTTACTGGACCAAATAAATCCATATGCAGCAATTGAAGAGGCTTAACAATGGATGACTCTGTCTTGCTTTTGAAAGATGATTTCTTTTGTTTCCCTAATTGGCAGGCATCACATAGCCCATCTTTGACAAACTCCAAATGAGGGATTCCTCTAGCAAGATCCTTTCTTACCAAATCATTCATAACTTTAAAATTCAAATGTGACAGCTTCTTATGCCATAGCCAACTCTCATCCTTACTTGCTTTGCTGAAGAGACAAGTAATGGATTCTGAGCATGCTGAATTGAAGTCAGCTATGTAAACATTTCCTTTTCTAAAGCCTGTCAATACCACATTGTTGTCTTCCTTGGCAGAAACAACACAGGCTTCTTTTGTGAACTTTACTTCATAGTCTTTGTCACAAATCTGACTGATGCTCAGCAAATTGTGCTTTAAACCTTCAACTAAAGCCACTTCTTCAATGATGACATTGTCTTTTGAAATCAGGCCATATCCCTTAGTATATCCTTTGCTGTCATCTCCAAAGGTAATTCTAGGGCCAGCTCCTTCCTTGAACTCTGTGAGCAGGGTTGAATCTCCTGTCATGTGCCTAGAACATCCACTGTCTAGGTACCATAGATTCCTTCTGTTTCCCTGCACACATTTCAAAAACAAATCAAGTTGATTTTGGTACCCAAGCTTCCTTGGGTCCTTTCTTGTTAGCCTTTGACTTTGCACTCTTAGCATTCTTCATCTTAGGTGTAGATGCTTGAGTAATGGGGTTTGACAAATGCTCATTTGCATGAATATTGGATGCATGCATGTGTGGAAAATTGGCATACATATTATTCATGTTAGGTAGGTTCCATGACATTTGTGGCACATTCATAGATTGAAAGTATGGATTAGACACATATGGCATGTTCACATATGGATTTGAAAAACTAGCATTTTGATACAAACCAGGCATTGCAGGCATACATGGCATTGGTTGAGGTATATGAACAGGAGCCTTGTTAACAATCTTGCAATTAGAAGATAAATGATTGACACTATTACAATTACTACAAGTTTTCCTAGGAGCAAACTTGTCAGGAGAGTAATTGTTTTTCTTGTTGATGCCTATCTTACCATTTCTGTTCTTTTTCTTTTTGCCCTCAATTTCTACCTTTTCATTGTCTGATTTACCAACAGCCTTTATGTTGTGTAAATCACCTGTCTTAGTCTTCCCACTGGATTTGGTTTTGCTGCACTCACCACTAACAAAATTCTTGTTTACTGGACCATACTTGATGTCCAGTTTCCTAAGTTCCTTCTTACCAACAGACTTTTTGTTAGTCGACGGATACCTCTCATCCGTTGACGGTTCATCTGTCAACGGATGATCACTATCCGTTGATTCACAAATAGTCTCTAGATCCTCAAGGCCAGGTTCTAGCTCCTTTTTCTTTTGAGTCCAGGTATCCTTTACAAAAGATTCTATTCCCTGAACTTCTATTATGTTTTGAGAAACATTCCTACTACTTTGAAATTTAGCAATTATCCCTTGTTCTTTTTCAAGCTGGTCTTTTAAAATCAGTTCTCTTTTTAACACAGCTTCAAGTTCACTTTTAGCATTATTGCAATCAACTCTCATTTTCTCAAATTCTAGAAATTGAGATTCTAGAGCAGCATTTCTATCACTTAAAAACAGATTAGACTCTTTAATTCTATTGTTCTCTTTAGTAAGTGATTTAAGAGTAACACTTAAGTGATATAGTTCAGTAGACATTTCATCTATAACACTATTGCATTCCTCTTTTGTGAGCTCAGAGAGATTAGTGGAAAATACCTGATTGCTAGCTGAACTTGCTTCCTGCTCTCCAGAATCAGCCATTAAAGCAAGGTTGACTAACTCAGCATCATCATCAGAATGATTGTCATCAACAGCCCAGTCATACTCTTGGGTCAAGAATGCCTTTCCTTTCTGCCTGAGAAGATCAAAATATTTCTTCTTATAGTCAACAACCTCAGTTGGCTTTCCCTTGTTCTCAGATCTAGGTTTCCTGCATTCACTTATCATATGACCAGCAATCCCACAATTGTAGCATTTAATTTTGGATTTATCCACATAGTTGTTTGTGGAAAAATCCTTGTTAAATGGCTTGGCCATCCCAGAGTTTCTCTTGAATTTCAGCTTAGAGAATCTCCTAGATAGAAAAGCTAAGTGCTCATCTATCTCATCCAATTCATCCTGCTGAAGGGCATTCAATTCCTCAGATACCTTTACCTTGCTCCCGCTTGATTCTGCTCTACCTTTACAAACCTCCCTGTTTGGTGTAGAACTAGCAGTTTCTGTCCTTTCCTCCTTTTGCTCCAAATTGGCAACGAGTGCAACTGACCCACTTTTCTTTTGAGACTTCTCAATCTCTTCATCCTGCTCCATTTCCAGCTCATAGGTCTTTAAAGTTCCATAGAGCCTTTCAAGAGTAAATGTCTTGTACTCTTGAGTGTTTCTTAGAGAAACAGTCATTGGCTTCCATTCCTTGGGCAGTGATCTCAGAAATTTGAGATTAGAGTCTTTAACCTGATAGACTCTTCCATACAGTTTCAAACCATTTAGTAGCTTTTGAAATCTACTAAATGTATCATTCAATGTTTCTCCACTCTTAAAGTGAAAGTGTTCATACTGTTGGATTAGTAGTTGCATCTTGTTTTCCCTTACCTGTTCTGTTCCTTCACACAGGGTTTGAACAATGTCCCATACTTCCTTGGCGGTAGTACAGTTAATAACATTGTCAACCATGTCTGTTTCTAGACCATTGAACAGAATATTCATGGCCTTTTTGTCTTTGTGGACTTCTGCAATATCTTCAAGACTCCACTCAGAAACAGGTTTGGGAATGAAAGTGTCAGGCACATCATCAGCCAGGCCAACTCTTGTTGCTGTCTTCATTGGAACGTGAGGACCCTTGTCAATGCAATCCACAAAACCCTCATCAATAGACGAGAGATGTAGACGCATTTTTACTTTCCAGTGAAAGTAATTTTCTCTATCAAGAACTGGAATCTTCACTCCATAATCCTTCTTAGACATGTTGGAAGTGTGTTGATCTTTAAACTTCAAATATGTTAGAAGCTTGCTCTGATACCAATTGTTATTCCCAGATTACACACTTGTATAATTGTAGAAGGGGGGGTTGAATACAATTCTTGATATTTATAAATTTCTGATAAGAACTTCAGAAACTTATGAAGAGATAATTGCAATGTAAGAATTATACACAAACACATATAAAATCAGGTGGTTAAAATGCACCACCTGAAGCTTTTATTTGAAGAAAACTCTGTGATACAAAATGTACACAGCTGCCGTTTTACAACTCTTTGCTTCTAAAGATATTCAAGAAACCCTAAGCAAATATGTCTGTTTTCTTAACCTACAAAGAGTTGCTACACTTGGTTATATATCCCAAGTTTTACAAGTACTACTGGAATAAGATAATACTAATCTAATTCTAGTTGACTTGCTACTACACTCCAAATACATATGTAGCCGAAAGGTTGTCCTTGTGTTCAGACATGTCTCCTGCACCTTTCTTGTATTCATAGTGTAAATGGAATGCTTCTTTCTTCTGTGTTTCCAAAGTATGGCTGCCATACTGCTTTTTGTATCTACTTTCAACTCATGTGATCTGTCAGTCAAACATGTCCTTATCAACTGCTAACCTCCAGCTAATCATAGAAATCAGTGTCAATGATTATCCGTTGATGATGTACACTGACATCCGTTGATGATGTATAGAGCAGTATCCGTTGATATTGGGACTTGAGCTGTATCCGTTGATAGAGTGGATTTGAGTTGTATCCGTTGATAGAGTTTAGTCTTCATCCGTTGATACACTTTCACTTAGACAGAATTACATAGCATAGCTTATTTACAATTGGCTACCCTATTCTGCCTATCCGTTGATAGTCAACATGACTGTGGATAAAAACACTATCGACTGATAACATAGAGATACTGCAGTGTGCTACAAAACCTCATCCGTTGATGAGCTACCTGTCAACGGATAGAGTTATAAATCCTCATCCGTTGACAGCTACAAAACCTTAAACAATTTGATTGATTGTGAAGTTATCATCAAGTACAACATATTCCTAACAGGTACAACATCAACGGATAATCATTGACACTGTCTTCTATGATTAGCTGGGGATTAGCAGTTGATAAGGACATGTTTGACTGACAGATCACATGGGTTGATAGTAGATACAAAAAGCAGTATGGCAGCCATACTTTGGAAACACAGAAGAAAGAAGCATTCCATTTACACTATGAATACAAGAAAGGTGCAGGAGACATGTCTGAACACAAGGACAACCTTTCGGCTACATGTGTATTTGGAGTGTAGTAGCAAGTCAACTAGAATTAGATTAGTATTATCTTATTCCAGTAGTACTTGTAAAACTTGGGATATATAACCAAGTGTAGCAACTCTTTGTAGGTTAAGAAAACAGACATATTTGCTTAGGGTTTCTTGAATATCCTTAGAAGCAAAGAGTTGTAAAACGGCAGCTGTGTACATTTTGTATCACAGAGTTTTCTTCAAATAAAAGCTTCAGGTGGTGCATATTAACCACCTGATTTTATATGTGTTTGTGTTTAAAATCTTACATTGCAATTATCTCTGCATAAATTTCTGGAGTTCTTATCAGAAATTTATAAATATCAAGAATTGTATTCAACCCCCCCTTCTACAATTATACAAGTGCGTAATCTGGGAATAACAAGAAGTATTTTTTAGAAAATCGAAACACTGAACCCTGACGAAACCCCGTTTAGGTGTTATAGTCAAAGTACTAGTTGACCGTTAAATTACTAAACCAAATTAATTTATTTTTTTCTGAAATTTTGGAAATAACATTAAAAAGGATGGATCTTGACCACCGTATGGTTGGGTCATCGAGAAATATTTTT
Organism: Saposhnikovia divaricata; assembly: GCA_036435485.1. Classification (NCBI taxonomy): domain Eukaryota; kingdom Viridiplantae; phylum Streptophyta; class Magnoliopsida; order Apiales; family Apiaceae; genus Saposhnikovia; species Saposhnikovia divaricata. Next base: position 20,842,715 of record CM071600.1, read on the forward strand.
TAAAAAATTGAAAGACTAAACCCTGACGAAACCTTGTTTAGGGGTTATAGTCAAAATACTAGTTGACCGTTAAATTACCAAACCAAATTAATTTATTTTTTTCTGAAATTTTGGCAATAACATTAAAAATGATGGATCTTGACCACCGTATGGTTTGGTCATCGAGAAATATTTTTTAAAAAATCGAAACACTAAACCCTGACGAAATCCCGTTTAGGGGTTATAGCCAAAGTACTAGTTGATTGTTAAATTAACAAACCAAATTAATTTATTTTTTTCTGAAAATTTGGTAATAACATTAAAAGGGATGGATCTTGACCACCGTATGATTGGGTCGTCGAGAAATATTTTTTAAAAAATCGAAACACTAAACCATGACGAAACCCCGTTTCGGGATTATAGTCAAAGTACTAGTTGACCGTTAAATTACCAAACCAAATTAATTTATTTTTTTCTAAAATTTTGGCAATAACATTAAAAAGGATGGATCTTGACCACCGTATGGTTGGGTCATCGAGAAGTATTTTTTAAAAAATCGAAACACTGAACCCTGACAAAACCCCGTTTGGGTGTTATAGTCAAAGTACTAGTTGACCGTTAAATTACTAAACCAAATTAATTTATTTTTTCTGAAATTTTGGCAATAACATTAAAAAGGATGGATCTTGACCACAGTATGGTTGGGTCATCGAGAAATATTTTTTAAAAAATCGAAACACTAAACCCTGACGAAACCCCGTTTAGGGGCAGGTTATAGTCAAAGTACTAGTTGACTGTTAAATTAGCAAACCAAATTAAATTATTTTTTTCTGAAAATTTGGAAATAACATTAAAAAGGATGGATCTTGACCACCGTATGATTGGGTCATCGAGAAATATTTTTTAAAAAATCGAAACACTAAAACTTGACGAAACCCCGTTTAGGGATTATAGTCAAAGTACTAGTTGATCGTTAAATTACCAAACCAAATTAGTTTATTTTTTTCTGAAATTTTGGCAGTAACATTAAAAAGCATGGATCTTGACCACAGTATGATTGAGTCGTCGAGAAATATTTTTTAAAAAATCTAAACACTAAGCCATGAGGAAACCTTATTTAGGGGTTTCTTCTCTTGCCCAAATCAATTCTTCCATTGCTACTACTACTATTTTTAATTGTTTTGTAGTGCTCATAGTGAGTATGACTACTTGGGTGTGTATAATATTTATCCAAAATTTGGATATTTTTGTCCTATTTTTATTTAATTTTTTTGATTTATTTTATAAACTACTTAAAAATGGATGGAAAATCAAATTATTAGGCAAATTAGTGGAAGTAATGTAAAATTCATCACAAAATTAGTTATTATGACTACTTGGTTGTGTATGAATTTTAAATCAAATTTTGACTTTTTTCCTAATTTTATTAAATGTATCAAGTAACTCTACAAACTAATTAAAAAAGAGTGGAAAATCAAATTATTTAAAAATTAGGTAATATTCATCACAAAAATAATTGGCATGAATACTTTGATGTGTATAAATTTTAAATTAAATTTAGGATTTCTTTTCCTATTTTATTTAATTTTTTGACTTCTTTTTCCTATTTGGTGGAATTTAGCCAAGCTCTTAATTTCGACCAAATATGGTTGAATTTAATGGGGCCGGCTAATTTCGACCAAATATGGTCGAATTTAGTAGCCGCCAAAATTAGGAGGGAAAGTTCCCGCCAATTGAAAAATTACATTCAGCCGAATTTGGTCGAATTTAGCTAATTTCGACTAAATTCGGTTGAATTTAGCCGTGCTGTTATTTTCGATCAAATATGGTTGAAAAAAGTAAATTTCAGATACAAAAAATTATTTGTTCCCACGTGTCATGTTTCTATTGGCTAAGGAGGAAGCACATGGATTGCCACATGTATTGCTCTATAAAATTAATCTAGACCATCCATTTCTTTTTAAAATATTTCATCCTTGCCATTAATTCAATTACATTCATTTCTTTCTCTTTTATATTCTTCATCCATTCATATTCTCTCATAAACATTCTTTTATACTTCTACTCCATTCTTCTTCTCTAACAAACATACACATCAATTTATATACATCAATTTCTTTTTATATTTCTTTCTTTTTATGTTCTTGAGTTTTCAAGAATCAAACCAACATTTGGAGGCGCTATCGATGTCCGATTTGAACGCTCTTATAGTCGAATCGAAGCCCTCATCATACTCTATCCAAAAACATCATCAGATTTTGTAGGGGTATAATTTATGAATTTCTCCTATTTTTTTATTAAATTTGAATTTACTTATTAAAATTATGAATTTTTGTAAACGTAATTGGTTGCTGATTTTGATGTTTCCATCGTGTAGAGTATGTTTTTCTAGTCAATTTCATATATTATATGTTGAATTTCGAGTTCAATATCGTATAGAAATCGAAGTTTGAATGTCGTGTTCTTCGTGTTCTTGTGGATCGAAGCTGTTTTGGAGATGTTATTTACCTCTAAATCATGAGTTTGAGTAACCAAACTGAATCCTACATGCTATGCTACACAAAATCAACGTTAGATTCAAAGAGCAGCAGATTCTGTTGCCATTTTTTTTAAAATCGTTGTTCCTTAAATTCGACCATATTTGGTCGAATTTAGTATATTAAATTCAACTATATTTAGTCGAATTTAGCATATTAAATTCAACCATATTTGATCGAATTTAGCATATTAAATTCAACTATATTTGATCGAATTTAGTACAATTTAGGCGCTAAAAATTCGAAAATTCAAATTTTTTGCCAAATTTATAATTTCGATCAAATTCGGTCGAATTTAGTTGGTCGAATTTAGTTGGTCGAATTTAGACGGTCAAATTTAGTTGGTCAAATTTAGCTATTTTCAACCGTTTTGGTTATTTTCGACCAAGCTAAAAACGACCATCTTCGCTGCGGTCGAAATTAGCTAAATTCGACCATTTTTGATCGAAAATAGCTAAATTCGATCGTTTTGAGTTGGTCGAATTTACTCGAATTTCTTGTAGTAATTTTCATTTTCATTTTTTTTACTTGGGCTTATGTTGAAGCATTTTTACTATTTATTGCACCAAAATTTTCAAGGTTTTCGCATCTTCCGTTAATCTTAATTCGTATTGTTATCATGATTAATTTCGATGACTACCTTGATTAATTATAATCACTAGCTGTTGGGCAAACTTCTTCCGAAACATTTGTATGTAAATTTATCTATGAAATCTAGAAAAAATCGATAAAACACTTTTTTTTTATTATCTACGATAATTCAAAAAAAAGGGTAACAATCTAAAAGTCACCTAGGGATACAAACTCTTGAAAGTCACATTTTTACTCAATTCTAGTGTCATATTTGTATCCATGTTTTTTTTTCGTGTGAAAAACGTATATGCTCCTCATTATCTAATGAACGGTACATTTTTTGAAAAAGGATAACAGAAATATTAATTTTAAAAGAAAATAGTTTTTATAATCAAACAGGTATCCTAGATTAAACAATAATAAATAAAATAATAACTTTATTAAAATATTATTTTTTCAATACCAACATAATGTAAAATATTTTTTTTAATTTGATAAAATGATGAACTTAATAAAAATATTTATTTTTTCTTGATGACAAACCTATTACTTTCAAAGATTTAACCTAGTCTATTTATTTGAGTAGAATTTTCCAGAGCCTCTTCATCTTGGTTCTTAAATCAGAATTAAGGAGAGACAACAAAAAAAATTGTTTCAAGAGATTCTTAGTCACTCTTAAATTCATTAAAAATGTAATCTTTTCCTAAAAAAAAAATAAGTTCACTTGATTACCTTCATTATTATCATTCTTAATGAATTTAAAAATTAATATGAGAAAAAAATAAGTTGAAAAAAATACCTAGAAGGTACTTAAATTTTTGAATTAAAACTAATTCAAAATTAAAAATTTTAAATATTGACAAACACATCAACTAGCCCGTGAATTAAAGCTACCCCAAACATGCTCAGAGACACGGGAGGGTGTTGCTAACTTGCTATGAAGCACAAAATGGTGGATCAGGTATAATTACTATCTACATATAATTTTATGGGCTAAGAAATGTGGGATCCTTCAAATATTTGGGCCTTATTATGGTTGCTCATCACCGGATCAGAGTGTCCTAAATACTCACATTTTCACTTTCTATCACCAAAATGTCCAGATTTGCAAGTAACCGCCCAAAATGCCTACTTTACGCTAGTTCGTGCAGCGTTTCCGTGAATACACCTACTACACAGACGCATCTTTCTTGAATACGCCTACTACACAGGCGCATGTTCTGTTCACGCTGTCCCCATGCGCGCAGCCAAGGTAGGATATGCATCATGTAAAGGAGTATCCGGTGTCACGCATATATGAGATGCGTGATGACGTCATCGTCGTTCTCGCTGAGAAATTGAACAACTCTGGCGATTTTGGCGATTTTCGCCGGAGAACTAATAAATAACCGTTCATACGATACACACATCTTCCAATATCGTCTAATATAGCAATCGAATTGTTATTTTACGATCTACACATCCATACCAGTTATGTCCCATTTGTTTTGCCGGATTTTCAACACCCACATCCATACCCATTCGTTTGTCCTCACTTTTCGACGAGATCGTAGAGCCCCTGCGGGACCATATTCTTCAAAATAAGTTGAGGCAAAAGGAAGACGACGGGTTGATGTTTGTTTTGGTATGTTCAAAAGTAGCGGAGGTGCTGTGGTGAGAGAGAACGAAGGAGGCGGCGAAATCGGCAAAAGTCGTCGGCACCGAGCTCTCAGTTTTCCGGATAATTTTTCGTTTTCTGGCAGTCTACAGTGGGAGGGATTGCGCCGTTCCAAACGGCGTGACCCGTGGGTATTTTGGGCGATATTTTCAGAAACGGGTATTTTGGGCAATGGGTAGGGAAAAAATGGGTATTTTTGACATTCTTTCTCGTTTAAAACTAGAATAGAAGCATGTTTATTCAAAATTCGTTTCATTTCTCTAGAATGCAGAGACCAAAATATAGTTAAGTAATCGGAAGGCAAACTATAATTTTGAATTTGAATAAACTAATTTAACCAAGAGTGCTTAAGTGATTTAATTTTTATGATTATTTTTCATCATTAAAATATTCTATAAATTCCTTTGAATTTGAAATTTCAAAGGATTGAAGCAAGATCATGTATGGTTCCCGTTCAACAGCATATTTTGATGTTTAACGGTTTGGCAACAAATGATTTCCACATTGTTGGATCAATCTGCATCCAACAATTCTGATTTAAAAAAAATTTGTATCATATTGTAAAAAATTTTTGTAATACGAAAAAATTATCAAAATATTTCCTATTTTTATACCAAAAAATTACTGTTCATATACCATAAAAACTTTCTATGATAAAGGACGAATCGTGTCGCAACAAGCATTTGTTCCTGACCATCCCCTTTATGTATTCAGTGTCCAAGAGGATAAATTTTTGAGGTGGATGTGTTAGCATTAAGGTCGATAACTTTTGAGGTGGATGTATGCATCTATACATGTCAGTTTTAGTTATCCAAACTACCTGAAATTATTCAAATATTCAATAACAACATAATGAAATGACAACACCAACAGGCAACAAGCCATGTTAATTGGCTGCCAATATTTGTTTATTTTTTCACTTAACATAAAAATCAATCACGTACACTGCATTACTCCACAAAAAACCTCTAATGCTCCCTAACTACTCAACAGAAGCAACCTCGAACTAAGTTCCACACAAATCTTGAATTAGTCATTTTCCTCACATGTTACATGTATAGTCATGATAATCTCTTGTGCTTCCTGATAAAGTATTCTTTCCGTCTCATTTTATATGATCTTTTGAATTTTTTTTACATATTTCAATGCGTTCGATTGAGCTACTTGTACATAATTTTTTCTAAATTTTTTAATTTTGTATACAAATATAATATATATATATATTTATACAAAATAAAAAAAATAAAAAAAAATATTATTTACAAGTACCTCAATCATGTACATTAAAATATATAAAAAAAATCAGAGAATCATATGATCATTCGAAATGGGACGAAGAGAGTAACTATTAATAAATCTCTTGGTCCTCAAACAGTTGTGTGTGAAACCATTATTTTCGAAAACTTAAATTTTATACCGTAATAGTATATATTAATAGTATATATTAACATCCATATCAAACACGACTTCCTGATTAGTAAATGAAAAAAAATGATTTTTAAAATTATCAAACAAGTACAGAATTAAATACCATGCAGTGGCATGTCCTGAACAAGTGGGGGATATTAGTGAGGAACATGCAAATATGTTCCATAAAAATTCGCATTATTATCAAAATCCGATTTGTATCTGCATGCCAGGCAGCCATAAGCTCATAAGCCATCAGCAAAGCACGTGGCCAGCCTTATTATCTTGTGCATCAACAATTTTTAATTTGTCAACTAGTACTGTAGTTTCATTCTAGTAGAAGGCCGGAGTATTTGATTTGGCATCCAAAGCTTTCTAATACATTTATATCAAGTTTATCTTCCTTCCTGATTAACCCAAATTGCTCTGTTTATAACCATAATTGAGATATTGACCCGTGCTTCATTCAGGTTAATATTATGATTACAGACAGTTGCTAATTAAGTTCGACTCTTAGCAACTGTGTCTACAATGGGTCACATGAAATGATAGCTTGTTTTATCCTTTAGGAAGATGATGTAGGAGTAGTCCTTATATGTGAGTATACATAAGCACTCCGAGTGTTCATCTGGATTAAACTTAATCTAGTCAACAAACTCGGTAAATTGTACTATTAAAGTTGTGATTTATATTGTCGTGAATGATTCGTATTTAGTGGCTGAATCAGGATCTGAGAAAGTTGAGACTAGAGATAATCAGTATTATAAAAATCGGTTGACTTGGCTGAGTATTTGGAAATCGAAGGTGAGTCAGATTCGGATTTAACCGAGTATTCATGAATTCTTGAATATTAAAATGAGTATTCGAAAAATCAATCGAGCATGACAAAACAGAATTGGAAATAGTATAGATAGTTTTTGATATATTATTTTATTAATGAATCTCGACCTTTTGTTATAAGTGGCCAGTGTTATTTTACGACTGAGCGTTATTCATCGGATTATAAATTGTACTTTGCTAGTTTGTGAATGTTTTGCAAGAAATTTGTAGTGGGGTATGAATTTGAATTTATATTGGGAAAGAAAAAAATGTGATCACCGATAAGTTGCAGTGAATTGAAGTGGGTGCCGGAAACAAAAATGGTGGGGAAATTGTGTCTTTGAAAACCATGCCCACCACCTCTGATTTCTCAATATCTTTTGTCACTTTTCACCTCAACTTTCTCAATTTCTCCTGATTTCTTCCCAACTCTCTTTTTCTTTTATTTCCTCACCTACACTTTTACCCCATACTTTCCCATCTATTTGTCGTCTCTTTCTCTCGAAATGTGTGCTTGATTCCCTCTCACTTTCATCTTCTCAGAATTAGGAAAAGATGCCATTCACTAGTACTCACTGCCACTGCAATGCATCACAGTCCATGAGAGAATTAGTGTACAAAAGTTGTGTCGGATCGAATTGTTGTTTCCCAATTTTATTGTACTATCTTTAACTTTTCACCCAATATTTTGTACACCATTCTTGACTATTGCCCATTTGATTGATAAAATCAGAAACCAATGATTAGACTGAATTTTATAGCTTTTCACTTACGATTCCGTTAAGCAGTAGTACAATGACAAGAATTTCCTATCAACAAATAGTTACATAAGCTATAGTAGTACTATCTCCGTCCCAAAAAGATCGAGTTGGTTTGACTTTCATGGAGATTAAGAAAATATATAAAAATGTTACTAAAGTTAGATGAAAGTGGGTAAAGTGATGGGACCTATCAATATTTAATAATAGATTTGAGATACTTTCATGGAGATTAAGAAAATATATAAAAATGTTACTAAAGTTAGATGAAAGTGGGTAAAGTGGTGGGACCTATCAATATTTAATAATAGATTTGAGATAGTTGAGTAAAGTAGTGGGTGTAATAGTGTATATTTAATAATAGATTTGAGATACTGGAGTAAAATAGTGGGTGTAATAGTGTTTATAATATTTATTTAATAAAAAAAGAATAAAGTTAGTGGGTGTAATAGTGAAAAATAGTGTTAAAAAATAGTAAGTATAATAGGTTCATTATTTTTGGGACGTTCCAAAAAGGAAAGTGTGTCGATCTTTTTGGGACGGAGGGAGTATATAGCAAGTAAATAATATATATTTAAAAAAAATTAATTCTTAGTTTGTATTTTGTAGTATAGTGTCAAGGGTTTGAATCTCACGTGAATCATCAATTATTTTTAACTTTCAATTCTTCACAATTATTAATTTTTTTACTAAACCTAGTACAAGAGAAATCGAGTGATTAATTGCACACTGTTAGGTGATTCGGGATAGAATAAATCATTTATATGTGTGTACAGAATGCTAAAGCTGATAAATCATTGTCACCTGCAGAAAATAGTACTCCGATAAATCAAATCAACTTCATTCAATAACTTGATAACATTTTGATTACTCACTACTTTTATACACCATTCGCAAGCTAATTAAGTGCCAAAACAAGAATTTAAATTCAAGAGAATGCTGGTAAATGCAAGTCACAAACCATGACGGATTTTTATTATTGAGGAACTAATTGAATGGCTGTTGTTCGATCCAAGGCCAAAACGCAGTTTGATCGTCCACTCCGTTGAACATGTTGCAGAAATGTTCTTCCTTAACTGATTGTTGATGAGGATGATCAGTTGGCCTTAACATTTGAAATGCAGGTTGCTGCAACCTAACAAAATTGGACTTGTTATTATGAGGAGGAGGGAAGAGGGGTATACTAGTAAGTTTATGAGGATGGCTGTCGATTGCTGGTGGTGTTCTTCTCGAGAAATCTGGTTTAATTTCAGAGCTGTTTTCAGTGCTCCTATTGCTGGAAGATCCTTCTGTTTCTTTGTTCAGGTTTATTGACTCTGTTGGCTCCCCATTTTTTAATGCCAGTATCTGCAGTCAAATCGTCATTAAGTGATTAAATTACTGAAACAAGAATTACACACAATTATGGAAAGCATATACATAATTTACTAATGATGAGATAAGTGTAATGATTGATCCTCCAGGTTACTAGACAAAGCTATCATCAGTCAAACAATTAATCAATGATTCAGAAGAAGATTGTCCAATTTAAAACAAAAATAAAATTACCATGCACCAAAAGACTGTGTCATTCTTCCCCCTGGTTCTCTCATGTTAGTTTTTGCCTCTTTGGTCATTTTCCAAATTTTATTGAACGCAATCTAATTCTTTGACATCTCTAAGAGGGTTGATGAATTATGTTAGATTTCTCCTGACCGGACAATCTTAAGTTCAAATGATGAGTCCAACTCGGAGGTATAGGGCCTGTGGGATGGTGAGATTTACACAGAAATGACCCCCCTATGTTCAGCAGCAGAGAAGAAGTAGTTTCTTGCGAGGATTAGGGACTATGGACTTTATTTGTGATGACACCCAATTTTTGAAAAAAACCTTGAAGACTTTTGAAAGTTGCTTAAAGCACATAAGCATGAATCATGAGAAACATATGATTGTATAAAGATTGCCTTAAAGTCTTACGAATATCGATAAATGAAGGAAAAAGAAAGCATGTAGTAACTACAGCAAATTAACACTGATCAAGTATGTATACCTGGGCATGTAATTTCTGATTGTGAGACTGGAGGGAATCATTTTCAGCTTTAACAGCATCAAACTGGGACTTGAGTAAATCATAGTCTTTCTCCAATTGCTTGGTCTTCCATCTGGCTCTCCTGTTCTGAAACCAAATAGCAATCTGTCTAGGCTGAAGTCCTAAAGCCCTGGCCAGCTCCAATTTTCTATCAGGCTCAAGCTTGTTACCCATCTCAAAGCTCTTCTCAAGAGTCCTCACCTGTTCCATGTTTAGCCTTCTCTTTTTCGAACCTCCCGATCCTACGGTTCCTGATCCATCATCATCATCAGGATCAGACATATCATCCGCATGATCTCCATTCATGTTGCTTTCTTCATGCAACTGATGCTGATCAACTCCAGAAAATGACATCGATCTTTTCCCGAGAAACGAGCCTATAGTAGTACCTGTACCATCATTCCAACAAATAAAAAATCTACTAAATAACAAAACATCGATCTTTTAAGTAAATTTTCATAATTATAACAGAAAAAATTGTACCATGGAAATCTTGAGAAGGTAATATATTGGGAGAAGAATTGATGAACTGAGATGTCGTGTTCGGAATATGAGAACGATGATGATCCTTTTCAGCTTGATGATGAGGATGATGATTTTGTAGCATGAAATTGGCTGGGAAGAAATCCATCTCCCGGGTGCAAGTACTCATCAGTAACTGTACTAGAGGTAGATTATATATAAAAGAATTATGGAAATGTTATAGAAAAGATCAGAGGAAGCAAAGATTGATTTTTGAAAGGAGAAGGTATAGGCGTTGATATCTGCCAGCTGCAGCAGCTTTAGATGTTGAGTGTTCTGACTTTCATGTACAGACTGTGAGAGAAAGCGAGAGAGACTTATCAGGTTAGCATTATGCAATGCTACAAGTTACAACTATGAGATCGATACAAATTTTTATATCACTTCTAAAATATCCATTTCCACTTCAGAAATTACAGTTATTATTTGTACACAAAAAGTATTAAAAAAGGTCGTATTTGGTACGATAAAAATATTTGTGGTGAAGCTGCATTGCATGACAATGAGAGGATCGGGTATATTAAAATAAAAAGTAAATTGTAAAATGGTGCTTAAATTTTATTCACATTTATATTTTTGATATATGTAATTTGAAATTTATAATATATTGATCATATATTGCTTTTACGTTTCAAAAGGGTGTTTAATATCTATTTTCTTTAACTATACTTTTATAATCTATTTTTTTATATACATGTTGAGTGTTCTGACTATGCAATTTTAAATTAAACTCAATCACAATTTTATAATTTACTCTAAAGTAAATTCAGACTATGGTTGTCTTAGTATTAAAAATAACAAGCGGATAACCAGTGCCAAACACGGATGGTGCTCAATTATTTTAAATTTTTAATTTTTAAATAATATTATTTATTATATTATTTTGATTAAACTATTTAATAACATTTATTTACTTTGATACTAATATGTTAAAAAATCTCAAGTTTCTGTTGATTATAATCAGTCAATACTATTTATAGGGTCTGGATCAAAAAAGAGCCAAACACTAAAAGAGAACAGAAGAACAAAGTCGTTGGATTAAATAATTTTTGTAAGAATATTGTTGAAAACAAAAGCTAAATTAATATATAACTTCATTATTAAATTAAATTAATATATAATATAATGATTTTAATTAATTAAATTAATTAATATTTAAGTGGCATATATCATGATATACATGGCATACGGTATACATGGTATACCATTAAAAAAAGTTTTACTTTTAATAAAGAGTATAGATTCCTGGCACAACTATTTTATATATTCACAAAAACATCACGACGTACAGAACAATAACCAAACTGGTTCCTGCTGTATAACATGCTCTATGTACATAATATACTTGCAACTTGCAAGTTAAAATCTATGTACTGTCCTACAAGATTTGAAGTGCAACTATAGCTATACATGTAACTGGTAACTGCGTTATCTTCAAACTGACGTGATCGTCTTGAAGTAGCAAAATGGAACATTTTGCAAGTGAGATCCATTTAATTAATTATTCTATCAATCAATTATAAATAAGTGGCATTTGAAATTTTTTTTGAAACATTTATTTAATTTTAGCATTTTTCTTTGTATATATTGATATACAAGATTTGTAGTGCAACTAGTTATATATACATGAGAATATATCAGTATAGATAAGAATAGGATATAAATTATCAATTTTAAGAAATAAAATAATCTAATTCGATGTAATTAAGTAATTAATAACAACCAACTTTGAAAAAAAATAACTAGAGTCAAGTTACGATTGCAGTTATTTTTACAAACAGTCTATTGACAACAATCGAGCATTATTTGTGGAAGTGACGGATTACTATTTAATAAATAATCAATAATTTTTTTAATATGATATTTTTTGAAATTTGTCCAAAATAAAATTAAGTGAGACATCCGATGACATACAAATCTTAACTAAATTAATTTGTTTAATATATTATCCGATTGTCTGTTTTTTGAACTATTGACTATTGGGTACTGGAAATCTCAAAATAAAGGAATGGTGTAATATTGAAACAAATAATACTACATATTTAGAAAAAAATTTCAAAAATATTATCAAATATCACATGACATCATTTTAGTAGTTATATTCATATTAATGCATGAGTGGATCATGTTATATTCATATTAATGCATGAATGGATTATCTCATTTATGAAAAATAACCCATTATATAATGACAACTTACTATTCGAGAATGCTTTCTAGAACCTGAAACGTTTTCGGAATCTAGCATTCTCTATTTAAACAACTCCCCTTCTTTTTTGGTGTCAAGATTACGAGTTCAATATATAATGATAACTTACTATTCGAGAATGCTTTCTAGAACCTGAAACGTTTTCGGAATCTAGTATTTCTCTATTTAAACAACTCCCCCTCTTTTTTGGTGTCAAGATTACGATACTACAAGAATTTTTGAATCAGACGACACTCATCAGACAACACTTCGACGAAAAAGCGTTGGCTGAAATTTTCACACAATGATTTTTTATTCATGCTTTTCGGTGTATTGTCTGATCATAAACTTAACGACAGTTTTAAAATGTGTTGTCTAGAAGATCAAAATAGACAGCTATTTTACAACGGTTTTGTAAAGTAGTGTTGTCTAACAGGTTGTCTTACGATGTTCCTAAAAAACGTTGTAAAACTTAGACAAGTGTTCTTATCAGATATTGCTTCAAAAGTAGTCACACAACGGTGACTAAATACTATTGTCTAATTTTAACAACGTTTTTGAAAAGCATTGTCTGAAGAAACTTCAGACAATGCTTTCCAAAAACGTTGTTAAAATCAGACAAGTGTTTTGATAAGACGTTGCATAAAATGTAATCAGATAATGGTTTGTGAATACTGTTGTCTGAATTGCATGCAACACACAATGGTTTTGTACATTAAATCGTTGTCTTTAACACTTTCAGACAAGCATTTAAAAATTTAAACTGTTGTCATAAACTTATTTATACAAGAATTTTATAAATAAACCGTTGTCTCATGTGACAGCACTTGATTGGTGGAAAATCTTTCACCTGGATTGCTGAGGTGGCGAAATAAGAGCCCTTGATTGAAATGAGATTAGATATTAGCCGTTAGATTAAGAAAATATATATACATGTTCACACAACGGGTTTGTATATAAAACCGTTGTCTTTAACACTTTCACACAAGCTTTTTCAAATTTAAACTGTTGTCATAAACTTATCTATACAAGTGTTTTACAAATAAACCGTTGTTTGATGTGACAGCACGTGATTGGTGGAAAATCTTTCACCTGGATTGCTGAGGTGGCGAAATAAGAGCCCTTGATAGAAATGAGATTAGATATTATCCGTTAGATTAAGAAAATATTAGCTGTTATCAGACAACGGTTTATTATGTTAATTTATATTTATGTTTAAAAAAACATGATTAGTGTCAGACAACGGTATCTTTATAACATATCGTTGTCTGAAGCTTCAAATTACAACTGTATTTGTAAAATACCGTTGTTTGTTATTAGACAACGGTTTATTTGTTCAAAATCGTTGTCTGGTATCACATGAGATAATGGTATTTGACAAATAACCACTTCGTTTAGCAAGACCACTTCGTTTATTAAATATTAAATTTTACAAACCAAATTAAATTTTTTATTTTTTGAAAATTTGTGAATATCATTATATTAGATATATCTTGACATCCTTGAGGTTGGATCGTCGAGAAATATTTTTTAAAAAAAGAAACAACAATCCGTGACAAAGCACTAGTTACGGGTACTAGTCAATATACTGGTGATCTACTAAGATCTCTAACCAAATCAATTTTTATTTTTTGATAATCTGGGAATATCAATATATTAGATATATCTTGACATCCGTACGTTTGGATCGTCGAGAAATGTGACTGGATATATCATTAAAAATTTTCAAATTTATTATGTTAATTTATATTTATGTTCAAAAAAACATGACTAGTGTCAGACAACGGTATCTTTATAACATATCGTTGCCTGAAGCTTCACATTACAACTTTATTTGTTAAAATACCGTTGCCTGTTATTAGACAACGGTTTATTTGTCCAAAATTGTTGTCTGGTATCACTCGAGACAACGGTATTTGACAAATAACCACTTCGTTTAGCAAGACCACTTCGTTTATTAAATATTAAATTTTACAAACCAAATTAAATTTTTTATTTTTTGAAAATTTGTGAATATCATTATATTATATATATCTTGACATCCTTAAGGTTGGATTGTCAAGAAATATTTTTAAAAAATAGAAACAATAATCCGTGACAAAGCACTAGTTACGGGTACTAATCAATATACTAGTGATCTACTAAGATTTCCAACCAAATCAATTTTTTATTTTTTGATAATCTGGAAATATCAATATATTATATATATCTTGACATCCGTACGTTTGGATCGTCGAGAAGTGTGACTAAATATATAATTAAAAAATTTCAAATTTATTATGTTAATTTATATTTATGTTAAAAATACATGATTAGTTTCAGACAACGGTATCTTTATACTCCCTCCGTCCCAATGGGATGTTAACATTTTCTTTTTGCACGGAAACCACGATAGTGGGTGTAATATTATTAAAATAAATGAAGTAGTGGGTGTAATAGTGATTTTATTGTTAAAATAAATTAAGTAGTGGGTGTAATAGTGTAAAGTATTGTTAAAATAAGTGAAGTAGTGGGTGTAATAGTGTTAAAACTTACTATTTTAGGAAATGTTAACAATCTATTGGGACATCCCAAAATAGAAAGTGTTAACATTCTATTGGGACGGAGGGAGTAACATATAGTTGTTTGAAGCTTCATATTACAACTGTAATTGTTAGAATACCGTTGTCTGTTATCAGACAACGGTTTATTTGTCCAAAATCGTTGTCTCATATCACTCGAGACAACGGTATTTGACAAATATCCAATTCGTTTAGCAAGACCACTTCGTTTATTAAATATTAAATTTTACAAATCAAATTAATTTTTTATTTTTTGAAAATTTGTGAATATCATTATATTATATATATCTTGACATCCTTACGGTTGGATTGTAGAGAAATATTTTTAAAAAAATTGAAACAACAATCTCTGACAAAGCACTAGTTACGGTACTAGTCAATATACTAGTGATCTACTAAGATCTCCAACCAAATTAATTTTTTATTTTTCGAAAATTTGGGAATATCAATATATTAGATATATCTTAACATTCATACGGTTGGATCGTAGAGGAATAATTTTTAAAAAATTGAAACAATAATTAGTGACAAAGCACTAGTTACGGGTACTAGTCAATATACTTGTGATCTACTAAGAGCATTCACATCCCATTCCCCATCCCCAACCCCAAAAACTTACTAAAAATAGTAAATCCCCAAATAAAAATAGTAAATCCCCAAAATTATCAAAAAGTTTCTACATCACATTCCCCATTTTCCATTCCCCTATCCCTATATTCTTTTTTATATTATTTCTTTCTCTCTCTTTCACTTACAATTTTAACTACCAAAACTCACCCACTATTATAAATACAATTTAATATTATTATATGAGGAGAGAGAGTATATGAGGATGGGGATGAGGCATCAATTTTGGTCCCTAAATATGGGGACTCAAACTTTGGTCCCTAAATTAAACCCCAAAATGGGGAATGGGTTGGAGGAGTGTTTTAGAAGAAAAGTTGGACAAATCCTCAAATTATAAGGATGGGGTTGGGGATGGGGGATGGGATGTGAATGCTCTAAGAACTCCAACCAAATTAATTTTTTATGTTTTGAAAATTTGGGAATATCAATATATTAGTTATATCTTGACATCCGTATGATTGGATCGTCGAGAAATGTGACCGAATATATCACTAAAAATTTTCAAATTTTTTATGTTTTTTATATTTATATTAAAAAAAAACATAACTAGTGTCAGACAACGGTATCTTTATAACATATCGTTGTCTGAAACTTCACAATACAACTGTATTTGTTAAAACACCGTTGTCTATTATCAAATAACGGTTTTTTAGTCCACACTGTTGTCTGATATCATTTTCAACAACAATATTTTACAAATAACCGTTGTAACGTGGATGTTATTTCTAATCAATAAAATCTAAATTGTTTCACTACAATATCTAAAGCTCGTTTTTAAAAAAGTATCCCGCCATTCCCTAATTTCTTTCCCCCCTCTAACAAAAATTTCCCCCCTTAAAATATTTTACAAGTCCTGCTTCATTTTATAAGTCCCGCTTCTTAAAACATAATCAGACAATAGACCAAATTAAAAAAACCATTGTATGATCCAGGTATTAGACAATAAACTTGTCTGAAGAAACCCTTGTTAAAAACATAATCAGACAATAGACCAAATTTAAAAAACCATTGTATGATCCAGGTATTAGACAATAGACATGTCTGAAGAAACCCTTGTTAAAAACATAATCAGACAATAGATCAAATTTAAAAAACCATTGTATGATCCAAGTATGATACTACGTTTTTAAGAAACGCTGTCGTTATCTTTCTGCAACACAGACAACGGTTATGCTGGTGTTGTCTGATATGATAACAGACGGCATCGAGATAGAGAACGGTTTTGAAGGGCTTCAGACGACGGTGAAAAACCGTTGTGTCATCGAAAATTTCTTGTAGTGCGAGTTCAAGTATTTGATTTTTCTTTTCTTTTCTGAAACTTTCTTCTTTAATACCTAAATAAATATATTTACAACCACACTCATTTTCAATGCCAAGCTAATGAGTTCAAACATTCGATCTTTTTTCTTTTAGTACCTAAATTCACACATTCAATTGATTTTCTATATTAGGACAGAAACCAGTTTCCAACTTCAAGAAAACAAATTCGAAATTCAACTAACTTCTTACTTTCAATTAAGAAAGTTTAGACTTACCGGAAATTGAATGTAATTTTTTCTATGAGTATATTCAATTAGATTATAATATATTTTTTTTCTCTAAACATCAAAATTTCCGAAAGGGAATCGTTGATAAGCATTCAGGTTATTCCGATCGAAGAAAAAAGGGAAATGGGGTCCTATGTATTAGGAATGGCCACCAAACTACCAACACCTATCGTGCACCACGACTATCTCCTTTCCCATGCATTCTCCATTTCTACCTAGCTCTCTTCTTCTTAATTTTCATGAACTTCAAAAATCACCGTAAAAAATTTAAATAAAGTAGAATCTAAAGATCAAAATAAATGTTTTAAGTATTGTTCGGTTGTTAGTATTCTTAAATAATATATGATCCTCCTTAATCTAATTACTTAAAATTTTCGATGAGTTGATTACACCATATTACTGTATCAGAGCTCGGTTTAACGTTAAACTATAAATTTTGTACGGACAAATTTTATTCATTTGTTGGTGCATGAATAAGATATGAATGAAATCAAGAACAGGTAGCTAAAGTAGATTTATCGACATGAACACATGAGCAACGCCCTGATCGAATTGTAGCTGTTTTGGACATGTGGGTCTTTGTATATTCTAAGTTAGCTGGCTGTTATGAAGTATTCATCTGATATCTACAGTTTTTTAACTTCGGACCCCCCATTGACACAAGGTCATCAACCAAGTCTCCTACAGACTACAAATATTCTCCTGTTCGTAAGGGTAGTGAGCAGAAAATCCAAATTATAATGAACCGAATCGAAAAACACATGTATCAAATTATTCAAAATTGAAATATTCAACTGTTTTGTTGTTCAGTTTCGATTTCAAAATTTAAACCAAACATAATTAACAGAACTGAATTATTATGTTCAGTTTTGAATATTACATTTTTAGTGAAAATAAATTTTGATTAAATTATGTAGTAATGTTGTCTGGTCCATGTCGGTACTGGGATTACAACAAACAGGTTTTAATATAAGTACATTACTCTGTTCGTTGTTCTGCTATATTCTGATTGCTCGATTAGGTTATGCATAATGTTATAGACAACTCATTTTGTGTGGATATTTGTTCGAAGACTATTTAAAGCGCAAGTAAGGAGTAATCCAACTTGTAGGCGCATCTTTAAGAATTCAATTTTACCTATCCGAATTCGAATATTTGAAATCGAAATCAAAACCGTCGTTTCACAACTGCTAATCAAACTATACTTCGCGAAAAATGGTTATGAGCAAAAATATAATTGTGTAGATTGGAACAGGAGTAAATTGTGTAGAATGTCCCCGTAGGCACTGTTCGAATTGTACAAAATTAAAACTGAAAATATATGGTTACAATCTCGAGCATATTATAAATCTAAATTAAACCGAACCGTGCTCACTCCTATCATCAACTCAAAGAAAGCACTATTACCTTTTCCATATATTAAGCTTTGCCAAAGATTGATTAATCGTGAGAACTATACATGTAAATATATATACACACACACATATACTCGATCAAACATCCATGTGTTGAGCTGAAACAAGTAAAGCTTCTCCACCATATGGGCCTCACTTTCCGGCGCCCTCTCACCTGAATCCATGTGCCTTTTTCGGTTCATGTCACTCACTTCCTATCTTTATTCTATCCCCCACCATTTTTCGAAATCTTTTTCTTTACATAAAATGAAAAGAAGTATCGCTATCCTTTATTGATAGCGATTCATCAACCACTTGGTTGTACTAATTTTGCTTGTTTTCAAAAAAATTCCAGCTGCTCCCACGTACATGCAACATGACATAAATTTCTAATCTTGCTGGCCCATTTCACAGCACTGTCAGTTTGACAGGAGGCCCAACGCACACTGTTAAGACCTCATGTGGGTCTTGCTATACTGTTCCCTCTTACTCCCACAGCCACGCATCCATCCATTTTTAATTTCTTTTTCCTTCCTAAATGAATTCGAAATTGCAGAATGCACATAATGGAAGAAATAATGGGTAACCCACCTCCCTCTCCCTCTCCCTCTCCCTCTTGGTTACACTTTCTAAGAACTCGAAGACCTTATTACATGTCAACCAAACAATTTTATCGAGTTCCCCGGTAATTTAAATTCCACTTAAATAAGAAGTTCATTCCAATGTTCAAACTTTAACCAGACAAGTTTATACTTTCCATTTACAGTACCATATCTCAAGTAGAAGGGGACGGGGGGAACAAAAGAATTGGGTACTTAGTGTGTACCTCTGAGATAGGAATATAACTATAGGCAGAGCATCAGTGAGGGCTGGCCTCCCCGTTCCTTTCTCTGGTTGCGGGTACATATTGGTTTTTATTCTTACTTTGGCGAATCAGCTTAAACCAAAATGAAAACCTGGTAGACTGTAACTACTTCAAAGGTTTAGCAGTTTGAGTGTTGCAATAGTGCCAGCAGCAAGAGCAAATAAGAAAGCCAGTAAAAATACAGGTAGAGAATTTCAAATCATTGGGAAAGAAGTTCTTGTACCCTCGAATTACTTGCATACGGTCCCATTAAACAACAGATAGATAATAGTATATCCCAAGTTTGTACAAGTTGTACCCGAAAACAAAGAACTGTGTTGCTAGAATTTTATTTTGTTTGGGAAAACAAGACTAGGCAAGTAAATTCTAAAGCTCAATATCTTCATTTTTAAAAGACACAGCCCAGAACAAGTCACACAGATCTTCTCTAAAGAGATTAACAACACACAGACTAAGCAGTCAAAGCCTCAAAGGCTAAGCAAGCATGTTTATACAGACAACAAAAACATTTTTTCCTGTAATAGAGGTGCCAAAGGTTAAGGTTATCATTTTTTTCTGTAATAGAGGTGCCAAAGGTTAAGGTTATCTTTCAACCCTCAAATTATTGTTATATTATCTCTAGTTACTGCAGTAAACTCTAACGGGTTAAATATCAAGTAAGCCACTCGTTAGAACAAAATATATCAAAATGGTCCTTAATTGCATATTTGACTCCTTTCGGTCCCTAGTGTTTTTAAAATGTACAAAACGTTAAAATCAAACAAAAATTTAACACTTAACAACATGTCATAACACTTAACAAAAATTTAACACTTAACAACATGTCATAACAAAATATATCAAAATTTAACATTTTAAAGATGTTAGGGACCGAAAGACGATTTTGATATATTTTGTTCCAACCAATGGCTTACTTGATATTTAACCCAAACTTCAACTTAAGAAACAGGACTTGATCCACTTGACCTTCTCCACATTCAGTGTGAGAAAGCGAGGTGAACATGAGAGTACAAATAGACACGATCACCATCAAACACTCCGTGTTTTCAGAGTTCATTGCATGTAGTTCTGTAAGTCGTTTATTGATTTATCCTGATGTATATTGACACCTCTATTTACAGTGTTTATGACCACATCTACATACAACTGCATAAGAGTATAATCCAAAAGCGCAAATCTTGTGCGCAAAAACCCCATGAAAAACATCTGTACACAGTACACTGTACTTGTATCAACTTAAAACAACATTGAGAAAGATGGATAACACCAAGTTTTCTGTCACTGTATCTATGAATGTACCCCATATATTCAACTACTTATGATGTGATGCACTAAAAACTTAGAGCCTGAAGTTTTTAATCACCCAGATGCAGTTATTTGCTAGCATCACGATTACCTAGATCCGCTGCAGCTTTGGCTGCACGGCTTAGAGCATCTGACATCCAAAGAGCTCCCTTAGAGAAGTAACTGCTGTTCACCACAGTGTTGGTAGCTGCTGCAGCAGTTCTTCCAGTTGCTGCCACAGCTGATTTGGTGGTATCATAAATGTGATATCGTTCATCCACAGATTTGACTGCTCCAACCCCTGCACAAATCTTATCAGTGAGGCCGATCCTCTCACTCAGCTCAGCAACCTTTGCTGTTGCAGTTGCTGAAACTTGATGAGATTCATCAAAAGATTTAGCTTTGCTCAGCGCTCCTATTCCGAGTACATATCCTTTGGATACCATGGATTTCACGACATCTTGAGCCAACAACACTGCTTCTCCGGCGGAAGGAACAGAACGATTACCTTCCGAATCATGCTGCTGAGATGGTTGTATAGATGGTTATTAAAAAAAAAAGGTTAACCATAAGATTGGAGAAACAGCACAGCAGTTGATAAAAAATAAAACTGCACCTACAGTTTCACTGCTTTCATCTTCTAGCTTCCATGAAGACCGATTCCAGATATTAAATTCATCTTCAGACTGTCCCCAGTTGGTTATACAAACAGTTTGATCCAAAATAGTAGCTCCCTGAGACAAATCAAAACATGTGAACAATAAGCTATTAATGTATTGTGGAGAAAAAACAGAAACTTTTTGTGTACATGTCAAAGGCATCATGAGCGATAAATATCAAACTGAGAAGTCATAATATGAGATGGTTTCGATGAAGCTTAGTTTAAATACAGAGCTAAAATGATTGTAATATCGACTGTTCAGAACAACCACGGCAAAAGTATATAACAGCAAGTGCTAACTGCAAGTTTAAAAAAGTTTACTAAAAAAGACATGTACGTAAAACAACAACGAAGCATATGAATTTGCAGTGCTAATGCTACAAAAGCACGCAAATTAATGATAGTTTAGTTGATAGTTACCACAAACTGTAATCATATAGATGTTTAATGGTGACATTCTTCAGATAAACAATCACATAGATGCTAAAAAGTATACACCTACGGATATTTTTCAAAAATGACTAGGAAAAAGAGAAAATCGCTGAAATGATTGTACATAATCACAGAAAACTTACACTGAGCAAGACTGCTGTTTCCAGAGCATGAGCATATTTAAAGGACACATAAGCTGTACTAGCATATTCACCAGCTCTGTTTCCCCAAGCACAACCATCAATCCAAATCAGCAAACCAGATAAAAAAAGCAATAACAAAGGATTAAAGTTTTCTGAACACAGAACAATTCAAATTTGTTCTATCAACGGTCCTCTTTGTAGGAAGAGTATAAAAGTATGTGAACTACATAGCTGCAAAAACTAATAGCATCCAAAAAAAGTCTAGGTATCTTATTCCTATATCATGATTGAACATTAGACACCGAATGAATATCATCACATATATCAAAGGATCCCATACTAAAAGCTATTGGAAATTGGAAACCTATGGTTTTAATACTCTACTATCATGTAACAAAACGAAACTCCTAAAATTGAAAGTTGCATTTATGAGAGAAAGCCCAACTAGCAGAAATAACCTTTTTTTTTTTTTTAATCAAAGTCCATAGTGATGGTACTATTTTTTTTGGTCTTTTCCTTTTTTTTTTTACGTCCAAAACAATAATCAGAGGTATGTGACACTAATTCTCGTCAATCTGAATGAGGATATTAGTTAAATCACAAATAGTCATTATTACAAAATAATAATCTGGGAAGAATATTTGACATAACCTGATAATCTCGACATGTTCAATCTTCCCACAGAAAGCAAAAAAATCATGAACATCCTTCTCTGTAGCCGCAGGAGACAGGCTTGTTACTTCGACAGTATACAAACGTGAATCCATGTCTTTAGAACCTACACGTAAAAGAATCACACACTTGAACTGATATATCGATGAAGAGGTAAAGTGAAGATTATTCCAATGGAAAATAAGTATGAACTATGCTAGATCCAGAACTTCTGCTGTAACTGCACTAGATATCTAGGTTTCATAATAATTATCACAAAGAATTTGCACCAATTCATTAATACCGCAGATATGTTGCATCATTACAGTAAGAGTTACTCTTAGCTTGACTTGAACTGATTACAAATCCTCCTTTCTCGGAGAACCGCAACAATCCAGTCACAGAGACAAACTAACTCAGTTATATAGCCTAATTTATGTGCTTAGGTAGGACACTCCATAAAACATAACACTACCTTGATTACTGAATCAACTTGGCTACAAATAACATGCATACTTTTATAGTGGTCTAAACACTTTGAAACTTAAATATACCATTCAGAGTTACTTTTGAATAGTATATTAAAGTAGGAAAGACGAGAACAAAACCTGAGAAGCCAGGATTCATGTTAAAAAATTCAGTTCTCCATATGGAGGTTAGGGAATTCAAGAAATTTCACAAATTGGGATTTCAAGGATTTGGCACATACATGCAGATGCACTTATAGTAACCATACAGCAATGTCTCCGCAAAGGAAAAAAGTGACATTTCTTTACTATAATATTTTAAATATTCTAGCATTTAAAATCACATTTAATAAAGTCAAATATTTTGGTCATTTCTTGTTTAAAACAAGTTGAAGAATCTTCCAACGAAAAACGCCAAATAAAAAATATAACAATAATCGGATTTCCATGCTTCCAAGATCAAAACCAACAAATAGAAAAATGTTAAAGATCAGATAGAGCTGTAATATACAGGATGTTGCTGCTGCGAAATTCGTAGATGATGAATACAAACCTACATCCGTTCAAATTTAATAAAAGTAACAAACAGTAAATTTTCCACATCAATTATGTCAGAAGATCATAATGCGAGTTCTAGGCAATATGTAAATTATAATTAAAAAACCTGAAAAACAGGGATTAGTGTTCATAAATTCATTTTGTCATAGACAGGCAAGGCAATTTATTAAAGATTACAAATTGGGAATTCAAAGATTCAGCACAGAGTGTAGTTGCACACGTGTAGTAGCCATACAGAAATATTCCCGAAAGAAACAGATTACCATTAAAGATTACAAACTGGGAATTCAAAGATTCAGCACATAATGCAGTTGCACGTGTAGTAGCCATACAGAAATATTCCCGAAAGAAACACATTACCGTTTTCCACTAACAATATTTGTATATAAAATTATTTTTATCAAAATCTTACTATTTTGGCCATTTCTCAATCAAAACAAGCCATCAAGAATCTTTCCGCGAAAATTGAGAGCAATACAATAATTAAAAAAAACCGCGAAATTTGCAAACAATACAATAAACAAATTTCATGCTTAGCTGACATACTAAAAACTCCCTGATTCCAAGATCAAACAAATTTCATGCTTAGCTGACATACTAAAAACTCCCTGCTTCCAAGATCAAACCCAACAAAAACATATCAATAAATCATTAAAGATCACAAACTGCAGTCTAATATTGGATATTTCTGCAGAGAAACTCATACACACAACACCATAACTACTAAATTTTCGCGGTTTTTTCAGAAAAAAACTAACATATATATATCCATTCAAATTCTCAAACACCAACCATCCGACATCGATTACATAACAAGATCATTCATAATTTCAAGAATAGAACAGTATCAAAACACAATCTTTAATATTTGTCAAAAAAAAAAACACAATCTTTAACAGCAAAGTAATCTAGGGTTCCAAGCAAGAACTAAATTACTAAACTGAACAAATAATAAAAATCTTGACTTTAATTACAAACCAATCAAGAAAACTAATACACACACCCTAAGAAAAATCACCCATATGTATACAAGAAAAACAATCATAAAAAACCAAGCTTCAGAATAAAAAGCCAGATCAAGAATTAACAAAACTAACAATAAATCAATTAAAAATTCAATAAAGATATAAAGTACCTTGAGTAGACATGAGAACACGGGTTTGGGGGAGAGAAGCAAGTAGTATTTTAAAGAGGGGGAGAGTGATGAATGCAAATAGCGAAGTTTCGAGAGTATATTTTTCTAAACAGTCCAAGATTATTTTTGTACTGTATTTAGGCTGGATATTATCATTACACATGGCATTACACGTACTTTCATGATTTTACACGCACTCACGCACACTTTACTTCCTCCGTCCCAAAATACAAATTACTTTTGAAAAATAAATGTCCCATTTTACACGACCCTTTTCTTTTTTCAATACAAATTTAAGATGATTTTTCCAAAACTATTCCTACATTTATCGTATCTAAAATTTGATTTTTTTCAAACTTAACACTATTCTCATATTCCAATGTGTTAATCAAGGGTATTAGTTGGAAAATATTATCCAACTAACCTTTACTTTAATACAGTAGAACCTCGATAAATAAATATTCGATAAACGAATAACCTCATTCAATTAATAATTTTTTTAGTCCCGACATAATAGATACAGTCTATTTTTGATCTCGATAAATGAATAATATCGATTAATGAATAAAATTTTCCAGTCCTGAACATATTCATTTATTGAGGTTTAACTGTATGTGTATTTTTTTTTTGAAATAAACGTACTTGCTTTCATTAAATCAAATCATTAATCAATACATCATGGATAATTCCCGGAGCAACATCAACCCACTCCTGGGAGTCTGACATAGAATGAGTCGCTCTAGCCAAAGTATGAGCTACTTCATTCGCAGACCTATGCACAAATTGCACTAGCATTTCATCAAAATGCTTAAAAAACTGAATACAATCTAACACGATCGTGTGAAAATATGAACGTCCCTGCTCTCCCTTACAAGCATCTGCCAGCAACTTCGAGTCTGTTTCGAATATGCACTTCTTCAAACCCAAGGACTTCGTCCATGCTAACGCTTCTTTCAGACCTAAAGCTTCTGCCTCACGAGGTTGCACATGTACCCTTATTCTCTTAGCTCGAGCACGCACAAATTCACCTAGCTCATTTCTAATCACACTACTCACCCCTACATTCCCCTCTCCTGGAAAGGTTGCAGCATCTATATTTATTTTCAGCCACCCTGTTGCTGGTGGAGACCAACGTCTAAGGCCTGCCTGCATACCTGTTTGTCCACTCCTCCTATCTGTCGAAGATCGTTTCCAGTCATTCAACAAGTTCACTACAGTTGAGTAGACTCCAAACTCTGAGCCCATGATTCTATCCCACACCCAGCGATTCCTTCGGTTCCACAAACTCCAACAAATCACTACAATCCACATAATCTTATCCCGTGTACATATGCTAAACAAATGTTGAAAAATCTCTGCAATAAGCCCTTGACAGTTATCAACATTTACTTCCTTCATACCCACCCTCGCCCACACCTCCCTGGCAAACGAACACCCAAACAGCACATGGACAATATCTTCATTCTGACCCAGACACCACGAACACCTTAAGTCAATTTCAACTCTTTTTGCCGCTAACTCCACAGCAGTTGGTATAACTGAACGACAAGCTCTCCAAATGAAGTTTACCACCTTTCCTGGTATGTCCAACGACCATAACTTCTTCCAAAACTGTGCTTGAGGCCAAACTTGCTCCCCTGTTAAAGCTCTGTAACAACTCTTCACACTAAACAAACCTGATTGCTCCAAAATCCAAAACCACGAGTCTTGTTGAATGCAATTTGATATTGGGACTTGTCTAATCAAATTCGCATCCCTGTCATTAAATATATCTCTCAGAATCACCTCATCCCAGCTAGTTCCTTCCTCATTCATTAAGTTCACCACTTTCGCACCTCTTAATTGATCAGGTGCATCTGTTGTGATGAATCCATCATGTACACATGGCAACCAAGGCACTTCCCAAACTTTCGTATCCTCCCCATTCCCAGTTCTCCGCCTACTCCCTTGTCTCACAATTTCTTGCGATTGAAAAATACTGCGCCACATATAGCTTGGGTTTTCACCCAACTTCGCATTTAAAAAATCTGTCTTAGGGAAGTATTTTGCCTTCATCAGACTAGTTACCAACGGATTGTCCCCATTTAATAAACGCCATCCTTGTTTCGCCAGCATAGCCACATTAAAACGTTTCAAATCTTTAAATCCCAGACCTCCGTTATATTTTCCTTCACAAAGTCTCTCCCAAGCCATCCATCGAATTCCCTTATTTTTCCAATTATTTCCCCACCAGAATGAATTCATAATTCTGTGAATATCATTGCATACCTCCCCTGGGATAATAAAAAGATTCATCCAAAAGTTAGGCACTGACTGAGCTGCCGTTTTAAGAAGAACCAACTTACCCCTTTAGACATCGTCTTGTTGCTCCAATTTTGTAGCTTTTGACTTACACGGTCTTTCAGGAATTTAAAAGCATTGTTCTTCCTTCTACCTACATACATTGGTAATCCGAGATAATTTCCCGGATTCCTGACTTCTTGTACCTGCAACGTACTACACACCTGGTCTCGAAGTGAAGTCCCAGTATTAGGACTAAAGACCACTGTAGATTTCCTGTAATTTATGGCTTGTCCAGATAAGCCCTCATATCTCTGCAAAATACTTTTCATAGTAGCTGCTTCCTGTGCCGTTGCTTTAAAAAAGAAATAACAATCATCTGCAAACAGCAGATGAGATATTGGCAGTGCACCCCGAGCAACCCTGCAACCGTGTAATAAGCCAACGTCCTCATTTCTTCTAATCAGCGAACTTAACCCTTCCGCACATAAGATGTATAAGTAAGGGGAGATAGGATCCCCTTGCCTGATTCCCCGCTGTGGTTGAACATTTCCAAACTCCTGCCCATCTTGTGTGAAACTATATGATACCGATGTCACACACTTCATTACCCTATCCACCCACACCTTGCTAAAACCGAACTTATTTAACATCCCTTCCAAATACTTCCATTCAATCCTATCATATGCCTTTGAGATATCGATTTTAAATCCCACTACTCCATTCCCACCTTGAGTTTTCCTCCTAATGTAGTGATTTAATTCAAACGCAATCAAGGCATTGTCCGTTAGTAGTCTTCCCTCCACAAAAGCACTTTGCTTGTCTGAAATTATGTTTGGCAAACACACTTTCAACCGATTATCCAATACTTTAGATAGCACACGAAACATAACATTACAGAGCGAGATTGGTCTGACATCCGTCATTTGCTGTGGCTGTTTAACCTTTGGTATCAAACATACTAAAGTTCGATTTATTCTAGCTGGTAACTCCCCTGTATCAAAATACGACTGATAAAATTTCACCACATCATCTCCTACTATTTCCCAGTACGCCTGATAGAAGCCAGGATTTAAACCATCATATCATGGGGATTTTTCAGGGTACATTGCAAATAATGCATGTTTCACCTCCTCACGTGTGATTGGCTTTTCTAACTCATAATTTTACTCCTCTGTCACTCGTGCCACCTGTTCTCTATCTGTTAATTCTCCTGCTGTTGAGGACGCTCGAAACAACTCCTCAAAGTACTCTGTTACAACTTTCTGAATATCTTCGCGATTCTCTTTCCACACCCCATGTTTGTCTTTCAGTCGCGTTATCTTATTTATTTTCCTACCTGAAGCAAAGTTATGAAAAAATCTCGTGTTTTGATCTCCTTCCCTCAACCAGAATTGCTTTGCCCGTTGCTTCCAGTACACCTCTTGTTTTTCAAGTAACTTCAAGTACTCCCACCTAGCTTCATTATATCTTTTCACCCCATACCCATCCCGTCTTGATCTAAATCTCCTCATCTCTTTCCTATAATGTTGAATTTTCATGCGCATTTCTTTTATTTTCCCTCCTCCCCACTCTTCAAGTTTCATAGCCACGTACTCCACCTTATCTACAATTGGTCTCCCTATATTCACTTCCCAACTTTCCTTCACCAACTGCAAGCACTGATCCTCCTTTATCCACATATTCTCAAAACGAAATCTTCTACCTTTAGGCACGTACATTTTCCGATTTAACTCAAGAAAGATAGGCATATGATCAGAAGTTGATACCTCTAGTACTGTGACTTTAGCTTCTGGAAATAAATCCCTCCATGCTTGATTCGCTAACCCTCTATCCAGTCTTTCTTTTATCCATGTCGGACTCCCCCTTGAACGTTCCCAGGTGAATTCATTACCCACAAAACCGAGATCTTGCAACCCACTATCATTAACAGCATCTCTGAAACCCTCTAGTAAGTAATTATCTTGCACTCGTCCTCCTCTCTTCTCATGCACATACATCATGTCGTTAAATCTCCCATAATGCACCAAGGTAACAATGATTCCACAGATAAATTCCTAACAATCTGCCAAGACTCCCGTCTTCTCTGTCTCTCTGGGCAGCCATAAAATCCTGTATATCTCCACCTTCCCACTTGATCACACACTACTTCAAAATCTATGAAATGGTTACTACTACCCCTTATCACAACCCCACCTTCATTCTTCCATAATAATGCTAGACCTCCTCCATGTCCCTGAGCATCTACTGCGTACCATCCAGAAAATTGTAATGCCTTACATATACCTTCAATTCTCTTCCCTAAAATTAATGTTTCTGATAAGAATACTAAATTTGGCCTTATTTGTTGCACGATTTCTTTTAGAAATCTAACTGTTCGTGATTTGGCCAAACCACGACAGTTCCACGCTAGTAGACTCATAATACTCGGTGGGCCTGGTACCCAGAGCCCACCCCATTCAAGTTTTTGACACGTCATTTTCTGTTAGGTTGTTTACAATCGTTCCATCTGTAATCATATTTTCTGGCCCATGATTATCTCCCTCCTGACTTATCTCCACCCATTTCCTTTTTGCATCCAAGAAAAGATTTGTACTATCTTTCAAAATCAAATCATTTTGAAATCCCCCATTTGCCTCCTGATGCGTGGTGCAACAACCAGGGCTCCCTGTTCGCCATTTTTCTCGCGTATTATTCCATCCTTCTCCGCAAATCTCTCTTCTCCCTTCCCCCCTTTGAGCTAGACTGACCTCCATACTCTGACCACCTTCCACCCCCGTCAGCATTCCTCAACCATCGAGCCCCTACACCAGTTTTATTATTTCGACTTTGTGCTCGTAGCCATACTCCATACGCCCTTTCGATCTCCTTATCTGGATTGTCATACACTATGCTACAGTCTCTTTCTGTATGACCTATGATGCCACATACGAAACAGAATGTACCCAGCCTTTCGTACTTAAAATTAAGCCAACTCCACGCCCCTCCTTCTCTTTTAATCTTCATACGTCTTCTTAATGGCTTCTGAATATCAAGTGTAACTCTAATTCTGACATACGATTTCTATGTACTATCAAAATTAGTGGGATCTGACTTCACATATTTTCCAATGTACGTGCCCACACTCTTCATTATATTTTCTGAGATAAATCCTTTAGGAATGTCATGTACTTGAACCCATATATCCACTTCATTCAGCTCTACCGGCTATGGATCCTCCATTTCGTTCACTTGTTTATATACCAGCATGTTTTGCTCAAATGACCAAGGACCCCCTTCAAGTACTTTCCTCAAATCCATAATATGGTAAAACACAAAAGAATACTTGTACCCCCTATATCATGAATCTCCATACCCTCCTTTGGTCTCCATAATGACCCAATGACATTTTGCATCGCTTGGAAATTGATGTTTTTGTCCGTAAGAAACCTTCCAACCAGCCCAAACGTAGTCTTCTTTTCCTGCACTTCCTCAATACCCACCACAACCCCTCCTTCATCTCCATCCTCCATCGATAAATTAGCATATAATGCCTCCAGACTCGTTTTGTTATGTTGACTCATTATGAAAAATAAATTGACAGTGTTTAGACAAAATGCTTATGTAGAAAAAGGACCACAGAAAATGATGAAAGGCAGATTAGAAATGATTAAGAAGGAACAAGAAATGAAAGAAATCAATCATAAACTTGCCATATTGACAAGACAAACTCTGAGACCCAGAGAGAAAAAGTTGACATCTATAATGCTAAGTTGAGACACGTCATTGTGTAAACAAATTCTGTAACCAATTCTATAACTGTATGTGTATTTTTTAGAAAAAGAACATATAAAATGGAACGGACTGCTTTTTTTTCCTCTGGGAGGTCATTACACGCGCACTTCATCCATGTGTAAGAAATGTTTTGTTGGGACTTGGGTGTGATGTTTTTCTTGCCTATTTGTTTTTAGAAAAATGTTAATCATAGTCTCGAGGATTATGGTTGAGTTTTAGCGCTCAAGGCTTTGATCCATCTACAAAAAATTGTGTGTCATTGTATATTCATATAAATCATCTAATAAAAATTTATCATGTAACAAAAAATAATCATTAAACATATCCCTTGGGACTGTGATTAACAGAATCCTTGTTTTTATGATAAACATGATTTAATTGAATTATGATGCTTATAAACTTTATATATTTACTGTTCAACTAGAATAATATTTTTTTATAAAAGAAAATTTAAAGGTGTTGATTTTATGGAAATTAATTGTAATAATTTAACAGAGTTTGAGATTATTATTTTTATTTAACTTAAATTTTAGAACTAATATTAATAAATTTTGGGAAATTCTCATTGACACCCTTCTACAATTAGTTTTCTCAAACGGTGTCATTTCATGTTGTGGTGTTACGAGTGGTACCCAAAAATAAGTGATTACATATGTCATATTCTTCCGTTAATGAAATATTATGTCACTATTTTTTTTGTATAATTCTTGTTGGTGCCCTTCTACAATTGAACTTTTACAAATTGTGTCATTTCACTGTTAATGAAATAAAATTATTATTTTTAATTAAAATAAAGACTAAATACAATAAAAGAAAAGTTTAAGTCGGGTGGCGACCATCATAAGAGTTAAACACATTCGAATGAATGAATCGAACACATACCTACAAGTTCAGATGGGATGATTATGATGAATTGATGATAGTGAGAAAACCTCTTTTACTTCTTTTTTTCTTTCTAATCGAACCCGAACTCTTACTCTCTCTAATTGAATCGATTGATATGGTCTCCACTCGATTCAATCTTTTCTTTTGTTTTGTTAGTCTTTCATCTTAATTAAAAATAATCATTTTATTTAATTAACAATACAATGATACCATCTAGAAAAACCAATTGTATAAGAGTATCAATGAGAATTTTTCAAAAAAGAATAATAATTAGGAAAATGCTGTGGTTACATAAAGTTTCACAAAATGATAAGCGTCTTAATTTAATTGGTTATAATCAATGGTCCCCTATATTCACATTAATATTAACCAATAAAGATCCACATTAGTGGAATTCAACTCATTCTGTGCAAAAATTATGTAGCCAATTATTTGCATCTAACATTTTATTAAACATTTCATTAACATTTTCATTAATGGAAGGATACGACAAATTTTCATTTATATGTTTTTAATAAATTTTTTAACATATAAATTTAGTAAATTGTTATGTCATTAATTTCATATTTAAATAACAATTCAAACAATATCTATTTATAATATAACATAAAAGACAAAATTGTTATGTATTATTGGATGACCTTTAGCTTTTCATCTCTCACATTAATAGAACCAACCTTTGGCCTTTCATTACTTGTAACTTAGAGTAACCTTTGGCTTTTCATTGGTTGTAACTTACAAGATCATAGCACTATATAAACCTTTGTAATGTGTGAATTTGACATATGAATAATATAAGATGATCTCTCTCTTCTCTCCTCTATCTAACTTCTTCTCTATTGCTTAGTTCTCTCAAGTTTGTCTCTATTACATATTATTATATAACACGTTATCAGCACGATTGCGAAAAATCTAGAAGTGCAAGAAAACTTGGAGCTATCCAGAAGGTACGTATAATCTTATTTATTAGCATTAATCTATAATATGAGTATTACAAAAGATTTGATGTTATCTTATATTTACACGGTAGATTGAATACAATCTACTGTGTCTTTATAATTAGTCCCCATTTACACGGTAAATTGAATTCAACCTTATATACTGATTATTTGTATTATGTTTCTTAGTTTATATAGCAAATAAACTGTATGCACCATGTTTATATTTGCTTATCTTGAAACTCCTTGAGATCTCTATCTAATTAAAAGTAGACAAACCTTAGCAAAATGGATTAATTTCATATGTGTGCAAAGTGAAAATTACATATATTAATATGTCTAATTGTTTAATTATGCATGATTTTCTGATGGAATACTGTTATCAAATTATATGTGTTCATGTCAATATAATGTTTTTAGTAACACATGTTGTATTTATGCTTATTTTATAAATTGACACTGTTTGGAATTATATTTTAGTGATAATGTCGAATCTTACAAAACTCGAGTTCAATGCACTTGATGTCACCGGAAAAAATTATTTGACATGGATTTTTGATGCTGAAATCCATCTTAGTGCTATGGGTCTTGGTGACACCATAAAAGAGGGAAATAAAACCTCCGAGCAAGATAAAGCAAAGGCTATGATATTTCTCCGCCATCACCTTGATGAAGGATTGAAAACGGAGTATTTAACTATTAAAGATCCATCAATTCTTTGGAAGGATCTCAAAGAAAGATATGACCATCAAAAAAACGGTGATACTCCCAAAAGCTCGCTATGATTGGCTACACTTGCGATTGAAAGATTATAAAAGTGTGAGCGAGTATAACTCTGCCATGTTTAAAATTACATCTTAACTGAAATTATGTGGCGAGAATATCACCGATAAAGATATGTTGGAAAAAACATATTCCACTTTCCATGCCAATAATATGCTCTTGCAGCAACAATATCGTGAACGTGGATTCACAAAATATTCTGAGCTAATTTCTGTCTTACTTCTTGCTGAACAAAATAATGAACTTTTACTGAAAAATCATCAAGCACGTCCAACTGGCTCAACACCATTCCCTGAAGTGAATGCGGTGACTAATAATGAATATGGAAATAATAAGCCATTTGGACGTGGGCGTGGGCGTGGACGTGGATATGGACGTGCCCGTAGCTGTAATTTTGGGCGTGGTCGAGGTCATAATTATCAAAATTTCACCAACTTTAAAAGGAAGCCTCACCACCAGAAGTGGACAAAAAATGAGGAAAAACCCGAGGGAAGTACGATGGTTAAAAGGGGTGAAAGTGTTTGTAGTCGTTGTGAAATAAAAGGTCATTGGAGACGTACATGTCGTACCTCCAAGCACTTTGCTGACCTTTATCAAGCCTCTTTGAAAAATGTTGAAACTAATTTCACTGAACAAAATGATCCCTTGGGAATTGCTCATCTTGAAGCACACCTTAGTGGTGCAGATCCAGTTGATCCTTTGGGCCTCACTCACATGGAAGTTGGTGATTTCTATGAAGATGGGAATGATGAGATGGTCAAATCTTGTGGTGGCAATAATTAGACCATATTTTTTAAAACTTTGCTTTTGCTTATTGAATATTTCATATTTCTGTTCGAACTCTATAATGATTGGCTTCGCTTTATGCATTCTATATAATTCTCTTTTAGCATGAATGAGTTGTTTTGAATATTATTCTAATCTTCATTTATATATTTGTTTATTAAGAATTATGGCTAGTAATTTCTCATTATGTGCTATGAAAGATGAAGAATCATTTTGTTTGGCGGATAGTGCAACAACACATACAATTTTGAAAAAGAAAGAATATTTTTCGCATCCCATATTAGCTAAAGCTAATGTAAATACAATATCGGGTGCATCAGATATTATTGAAGGCTCCGGAAGAGCAAGTATAGTGTTACCTAACGGTACACATTTATTTATTGAAAATGCCATGATCTCTACCCGATCAAAAAGAAACCTTTTGAGTTTCAAAGATATATGCCATAATGGCTTTCATATTGAGACAACAAATGAGAATGACGATGAATATCTCTGTATCACGTCTATATTCTCTGGGAGGAAGCAAATAATAGAAAAACTCTCATCATATAAATCTGGATTATATTATACCTTTATTAATCCAGTAGAGACACATGATAATGAGTTAAAAATTAGCAAACCCGAAAAGTTTTCTTATGTGGCATGATCGCTTAGGTCATCCGGGTTCAACAATGATGCGAATAATTATTGAAAATTCAATGGACATCCTCTAAAGAATAAAGATGACTTGTGTCAATACTATACAACAAAACATGAGCCATCCAAAGGGGGAGTATTGTATATATTGGATGTCTCGTTACATCGAGCAGGTATATTATTATCATGGTATTGAGTGAGACAAAAAATCTAATATTATTGATGTTATTATACTCTCCCAAGCGAAAAAGAATCGAATATGCGATTATGATATTTCATATTACACTGAAAAATCGTTGAGATATGTATTAAAGTAAATCAGAAGTTTACTGATAACTTTATAGTTGGTATGACTAAACCATGCCAATTTTATAAAAGATGTGAATATTAATTGAAATTTTATATGGACGTTTATCGAAGAACTAGAAGATTCTTCTCAAAATATATATTAATAAGGCAAATTGATCATGAACTATATGGTTAAATGTCTAGTTTTTATATACTCACAACTTGAAGTTTGTGAGTCTGACAAGAATATGCATTTGGTGAGTCTACTACTCAAGTGCTCAATGAAATTTATCGTCCATTGAAAATTATCGAATATATTGTGGCTCATTTTGATTCACATCTAGCCATCTAATTATCATAATTTCTCCCCGTCATGAACAAATGTTTGGTCAGCTCAGATTGTTCCACCACAACACTGAATGATGGTTAAATTGGGTATACATTATACATGAGTGGTTATTAGTTTGGTACCATCTATGTGTATATGTTTATGACTCGGTCTAATGTGTTTATTTTCCCAAAATCAAGGGGAGAAGCTAAATAGCTTGTAATATATTAGTTATCATTGCATCGTCTTGATCATCATAGAAAAGAATATGAACCAGAAGTTCATTTATTTACATTTTTAATTGTTGCCAGACATAAATATGCTGACCTGAAAGAATTGCTATATTACATATACCAGCTACACATGCTCCAAATAAATATGTCCCATAAGGACAACCTCAAGAAGCTAATGTGTCTAAAGAACGCCTGAAGCGTGATAGACCAGCGGGTTCCTTTGTATATCCTTAAAATTAAAATGGAGCAGTGATTGATGATGGCTAAATCGAAAAGTGTATAACTTTTGAATGATCTCCAGAAGAGATTTTACATGAAAAAAATGATGAAGGTACCTGAAAAATTGTGAGATCTCAATAAATTGTGTCATGTCTAGAATAATATGGAACCGTTAATCAAATCGACGTCGACAATATGAAATTTAATACTTGAGGTTATGGATAATAACGAGGATCAGAAACTAATCTCTTTTGAATTTAGAAAAGATTGGCCAAAGATATAAGAAAAATGATTAAATCGAGGCAAAATCTCTTGCAAGGAAAAAAATATTTGGACCTGAAGTTCGCACACCTGAAGTTGTGAATGTGACACTCTATAAGAAATATTATCTCTTAAAAGTAGAGAAATATTTTTAGAACTGCATTTTACACACCTAAAGGTGCTATGTTAGTGGGATGTGAGCAGATACATGTGTGGAAAGGAAAGAAATTATTTACGAAAGATAAGCTCACGTAGTTGTACAATGATCTTGTATTGATTACGAAAAGATTTTATCTTGTGGTGGATATAATTATATGATGGGTAAAGTCTGGCAATATAAGATTGAGTATGTGAACATTTTACAAGACCCACTTGACATAATCCTGGAAGGATATAAACTACTAGAAAGCAGTGAATTAAATTCTCGAGAACTAATCCTTTCAAATTATAAATGGATATGGACCAGAAGTCCAACATTAAATTATTCCGGAATAAGATGTTTTATGTATTCTAAGATTATAGGTGATAACTTATAAAAATCTCTGGCCAGAGTGGATGGAAATTAGAATGTGTTTCTAATTGACATTCAAATGAGTTTCAGCTCATAAACAAAATACATTGAGATTATTTATTTGTTTTTTAAGCTATGAAGTTTACCTATTACTTTGGAATTTTTCGAAAGCAATAAACATTTTGTGGGAGAAACATAACTTCTTCCGTGAAGGAAGATTAGTCACTATTGTGAGGACTTGAAAAGAAAATTATTGTCCTGAAGTACCACATAATGCAGTAAGATACTAATTTAGCTTGCTAATTGTATATGTCCCGATATAATTAATAAATTTACTAGAAGACTTTAAAGTATATCCAGTTTGAAGGTATGAGAATCTTAAAGGTACATAAAGAAAAATTTGATCTCTACTAACCTAAGGGTTTAAACTGATTTTGCGGGAGCAAAATGTTTACTCTAATTCTCATAATTTTGATCAAATATTGAATAAGTACTAACATATGGTGGAGATATTATTATTTTGTATGCTATGAAATTAACAAATGCAGACACTTCTTATGACTGTATCGTGATTCTGGCAACCCATGATGATGGTCATCTATGTATATGGTTAAGATTGGAGATCTGACGAAGCACATTGATCCAAAAAATTTCTTCACTCATGAGCTTCAGCAAAGAGGAGAAATTGATGTTTGTCAGATTCGCTCATGTGAAAATCCGGCAGATTTGTTTACAAAAGCACTTCCTACTTCCTCAAATTGGTGTACAAGATTGGAATGCGAAAACTTCGAGATATGTGATGATAATTCATAGTCATGTTAAAATGAGGGGGAGATATGTTACACTCTTCACTTTACAAATATACAACACATGTACTCTTTTTCCTTCGCTAGGGTTTTTCCCACTGGGTTTTTCCTAGTAAGGTTTTAACGAGGCATGATGTTAGTATATGTCATCCAAGGGGGAGTGTTATGTATTATTGGATGACCTTTAGCTTTTCATCTCTCACATTAATAGAACCAACCTTTGGCCTTTCATTACTTGTAACTTAGAGTAACCTTTGGCTTTTCATTGGTTGTAACTTACAAGATCATAGCACTATATAAACCTTTGTAATGTGTGAATTTGACATATGAATAATATAAGACGATCTCTCTCTTCTCTCCTCTATCTAACTTCTTCTCTATTGCTTAGTTTTCTCAAGTTTGTCTCTATTACATCTATACTATTATATTAAAGCCGAAACATTGAAAGTTTTGGTTTTCGGTTTGGTTATACTATTTATTTTGGTTTTCGGTTTGGTTAATTTAATTTTTAATTAATTTTAAATATAAAATAAATCAATTTTAATCCGTTATTGGCTATAGTCCTAATGACACAATAGTATTTTATATTTACACCATTACTAATACAGCTAAACTTAAAACCTCTGTTGCCTTCACGAACACTGTGCACAGAACTCTATTCTTCTAAACATAATTTACACCATCTTCATCAATTCAATACACCGATTGATAGAATGGGTTAAAAGTTGGGTCTGATCCATAAAAATATTAATCTACAAACAATCCATCCAACTCCAATTCGCAGCCCATCCAAGCCAGGTAATCAAAACTATCACATTTAACAAAATAATTTAATTATATCCTTTATATCCTTATTATATCTATATATCTATCTATACTATTATATTAAAGCCGAAACATTGAAAGTTTTGGTTTTCGGTTTGGTTATCCTAATTATTAAAATAAATAATTAAATTACAAAAACAACTCAAAAAGCTAATTACTAATGTTAACGTAATTATATTCCGATTAAAATTCCTTCATACACATTGAGCTTCTACTTGGACTCTTTTTTCTCCTCCAACAACTCAATTACCCATTTTTTCTAAAGATTTTACTTCTAATTAAAACACTTTACCATTTAATTTAAAACTAATATTACAATAATTAATATATATCCAAAATATCACACCATATCTTTCCGTAATTATTTTTAGTAGTAATTTTTGTAATTAAAACACGTTACTTTTTAATTTAAAATTAATCTTGCGATCACTAATATACACCCAAAAATATCTCACTATATATTCAAATCATTATTTTTAGTAATAAATAAGAATCGTTAGATCTAATAATAAGATATATTATATGATTAAATTAATTTACTAAAAATTTAAAGTTCGAACCCGTCAACGACATTTTTAATTTAGAATTTTACAAAATAAATTTTAAACCATGCATATCATTATATAAATTTATATTAAATTAAAATTAAAAAATTATTAAAAATAAGGATTATATAAAAACATAATTATAATGTTAAATAAATTTTATAATCTATCAAAAGAAACCCGTGCTTCGCACGGGTTATAAGCTAGTATTATTATATAACAAAAATTAAAATTAACTAAATAACTAGTATCAATGTCGCACTTCAATAAAAAATTGCAATAAAACCCTTCACACCTTGGGCCGTCAATGTCATGGGGCAAGCCAACAAGGTAAAATATTCAATGAAAATGTTAGAGTTATATCAAATTTCATAAAATGATAAGTGTTTCAATTTAATTGGTTATAATTTAATGGGTTTCCTGTCTTCATCAAAATTCACATTAGTAAAATCCAACTCATTCTGAAATCTAAATCCAACTCATTCTGAAATCTAACTCATGTACAAAATTTATGTAGTATTATTGTACATCAAGCAATACTCAATCTGGATTAACATTGTAGATTGTCAACTCGGTCCGTAATCTCCTAATACAAATCCCAGCTGGTTGGAAAGCTAGTTACATGATTATAATTATAGAATTAAAATCAAACGATAATCAAATAACACAAATATAACTATGGTAAATTATTATTTTGTTGAACGCACCACCTTGTCTTTGGACCTCGCAGCTAAGGAATACCACTAGATTATTGTGGTAAAAACATATGTTATAAATAGCTAATTTCATAGAGCGGCTAGTAACCTGATGAAAACCTTAGATAGTTGTAGAATGAAAGAATCCCCGTACATAAACTTAAAATTTTAAGTACTTTTATCTTAAAAATGGTGATTACATAAGCAAG
Organism: Saposhnikovia divaricata; assembly: GCA_036435485.1. Classification (NCBI taxonomy): domain Eukaryota; kingdom Viridiplantae; phylum Streptophyta; class Magnoliopsida; order Apiales; family Apiaceae; genus Saposhnikovia; species Saposhnikovia divaricata. The sequence goes on from CM071600.1 coordinate 20,882,550, forward strand.
CTCCTAATAATGGCTGCTTCAGCACTGTTGCTGTCTGTGGTCTCCAAAAGTTGTGATAATCTGTCGCTCAAGTCATTCACTTCTTTATGTAAGTTTCTTATATGGTTACAAGTCTCCTCTAGCACTGTCGAAGTTGAAACCTGCATACATGCACTTAATTAAACACATTAATCATACATTATAGATAATTTTTGGACATGCAGAGATTAATGTTCGGTCCGGCTTATATCGAAAAAATTAGTACTTATTTGAAACGCCCCATTACAAATACTTTTTTTTTTCTTATAAAATAAAAAGGCTTCATGCATTCATAAATTGGTTGGAAAGAGTTAGGTGTGAGGGAACAATTTTGACCCACAACTGAAAAAAATGGGAGTACGCCATTAAAATTGAATTAAGTATTGCATGAAAGCTTGTGGGGATCATGGATGTTTCTCTACATGTACGTTGAAGCTGCGCGCATTGCCAAATTGAAGTAGTTTCAAGAAGCTAGCTAGTTGATAGGAAAGATAACAAAAAACAGAGGAGAATTCGTAGAAAATTGATTGTCACCGGAAGAGTACTAAGATGTACCTGGCCAGAGGCAGTGCGACGATTGGCAATCTCAGGAATAAGTTGTTGCAACTTGGAAACAAGATCAGCAATCTGAGCATCACTTATCCTAGAAGCTCCTGATGATTGTCCTGAACGAGACCTTCGGCTAGACATTTTCTAAAATTTACCAGGTATTTAATTTGTTTGAATATATAAATGAGAGAGAGAGAGAGAGAGAGAGAGAGAGAGAGGAACAAGGGGTTAGATGAGGGAGAGAAAATGCATGGAAAGCCTTTTGGAAATTGGAAGTGAAATGAGAAGAAAGTGCATGGGAGAAAGCAGTGGTTACTCTTCTTTTAAATAGATTTTGAAAGAGGTGAATACAGACAGTTTCCGGTTGTTTCGAAGTAAGAAAAGAGGAAAGTGATCCAAAATATTACACTCTCTCCCTCAATTTACAAGTTAAAGTCTAGGGTGCGAAATCAAAATCTTTCCTAACAAACTTTTACACCTCTTATTGATCTTATTTATATGGGACAAGTAGGGATGATGACAAATACCTTCTCTTATAAGAATAGATATTGGTCACGCGTGTTTACACATTTTGTCGGCAAAATAATCAGTACGGTATTTTAATAGGTTGACGATCAACTGCATACGTATGTTGCAGCATACCGTACCGCACATCCGTACCGCAGAAAGTTTTTGCGGTACGTAGAGAGATGAGCTCCCTGTTTTCACACCAAAAACCCTACTCTACACCGTACCGCACAAACTTTCTGCGGTACTGTATGCTGCAGCATACGTTTGCTGTAGACCAGACCCCATTTTAATAAACTCATTTAAAACAAAAATCAGTTACTCCAGTTAACTGAATTTTCATTATGATTTAAATATTTTTGACTAGAAAAATCTCAACTACATAATGTTGTCGCCAACCTTATAAAATTAATTTGGTATGGATAACAACTGAAACTTTTACATAAAAGAAATGATGATAAAATTAAAAAACAATAGAATCAATTTTAGAATAAATATGAGAACCAAAATTAGCGTCAAGAACTCGCAAATTGAGGTCCCGGCAGAAATACAGCATGCCGGCAGTCGATCTTGTCTCCAAAATGGGGTCAGAATTCAGATGGGTTCAGAAAGATGTGCCTGTGTACCATCCAACTCTTCGGGCCTCTGTGTGTCAGTCTCTGAACGCAAGCCCATGTTATCTTTTTCTTCTGTTTTAATTACTCCAGTTCATCACTAGCTACTCCCTTAATATAACACATATTTCATTAATAAAATTAAATTAGCAAGTTGTTTCATAGTCCAAGTTTTCATACATATAATGAAGTCGGTGTTTGTAATATCAACTTTTTCCTAGCCATTGGCACTGCTTGTTGCCGTTTTATAGTGGCATTGATGTACATTCACTTGCAGTTACATCCTCCAAAACTTTGATTACATCATATCCAGGATGCGAATAAATCAATTTTGTAACGTAAAGAAGCCGAACATGAAAGCGATTCATAATTTTGGAGACTCTTTTGTGCCCTGTTCTTTTCAGGTCTTTCATCTTTGTCTATAGAACAACCTATTTACTCAACTCCATGCCACGAAAATTCTAAGCAAAAGGTATTTAGATTATAAGGTTCAACAGGAAAACCAACAATCCAAGCAAGTTCAAAAGCATACTCCAAACTAACATCTGTTCATATCAACAGAGCAAGCTAGGAAGTGTGTTCGATTTTCTAAAATATACACTTAATTAGAACTACTTTTTCCCGGCCATTTGCTTGACTAAATCAGTAACCTGAGTTGCGGTCCTTGAGGTGTTAATGTTAAGTTACCAGTTTTCCTAAAACCTCAAGGTGTTAGGGAAGCGGGTTTACCAGGATTATATTATATATTCAACAGTTAAAATTATTGGCTCCATATTCCATCCCAATCTGGGCCTTTTTTTCCCTTTTTCATCATTGAATAAAGCAACTGCATCTGTAATAGCCTCAGCTCCAACAGATTTGAGCCAATTTCTCCTGAAGGAGCTGGACTATAACCAAGACTCTGCGCATGCAGGAAACAGGTGACGGGGTAACTTATCCATGGCATTAGAAAACACACAAGCAGGATTAACAGCTAAACAAATACAAATCATTCTATATGTCAAAGGTTAGAAGCAAGGTTAAAGTCATTAATCCAAAAATCAATCTTAAATTGACTTATATCTTGTGTATTAGAGAGTCGCTCTTCTTCCACCGAAAATTTCACCCCACTGTTGCAAAATGTTTTACAAAGAAACAAGTCATATTATTTACAACACAATGAGAAACACTTGTGGTTATTACTTGCGAACATCACATGGTCTCCAATGTGCGCACGAGATGAGATTAATGGACAAGGAAGGAAGGTGTATCGAGTTAAATAGTGTTCATGTTTTCTGGAGAACTCTTCATATGGAAGGTGATACTTATTTTTCTGATGATCACATGACACAATTTCAAGATAATGATGAGATTTTATGGCATTACTTTAATTTGATGATGAAACAATCACCGAAAATGAAGAAAATGTATATATTTCAATTGGAGAAAATGATACACCCAGAATCATTTTCATTGCAAGAGCCTTTTAGTGATCGAAAAAGTAAAGGTCGCCCGACATCTAGGAGTTCCACAAAAAGAGATCCTTCATACTTTGAGCATGTTGACAAAAAACTTAAATCAGATAATAAACGTAAAACTACCGTGAGGGAAGAATCCATCCCTTGAGAAATTCCACGGTTTGTTATTCCTTATATTCATAAATACTTGAATGTTTCTGCAGATGGTAATTGTGGGTATCGATCAGTATCTCATCAAATTTATGGGTCAGAGGATGAATGGAGAAGGGTGCGTATGTACTTACATGATTTCATAGAAAGACGTTTAGACTTTTGGATGAAAACATGGCATAAAAATATGGATGAAGCAGGGATTACATTACGCAAGATTAGCTACTGTGAAAGTCCTTGTCCGATGGAGTATTGGATGTCTATGGATGAAATGGGTCCGGTGATTGAGACTATGTATAACGTGATTTTAGTTGCTTTAGACCCTATACAGATGGGTACTTTGACATATTTGTCATTATATGCTCCAGGAGGCATTATTAGTCCATAGAAATTAATTTGTGTTGCTTTTCTAAGAAATTATAATCATTTTGTTTCGGTATGTATATATCATTATCAATATAATTTTGCTTCAATTATTAACTAATATGATGACACTTTATTAACACTATAATCATTATTTGCAGGTTCATTTGATTGATAATTGTCCTATCCCAGAAATTAATGGATTTTGGTTCAGATTTCATGAAGATTCTGTACAAGGATGGAATGATCCTCTAAAGACTAGGGTTGAGAATTGGAAATTGATACGTGGCTAGTTAAATGATTGTAATTTAGTAGAATATATTTGATAATTATTAATGTTTTTTATTGTGTGTTTATATTAAATATTCTTATCATCTTTCTAATATATGTAATTTATTTTATTATTTTAAATTGAAGCATGTTTTTTGTTATCAAGTAATTAATTAGTATCTTAAAATAAATAATTTTTAAAAACACACACTTATATAAAAATAATTATTAATGAAAGTAATTTATCTTATAATAACTCATTTAAAAAAATAGTAATAACATGATATATATATATATATATATATTTTGAATTTTAAAATATAAAAATTTATTTTTTGGATACTAAAATAAGTACTAAATCGTATAATAACTCATAATTGTATAATTGTAATAATCTATTTAAAAATAAAAATTATTAATAACATGATATATAAAACTTGAATTTTTAAATATAAAAATTTATTTCTAAAATAAAATTAATATAATGTATTGATTATTATAGGTTATGGTAATGTTTGTTTTAGTAGTAACAATTGTTAATGATACGTGTACAGTTGTTAATGTGTATATTACAGGAATCCGTGCACAATTGTTAATGTGTATATTATAGCAATCCATGCTGAAACATCATTTATCAGGGTTTGGATCATTTAATACATGTAAGGGACATAAGAGTAATATACTTGTCTACATTAAGTAAAGTTGATTTGCATTTAGCAATCATGAAAAGAAAGAAGGGGGTTTAAATTAAGATTTGAAAAAAGGGAAGCATGTAGTGGACTTGTTGTCCCGGCAGAGTGTAGAGAGATTGAAAAGGGAGTTTTGTATATTCAGCTACCAAAATTCCCAATCGAGAGAGAGAGAGAGACGAGAGATTGAGAGAGAGAGAGCGGGAGAGATTGAGAGAGAGAGAGAGAGAGAGAGAGAGAGAGAGAGATGCCACGAGAAATAATAACGCTGCAAGTGGGACAATGTGGGAATCAGATAGGAATGGAGTTCTGGAAGCAACTCTGTCTTGAACACGGTATCAGCAAAGACGGCATCCTCGAAGATTTCGCTACTCAGGTTCTCTCTCTCTCTTTCTCTCTCTCTCTCTCTCTCTCTCTCTCTCTCTGTGTGTGTGTGTCTCTCTCTCTCTCTCTGGTTCTCTCTCTCACTCTCTCTCTCTCTCTCTCATTTCATTCATATCTAACCTCAATTTCTGCAAACGTTTCACCACTTTGTCCAACATTTCCCTACTAATTTAACTCCAACTATTCTCCTTACCACTTGTTATTAATTCCAATTTCTATTTTTATCTTTATTTTATTAGGTCCTACTTGTTATTTTTCGTATAATTATTGTGTTTCAGTATTAGCTTCATTATCAGAATCTACCTGTTGAGAAAATTTCCTCTTCTCTCATGTTTCTTTATACACTCCAGATTCAATCAAAGACTCATCAACCTGAAGAACAGGTTTCTCTAAAACCAGGACCCCTTGTGCACCCCCTTGTAACTTCTTTTGAGTGAGGGTTGGAGTGGAGAAATCCTTTGATCCTGATTGCCTTCCAGACACATCAGATCTAGCTAATTTCTTTGATTTTTCAACTGATTCCTTTTGGGAGACACCAGAGATGGTTGAGTGTTTGGGAAACTGTTTGAGTGATGTGCTTGTGTCAGGAACAGGATGTGTTTGGTCCTGTCCCATAGCACTTGTTGCTGGGCCATAATGAGTAGGCATTCTCTTTTTCAAAATAAGCCAAATCTCATTAGGAATGGAGGCAGGTCCCTCAAAACCATTTGCCTTATCTGAATTGATCAAGGACTTTATGTTATTTTCTGAAATTCTACAGATAGGCAATATTGTATCCTTTTCAAAAATAGCATTAGGACATAAGTGAGAGAATATTAATTGAAGAAATATAAGGAAACAGACATAACCACATTTATCTATTTTTCTATCACTTAATGTTTTCAGAATAAAAGACCCATAATCAAAAGAAAGATCATGAATTAGAGAGTACCCAATCTTTATTGAGGGAATTGGTAGTGCATCAAAGTTTGAAACTTTGTTTAGAAAGCATCTACTGATTGTGACAAAAAAGAAATTCCAATCTTCTTAAGCTTGGTTCTGTACAGTTCTGCAAACTTCTTTGGCTTTCCATTGTATCCTAGACTCGTGGCAAACTCAAGAAGTGCAGAATCAGAGATATCAACAGGAGTACCATTCAAAGATGGTAATTGAAGAGCTTTTTCCAATACTCGAGGAGTCACATGATGTGTAACACCATTATACTCAAAATTCATTTGAGTCATTCCTGATACAGAACCTTTCCCAAAGATAGCTGTATTCAAAACCTGCATAACAGACTTAAAAGACACCTTGGCAGGTTGGGTTAAAGCATAGTTAATTGGGCTTGAGGATAAGAAATCCTGTATGATATGAAAATCATTCCGTAAATCCTGATGATTAAGAACATCAACGAAGTTATTTGTGTCAAAAGTAACCCCATTAACCATGGTCTTGCTGTTCATGAATGGTGAAGAATCCATTAACACTGAAAATGTGTGTGAATTTGAGATTTTGAAAATTAGGGTTTATGTTCGCACAGAGTGAAGAAGATGTAATACTTATCGTTTGAGAATAATGAACAATTTAGAAAACTAAATTGATTTTAGACCAAACAAATCATTTCTCAATAACAGGTGTCAGTCTCTGAGTTGAACAAACATAAGTAGTGGACCAAGTTACGTGAGAGAGTGGTAATAACCGCACGCGACACGACTTACAATGTGTATCTATATGTATCTATGAGTGAAGCACACGCGCTCATACCATTATTCAAGAGATATAATTGTGATAAAGATGAGAAATACGGCAATAAAATATTTAATTTGAGAAATCAAATATCACAATCTAAAAAAAATCTGGTACAAAAAAAAACAGAAGATGAAGCGTTTCATGTCCTCGTTAATCTCCACCTCTATTTAACACAATAAGACTTGTCCACTATCTCTTTAACCTTGAACCCTTCATTCTTTCCTGAGAAAACTCAAAAACCCTTCAAACACAATACTCTTAAAAAGATGTCAAACCTGATTATCAAAGAAAAGAACCTCTATCTCGTAGAGAATAGAGATATCCTTAGTTATACTCGTGAGGAGTTTGAAACCTTTGATTGGCACAGGCAACTTGAAACTTTGTGGCTGCAGATGGACGCTGGTCTTGAATAGATCGAGAAGGAAAAACCTGCAAAAGTGATCGACATTGATGTTGCTCTCCAAGCAACATTCGTATGGCTTTCCTCTAAGACATCCTCATCCAAAACCTCCAACCATTGTTAATGAATATGTCAACAAAAATAACCTTATCCCTATCAACTTCCACCCAAACAAAGTGGCAAAGATGGGATCTGGGATAGCTGCTAGCAATGGAGTGGTTTGGACTTCACTTTTTCTTTTGCTGTTGAACAGATTAGTAGATCGAGAAAATAAAAAGATTTGATGTATGCATGTAATCTCTTTCTTATTATCAATGAAAAATCTTGTTTCTCTAATCTTATTCACTGTTTTCTACACTTTTTATGTTATTGAATTGTTCTGTGAAATACGAGATCAGAGATGTAAACATGAAAAACTAATTAAAGTAATCACATTATTCACAAGTTCATTAACAATAACCACAAGTAAATCAGGAAATAGAACAATAAAGGACCACTTAGATTCTGAACATTATACTGATAAACCAACCATCGCATCAGGATTCGATGTTTGACTAGAGTCAGGATTGACTTTTCATCAGTACTCGATATGCATCAGGATCTGATAATCATCAGTATTTGATCTCCCTTCGTTCTCATAAACTCTCATAGTTCACCATTCCTAATTCATTCACCAATTTTGTAAAAGTAACTCCAGAAAGTGGCTTGGTGAATATATCAGCTAACTGTTGATCAGTAGGAACAAAGTGTAGCTCAATTGTCCCTTCCAGTACTTGCTCTCTAATGAAATGATATCTGATACTGATATGCTTAGTAAGAGAATGTTGGACTGGATTTCCTGTCATACCAATAGCACTTTGGTTATCACAATAAATAGGTATTTTTGAATATGACAAACCATAGTCCATTACCTGATTTCTCATCCACATTATCTGAGCACAACAACTTCCAGCAGCAATGTACTCAGCTTCAACATTTGATGTGGAGATAGACTTTTGCTTTTTACTGAACCAAGAAACTAGTCTTCCTCCCATAAATTGACAACTGCCTGAAGTACTTTTCCTGTCTATTTTGCATCATGCAAAATCAGCATCTGAGTAACCACATAAACTAAAATCAGATTCTCTAGCATACCAAAGGCCAAGAGATGGAGTGCCTTTTAAGTATCTGAAGATCCTTTTAACTGCAATGAGATGTGGTTCCCTAGGATTTGCCTGAAATCTTGCACATAGACAGGTTACATACATGATATCTGGTCTACTAGCAGTTAGATACAAGAGTGAGCCAATCATACCTCTGTAGTTAGTTACATCTACCTCAATACCTTGATCAGGATCAAGCTTAGTAGCTGTAGCTATGGGAGTTGAAGCAGTAGCACTGTCTTGTATGTTAAACTTCTTCAATAAATTCTTTGTGTACTTTGACTGATTGACAAAAATCCCATCATTAGTCTGTTCATTTTATATCTAGACTGTATTAGCTTTGAAAACTTCTCACACAATTTGGAGTTAGTTGACCCAAAAATGACATCATCAACATAAATTTGAACTAACAGCAAATCCTTACCATGATTCAAATAAAACAAGGTTTTATCAATTATACCTCTTTTGAATCCACTTTCCAGTCAGAATTGAGCCAGAGTTTCATACCAGGCTCTTGGAGCTTGCTTTAGTCCATAAAGTGCTTTATCCATTCTGTAGACATGATCTGGATATTTGGGATCGATGAAACCAGGAGGTTGCTCAACATATACCTCCTCTTTCAATTCTCCATTCAGAAAAGCACTTTTCACATCCATCTGGAAAACTTTGAACTTCTTATGAGCTGCATATGCCAGAAAAATTCTGATGGCTTCTAGTCTTGCAACAGGAGCAAAAGTCCCATCATAGTCTATTCATTCCTATTGAGAATACCCCTTTGCAACTAGTCTTGATTTGTTCCTCACAATTGTGCCATCTGAATCTGTCTTGTTTATGAACACCCACTTTGTACCTACAATTGACTTGTCATTTGGCCTTGGTACTAGTTTCTAGACTTCATTTCTTTCAAATTCATTCAGTTCCTCTTGTATTGTTGTAACCCAATCAGCATCCTTGAGTGCATCTTCAACTTTCTTAGGCTCCTCCTTTGACAGAAAGTTATTGTAAAGACATTCATTTTGAGTTGCACTTCTGGTTCTAACACCTGCAGCAGGATTCCCAATAATTAAATCAGGAGTATGACTTTTGGTCCATTTCCTTGCTGATGGTAAGTCATTCCTTGAGTTGGATGCTCCCCCTGGATTGGTGTTATCTTCAAGAGAACTGGTATCATTAAAAGCTCCCCCTGAGATAGTGCTATCTCTTTCTGAACTTCTGTCAGAATTATCACTTGAATCTGTTTCTGATGAACCTCCTCCTGATGTTTGAGTTATTTCTGTGTTGATGGTTTCTTGCTGTTGCTCCCCCTCAACATTTGCATTACCATCAGTAATTTGTGTCTCATCAGGAATGGGAGAATCGTCAGTATCTGATGGAGTATCAGCATCTGACATGGTTTCATCATGATTCTTGGTAGCTTTATTTGTAAAAATCAAACTGTCATGTGAGTCTTCAGTAATTCCTGTTATCTTTTTCTCATCAAAAGATACATTGATAGACTCCATGATTGTCTTTGTTCTTAGATTGTAGACTTTAAAGGCTCTTGTGGATGGATAGCCAATAAAGATGCCCTCATTAGCTTTAGTCTCAAATTTTCCTAGCTGTTCAGGATGAGGTTAGAACAAAATACTTGCATCCAAACACATGTAGATGCTTCACACTTGTCTTCTTTTCTTTAATCATTTGATAAGGAGTGACACCATGTCTGTTGATTAAAGTAATGTTCTGAGTATAGCATGCTGTGTTGACTGCTTCTGCCCAGAAATATGTAGGTAATTTAGCTTCCTCCAACATAGTTCTACTAGCTTTAATAAGAGTCCTGTTCTTTCTTTCAACTACTCCATTTTGCTGGGGTGTGCCTGGACCAGAAAATTGTTGAACTATTCCTTTGTATTTGCAGAACTCTTCCATTACTGAATTCTTGAATTCAGTTCCATTATCACTTCTTAGGATCTTGACTTTATACTTTGTGCCAGTTTCAATGAGTCTCACATGGTCCAAAAGTATCTCAACAGTTTCATCCTTTCTGTGTAGAAAATACACCCAGGTAAATCTAGTATATTCATCAACAATGACTAGAGTATACATTTTCTTACTGATGGACATTATGTTGACTGGTCCAAATAAGTCAAGGTGAAGCATGTGATATGGTTCATCAATCGAGGATTCTGTTTTACTCTTAAATGATGTCCTTCTCTGTTTAGCCTTTTGACAAGCATCACAGAGTCCATCAGAAGTGTACAGTGCTTTAGGTAATCCTCTCACCAAGTCTTTCTTAACCAACTCATTGATGTTGTTGAAGTTGAGATGAGAAAGCTTCTTGTGCCAATTCCAACTTTCATCTATAGATGATTTATTGATGAGACATGTGGAGGGACCATCAGTATTGGTGTAGATGTTGGCTTCATATATGTTACCATGCCTTAGACCAGTTAAGGCAACCTTTCCTGATGCCTTGCTGATTACTTCAAAATGAGAGTCATAAAAGTTGACATGATAACCTCTGTCTGTGATTTGACTAACACTTAGCAGATTGTGTTTGAGTCCTTTCACCAGAGCTACTTTTTCAATGATGACATTTCCAATGACTATATTGCCATATCCCAAAGTTTGTCCAATGTTTCCATCTCCATACGACAAAGTTGGGCCAGCCTTCTCCTCAAATTCTGATAGCAAGGTTTTGTCTCCAGTCATGTGCACAGAACATCCACTATCCATGACTAACACATTTTTCTTTTTACCCTGCAATCAGAAACACAAAGAACTCAATTAGAATTTTTAAGAACCCACACTTGTTGGGTTCTTTTTGCATGCAATTTAATATCTTTAGCAGCAGAAGACTTTTTGACAAACATAGTTCTTTCATGATTAACTCCATCAGAATTTGCCTTGTCATTATCAGAATTATCAAATGCATGCTTAGTTTCTACATTCTTTGATTTACCAGAATTTGCATTATTGAATTTAGGCAAAGGCTCATAATAATTGTTGTACAGATTATGGTATTCTTCACAAGTATAAATAGAATGTCATTTACTGCCATAGTGAAAACAAGGATTCTGTGGTTTATAAAATACTGATCTATTCCTAATGTCAGACTTAGGAACTACAGTAGCCTTCTTTTTACTCCTCCTCCAATCAATAGCAAGATTATTAGAGTTACCACAGTTAAAGCATGTTTTCCTTGGTGCATTTGGAATATATTTATAGTTATTCTCTTTGTTTATTCCAACTTTATCATTCCTGTTTCTCTTAGCAGTAGATGTCTTCTTTCTATCTGTCATTTCACAAATTCTGTCTCTCAGTTGTTTCTTTGACAAAAGACCTACATTTTTGTTACTCATAGTATTGACAGTTCTAGACTTAGAATTTTGTGCAGAAGTAGACCCCTCTTCAAAAATTGATTTGGGATTTTCTGAATACACATAAATCACAGGTTTTAGTTCAGTTTTTGTTCTGTCTATGACATGTCTGTAGGTGTTTGGATTTGTTGATTCATCTATAACAACTCTTCCTGGTTCTGTTGTCTCATCTATAACAAATTTATCTTTATTCATTTTCTCATTCTCTGGTTTATAACCTAGACACTCTTTCCAATTTTTATCAGTGATAATTCCATGTGTTTATGTTCCTGAGTGGGTCCAAGTTATGAGTTTCTCTATAGCATCATCAAGTTCCTTTTCAAGTTCAGTACATTTAAATTCCATTTCTAATTTCATGTGTTTAGCATTATCACATTCTGTTTTTACTTCTTGCATGAAAAGTAACTCAGCTTCTAGGTGATCATTTCTTTTAGTCAGTTTTGATATTTCAGATTTGATTCTAGCATTTTCAAGAGATTGACTTCTAAAGCTAATATGCAGAGACTTTAGAAATGATCTTAACTCAGAGACATTGTTAGTATGAAAATCAAAAATAGTTTCAGGTACCTTATTATAAGGAACAGCAGCCTCATCAACACTTACCATCAATGCATAGTTCACCTTTTCCTCTTCAGATTCTGAGGAAGAGTCCATGCAATCCTTGCTTGATGAGATAAGAGCTTTGGTCTTTGCCTTTTTGCATTCAGTTGCAAAGTGACCCATTCCATCACAGTTATAGCATTTGACCTTTGACTTGTCAAACTTGCTGCTTTTGCCTTCATTCTTCTTGTACCTGTTTTATTAGCATTGAAAGGTTTCTTCTAAAAGTTGCCTTGTCTTCTAGCCTTGCTGAGCTTCATCTTCTTGAAGCCTTTGACTATCAAAGCCTTTTCCAATCTGATTTTCCAAGGTCTTGAGGGACACAGCTTGACTTTTGAACATTAATCTAAACTCATCTAGTTTTGATTTTTCAAAAGTGGAAAGCCCAGAACCTGCATGTGAATTTTGTTGCTGAAAACCCGGAGGTTGAGATTGCCTAGGGGCATACTTTTGCTAAAAATTCTGCCCTTGCTGCTGCTAGAAAATCTGGTTCTGCTGTTATTGAAAATTCTGAGGATTGTAAGGCCTTGCTCCATATTGTTGACCTTGAAACTGCCGATTTTGTTGCTGGGATGGTATCATATCACCCTGATAATTGCTCCAACTGTAATTCAGAGGATTTCTGTTGCTCAGATGATAGGTGGCTGGAGCTGGTTGCTGCGGTCTCTGAAAATTGCTCACAAACTGTGCCGATTCACTAGATATGGCACATTATTCGTCTCATGTGCACCCACACAAAGCTCACAAACACTTGCCACCTGTTGAACTACATAGTTAATCAATGAATCCACCTTCATAGTCAACGCCTTTAACTAAGTTGCTATAGCTGTAGCTGTATCAACTTCCAGAATTCCTGCTACTTTGCCTTACGATAGTCTCTGAGTTAGATTCTGATATTCATTAGCAGCCATCATCTCAATTAGCTCATAAGCTTCCTCATAGCTCTTAGCCCATAAAACTCCACCTGATGGTGCATCTAACAATGGTCTCGACTGTGCTCCCAGCCCATTATAGAAACAATTGATCACCATCCAGTCGGGCATACCATGATGTGGACACTTCCTAAGTATCTCCTTGTAGCGCTCCCAAGCTTTACATAAAGATTCTCCAGACTGCTGTGCAAATTGAGTAAGAGCGTTCCTTATTGCTGCTGTTTTAGCCATGGGGAAAAATTTAGTGAGAAATTTCTGAGCAAGATCCTCCCATGTCGTAATAGACCCGGCTGGTAAAAAGTGTAACCAGTCCTTAGCCTTATTCCTAAGAGAGAATGGGAAAAGCCTCAATTTCACAGCATCTTTCGACACCCCGTTGAACTTGAAAGTATCACAGATCTCGATGAAGTCCCTGATGTGCATATTAGGATCTTCCGTTGGAACACCCCCAAACTGAACTGAATTATGTACCATCTGAATCGTGCCAGGCTTGATTTCAAAGGTATTAGCTGCAATGGCTGGTCTGACAATGCTAGATTGGATGTCATTGATTTTTGGCTGAGAATAGTCCTTCAAATCTTTAGCTGCTGTTGTTGCTCCTGCTGGTTCTCCCATCTTTACTGTTACTTCAAGTTTTTCTTCTTCCTGTTTATCCTTACGAGATTGAGAACGTGTTCGCATACACGCTCAAGTACCTGAAAAACACAAAATAAAACAAACTAAGTAAGAAAATAATCCGAGTCAGTGAACTTTAACGACCACTGATGACAAGCACGTAAAATATAAATACCACCGAGTCCCCGGCAGCGGCGCCAAAAACTTGTTCACGCAAGCGTAATATAAGGATTAAGTCAAGTCTGTTCCCATAGAGACTGGTATATTGTAGATTATGCACCTATGCAACAATGTATGATTTCTATTCACTGCTAAGACAAGTATCAAATTTGAGTTTAATTAACTAAATTAACTAAGTAACAATTTAACAATATTAAGATCTAATTAACTAATGTGGTTTAAAACTGACTTACTAATGAGAGAATAAACATGGGATCCTAACTTCATTAAATACTTCGTCTAGAGCTGATGCCTTTAATCAAAGTATGTGATGATTATGATAACTGATCGGACACACGAAACAAGTACACGCTACCTGTCAGTATACGTATACCAAACTACTCAAACATCCACAAAAGAGATAGAATTTAAGCAAACACCAATTATGTTTAGACCCTATATGTCTATAAGATTTGAAAACATAACGGTTTAAGAACAAGTTATCCATTGAGATCACATAGGACAACATAAGATGGTTAAAATTACATTACGAATCATGATGTCAAAACATTCATAAACCAATGCTAACATGGCAAGTTCTAATCTTTAGATCCACTGTCGCTTCAATAAAGATAAACAATTTAGATGTTAGCTACGCATCTAAAAACATTAAGTACAACCATATGAGGATATCAATAATTCATCACACACAAATCTTTAAAGCAATCAAACTACTAAACTTCGTAAATAAATTCGTTAGAATCCCATGACAACGATTAGTTCATAATTGAACGGCTCGTCATCATGGGATGTAATGATAACATGATAATAAACAAGATCTGCATAAAAACAATAGTGCTAGAGTAATAAGGTTTAGAAAACAAATCCCAAAACGAGCATCCAAAAGTATTGCCAAATTAGAAGAATAAAAGATGTAGATCTAGATCTCCGTTGCTTGTCACGTGCTTCGGTGAATCCTTCTTCAAGTTTCTCTTATCTCTCCTCTGTTCAAAACATCCCGCTTATGATGTGTAGATGTGTTTATATATCCCCGGCAACTTGTCCAGCAAGAAATACCAAAAAAACCCAATTTTAAGTCGAATTGGGATTTTTGCCGACCAAGACCGCGCCCCCGCGCACCTGGAATGCTATCACACGCGCCTGCGCTCCTGGGTAGCGCGCCCGCGCGGTTCGAAACTGCCAGAATGCTGATTTTTCTACATTTCGTTTGTTTTCTTCGTTTTCTCATCCCTTTCTTTTGCCACTTCACATTCTTCCGTTCTTAAACTTAATTCTACCATATAATCAAGGAAAACACCAACCCTGCATTTAGATTATAGTCCTGCACAACTCAATGAAAATGCATAAAGATTCGTTCTTGATATATTGAGGAGATGAGAAGCTGGTTGTAAGAGGTTACACAGATGCTAGTTTCTAGACAGATAGGGATGATTCTGTGTCCCAGTTTGGATTCATGTTTTGTCTAAATGGAGGTGCTGTAATCTGGAAAAGTTCTAAGCAAGAGATAGTAGCTGATTCTACAATGAAAGCTGAGTATATTGCTGCCAGTGAAGCAGCCAAAGAGGCTGTTTGGATTTGGAAGTTTATTACAGGACTTGGTGTAGTTCCATCGATCGCAGATCCAGTTGATCTATATTGCGATAACAATGGAGCCATTGCGCAGGCTAAGGAACCAAGGTCCCATTCCAAGGCAAAGCATATACTTAGAAGATATCACCTTCTTCGAGAGATTAACGATATAGGAGATAACATATATGTAAAGTGCATACTAATGATAATGTTGCGGACCCACTGACTAAGGCTTTGTCGCAACAGAAGCACGAAGGTCACACTAGTTCCATGTGTATTAGATACATGGGCGATTGGCTCTAGTGCAAGTGGGAGATTAATAGTGTTAGTGCCCTAGAGACAATGTAGTTGTGCTTCTAGGAAAGTCTATTTTGTTATTTAATGATTATGTTCTACTGATTATTCTACATTAATTTATATTGACTTAATTTACTGCGATATAAATGTTAGAGTAATAAATGTCCTTGGCATGTATTCTATATCTTTAAGTATGTGACTTAAAAATGAGATTATATGAATAGTTTTTATATTCCTAAATATCCCTAATCGAGCATTATTAATATGGGACAATTATAATGCATAAAGATTAGTATGTTTGTTGACGGATGACCATATCTCATTGGTCATAGGTATAGTGATACTAAAGTCAAGAACATAGGTGTATGTAATTTTATACATGGCACTGGATTAACCCACGGTGATATTCTACATGTTGATAATGTCATTAGAAAGACTCACAGTTATAATGGTGTAATGATCCTTAGACTTAAGATCATTATATTTCTATACGAGGATTAATATACTTTGACTACATTAAAAGTTACATTTGACCGGGTGATGATAAAAGTGTACATCGGGTATATAATGAGTCGTATGAGAAATATGAATGATTGATAAAGGATTTAACCCTCCTATTATTAGGAGAGATATTATTGGCCTCTTAATTGAGTGAGACTATGAAAATGCATGGCCATGCTCAAATATTGATTTGTTTTAATAGTCTACTCATTGATCAAGGAAACCTGGATTAAACTTTGAAGAGCATGACTAATAACATGCCTCGAGTTTAATCTATAATATTTGGTTAAAGAGATTATATTACACGAAAACATTAATCACGAAAGGTTTAATTGGATCACCAATTATTATTATTACTTGGGTAGCAATGATGTATTACTAGATTCCGCTCATTGTTTATAATTTTATTATTGGATATTAAAATTATTGCCAACGTAATAATAACCTAAAGGGTTACACAATAAGAACGTTTAAAAGGAATTTTAATTTAAATTACGAATTTAAATTAAATTATTAAATTCGAAATTGGATATTTAATTAATTGAGTTGGTCTTAATTATAATTAAATAGAATTCGAATTTAATATTAAAACCAAATCAGAATGGGTTTGGAGAAGCCAAATTCGATTTAGGGTTTAGCCCAATCTCTCTTCCCTATAAATATATCATGATATATTGTTTAAGTATAGACTTTTGGAATTCGTTTTTAGAGGAAAAACGTTTGAGAGGCTAGAGAGAGAGAGAGGCATGTTCTTTGGCTAGTACCGGCTCCGGTGATCGTTGGACGATCAAGCGTTTGTGTGGACTACTTTAGCAACGTAGATCTCGAAGAGGACTGCGTGGTGATTGTTTTGGACCTCCATCTGTCATCAATTTGTAAAGCTTCTTTAAGGTAATCATCTAACTCCGAATTAAATATCATGTTTTTGCATGGATCCAGCGGTAGGGTTTCGAATTTTATTCTTTTTCGCGTTTAATTCCGCTGCGTTTGATGCTCGAAACCTTTCAATATAAAGATTTCATCACTATTCAATAATGACATGTACCAATCAGATAGGTTAAATTTTTGAAAAGTGAATTTCATACACTAAGTCATCATTGTAGGTGAGTTTATATTTAAAAAAAAAAAAAGAAGTAACGTGATTTATATGAATGAAAAAGTTTATTCTTTGGTTGATGCAACTTGGAAAAATATAAGCGATGAACAATTTGACATCTCAGCCTTGATGGTAGTATCATATTAGTTGTATACTAATTTATTTGATAAGGAACATATTAATATTCAAATATTTTTGAATAAACCTTAAACTTGCTTATGTAACTTAATATAGTTTATTTTATGGTATTCAAAGCTAGATTAATATTTTCATCACTTAAAATAATCATATGAATTTAATCGTATAGATTTAGGAGTAAAACTCAACTAATTTTTTGAGAACTTAATCAATTGAGAAAAATAATGTTCAAGAAAACAGTATATAATTTTACCAAATTACCAAACCTAATTGAGCAAAGATAGCACTACCTCCTCTCGATCTCTCTCTCGGACGTCACCTCTCTCTATCGACCCCTCCCTTGTTGTTCATCAAAGATTATATCCCTCGAGCTGGAAACCCGATTCCCAAGATGACTTACTACAATGGAAAAGGTGATCCATATGAGCATGTGACTCAGTATGAGAAACAAATGAGATTAGCCAAACATGACGAGACCACTATGTGTTAGATGTTCTAGGTATACCTCAAGGATAGTGCACAAGGATGGTACAAAACTTTCTTGCCTAACTCAATCGACTCATATGACCAGTTACGTAGTAAGTTCCTTAAGCACTTTGATTACAATCAGAGGACGGGACTGATTACCGCATCATTGGTGAATGTAAGGCAGGGGACTGATGAGTCATTGGCTACGTATATGAAACATTTCAAGCAGGAGTGTGAGAAGGTCTCTTCATTGGATGAGACACAAGCTATGGGATTCTTCTATGGTGGTTTGGATAGTTAACAAAGTCGCAAGCTTCTATCCTCATTCTACAAATTCCCTCCATCAAGTTTGAATGATATGTACACAAGGGCTGAGTACATTCACCGAATGGAGGAAACTATTGATGCTTTTGATAGCAGCCCTAAGAGAAGTGAACGGCCAGAGAGTAATTCATCAGATAATTGATCAACTCAAATAATTTTTTATGTTCAGTAGCTTATTAACGCACAACAGGATTTCAGCTCAATAGCTATGAATTTGAGCTTAATAAAACTTTCAAATTTTTTTTTCATATTTGTTGTGTTACATATATGTGTTTTAAAGAATTCTGTTAAGTTATTGGTCGATGCGTCGAACTTAGTGATTTAACTTTTTCAATGGATGACAAGTCACTTGGAGACCAAGAACTGATCTACTCCAGACATGCGATCTACAATTTTTATGAACCATCGTAGATCACTGAGGGAACATCAACTACTTTATCTCAAATTATTAATCAACTGAAGATCACTCGGGGAAACGAATCGATTAGTCTTGGACTAGTGATCTATAGTTGATCACTTGGAGGTAATCGAAATGATCCATCCTAGAGTAGTGACCCATCACTTCTAATCAAAGTGATACGCCACTAGGGGACAGAGAATATATATGGTCCAGATATACGCTTCAGTGCGAAGCTAGGATGGTCCAATTACTGACTGATGCTACAAAGCAAAATCTAAGTTGGGAGATGAGAAGTGTGGTGATTTACAATTTTGATTAAAATTTTATAGATCACAATGTCAATATGACAACTCTCATCAGTGCGCAATCCGAATCAAAAGTACTATTGTAAAGTTTGAGGATTGGAAGCAGAGGTAGAACCGAAAAATTACTCTATATGCTATGATGGTTCCAAGCCAAATATTATTAGTTGAGTATAATGTCTTCTACAAAATCAAATTACTTAAAAGATGATAAAAAAACTCCAAGTCATAAACTACTCACCTCACGAGTGAGCGATTAATATGATAGAGTGACCAGTGGGAACTTAGAAAGATCACCCAACCAAATGGTTGATGGGTACAAAATCAACTAAGTCAAATCATAATTAAGTTCACTTTCCACAACGGGTCGACCATGGTAGTTAATAGGACTATATGAGACTGGTGACAAAATATAAATTATATCGGGAAAGGGTTAATTTTTAGCCCGTATTACTCCAGTTAATTTTCCAACGGAGTTAATCATTGTCAGACTTAAAAGGTTATTGATCCAGCACTATTCATTAAATAC
Source organism: Saposhnikovia divaricata (assembly GCA_036435485.1). NCBI lineage: Eukaryota > Viridiplantae > Streptophyta > Magnoliopsida > Apiales > Apiaceae > Saposhnikovia > Saposhnikovia divaricata. Next base: position 20,902,131 of record CM071600.1, read on the forward strand.
TGCTACTCAGTTCTGTTGCACTAATCCTATTCTCTTCGATCATTATATAGATTTCACTTTCTCGATAATATATAAGTCTTTTGTAGGCTTAATTAGACAACTTTGTTTGCAGTTATTGTAATTACTTAAAGACGAATATTTGCCTGCATCCAAATATAAAACTCCAAGTTAAGATAAGCGATCATCGGCTAGTTTTTCCAGGTGAAACTGGTTTCCTTGTAGAAGCTCAGCAATATACATCCAATTGACCAGAATTGAACAAGTGGACCATACTTGCCTACTTGGTAACACCAAAAAGCAGCTCTCTTCCATACCCATACAGAGAAAACTTAATCGAATGATTTAAACCAATAATAGACTTCACGACTTAGCATAACTCCAATAAATAAAAGTCAAAGGTCATGTTCAAAGATTCACCTATACCACAGACTTATAACATGATTTGTGGGATTTCTGTTGTGATAATTGGAACAAGACCGAGCAAGCTGAAATTCGGCAAACTTGAGATTTCCCTAGTTATCAATGCGAAGAGTAGCCGAATCTTAGTTTTTTTTTCTACTAACTAATATTTGAACTACAGTTGCTTTTCCTAGAATTATAACCATTTGTAAGGAATTTTCCTCATTTGGGTAATTTTTATATCCCCCCAGGCTATTGACTTTTTTTCTTTAACTTTAAATACATAAAATTTCTTAAAGATATGGTCATTATTTTATCATGGCATCAAGATCAAAGTTATGGGTCAGATAAGAGAGCACGCATTAATAAATATAAAAGCATTGACAAGTAAAAGCAGGCACTTGAATACGATTTAGGTGAAATACAAAACTAAAAATGTCAAACAGTTGGCCCTAGTTAATTTCCCCAAAAGCAGAAATAATAGTAGGAAAAAAGGGGGATAGAACATACATAGCCAAATTTCAGAGAATCAGAGTTATAGTAAGTGAATGGACCTGAAGCTCTAATTATGTTCCGGGTTTGAATCCTAATAACAAATTGAAGTGGTCTTCAATTCGGACAATACAAAATAACAGGGAAAAATGACCAATGTCACCGTAAGTAATTTTCTTGACAAATACAAACACCATAACATGGACGATTTGCAGCTCCTAGCGGTTACCCGTGCCCAATCGCCATGTGATGGTGGCCAAGCAATCAATAAATATTTATCAACGTCGCTCCGTGTTTGATACAAACTATTTCGGTAGTAGACTGGTTCGTGTAGATGGCAACATGAATAGGAGGGCGCTATAGTAACGTAAATTTATAGATATACCAGTACACATAGAGCTGACATGGCTGTTGAGGTGGATCTGATATGGCTGCTGAGGTGGATCTGATAGTCTCATCCAACCTCCATGTTGCAGCATTATATATATAATAAATATAATGTTGCTAATTCATACTTTTGACGTGTTAAAGAAAATTATTTTGTTCTGTGAACAATCTTGCTTATAAAAATGCTGAAGATATTGCTAAGCACCTTTATGCAGGTTTTTTTTTGGGACATAACATGTACCCTTGATATCAAATGGATCGCAATGAGAGCTAATCTATTATCGTCCTGGATTTGATTCTCGCAAATATGTTGAGAATAGATACTAATTGTAAAGCATATAAGGTTACTTATTAAAAAAAAGCAGATGAAACTAAACATGAGAGTGTTATTAACATTAATCCACGCTTAGCATCCTTACTTGCTCCTCCAACCTCGTTGATTTTCATTTTCATCTTTGCTAACATATCACCAAGTTGTTGGAAACCTCTAACTGAAATCAGGCTCTCTGTGTGCTTGAACATTTTAATCGTACCAACTTGAAACGACAAATTTTGTAGTCTCTTTTCTTGTGAGTTATACAACCACCACGTTGCACCTTTAGTTTCATACAGAATATCTTCACTGTTGTTTACACAGCCATGAGCCCAATCTACTACCGAATATACATCAAAACTAAACTTTAGAATCCAAGATCTCTCAAATCCATCATCCACGATCCACGACTGAACCTTACTCTTGAATCATTATATGGATTATCACAAGACATTAGTACAGCACTAGAATCATTCATCTCGGTTATTCGCACAATGCAAAAATGTGGTTTCTAATATTCTGCACATCAGCAGGAAATCTATCAATAGAGAGAACCTGACTACTCAAATAAATTATTGTAACGCCATCAATCCCTGGCCAATGTAGTACTCCTTCAATGCAAACATAACAGTTAGAGTTAAGTGGACGAATGGTTGGTCGACCCTCAATTTCTTTCCAAACATTCATGTATGCAGAATATACCATTGCCACAGTTTCTCATCAGGGTAATATGCAGTCATAACAACCTTGAAATCATTAGCAATTGGATGAAAACCAAATCCTAAGAAAACAAAAACATTAATGTGCTCTTTAAAATCAACTGGGGGAAGGAGCTTTTAGATTGTTTAGTTGCAGGATTCCAAAGGTAAAAATGTTAAAACTAGAATCGACAGGACGTGCACTAAAGTAAAAGCTAAGGAAACGGATACTCCTAATGTTCTTATCATAGTAACGAACAAGTTCCAATTTGGGAAAATCTCACATTCAAACAAAGGACATTCCATACTGGAAAAAGAAATTATATTATTTAGATCGACTTGTCATTAAATTTGATTTTGTCTTCATGACAAAGGTGGTAATCAATTAAATTAGGGTTTGAGATTAAAGAAAACCAGGACTTCGACACTGTTCTAAATCGGAGTATTAATTTTACCGGTGGCTTTAATAGAATGTTGATAAGCAGATCTTCAGGTATATATTATCTGGTTAGGGTGGTTTTCCATAACAAAAAATTGCCCAAGACCATACAGCTAGCGGGGATCTCCAAGTACGCTTTGGTACAATGAATTTATGGGGTTAGTTTAATCGGGAAAATAAATTGATACGTCACTAAACTTATCCGGTTTTATTGATCAGGTCCCTAAAGAAAAGATTCCGCAGTACGGGTAATTAAACTTTTGAATTTTTCCCGATTAAGTCCTTCCGTCAATTAGATTTTGACGGTCGTCAGGATCCAGATGAGTTGGCACACGTTTTTGACACGTCAACTGCTGATTTGTATTGAACAATAAAAAAAGAAAGAAATTAAAACAGAAAATGATATCACAAGTCTTTTACGTGATTTTACACACACATAATTGTATATATATTGAGTATTAAGGTTCATAAAACAAATTGGGAAAAATCATTTCAACATCAACTCTGATGAAATCAACTGGAATTAGCAGTACAATGAGCTCAAGGGTGGCTTCGAAAGCACCAATTAATTGCAAATGCGGCTTTGAATGTCCAATTTGGACATCTCGAAAACCAAGTAGTAAAGGGAGACGATTCTTTGGATGTCTGTTATACAAGGATAAAGACAAGTATTGCGGATCTCTCAATTGTGTAATGAAGATATTACAATCAAGGGAACAAACTCATCTGATTTGGATGCGCAAAGTGAAAATTTGTTAAGTATGAAGGTTGCTATGTTGGAAGCTAAAATTGGTTAACTGGAAGCTGTGAAGAAAATGGAGTTTGGCGAAATGAATCTGCAATTGAAGATGAGAAAGAAACACATTGAGCAGCTTGAGTTTCAATTGGCATTGTGCAAATTTGTTCTCTTTGTACTTTTATGTTGCTTTGTTTTCACATTTTTGGTATGAAATTTGTAATGGAATTATCATTTTAATGAAATGGAATTATGGTTACTTGATAATCTTTGATTATGGTTTTGAATGTATAGCAAAAACAGAGAAATGCAAGTCCAAAACAGAGAAAATAGTAGATGAGAACACCCCAATTTGCATTACTTAATCAAGATAGATAATCCAGTGAACCCAAAAGTAGATCAAAAGTAGTTCAAAAGTACTTAGATTACATAAGTCTGGATTCAAAAGTAGATCAAAAGTAGTTCAAAAGTACTTAGATTACATAAGTCTGGATTCAAAAGTAGCTCAAAAGTAGTTGATAAATAGACTGAGTAGTGGATTGGCTATGGTTGACTTGAACTATTCTTCCCCTTCGAACTTGGTTTTTTAGGTGGTGGCTGTGAACCTGACACCTTCATTGTGGAGCCACCAACTGCTGAGAAGTATATATGTCCATCTTTATCACTTTTGTAGATACCAACACCAACCGGTGGAAGTGGGGGTGGTGGGGCCAATACATGCCTAACCAACCAGTCTTATCTAACCAGTTTATGCTTGTACACAACTATGCAGCTATGATCTTTGTTGTACATTTTCACTTGGAATGCACCTGTTTCATCCACTTTACTAGCAAACAAATACCAGGGGCAATTTTCCCTACACTTTGCCTGTAACCTTTTCGTATCATTCTTTTTAAACCATATTTCCCTCCTCTGTTCCACACTGTAATCTATGATTGCATTCCTTAATGTCTTCACATCTGTGAACATCAAACCAATTCCAAATTCTATATTCTTCATGGGAGTTCTAGGATTAAATGTGGGGTACACTTTATTACTGACCATCCTAACCTTCTTATTTGTTCTAACTGAATCAGCTTCATCATCACTAGAATCAGTTATTTGTTCCCCCATAATCTTGAATGAGTCAAAATCATACTCACTCTCCCACCCTTTCCCATCTTCTTCCACGATTGTTTTCTTCTTAGCTTTTCCCTGGTTTTCAGTTGGGTCACTAGCTTTTCTATCATCCTCATAACAGTGCTTCGAGTATTGGTTTTGTTTTCATATAATCTTTTCTTTTTCTTCATAACTTCATCCAACTCATCATCACAGTCACTAAGATTACAGTTGTAATCTTCATCCTCACTATCATCACCACTATCTTCCTCACTAACATCTTCTTTCCCACTTTCTTCCTCACTACCAATTTCTTTCTCACTTTCATCACTCTTTTTTCCTTCCTCAATTTCACAAGCATGGTCAACATACACATCTATCCTATCAGTCTTAAGTGCATTTTTAATCATTTGTTCTAAACTATCATCATTCCACAGTAGTCTACAGTTAGAACCATCAAATAAAGACCCAGACTTGTGCCAATATAACTTAAACTCATTATAACCGAGATCATTTTGAATAAATTTCTGAAACATAGGAATAGATAAAACATCCATCCTCTGATTATAAACATACTCGACTTTACCTCCTTTGTAGTATTTGACACCATGTTTGTCTACGAACTCGCCCCCGTGATGAAAGTGTACAGTAATCTTCGATTCCATCTCTGAAATTTCGTAAAAATACAACAATGTTAACACACAATATCATATAACGATGTTAATCAATGATTAGAACCTACGAAAATTGAAGAACATACCTTATACACTGCGTTTATGACATTCCCCAATTTAATTAAGAACCCTAATTAGCTTATATTACCCTAAACCCCTTTCTTATGTACCGACTAAGTATTTTTCCCGATATTAGATACATAGAGAGGCTTGTGATGTATTTTTTACAATTTTTCTGTATTAATTTCTTTTCTTTTTATTATTGTATACAAATCAGCAGCTTAATTTCTATTCTTTTTATTATTGTATACAAATCAGCAGCTGAAATGTAAAAAAGGTTGCCACATCAGCTAGATTCTAACGTCCGTTAGAATCTAACTAACGGAAGGACTAGATCGAGAAAAATTCAAAAGTTAAATGACCCGTACTACGGAATCTTTTCTTTAGGGACCTGAACAATAAAACCGGATAAGTTTAGTGACGTATCAATTTATTTTCCCCAGTTCAGTCTCGTGAAACCAACCGGAGATCAAACCAAAAGCCAAATCACATTTGAGCGCATGCATTATACAGATGATATCTAAACTCGACAAGCACTATATTTGATTATACCGTAGAATCAGATATAGCAAAGAGAGTGCTACCCGAACCGTAGAATCAGATATAGCAAAGTAAATGCTACCCGAGTTTCTTTTCAAGCATACACATCACTCAATCATTCTTACGTCGTACCACTTGTATGCCCGAGTTCAATTATAATATAATGTAATTACACCTGTTTTAATTTAAAATATAATGTAAACAGATGTTGACATCACAGAAACAAATTAAAACCAAGGCAACAACTAAGCAATAACATACAATCTTTTTTCGGTTGTTGGGCCACAAGTTGATAGTTACCAACGAAAATTTAATATGGCAGAGCCAAAAAAATTAAGTGCAGAGCCACTACTACATGATCTGATGATGCTATGGCAGCTTTCTGTACTGCAAAGCCAAAAAGATTCTCTATCATTCTATAAATTTGATGATGCTCAGGCAGCTTTCTGTGCTTTAAAGCCAAAAAGATTCTCAAACAATTTTGGAGCCATCGGTGGAAGGTTCATGGGCCGAGGAGCCATGAAATTAACCATCTTTTCGTGAACATGATATCTGCAAACCCGTTAAAATAATATAGCAATATGTTTACACTGATTGAAATAGATCAAATGTATAACACAGGTAAAGCTAAATCAGTATTTATAACCACAGACAATGAATGGTACATAAATTACTAACCTAATTTTGCGACTTTTGGAAGCACGCTGATCAACAACCTTCCGCTTCTTAGTTTGCATCCTCTTAAGAGCATAGAATGCCGCCTCTGTGGCAAGATGATCAAACATACAAGTTCTCATTGTGTGAGTAGTTTAGACAATGTCTGGAAAGAACTTTGATATATTTTGGTATGATGTTCCTGTGTTTTCTTCCTTTTCTTTTAGGGGTAGCAGTATTACTCGGTTGTTCAAAATATAATATATGTGTGGTGGTACATAGAATTGGCACACTATATTAAAATAAATGGCTTACCAGATGAGGTTGGATCAATTGTCTCAAAAAATTCTTTTAGCAACTGCTGATAGAACTCAGAGTCGTCTAGAAGCTCCGGATCACCATTTACCTCCTGTAATTGTAAAATTCCTGTATATTACTGTAATTCGTATTCAATTTAGATGTAAAAATCATTCAAGAGCCTAATATTATTTTCAAGAAACATGTATTCGGTATTTGATTATCATCCAACTATTAGCAACCATGCAACTATGTTGTAAACTGAAATCAATTCTGATAAGAGTATGAAAGAGAAGAAATATCGTTGACTGTTTTGCTGAAGAAACAATGCATATAAGGTTACTATTGCGAACTAGGGATTCACTTATATGTGAACCAGAAATACCAGGTCGGATCCCTCTAGGTCAACTACTCAACTTAAACTGTGGCAGCCTATTGGTTATGGCGACCTTGCGGGACCACAAAACCTTGGTGCATGAATCTATTGACAGCTGGACGCCTAGTGATTTTTGAATGCTACTGCACCATACAGCAACACTGGCATCCCATGGCGGATGCCATAACATCCATAGTAGCAACATAGTGACATACAGATAACTAATACACCACATAATCGTTTTTCACAACAAAAGGGTTTTTAGGAGCTTGACAGATGAGTTATAATCAGAAAATCAGGTTGTCGTTATTTCAAAAATGATCTACTCATCACACCATCAGATTATTGTAAAAAGAGCACAACTTCTAGAAGATCTTCGGCAACGCTTTTTAGTTCTTAATCAAACTTAGGTCAAATCTGGGGTTCTTATATAATGCAGGTGAACCTTTTAAGACACAAATGCAATCACACATAGCTAAAATCATTACAAGACTAACATGTCCATCTTATTAATATTAACACCAAATTTAAAGTGTCTGATTCAGGGTTCTACTAAAAAAGCATAGACAGAATCCCTCAACCCCATATATCAACCACTATAACAAAAACCATATTGAGAACCAGCTAATGTCAATGGTAAGAAGCTCATACCAGAATATCAAGTACTAATGCTAAGAGACAGTATCACTTCATTATTGAAATATTGGAACTTTCATTATTTTTGTGAAAAAACGTATACAATAAATTAGAATCTGATTGTAATTGATTTTCATGATGGAGGAAGAAAATGAATCTAAGATTGCAAAAGAAGAAACACAAGATACCTCTGCCTTGGTGTTATTAGATGTTTTTGAATCCTGTCAACCAACAATAACAAGTCAGCACAAGAGTAAACATCAACTATGTGGCATGTGTTATAATGCAAACTTAACTAAGAACAATGTTAACAAGAAGTGAACAAATCAGTGAACCAACTAAAGCTTACCATTCCAAATATGGCAATAGCTGATCTCCTTTGCTGCATTCCGTTCACCATTCTACTAGGATCCCTCATATAAGCAGAAACTTGATCACTGATACTCTGAAGATGATTAAAAAAATAGGGAAGATTTGTTATTAGAGTTGCAAACGGATAAAAGTAAAGCCAATTCGACGCACCTGATTAAAGGCTTGTAATTTTCCTTTTATTGCAGCAGCGCCAGTTGTCACCTGTGCTTTCCTCTGCCATTTATCTACTGCTTTATTCCTAAACGAAACTATTCTAAAAGATAAAAGCATTAACTAGATCAGTTTACCAAATGAGACTGGCTAAGATATATAAGATGACATACAAAAGCTACTTCAAAACATAAATCTGTCACTTGTTAATGATTAAAAATACATATATGCTGATGTGAACCTGAAATACAAGGCAGACATAATTTAAGTGAGTCTCTTCAGACCCTTCATCGATAAACACTTTTTAAGGCTAAACTGAGGTGCTAAATATGCAGCAAAAAGGAAAAATGCAAGTAAACCCAAACTATACAAGTAATATAATGCCTATTGCCTAAACAAGATTTAACATAAAGATGAAAATACCTCGATTGCATTTCAAATATCTTTAGCCACTCATGATCTTCTTCCGCAGTCGAGTTTTCAGAAGCTTTTGACTGCTTGGTCTTTTTTCCGGAACTACCTAAGATGAGATGGTAATAAGCTAGTATAAAGGAAAAGTACATCAAAGTGTTTATAAGATATAAATAAGTAGTCCAACCACAGGCATCAGTTATAATAAGCACTGACAGAACATAGAAATATGCCTATTTGTCAAATTTTGGTTCTAGGCATAACGTGCAAAGAATAGAATGGTGAACATCAGTACATTTCCCTTAAAAAAATTGAGGGGGAATAAATATCACCAAGAGAAGGAAACATATAGTTCAGAGGTGCTTGCACTTCCCCAAGGAGAGTGCCACAATACTTTCGAAACATTATTAGCTTCTCCAAGATATAATCACTTGAGGATAATTTTGGTGGAAGATCGTAGAGGTAATGCAGATATGCAATCCAGACCAGAAAAGGCTAAAAAAAACTGATTTAAAAAAAAAATCAATTTCCTGAATTGGTTCCACATCACTTGAAGGATATCAACCCCGCACTATAAAATACAAAATACAAAAAAAAATTCATAAATAAACCATGTAACTGTACCCTGAGTAATTGTAGGATTCTTCTCGAGTAGTGCCTGTTAATTAAATAAAAAATCAGATGAATGCATTAGGCTTGATATATGAGCCACATTAGACTTAATTGCACTTCAATGGCCTGAACTATTTTGTTTTTGCAGTAAAATGACTCAATTATAAAAGTTGCCAGATGAATAGTCGAACTTTTTTTTTTAAACAATTAGATGCATTCCGTCATCTGAGCTGGACGACGTTAATTTGGGCAGGGGTATTTCTGTCTTAATATTATGTAACGACTCTTTTGTGCAGATTTGGTTGTATATATACCCCCAGTTGCATATATTCCATATCTAAACCATCAAGGCCTCTGTTGTGAAATAGGGGATGAGTTCGGTGGTGGGTGTTGTTGGTGGTGAATCGGCCAGCGGCTGGAGTTAACTGCGCTGGGTGTTGTTCGGAGATGTAGAGGAACGGAGGTTGAGGGAGGTGATGAACGAGAAAAGGGTGGAGGTCAGTGTAGATGGAGGCTGAGAAGGCGGACGGATGTGGAAATTGTTTTTGTGTGCTCGACACAATAATGGTTTTTGTGTGCTCGACACAAAGAAAATTATCCGGACAAGCAAATTTTCCAAGGGAAATAGCAGCTTCTGTTGACACATCTTGGTTCTGGTTACCCATCTGCTCAACTATAGGAACAAGCACCCGAATCTCTCTAGCTACTAGCTAACGAACCAATCGATCTCATGGCAGGAATTTGCAATGTTGGGTTGGTTGAATCTTGAATCAACTTAACAAGCTGATCGACAACAGCCTTTGCAGTAGGGGAATTCGTCTTAAAAGCTGCTCGCCTAAGGTCAGCATCTACTTCAGCTGCAGTTGTAATCTCCATAATTGTCAACAAACAATTCAACTGCAGTTCCCCTTTCGCTGTTTCAATGTGTTTCGCCAAACATAGCAGCCCCTTTGTCTCAGTAATCCTCTTGGTATTCGAAACACTACCTCTAGCAAGCATCCTAAGAGCCTGAGAACAACTAATCGCATTCTCTCTAGCAAACTCCTCTCTAACCAAAGAATCAAATTCCTCCATTCTAGCAACCAAATCCGCCACAACAATCTGAACCCTCATCGGCGCACTCCCCAACACACCAACAATCTTTTTTTTTTACAAAAATTGTGCACAGTCGTGCAACTATGCAGGAGGGAGGCTGAGAGAATGGCGCCGGACTGGAATGGTGAAGCGGAGAGAAGGGGGGTTGGGCGGTGGTAGAGCGCGATGAACAGCAACGGAGAAAAGGTGGAGGCGTGGTGTGTTGGTGAATTGAAGAAATGGGGTAGAGTAATTGACGATCAGTATAATTATCTTTGGCTTTTTACGTTAGTACCCCTGCCCAATTAACGCCGTCCAGCTCAGATGACGGAATGCATCTAGTTGTTAAAAAAAAAAAGTTCGGCTACTCATCTGGCAACTTTTATAATTGAATCATTTTACTGCAAAAACAAAATAGTTTAGACCATTTAAGTGCAATTAAGTCGCCACATTAATATCAGAAGAAATATAACGTATCTCCATAACACCGGTACAAAAACAAACCTCCTGCAGTTTCAGTATAGAATCTAAAGTCTTCTTTGATGAAGTTATAAGGTCTGAATATGCTTCACTGGTGTCACTAGAAGAATCACAGAATGAGGATCTTATTGGGTCCTGCACCAAACACCACCCACACTCAATTCTTCATCTCTGTGGTTGCACTACAAGTACTGTATGCATTTTATGACATGATGAATATACTTCTACCATTCAAATACAGAACCGTTGCCATTGTATTTTATGTTGATAGTTCACTGAAAGTCAATGCTAGGTAGTTGTAACAGGAGAAATCTTAAGTATTTGAAGATACAGTAGGTTTGACTTGCATATCTCAATAGGTTTTTGTTTACACTTCTAGCACATCTTGAAATACCATGTCACAAACTAACAAAATATGAGCAAAAACTAGGGTGGGTGCAGAGTGTGTTTGTATGTATCCATGTGCGTTATAACTTATAACGTATAAGAGCAAGTCCAATGCAATGCTATCCTTGGTTCTGTTGATGCTAAAAAACTCAACTCCAAAGGGGTGCTATATTTGGATGCAAAAATGCATAAATGCATCCTTGGTTCTAAATTTGAAACCAAGGATGCATTTATGCATCCATGCCACATCATCATTTAACCATATATGAATTGTAGGTTGATGTACTTTAAATGAAAGTTAGGAGAGAGAAACAAAAAATTAGCTAAATTTGGAATTAATTGGATGTAAAATGCAACTAGCATTGGAGTTGAAGTTCTATTTTATCATCAAAAACACTTTTTGATGCTTAATTATAGCAATAGCTATAACTATTTTACATCTAAGTTCTAACATTGGACATATCTTGTAAAAAGATAGATGCATCAAGTACAAAGACTTGTAAGCCAAAGTTAACCTGTGGAAGTCTATTTGAATTTGAAAATGATTTCTGCAGCAGAAATCTCAACTCAAGGGTCTTATCCCATAAAGCCTTCACAAGAAAAAAAAACAGTCATATTAATAAACAACAAAAATTACATAAAAGTACTTCATTCAATCAAACCAAAATATAAGTTAGAGAGACCAAATGTAGTTCTACGATGCACCCAGAGAAGAAAAATAAACAAATAAAGTCAAAAATCTCACCATGCTAAAAATACTGCATAGCTAACTCGGACAGTGGAGTGAAGTTATATGATGAACTAAAGTACACTTAGGATTAAGCAGGTGCTTAGGGATGGGAAAAAAAACCCGATCCATACCGATCCGATTGGATTTTACCGAACCCGATTTTTTGGATTTGGATTTAATTTTTAAACCCGAAAGATTTTGGATTAGGATTTGGATTTTACGTGTACCGAACCGAACCCAATCCGAAAACCCGAAATCCGATCCAAACCCGGAAAAACCCGACATACATATAATATATATATAGATAGAGTAAAGTTCTATGGGGTATTCATTTAATTGGAGCACTTGGAGTACATATACATTTTGCATTCAAAATTTTGCAAACTTTATTATTTTGCAAAGATTATTACATGAATATCACTATTTCATTGAAAATCTTGAAAATTTTGTATGTTTTGCTAACAAAATATTGCAAAACAAATTATTTTGCGAAACACATTTGGGTTGCAAAACATATATGTTCTGATTGCAAATCATAAAGGATTTTCAAGATGAACATATTGCAAAACATACATGATTTTCAAGATTATCAATGAAATTATGATATTCATATAGTAACAAGGTTTGCAAAATAATAAATTTTAAAATATTTTGAATGCATAACGTATATGTACTCCAAGTACTCCAATTAAATGAGTACTCCATAGAACTTTTCTCTCTATATATATGGTATTATATAAATGTATATAATAATAATAATAATAATTTAATATTTTAATCTTAATAATTTAAAATTTCAAAACATCCATACAGTGTATATATATATATATATATATATATATATATATATATATATATATATATATATATATATTTGAATGCAAAACATATATGTACTCCAAGTACTCCATACAATATATATATATATATACTCAAACTGAACTTTACAACCTAAAAAAGATCATGAATAAATGTGTTGATAATCATTAGGATAAACATTGGTGAAAAAAAAAAAGGCATCAGAACGATTCATGTGACTAAACCCTCAAACATTTTGCATTCTAAAGCATGCCGTGAAAGTTCAGATTTATAAATTATAATACATACACTTGTTAAAACTATTATGCATGTACTGCAATCTAGTTCAAGACCAAATAGTTTGGCAGCGACGTGATCCACAGTATAAAAACAATAAATAACAATTAAATACTTTGCAATTTAACATAATATGCATGACAGCAGTGTAAACTAGGAAATAGCTTATTCTTGGGCTACACTCTAGTGTATTATAATCTGTTCAACGATGTTACCATAATGAATTTGAAGAATTTGTACCTTCTGGTTTTTTACTGCTTGGCCTTTTAGAACATCTTCATCCTTTTGCCGCCTTAAGTTCTTTAAAAGATCTCTGGATACAAATTGATAGTCAATTCAACTTATTCAAAGAGACACTAAAATTCCTCATATAAAAACAGTAATAACAGAGATTCACAGACCGGTAGAAAGATGATGAATAAATGGAAATTGTTGCACGCAACTACACGAGTACAATTACTGTTAATTGTGATATAGTTAACAAATTTTAGAATGCAGCTATGTATCAGCTATTATTATAATATTTTTCATCACCTAATAATGACTTAGCAAAGATACTGATCCTTCCCAAATCCCAATAGCTATAACTAAAATTAATTCTAATTGCTTAAAACTGAAAAATGAATTGATAGATTAATATGAACTGTATAATTAGTCGATCAGTCAACAACAAAGTTAAAAGAGTCGAAATTTGATCAACTACTTTATGATAATCACAATTTAATTTATACTTTTTCAGCTCTTACAACTGGTACATTGCAGAGCATTAAGAAAACCTTATGACAAATGAATGATTACATTATGAAAGTTGTAACTTAAAATTAAGAATCTAAAACAGCATGTATCAAACTCCTTTTTTCTACAAAACCCAACACATATACTCAAATAATTTTTTAAAAAATTCTTCAGAAGTTCGAAAAAGTGAACTTCTCGGAATTCATTTATTTTTCCTCATTTTAGGTGCTTTTCACATATTTAACCAATATTCCATGTGCCTCATTTTCAAAATTAAACAAACCAACCAAAAATTAGAATTCAGAACTTTCAAGAGAACACAAGACAATTAAAACATGTAGGTGCACGATTACAATACACTGACGATAAAAGTAGTCATAAATGTGTGTTTATTAGAAATCAATAAACATAAAAAGGGGACTTACTGCTCCTGGTGACGAAGCCCCGTATATTCTTTCTCTAGTTCTTCAACCTCGGCAATATTCCTCTCCTCATTCTCCATCTCCTCGTCATCTTCACCTTCTTCTTCCTCTCCACTAATTTCATCATCTTCATCTCCATTGCTATCATCATCTTCCAATCCATCACTTTGATCATCCTCCTCTCCATCACCGTCATGATCATCCATTTCATCACTCTCACCATCAAAATCAGAACCATCTACCTCATTGTCTTCCTAAATCATTAAAACCCTTACATCACGATAAACATAACACACAATATTCATAAATAAATTCCACAATTAATATTGTCAATACAAAAATTAACATATGAGGACAATCACAGCAAGGAAAAAAGTCCTTTCATTATGAATAACAAAAGAAGTTTATAAGTATATGCTCACAGAATCAAGAAATTCCGGGCCTTCATTTGTAAAGACATCATCTTCACTATCACTCTCCCGATCGCGTTTCATCCTCTTTGTTAGATTTCTGAGCAAGGTAAGGGGATGTCAGGATTACTGATAGTAAACTCAAGTTTTAGCCAAATAGAACTAATTAGTGAGTTGGTTAAAAATAGTACATGTAATTATACCAACTAAAAACGAAACCTTGTAGCACCTAAAACAAAAGCAACATACTTTCCGGGTTTAAGCTGTACCAAATAGCATCATTTTTTAATCAAAACTAATCTATAAGAAATTAAAGCAATTCACAAGAGAATACATCATTTACAAGCACAACTGTAAATCAATAAAAATACAATCTTGAATTATTTAGCCTCAACTTTTATCGTAAATGGATAAAAGAAAGCAAGAATAAGCAAATTACATAATACAAAAGAACAGAACAATCAACTAAATTGAATACAGTGGAGCAAAATCAAGAAATATATAGATACAAGCAACTGATATATAGATACACAAGCAAGCAACAAAAGGGTGTAACTGAAATATGAGATAAAAGAAAGAACTGACCTTAATAAGCTGGGGGAAGAGGCGGGAGAAGGTGAAGAAGAACAGATGAAGCCCTAATGCTTGTGCGTCTATATGTATGTAATGTATGTATATATTCAAAAAGAAATTGGGAAAATAAAATCTAAAATCACTAAACAAAAGTTTTTAAACATATAGTAATCAAGGTAACTAAGACACATGCAACACAATATAAAAAATTTCAGGTGAGTTTGTCTGATCCACCTATAATGTTAGCACATGCAAAAAGTATTTTCATTTCTTAAAAAATATACTTGTGAAGGGTTAAACAATAATCCTATGTATTTAGCTAAAAAAACAAAAATCCTATGCATCAAGTCTGAATGGGGTAAATTTGAGAATTTTCTGTAATCATGTGACATCAACTAGTTTCTTAATTATTTCAACCACGTTTTGTAATTTTATCTTCGGAGTCGAGAAATCTTCTACAAATCCACTTTATTAAGAGACAATATGTGCTTATGCTCTAATAGCATTATGCCTCTTTGCTGCCTGGTGAGAGACCCTTACTAACACATGCTACAACACTGTCAATTAAAAAAGAGGTTCTCCTTTTCATATACATGCGCTTTTCATTACATGCAAAAAACAAATTGCCAAAATTCCTGTGATTTGCAAACACAAGTACCCAAACTACCTATCTACACAAGTAGCATTAAGAGAATAACAAAACTAAAGGCAATCTACCTATCTACTACCAAAACACATATTTACTAAACAATGACTTGCTTACGGATAACTAGTTCAACCAATGATCCACCATGTCAACCTTTTGAAAGAACACACATAGAAATATGCAACGCAGAGCTACATTAGCCTTCAAAAATTAAAAGGAACAATCATTAACTGCTCAACATATACAACTCGATTTCTTATTCTACGAGACCAATAACAAAAAACTAAGCAAGACAAATCATAATGTACCCAATCTTGATAAACAAGTCTAGAACTAACTAAAATCTTGATTTAAATACCCAAATGTTAAAAATATTGCATCTTAAATTTAAAAAAAAAAAAAAAACAAGTAATCAATCACGCTCAAATTTGGTCAATATACAAAAACCAAAATTACCAACACCAACAAAATCTAAGCTCAGATGACCAACAGTTGACTGCAAATCCACAATCAAACAAAACCCATCGAACCTTTTAAATATCATTTAATTCAGTTAATTAAAAAAAACCAATCAAGATTTAAGAGCAAAAATACAAACTTTATGAAAATAAAAGGAGCCCATTAGCTAAAATCACCATTACATTCAAAAAAGAACATAAAGAACCAAGATCAAGAACATGGGTATGTGTGTGTATTAAAATCAAGAATTAAACCAGTGATTTATATAGTAAAAATCATACCTTTAAGAAGAAGAAAAACAAAGCGGAGAGAGAGAGAGAGAGAGAGAGAGAGAGAGAGAGAGAGAGAGAGAGAGAGGAGAGATGCTTTGTGTTTTAGAGTTGTATTTCTCTCCAATTCTCTGCTGCCCTAAAAAAATATGGGAGAGGTTTGGTTTGGTTAGTATAAAAACAAGTGAGGTTTTTTGTTGCTGGGTGTTATTGTGTTCTGCTGGTGACCTAATTAGATGACTGTCACTTTTTATTAGGCTTATTTTTTCACTTGTTAATTTTAAGGGCCGATGTCATTTAGGCTATCGTTCTACCCGTCCTACGCACCGACCGATAAATTATATTAATAAATTAATATAAATATATTATTTTTATTTTTATTTTGGAAAATATATAATTTTATTGGAATGTTAATTAACGTAAGTATAAAATTACTTATTCGTAAATTCATACCAATTCAATTAATATTAATATTATGAACCAATCATAAAAATAAATACAACCCTCGTTGAAAAGTTCAAAATTCATTTTTATTGTTTTTCTAAAATTTAGCTTTTATTTTATTTCTCTCTTTGTTAGAGAATATTTCTACGTATCATGTTGACAAATTTTTCACCCATATTTTGAGAATTCGGTATATTTATTAAATATTGAATCCTTAAAATGTTTTTTATATGAATTTATTGAAAATATTTGTATGATCGTGGTTAATTTTTCGATTACATATTAAAAACGGGTAGAAACTTAATTCTGACGACTCCAATAAATTATTAGACCGTCTACCAAAAAAAGGTTGCATGTTTCAGCGATATGAAAAAGAATATCCACTGTGGAAGATATATGAAACGAACATAGTTATAACAATAGAAACATTCATCTAATCTAGTTTGTTATGTGATTGTTCAATATCATTTTTACAAATTATTTGTCATTTTATTAATGAATTGATTTATTATAAAAAAAATTATCAACAAACCAAACAAATTTAATATATCGTGCTCTTGGAGTAACATATAATTGTTAGATTTTATGGTTATTGCCCTTAGCTTAAATTTAAAGACAACTTAAAATGTGTATTTTCAGTTTGGAAATTTGTATTTTGGTTTTTTGTTTCTTTTCTAGTAAAACATGGAATAAAAGTTAATGGATCAGTTGACACAAGTTTACTAAATTAAATTAAAAACTTTTTTCAGAAGAATTTAAATATATATTTCTAAATTCTTGCGAGATTCTTTAATCATAATCTTCTGTTACTATATATTAAATGACAACACAAGAGTAAAAAGAGTCAAAATTATGTTTGTAAAATTGCTAATATACCCTTATTTTATCACATAACTACAAAGACGCCATTATAGTTTTATTTTTAAAAAATAAAAGTGGAGGTTGGGAATTGAACCCATGACCTTAAAATTAGAAGTGACAATCTCAATCACTATGCTAAATGTTTTTCTTGAAGAAAAATAAAATCTCATTACTTAATATGCATCATACACCACAGAATCCAACACATTACGTGGAGGAATCCAAAAACTCACAAAAGAATTTAGCTCACAAGGGATACGAGCCAAATTATGGGCTGCCCTATTAGCTAATCTTCGAACATGCCTAACACCAACATCCTGTCTAGTAACTAAAAATGCCCTGCAAAAATCGATACTATGTCCAACTTCTTGTTGATAGTTCTTGCTTCCATTAATCGCTTGGACTGCTAAGAGAAAATCGGATTCCACACAGACATCTTTAAATCCCTTCGACCCTACCCAAACCAACGCCTCCTCTATTGCAACTGTTTCAGCCTCCATAACTGATACTTCTCTGCTAAAACGCATGGTTTTGCCCTCCAGAAAACCACCTGTGCTATCTCTGAGAAGCATGCCCACTGTAAAATACGGTGATCCTTGAGTAACGGCCGCATCGACATTAACCTTCAGCTTGCCTATAGTTGGCTTAACCCACCTCAAGTTCTCCTCACTGGTTATTGTTGCAGAAGGCGTAGACTTGTACTGAACTTGTGAGACTACAAGCTTCCAATCATGCAATTGTCTCAGCCCCCATTCAACTACAAAACGAGGTGTAACAAACCTGTTCTCCAAGATGCGTTTGTTCCGGAAAAACCAGATAGCCCACATAGTCATTGCAATTTTACTAAGACTATCGAAACCCTCCTCCTCGAGTTTATGTAACAGCCACCCTGAGACATCTTTAGATTCAGAAATGTTTACTGCTAAACCCAAAGTCTGCCAACATTGCATAGCAAACGCACAGTTAAAGAAAAGATGGGATAATGTTTCCTCCCCCGTGTTGCACATTGGACATATAGGAACTCCAATACACCTTCTTTGAAGAACTGAACGAACAGGGACATTATTCCTGCAAAACCGCCATAGAAAGAACTTCACTTTCTGAGGAACCAGCAATTTCCATATCTTCTTCCAGCCATTAGAAGATTCATTAGATATCTATTATCTGTTCCCCTCTTGCCACGGTTTATAACCTGATTTAACAGTATAATGGCCATCCCTGATATGTAACCAAGTAACTCTGTCTGACACAGGCGAACGGGGAATTTTCATATTCAAAATCGCTCGAGCATCAACTTCATTAAACATACCAGTCACTTTTTCCACATCCCAACTACCCGAATTCTGAGAAATCAGCTGAGCCACCTTCACATCCTCTGCAATATCATAGCCAGAATCAATCATGTAATCACTCTTACCCTTAAGCCATGGATCTGATTTCACACATATACTCTGCCCATTCCCTAGCACCCACTTGAAACCACGTTTTAATTCCTCCTTGGCTGCAAAGATCCCAGACCAAATAAAACTAGCCCCTCCACTTCTCTCTGCTTTGAAAATGTTTGTCTTAGGAAAATACTTAGCTTTAAAAAAACGAGCAGCTAAAGAACTAGGTTTATGAGCAAAATTCCATACGTGTTTCCCTAGCATAGCCAAATTATAACCATGTAAATTACGGAAACCAAGACCACCTCTATCTTTTGTGCCACTCATATTATCCCATGACAACCATCAAATTCCTCTGCTGTTATTTGAGGATGAACTCCACCAGAACCCATTTAGCATACGTTCAATTTCCTGACACAACTTCTTTGGAATTAGAAAACAGGACATGCTATACGATGGAATTGCAGTGGCTACATTCTTAAGAAGAACAGCCTTGCCAGCCTTTGACAACAACTTCATGTTCCATCCCTGAAGCCTCTTCCAAATTTTATCCTTCAAAAATTTGAACACATCATTCTTCGACCTGCTTACTAACAAAGGAAGCCCCAAGTAATTTCCTTTAGAGAGATCAGTCGACACCCCAAGGACATTAGAAATCTCAACCTGTTTGTCCCTCCGAACATTTGCAGAGAAAAAAATTCCTGACTTCTGATAGTTTATATTTTGACCAGATAAGCTTGCATAATTATCAAGAATCTCCTTAACATTAAAACATCATCATTATCAGCCCTAAAGAACAAGAAACTGTCATCAGCAAATAATAAATGTGTGACAGAAGGAGCTAAACGACTCACTTTACACCCATGAATGAAATTAGCATCCGAAGCTTGAGTGATAGCTCGAGAAAGACCCTCCACACATAGTAAAAATAAATATGGCGACAATGGATCACCTTGACGTAGTCCCCTTTTAGGCTGAATTGGTCCCAACTGATCACCATTAAAACAGATCGAATACTTCACTGTCTGCACACACAACATAATCCAGTCTATCCACCTAGCACAGAACCCCATTCGATGCATACTTGTACTCAAATAACTACAATCCACCCTATCATACGCCTTGCTAATATCTAGTTTTAAAGCCACTTCTCCCATACTTCCAGAATGCTTCCTTTTCATATGATGAATTATTTCAAATGCCACTAGAACATTATCAGAAATATTTCTCCCTGGAACGAAGGCAGATTGGTGCTAAGAAATAATACCAGAAAGAATTACCTTGAGTCTATTAGCCAACACATTTGCAAGGATCTTGTATAGAACATTGCAGAGTGCAATGGGACGAAGATCCGTCATACGATCCGCATTCTCCTTCTTTGGTATTAGAACAACATTTGTATCATTCAATTCAGAAGGAAACTTGCACTGCTGAAGCCAATCTTTGCAACTATCAAAAACATCACGACCCAGACTTGGCCAGAATTGCTGGGAAAAAAAAAAGCAGGGTTCAATCCGTAGAGACCTGAAGCTTTATCGGGGTGCATTTGTTTGACATCCGTGGTAAACTCATCAAACGAGATGTCCGCTACCAGTGCACTATTTTGCTCATCTGTGATCACTCTAGCCACCTGCTCGTCCAGCACCGTGTTACTTCTCTGCTCACCAAAGACCTTTTGAAAATACTCTAGAACCACCCTGTGCATATCACCTCTACTTGTCAAAGTATCACCATCTTCATTACGCAGTTTCGATACAAAATTAGTTTTCTTCCCTGGCAGAAGCGTAAGCATGGAAAAACTTCGAATTCGCATCCCCTTCAGCCAACCAAAAGGTCTTAGCACGCTGTTTCCAGTAGGTTTCTTCATGTAGAAAGAGCTCATGAAGTTTATTCTTCTCCACAAAGTACTGCTTTACGCTATCTTCATCTGCTTTACGCTATCTTCTCCCTCGGCAGTTCTAACTTATGTAATTCATTGCGAATGGCTAGCTTGCTTAGCAAGCTTAGCCAAATCATTTTGAGAAGAAACAACACAATCCATTTCAGAAAGAGATGCCTCTGAGTTATATAAAACCAAATTAGTCTGACCTTGAACATACGGGCTGGTGTCGCGATAAGTCACATCCTGTGTTGAGTTATTCTCTCTACGTCTTTTCTTTTCTAGAACAGTTAGCCCAATCAATTCCTCCACATCCGGCCCAATACTATATGATTCCACCCCGCTCATTTCCTTAGAATTTGAATTTGAGATTGGAGCCAAAACCATACTTACCTTATCCTTCCCCCTAATCAAATTATGAAATTCATGTCCTGATCAAATTATTTTAATCAAATTATGAAATTCATTATCAATATGCAAATATTTTACACGTTATATTCTACTTTGTCCTTCGTGTAATCTGCTTTGCAAGTTATTAAATTTATCTATACAAGTGGCTTAAAATCATTTTTTTAATGATTCTTTTACAAATTTAACTATACTTCAAAATCTTACGTAAGAATAAGCATACACACAAAATATTATGAAATTGAAATTGATCAATTAAAAACATGATTATATATTTAAAAAAAATTACAGCACTATTTTAATATTAAAATTTATTTATTTTAGTATATAACGTCTTTCATTTTATATGCTATTAGACTACAAATTACATCGTCTACCGTACGAATTTCTATGTAACTTACTATACTCAACAATTTGTACGTAATTTTTTTATGTGTAAGACTTTTTTAATAAAAGAATGTGAATTTAAAAATATTTATGTCAATAAAATTTATAATCGAATTGAATAATATGAAATTTAAATTTTGAACTCTATATCATTTATCACTTGATTATTTAGATAAAATTCATATACGTAATCAAGTTAAAATACATGTACATTAATGTAAGTAAAAGTGATGATAATACATAATAAAAATTGATGTAAAATTTATAGTTATGCGAAATAATGTTCGATATACTCACTTAATATTATCAATTTAGCCCAAAATAGGCACTCGATATAATTTACAAAGTATAAACCTCTAAAATATATGTAGCGAATATGTAGTCTCATATCTTAATTTATAGATAATATTCATACTCCATATTAACATGTATAATTATTCATATTATAATATCAGAATTACAAATGTACAATACAAAAATTAATAAATCAATCATCACTATTTAAAATGAAATTAGAGGCGTTTAAACTAACTACATCTTAATTAACGATCACACAAGAAAACACTCTTAAATATAATTTTATTTGACAACCACACGAAAAAACACTCTTAGATATACTTGGAGAGAATAAGAAAGTCTTGTAAAAGATCTTTTTAGGAGTCACAACTAATGTTACACAATTCTTCAAAACTAGTATAAAAACCCGTGCGAGGCACGGGCCTGCTAGCTTAAATTATATTTATTAATCAAACTATTCAGGATCAATAATGTTTGAAATATGTTATTGATTTTCATTGAGTTTTTCTTGTTACTCGCATATCATGTGCTTATTGTGTACTTACTTAAATATGTTCACGTTTGTACTTTGGAAACTAATACGAGTAGTACTGATAGCAATCATGTCAATTTATAATTTTGTTGTGGGTCATGGAATATAATTTGAGTGTTATATGAGTGTTGTCTAATTACGATGATTTTTCAGGACACCTACAATCCTAAACTTTCTTAAAAATGATGCATCCATTTAGCTGAATCTCCAATAATATTCAAGGTAGAAACTAAATAGTTTTCAAGATGTTGCATTCTAAGAATGTAGGTTTCAGTCCTGATTCTAATCAAAAACCTTCGTAAATCTTCTAAAACGCTTCTCAGGTCTTGCGCTTTTACTTCTTAAAACTACGTTTCTAACTCTTTTATTTATTTTTTTCTAATTTCTTCATTTTAAGCATTCTTTGCCTTTGTTTTTCTTTCGATGTTCATTTGACTTCCATTGAGTTACCTCCATAATTAATATAACATATATAATATATGATCCTTTTTTCTACATAATGTCATATTTTAAATTGAACATTCGCTAATTTGTATGTAAAAGGTAATGTGTTATTTACATGATTCGTCTTTTTAAAGCAAAATATTTTTGCGACCCGAATTTTTTGACTAATAAATTATTGTATCTTGTGTAGTATATACAATTTTCATTTTACATTAACACCTCAATGTTTTTTACTCTAAAATATTGTTAGATAATATCCATTATATTAATTAAAATATCGTTTTATAGCCTAATTATGTATTTTACGTAATTCTTTAATCGATAAATGATAAAAGAATCCAAAACTCATTTAAAATCCAGTAATATTTAATTAATCATATTTCATCAATATCAAACACATACATATCGTGTGTATGATTTAAAATACATGTCAATGTGTAGCCTAGTGGTATGAAGATTCACAATTTAACTCGGTGGTCCAAGTTGAGTTACCATTGAAAATAATACTTCTATGTATAAACAGGTACTTAGGGATAAATTGGTACTTTCAAATCATGAATAAGTACTTTAGTTATTGACTTGGTCTTTTATTTAGTATTATTCATAAAAAAATACATTATGCATTTCATATTTTTTCTTTATATAAAACTAAATATTGCCCCGCTTAAACGGTACACACAAAGATATCATATGTATGATTGAAAACATATATAGATGAGTGCTTAGTTTGTTTAAGGGAATAATAGTTATATAGTAATTTTATTATTATTATTATGTTGATTATTATTGTTATTAATATTTTATAATATAATCAAACAATATATTATGTATTAATATTTGAGATTTTGATATAATATATTATAATCCAAATTAATAAATGTAAAAGTAAAACCATGACAAAAAATTATTAGTATGTCGCACTAATTAAAATATTAAAAAAAAATTACTCAAACGATACACACATGCATCTATATTGTGTTTGATTTAAAAAACATTTGATTGAGTGGTGTAGTGGTAAAAAGATGCATGAATTAACTTGGAGATCCAAGTTCAATTCCCACCAACCACAATTTTTTTTCAAAAAATTGAGAATAGAAGGATAAATTAGTAATTTCAGTACATTAAAAAGTCTCACAATTTTATCTTGTGTTGGTGTATTATATATACTAGCTTATATAACCCATACGATGCACGGATTTCTTTTGATATGTAATAAATTTTATTTTATGTTACAATTATATTTTTATATAATTATTATTTACAATATTTTATTTTAAATTTAACTTAAATTATTTAATAAAAATTTAATTAATGATATGCATGGTTTAAAACTTATATTCTAAAATTTTAAAATAAATATGTCGGTTGATGGAATTTGAACCTTGAAATTTGAGTAAATTAATTTAATCATATGATATATCAAGTCATTAGATTTAACGATTCTGATTTTTTTACTAAAAATCTAACGATCACCGTAGTATACTGATTTCTATTATATTTTGTTAGTGATTAGAAGATATGATGTGATATTTTTGGGTATAGATTAATTATTGCAAGACTATGTTTTAAATTAAAAGTTAACGTTTTAAAATTAGGAAAAAATATTACTGATTGAAAGATATAAATTTATAATAAAATTTTATTATGTAATAAATAAAATTTATTGATATGGTTTTTATTTAATATTACAATTATGTTTTTATATAATCATTATTTCTAATGACTTTTTAATTTTAATTTAATATAATTTAATATACTCATGTTTACGAATTATACTAATATTTCCTTATTATAAAGAACGTATGTTTCCTTATTATAAATAACGTAGATGGATTTTTAATATATTTTATTAAATAATTAAAAAATACGGTGTGATAAGATTAGTTTTAAATCAAAAAGGTAACGTGTTTTAATTCGAAAGGAAATATTAATGATCGGAAGATATGATACGATTGATGTTTTTAGGTGTTTATAAAAGGTAATATTTTCAAATAAAAGTAAATGCGAAAAAGGCAATCGATTATTATCATTAATTATTTTATGTTATTATTTAGTTTAGGTGTCTTAATAGTATAGATATTGAATATATTTTTCTTTTCAATGAAGAATTATACTAATGTTTCCTTATATAACAAAAAGGTAACGTATTTTAATTCGAAGGAAAATATTAATGATTGAAAGATATGATACGACTGATGTTTTTAGGTGTTTATAACAGGTAATATCTTCAACTAAAAGTAATGTGAAAAGGTAATTGACTTATTACCATTAATTATTTTAGGTATTTTAATAGTATAGAAATCGAATATAATTTTCTTTTTAATGAAGGGTAAATAACTAAATTTACTAAGTACTAAAAAACAGGTATCAACTCGTGCTTCGCACGAGTTTCTTTTGATGGGTTATAAAATTTATTTAACATTATAATTATGTTTTTATATAATCCTTATTTTTAATAATTTTTAATTTTAATTTAATATAAATTTATATAATGAAATGCATGGTTTAAAATTTATTTTGTAAAATTCTAAATTAAAAATGTCGTTGACGGGTTCGAACTTTGAATTTTTAGTAAATTAATTTAATCATATAATATATCATATTATTAGATCTAACGATTGTTTTTTATTAATAAAAATAATGATTTGTATATATGGTGAGATATTTTTGGGTGTATATTAGTGATCTCAAGATTAATTTTAAATTAAAAAGTACTCCATGTTTTAATTACAAAAATTACTAAAAGATATGATGTGATATTTTGGATATATATTAATTATTGTAATATTAGTTTTAAATTAAATGGTAAAGTGTTTTAATTAGAAGTAAAATCTTTAGAAAAAATGAATAATTGAGTTGTTGGAGCAGAAAAAAGAGTCCAAGTAGAAGTGGATGAAGGAATTTTAATCAGAATATAACTACGTTAACATTAGTAATTAGCTTTTTGAGTTGTTTTTGTAATTTAATTATTTATTTTAATAATTAGGATAACAAAACCGAAAACCAAAACTTAGGATAACCAAACCGAAAACCAAAACTTTCAATGTTTCGGCTTTAATATAACTAGTTGATAAAGCCGCGTTTCGCGGCGGCATTACAATTTTTTTAAAAAATTCAATATAGATTTTCGTTACATTTAACATATTTTCTAAAGACTTATATAATAATTTTTATCCATAAAAATCGAATCCTAAAAATAAAAAAAAATTATGACATCAGTATCCAATTCTAATAACTAATACAATCTTTTCTAGTGAGCCGTCTTCTCGTTAAAACATGTTTCGAGCCGTTCTTATTTGGAACCGAAATTCTAACTTCATTAGCACTTATCTTATGAAATAACATTTTTTTCTTAAAAATTAAAATCTTAAAATAGAGAAAATTCTAATTTTAACATTCTTTAAACTTTCGAATATTTATGGAGTTTTAAAGATGAAAATACATCTTATATTTTCTGTATATTATAGATATTCCTGTATTAATTTATAGCTTTTGCATGGAATTATTTTTCTATTATGTTAACACAACAATTTTTTTAAATGCGAAGACTTTCATTACGAGAATAATATTGAATTTATGGACATATTTTTCTAATGCAAGTATAATTAACTTGTATAAAAAATTAAAATAAAAGAATTTTAGGAAAAAAAGATATAAAGTTTAAAAAATCGTATAAGACGTACATTTCTATCGTCCTCGTATTCTACTTCCAATAAAACATTTTATTATATATATTCTTTATATATAAAAACATAATTTCTACCTCCAATTAAAATTTTTAATTATAAGTATTTTCTATAAATTCAAACTCTTCTTATTTAAAAATTAGAACTCATATTTTGCTTACAATAAAACTCTTAATTATATGTATTACAAACACTTATTCTACTTCCAATAAAACTTTTAATTATATGTCTTCCGTATAAATTCAAATTCTTATTTTCAATAAATTTGAACACCTATTATGTTTCTAATATGTTAAAAGATAGTTTTTTATTTATTAATATTTAAAATCCTAAAATTCTAAAAAAAATTATATATATTTTTTCATTATATCATCAATATTAAATTTTTATATTCAACACTGTTTTCTTTAATGAACCGCTTTCTCGTCAAACATGGTTATTCCTTTTAAATCACTCTCTCGTTAAGAACAAAACCCTAACTTTTACATATATTACTTGTATAATAATGTTTATCCATAAAAATCGAATACTAAAAATGAGATAAAATTTTTATCATCAATTTTAAATTCTAATAGCTGATACAATCTTTTCTAGTGAGCCGTCTTCCCGTTAAATACGTTTCGAGTCGCTCTCGTTTGAGATCGAAATTTTGACTTCATTACATATTATTATACAACTTTTTTCCTTAAAATCAAAACTTAAAAATAGTGTGAATTCCAATTTTTATTTTCTCCAAGATTTCTAAAATTTATGGAGTTTTAAAAATAGAAAAACATATTATTTTCTCTTTATATTATAGATACTTCTGTATTTATTTAGAGTTCCCGCATGAGAATGTTCTTTTATTTTGTTAGCACATCAATTCTTTTCTTTTTAAATACGAAGACCTTTTTTATGAGATTTATACTGGATATATGAAATTTTTTCCTAATAGAAGTATAAATAACTTGTATAAAAAATATATAATTTTAGAATATATATCGTAAAAGATGTCACCACCGTCCTTGTATTCTACTTCTAATAAAAATTTTAATTATATGTTTCCTCTATATATTCAAACACCCATTCTACTTCCAATAAAACTTATAATTATATGTTTTTTCTATAAATTCGAACTCTTGTTCTTTATAAATTTGAACTCCGATTCTATTTTCAATAGAACTTTTAATCACATGTCTTATAAATACATATTCTACTTCCAATAGAACTTCTAATTATATGTCTTCCCTATAAATTTAAATTCTTCTTTTCTATTCAAGCACCTATTCTACTTCTAATATATTAAAAAAAAAAATTATTAGTGTTTATTCGAACTCCTATTCTACTTCTAATAGAACTTTTAATCATATGCCATATAATTAAATACATATTCTACTTCCAATAGAGCTTTTTATTTTATGTCTTCCCTATTAATTCGAACTCTTCTCATCTATAAATTCGAACACCTATTCTACTTTTAATATGTCAAAAGATATTTTTATAATTATTAGTGCTAAATTCTAAAAAATAAAAGAAAACAACTTTTCTCTTTATATTATAGATACTCATGTATTTATTTAGGGTCCCCGCATGAAAATGTTCTTTTATTATGTTAACACATCAGTTCTTTCTTTTTAAATACGAAGACTCTACTAATTTCATACTATTGTAACCCGACGTCTCCCTCTTTTCTCTCTAACATATTCTCTCTGCTCCCCAGTCTCTCTTCGTCTTTTCTCTCAAGATAGTCCCCTCCGGCGGTGGTTTATCCACCGGCCGGAGGTCTCCTTTTCTTCCTCCCTCCTCCTTTTTCAACCAAGCCTTCATCCACCTTCACAAAATCCCTTTCATTCCTCCCATAAATCGGAATTTTTCCAAAAATTTCGAAAAACCCATTCGAGTTCTTTTTCAGATCTGCCTTGATTTAGAACTCGAAATATCAAAATAAACACATTTCTTAAACTCAAAATCTCTTGCATACATCATATCAAAATTTGGTGTCAATCCGAGATCTTTGAATTTTCGAATTGTATCGCCTTGGGCGGAGTATCGCTTTATGCGTATGTCTCTCCATTTGGAGTGTGTTGTTTATGTTAATATGTTTTGTTTTGTTTGGTTTGTTTATTTCAGTCCTCGGAGAATGTTTCATTTGATGTCTCGAGAGATCTGGAGGGGCCACATCGAAGCTGAGGCAGTGATGATTATTGCAAAAGCTCACCTTTCACAACATGATAGTGTTCTTCCTTGGGGAGTTTTCACTTACGGCAAGTCTATAGCTGGTTCCCGGCAAGTAGATAGCTGGGGTGCTCCACCTGAACAATGGGCTACCAATGGTTCTTATGTGTTAAGGTCAATTGTGATATTACTGTATTCAGGGATGTCGGTACAATTTGGATTTATTGGGTTGTCTTTGATTTCATTTTCAGTTAACAGAATCTTCCAGTTCTGTATTGTGAAACGGTCAGGAAACAAATCAGCTAAGTGTTTTAGCTTGTCTTTGTTTTTCAACCTGGTCGTACCGCCAGTTGGGGATTTGTCCCGGCTGTGTGTTTGCTATTATTAATGGAAACTTTATTTTTTTGTGACAAAAAAAAAATACGAAGACTCTTTTTTATGAGATTAATATTGGATTTATGAAAATTTTTCCTAATAGAAGTATAAATAACTTGTATAAAAAATATATATAATTTTAGAATATTGTAAAAAATGTCACCACCGTCCTTGTATTCTACTTCTAATCAAATTGTTAATTATATGTCTCCTTTATATATTCAAACACATATTCTACTTCTAATAGAACTTATAATTATATGTTTTTTCTATAAATTCGAACTATTATTCTTTATAAATTAGAACTCCTATTCTACTTCGAATAAAACTTGTAATCATGCCTTATAAATACTTATTATACTTCCAATAGAACTTCTAATTACATGTCTTCCCTATAATTTCGAACTATTTTCATCTACAAATTCGAACACCTATTTTACTTCTAATATGGTAAAATATATTTTTTATATTTATTAGTATTTATCTGAACTCATATTCTACTTTTAATAGAACTTTTAATCATATGCCTTATAATTAAATATTTATTTTACTTCCAATAGAACTTCTAATTATATGTATTCTCTATAAATTCGAACACCTATTCTACTTCTAATATGTCACAACCGTCCTTGTATTCTACTTCCAATAAAATTGTTAATTATATGTCTCCTTTATATATTCAAACACATATTCTACTTCTAATAGAACTTATAATAATATGTTTTTTCTATAAATTCGAACTATTAACTTCGAATAGAACTTGTAATCATGCCTTATAAATACTTATTATACTTCCAATAGAACTTCTAATTACATGTCTTCCCTATAATTTCGAACTATTTTCATCTACAAATTCGAACACCTATTTTACTTCTAATATGGTAAAATATATTTTTTATATTTATTAGTATTTATCTGAACTCATATTCTACTTTTAATAGAACTTTTAATCATATGCCTTATAATTAAATATCTATTTTACTTCCAATAGAACTTCTAATTATATGTCTTCTCTATAAATTCGAACACCTATTCTACTTCTAATATGTTAAAAGATATTTTTATATTTATTATTGTAAATTCGAACACTTATTTTACTTCTAATATGATAAAATATATTTTTATATTTATTAGTATTTATCTGAACTCCTATTCTACTTTTAATAGAACTTTTAATCATATGTCTTATAATTAAATATCTATTTTACTTCCAATAGAACTTCTAATTATATGTTTTACCTATAAATTCGAACACCTATTGTACTTCTAATATGTTAAAAGATATTTTTATATTTATTAGTGTTTAAAAATCGAAAAATTCTAAAAATTAGAAAAATAGATTGAGACGATCTTAGAGCGCCACCTAAGCGCCCGCGTATCCTCCTTTATTTATATATATTGATATTGATAGTATAGATAGATTAGAAGTAAAATTTTTAGGAAAAATGAATAATTGAGTTGTTGGAGGAGAAAAAAGAGTTCAAGTAGAAGTGGATGAAGTAATTTTAATCAGAATATAATTACGTTAACATTAGTAATTAGCTTTTTGAGTTGTTTTTGTAATTTAATTATTTATTTTAATAATTAGGATAACCAAACCGAAAGCCAAAACTTAGGATAACCAAACCGAAAACCAAAACTTTCAATGTTTCAGCTTTAATATAATAGTATAGATAAATAGATAGATAATAGAAAGCAAGGAAATATTTTTTATGGGTCGGTGAAAAAGTAATTGAATATAATATTTCATATAATCTACGATCAAAGAAAACTTAATATATAACAAACATTTTTTGCATAAAAATATTACATTTATTTTGTATAATTTTATTTGTATTTAATTGCAAAATCATTATTTCACAAAATGTTTCAAAAAAACATATTTTTTTTGCAAAAATTAGAAAAAACACGTATATTTAAAAAAATGTCTTTTTTCATAAGTACCTAAGTTCATAATTTATTTTCCAAAAATTCTTTTCAAATTTTTAAATTTACGAAAATATAAACTTATTTGCAAAAATACGATTTACAACCGAATCAACCAAATACAATTATTTGCAAACACATATATAATTGCATGCAGTTTTGCTGCACAACCATATATGCAACCAAATGCAAACAGATCGTATTTTTACAAATAAGTTGATATTTTTGCAAAATGTTTTTTTTTGAAAAATGTATTTTTACAAATATTCGAGAAGATAGTAAAATTGCAAAAGAAACTTTAAAAAAAATTACATTGTTGGTAAGTATTCTTAAAAAAATCAAATATTTTTATTAAATATAAAATAATTAAGTTTTCCAAAAAAAAAAAAATCTAAAATGATTAGTATTGAATGACATGCATACCCCTACCCGACTTCCATTTCTGTTTCGATTGGTCGATCTCTTGTAGGGCATAGTCGTAGAATATACCTCAACCTGTCCTCAACCAACCAGGATTATACATACATACACTGACACACTACATAATAAACATGTACACGCTAGCTACACTTGCTCACTCTCATATAGAGTTTCGATTATTATAAATTACTCACTGTCTTCCCCACATTCAATCAACAATGTCTTCCTCCCAACAAACATTCCAAAACGAGACATGGCGATCGACGAGACTACTTGGATCCATCGTGGGCTGCTACTGCTGGAGATCGAAAATGGGACCCACCTCTGGCTGAACCGGGTCTCACCCGTGCTTTCTTTACGGGTCAGAAGCTCCGCGATAATCTCGGCTTCCCCATCCACCGGGTTTTTGTATCACCTTTTTATAGGTGTTTGCAAACTGCTGCTCAAGCCATTGCTGCTCTTACTCATCAAAACCACGCTTCTAATCTTAAGGTACAACTTCCGGTAAATTAATACTCGATAAATTAATACGCCATAGATTAAATTGTTTTTATATGGTCCATAATACGGACATAGTAATTTTTTCTTGTTTGATAAGAATGGTGTATTTTTAGAGTCGATAAATAATTTATAGAGGTTTTACTATATTTGTTTATTTTAGATTATATGTTAGTGAATTCTTTAGCATAAAATGTTTGCAAATTTTATTTATGGTGATGCAAGTTGATGATTTGATCAGCTGTACATTTTTATTTTATTTTGTTAATGCCTGAGTAAGAAATATATTTTATATTTGTTATTGTGTCGTATAAGTTTCACTAATTTATGTATATGTAGCTCTTAGCACTGTACTATTCCAGAGGGAGACTGTAAGGATTTAGATTTGGGATCTTCACTTTTCCATGTGTGTTTAATGTGCGATAGTCTTAATTTCCTGGATGATGTTCGGGGTGACTGTGTCTAGAAGTTTTTCAAACAGGTTTAGATATCTTCAAATATGGAGACAAGTGTACCTGTTCAAAATCCAGTAGAGGAAAAGTTGATAAATAAGCTTAGAAGAAGTACATCTATTGACTATTGTAGTTATAGTCTTTGAACTTTAGAATTTGGTCAGGTACTCCTCCTGACCGGAATTTCCTTTATTTGAACCTTTCCTTCTCAGATTAGAAGGTACTGTTTAGAAGTTTTTCAAAAAGGTTAAGATATCTTCAATATGGAATCAAGTGTACTTGTTGAAAACCAAGTAGAGGAAAAGGAGAGAAGCAGCGCCTTATGCTAAAAATTTGCAAACCTTCAGTTTTGCATAAAACAACATTATGTATAAGCTTTACTAAGGAAATAGAATGTCACTAACAGAAGGTTTTAACTGATATTATGATTCACTTGCTTTTAACATTAAGTGATATATTATGTTCCCGGAATTTGAGGAAAAGCTTTGTGTGATTAAGCTGTATAATTTTAAGCGTTGACTGGAAGCAAACTGACCGATTATCAGAAAAAGTTATATTTTTATTGAAAATAATTTCTACAAGTTTAAATATATTTGGTGCATTTACTTATTTTTCTTTGTGTTGTTGAAATGCTTATTAAAAGTACACTTCAAATTCACTCGGGCAATTATACTTGCACTGCTACAGGTGAAATTCTGATAAAAAATAATGTATGTAAATGTATATCAGTGCTATTTTCTAACTGTTGTCAAGAAATAAAGATTCTCCCTAATATAATTGTTTCTCAATTAAAGTCTAACTGAGACATGCAATCTATTTGACTATAGTTTATGCCTCCCTTCTTACCCTATGTTGGAAGCCATATACCCATGATGGGCCGAACCGAAGGCCCAACAAGAAGAAGCCCAAAATGGCTAACGGTCTCCTCTTTTCTTGAACGGTATTTATCTACTTTCGGTGGTGGAAAACACAATGATGCCCATGGGGCCCTTTTAAGGTAACGGACATAATTTCTAAGGTATAAATATAGATTGAATCCACAAGAGAAGACACATGCTCATAATTTACTAACACACACACTCTCTTTAAGTTCAAAGTACTCTAAAAACGCGACTTACTTACTCTCACACCGGAGGTGAATCGGGGGGGACAATCCCTCGCATTCTTCTCACTTTTCAGGGTCAACCCGAAGGCCGACCCGGTGGAAATCCAGTCGTAATATTTGGCGCCGTCTGTGGGAACGTAGAGATACAATCTGTGTTAAAATTTTTGCAAACTATGACAATCGAAGAAACACCCAGGAATAACGAAAGCACCGTGATCGGAGACAGTCCCGCCACGCAAAGGACGACTCCGGCCGCCCAAAGAATGCTCGATTTCAATGAAGACATGCCCTCCCCCGAAGAACAACAAGAAATGCTCGCGAAATGGAGAGAAGAGAAAGCCAAAGAAAGGGAAACAGAGAAGGCGAAAAGCCAGAACGAAGCAGCAAGGCAAGCCGAGCTAAGGGAAGCCGACCGAGTAAAGCTACAAACCTTGAAACTCCAAAGAGAGGAAATCGAACGACAGGAGAAGACATTGCGCGAAGCCCTGGAGGCCGAAGGCCGGACACCCAAAGATGACCGAAAAGATAAAAGGGTCAGGGACGATGAAGATGAGTCATGGAACTCAAAATTACAATCTAAGAAAACCAAGTCGAAGGTTGTAGATTCCTCGGACTCGGAAGAAGAAGGTCCGCACACAGACGATCGTATTCGCAGACTGGAAAAGGTTATGTTCGGAGATAGGACAATTAGCCACGAGCCTGTCGTGACCGAAGAGATAGAACAATACCGACCACCACCAGGAAGGCAATTCCCGAAGATGCACGAGTTCAACGGAAAAGGCGATCCCGAAGACCATTGTGAGAAGTACGAATCCCTCATGACTGGTATGGGGCATTGCGACATCATGCTGTGCAAAATGTTCAAAACTTACCTAAAAGGGTCAGCATCCATGTGGTATCGTTCGCTAAGACCACGGTCGATTGATTCTTATGGACAAATTAAAAGGAAGTTCTTGAGAAATTACTCCCATTTATGCCGAAGAGAAAAAGACACTGAAGCCCTAATTCACTGCAGACAAAGACCGAACGAAGAATTAGGGGACTACCTAGCAAGATTCAAAGAGGAAGCCGGAACGGTCACAAGCCTCGATAAGATCAAAGCCGCTGGATTCCTTTCAGCAGGTCTCGACCCTGTGAAAGGCAAGAAGCTCCGGTCATCTCTCTATGACGTTCCCCCAAAATCACTGAACGACATATACGTTCGGGGAGAAGCAATACGAAGGAAGTTGGAAACAATTGGAGGGTACAAAGAAAGTCGAAGGAACGACAGAGACGATAGAAGAGGCGAGCGCAGGGACGACCGAAGGAATCATAGCAACACACGAGGAAGGATGAACGATCCAAAAACAACAGGACAAAGACAAGACAAAGATAGTACTGTGTTCACTCGCCTCAACACACCCATCTCCAAGATCCTCCATGAAATCAAAGGAAAACCAGGGTTCGTTCGACCACCTCGAATAAAAACCCCTGAGTCCAGAAGAAACGAAAACAAGTACTGCGAGTATCATCGGGATAAGGGCCACAACACAGATGAATGCTACCACCTAAAGAAGTTGATCGAAAAGATGATCAGAGGCGGGGGGTTATCCCAGTTCGTGGGCGACTTAAGAGAAAAGCTCGATGCGAAGGAAAGAAAAGATCCTGGAGAAACCGAAAGACCGGAAAAGTATAGAGGCGAGGTCCGAACGATCTTTGGCGGCACAATACTTGATCGGGACAGTAAGACGGCCCGAAAGAAATACACCAGGCAAATATACAGTCTTTACCAATCGAAAACAGCCAAACAACCATTACCGATCAGCTTCACGGAGGATGATTACGAGGACGTCATATGGCCACACGAAGATCCCCTGGTTATCAATCCGGTAATCGGAGATAACAAAATCTGGAAGGTGCTAGTCGATGAAGGGAGCTCGGTCAATATCCTATACCACAGGACATACTCTAAAATGAACCTAGGAGGAGAACACCTCGAACCATGCCACGAGGAACCCTTATACGGCTTCGGTAATCAACCAGTACCGATCGAAGGTACCATCAGATTAAATGTGCTCCTAGGAAAAGCGCCATATACCGTGGAAAAGGAAGCTAAATTTTACGTCGTTCGGGTAGACAGCCCATACAACGGCATCCTGGGCAGACCCGTTTTATCCCTATTCCAAGCCGTATCATCCATACCGCACTTGAAGCTAAAATTCCCTACCGAGCAAGGGATTGGAGAAATGAAGGGCGATCAAAAAGCAGCAAGAATCATCATGTTAGAAGATCTTGACAAAGATAAAGACGCAGAATTGGTCGAATCCGGGAAAAGGAAAAGAGACGAAGACGCCGGGGGAAACCATCAAATGCTGAACATAGAGATCGAGAAGTTTGGGACCGATCTCTCCTGTCCAATTGCCGAACCGGCAGCCGAAATCGAAGAAATCGAATTATATGTGGGCCAATCCGGGAAAATGATCCAAATAGGCAAGGGGATGGAACCAGAGCTGAAGGAGAGGGTCATTGCCGTCATCAGGGAATTCCACGACGTATTCGCTTGGAATCCCGAAGACATGCCTGGATTAGATCCTTCAGTCGCGAAGCACTGTCTAAACGTCGAACCCGACGCCCAACCTGTAAAACAGAAGAAGAGAAATTTTGCCATAGAAAGACAAAGGGTTATCCAGACCGAAGTTGAGAAACTACTAGAGGCCAAATTTATCGAAGAAATTGATTACCCCGAATGGTTGGCGAACGTAGTTGTCGTCAAAAAGTCAAACGGCAAATGGAGAATGTGCGTCGATTACACTGACCTAAATAAACACTGTCCGAAAGACCACTATCCCCTACCCAACATCGATCAGCTAATAGACGCCACATCGGGACATCAGATTCTCAGTTTTTTGGACGCTTTTTCAGGATATCACCAAATCGCCATGAATGCCGAAGACATTTCGAAGACAGCATTCATCACCCCGAACGGCACTTACGCATACATAAAAATGCCCTTCGGGCTAAAGAACGCGGGGGCAACTTTCCAGAAAATGGTTAACAAGCTCTTCAAAAAGCAAATAGGACGAAGCATGGAATGTTACGTCGACGACATGATCATAAAGTCACCCTTCCAGGATCATGCAAACGACCTGAAGGAATGCTTCGAAACGTTAAGGGAAAACAATATGAGAATCAACCCGAACAAATGCACGTTCGGGGTTAACAGCGGAAAATTCCTTGGATACATGGTGAGTGCCCGAGGGATTGAGGCAAACCCAGAGAAAATCAAGGCCGTCATGGATATGGAAGCACCCAAGACAATAAGAGACATTCAGAAATTAACTGGACGAATGGTAGCTCTCCGGAGATTCATTTCCAGGTCTGCTGAAAAAGCGTAACCATTCTTCGAGGTGCTTCGAGGAAAAAAAACTTTCGATTGGGGACCAAATTGTCAAAAGGCATTCGAAGAAATAAAGGAGTATCTGGTGAACACCCCTCTCTTGATGAGACCGAGACCAAACGAAACTCTACAGTTATACCTGGCTGTGAACGACCGAACGCTTGGAGCTGTACTGGTCAAACAATACGAAGGAAACCAACACCCGGTATTTTACGTATCTCACATACTGAAGGACGCCGAAACTAGATATCCAAATGCAGAAAAATTCGCATATGGGTTGGTAATGGCATCGAGAAAATTACGGCACTACTTCCAAGGCCGAACGATTCAGGTCGTAACCAACCAACCACTGAAGAAAATCATGCGCAGGCCCGAGGCATCAACAAGGATAATCGCCTGGTCGGTCGAATTTGGAGAATACGATCTGGAGTTCATTCCCAGAACGGCAATTAAGGCACAAGCTTTAGCCGACTTCATGGTGGAATGCTCTTTCACTAGTCCGAAGGATTTGGTCGCCGAAGAACAACCGATCCGTTCTCCAGGTAAATGGAAACTGTTTGTAGATGGTTCTGTGGCCGGATCCAAGTGCGGAGCAGGCCTGATTCTAACCAGCCCCGAAGGATTCGAAATATGTCAGGCAATTAGGTTCACCTTCTCCTTAACCAATAACGAGGCCGAATATGAGGCCCTGCTAGCAGGCCTAAACTTGGCAAGAAATTTGGAAGTGAAACACTTAAGAGCCTTCAGCGATTCAATGTTGGTCGTCAAACAGTTCTCCGGCGAATACGGACAGAAAGATCCGCGAACGAAGGCATACGCCACCAAGGTGCACAAGAATTCCGTGCTATTTGAGTCATTCGAGCTAAGCCAAGTAGCCAGGGAAGATAATAGCCGAGCCGACGCCCTGTCAAGGCTAGCTTCGGCAGAAACCCAAAACCTCACAGGTTCTATCTACCTGACCGAAGTAAAATCGCCTTCGATAGACAGAAAACACTGCCTGGAAATACACCAAGGAATCAATTGGATGACACCGATCAGATCCTTCTTAGAAAAAGATACCCTACCACTCGACAAGAAACAAGCCCAGAAGATAAAATACCGATCCGCTAGTTACTCAATTGTTGGAGGAAGCCTATATAGAAGGTCGGTCACCCAACCGATGCTGCGATGCTTGGACCCTGAAGAACAATTGATGGCATTGGAAAGCATTCACGAAGGTATCTGCGGGGAACATCTAGCCGGACGGTCACTTTCCTTCAAAATCCTTAGGCAAGGATTCTTCTGGCCAACATTAAGGGAGGATGCTTTGAACTACGCGAAAAAATGCAAACAATGCCAGTTATTCAGCAACGTTCCGAAACAACCCCCAGAGGAAATGACATCGGTACTCAATCCCATTCCCTTCGCCATGTGGGCAGTAGATATTGTCGGCATCTTACCCACAAGCACTAAGCAGGCTAAATATTGCATCGTAGCCATCGACTACATGACTAAATGGGTAGAAGCCAGACCACTTTCCGCCATCACCGAAGATGCAGCTAAGAAGTTTGTGTTGGAACAAATAATATTAAGGTTCGGCATCCCGATGATATGTATCTCAGACAACGGAACCCAATTTATTGGAAGCAAATTTCGAAAGTTCTTATTCGAGTTCGGAATACAACAAAAATTCAGCTCGGTCGGCCACCCACAGGCAAACGGGGCGATCGAAGCAGCCAACAAAATCATATTCGACGGAATTAAGAAAAGATTGGGAGATTCCAAGGGCCTTTGGGCCGAAGAGTTGCCATACGTCCTTTGGGCCTACCGAACGACACCGAGATCATCTACTGGCGAAACTCCTTTCAAGCTTGCCTTCGGCACTGACGCCCTCATGCCGACCGAAGTGGGTCTAGAATCATACCGAACACAGGTGTTCAACATTGAAATGAATGAATACGGGCTTCGGGCAAATATAGATTTGGTTGAAGAAGAAAGAGAGGCTGCCCACCAAAGAAATTCGAGATATCAGCTTCGAGCAGTCCAATACTACGATTCTGGAATAAAGAAAAGATCTTTCCATGTAGGGGACCTAGTACTTCGTGAGTTAGCAACTTCAATGCCGACCAAACAAGGCAAACTTATGCCAAATTGGGAAGGTCCTTACGTGGTGGTTGAAGTGGTCCGTCCAGGAACATACAAGCTAGCTCATTCGGACGGGAGCCACATCAAGAACACATGGCATGCTTCACGCCTTCGCCGTTTTTATCAGTAAGCTTCCATATATGTATTTTCAATGTATACCCCACTATTTTTTACCCTTGAAATAAGCAGAATTGAGGACTCATGTTTTTAGTATTTAAGCTACTTTGACATAATTAAGGAGGGAGGATACATTTCCAACAAATCAAAGGACCTTAATTATTCACAAACTCCTTAAATACGGGGGAAATGCTAGGCCGAAGGCCAGAGATGCATAAAAACAAGAATTATGCTAGGCCGAAGGCCAGAGATGCATAAAAACAAGAATTATGCTAGGCCGAAGGCCAGAGATGCATAAAAAAGAATTATGCCCAAAGGCCAAAGATGCATAAAAAAGAATTATGCTAGGCCGAAGGCCAAAAATGCATTATGCCAGGCCGAAAGGCCAAAGATGCATAAAAATAAAAAATTATGATGCTAGGCCGAAAGGCCGAAAATGCATAAACGCAAAAAATATGGCAAAAACAAAGCGCCGAAGATGCGTAAATATAAATTATGCTAAGGAGGCGAAGATACAAGACAGAATCAAACTGCAATATTTATACAATAAAAAGACCCGAAGGCACAAATATCACGCCCGAAGGCAACATTAAATGTTGCAGCAAAAGTTGCTAAAAGACAAACTACACTACTCATCAGAAAGCTCTTGATCTTCGCCCGAAGAAACATCCAGCGGCTGATCGGACTTCTCCCTGCCGACTGGATCAGTCATACCAAGCTCGGTATCAATCAGCTGGGTATGATCGAAGCCTAAGGCATTTGCCTTAATGACAGCATCATCATAACCCATCTGATAACACCGCTCTTCGGTACGCTCGAGCTTCTTTACCAACTTCCGAGATCTTTCGAAATCCAACGGCCCAGATTGAGGCGCAAATCTCAAAATCAGACAGCTGTCCCTCATAAAGGAACACGACTCCCCAAGAGAAAACTCGACTCTTGTCCATCGCCGTGCAACCGAACGAATGATCAGATAAATTCGACAGACGCGACCGAACGGAACGTGTCAAATGAAAAATATGGGTTCTTTAGCCTTCGTCCTAAAAACATTACCGAACGAAGCCTAGGGACATGTTGGAAGCCATATACCCATGATGGGCCGAACCGAAGGCCCAACAAGAAGAAGCCCAAAATGGCTAACGGTCTCCTCTTTTCTTGAACGGTATTTATCTACTTTCGGTGGTGGAAAACACAATGATGCCCATGGGGCCCTTTTAAGGTAACGGACATAATTTCTAAGGTATAAATATAGATTGAATCCACAAGAGAAGACACATGCTCATAATTTACTAACACACACACTCTCTTTACGTTCAAAGTACTCTAAAAACGCGACTTACTTACTCTCACACCGGAGGTGAATCGGGGGGGACAATCCCTCGCATTCTTCTCACTTTTCAGGGTCAACCCGAAGGCCGACCCGGTGGAAATCCAGTCGTAACACCCTACATATATGCATGCAGGTCTCTGTTGAGTATGGTTTGTGTGAGATGCTGAACACTGAAGCCATAAAGCCGGAAATGGCTCCAAAAGACGGAAAATTTGTCTTTAATATATCAGACTGTGAAACTATCTTACCCTCTGGGATGGTGGATCACACTGTTGAGAAATTATATCAAACAGTAAAAACAGTAAATATGCTTTCTCAAATTTATCCTTTATTAATCTTGAACACAAAACTGCGAACTATTTCTTTTACTGAGTATTTTTATATGCACAAACCTAGCTGCCACAATGGGAGGAGACTGTGGCAGGTGCTAATGATCGATATGTGCAGGTTTTCAAGGCCCTAGCAGATAAATATCCTTCTGAAAACTTGTTGCTTGTTACTCATGGTAGGTTAAACGTTTGGTTTTCCTTTTTTCTTTTCAATTTTATTATAATCATAAAACATATAGTGCTTCAAGCTATCTCGCTATCCTACAAGATTTTCTTAATGATTGCTGCTCAATAATTTTCATATTATAGGCTGTAGTTTCAGGATCAGAACTAACATCTACATTACTAATTCTCTTCTCCATCACTGATATGTAGGGGCCCTGGCGGAACCAGAACAAAATATTACGGGGGCTTACATATAGAGATTATCACCGACATATGAATATGATGTATGTGAAGTTTTTTTTGTTTTTAGTATCTGTTCTGTGATGTATGTGAAGTTTAGTTATTTTAAGAAACTAGCATTAAAACCCGTGCGAGGCACGGGCCGCTAGCTTAAATTGTATTTTTAATTAAACTATTCATGATCAATATCGTTTGAAATATGTGATTGATTTTCATAGAGTTCTTCTTGTTACTGGCATATGTGGTTATTGTATACTTATTTAAATATGTTCAAGTTTGTACTTGGAAACTAATACGAGTAGTATTGATAGCAACCATGTAAGTTTTTAATTTTGTTGTGGGTCATAGAATATAATTTGAGTGTTTTATGGGTGTTGTCTAATTAAGACTATTTTTTAGAGCACCTACAATCCTAAACTTTCTTAAAAAATGATTCATCCATTTAGCTGGACCTCCAATAGTATTCAAGGTAGAAACTTAATAATCTTCAAGATGTTGCATTCTAAGAGTGTAGATTTCAGTCCTGATTCTAATCAAAACTTCGTAAATCTTCTAAAACGCTTCTCAGGTCTTGCGTTTTTACTTCTTAAAACTACATTTCTAACTCTTTTATTTGTTTTATTCTAATTTCTTTATTTTAAGCATTATTTGCCTTTATCTCTCTCTTCCGGTGTCCGTCTGACTTTCATTGAGTTACCTCCATAAATAATATATAATATATGATACTTTTTTTCTAGAAAATGTCATATTTTAAATTGAACATTGGCTAATTTGTATGTAAAAGGTAATGTGTTATTTGTACGATTTATCTTTTTAAAGCCAAATATTTTTACGACCTGAATAGTTTCACTACTAATTATTGTATCTTTTTTAGTAATATACAAATTTCATTTTACATTAACACCTCAATATTTATTTTTCTAATATAGTGTTAGATAATATCCATTATATTAATTATAATATCGTCTTATAACCCAATTGTGTATTTTACGTAATTCTTTAATCGATAAATGATAACCATTAAAGAGTCCATAGCTCATTTAAAATCAAGTAATATTTCATCAATATCACACACATACATATTGTGTGTATAATTTAAAATAAATGTGAATGTGTGGTCTAATGGTGTGAAGATGCATCATTTAACTCGGTGATCGAAGTTCGATTACCATTGAAAATAATGCTTCTATATATAAATAAGAACTTAGGAGTAAATTTTCGCTTTCAAATCAGTAATACAGTACTTTAATTATTGACTTGATCTTATATTTAATATTTTTCATAAAAAATACATTATGCATTTCATATTTTTTCTTTATATAAAGCTAAATATTGCCCCCGCTTAATCGGTACACACAAAGATATCATGTGTATTATTGAGAATATAGGGATAAATTAGTAATTTCATGAGATGAGGGGTAAATTGGACATTTCAAATGCATTAAAAAGTCTCAAGAATTTTATCTTGTGTTGGTGTATTATATATATAATAGATTAGTCTAACGGGGTGTTTGGGAGAACTTATTTTTCAGAATAAACTTATTTTTAGACAAAGTTAATCTAAATACACTAAATACTTGTATAAAAAATATATATTAAAATATGAAATTTTTATCCGAAAATAAGTCCATAAAGACTTCTTTTAAGTCAGTGCCAAACAGGACTTAAATCAAACACACATAAGACCAACTTATTTTAATGAATTTAAATACATATAATTATTCTAATTTAGAGATATATATGTTGGACATGTGCATGGTTGTAATAATCGGTAAAGATACCGATTTAAGATTAATCGGGTAATCGGGGATTAATCGGATATTATAATAGTATTTAATATATTAGTCTAATTTACAATTAAACATATCATTTTAAATAAATTCATAGCATTAATCGGATTTCAAAAATCGAATCGGTTAGTTACCTTCCTGAGAATTAATCAGGAATTAATCGGCTAAATTGGGGATTTTTAGAACCATGGACATGTGTAGATATAAATAAAAGGGAAGTATTAAAAATTAAAATTTTAAAAGTGATATAAGCTATTATTTTTTAAAAATAGATGTCCTTTTTATATGTTACTGTATGGTTAAAAGCAACGGAAAAAATTATAAATACAAAGCAGTTAGTTTGCACAATGTTAATGATTTTCATTAACCTAGTATCCATAAAGTAGTAATTACCTTCATTGAACTGTAGTAATTTAGTCGGCAATCACATTCAAAGATCAGGCTATTGATTCTTGCACAAAATTAAAATATTACTATTACCATTAGGATTAGGATAAGGGCTTTGTTTTTAAAAAAAGACTGAAAATTTTGGCCCTCTTCGCCTATATATTCTCATGTTGGGACATAACAAAAACACGAGTTAATAGGACTAGAAGAACAGAGAACTCTCCATTACATCGTGTGCTTGCAAGGTCTTAAACAGTGGTAATCTTCTATCTCTTTTCTTACATTATGTATATTGTAAGTATTCATGTAACTTATGATTAACAAGGAATATTTTCGATCAACATGCTTTCGAGATTTTTAAACTGGTTTCGATTTAGTTTTATTTATTTGATTTGCATTATGTTTGTATATTAACCATTCGCATCATAATTTCAGAGCCAATGAAGATAATGTTAGATCCACCTAAGATGATGAAAGGAAAACCGTGGGCAAGCGTGGGTTCTCTGTTTGCAAGTATGATGTTTGTCCTGGCAATTGTTCATCAGTATAGTCCTAATTTTCGACGTTTATTGAAGAGTGTAGTGTTTCTTGGGACACTGCTTCAGCAATGGAGTCCTTATCTTCGACAATTACTCATGAGATACATTCAAAAAATAGAGTCAAGTTGTGACCCTTATATCCATATTACATTCTATGAACATGATTCACGTCAACTCTCTGAGCAAAGCACAGCTTATGTTGCAATTCAGCACTATCTGGAGG
Source organism: Saposhnikovia divaricata (assembly GCA_036435485.1). Lineage (NCBI taxonomy): Eukaryota > Viridiplantae > Streptophyta > Magnoliopsida > Apiales > Apiaceae > Saposhnikovia > Saposhnikovia divaricata. The sequence goes on from CM071600.1 coordinate 20,946,628, forward strand.
CAAACTCTGCACGCATGGCAAAACGACTGAATGCTGATTCAATAAAAGACCGTGAATCTCTTGTTCTGAGCATGACTAATAATGAAGAGATAACTGATGAATATCAAGGTATCAAAGTATGGTGGAGTTTTAGCACATCTGTTGTGCCAAAGTCCCGGTCAAAACAAGAGAAACAAGGATGTTATACTCTAATATTTCATAATAGGAATCGTGATTTGATTACCAAGTCTTACATGAAACATGTATTAGCTCGTGGGAAAGAGATTTCTTTGAGAAATCGTCAAAGAAAGCTTTATACAAACAAAAGCTCTTGGTGGACTGAGGTTGATTTTGAGCATCCGTCTACATTTGAGACTTTAGCATTGAAGGCAGAGACGAAGAAGGACATCATGGATGATTTGATCACTTTTCGTGAGTCCAAAGACTATTATACGAAAGTAGGCAAGGCTTGGAAAAGAGGATATCTTCTCTATGGTCCTCCTGGAACTGGAAAATCTACTTTGATTGCTGCAATGGCCAATATGTTGCATTATGATGTGTACGATCTTGAGTTAACTTCTGTTAAGGACAATACTGAGTTGAAAAAATTACTCATTCAAACTAGTGGAAAATCAATAATTGTGATAGAGGACATTGATTGTTCGCTTGATCTCACCGGGAAAAGGCAGGTCAAAGATGGGGAGAAGAAAGAAAAGGATCAGAAGACAAGCCAGGTTACTTTATCTGGCTTACTAAATTCAATTGATGGTCTTTGGTCTTCTTGTGCTGGCGAAAGAGTCATTGTGTTTACAACAAATCATGTGGAGAATCTTGATCCTGCATTAATTCGAAGAGGGCGAATGGACAAGCATATTGAGTTGTCTTATTGTTCATTTGAAGCGTTCAAAGTGCTTGCCAAGAACTATTTGGATATTGAGTCTCATAAACTATTTGGAAAAATTGAGGAGTTGTTGGCAGAAATCAATATAAGCCCGGCTGATGTTGCGGAAAATTTGATGCTTAAATCTGTTGTAGATGATGGCGAGAATGCCTTAAAGTGTTTGATAAGTGTTTTAGAGGGTACGAAAGACGCATCAAAAGCCTGACATAGAAGAAAAACTCTAGGTTGTGGAAGTAGACAAGATGAAGGAAAAGGTTAAAGAGTCGTTAGCAGTAAAAGATGTGGCAGCAATGGGTGATTAGTCTTACTCATTTATGTGATCATGATTATGAAATTCTTCGTGTGGCTTTAACAACTCCCAGAAGACTCAGGCTCCGCTAAATTTTGAAGTAGACATGATTTTATGTCGAGAAAAGAATGGGGATAAGGAAGTAGATCTTCTTTCATGTCTCAGGAACTACTGAAATTTGTACAATCTTAACACATACGCACATGTTTCAGTTTTCAGTTTTAACTGTAGAAGCAAATAACAAATGGAGCATAGGATTTGATTAACTATTTAGAAATTTTAGACGATGGCTGATACAAAGGCAAACTTGTAAAAACCATAGGCACATATATCGACTGCTGTTAATTATTTATATCAGTCAATTAACCGCGACAGGGAAGTAGCCTACTCAGTTAAGCTATTCCTGATATGAAATATGTGTACATTAAGATGCAGTTTCTATTCTAGTTAGCAGAAATCTATGCAAATGTTTTATATTACAGTGTTACACATATAACTATGACGTTTTTTTGCATGATAGTGACCCGAACTATAATATTTTTGCACCCGCATGGCCAATCTATAATAATGAGCACCCGCATGGCCAAATTATAATATTTTAATCACCCGATTGCATTCCGTCAAGTCTGTGTAACGGACGTCAGTTTTATATTTAATTAAAAATTATCTTAAGGATATAATGGTAAATTCAACAAAAAAAATAATACCCCTTCTAATTCTTCATTTACGAGTACTCATACCCTTCAATTATTGTACGTTCAGTCTCCCTCCCTCCAAAATTAAGACCCCCTTTTCAAGCCTAAACCCTAAAACTAAATAACAAACTACGATTCAATCGAAGAAGAAATGAGTTAGAAAATCCGGCCCAAGGAGGATCTGAACAAGTACAAACCCTACGAATGCCCAGAATATCGATGTAAGTTTTGATCTCGTCAAAATATAGTCGTGCATGCATATACTGTTCAAAATATGATCTTATAAATTGGGGATTTTGTTGTGAAAGCATTTTTGTATGTGTTTTGTAGTTGTTAGTGTATGTATTGGTCTCATTTGTATGCTTATATTTTTGTTATTAACAGAAGCACTTATAGAGAGCTTGTTTATTTTTGTAGTTGTTAGTGTATGTATGTTTATTTTGTGAGTTTTTTAAGTCAAAGAATCTAGTAATGTCAAGTGTTTTTGTTGTTATTTTTGCCTCTGCATTTCTTTTGTTGTATGTTTTTTGATTTGGGAATTTTTTAAATCAGATGAGGATTTTTTCACAATTAAGTTGTTTTATGATGGGGAAATGGAAGAAAACCCTAAGAAATATGTTGGAGGAACTGTGGCCTATGTTGATTGTTGTGACGGTGATGAACTTAGTTTATTGGAAATTAATTCAATGTTGGTAGAATGTGGATCGAAGGGGGGTTATTACAAATTACACTATAAGCTTCCTGGAACTACAATGGATAAGGGGTTATTTGAGTTGGAAACTGAAGAGGAATTAATGCTTATGTGTACCCTGCTAAACCCTAAAAGTAGGCCTAGCAGCAGTAGGTATGTTGAGATATATGTGAGCAAAACTTAAGCAATAAGTATTGATCATGGTAGGACTGCTTATGAAGAAGAAATATTCATGGAAAACCCCTTCCCAGACTCAATACAGGCTGAAATTGAACAAGAAGAACAAGTAAGGGAAATGGAGGGTATGTATAAGGACTTTTCTGACCCTGATGAGGATGAAAGTGATGAGGAGTATGTGTGTTGATGAGAATGCATCTATTAATGATGATGATAGTTTTCATTCAGATGCTAGTAACAAGGATGACAGTGATGAGGAGCTATTGTTTGACAAGAATGCTGATAAATATGTGCATGAAGACTTCGATGACAATGATGAGGAATTTAATGGAGAGGCTGAAAAAGATGACAATGTGGGAACTGATGAGGAAAGTGTTTATGCTGGGAGTGGTGAAGAGAGGATGGCAGCAAACTCAACTGATGAAGATGAGCCTGACTTGCCAGTGTTTAATGTGGAGGTTGATATGGAGAGACCAGTGTTTCATCTTGCTATGCTGTTTAAAAGTTCTTCAAGTTTCAGAAAGCTGTCAGAAACCATGCTATAATGGAGAGAAGGCCAGTGGAACTAGTGCCAAACTATGCGAGAAAGATTAAGTATGTTTGCCAGGACCCATGCCCTTGGACAGTCTATGCATTCCCTTTCAATAAACTACAACCTATCAGATAAGGGGTCTTGTTAAGAACCATACTTGCATGCCAACTGTGCATCAGAAACAAATAAACTCTGTTTGGCTTGTAGAGTATTATGAGAAGGAAATAAGGATGAATCCTACTTGGCCCATTAGTGCATTCCATAAGAAGATCTTCAATGACTTGAAATGTGAGGTTTCAAGGCATGCAGTTTATAGAGCCAAAAGAAGAGCTCTCATTAGGATAAATGGCACTCATTCATCACAATTTAATCAGGTGTGGGATTATGGTTATGAACTGAAAAGGGTTTTGCCTGAGACAACAGTGAAGATCCTTACTCAAGATCCTGAACCAGGGACAGATAGAGGTAGGTTCATGAGAATGTATGTTTGTTTGGGCCCTTTAAAGAATGCCTTCACTCAGTTCTGTAAGCACCTTGTTGGCCTAGATGGATGCCACCTCAAGGGCCCATTTGGTGGCCAATTGTTGGCTGCAGTTGGAGTAGATGCCAATGATGGCATGTACCCAATTGCCTGGGCTGTGGTTGAATCTGAGACAACTGAATCCTGGACTTGGTTCTTGGAGCTATTGATTCAGGACTTGAAGATCCAAGTTGATGCAGAATGGACCTTCATCTCTAATAGACAGAAGTTTGAGCTTTTGCACTATTATTATTTTCTTGTATCTGTATCATTTTTACGAAAAATTTCTAATTGTTACACCATTGGCACAGGGGCTGATAAATGCTTTGGAAGCTATTGTACCAAATGCAGAACACAGATTTTGTGTAATGCATTTGTACCAAAATATGCATAAGGAGTTCAAGGGGATTGCATTAAGACAATTGCTTTGGAAAGCTACAAGGTCTACAACAGATTGGGAGTTTAATCTTCACATGAATAAGATGAAAGAGGTATTATTTTTGTCTTACAATCTCCATATTTTTGTGTGTTAGTTGTATTAAAATCTTATTCTCTTAACCAGATTGCTCCTAAATGCCATGACTGGCTCATGGCAAAACCCAAAACATAGTGGACAAGGGCTGCATTTAGGCCACTTGTTCACAGTGATATGTTTGTTAACAATCATTGTGAAGTGTTCAATAGCAGTATTAGGAAGTACAGGGACTTACCTATCATCACCATGTTTAGGGAGTTGCATAAATCTGTTATGAAAAGGATACAGGTTAGAAGAGATAAATTGGCTACTAGGGACACTGTGATATGTCCAAGTGCACTTAAGAAACTGAACAAGTAAGTGTTTCCCTGTATTTTAGACTATAGTATCTCTTATTTTAGACTATATGTATATCATTGTAATATTTCCTTTTATTTGGACATAATAGGTCAATCCAATATGCTGGTAATTGTGCTGTGTCTTGGTCTGGGGGCACGTAGTATTTAGTGACTTGTACAGAGGGTGGATATAAACTTATAGTGGACTTGTTTAAGAAATCCTGTACTTGCAGAAAATGGGATCTAACTGGTATTCCTTGCTATCATGCTTGTGCATACATAGCTCTTAGGAATGAACCATGGGAGAAGCATATACATCAGTGCTACACCCAAGATATGTACATGAAGGTAAATTTTTATAGTTTGAAGCTAATACATTCATTATTCTCTTTTTAATGCATTCATTATGTAAATTAAACAGCTATATAATTGTACCTTGGAGCCAATTATGAGCCCAGAATTCTGGCAACAAGCAACTGAGCCGAGGCCATTGGCCCCAATGTGAAGACCCCTGTTGGCAGATCATAGAAGAAGAGAAATACAAGGAATGACATTCCTCCAGATGCAACAAAATTAAGCAAAGTAGGGACAATTATTAATTGTACTTACTGTAAAGCAAGGGGTCATAATGCTAGAACTTGTCCAGGCAAGGTACATATATTTTTTTTTAGGTAACAGCTTAATTGACCTTGTCCTTTCACCATTATAGATTATGCAAATTTTCAATTCTTTTCAAATAAATGACCTTAAAAAACAAGTTGTACTAGAGGGGAGAGAGCCTATTATTCCTAAATCAACATGTGTGTGAAAAATTTGCAAAAAAAAACTGGGCATAACTCAAGGACTTGTGGCAAGGAAATGATGTACTTATAAAAGTTGTTAATTGTGGACCTCTATCGAACCTCTGTTTTTGATATCTTGTATGGCTGTGCAGAAAACTGACCAGGAAGGGGCAACATGAGGCAATTCATCTGCAGCAAATCTACCAAGAGAGCAAGATCAACAAACTATTCCTAATATGATGCAGCAGCAGGAGGGACATGGTCCAAGCACTCAAGCCAGCTCAACCTCAAGGATTGTTAATCCGGCTAAAAAAACCAATGCAAAGAGGAAGAAATGAGGGAAACTGACCACTAAAAATCCTCACATGCTAGTAGTTTTTGTGTAGTTTTTGGCTGACAAGAAACTAAGGACTTAGATCTGATGTAGGTGGAGTATTTATGACTGTCTTTTTTGTTGGTTGGGATGGTTAATGTGGTATTTTTATTGTTGATCTTTTGCAACTCATATGGTTGTTGGGGTGTGCAAGAGTTGGTATTATTGTCTTTTGCTTACGAATAGTGTGACAATTATTAAGCTATTTTGAGCCCAACATTGTAATATGACAGCAGTGTAATGTTTAAGCTATGACAATTGGAAGTAATGTTTGGACTTGTTACTATTACTTTCAGTTTTATGTACATATTATGCCCTATTTCAAATTGCATACAACAACAGGTTCACAACATTTTGTTTTCATTACAATGTCATACAATAGCATCAATAGCCAACAAAAGCCTTGACATAAATCACATTGCTTCTTAATTAACCTCTTCAACAGAAGGGACATTCAAAACAAAATGGAGAAAAACATAACTGCTAACAAAATGAAGCCTAATTTCCATCTTCTGCTTTCCACTTTCGTTTTCTCCAGCTCCATTTGAAGACACCTGCACCTTGTGCAACAATCAACCCACCTGAAAAATCCACAACCACGACTACCTAAAACACAACCAAGAAATCTTTGACCGGCATTGGCATCAGTCCGAGCAATTCTCTCCATAGCCCAATTCTCACAATAGCATTTCTGTGGCATGATTTCTGTGTTTAATTTCAGTTTTTGATATTTAGGGTTTGGTAATAGAATATTGGGATATATATACAGGCTGTAAGCAAGAAAAGAGCCGTTATATACTGAAATTCCGATTTTACCCCCCTAAAACTAACGTCCGTCACACAGACTTAACGGAATGCAATCGGGTGATTAAAATATTAAAGTTTGGCCATGCGGGTGCTCAATATTATAGGTTGGCCATGCGAATGCAAAAATATTATAGTTCAAGCTACTGTCGTGCAAAAAAGTCTATCATAACTATAGAAGTTTGTGTTTCTGGCTCTGTGATCGGAGTCCCCGCCTGGCCCCGCGCCGCCTGTAGCACATTACTTAACTACAGGGCATCGCATCTTATCAATTACATGGGTATGTTTTTCCTGGTTCATCGCTTGCGACATTATTTGCCGTTTCATCATCTCTTGCAACATCATTAACCACATCATCACAAAACAAACTAACTATGCTTATTTGTATGTTCAGGTAGTTCTGCAATATTTGTTTCATAGCCTTCTAACTTTGGCATCTGCTAATTTTAATTATTCATTCCATTCTACAGCGAGGTTGTAACGTGTAAAAGATTAGGACATAAAATTATAGAAATTTAGGACATAAAATTATAGAAATTTTCATTAGAAAATATAAAAAAGATGATACGTTTTTGATTAATTATTGGTAATAATAATTTTATTATTTTATGTTATTAAATATAATCGTTCGTGATACAATTGGAAAAAAAATTATTTAGTGAAAATAGAAAAGTTAATGTATTTTAGCTGAAAAAGCAAAAAAAAGTAATTGGTTAGTTATTGGTAATTACAATATAATTATTTTATTAAATGGAATTGCTCTGTTTTTAGAAAAATAGAAATTTTAGTTAGATAAAATATATAAGATATTGTGCTTTACCTGAAAAAGAAAATTAATTAATTATTAAAAAAATGGAAATATAATATGATTTTCATGAAAAAGGAAATTAATTAATTATTAGGAAGGATTTTGTCTATAATTAAGTAAGTATAATTAAATTAAAAAGTTAGATAAAATATAAAAGATATTATCCTTTACCTGAAAAAAAATTTGATTAGTTATTAAAAAATAGAAAAATAATATGATTTACTTGAAAAAAGAAATTGATTAATTAGGAAGAAGGATTTTATCAATAATTAAGTAAAAAAAGCAAATACTTACCACGATTGTTTTGGTTGTAGTGACACTACCAAATTTTGGATAAATTTCCTTTTACGCTTATTATATATAAGAATAATAGGAGATATATATTTTATATTTAAAATATCTTAATATTTTTTATTCATTAGTAAAAAATAATAATAAAAATATGTATTTGATGGTGTTTAGACCATGATCATTTGCTTGTATTTAAAATAGATTATATAAATGTTAAAATAATATGTTATTAACAGAATTCTAATTTTGAAATTCTTAATAGAGTTCAAAGATTAAAATAAAAAACTTTCATTTAATTTTCATCAAACATTTTTTATTTATTTATCTTAAAATTTTGAAAATTATTTTGTTTTTATATCGAATAACCAACCAAATATTTCCTGTTTTATAAGGTATAGTATAAACAGGTATTTAAACATTGATTGTTCACTAGATCTCACTGGGAAAAGGAAAGAGGTCAAGGCTGGGGGAGTGATGGAAAAGAAGGAAACGAAGAATCAAAAGACAAGCCAAGTTACTTTATCTGGCATACTGAATATGATTGATGGTCTTTGGCCTTCTTGTGCTGGAGAAAGAATCATTGTGCTAACAACTAATTATGTGGATAAACTTGATCCTGCATTGATTCGACGAGGGCGAATGGATAAACATATTGAGTTGTCCTATTGTTCGTTTGAAGCGTTCAAGGTGCTTGCCAAGAATTATCTGGATATCGAGTCTCATGAACTATTTGGAAGAATTAATGAGTTGTTGGCAAATATTAATATAAGTCCAGCTGATGTTGCAGAGAATTTGATACCTAAATCTGCTGAAGATAATGGTGACAGTTGCTTAATATGCTTGATAAGTGTTTTAGAGGATGCAAAAGCTATGTCAGCAGCCAAGGCAGAACAAAAACTCAAAGCTAAGGATGAAGTTAAGAAGAACAAAAAGTCTGAAGAGTCATCAACACTAGTAACTCAAAGCTAATCACTGATTACTCAATCAGATCTTATCTGAAATATGTAAGTAACAACCTTGTCGAATATATATAATTTTTTTCTTTATCACATTGTAGATTTGTAGTTCTTGTATGGTTGTCTGTAAATTAATGACATTCATCATAATAAAATTCTATCATAATTATTAAAATCAAGCACTGTATTCGACAGCTCCAATTCAAAACATACAAATACAGAGCAATGCATTATGCAACATTTTTTTTTTCTTTTTGTATTTTAGTGAGACATGGTTGAACTACCTGTATTGCAATTATGCCACAAAAAGAAAAGTAACGAATTTATTCATTAATTGCTGTTCTTTTAAAAAAAAAATTGGTTTTTGCTGCTACAGGTACCTGATCAATTAGGACAGTGGTGTTGGAGGAAGTGATCTGCCTCTTTCGAGCTTCCCGCTACTAGAAATATAGAAAGATATGACAACCTTAGATATAGTAAAGGCAGTTACTCTGCAATATTTGTTTCAATATAGTCTTTTCAGTTCTGCATTTACTATTAATATATTATCCTACAGCGTAGCTGAAACCTCTGAGCAAGGTTAGAGCATCTCCAAGAGACTCTCTATTGTAGCTCTTAACTCAAAAAATGAGGAGAGAAAATAAAAATCAAGCTCCAAGAGACACTTAGTGGCTCTTTAAAAAGTTAAGAGTTTCTTCTCTCTCCTCTATTTTAGGAGCAACTAGTAGCTCTTAACTTAATATTTTATGAGTAAAATAGTGGTTCTTCTCTTTCATCTATTGATTGTTTGTCCAATTGGAATTGAAATATGAATAAAATATAAAATAAAGAGCTATAATAGAGAGCATTGTTGGAGTTGACACACAAATCAATGTAATAACTTGCTAAGAGCTTAATTGTTTATAATATACTCCCTCTGTTTTTAAATAATTGACGTTTGACTTATTTGCACACACTTTTAGGAGCATTGACCACATAGTTAGAATTATTATTTTTAAAATTTTCTTTTTGTGAATAAAAATATAGAATTTAAACTTTTATTCACAGAAAAAAAAAATTTAAAAATAATTTTTCTAACTATGTGGTCAATGCTCCTAAAAGTGTGTGCCAATAAGTCAAACGTCAATTATTTAAAAACAGAGGGAGTATTTAAGAGTGAGCTAATAATATACTCCCTCCGTCCCTAATTAGTTGTCCAGTTTGACTTTTCAGTGGTCAAATTGACTAACTTTTGACCGAAGATTAAAATTAATCTATTTATTATTTTAAAAAATTGAAAATCACATATTAAAATAGATTAGAAGTAGTTTACAATGGTATAATTTTTTTAAATATTTTTCATTATGTAATATATATAAATTTCAGTCAAATTTGAGTCAATTTGACCAACAAAAATAGAAACTGGACAACTAATTAGGGACGGAGGGAGTATTTAAGAGTGAGCTAAGAGACTCTTGGAGATGCTCTTAGGACATTAAATTAAAGAGATTTTGGTAATGGTGTAATTAATGAAGTTTTTGAATTTATTAGTCTATTTTGGTTCGGTATTAAAGCATGGAAAATGATAAGTGTCTTAATTTGATTGGTTATAACACAATGGGTCTCTGCATTCACATTAATATCAACTAATAAAAACATTTATTAGTGGAATCCAACTCATTCTGTAAATATTTCTGTGCAAATTTTGTGTGCACCTAACACTACTCTTAAAGCATTCTTGTTTTTATTAGTCTTTTTTTATCTTTCCATCTAAGCAACTATTTGATACCCCCTCCGTCCCAATGAATTGTATACATTGGGGGATGGGGGCGTGACACGCATTTTAAGGCTCCTAACTACTATAGTTAGATAACTTATTTTTACAATTTTTTTTTGTATAAAAATAGAATTTTTATATAAAAAATAAAAAGAAAATTGTAAAAATAAGTTATGCAACTATACTAGTTATGCACCTTAAAATGCGTGTCAGACACACTAAAAGAAACATATATAAATGAATGGGACAGAGGGAGTACGTGTTAAGTAACCACTCGCCTTAGTGAGGGTTTGGAGGGGAATTCTGTAGTTAGGGATATATTCGTGGGTGCTTTGCAGAGCCAGGCCAAGTGTTTGTCGTGTGGGAAGGAGATGTTATGCATTCTGGTTCTCTTAAAGAAGCGTTGCATAATAATGATCACACACCGTAACAAAGTCTTGTCTATGTGACATGGTTTGTCCTGTCTTGTCTATGTGACATGTTTCGAATGTTCTAATGTCTGTGAAGTCATAAGCTCCGTCAGTCCGCATCAATCCATAACAAGAGTTTCGCTGCGTTTTCATCAGTAAGTGGTGTTCGGTTCTTGAAGCTTTCTCACAACTAAGCCTTACAAGTTCGGGTCCAATACAACATTGGTGAACAAATGGAGATCCTGGGATTACATCAAGGTGTTTGCTAAATTGTCTAAACTTCATTTTCATGACTGTGGCGGAAAGAACCAGAAGAAGCCGCACATCTATTAGAGACGATCTAAGTCAACCCAGCAACTCGGATTAGTGTAGTTCTAGTTTTTTTCGTGCACTTTGGTCACAGTGTTGGTCTTTCTACTTTCTTGTTTTATGCACTATATTATTTTATGTCATGTGCTATGCAATTCTGTCTCTCTTGGAGATCGTGGGAGTGAGAATATCACTTCTTTTCAAAATTCCTTCCTGTTTTTCTGTCGACAAAGTTTGTTGTGTTTCTTCATTTCTCTGGCAATTATTTTATCGTTTTTTTTCATTTTCTCAAGTCTCTCTCGAGCAATCATGGCGTCTAACATCACTGATGCTCTGAATAACATAACTCTGGAAGATGAAGAAGAGGGAGGTCTGTCTATAGAGGTGGAAGAAATCAACAACAATAACTCTATCTTTGCTGGTTTTAACGCTAAATTATGTGTGGTGGCTAGATTCATAACAGATGGTCACGCAGAGTTCCAGGCTTTACAACAAACAATGGCGGCCCTGTGGAAGCCTGGCAAGGGAGTGTACATCAAGGAATTGGAGACTAATCTATATCTCTTTCAATTCTATCACGAGTTGGATGTGAGAAGAGTCCTTGAGGGTAGTCCTTGGTCCTTCAATAGAAGAGCGCTGGTAATGGCACGTCTGAAAGAAGGTGAACACCCTAGAAGCATCAATCTGAATAAGATGGATTTGTGGGTTCAAATACATGAACTCAAACCAGGGTTTATGACAGAAAGAATCCTAATGGAGGTAGGCAATTACATTGGCAAATATGTAGAGTCATGCACAACCAACTTCCAGGCAGTGTGGAGAGATTATATGAGAATCCGTGTAACCATTGACATCTGCAAACCGCTGAAACGAAGAATGAAAATGAGGAAGGCAGGAGATGAATGGTACTGGATCACCTTCAAATACGAGAATGTGCCTACTTTCTGTTTTATATGTGGCTTACTAGGTCATTCTGAGAAATTCTGCTCACGCTTATTCGATACACCTGAGAATGAAATTGTAAAACCATACGGGGCATGGATGCGTAACAAATAGGTGCTAAATGGCTTCGAAATGGTGGTGATGAAGCTAACTGGAAAACAGAAGATGGAAAAAATACGGAACCAGGTACGAGTGCAACTAGGGGTGGAGCAAAAACACTTCAAAATGCAAATAATGAAGTAAACGTAGGGACAAGGGAGGAGGTTAGCACGGATGGTGGAACTAAGGGATCTAGCGAAGTGAAAGAAGTAAATACGATAGAAACGAAAAAGAGGCGGACAGATAGTGGAGTGGGACTTAACGCTGAGTTGGGATCGATAACAGAAATTGCCATGGAATCAGATGAGGAGGACAACATGAATACTGAAAATGACCTGAAGAACACAACCGATCCAAAAAACGTGAAAGAGACGAGTGCTCAGAAGAGTACTCGCCTAGCATTATGAGTGTCATAAGTTGGAATTGCCATGGGCTTGGGACCCCATGGGCTTTTCAATTCCTTAAGGAAATAACTTTCCAAAAGAGACCCAATTTCATTTTTCTCAGTGAGATCTTATGCAATAGAAGTAGAGTCGATATGGTAAGGAATTCGTTGAATTTTGAGGGAGCTTTTACTGTAGAGACGTGAGGTCATAGTGGGGGCCTTACGTTCTTATGGAGACACAATGATGAGGTGCAGCTTAAAACATATAGTAAGCATCATATTGACCTTTTTATTAACAGCAGAGAGGGCCATAAGTTCAGACTAACAGGCCTGTATGGTGAGCCTAACAGATCAAGAAGACAGGAGACATGGGACTTAATTCGTAACCTTGCAAACGATAATGGTCCTCCTTGGGCTTTGATAGGGGACATGAATAATGTTTTATCTCAAGAAGACAAGAGGGGAGGCAGGCCGTATCCAAACTGGTTGATCCAAGGCTTCAAGAATGTGGCTGATGAATGTGGTTTGATTGATATGAACCTAACTGGTTATCCGTTTACGTGGGAGAAAGGTTATGGCACAAACAGCTGGATTGAGGTTCGGTTAGACAGGGCATTGGTCACGGATGCTTTTTTGAGTCTTTTCAGAGAAGCAAAGCTCACGAATTTGGAAGTAACAACCTCGGACCATTGTCCCATATTATTAGATCCGACCAAGTCCATAAATGTTCAACAGGTGAAGACTTTTCGATTTGAAAACGCCTGGCTTCGAGAGCCAATGTGTAAGCATTTGGTAGAAGAATCGTGGAATGCTAACTCGGAGGGTTCTTTAATTGACAAAACCACCAGATGTTCAGAAGTGCTGTCAGCTTGGGGCAATGAGATTACTGGAAGCTTCAGGAAGAGGATTAATCATAGCAAGTATATTCTGAAGACCTTGAGAGGTCGCAGGGACGCTACCTCTATCGACATGGTTCGAATGGAAAATTTGAAGTTGGCAGAGGTTTATGCTCAGCAAGAAGTTTTCTGGCGCCAACGCTCAAAACAGCTATGGCTTCGAGAAGGGGATCAAAACAGTAAGTATTTTCACAATGCCACGAAAAATAGAAGAAGGGTGAATCATATTTCATCTCTGTTGAACTGTTCTGGTGTCAAAGTTGGATGGGGGAAAGGATTAGAGGAAACGATGATTTCTTATTTCACAGACCTGTTCAGCACCTCAAACACAGAATGGAATGAAGTTACGAATTGTATTCCAGAACGAGTCACTCATGACCAAAATGTAAAGCTGCTAGCTCCTGTAGAGGACATCGAGGTGAAGGAGGCTTTGTTTCACATGCACCCTGATAAATCGCCAGGGCCAGATGGGATGAGTCCGGGTTTCTATCAAAAGTTTTGGAGTATTGTTGGAGGGGATATAATTCAGGTGGTTCGACAGTTTTTTGAGGACGGTATGTTGTCTAATCAGTTGACTAAAACAAATATCGTCTTAATCCCGAAGAAGAAAAGTCCTCAATCCATGCTTGATCTACGTCCTATATCATTATGCAATGTGGTGTATAAAATTATCTCGAAAGTGCTGGCTAATAGGTTGAAGCAGGTTCTTGACTCGATTATTTCTGGAACTCAAAGTGCTTTCATCCCTGGAAAATTAATCACGGATAATATTTTGGTGGCTCATGAGGTGATGCATTTTATGAAAAGAAAATCGACGGGAAAGGAAGGGTGGATGGCTCTAAAGCTGGATATGAGTAAAGCCTATGACCGTGTGGAATGGGGATTTCTAGAAGCAGTTCTTAGGAAGATTGGCTTCAATCATAAAACAGTTGGGCTGATTATGTCTTGTGTTGTATCAGCCAATTATCAAATCACTCACGCAGGTCGTGTTTTTGGTTCCATTCTTCCTCAGCGAGGAATTAGGCAGGGTGACCCGTTATCCTCCTACCTCTTTCTGATATGCATTGAAGGATTTACTGCACTGATCCATGACTATGAACGAAGGCAACTTCTCCAAGGGATACGAGTAGCTCGAAAGGCACCTACAGTTTCACACATGTTCTTTGCAGATGACAGCTTCATCTTCTGCAAAGCTACGTCTCGAAGTGCAGATCAAGTTCTACAGATTTTAGAGATGTTTGAAAAGGCCTCAGGGCAACAAATTAATGTGGACAAGTCGTCAGTGATATTTAGCAGAAATACTAATGAGGAAATAAAGCAAAGCCTTCTTCGACAACTACACTTTCAAGAAGCAGGGGAGAGCAGTCTATACCTAGGACTTCCAAGTATGATGCATAGAAAGAAATCAGCTGTTTTTGGTTTTCTAAAGAATAAGCTCCAAGATAATATTCATGGCTGGGACAAGAAGATTTTATCAAAGGGAGGAAAAGAAATTTTGCTTAAAACAGTGGCTCAAACCCTTCCGAATTACGCGATGAGTGTGTTTCTTCTTCCTCTTGAATTATGTCAGGATTTCGAAAGAATTATGTGCAGATTCTGGTGGAGGACTAGCCAGGCAAAGAACAGATCTATACATTGGAAGAACTGGGAGAATTTGAGTAAGAAGAAGAGTGCAGGTGGTCTTGGCTTTAGATGTATAAGGGATTTTAATGTGGCTTTATTAGGAAAGCAGGCATGGAGGTTAATTAACCATCCCAATTTGCTGGTGAGTCAAGTGTACAAGGCAAGATACTTTCCAGACAGCTCCTTTCTTAATGCTAAGGTAGGGAGTAACCCCAGCTATGCCTGGAGAAGTATTATGGAAGCTAAGTCGCTGTTAAAACAAGGCCTGATCCGTAGAGTTGGTTGTGGTGATCAAGTTTCAGTCCTTGACGATCCTTGGCTCCCAGATATCAATGATCCGTTCATTCATACCTCGAGTGAAGCTCTGCAAAACGCGAAAGTTTCATCACTCATGAGTATGACTGAGAACCAGTGGGACCGTGATCTGGTTTTAGACATTTTTGAAGAAAGAGATGCAAATCTGATTTTATCAATGCCTGTTAATAGAGCTGAGAATGATGCGTGGTACTGGAAATTTGAGAAGTTGGGTCAGTATTCGGTTAAGTCTGCTTATGGCTGTATTCGAGATGAAAAGGAGGGTAACCACAATGAGGATAATTTTGGTTTCTGGAGACAGTTATGGAACTTGAAAATACCTCCTAAAGTGAAGCATTTTGCTTGGAGAGCTATTAATGGAAGCCTGCCAACAAAGGACAACCTCAGGTGGAAAAAGGTTGATGTTAACATATGTTGCCCGGTTTGCCAGAATGCTGCAGAAACAACTTTACATATTCTGGTACATTGCTCTTTTGCTGATGCTTGCTGGAGAGTAGCTGGCTTACTGCGAATTACTAACGAGCTTGGCACATTTAGAGAATGTTTACAGTTGGTCTTCAAAACTTATAGAAGGGAAGAGATTCAGAGAACTATAATGCTTTGCTGGATGCTGTGGAAAAGTCGGAACGATCTCGTGTGGAATCAACACAGTCTGGAAGTGCTAGAAGTGGTAGAATCAGCAAAAAATTCTCTTAACCAATGGAGAAATGTCCAAGACAAGTCCTTCGACAATTTCTTGGGTTACATGTCCCAGGATGATGGTCACGAGCATTGGAAGTTACCACAGAATGATAAGGTTAAGATCAATTCAGATGCTGCTATCTTCGAGCAAGACAACTGCTACAGCCACGCCTTTGTAGTAAGGAACCACCATGGTCAGTTGATTGAGGCTAGGTCGAAGTGTGTGCAAGGCAAAGTCTCCCCGGAATTAGCTGAAGCTCTTGGAGTTAGAGAAGCTTTGAGCTGGATTAAAGACATGAACTACCAGAATGTAGAAGTAGAGACTGACTGTTTACAGTTGGTGCAAGCTATCCGGTCTTCGATTACTAGCCTGTCATATCTAGGGAGAGTAGTTGAAGATTGTAAATCTAGGTTAGCTAATTTGAAGGATCAGAATGTGATTTTAAGATTTGTAAAACGTTCAGCGAATAGAGTATCTCACTACTTAGCGAGGTATAGCTGTTCAATAGCTGACCGTATCTGGAGAGTGGGGGATGTCCATTCCGATTTTCAGAATGTAATCTCGAACGACTTAAGGAGTTAATGATAGTTGTTTTTTCCTGGTGGCAAAAAAAGAAGCGTTGCATAAGTTTTTTCAAGCTGAAGTTTTGGATAACAATAGATACAAATGCGATAATTGTAAGAAATTAGTATCTGTGCAGAAGCAAATGTCTATACTACAAGCTCCGAATGTCCTTATGATTCAGCTTAAGAGGTTTGAGGGCATTTTTGTTGGGAAAATTGACAAGGCAATTGCCTTCGAGGAGGTTTTGGTGCTTTCGAGCTACATGTGCAAAGCAAGCCAGGATCCACATTCAGCATATAATCTCTTTGCATCCATCGTTCATTCTGGCTTCTCTCGGGATTCTGGACACTACTACGCATACATCAAGGATGCCACGAATCGTTGGTACTGCTGCAATGATTCCTTTGTTTCCCTTTCAAATCTTAAGGAAGTCTTGTCAAAGAAGGTTAATATACTTTTCTTCTCTAGTACAAAACAGAGGCCAATAACTACCAGCACAGATTCGACTACCAGTGGTATAAAGTACAATGGCATTAACGGCAATGGTACATCTAAAGTTTTAAAAACTGGTCCACATAAAGTAGTGAGTATGAAACAAGCTGGCGATCATTCTTGTGATGAGGATAAAACAACTCTGTCCAAGGTCGATAATATGCCTTCTAGTCCAAAGATGCCAATTAAAAACAATGGGATACACTTGTTAATTATGTGAAACTAGTTTTTGATAAGAAAGAATCCAGTGAAAAGAATGCAGATGTGAAAGCCTCAAATTTTGAGAAGAAAACTGAGATTAATGGCCTAGCATTCAAGGATACAAATTGTATCTTTAAAAGTTCATATACTGATGGTGAGAGAAGTCGTTCAGTTTTATTATCAAGTGGAAAAGTAAAGAATTATTACAGAGTATGAATCAGAGAGGAAGAGAAAGAGAGAAAGAGAGAGAGAGAGAGAGAGAGAGAGAGAGAGAGAGAGAGAGAGAGAGAGAGAGATGAACTGAAAATCACATTGTACTGAATTGAGTTTAGAAATGTTACAATACTGAACTATATACAAAATGAGAGACTAACTAACTCTCTCTAACAAACTTTCCCTCCTAAACTTGAATACAGAAGAATGATAGTAATGACCCTATACATTTAACTATTTACATTTCTGTCCTTCTGACTTTGAGTCTTGACTGACTTCCTCAATATCCCCCCTCAAATTTGGAGGTGTGAAAATATTCAGAACTCCTAATTTGCTCAATAGAACTGCAGTACGATTTGCAGAAAGAGGCTTTGTGAACAAATCAGCTGGCTGCAACATTGTAGATAGATACTGTGGTTTGATGAAACCTGACTTCACATGATCTCTTACTAAGTGACAATCCAACTCTATATGTTTAGTCCTTTCATGAAGGACTGGATTTTCAGCAATACTGATGGCTGAAGTATTATCACAGAAAAGAGAAATTGGAGTAGGAATCTTGAAATGTAATTCTTGCAACAGATTATATAGCCATTTTACTTCACACAAGGCATTGGCCATAGATCTATACTCAGCTTCAGCTGAAGATCTGGCTACAATATTTTGTTTCTTGCATTTCCAAGACAACAATGAATCTCCCAACATGACACAGAACCCTGAAACTGACCTTCTTGTCATTGGACATGCTGCCCAATCAGCATCACAAAATACCTTTAACTGCAAAGAACTTGTTGCAGACAATAATATACCTTGTCCAGGTGACTGTTTGAGATACTTAATGAGTTTCAATGCTGCATTCCAGTGTTGATCTGTTGGATTGGCCATAAACTGGCTCAGAATATGGACTGGATAGGACAACTCAGGTCTGGTAATAGTCAAATAGATAAGTTGACCTACAAGTCTTCTGTAAACAGTTGCATCAGATAAAGAAGTACCAGATAAATTGTGTAGATTATGATGAGCTGCAATAGTAACTCTACTAGGCTTAGCTCCAAGAAGACCAGTCTGATTCAGCAAATTCATTGTGTATTTCCTTTGATGAATGTAGATGCCTTTATGAGATCTAGCTATCTCTATACCAAGAAAATAATGGAGATGACCTAGATCTTTCATCTTGAACTGAGAGTGCAGAAAATCTTTAATAGCTTGAATGCTAGTATGTTGAGATCCAGTAAGTATAATGTCATCAACATATACCAAAATTGCAGTGAAGGAGGCAGATGTGTGAAGAATGAACAATGAATTGTCAGCTTTAGACTGAGTAAATCCATATTTGAGAACAGCCTTTGAAAATTTAGTAAACCACTCCTTTGGAGCTTGTCTCAAACCATATAATGATTTGATAAGTCTACAAACTGGATGAGTGCCAGAGAATGAATATGGAATAAGAACTCCAGGAGGTACTTTCATAAAAATTTCCTCATGTAAATCTCCATGTAAAAAGGCATTTGTGATATCTAATTGATGTAGAGTCCAGTTTTGCACAGCTGACAGTGATAAAAGCATTCGAACAGTAGTCATTTTGGCTAGTGGAGCATATGTCTGGAAGAAATCAACTCCTAGAGTCTGAGTAAAACCTTTGGCAACAAGCCTGGCTTTATACCTTTCTACTGTCCCATCAGCTTTATATTTGACTTTGTAAATCCACTTACAATCCACAACCTTTTTGTTTTCAGGAAGTTCCACAATCTCCCAAGTATTATTTGACTCTAAAGCATTTATTTCAACTTGCATTGCAGCACACCACAAAGGATCCTGAACTGCTTGCTTATAGGTTGTAGGTTCAAAAATTTTCATAGAATTGGCTATAAACTTCTGATAGTGTGTAGATAAATGATTTATTGAATCAGTTGACTGAATTGGATAATTGACTGTGCAATTTGAAGATTTAGTCAAATTTGAAGGAAGAACAGTGAAGTCAGAAAACTTTTGAGGTACCTGTTTAGTTCTAACAGGTCTTGTATGAACAACTGGTCTTGAGATGTTTGAAGTCTGATCTGAATTGACAAAAGAACTTGGATTTTCTAGTCTAGAATCCAATGAATGTTGATTTAACAGTGGAGTTTGATTTGAAACTGATGTATTTGAGGAATTTTCTAAGATAGGAGAATCAATAGATGAATCAGTCAAATATGAACTTGATAACTCAGTAGTATTATTTGACTTCTGACTGGAATGTTTCACTCCATTAATATCATCAATAAATGTGGAATTGGATGGAAAAAGAGGTAATGAATCTATCTTAGGCAGATTACTAGCAAAAGGAAAAATACTCTCATAGAAAACAACTTCTCTTGAAGTGAAAATTTGTTTTGACTCAAGATGTAAAAGTTTATACCCTTTTTGATTGTGAGGGTATCCTAAGAGAATACATTTGTAAGCTCTAGGGAAAAACTTGTCTTTTCTTTTAGAAAGAGTAGAAGAATAGCACAGACAACCAAATATTTTTAGATGAGAATAGTGTGGAGATTTGTTGTACAACAGCTCATAAGGTGTTTTATTATTAAGAACAGGGGTAGGTGTCAAATTTATAAGATAAGTAGCTGTTAAGATGCAATCACCCCACAAATACAAGGGAAGAGATGCTCTAAACCTAAGAGCTCTAGCAACAGACAAAAGGTGTCTGTGTTTCCTTTCAGCTCTCCCATTTTGTTGGGGAGTTTCTACACATGAGTGTTGATGAACAATGCCAAGAGAATTAAACAAGGCTGTGGTTTGATGATTAAAGAACTCTGAGCCATTATCAGTCCTAACAAACTTGACAGATGTTTTAAAATGATTCTGGACATATGAAAAGAATTTCTGGAAAATAGTATAAACTTGTGACTTTGATGATAATAAGTAAGTCCATGTACACCTACTATAGTCATCAACAATAGTAAAAAAAATGACATGTAGAATAGGTAGCCCTTTTATAAGGACCCCAGACATCACAATGAATTAGTTCAAAACAAACTGAAGCTTTATTATTGCTGACAGAAAATGGAAGTCTACAATGTTTTGCATACTGACAAATGTCACAAGGTACATCAGTTGCATTACAAAGTTGTGAAGACAAACAATCAATATTTTTGAGAACATTTACAGGAGTATGTCCTAATTTGTCATGCCAAAGCTGAGTAGTTTCTTGAGTTTTTGAAGAGATTGGAGTAGATTTTGCTGATGTAGCATGAACATGAGTAGAATTGACTTTATGAGAGAAGTCTGGAAGGAGAAGCTTGTACAAGTTACCATGAAGCTTACCAATCCCCATCACCCTCTTCAAAGGGCCATGTATTACACAGTGATGAGTATTGAAATGAACTTCATAATGTAAATTCTGAGTCATCTTACTGACAGAAATCAGATTGAATTGAAATTCAGGAATTAAAAGAACATCAGTAAGAACAATTTCTGGAGTTAACATAACTGTTCCCATAAAGTAAACAGTAGTTACTTGACCATTAGGCAGACAAATCTTAATGTCACATGGAATAGAATTTCTTAACAACTCAGATTGACAAGTAATATGGTCTGTAGCACCAGAATCTAGTATCCAATCGGCAGTAGTATGACAACTAGTAAGACAAACAGTGGTCATAGATGAGCATAAAGAATAGATGCTACCTGCTTGAGGTGGATTAATAGAAGCTGTAGAGTTTGCCTGATTAAGCAAATTCATAAGTTGTTGATACTGTTCAGGAGTGAAACTTGAAGAATTGCTAGCCTTGTTGTGATCATCTGCTGCATTCTGTGAGTTTGTTGTATCTGAATTTGAAGCATTCACTTGAGCAATCATTTTTCCCTCAGTACCAGAAGAAAACTTAGAGAACTTTTATGGAGGAGCTTTGTTTCTTGGTGGAAAACCTATCAAATGATAACACCTTTCTTTTGTATGATTGGTACCATGACAATGACTACACTCCATATTGCCTTTCTTTCCTTGATACATGTTCTGTTTGTTTTCAGAACTTTTCTTAAAATCTTTCTTTTGAAACCTGTTACCAGTATTTCCAGAAAATTGTTTTGTCATTAGTACAGCAGATTCAGGAATTGCAGTGTTAAGACTTGAGTAATTCCTTTGTCTTTCATCTTGTTGTAAAAGACCTAACACTTGAGTAAGTTTTGGAATAGGGCTCATCATCAACAATTGGCCTCTGATATTAGTGAAACTATCACTGAGTCCCATTAGAAATTGAGTAACCTTCATAGTTTCCTCATATTGATCAATTTCACCCTTAGCCTTACAAGTACAGACACAAGAACACTTTGGAACATTTGAGACACTCAACAAATCATCATACAATTTCTTGAATTTTGTATAATACGCAGAAATTGACAATTTATCTTGAACTAACTCTGATAGTTCTTCCTTGATCTCAAACAGTCGAGGACCATTGTTTTGAGTAAAACGAACATTAAGATCATTCCAAATTTCAGAAGCAAGAGAGACATACACAAGACTTGAACGAATTTCAGGAGCAATAGAATTTAACATCCAGGTTATGATCATGTCATTGCATCGTTGCCAAGGATCAAAATAGGGAGAATCAGTACCTGGAATCTTGTATTTACCAGTAACAAACCCTTGCTTGTTTTTAGCAGAAAGTGCAAGTGACATTGATCTTTTCCATTCGTTAAAGTTGTCTCCTGTGAGCAAGGCTGTAACAAGTACTTGACCTGGATGATCGGATGGATGAAGATACAAAGGATGACTTGATTCCAGACTAACAGTAATGAATTCATCATCATAACCTGTTGAATTATGCTCCGTGGGATCTTGATCTATTAACACCTGATTTATTGTTTTAGCTTGATTTGTCGCCATCAATGTGTTTGACAAAATGTCACAACGAAATTGTTATGAAAATGAAGCAATCACACTCAATTGATGTAATTGTTACAAAGACAAATGTTGATTATGGAAGAATCAACAGGAAAAAAGTCGAAACAACGACGAAATCGAAGATAATCGAAACAACGATGAAATTGAAGATAATCGACAAAATCAAAGATGAAACAAGTGATGAAACAGAAATTATGATAATGCGGAAGAGATTCGCTCTGATACCATAAAGAATTATTACAGAGTATGAATCAGAGAGGAAGAGAAAGAGAGAAAGAGAGAAAGAGAGAGAGAGAGAGAGAGAGAGAGAGAGAGAGATGAACTGAAAATCACATTGTACTGAATTGAGTTTAGAAATGTTACAATACTGAACTATATACAAAATGAGAGACTAACTAACTCTCTCTAACAAACTTTCCCTCCTAAACTTGAATACAGAAGAATGACAGTAATGATCCTATACATTTAACTATTTACATTTCTGTCCTTCTGACTTTGAGTCTTGACTGACTTTCTCAATAAAAAGGTGGTATCCAAAGCATTAGCAATGATTCATCTGCGGTGAAAAGTAAAAGTCCTACTCATCAAATTTTGGGAAATGGTAGCATAAGTTCCCTTGCTCCTACGTTGGCCTTCAACCCAAAACTTAAAGAAGAAACTTGCACTCTGTCTGCTGAAGATGCTAGGTCTAATTTGGACAGTGAAAATTTAACATCAAATAAGAAAACAGTTAAACCAGGAAATCTTGCAACTTCCTTGCTAACACTACTAGAACAAATAAGAAAGCCGTTAAACCGGGAAATCTTGCAACTTCCTTGCTAATTTACTAGAAAAGGTAGATATAACATCAGACCTTTAACATCAATTAACACTATATTAGAATTTATGTGATTTTGAATTTAAATATGAAAATTAGACTATATTAGAATTATTTAATAATAAACTTAGGTATTTTATTTAATATTAATAAATAACTTATAAATTAAAATTAGTTATGAGGAAAAAATTTCGCCCCGCAACTCTTGATTTCTAGCTCCGTCCCTGAATTTACAGGGTAATGATATCTGAAATTGTGATTTCTGATGGAGCTGTTGATACAAGCCTGGAGTTAGGCCATGCTTACTATCGTCACTAAAGTGTAGGATAGGAACAGGACAATTAACATGTTCATTTACTGTGTTTTTCAGGATAATTTCTTGACATGACTTATATTTCAGGACTTCGATGCAAAATTTAAAAAACAAATCATAGGCCTCATATGTAAGGTCGAGAATCATTAGAAAAGGTTGCAAATATAAGAAAATTCTGCAACAAAGCCTTTGGGCAGTTTTTTCATATTAGATGTTGTGCTCATATTCTTAATTTAATTGTGCAAGAGGGTTTGAAAGACATGGATGCTTGTGTTGTTAAAGTTAGAGAATCAGTTAAATATATTAAGGGATCTCAAGGTAGGAAAGAAAAGTTTAGGGAATGCTCATATTCTTAATTTAATTGTGCAAGAGGGTCTGAATGATGAGGAATGGGATAAAGTGGTGGGAATTTGTAAGTTCCTTGGAGTTTTTTACAATGTTACAAGATTATTTTCCGGATCGAAGTATCCCACAGCGAATTTGTACTTTCCAAATGTTTTTCTAGTCCAACTTACATTGATGAAGGCGATTGAGCATAGGAATTACGTAGCAAGATCTCTAGCTACACAAATGAAGCCTAAATTCGATAAATATTGGGCAGAATACAACACTATTCTTGCTATCGCTGTTGTCTTTGATCCAAGATATAAGACACATTTTGTTGAGTTTTCTTACAAAATGTTGTATGGAGAAGATTGTGAACAGATTCCATTGCTTCATGAAACTTTAAAGCAACTATTTGATATTTACAAAGATAGAATACCAACATATACTGTTGTGTGTGAACCTGAGCCTGGAACTTCACTTCAGATGGAGGGATCAGATGTAATGAAGGTAATTCTTGTACTTGAACAATCTGTCCATTTATTTTTGTAATATGCCTTGTGTAATCTGCCTTGCATAATCTTTTTTGTCAGGAATTCGATGCCTTGGACTATGAGTTGAATCCCACTTTAGAGAAAACAGAGTTAGATAGGTATTTGGAAGAGAAAAGGTTGAATAGAAGCATTGATATCGATATTTTGGAATATTGGAACTCGAACCAGTTCAGATTTCCTAATCTCGCTCTTATGGCTCGAGATATCTTATCGATTCCCATCTCAACCGTTGCCTCTGAATCTGCGTTTAGTACCGGAGGACGAATATTGGATCAGTATCGAAGTTCTTTGGCACATGCAGTTGTTGAAAGCTTGATCTGCACACGAGATTGGAGGTTCAATGAAAAAGAAGGTAATAATTAATGTGGTATATTTTATATATATTGTTTATAATAGTAATGATAGCTAACTTTTTTTTGCTCTTTCCAATCACAGTTCTTCCTAATTATACTTTGGAAGATCTTACTCAAGATATTATAAACTTGTCGATAAAGGATGATTCTAGTCCTGCCACATAAGGTAAATTTATGAGATTCTTGCTACGTTCAATATTCTACTGCAATTCTTTTGATTTCTGAGTTGCGATCTGTTTAAGTTAATTTTTACAAAATATGGTCACAAGGATTGCTTCCCTGACATTGCTATAAGGTGTTTGAATGGTTGGTTTTATCCATTTTATATGGTAATATTGAATCACTTCTTCTGGTGACGAAACTGAGAGCTCAAGTTCGTTTTATCAGAGTGATTATGAAGTTGTGTCAAAACTACATGACAATGTATTTGACGAAGAATGTCGAATGAGGTATAGTAAAAACCTGTGGTGTCAGGTCTCAGCCATCTTAATATCGTTATCAGTTTCCACTAATTGGGTCTAAGTGGTCTGAACATGTTGAGTTAATTGTGAAATGATTATTAAGTCGAATCATCTTATAAAATTTAGATTCAGATTCCTTGGGATGGTCCAGTATGTAGGCAACTATGAATGTATTGTCAAATCCATTTTTTGCTTCAGAGTGGTGCCTGGTCCGTGTTCCTTTTATCTATCAGTAAAATAAGAAAGGCCTTGTTTGCTTTTATCTACTATGCTACTTGTCTTCTAAATACTTGTCAATTCCATGAAACTAGCCTTACGATCTGTTTTTGTTTTTGGTTTTCAGCGGGTAGATGATAATAGCATGTGCTTCAGCGGGTGGAGCTAAAGATGTGGAAATTAATCTTATGATCCTGGAGCTTTATTTGTGGAGTTCTTTTTATGATTTGATTTTATGTTCCCTGAATTCTGATGTAAACATAAATTTTAAATATTTTGGTGTAATCTCTTCATTTTCGTGTACTATTTCGTTTCTTTCCGTGTATTATTTCGTTTCGTTTTCGTTTCGTTCGTGTAAACGAAAAGTACACGAAATATTTCGTGTACTTTTCGTTTCGTTTCGTGTTGACACGAAATTTTTCGTTTCGTTTTCGTTTCAGAATGTGGGTACACGATTTTATTTCGTTTCATTTATGGGTTAGCCTCTTGGTACACAAAACACGAAAGTACACGACACGACACGAATTGCCGGGTCTAAACAAAGGTCTGATATGCAGATATGCAATGCAGTCAAAGATTATACCACACCCTTACATTTTACAAAAAATAACACATGGAAGATTCCAACACACAATGTTAACACTGTACCTTGTATCTGTAAAATAATACTACCTTCACAAAAGTGTGATCTGATTAGGAATCATATTCTACAAGGCAATATGTCTTGTTTACACAATTACATTACTTACAAAGTCCAGTTACAAATTTCAAGAAGAGAACTAATTAGAAATTTTTGTCCTCTTCATTTACATAACAGAGCTGAAGAGTGTTGAAACATAGCCTAAACAACTGAATAGAAGATATAAGCAAGGATAGAAAATTTCATTGGATTATCCACCTTACAACTATCCAAGGCCTCGTGCTTCGAAATACTCTTAACTGAATAAAGGTATTTTTCATTCTCTTTTCTTATATAATCTATTTGTAATTAGCTAATTATTTCCAGTAATACTTAGAATTTGATGCTGCTTATGATTACAATACCATCATCCATAATTAACTAGGTGAATTTCTAGTTTAATGTAAACATAATTAACATCATTACTGGCCATACCATATGCTGTATTTTCAATGCTAAGGAAGAAAGCAAACAATTCTAAAGATTTGTATATAGTTTGAAAGAAGTTGAATTCTTTAAAAAAAAAAAATTTGTGATGTGCCAAACTTATAATAATAAAGAGTAATCGCGGTGTAAGACATTTGATATTCTTGAGATGTGCCATTTTTTTTTTTTCGAGATATGATGTGAACTGATTATCTGAAATGGCTTTGTTTAATTTATATCTTATAAGTAACCACTTACTGTACATAATTTTGAAGCCAGAGAAAATGATGAAAGGGAAACACTGGACAAGCATGGGCTCTCTATTTGCAAGCTTAATGTTTGTCGGAGGAATGATTCATCAACATAGTCCCTATTTTCGACAATTACTCAAGAGTTACATTAAGAAAATAGAGTCACGTTGTCATCCTTATATTGAAATCACATTCAATGAGCATTCTTCAGGCCAACTCTCTGACACATGCAATGCTTTCGTTGCAATTCAGCACTATCTGGAGGCAAATTCTTCACGCACAGCCAAGAGGCTGAAGGCTGATTCAATAAAAGAAAGTCAGACTCTTGTCCTCAGCATGGATGATAATGAAGTGATAACTGATGAATATCAAGGGATTAAAGTATGGTGGAATTCTAACACAAGAAGTGTACCAATGTCACGGTCAAAACATGACAAACAAAGGTGTTACACTCTTGTTTTTCATAGTAGGTACCGTGATTTGATCAGCAAGTCTTATATGCAACATGTAGTTGCTGAAGGGAAAGCTATTTCTTTGAAAAATCGTCAAAGAAAGCTTTACACAAACAAGAGGCAGATGTCATATCCTGCTAGGTGGATTTCTGTTGTTTTTGAGCATCCAGCTACATTTGATACTCTTGCAATGAACCCGGAGACAAAGAAGGACATCATGGATGACTTGATCACTTTTAGCAAGGCTAAAGACTATTACATGAAAGTAGGCAAAGCTTGGAAAAGAGGGTATCTTCTTTATGGTCCTTCAGGAACTGGGAAATCAACCATGATTGCTGCAATGGCCAATTTGTTGCAGTATGATGTGTATGATCTTGAGTTAACTTCTGTTACAGACAATACTGAGTTGAAAAGATTACTTATCGAAACTTGTGGAAAATCAATAATTGTGATAGAGGACATTGATTGTTCACTCAATCTCACAGGGAAAAGGGAGACAGCCAAGGTTGGGGAAAACAGAAAGAAAAATGAAGAGACAAGTCAAGTTACTTTATCCGGAGTACTGAATTCCATTGATGGTCTTTGGTCTGCTTGTGCTAGTGAAAGGATCATAGTTTTTACTAGCAATCATGTGACCAATCTTGATCCTGCATTAATTCGTAGAGGGAGAATGGACAAAAAAATTGAGTTGTCTTACTGTTCGTTTGAAGCGTTCAAGGTCCTTGCCAAGAATTACTTGGATATTGAGTCCCGCGAACTGTTTCCAAGAGTTGAGAAGTTGTTGGCAGAAACTAATACAAGTCCAGCTGATGTTGCGGAGAATTTGATGCCTAAATCAGCTGATGATGATGGTGAGAGTTGCTAAAATTTTTTGATTAGTGTTCTCCAGAATGTGAAAGAAGTTGCCATGTCAAAAGCCAATGAAGAAGAGAAACTCAAGGTTGAGAAGAAAGACAAGATGAAGAAAAAGGTAGAAGAGTCAAGCAGTGGCAGCCAGGGGTGATAACTTACCAAGATATTGTATCAAATGTGCAAGTAACTACCCAGCTTGTTTGGATTGTTACAGCTATTTCCTTACTTGTTCTTGCTTTTGCTATTTGAAAATTAACTTTCATGATCATAAAACTCTAGCAAAGTATAATTATTCAAGAAAGCTGAATTGGTGCATAGAGCAGTTGACCACTCTCATGTTTGGCTACAAAAAATAATTTTTAAAAATTAATTTAATTAGCCCATTACATGTCAGAGAATAACTATTCATTCCATTCTGTAGCGTAGCTGAAACCTGTAAGCAAGGTTAGAACATAAATTAAAAAGATTTTGGTAATGGTGTAACTATGAAATTTCTGATTTCATTAGTTTGTTGATTTGTTTCGGTATTCAAGCAAATTTTTTGTATTTTTCCATGTAAGCAACTGCTTGATATACGAGGTTTCAGTAGAAAGTCAGATCGCTGAATAGAAATTGTGATTAATATACTAATGTGGATAGGGACAGGACAATTAACATGTTATTCCTTTAATATATTAATGTAACACTATCTGGAATAGCCTTGCGTAGTTGCCTGCAAATTGATATGAACTAGATACAAGTTCTTGGCCATCATAATATAGATTCATATTTCAGGTATGATTCAGAGGAAAGCCTCAACATCTATGCAAAAAATATATATCAGTTAATAAAATTGGGTCAAAGCAGCTAAGTTGGGATGAAAGAAATAGTTCACGAACATTGAAATAAAAAGGTAAAAGCGTCAGATTATCACGAAGTCCAGACATGTACAGGATGCTTACTGGCACAAAACACTTAGCGCAGCTCAGAGGCTGACGAATATAATGTCAGTTTAGCTAATCAGAATGCCCAAGTGTGAAGGGCACAAGAACTTATAATTTTTTATAATATCGTTCTATTGTTCAACCAACTTATAATATCTTGACTGGATTTCACAAACTTCCATCTGCAGATGGTTAAGAAGCATGCTTACATAAGACTAATTCCAAGTGTTCAAGAAAGAAACAACAGGTCATCCACCTAAATGAAAGCGCTAAGCTAATAGGAATATGTTGATATGTAAAATTTCACAAACAAAGAGTTCTTACTTCTTAGCTTGCCAAAATGTAGTAACTTCCATGATAAATTTATCAGCATAAATTTCAGGATAATTCCTTGACATGACTTATATTTCAGGATTTTGATGAAAAATTTACCAAACACGCCACAGGCAATTTATATAACTTTCGAGAATCATCAGAAGAGGTTGCAAATATAGGAAAAGTCTGCAACAAAGGTCTGATATGCAGATATGCAATGAAGTCAAAGAAACTATACAACTACCTTATAGCAACTCCAATGGCATTCCATATATTGGTTACCATAAATTTAGTAAAATAATGGTTGCCAAAAATTATAGGTAATTAAAAAGTTGTTTTACTTCAATGATGTTACCTACATTCATTACATTTAACTCAAAAGTAGTATTTGATTAATAATTTGAATTTGAAATTTCAACGACCATATTCCAATGGCTATATTTTAAAATACTCTATATAAATGATATATTGATATCTTGTCATAAGTCCCAACATAATATCACAAGATACTCAAATTCATTTCAAAATGTCAAATTTTATAAGAATTATTGACGAGATAATGAAGGAGGAAGAAGAACAAATTGAAGTTGTACTAACGGTGGTCGAAGCTGCTTACCAACATCATAAACGCCAGAGGGTAAATTCGTTGTCACGTAATGGTGGATCGAAAATGAATGAAGACCGTGTGACTAATCGCAATAGAGAAGTTCATGTTAGGCTTTCTCGTGATTATCATGATCCTGCATTGATTCGAAGAGGACGTATGGACAAGCACATTGAGTCATCTTACTGTTCTTTTGAAGCATTCAAGGTCATTGCCAAGAATTACTTGGATATCGAGTCCCACGAACTCTTTCCAAGAGTTGAGAAGTTGTTGGCAGAAACTAATACAAGTCCAGCTGATGTTGCGGAGAATTTGATGCCTATATCAGCTGATGACGATTGTGAGAGGAGTAATGCTAGGTATCCCAAATTGGTACCCAAAAATTGCTCCAAAATGATGTGGCAAAGCTTACATGGCATAGTGAAAATTTTTGATTGGGTGGTTGATGTGAATGCAGGGGGGTCCATTATTATTATAACCAATTGAATTGCTACACATGGCATTTGGGAATTTTTTTGGGAACCAATTTGGGATACCTAGCATTTTCCTTGTGAGAGTTGCTTAAATTGTTTGATAAGTGTTCTCGAAAATGCGAAAGAAGTAGCCATGTCAAAAGCCAATGTAGAAGAGAAACTCAGGGTTGAGAAGAAAGACAAGATGAAGGAAAATATGGAAGAGTCAAGCAGTAGCAACTAAGGGTGATTTCTTAGCAAGATATTGTATGAAATGTGCAAGTAACTATCCAGTTTGTTCGGATTATTATGGTTATTTCCATAACCATAATGCACATTAATTTCTGCATTAGTCAAGAGATTTACTAATTGCGAAGAATTGTATGAACATTAATTAATCAAGAGAGTTGAATTTGGTTCAGGGCATCTCCAATAGAGGTTGCCAACATAGTTGTCAACTTCTACCACATCATCATATATATTATTTTTTTATTTCTTCTCTCCTCCATCTCATTGTTGGCAACTTTTGTTACAAATCTACTCCAATAGTTGGCAACTTTAAAAGTTGTCAATGTGGTCCCATACATAAATTTTATATTATCTTATAATTACAATAAAAATATGGAAGATATAAAAAAGGGTAAAGTTAAATACATTTTTGAAGAGTTGTATGTAGGGGTGAGCAAAAAAAACCGAAAAATCGAAACCGGACCGAAAAACCGAAAAACCGCACCGAAAAAAATCGAAACCGACAAAAACCGAAAAAAACCGTAACCGAATCGAACCGACATAACGGTTTGGTAACGGTTACGGTTTTATCCCAATAACCGAACCGAAAAACCGAACCGTTTATATAATTATATATTTGTTTATTTATTTATTTATATTAATGTAATATAATTATATAATAATACATTATTTTATTTTATTTGGAAAAACCATGCATTAGTAAAGGAAGATTATAACTGTGGCTTAGGGCCATGGATCCAAAGCCGTAGGTGGTTATAACAAAATAGAATCTACCACAAGTGCTAATGAAACTAATGAAGGGCCAACTGGAAACTAGCACTAAAGAACTGGATAGTGGATGCACATACCAGTTTAATAACTTAAGGAAGATACAGATACCTATAAAAAAAATTCTTATTTGCTCTTTTCGTTCTTTTAATGAAGTTTAGCCTAAAAAAAATAGTACTATTTAATTTATACGACATTTTGTAATTAGGTAGAAAATAAATAAAAAACCGAAAAAAACCGAAACCGACGACGGTTAACTGAACTGAAAAAAACCGTTCCGGATGGTTCGGTTACGGTTAATAGGTAAAAACCGAACCGAACCGACATATACGGTTTGGTAACGGTTTCCGGTAAAAACCGAGCCGAACCGACCCGTGCACACCCCTAGTTGTATGTGTTTTAACTAAATGGGGAAGTTGCCAACTTTTGGCAACTTTGGTTGGCAACTTGTTGGAAACATTGATACTCCAATAAGTGGGCAACCAAGGGTGCCATGCCACATAGGACTTGGCAACCCCTATTGGAGATGCTCTCATACACCAGTTGACCACTCCCATGTGGGGCCACAAAATACTTATTTTTAAAAAAATTAAATTATTAATCCATTACATGCATTGTTCTAAATATCAGTGATTACTCGTTAATCCATATTACATAAGTTACCATTCTAATTAATCATCTAAATATTAGATTAATCATTCTGAATAGTCCTCAAATCCCCGATAATTTCTATACAATGCCTCAACCGATTAAGTATAATTCCTATTTTTTATAACACTAATTATATGTCAAAATGGATGAAATTTATTCATTTTGTTGTAAAAAAATTGTAATAACAATATTAATATGAAATTTGAAAAAATACATATTATACTGACATTCATAACTGCAAAATTATTAAAAAAAACTATTTATTCTAATATTTTGGATAAGATAAACATAAACAAAACTGGCTACATATATTATACGGAGTATAAAAATAAACAAAAGAGACACTTTCCTTCCTCCCAAAATTTTGCACTAAATTTTCATTTGATTTTTGCTGAGAGAGATAAAATCACAAGGCATTTCCTCTTTGCCTCAGCTCAAATGCTTATAACAGAAACCACACACACACACAAAAACACTTATACATACACATATATGTAGATATAAAGATAAAAAGAAACAAGTTGTTGATACATTTCACATAAATTTCAATAAAGTTCCCAGCTTTCCTCTTGTTCAATCTGTAAGTCAGTTTCTTGATTATTATTTTGTGTATATCATGTGTTTTTTTGCTACTTTTAATTACTATGATTGTTGTGTGTGGATCTTGTGGTGTATGTGATTGCATATGTGTTCTTGATTAGATGAGTTGATTTCTTGATTTTATGGGTTGGATTGATTGTTAAAGTTCTTGATCTGAATTAGTGAGATCTGATTTGGGTAATTAATGGTTTTGATGATCAAAAGATTTAATCTTTGTAACTGTTTGAACATGGGTTTTTATTTTCTCATTAAATTCTTTGACTTATCTTGATGTGATATAATCTGTAATGATTGAAATTTTATTGGATAAGTTTTTTATCAGGATTGTTGATCATTGGATTTTGTATCGGTCACAAGTCTTTTTTTGCATCTGGGTGTGATGAAGTCTGGTTATTGTATTAAGAGAATCTGTTTTGACAGGAAAAGAGCATTTTTGATTTCGTTGTATTTTGTTCTTATTGTCGTATTTTGTTTATTGACCATCTGCATATGGATTCAGCATTTTGAGAAGATATTGTGGCAAGTGGTGTTTGCATTTGTGATCTTAATGGTTTATTTTGGCGGCGACGGTAAAAGGGAGCAGGATCAAGGAAGATTAACTGAGGTTGAAATAGTGTTGTCATCTGAGTTCGATCAAGAAAATATGTTGGAGGAAAGATCTTTTCTGGTTTCAAGGAGATTGTCGAGAAACTGTGACAAGGAGAACAGCTGGGCTTGCGTTAACTATCGGATGGAAAAGATTGAAATTCAGCAGGGGAAGCGACTTTTAGAATCTGATGAAGATGATGAAGTTGGAGCTAGAAAGCTTCCTAAGCAAATTGATGCTTGTAATAGCTTAGATATATCTCCAACATTGCAAGAAATTTCCATGATCCCTGTTGAGCAGTCTGGTAATCAACGGCATGCTGGTGATAATTCAGATTCAAGTTCTCTTATTCATGCAATTGGCCGTGACAACTCAATCAGCGCACTTATTCGGTCCTCGAGATCTGATTATGGCGCACTAGCATCTTTGAATAAAAGCTTTCGTGAGCTAATTCGTAGTGGTGAGCTTTACAGACTGAGACGACAGAATGGTGTGGTTGAACACTGGGTTTATTTTTCTTGCCAACTGCTTGGGTGGGAAGCTTTTGATCCTACTTCTCGCCGTTGGATGCGATTACCGACAATGACTTCTGATGAATGCTTCATGTTTTCCGATAAGGAATCGTTAGCTGTTGGAACTGAGCTTCTTGTGTTTGGCGTCTTTTTGTCTCCATTCATATTTAAATACAGTTTATTGACTAACACCTGGTCATCTGGAATGAATATGAATTTTCCAAGATGCCTGTTTGGGTCTGCCAGTGTGGGGGAAATTGCTATTTTAGCTGGAGGTTGTGATTTATCTGGCAATACCCTGAGTGTTGCGGAGCTTTACAATTCGGAGTTAGGAACCTGGGAAGCACTTCCAAACATGAATAAAACAAGGAAAATGTGTTCAGCTGTTTTTATGGATGGGAAATTTTACGTTATAGGAGGGATTGGAGGCAGTGATTCACAGCTTCTTACATGCGGGGAGGAATATGATTTACACACTAGAATTTGGACTGAAATACCTAACATGTCTCCTGCGAGGACTCGTCCAGATGGGGAGATTGGGATGCCTGTTACAGCTGAATCTCCCCCTCTTGTGGCTGTAGTAGATAATGAACTGTATGCAGCAAATTATGCAGAGATGGAAGTGCGAAAGTATGACAAGGACAGGAGAATCTGGGAAACTGTTGGGAGGTTGCCTGATAGGGCAGATTCAATGAATGGATGGGGATTGGCATTTAGGGCATGTGGTGACCGCCTTATAGTAATTGGGGGTCCTAGAGCAGCAGGTGAAGGATTTATAGAAATTAATGCATGGGCTCCCAGGGATGGACCCCCTCAATGGAATTTGCTTGGTCGCAAGCAATGTGGTAGTTTTGTATACAATTGTGCAGTTATGGGATGCTAAAACTTCTAAACAAGGCCAAGAGCATTTGTACTTTCTTCTGCATTCTTCTCAGTTACATGGTTGCTGGTTTCTACATGGGAAGGGTTCTTGCTAATTGGTAATTTATCCCGATTTTTTCCTTCTCTTAAATGTTTTTTAATTCACTTACTATTGTCTTTTTGATTGGAGGACGGGAGAGGATATTAGATTGACTCAGGATTTGGCAGAATGTTTTTTTATGGAAAGAGTCCTTGTGTTGATTGTTTTTTTAACTTCAAAATATATTGTCTTTCATTGGATTTTCAGTGTCCCCTATTCTCAGTGACCGCAATGTTGTGAATCGTAGGTATGGGGATAGGATAAAGATAGGAGATGATGGTAACTTGTCAAGATAATGCATTGTAGGGTGGCTTTACTTTTGCTTCTGCAGAAGCTTTTATTAATAATTGCGAAGAAAAATTCCTCTCCTGGTTTATCTGTCCATATATAACAGTTTAAAGTAAAATAATGCTAGTTGTTTTCGAATAGATTATAAGACTTGTTGTAATTTACTTACTCGTGCTGTTGATTGATTATGATTTGGCATCAACTACCGTCGCATTCTATTTTTATCTGTTGTCAGCCTAAAGACTTCATTTAATTCTCTATTTACTTGTTTTTTTGTATATTTTTTTTAGTCATTTGCCTCTTTTTAGATGCATCTATGTAATCACAATAACATTTATCTTTATAGTTGCTATAAATGGAATTAACTGTAAAAAGTCACATTCTTGTTTGTTGCCGGTGAGGCTGGAGCGTGGGCGATGGTGGGATTGTCCGTAATTATTTGAACTGAAAGGAAGATAATGCATTAGATTTTGCAATTCCAGGATGATATAAAGAGTTGAGATATTTGTCTGTGTATTCATGCAAATTGGAATGTAGAATTGTACAGGAAGGTCATCTTTCTAGCTTTAGTATAGAGTTTGTACTGCTTATGGGTCAGTGGGGTAAGTTGTAAGTTTTGAATCTGATATAGTTTTGAATCTGATATTCTCTCTCCTTAAGGTACATCCCTGCATTCTTTCTCATCTTTATGTGGATTATGCTCAGCTTTAACTTATTTAGTTCCTATATTTACTATATAAGAAATAGTGATGTCAGTCTTAAAAAGTGGGACGGAGGTTGTGGCGTACTCAAATAGTCAAATTTCATTGCTGTATTTAAAGATGCAAGGGGATGTTAGGTTGGTAACATGTTTTTTTTTCTTATTTGAGGTGAAAAAACATAAGATGTGTAGGAATCATAGTTCATTGTGATTGACGTATGCCGAGTTTATCCGCCAGCTGTAAACCGTTGCAATTATCATCAATATTACTCTCTTTTTCTATTTGTTATGTTTCGTTGTAACGCTTGGGTTCACTTTTTTTAGTAAAGCTAGGCTGCGTGAACATGGTATGCAAAATGCTTTTTAGTTTTGTACTTTTTTATGTTGATTTTTGGAAGCGTGGAATGCGTTCTTTAAAGCTTCACAAGCAAACCGCTTACAGACCAAAGCAAACCGCTTACAGACCAAGTAATCATGATAAGGAAATATTTTTCGTCATTTCCTTGAAATATTCTTTTTTTTTTTTTTGGGGAGAGGGGGGGGGGGTTATTCACGACTAAATATTTAAGAGGTAATTCGTTGCATTTTTGTTTTCATGTGTTGTATATAAATAGAGTAGTGTAATTGAAAAACCTGTTGAAGTTTAAATCTACTAAATAAACTGAACTGATGGCGCTGACGACCTCATGTAGAGGGCAATGGTTAATCAACTCTACCGTATTGAAAAGATTTATAGGATATACTACAGAAATTGAATTTGGTGGTAGGCAAGAGTATTGGATTGTGTAGTTTGGTAGCTAGCTGAATATAATTTTTTGAAACTAAAATATGTTCAACTATTTTTAAAGCTTCATAATACTCCATAAGGCTAAAAGCAGACTTATTTGTTTGAAGGTTTGTTTTGATGTTTTTGTATTTATTTTGCAAATTGAGAAAGAAGGGGTAATTCGTTTGTGTGTTTGACTGCGAGTATGTTGAGAATGTTGAGAATGATGCCCTCTAGCTTGTAAACCTCATCATGTTTGATCTGTTCTATTTTCGATGCTATAATGGTATAAATTCATTTGTCTTTTGTCCTTCTCTTTGAGGAGTATGGTTATTTTCATGCCGCCTTGATCATACTGTGGAGAAAGGAATTATTCAGCAACATTTTGGGTTGGTTTTTTTGTTATGTAGATTCTACTTGTTACAAGATAGATTATTATTCTTTGCATAAAGTTTCCCTTGTACAGTTGTAGTTGTCTTGACTCTTATTTACATGGATGTTATTCTCTGATGATCTTGGCATAGTATCTTTCCTATGCGACTACTCCTTTTGTGAACTGTCATTGCAGTATCTAGGCAGCAATAAGCTACTGATCGCCTTTAAAAGGATGTTGCGATACATGCATGGTAAAGGTTAAGATACCTATGAAATGATCTACTTAAACTACCATCATATACTTGTGTATTGATTCCTGTCAAGTAGAAGCTTGTGGGTATCGTATGTTTTGTTACACATATCATCTGGTTCAATATTATGTTCGATATTAAATATGAAATCCATTAATGGATCTATATATATGCTGAAATTAGAACTCAAAGCTTATATAACATGTACCTTTCAGCTGCATTTATACCTGGCAATCATAGTGTATAAGCTGAAACAGCACAACCATTACATTTAACAGGGAGGGGAGGGGGAATTAACCCATTGATTTATCAAATTGTTGTATTAGAACTCTAAACTACAAGAGGAAATTCACGGACTTTTGTCTAACCTGAACGCACACAAACCATTTGCCTTCCCTCAATTAGGTGGAACTGTAATCATGATCATATTTAGCTTTTCGAGTGCCAAATTAATTGTTCGAATTTCGTATCAATTATATTTCACCAGAGTATTTTGTATCTATTATATTTTGCCGTTTTGCTTGGCACGAGTCGATATTAAATTAGTAATATTAATAAATTATCAGGTTTAATATGTATTATTTAAATATGTATTTGTAGAGAATTGAATAATAAAAGTATTTGTTAAATAATAATATTTAACTAGCATGATAGCCCGTACAAAATACATATAAAATATTACCATACAAAATATAAAATATTATTAAACCTCTTATATTTTAATATTTTTAATATATTTTAATATTTTTATAAAATATTAAAATATAATAAAAGTATTTTATTATATTAAATAAAATATTAAATAAAATATTAATATTTTAATATTAATATTAAAATATTATATTAATATTTTAATATTTTTATATTAATATCATATTTTACTATTTTTAATATATTAATATTATATTTTAATATATTTTAATATATAAAAATATTAATATTAATATTAAATATTTTAATATATTTTAATATATTTTAAAATATATTAAAATATATTAATATATTTTTATTATATTTTAATATATTTTAATATATAAAAATATTAATATTAATATTAAATATTTTAATATATTTTAATATTAATATTTTTATATTAATATTATATTTTAATATTATATAAATTATTTTATTTTTATATTAATATTATATTTTAATATTTTTAATATATTTTAATATTTTTATAAAATATTAAAATATAATAAAAGTATTAAATTAGTAATATTAAAATATTATTTTTATTATATTTTAAATTTTTTATAAAATATTAAAATATAATAAAAGTATTTGTTAAATAATAATATTTTATATTGTATAATATAAAATATATTATACAATATAAAATATTATTAAAATATATTTTACCACATTATTAAAATATTGTATATTATATTTTTATTATATTTTAATAATATTTTTAAAATATATAAAATATATATTTTATATTTTATTATAAAATATATATATTATATTTTATTATAAAATATATATATTATATTTTATTATAAAATATATATTTTAATATAATATTGTATATTATATTTTTATTATATTTTAATAATATAAAATATTATTAAAATATTATTATAATATATTTTAATAATATTATAATATTATAATATATTATTATAATATTATTAAAATATTATACAATATTAAAATATAATATATTGTATAATAATATTATATATTTTAAAATAAAATATTTTATATTGTATATATTTTATTAAAATATATGAATTAAAATGTGGCCCGTACAAGGCACGGGCCACATTTTAATTCATATAATATTTTTCAAATTTGCGATTGAGTTCATTATATCCTCTTGTCGGTGTGTTTTACCATTCACGTACAACGGTTTACTAAGATTCAATTGTTAATAATCGTTCTAAATTCAAATTATTAGCACACTCTAAATTTTGAGGTAAGAAGGATAACCGACAAAATTGGTATACAAGAAGAGTTAATCGTTAGCTATCAAGTATTACCACGATAATAGTGTCCTTTAGTTTGTTTTTCAGTAAAATCATAAAAGAATTACCACGATAGTAGTTCTTTTAACTACTTTCAATCTTAGCCCCAACATTTTTGAATATCTATTTTCTCTTCTACTCATATTTTTACCTCATATTTACTCCAATTTATTACTGATCAAGTGCACTCTCACTTCGACCTTTTTTCGATCACTATCCAGCCACCTCATTATACCTCTAAGATCCGCTCTTTCCTCTAA
This sequence comes from Saposhnikovia divaricata, assembly GCA_036435485.1. Lineage (NCBI taxonomy): Eukaryota > Viridiplantae > Streptophyta > Magnoliopsida > Apiales > Apiaceae > Saposhnikovia > Saposhnikovia divaricata. Next base: position 20,985,940 of record CM071600.1, read on the forward strand.
CGACATCATATATGCATATTTATCTTGTCCCACCACCTCTCTTTCGTCTTTAACAACCTTAAGTTTGTTCGTCTTTTCTCTCTTCAATCATCTCCAATTCATCTTTGACAACGTCTCATCGACCTGCGTATCCATGTTTATATAAAATTACTATTGTTGTCTTTACGAGCTGAATAGGTGTTCTTATAATAAAATAGTTAATTGTCATATCTCTCACATATTAAACATGTATACGTTTTTTGAATGTTATTTTGTTAACATTATTTTTTTTTGAATCAATTAAACTCTTTTAATATTTGTCAATAAATTGGATTAACATTTTAATGTACCCAATTTAGTTATATTATCGTTTTTTTAAGTTGATAAAAAATTGATGTGCCTATTCTTTTGCTGGTATTTAGTTGAGTATATTTCGTATCTAGATGTCCAAATTTAACAATAAACGAATTCATGTTGTATGTATACTTGGGGATGTGCATCAGGCCGGTCAATTCTGGGCCGGGTAGTGTTATACCCGTCACACTCCCCGAATTCGAACATAATCATTGAACTCGTTCCGGTTTCCGAACGAGGATCATTATGTTCCTAGATTTCTGCCCCGAAACGGAAATAGGGATTCCCATGAAAAATCGTGGATTTCAATTTTTTTTTAATTAAAATTTTGAATATAATCGTTGAACCCGTATCGATCCCCGAATGAGGATTAATTTGATTCATGATTCTTACCACGAACGGGGAACGAGGATCCCCGCAAAAAATGGGAGATACGTAATTTTTTTTAGTTAAAATGTATATATTCTTGAATATATCGGATAATAAAATTAATTTGATAAATCATGATAAAATTATTATTACATTATAAATAGCGATTTGAATTATTATTTTTTAATAAAAAAAGATGAAATATAGTATTAAAAAAGATGATAATCATTTAGGGACCAAAAACAAGGATCAGACTGGGATACCTTAATCCCTGAGGTCGTTCCCTTCCTTTGATTTTTTTTATATAATATTTCATGGTGTCCCGAAAAATTTATCGAATACTTAAGAAAAACGGGAAAGGGATCAGATCGAGATGACAGGATGAAATGCTCATTTATACGTGTCTCACGTGAATTAGTTTCATTTGTTATGAGAATAACAAACATAGACAACTAATATAATTTTACAAAATAAAACTAATATACACGTACCATAAATCAAAATTTGAATTTATGTTATTTCGTGTATCATGTGAATTCGAGGCCTATATATTTAAAATTTTATATTAAATACACATACTTTCAGTCTCTTTAATAATCTGGTAAATATATGTTTTAAAATTTTTTTTTTCTAAATATGATAATCAGTCGGGGAACGGAAACGGGGATCGTGCTCGGATACCTTAATCTCCGAGCCCATTCCCTTCGCACGAATTTTTATTCTATAATATTTCATGTTGACCCGAAAAATTTCCCGAATCCACAATCCAAACGGGAAGGGAACCAGTTCGGGTAGATATGGTGAAATGCTCATTCATACGTGTACCACGTAACAAACATAAATAAATATTATAATTGGTGTTTTCATAAAAATATTCATATACATGTATCAGAAATTAAAATTAAAATTTATGTTATTTCGTGTACCATGTGAATTATATATTTAAAATTTTATATTAAATACACATACATTCAATCAGTTATTCATTCAATTAAAAATAGTTTATATGTTCTTATCATTTTAATTAATTTTATTATGAATAAATTTGAAAATAAATATTAAAAAAAATTTAGCAAGTGAATTGTCTATGTATACAATTATATTGATTATAAGAAATGTATCATTAAATGTTCTAGTGTAGTACTAATACATGTGAACATAAAATTTTTGGTACATGGAGGTCATATTAAAAAAAGAAAATTAGCAAATGGATTGTCTATGTATGCAATCATTGATTTGAAAAGATATATCATCAAATGTTCTAGTGTAGTGGTAATACATGCAAACATAAAACTTTAGTACATGAAGGTCATGGGTTCGAATCCTTGGAAGTCATTATTTTTTAACATTATAAGTATTTTAGGGGTATTTTAGTAAATTATTAAATAGGTGGAAAAACCTTGTTAACATATAATAGATAGACTTTTTTGCACGACAGTGGCCTGAACTATAATTTTTTTGCATAAAAATGGCCAACCTATAATACTGAGCACCCGCATGCCCAAACTTTAATTTTTTAATCACCCGATTGCATTCCGTCAAATTTGTTTAACAGACGTTAGTTTTGGAAAGGTAATATCGGAATTTCAGGTATTATTTTCTTCATCAGCTTTGTCTCAGCTTTGTCTTATTATTCCCTCTACCTTAATCCTTCTTTTCTTCATCACAAACACAGAACATCCCTCCCCTTCTTCTCTCTCTCTCTCCTCTCTCCTCTCTCCCCTCTCTCTTTCTCTTGCTTTCAACGAATCCCATCATTTCATTTTTTTTTTCTTTTTTTTTCTTCTTCAATCCGAATAAACACACAATTTCCCTTCTTTTCTTTTTCGAATTTCTCTTCTTCGTTTTCTTTTTCTTTGTTTTGTTCTTCTCGATTTATCATCCCCCCTTCTCCCCACAGTTTTGTTTCCCATGTTGCTTTTAAAGTTTTGTCTGAATTCTGAGTTTTAAATGAGTTTGTTCCGGGTTTAATTTCAGAAATGAGTTTTAATTGCTTTGTCTGAAATGAGTTTATTATGCTGTGTGTCGAATCGTTTTTTTTCTGCTGGGTTATGTAGCTGAGTTTTGCTGCTGTTTTTACTGAGTTGTCACTTCGAATCCTTGTTTAGTCGATTGTTAAGTCTTTGTGTTGTTTGCTGCGATTTATTGTTGCAATCTGCGTTACTCTGAGTTTCTGAGATAGTGGTTCGCATCTTACTACGAGTTGCTGCAGTTGAGCTTTGATAGTGAGTTGTTTTGGGCTCGATCTCGTTGGTATTGTTGAAAGTATTTTCGAGTTCTGTTTATCTGTCCTCCGGTGTTGAGCCTGTGTGTGTTTTTGATTCTTTGCCAAGGACTGAGTGTGCTGTTTTGCTGTAGAATACGTGCTTGTCCGAGTCCATTTGCCGCTTCTTAATTGTTGAGTCCTGTTAAATATCTTTATTGTTTCTGCTTCTGGTCGAATGATTATTCTGCTGCGATTTTGAAATGAGTTGGCTAGTCGAATTTACAAAATAAATCATGTCAAAATTTCCTTTAAAATTTTGTGAAAATAAATCTGTTATACATTTAAATTTAAATTTATTTTAATTAATAAATATTTAATAAAAAATATATGGGTATAGTAAAAATGATTGAATATATTATATATAGATACATAAAATTACGAAAATTTAAAAAATAGAATAAGATTTTTTAAAGTAAACTCAAAAAGGAATGTAGTATTATAGAAAGTTCTTCCATTTTTACATAATATTATAGAAGATTAGCACTATTGCTAAAATAGTAATTTTATAACCATTTTATTGATAATTTTTAGCTTGTGTTGAAGTTTAAGATATAGTAATAGATATTGAAAATAATATGCACAAATATGGGATTAAAATATGAATATTCAAGCCTCGTTTGGTTCTCAATTATGTAACTTCAACTAACTTGGATGCATAGATTTCTTTTGATATGTGATAAATTTTATTTTATGTTACAATTATATTTTTAGATAATCATTATTTATAATATTTTATTTAAATTCTAATTTAATTTAATATAAATTTAATTAATGATATTCATGGTTTAAAACTTATAGTATAAAATTTTAGAATAAGTATATCGTTGATGGAATTCGAACCTTGAAATTTTATTAAATTAATTTAATCATATAATATGTCTAATCATTAGATTTAACGATTCTGTTTTTTTTACTAATAATCGAATGGTCATTATTCTTAGTATACGGATTTCTATTATATTTTGTTAGTGATTTGAAGATATGGTGTGATATTTTTTGAGATATATTAATTTTTTGCATGATTCTGTTTTAAATTAAAACTTAACGTGTTTTAAATTAGGAAAAAAATATTATTGATTTGAAGATATGATATTTTAGGTGTATATAAAAAGTAATATTATCAATTAAAAGTAAAAAAATTTTGATTAAAAAGGCAAACTAGCTGAGCCTACACTAGCTGAAAAAAGAAAAAAGAAAAATGCTTACACTAGCTGAAAAAAGAAAAAAGAAAAATGCTTACACTAGCTGAAAATACAGGTTTTAAGTAAGAAAATACCTGAAATTCCGATTTTACCCCTCTAAAACTAACGTCTGTTAACCAAATTTGACGGAATGCAATCGGGTGATTAAAAAATTAAAGTTTGGCCATGCGGGTGCTCAGTATTATATGTTGGCCATTTTTATGCAAAACAATTATAGTTCATGCCACTGTCGTGCAAAATAATGGATGGATGGATGGATTATGTAGTTATAGGGAATTGAAATCGAGGTCCGGGGGCAACTTGCGTGCCCTTCGGTTAGATGATAAACTTTCTTGCTCGAAAGAAACTCCTTATTAGAATATTGTATTCCTTTACAATTCATTTATGAAATATATTCATTTCCTGACAAAAAAAAAAACGAGGTGAAACTAAAATAATTTAAAGTAAATAAATTTAGTATAATTATGTAATTGTAAGGAATCGAATCCGCGTTTAATAATAATTAAAGAGGTTTTTTTCATAAATATCCAAGGCCAAAAACTTTTTTGCAAAAAAAAATTTCTAACAAAAATATTTTGCAAAAATACCAAAATATTTGTGAAAATACGGAGGTTGCATATGTGGTTGTATATGCAATTGTATGCAACCGCATATGCGGTTGGATGCAACCAACCACATATGCGGCTGGATGCAAATATATGCAACTGAATACAATCAATCACATATGCAACTGAATGCAACCTTCATATTTTTGCAAATAAATTGGTATTTTTACAAATATTTTGAGAAGATGGTAAAATCGTAAAAAAACTTTTAAAAAAATAATATTTTTGGTAAATATTTATAATTTGATGTTTTCGTACTTGATTTTATTACACATCATTTAAATATGATTTTTTATATTAATAAAGAATATAAATTAGACGTTCACTCAGACATAATTGTACATGTTAGTGAAATTTTGTGAGATCATCTCAGACTTTTCTTTTATTTTTATCCCCAGCAACGCATTCTTTGCAATCAAGATCCGTTAAGGATACGCCATAAATTCATAATGGTGGATTCTACGTCACCCCTAATTAAGCATCTATCAAGAACAAAAGTCATGTTATGCAAGTAAAGTTGTTTATGAATTTGTTTATTTATTTATTTTAATAATTGACTACTTCCATTTTACAATACATTAAAATATACCCTTTACTACATTAAAATATATAAAAAAATGTTTTAGTTGGGGATTGAACTCATGACCTTCAACATACAAGTGCTATATGTTCACATACACAACCACTACACCACATCAATTCTTTGTTACCATTTTGTAAATCATCGATCACATGTACATAAAAATTCTCTTCCTATAACTTTTTAATATTTTTTGAGATTTATTTAAGTTAAATTGAACTCATGACCTTTAAGATACAAGTGGCTTATGTTCACATACACGACCATTAAACCACATCAATTTTTTGGTACGTTTTTTAAAATCATCGATCACATGTAAGAAAAACCCGCTTCGTATAATTTTTTTACTATTTTTTTGAGATTTACTTAAGTTAAATTTATCAAAATTTCAACCCTTTCAAAAACTTATAAATTTATTTTGGATTTTCGTGTTAATTAGTAAATCTCTAAATTGCTCACTTCATACATATCATTTTAATGATATGTAATATTATATAATAATATGTAATGTTATTTATGTTAATTAACAAAAAAATGACGACTACGCATCTATACTATTATATAAAAATTGAAGCATTAAAAGTTTTGGTGATTTGGTTTTCTGTACGTTATCCTAATTATTAAAATAAATAATAATATAATATAATTAATGGTAATTAACTGATTGTCTTTTTCACGTTTACTTTTAGTTGAAGACATTATCTTTTATAAATACCTAAAAAAATCAGCTGTATATCTTCCAATTATTAATATTTCTTTTTTAATTAAAACATGTTAACTTTTAATTTAAAACTAATCTTACAATCACACCTTATATTCCAACTATTAATAAGATATATTGAAAATAGGTGAATCAATTTTCAGTCAAAAAAATACAAATCTTGATACATTAGTTTGGCAATACTATGTTAATCAAATCCGTTGACACATGTTGTATAAGTTATAATTAAAATTTTAAAAGAATGTGGTGTTGACACAATAACATTTAAAATATACGTATAAGATTATTGTACCAGAGATATGGCAGTTAAATATTTTAAACCTAATTAGTTCATAATCATAATAGTGATAATTTCATAAAATATGTATATGTAAAATTATCATAGTTAAAATGCAGGTCTGCATTACACGACTATCATGCTATCACAATAATTTCAGTTTTAAAATTTTAAGAGAAGTGTTTTAATAACGACAAAAGAAAATTATTATCGAACAAAAAAATTTATTCTGAAATTAGAATGATAGTTTTATGAAATTATAACACAATAAAGTTTTTATTTGTATTATGAATATGCCATGAAAACAAGATATGCATTCACGTGGTACACAAGACAACATGAGTTATCTACCATCGAATTAGGACATATGATACAGACTATACGGAAACACGACATGATTTTTTGGTCTTATCAAGGTAATTGAATTTATGACCTCTAAATACAAATGAAGTTAAATTCACAATCACTGAATAAATCATGTCTTTTTTAGTTTTTTTTATCCTATTTTATATTAACTTATATTAAATTTATTTAATATGTGATTATTGGGATTTGATGCCATTACCTAAAATTGTTATCTACAAAAATTGCTATTGTGAAAAATTTATGTTTTTTCTAAAGCAATTTTTTGTAAAAAAAATGTTGTTGAAAAATTGCTTTTAGATTTATTAAGCTGTTTTGAACCAAAATTTCTTAAAAAAAACTATTGTTGAGGTCTAAAACATCCATACGAACAGACCCTTTGATATGATTGACACTAGGTATAATATATATCTATATAAAAAATTAGGATTAACTGATATGTTAGATTTGGACTTTATATGAGTGATCAATTAAATAAATATACAAAATGCATAGTTGAATTATAATTTAGTATTATAAACAAGATTATATATACTAAACAAAGATTTTATATTATACATGACTACTTCAAATATAATAATCGATTAGTGATATTTTTAGACTATATAAAAAATAAATATTTTTTTCACTCTAGCGCATATTAGTATGTATGGATATTTCATACATTTTAGTTGAATTCTCCTAATATTAAAACAGTTTGTGCTTGCTGTCATAATACATCTCATACCACATATGTAATGATCCACATATCTCCTCTTGCTGGCTTACTATTTCTAATAGAAACAAACTAAATAGCATATCATTATCGTGGTAATCTTTAAAAAATTACTGCTAGAAAATAGACTAACACATTATTGTTGCAATAGTACTTGGCCGATAATGAGTAACTCTTATGTATCATTATTATCGGTCATTCTTCTTACATTCCACGGGTACTGCTACAATATGATACCTAGGTCGGTCCTGAAAAAGTGAAAGTTCCAAGTGAATTTGAATTTTGTACTCAACTATAAATCAAAATCACATACATGCGATTTATTTTTCAGCAATTTTTATATCTTAAACTAATTTTGGTATTACCTTAAACAAAATGTGCCCCAAATATCATTTTTTGCGCCTCTACGTACTTTTAATTTTTTTTACTTATTAGAAAATATGTGTCCCTAATTACATCATCTTCTCGGTGCCTCATTTATTAGCATGAGCGGTTTAATCTCTGGATTGACTCTGTATGATACTCAAAATTTAGAATTCATAAATATTTCAAAATTTGAACGGTTACCAATTGTTGATCTTAAATAAATCGAAGCACATGAAATATATTGATAAGAAGATATGACTGACTATTTGCGAAAGAAATTATATGAATTAGAATGTGGCCCGTGCCTTGCACGGGTTATCATGCTAGTTTTATATTATCAACGACCAAGAATAACGTTGTGCTCCCGCGAACAGATGAAAGAAAATGAAGGAAAAGAACGAGAAGTTACCACAGTAAAACCTTTATAAATTAATATAGTTGGGACTGGATAATTCTATTAATTTAAAGAGATATTAATTAATCGATAAATTATTAATTATTAATTTATAAAGAATTTTTGATATCAAAGAAAATTAATTTTCAATTTATACATTTAAATAAAATGAATTTTAAAATTTATGTTTTATACTTAATTCAATTAGTTTAACATACATCATTTTAAAAATTCAATGAGTATTAGCGAGATTCAAAATAAAAGTTCATGTATATTTAGATGATATCAAAGATTAAACAATATTTTTGGAACTTTTTGCACGTAAAGGAGCACTCAAGACATCAAAAACATAGATTAATAACTTTTTAATGCTTTATGAAAGTATCTCATTAAAACTTTTGAATGCAACAAAAAAGGTTAATGATGAGTTTAATATACATTCAAATTTTAAGAATCTTAGAATCATATTTTACAAAAAGGTGATACATATATTTTTTTGATTATAAGGGACTTATTAATTTATAATATTATTGGGACCATATATTTATATAGGGTTTTTCAAAAATATTATTATCTTTTTATCTTATCGAAATTGATCATTTTTTGAACTGGCCCAAGTTGGGACTGGAGAAAGTATTAACTTAGAGAGATTGTTAATTTATCGAATATTAATTTAACGAGGTTTTACTGTATATAATCTCTAAAAATATAAATATTGAATTGTATAAAAAATAAGTTCAATGGAAGAAATAATAAAGCTTTTTCGTATTTACAAACATTAGGTGACATAAGATTGAAAAAACATGTCAAATGATAATTGTTAACTACGGATTAGCTTATAATCGATGCTTCGTACGGTTTTCTTTTGATAGGTTATAAAATTTATTTAATATTATAATTATGTTTTTAAATAATTCTTATTTTTAATAATTTTTTAATTTTAATTTAATATAAATTTATATAATGAAATGCATGGTTTCAAATTTATATTGTAAAATTCTAAATTAAAAATGTCGTTGACGGGTTCGAACTTTGAATTTTTAGTAAATTAATTTAATCATATAATATATCTTATTATTAGATCTAACGATTCTTATTTATTACTAAAAATAATGATTTGAATATAAGGTGAGATATTTTTGGGTGTATATTAGTGATCGCAAGATTAATTTTTAATTAAAAAGTAACGTGTTTTAATTACAAAAATTACTACTAAAATAATTACGAAAATATATGGTGTGATATTTTGGATGTATATTAATTATTGTAATATTAGTTTTAAATTAAATGGTAAAATGTTTTAATTAGAAGTAAAATCTTTAGAAAAAATGGGTAACTGAGTTCTTGGAACAGAAAAAAGAGTCCAAGTAGAAGCTGGATGAAGGAATTTTAATCGAAATATAATTACGTTAACATTAGTAATTAGTTTTTTGAGTTGTTTTTGTAAATGTATACACAAATTATCATTTGAATGATATTCAAATGTATACAAAAATTATCATTTGAATGATATTCACTCTTCGTATTGACTATATATGTACCGCAACAAAATTTCACATAATCTATTAACATATTAAAATAAAATATCGTATTTATAATAACTTAAAACAATAATAATATACTACTATTTCTAAAATATAACTAATCAATATAACCTAACATCACACACATCTATACTATTATATTAAAAATGAAACATTGAAAGATTGCTCCAACAACTCAATTACCCATTTTAAAAAACTAATTACTAATGTTAACGTAATTATATTTCGATTAAAATTCCTTCATCCAGCTTCTACTTGGACTCTTTTTTCTGCTCCAACAACTCAATTACCCATTATTTCTAAAGATTTTACTTCTAATTAAAACACTTTACCATTTAATTTAAAACTAATATTACAATAATTAATATATATCCAAAATATCACACCTTATCTTTCCGTAATTATTTTTAGTAGTAATTTTTGTAATTAAAACACGTTACTTTTTTAATTTAAAATTAATCTTGCGATCACTAATATACACCCAAAAATATCTCACCATATATTCAAATCATTATTTTTAGTAATAAATAAGAATAGTTAGATCTAATAATAAGATATATTATATGATTAAATTAATTTACTAAAAATTCAAAGTTCTAACCCGTCAACGACATTTTTAATTTAGAATTTTACAAAATAAATTTTAAACCATGCATATCATTATATAAATTTATATTAAATTAAAATTAAAAAATTATTAAAAATAAGGATTATATAAAAACATGATTATAATGTTAAATAAATTTTATAACCTATCAAAAGAAACCCGTGCTTCGCACGGGTTATTAGCTAGTATACTATAATAAGTGAAATGAGGTATAATTTGTAATTTGGTTACCCTCTATTTTTGGTTATCCCTTCATTTTTTATTATCCATCATTCATAACTGTTAGATCTTCAACTCAAATAGATCATAATCGTTAAATACAACAATACTAAAAGTTGTTATATACAGAGGTCTATGGTTCGATTCCTGCCAACGATATATTAATTTCTCTTTAATATTAAAAATTATTATATACAAAGATGTAAAGTTCAAATTCTTCCAATAACATATTAAAATTAATATTTATAATATTATATTATAAATAAATTATAAAAAATTAAAAGTAACCCGTGCTAAGCACGGCTTATAAGCTAGTTTTATATATGGCCTGTTATATGAATTTTTAGTTAAGAATTTATGATGATCGAAGAGGTAACTTACATCAAAAAATTTAAATTATCTTTATTTTTGTTAAAATCGTAAAAAAAAATTTAATATTACAGATAATGTGAATTGAAAGTCTGTGTTAGCGGTTCGCTAACTCCCGGTAGATAATGGTTAAAAATAACCATTTTTTTTAAGTTTTATTATCAAAATATCTATTTTGAAAGTGATTAGTTATTTTTAAAAGGTGAGATACCCATTTGTGAGTTGAATATCTCAATTTATATAGGATTTTCGTTTGTGAATTGGATATATTTAACTTAAAAATGGATATATTTATCATTTTTTCCCAGGAGCTTATTGATAAGAATACTGGTACTCTAGATTTAATACTGGCCGGTACTCTAGATTTCTTTCCAACACAATCAATTAATTATTGTCAACATATGATCATTTACCGAATTAGATGTTAACGGTGAGAAATCTTTGAAAAGAGAACTTAAGAATAACTAGGTATAGGTGTACTAATTAAAACCCTTAAATTATCTCTGAATGGCACAAGAACATGCAGTGGGGAGTTTGATTGGCCAGCTTGTAAAGTATCTTTGAATTAGCGGAAATCTTAATCTTGGCATTCAATTATTAATTATTATTGGTGAATGAATTATACATCGAGAATCAAATAATAAAAGTATTTGAATTTAAAATTGTTCCACTGTACTTTGGCAATATAAAGTTTAAAAATTGCTCTTTTTAATGTCCGAGTGTGCTTTATTTTAATGATCAAAATTTGTGTAGTGACTAGTGAGTAGTAGCAGGGTGACATATGTGCAAAAATATAATTACATAATTATGGGAAAAGAATATATGCTGTCCTTAAAAAAATATAATTATATGCTGCCACTGGGAGACCAGATTAGAGCTTAATTCAGTTAATTACTGCTCTTGTCTGTTTGAAGAAATCTGATTAGCTTGATTTGAACTCACGGTCTAGTGGGAAAATACGGTATTATCATAGGGAATATTTGCAATCAGAGTTGCGGCTACTTTTTAAAACAAATTAAGAGTAAAATAGGAACGCTTGACCAAGTCTTTACCTGGAAATCTGAAATATATCCCGATGGAAAATGCTACCTCAAAATTTCCCCAAATGGTGATATGTAATTTATGTAAAAAATATTTTTTTTTGATAATAGATGAGATTCTTGTGTGTATAAATAAGTGTCCATAAATAAAAATTTAATACATGTTATGTCAATTCATTTAATAAAATTATTTGAAAAAAAATTGGGGAACGTAACAGTGATTAACCTTTTTAAGTAATCTTGAAAATTTAAAGAGTAGAAAACAATCAATGGATAAGATATCTAATCCAATTCAATTACGTAACTAAATTAAGGGGTATGAATTTTTCCAAAAAAATATCTAATGTATTAAGAAAAATGTTAGGGAACCAAAAAAGTGTCCTAAAAAATTCTCTAAAATACCATGTGTTTGCTTTTAATTGGTTACAAAAATAATAATGGAATGGGACCCCCTGCATTCACACTAACCATCAAATTAAAAACTTCCACATATTTGCAACATCATTTTGTACAAATTTTTTGGAAGAATTTTTTGGTTCCTTAGCAAACCTCACGTATTAATGATCCGATTCGATAAGGGTCCAATTTGATAACGAATGTATATGAATTTCATATGATCCGATCCGATCAGAATATTTTATATTTAGTATATAATTTATATATATTTATGTAATATGTATTATATATATATATATAATATTAAATATAAATAAATAACAATAATTGGAATATAAATTTTGATTTGTCAATATATATGTCATAATTTCAATGTTTACTTCACAAAAGAAATAAAAAAAATTATTTTATTAATTAAAAAAATAAAAAAATAATATTTGAATTTGTTAAATAGATTGGATCTCCGATCTTGTAATCCAAAATTCGAACGAATCGAATATGAATTGACTTTAAAAAAAATTCGATTTCTAATCCAATCTGATCCAAATTCAAAAAATTTAACGAATTCATATATGAATTTCGATTAATCCAATCTAAATCTTAACCGGGTCCACCCTTTGAACCGTGAGGGGCTGGAGGAGCTTGAGCAAAGTCGTCCCATGTGTATTCCCTGGATTAGATTATTTAGAATATTAGTAATATGCTTTACCTAACTTCAAGTGATTGAGTTTCCATACGATTAAAAATATGAATTTTTTAATAAATATTCTAGAATAATAAATAGTAGAGACCCCACCAAAATCATCCCACCATTTTTTTTGAAAAAAAAAATAAATTGAATGTGCTTGCATTTAGTTGAATATTGCCTTTGGCGGGGCCTTGCAACCCAAATCCACCAAAATATCCCCACCTTAAAAAAAAAGTTGAATGTGGTTGCATTCAGTTGCAACCAAAATATCACCCCACCTTTAAAAAAAAAGTGTTGAAGTCGGCTGGGCACAAGGGGGAAAGGGTTGACCTAATTTGTAGTATTTTTGCAATTTTGAAACTTAGTTTAGTAAAATTGCAATTAATTAAAGAAGATGGTATTTTTACAAATAGAAACTTTAAACCTAATATTTTTGGTAAATTCCCTTATATTTTTAACTTCCTTCACATAATAACATTTTATTAATTATACATTATCAATTGTTATAAAATTATGGAATTTTTCATCTCGTACCAATCAAAATTTTTGAATTTTGAATGACACCATTCTACTTTAAACTTCAATTCCAAAATACCATCTTCTTTAATGAATTTGATGAATTTGTTCAAACTCTTTTGTTTTATATCTTTCAAAATATTTTTGACATCCCTTTGTCCACCAAAAGTCAGTGTTCGATTAAAATAATCAAATTCATTAATATAGTGATATTTTGGAATTGAAGCCGAAATAAAATGACACCACTTACTTAAAGTGATTTAGAGAAAAATCTCATAATTTTATAATTATGGACTAATGTTAAGTTACTAGAATGGTATTATATGAATAAAGACAAAAATATATTTATGGCACTTAGAAGTTAAAACTTCGAGTGATAACAAATGAAAATGTCAATTATACAATGATAACAAATGAAATATTCTTAAATAGTACATATTCTCAAATAAATTAGAATAAACTCAAATTCATGACATGAGACGACAATAAATAAATTCTTACTACTTTACTTTTCTATCGATCTCGAAAATTAATATTCTCTCTATCCCGCTTATTTTTGTCACCAATCAAATTTTCACCTTTTATTCAATTCTATTAAACAAACTAATAGTTACCAAAAAATTATATTAACTTTCAAATAAATTTACATAATTAATATTTAATTTATAATATTAATAGAATGTGGAACAATTTTGAGACATATATAAATATAATAGGTAATGTGATCACAGAAACGGGAGAATGAATATTCGTTTTGAAGGAAAAGATGGACTCTGTTTAAATATTGAATTTCGAATTATATGAGTTGTTATTTTAAACTCCTAAATTTAGGGTAGTTACATATGAACATCTTGAAATTAAATCAAATTTAAATTTAATTATGTAATTTTTACTATATCAAATGCTTTTAGATGGATTTCATATTTTCAAACAGTCATGGTTAGTAAATGAGTTGATACGCTCACGAACAATTTGGTGTTCAATTCAAAAAAATTCAATTCAAATTCAGTTCAATTTATAAATGAATCGAACATGAATACGTTTTTTTGAGGTTCATCTCGTAAATGAGCTGAACCTGAACACGACATGGTTCAGCACGAAAGTTCGCAAGCAAGTTCGATTATAAAGTTCATGAATAAGTTCGTTAATATAGTTCGTGAATTTTGTTCATAAATATGGTTCATGAATAAGTTTGTGCACAAACTTCATATATATATTCGTGAACATATTTCATTAACATCTGAAGGGTATTCTTGAATTCAAGATAATTTGTAAATAATAGTATAAGTAAGTGTTACGAAGTAATATATTAGTTTATTTTATCTATTTGTTATATTTTCTTTGGTTAAATTTATAATTATTTTTATTAATAATTATTAAATTATACATATGTTACGTTATAAATTATAACATTATAAGTTCGTTATGTATTAACTAAACCTAATCCAAATTTGATTCATTGATAAGTCTAAATTTGAAGCATTTCTCGAATTTTCAAACTTTCATCCCCCAATTTTATTTTTATTTAAATTGTAATAAAAATTTTCTAGGAAAATAAGGTCGAGGTGTTATGAACACGAGATCATGAACACTATTTATGAGATGTTTATGAATAGTAACTCGTTAGACATGTTAGGGCATCTCTAATAGAGGTTGCCAATATAGTTGCCAACTTCTACCACATCATCATATATATTACTTTTTTATTTCTTCTCTCCTCCATCTCATTGTTGGCAACTTTTGTTACAAATCTACTACAATAGGTAGCAACTTTAAAAGTTGCCAATGTGGTTCCATACATTAATTTTGTATTGTCTTATAAATACATTTAAAATATGGGAGATATAAAAAAGGATAAAATTAAATACATTTTTGAGGAATTGTATGTGTTTTAACTAAATAGGGAAGTTGCCAATTTTTGGCAACTTTGGTGGGCAACTTCTTGGCAACATTGACACTCCAATAGATGGGCAACCAAGGATGCCAAGCCACATAGGACTTGGCAACCTCTATTGGAGATGCTCTTAGTGAACTGTTCACGAACATGTACGTGAATAAAAATTTCTTAACGAGTCCATATACACAAACAAAATTAATATTGGCTCTATCAAAGTTCGAGTTCGAATTCAAATTTGATGTATTTATGGTGAGGTAATACAAGAAGAGTTCGGTTCGGTTAGATTCGACTCATTTACAACCCTAATTATGACATTGGATATTTTTCTATGATAACAAACCTATATTTATTATTTAACTTTATAAATGAATAGATCTGCGTCTCTGTCCAATAAATTTGTCGCTTACGTCCAGGAGCACTCCAGATTTCAGAAACACCCATCCTCGAATTGCATGTCTATAATTATCTCATGATCTCATCCACATCTCTAATCTTCGTCAACACCGTGCTAGCTGAGCTACGTGCAGTTTCTCACTTCCACATATTCAAAATTGTAGACGTTCCCCAATATGGATAGACTCTGAATAAATACCATTCATTACTCATCCATACGAAATATTTAAAGAGGTTATTTTTTAGAAAAATATTTAAAGAGGTTAAATTTATTCTTTTGGTCCCAAAATAATACAGTTGCCAGATCGTTTTTCCAGATCAAAATGTAATTTTTTAAAAACCGAAATCTTATAAAATAACATGTAGACTACTTTATCATACAGCACGAAAATAAAATACGTCCTAATTGTCTATTCTAAGTTCTAAGACAAGGACGAGTACAAGAATAAGTAGAATTGCAATACCGTCTACGCCTTTACAATCATCGTACTTTATCTTCGTTTATGTATAATTTATATCAAATTCAATTACTCATATATTATAATATTATTAAGTTTCGTCAAACACTCTCTCCCTAAAGATAAAACCTTTTCTGCATAATAAATTTTGGTAGTTATAGTAAAAAGATTTATGTTGATTCGTTTTGAATATTAATCTTCCACTAATCTATATATCTTGATCATGTTGCATAATAGGTTGTGGGCAAGCTTTACCAAAGTACAAATGATGTCGCTCAAAAGCCTATTCTTTACCTAATTTACATATTCCACGAGAATATTTAATTGTAATGGATCAGTTAATTCGGTACGAATATATGGGACCATTCCCATGACAGAAAAGCAAAACAAATCACCTCTCCAACCATTTCTCTCTTTAATTTGCTTCCATCCACACAACCTCCCTTTAATTTTTAAGTGTAAATTAATATTTTTAAAAATGATGCTCTTGCGCTTTTTATTAGCTCATATATACATTTGAAATATGATATAAAATTAAAAAAAATTATTGTTTAATCATATGATCAGAAATAAACAATTATTACAGCATGTCATGTTGTAAAACTTTTTACGACACACATAAATACTTCTCATATATAAAAATCAGCTTTCAAATTTTGTGTTGGGAAATCAAGATAACCTACCTGTCTAATAAGAGTTGATCTCTTTTTTCTTCATAGACGTCGTCCCCTTATTTCTTTTGATTTGTCTCCTTCTTTTTCGTTTAAACCATCCTTCCTCTCCTTTCTAATCGTTATTTGGTCCTCCATCCATTCTTCTAAACTTTCTTTTTCTGGTTTTAATAAAATCGAGATTTATGTTAATCTTTTGTTTATTTTAAATCTGTACTTTGTTAAGTTTGTTCCCAATTTATTTGAGTTCTGTTTACTCTCTCCTTATAAGAGTTTTATGTGCTTTTGGTATGTTTTGCGGTGAATTAATGTCCGAAATTTTAAAGATTCTGATTTAGTAATATAAGTCTTTATGCCTTATGAAATGAAATTGCATTTATGATCGATAGCTCAAACCAGATGTGACGAAACGGGTGCATCTACCATATATTAATTTTAACAAATCGCTTGATGCAAGAGATATAAGAAGATTGGATTAATTTGCGATTGTAACTTTTTAATATTGTTCGACTCAATTATTTTTATAGATATCGTATGACTTTTTATTAACGAATTAAATCCCTTATTAAAAAATGGATACTTATATATATATATACCAAAAATTTTATTGCACATATATTATAAAAATATTTCACAATATAATATATTGCAATAATCATTTAATTCGGGACTCTAATTATTTATCCAAGTACTTAGAGTGCGTATAAAATAACTAAATAAGTTATTCTAGTAATATATTAAAACCAATGCAACACTTTTGTCATACTCAGCTTGGCCGGACTACACTTTCCTCCCTATATAAACGCTCTCATTTCTTATCTCTCTCCTCGTCTCTCTCCCTCCCTCCCCCTCTCCCTCCATAAAGAATACATCGACATATTTATCTCATAACTGCATGGCCGGAATACTTGTAAAACGCCACAGAGAAGAAGAAGAAGAAAGTGATATCCAAGAGTTTGACGAGAATAGAGAAGCTGCAAAGCGTTGCAAGTCATGCGACACCCATACTAATAATAAACAACAACAAACACTTACTTCTTTTCTTGAACAACAAGAAGATGATCATGATGTTGGTGTTTCCTCTCAAGACCTTTCACTTTTCTTGACTAACCTCCAACAAGAGCTTTTCTCCGACCCATTACCATGTCTTTCCGACCCATCACAACCCGACTCACATGGGGTCCACCAAACACTTTTGCTGGACCCTATATGCAGCTCAAAGGAAGATGATGAAAAGGAGAGTGTTATAATAAGGCATCTTCTTGAAGCTTCTGATGATGAGCTAGGGTTACCGAATGATGTAGGCGTTGATCGGACGGTGACTAGTGGTGATGAAGATTTTAACGGTTTAGATGATGGTGATGATAAACATAATTCGTCTTTAATTTGTGATGGATTGTGGGAACTCGAAGATGAGGCTGCTAACTATTATACGTTGTTGCAGTCTCAACTTTTCATGTAGCCCTAGCTTTATGTAATTTCAGGGTTTTATATCTTAAGAACATACATAAAATAGAACTTAGTGATATATTTCAATATATATTCACTGACAAATACTTAAATACAACAAGTTCAACCATTGACCCTATTTCTTAATTTACATATGTATTTTTCTAGACAATCTTTAATTATGGCATATATGGATACACATACACTCGTTATCTTGTTATTATATTTTGATTTGGGATAATTAAAGTTAGAATAGTATTAGAGAATTTAAAAAAATATTCTAAAAATTAGTATTCAAGATTAATTCCAGATATTAATGTATCACATACAAAATTGGTAAGGAAAATGCTAGAAAATTCAAAAGTTCTCTCAAAAAATTTCAAAAATTTGAAATATTTGGTGGCTTTCCCAAAAAATGATGAGACCTTGCGTGTATTTATATGTGCTTACAAATTAAAATGTGCATGCCAACTCAATAATGCCACATTCTTGAGGAAATTTTTTTGAAACCTTTTCTGGGATCTCTAACATTACTCAATTTATAATATTTTAATAAAATCTATGAATTATAACATGACATGTCACCTCGTAAAGAATTTTTTTGGCATTACATAAGGAACCAGCGATTTCATATATGCGAATGCAACTACGTTTAAACGAACCATCGATTTTTAGTTACAAATTCAACCAATTTTGCCTTATAATTAGAAAGACAGATGTGGTACCGAGAAATGACTTGTTTTTTTATGGTACACTATATTAAAAGGTGTATGCATGATACAGACATTTTGTCTTATTTTATTGTCCAATACTCCAATATTATGTATTAGGAATGTAAAAACGATTTGCTCAACCGCATGAACCACTCGTATTGTTCATAATCAAATCATTTTTTACGGATAATTGTGAAATTTAAATTAGTTGTAGATGAAATTTTTAATAATCACTTATTTATGATTTGATTACGGTCTTAAATATTTAAAAATCGTAAAATCCGAACTGCAATCACAAATCACTTAATATATAATAAATTATATTATTGAATAATATAAATCAATAAGTTAAACATATATATATATATATATATATATATATATCATTTATATTGTACAATATTATAAAATTAAAACAACGCCCATTTATTACATGTTATTAAAATTCTAGTATGTAAATTATCTATACTATTATATTAAAGCCGAAACATTGAAAGTTTTGGTTTTCGGTTTGGTTATCCTATTTATTTTGGTTTTCACTTTTTTTAAATATAAAATAAATCAATATTTTAATATGTTATTGTCTATAATCCTAAACCATTACTAATACCCTAAAGTTAAAACCAAACACACGTATTATATGCTTTTAAAGGTCAAGAATCTGTCGGATTAAAATTCTTCAAGGTTCTTCTTCAACAATTATAATTCTATCTACTCAACAATTATAAGGCAATTGTAATTGTCGGATTACAATTTTTACACGTATTCAATTGTTGATTCTTCAACAATTATAAGAATCTATCGGATTGAATCTGTTTGGTTTCTTTGGTTTTCAGGGAGAGCTTATGTACGAGCGTCAACAATTGGTTTACTCATCTATCTACTCCAGGTATAATTCTCTACCCAATACTTCTTAGCATCTACCTATAATCAATTTTTTACCTTGAGTTAGTGTTTGGTTCTTGATTCTCAATTCTATTGAATGATTGTATATAGGTTAATCAATATTTAATTATTTATGTATATCCGTATATTATCCGTATAGTTTACAATATATTTAAGCATTATTCTTTAAGTTGTTTAATTACTCTTTCTATTTAATTCTGATCAGTAGTAGTGACCATGTTCTTTTATGATTTAAGTTCAACTTTGGCCTACTTGGATAGTTTGAATGCATCAGAGAACAGAGGTGCACATATAATTAAGATCAGTGATCATATGATCATATGCTATGACCATATTTAGTTTGAATCTTTTAGACCAGCGAGTACAGTGTTTGTTTGAATGCCTCATTGAATGTATCTAGGCTCTTTTAGTTTTGTTTTAGGATTTGAGTAACTTTGTCAATTGAGGGACTAGAGCTTGGTTCTGGAAAAGGTTTTGCTGAAGCAAAAGGTATGGTTGACATTTTTTAAGGTATAATTAGTGATTCAATTTGCTATGCCTAAGTTTTAATAACTCTGCTTTTATATTATCTTTTGATTATTCCCTGTTTTTGTTTCGTTTTAGGCTCTTTGCTTTTTAGATTATCGGTAAATTGTAATTGTATATGCCAAATAGCGATATTGTGTGTGAAGGGAAAGAGCTAAGAACAGGTATGTCATGTTTTTTACCAGCACAATTTCGTTTTGATGATTAGGTTACTGATTTTATCGAACACTTATCCTCTATTTTTCTTTGATTGGATATCATATGTTGTCTTTCTGTGGGAAAGATGAACACACAATGTTGAGCTTCTGATTATAAGCAGAAACTTGATGATTAGGTCTCCCAATTATAAGTACTGAATCCCTGATATTCTTAATTTGTCACACCACTACAAGCTCTAACTTTGTGGCTCAGTGATGAAATTAATCATTTGGAGTAGAGTTGGTGGTTAAGAACCTGTTGGCTGTGCAACTCTTATATGTTGTTTGCTGCTTGGTGGTATAAATTCGTTGAACAGTGCTTTGAAGTTATATTTTTTTGTCACAGATTTGAACAAAGGTCTGTAGTTTAGTGTTGTAGGTTGCGTTGCTAGATCTCTTTCATTGAATCCTACATATGAAATTGTTTTAGTGCTGCATAAAAGAGCTAAAAAAGGACAAATTTAAAAGAAAGTTGGGTAGTGGCTAGGCCTGTGTTCAGATATAGAAAGTTGGGTAGTGGTTAGGCCTGTGTTCAGATACAGACCATTTTCGCCCAAAAACTGTAAAACAGTCGGTTACTTCATGTGAAGTTTGTCGATTGAAATGGTTTGCGGTGGAACAGGAGTTATAGTTATTACTGGGTTTTGTGGTGTCAAGCAATTTGGTGCCCTCTCCATGGAAAATTGTCAAATTTGAGTTATATTCTACATATTTCCATAAAGATATGGGTTACAAACTGCAAAAAACTCTTCCTAAAATATTTAAACAATTTGGAATATGTATAACTAACTAATATATTATAGTATATAAGAAGTATAAGCTATTTTAAAATTGTTTGTGTTATTCCCAGATTACACGCTTGTATTTGTTATAGGGAGAATATTGTATAACAATATTTTTGGAGGTTTGCTGGATTAACGGAGTAAAATACGGATATTTTGCTAATGAAAGAAGAATAGGGGATTAGGGTTTGTGTGTTTAGATGTGGCTGAGCTTGATAGGTGTTTGTAGGGGTGAACTGTTTCTCATCTGTATCAAGGTGCCTACGTACCCTATTTATAGGGATCAAGCCGTACGTAGTTCTTGGGCAGCAAGTTACCTAGACGGGCTAGGGTTTTAGAAGATAAGTCATGGCCCAAGCCCACTCGTGTAGGGCTGATGTGGCAATGAGTCATTAATTCTATCCATGATCCATGACTTATAGAAGGAAACCGATGGTCTCGCATGGTTAGAGTAGAGGTCTCTCAAGCGAGGTTTAGAGAAGTGAAGTAGAGCCTAGCATGCGACCTCGAGGGGCCTGGCCATGCGAAGCAGTTCCAAATGCCAAATTACTCGTATGACCGCGAGGGGCCTAGCTACGAGCCTTCTATTAGAGAATGAGATAACGAACTCGTTTAGCCTGTAGATGTGATGATAGCGCGAAGCGGTCCCTGAGAGGGAGTGTCAGCGAAGCGATCCCTTAGACCGGATCATGAGCGAGGTGACCCTGTAGTTGTGCCGGGCTGATTCTAATAGTGGACTTTAGTGACCCAATTGTCATCTTCTAGGCCCATAGTTAATTATGAACCGTTAATTTAGCTAATTAAATCATGATAATTATTATGCCAGATTTGGGCATAACAATATTCATATTAATTTAAGTACTTCACGTATTATGTTTTCATGTTTTAGCTTCTTCACCTTAGACTTGACAATTAATTCGCGTCGTGTACTTTCATATCGTGTATTTCATGTTTTGTATACCTAACGTTAAATCCAAATACAACTCATTTAGGGTCCGTGTACTTTCGTGTTCGTATGCGTGTATTTCATGTTTTGTGTACCTAACGTTAAATCCAAATACAACCCATTTAGGGTCCGTGTATTTTCGTCTTCGTATCATGTACTTTTCGTGTCCTGTTTTCGTGTAATTTTAATAAAAACATAATCAAAATAACTAAACAAAATATTTAAATTAAAATATTCTCGGTGAAATTATTACAACCATATATATATATATATATATATATATATATATATATATATATATATATATATATATGTAGGCCTTGGTTCATTTGGGAACTAAAGAAATTGAGTAACTTAGGAACTCTATTACAACCATTAGATATACATTGCCACACCAAATCTGAACCATTCGATTAGATAAACTAAAGTAACTGCTTCTCCTGTAACTATTCTCACGTCCTGACTTATTTCTTTATTTTTTTTAATTTATATAGACAATCACCATACAACACGAAGCATTAACATCATAATTTAAATAAAAATTTAATGATAAAACATAAAAGAGCACAAAAATTTTTAAAAAACAGAATATCATTTTACAGAACACATAATTTTACAGGACACATGATATATATTACAGAACACAAGATACAAATTACAGAACACAAAACTAGTGTTGAAAATACAGAACAAACACTTTAAATAAATTGCAAAAATAATTTTGTAATTTTTAAAAAATGAGTACAAATTTAATATTTATAAAGTAGACACTTGATCGATTACAGAACACATAATTTTACAAAACAAATATTATTGAACACAAAACTAGTAGGGAAATTGAGAACCCAAAACTGATAAATATATAAAAGATAGAAGTTTTAAACTGCAGATAAACTAATAAGATAAAGCAACAAGAACATTGTCTTGATAATCATTGATTTTGATGAATACAGGAAATGTAGAGAGATTACATTATAAAGAGGCCTACAAGGAGAAAAACAAAATAGCATAACAGACTTAGCTGTTAGAACAGACAGCAGCTAGTACTGGGCACTACTTTTGGCTTAGAGTGCACATTAATAGAATTTGTCTTATGTTTGCACTCAGTAACTTCTTCAGTAACTTTGATATTACTGTTACATAGAGTAACATCCCCCCTCAAGTTGGATGGCTGGAAGAGATCACAGACATTTAACTTGGATTTAAAGAAATTTAACTGAGCTGCACCAATAGCCTTGGTAAACATATCTGCAGGTTGGTCAGAAGAGGGAAGATGGAAAGTAGAAATAATTCCTTGCTGAAGCTTTTCTCTAACCAAATGGCAGTCTATTTCGATATGTTTAGCCTCTCATGGAAGACTGGGTTGTCTGCAATGTATAGAGCAGATTTGCTGTCACAGTAGAAGGGAACAGGAAGGTTTTGAGGAAGGTGTAGGTCTTTGAGAAGAGCCAGTAACCATGTGACTTCACAGCAAGTGTCAGCCATGGCCCTATATTCTGCTTCTGCAGAAGATCTCGAGGTTGTATGTTGCTTTTTACACCTCCGTGAGATTAGGGAAGACCCTAGCATAATGCAAAAGCCTGTCAAGGAGTGTCTAGTATTGGGGCAGCCTCCCCAATCAGAGTCACTAAAAGCAGACAATTGTAAGGAGCCAGAAGAAGGAATTAGGTTGCCTTGACCAGGAGATTGTTTAAATACCTGAGTACCTTGTATACAGCTTGAAGATGATCAATTCTGGGGCATGACAAGAACTGAGACAAGACATGTACTGAGTAGGACAAGTCTGGTCTAGTGATAGTTAGGTAGATCAATCTTTCTACAAGTCTTCTGTAGGTGCTGATGCCAGACTGCGGGAGAAGAGGAGATGTGTTGCTCAAAAGCTGGTGATTTTGTTCAATGGGGACAACAGATGGCTTTGCTCCAGTGAGGCCTGTGTCACTTAGAAGGTCAAGAGTATATTTTCTCTGGTTGAGGTAGAAGCCTTGTGTCGACCTGGCAACTTCAATGCCCAAGAAGTATTTTAAGGGACCTAGATCTTTGATCTGAAACTGAGAATGCAAGAAGGATTTCACAGAGGTAATCAACTGATCTGAGGAACCAGTAATTAGCATATCATCTACATAAACAACAACGGCCACAAAGCCAGTGTTTTTGTTTAGAGTAAACAGACTATTATCACTGTGAGACTTTTGGAACCCATAGGATATCAAGGCTGTTGACAGTTTAGTGTACCAGTCCCTTGGTGCTTGTTTGAGCCCATATATGGATTTCTTTAATAGGCAAACCATAGGGATGGAACTGTTGAATTTAGTCTGAGAGGTCAGAACCTTAAAGCTAGGAGGAAGCCTCATATAAACAGTTTCCTTGAGATCACCATTCAAGAAGGCATTTGCAACATCCATTTGGGTCGATGGCCATTGCTTGTATGCTGCCATTGCAAGTAGAAGTCTAACTGTAACCATCTTGGCTACAGGGGCAAAGGTCTCGAAGTAGTCAAGACCAGCAGTTTGGGTGAACCCCTTTGCAACTAACCTTGCCTTGTACCTTTCCACTGAGCCATCTGGATTGTATTTTACTTTAAAGATCCATTTGCAATCCACAATGTGTTGGTCAGGCAGGTGAGGCACAATGGTCCATGTGTTGTTTTTCTCTAAAGCTGCAATTTCATGTTGCATAGCTTTACACCAATTTGGATTAGTAACAGCTTGAGAGAAGGTGTAAGGGACAGACACTTGAGAAGTAGTATTCACATAGGCTTTATAAGAGGAGGTAAACTTATCATAAGTCAAGTGATTTTGAAGAGGATAGGTACATGAATTTTTAGAGTACATACCTTGTTCTTGAGTGAAGTGAGAGAGATGTGAGCTGTAATGATCTGGAAAACCAACAAAGTCTTTGTACCTATTAGGTAGTTGTTTAGTTCTGACTGGTCTGGTAGGGGCGTTGGTTTGAGGAATGTCAATTTCAGTAGAATCAGAGGGTTCAGTGTTATCTACATGGTCCTCAGGTAGATTAGAGGCATCTTCAGTTTGAGTAGGTTGGATGAAGGTTTCTTCAGAGGCATGAGAAGAAGTGTTATTAATAGGAAACAAGAATGATTTGTCAAAGGGATTTGATGATTCTGTTTTGAAGGGAAATTCTGTCTCAACAAAATGAACATCTCTAGACACTATGCACTTTCTGGTATGCAGATCAAGAACCTTGTAACCCTTCTTTGCAAATGGATACCCAATAAAAACTCCTTTAATGCACCTGGGACTGAACTTGTCATGATTTGGAGCTGTGACAGTTGCATACCACAAGCAACCAAATACTTTGAGGTGTTGATATTTAGGAAGCTTTTGGAACAAGAGTTCATAAGGGGACTTATATTTGAGATGTTTGACAGGAAGCAAATTAACAATATGAGCAGCTGTAAGAATAAAGTCTCCCCAAAAACTGTTTGGCATATGAGACTGAAACTTTAGGGACCTAGCAATATTGAGCAGATGTTTGTGTTTCCTCTCAACTCTCCCATTTTGTTGGGGAGTGTGAGGGCAACTGGTTTGATGAACTATGCCAACAGAAGATAAATAAGAAGTGATATCAATGTTAGTGAATTCAGAACCATTGTCTGTTCTGATGATTTTTATTGTTGTTTTGAATTGATTTTGAACATAGGTGACAAAATGTTTGATTAAATTTGGGACTTAAGTTTTGTGAGCAAATAAAAACACCCAAGTGGCTCTTGAATGATCATCAACTATTGTTAAAAAGTATGAGCACTTATTGTGTGTGGTTTTTTTTTAAGGCCCCCACACATCTATGTGAATAAGATCAAAATTATTAGAGCTATAGGAACTACTATCAGTAAAAGTGATCCTATGTTGCTTAGAGAAATGACAGATATCACAAGATTGATGAAACTCAAAAGAACCTTTGATAAATTGCAGTTTTTACAAGACAACTACAGAAGGATGGCCCATTCTAAGGTGCCAAAGACAAGTAGTATCTGATTTATTACAAGAAGCATGACTGATAACAGGGTAAACAGAAGCTGTTACAGGTTTTGATTGAACAGAAGTACTAGCAATGGATGCAGTTGCAGAACTAGGCTTGGAACAGGTTGTGTGAAGTTTGTAGAGACCACCATGACAGTCACCAATCTCTCTCTCCTTCATCAGGGTAAGGTCCTGTATCATACATTTAGAGTTTGAAAAAGAAACCACACATGGAGAGTGAGTAGTCAGTTTAGCAATAGAGATAAGATTGCAATGGAAGGTGGGCACACAGAGAACTTCATATAAAGTTAAGTTTGCAGATAGCTTAACATTACCAACATGAGTAATGATTTCAGTTTCTCCATTAGGCAAATAAAGGACAGAATTTAGAGGTTTAGTATCATAAAGGAGATGTGGTTGGAAGGTGATATGATTTGTAGCACCAGAATTAAGTATCCATAAATTGGAGTTAGATTTATCTAGGAAGTGTGTTGAATTAGCAATAATAGCTGAACTAGAGTATTTGCTTAAAAGATGATTGGGTTTAGATTTACCAGATAGCTGAGATGTAGAAGGAGCTGAGTTCCAGTTGTTGGAAGGAGTCATTCTCTCTTGAAGCATCTTGACAATCTGCTGGCATTGAGCATCTGAGAGTGTGAAGTTGTGATCTTTGACATTTTCTGCAGAGTTTGAGCTTTCTGGTATGGAACCTTTAACAGAGATCTGGGCAGCTGTCTTGAAGTTGGTATTCACAGGCCTTTTTAACTTGGGTTTTGGTTTCCCATAGAGTTTGTGCCACTCCGGATAACCATGCAAGTAAAAGCACTTATCTCTCAAATGTCCTGTACTTTGACAGAACTCACAAAGCTGATTAGAATCATTGGAAACCTTTCTCTTCAAGTTTCCAGCTGGAGTAGTTACTTTGGCCCTATTGTTGAACCTTACATTCATGGCCATATTGTCAGTGACAGGGGGCAGATTGTTAGCAAATTCCCTTTGTGACTCTTCCTGAAGTAAGAGAGAAAAAGCATGGTTGAGAGTAGGAGTAGGTTTCATCATTAAAAGTTGACCCCTGACTGCAGTGTATTGATCTCCAAGTCCCATTAGGAACTGACTCAGTTTCACCATGTCCTCATACTGTTCTAGTTTCTTAGCATTTTCACAGGTGCAAGTACTATTAATACACACACATTTGGGAATGGGAGATAGTGTATCAATTTCAGCCATTAGGGTCCTATATTTAGTGAAATATGAGGTAATAGACATACTGCCTTGATGCATAGATGCTAATTCCTTTCTTAACTGAAAAATTCTAGGCAAGTTAGACTGAGAAAACCTAATGGCTAGATCATCCCAGATCTGTTTAGCAGTAGAGAAATATGCCACACTATTTCTGATTTCAGTAGAAATAGAATTTAACAGCCATGACACAACCATATCATTACATCTAACCCACAAATTATAATGAGGTAAGTCATTACCAGGTTTAACAAGTGAACCATCGATCAGTCCTAGCTTCATTTTAGCAGATAAAGCTATAGAAACAGATCTGTTCCATTGGTGATAGTTTTGCTCAGTAAGGAGTTGAGTTACAAGGGGAATACCTGGGTTGTCAGAGTTTTGGATAAAGTAGGGATGGTTGGAGTCAATGGTACTGGTAAGGGCAGTAGAATTGGTTGAAGCTGGACTTGATGCAGTTCCAGTTCCAGCAACAGCAGCAGCATATGAGGTCATGATGATTAGAAATCAAGAACTCTGAGAGTAAGGATTTAAACAGGTGTTTAACGGAATTTGGTGAGTGTAGGGATGGAGCTAGGCTCTGATACCATGACAAATATATAAAAGATAGAAGTTTTAAACTGCATATAAACTAATAAGATAAAGCAACAAGAACATTGTCTTGATAATCATTGATTTTGATGAATACAGGAAATGAAGAGAGATTACATTATAAAGAGGCCTACAAGAAGAAAAACAAAATAGCATAACAGACTTAGCTGTTAGAACAGACAGCAGCTAGTACTGGGCACTACTTTTGGCTTAGAGTGCACATTAATAGAATTTGTCTTATGTTTGCACTCAGTAACTTCTTCAGTAACTTTGATATTACTGTTACATAGAGTAACAAAAACTACTAATAAAAATACAGAACACACATTTCAAACAAATTAAAAAAATAATTTTATGATTTTTAAAAAGTGATTGGTAATGTTAGAACTTTAGAGTTCAACCGTTCTTTTTAACACGCTATTAGCCACGTACTGTTGTTCAGTCTACTTCAATCTGGGCCATCTATTTAATATATAATCTAATGATAGTAATAAAGGTTACTTAGTTACTCAAATAGGCAAGTTCCCCATAGAGAATCACCCTATATATGTATTAAAATTATGTATAATACTATACATAAATATTTATTTATTTAATATACATATAAATATATCTTATATAAATATTATTATTTACATTAATATTTATTTATTTCGTGTACTTCGTGTCATGTCGTGTTCCCAAAAAGTAAACATAAAATCTTGATCGTATACTTTTGTGTCGTGTACCCAAAATATAAACACTAACTTTTCATGTCATTTTGTGTTATGTGATAAATTATCGGGTCTATTTTTTCTAGAGACTACTTTTGAAATATCTGAAGTGGACAAAATTTTATTTAAATATATTGTTATCATGTTTTATAGTTCGAGTATTATTTGCTCATAATTCATGAATCTTTACTTTTATCTTAAAATTGATGATTTGGACCTAATATATATAATAATTTATATAATTTAAATTTATTACTTTAAATATATTAATTGTTATATTTGTAATAGGTGGTTGAACTGCAAACCGAACCATAACATTCATAATTTTGTGATCGGAATTGATGTGAAATTTGATTATGTTTGAAATTTTATAAAATTATTATATATAATTTGGTTTGAGTTTTAATCCAAACTTAAATCGATCCAAATCACGTACGCTACTTGTATCAAAGGGACTGCATGAAAGTCGTTTAAAATCTGGAGATGATACGTGAAGTGACAATGATATTTCAAACAAGGTGACGACAACACGACAGGTACGTAATGAGACACACATAAATAAAAAATGTAAAATGAAGTAATAAAGAATATACTATTAGTCATCAAATAGGAGTAACATATAATTGTCGAATTTGTGGGCAAAAAAGTGCCTTGCCGTATGGGTTTGGTTACCGCAATTAATTTAATTGTGATTGATTAAATAGAGTTTCATACTTCTGGTCTTGAAGTTAAACTTCCGTTCCTTTTGTTTCTTGGATGTTTATGGTGTGTGTCCAAGATATATTAATTTTAACAATTATTTTTTTTATTTTTTTTAAATAATTAAATTTATGGTTCTGTTTGACAATTAGCTGATAGCGGTTTGACTAGCGGATTGAATTAGTTGTTTTGATTAGCAGATTGAATTAGCTGTTTTGACTAGCGATTGAATTAGTTGTTTTGAGTAACAGATTTAAATTAGCTGTTTTGAATAAAAGTGTTTGGTAAATAGTTTTTTGAGTAATTTTTTGTGACACATAGCAAATTCTAACTGAAAAAGTTCCTAAAATGAGTTTTTTCAAAATTAGCTTTTTGATCCTAAACATCTAACAACCAAACACTCATATTAGAGGTTTTATTTAGTCAAACCTCTAATCTACCCCAAACCACTAATTTCACCCCAAACCTCTAACTTCCAAACACCCTCTATATATCTTATAAAGTGGGTATCTATTCTAACAAATTTCGAGTTGAGCAAGAATTGAATCCAGGATCTGAGACGACAAGAAATAAATCATTTATTATTTGAACTTTTTCATCGCGCGCGGTCAACTATTTATTTATGACTTAACAAATTTTTATTAATCGGAATTTCTGTACATACAAGAGAAAATGTTATTATTAATAAAAATAAATTAATTAAAAAGTATGAATTAAGTTTTTATTATTTACCATCATTGATTAATACACATGAGAAAAACTTTTTTTTTTAATTTTCATGTTTTGATTCCTTCTCGCCATTTATAACGTTGGCTTGCTTTGAATACTTTATTCGATTTGTTCTGGTCTTAACGTGGTTACTGTGTAAGAATTTTCAAAATCGTTTAAAGGAGGTGAGAACGGGGTGAATGCTCAATTTCGTCACCGTACTATTAAAAAATTCTCAAATACACTACTCTACTACAAAATCATCACTATACTACAGTATTTTTTTCAATTAGGCCATCACCGTTAATCAAACCCAGACTTAAACCGTTAATCAAACCCAGACTTAAACCGTTAATCAAACCCAGCCCAGTTAAGTCTGACTAACGGGAGGAAATTTAGAACCATAAAATCAAGTTTGTACAACCATAAATACCAAAAAAAAAAGATATTATAACCATAAATAAAGCCATTGCAACCATACCAAGTCATTACATCCATAAAAACCAAGTCAGTACAAACGTAAAAATATAAATAGGATTCATCTAGTCTTCGTCATTGGGTGGTGGTGCCTGGGATGTAAAAATCTCCTCCATGGCATTGGCCATCAGATCAGCTTCCCCCGTAGCTTTCTCAACATTTTCTTGCTCCACTTCTGCTTGAACTTCATCATTGGGAGCTGTTCTGGATCTCTTCTTCCTCTGCCTTGGCTCTTTGGGAATTATAGGTTTTGGACACCTTCTAACATTATGCTCTGTGGAATTACAGTTCCCACAGTGCATCACTCTCCCAACCCGGGTCATCCTCTGCACTTGATCTTTATTAGGTTTAGAACTAGAAGTCTTGTATTCCCATCCTTCCTTGCGCCTTTGTTTCTTTGGCCTACCCCTTAAGACCTTGCTGATAGGTGGTGGCAATATGGTGTCTCCCATAACCTCTTCCCAGAAAGGTGGTCCATTGAGCACCTCCAAGCAATTTGAATAACACTTCATGTAGGTTTCCTTGGTGTAGTACCTTGATATGAAATCTAGAGGGTTAAGCCTGTTGTAAAGAATTGATGTACATGGAATGCCAGTCAGATCCTGTTAGGAATATGTTGTACTTGATGATAACTTCACAATCAATCAAATTGTTTAAGGTTTTGTAGCTATCAACGGATGAGGATTTATAACTCTATCCGTTGACAGGTAGCTCATCAACGGATGAGGTTTTGTAGCACACTGCAGTATCTCTATGTTATCAGTTGATAGTGTTTTTATCCACAGTCATGTTGACTATCAACGGATAGGCAGAATAGGGTAGCCAATTGTAAATAAGCTATGCTATGTAATTCTGTCTAAGTGAAAGTGTATCAACGGATGAAGACAAAACTCTATCAACGGATACAACTCAAATTCACTCTATCAACGGATACAGCTCAAGTCCCAATATCAACGGATACTGCTCAATACATCATCAACGGATGTCAGTGTACATCATCAACGGATAATCATTGACACTGTTTTCTATGATTAGCTGGAGATTAGCAGTTGATAAGGACATGTTTGACTGACAGATCACATGAGTTGAAAGTAGATACAAAAAGCAGTATGGCAGCCATACTTTGGAAACACAGAAGAAAGAAGCATTCTATTTACACTATGAATACAAGAAAGGTGCAGGAGACATGTCAGAACACAAGGACAACCTTTCGGCTACATGTGTATTTGGAGTGTAGTAGCAAATCAACTAGAATTAGATTAGTATTATCTTATTCCAGTAGTACTTGTAAAACTTGGGATATATAACCAAGTGTAGCAACTCTTTGTAGGTTAAGAAAACAGACATATTTGCTTAGAGTTTCTTGAATATCCTTATAAGCAAAGAGTTGTAAAAACGGCAGCTGTGTACATTTTGTATCACAGAGTTTTCTTCAAATAAAAGCTTCAGGTGGTGCATATTAACCACCTGATTTTATATGTGTTTGTGTTTAAATCTTACATTGCAATTATCTCTTCATAAGTTTCTGAAGTTCTTATCAGAAAGTTATAAATATCAAGAATTGTATTCAACCCCCCCCCCTTCTACAATTATACAAGTGTGTTATCTGGGAATAACAATTGGTATCAGAGCAAGCTTCTAACATATTTGAAGTTTAAAGATCAACACACTTCCAACATGTCTAAGAAGGATTATGGAGTGAAGATTCCAGTTCTTGATAGAGAAAATTACTTTCACTGGAAAGTAAAAATGCGTTTACATCTCTCGTCTATTGATGAGGGTTTTGTGGATTGCATTGACAAGGGTCCTCACGTTCCAATGAAGACAGCAACAAGAGTTGGTCTGGCTGATGATGTGCCTGACACTTTCATTCCCAAACCTGTTTCTGAGTGGAGTCTTGAAGATATTGCAGAAGTCCACAAAGACAAAAAGGCCATGAATATTCTGTTCAATGGTCTAGAAACAGACATGGTTGACAATGTTATTAACTGCACTACCGCCAAGGAAGTATGGGACATTGTTCAAACCCTGTGTGAAGGAACAGAACAGGTAAGGGAAAATAAGATGCAACTACTAATCCAACAGTATGAACATTTTCACTTTAAGAGTGGAGAAACATTGAATGATACATTTAGTAGATTTCAAAAGCTACTAAATGGTTTGAAACTGTATGGAAGAGTCTATCAAGTTAAAGATTCTAATCTCAAATTTCTGAGATCACTGCCCAAGGAATGGAAGCCAATGACTGTTTCTCTAAGAAACACTCAAGAGTACAAGACATTTACTCTTGAAAGGCTCTATGGAACTTTAAAGACCTATGAGCTGGAAATGGAGCAGGATGAAGAGATTGAGAAGTCTCAAAAGAAAAGTGGGTCAGTTGCACTTGTTGCCAACTTGGAGCAAAAGGAGGAAAGGACGGAAACTGCTAGTTCTACACCAAACAGGGAGGTTTGTAAAGGTAGAGCAGAATCAAGCAGGAGCAAGGAAAAGGTGTCTGAGGAATTGAATGCTCTTCAGCAGGATGAATTGGATGAGATAGATGAGCACTTAGCTTTTCTATCTAGGAGATTCTCTAAGCTGAAATTCAAGAGAAACTCTGGGGTGGCCAAGCCATTTAACAAGGATTTTTCCACAAGCAACTATGTGGATAAATCCAAAATTAAATGCTACAATTGTGGAATTGCTGGTCATATGATAAGTGAATGCAGGAAACCTAGATCTGAGAACAAGGGAAAGCCAACTGAGGCTGTTGACTATAAGAAGAAATATTTTGATCTTTTCAGGCAGAAAGGAAAGGCATTCTTGACCCAAGAGTATGACTGGGCTGTTGATGACAATCATTCTGATGATGATGTTGAGTTAGTCAACCTTGCTTTAATGGCTGATTCTGGAGAGCAGGAAGCAAGTTCAGCTAGTAATCAGGTATTTTCTACTAATCTCTCTGAGCTCACTAAAGAGGAATGCAATAGTGTTATAGATGAAATGTCTACTGAACTATATCACTTAAGTGTTACTCTTAAATCACTTACTAAAGAGAACAATAGAATTAAAGAGTCTAATCTGTTTTTAAGTGATAGAAATGCTGCTCTAGAATCTCAATTTCTAGAATTTGAGAAAATGAGAGTTGATTGCAATAATGCTAAATGTGAACTTGAAGCTGTGTTAAAAAGAGAACTGATTTTAAAAGACCAGCTTGAAAAAGAACAAGGGATAATTGCTAAATTTCAAAGTTGTAGGAATATTTCTCAAAACATAATAGAAGTTCAGGGAATAGAATCATTTGTGAAGGATACCTGGACTCAAAGGAAAAAGGAGCTAGAGCCTGGCCTTGAGGATCTAGAGACTATTTGTGAATCAACGGATAGTGATCATCCGTTGACAGATGAACCGTCAACGGATGAGAGGTATCCGTCGACTAACAAAAAGTCTGTTAGTAAGAAGGAACTTAGGAAACTGGATATCAAGTATGGTCCAGTAAACAAGAATTTTGTTAGTGGTGAGTGCAGCAAAACCAAATCCAGTGGGAAGGCTAAGACAGGTTATTTACACAACAAAAAGGCTGTTGGTAAATCAGACAATGAAAAGGTAGAAATTGAGGGCAAAAAGAAAAAGAACAGAAATGGTAAGATAGGCATCAACAAGAAAAACAATTACTCTCCTGACAAGTTTGCTCCTAGGAAAACTTGTAGTAATTGTAATAGTGTCAATCATCTATCTTCTAATTGCAAGATTGTCAACAAGGCTCCTGTTCATGTACCTCAACCAATGCCATGTATGCCTGCAATGCCTGTTATGCCTGGTTTGTATCAAAATGCTAGTTTTTCAAATCCATATGTGAACATGCCATATGTGTCTAATCCATACTTTCAATCTATGAATGTGCCACAAATGTCATGGAACCTACCTAACATGAATAATATGTATGCCAATTTTCCACACATGCATGCATCCCATATTCATGCAAATGAGCATTTGTCAAACCCCATCACTCAAGCATCTACACCTAAGTTGAAGAATGCTAAGAGTGCAAAGGCAAAGACTAACAAGAAAGGACCCAAGGAAGCTTGGGTACCAAAATCAACTTGATTTGTTTTTGAAATGTGTGCAAGGAAACAGAAGGAATCTATGGTACCTAGACAGTGGATGCTCTAGGCACATGACAGGAGATTCAACCCTGCTCACAGAGTTCAAGGAAGGAGCTGGCCCTAGAATTACCTTTGGAGATGACAGCAAAGGATATACTAAGGGATATGGCCTGATTTCAAAAGACAATGTCATCATTGAAGAAGTGGCTTTAGTTGAAGGTTTAAAGCACAATTTGCTGAGTATCGGTCAGATTTGTGACAAAGACTATGAAGTAAAGTTCACAAAAGAAGCATGTGTTGTTTCTGCCAAGGAAGACAACAATGTGGTATTGACAGGCTTTAGAAAAGGAAATGTTTACATAGCTGACTTCAATTCAGCATGTTCAGAATCCATTACTTGTCTCTTCAGCAAAGCAAGTAAGGATGAGAGTTGGCTATGGCATAAGAAGCTGTCACATTTGAATTTTAAAGTTATGAATGATTTGGTAAGAAAGGATCTTGCTAGAGGAATCCCTCATTTGGAGTTTGTCAAAGATGGGCTGTGTGATGCCTGCCAATTAGGGAAACAAAAGAAATCATCCTTCAAAAGCAAGACAGAGTCATCCATTGTTAAGCCTCTTCAATTGCTGCATATGGATTTATTTGGTCCAGTAAATGTCATGTCTATTTCAAAGAAGAAATACTGTCTGGTGATTGTAGATGATTTTTCTAAGTTCACATGGACTTTCTTCCTGCATTCCAAGGATTGTGCAAGTGAAATCATCATTAATCACCTCAGAATGCTAAACAATGGTTCTGAAGACAGAGTACAAAGAATCAGGAGTGACAATGGTACTGAATTCAAGAATTCCACAATGAAGATTTTCTGTGAAGAGAATGGAATTGTCCATGAGTTTTCTGCTGCCAGAACACCTCAACAAAATGGGGTTGTTGAAAGGAAAAACAGAACTCTCATTGAAGCAGCTAGAACAATGTTAAGTGAATCAAGGTTACCAACATATTTCTGGGCTGAAGCTGTCAACACTGCATGCTTTACTCAGAATATTTCCTTGGTCAATCAAGCTAGAGGAATGACTCCTTATCAGTTATTAACCAACAAGAAACCAACTTTAGCTTTTCTACATGTCTTTGGATGTAAGTGTTTTGTGCTAAGGAATCATGGAGATAACTTAGGCAAATTTGAAGCAAAGGCAGATGAAGCTATTTTCGTTGGATATGCAGCAGGGAAAGCCTACAAGGTCTACAATCTGAGAACCAACATTGTTATGGAATCTGTACATGTTGTGTTTGATGATCAAAAGATTCTAGGCCTAAATGATGAAGGTTACCATGAAAAGTTGGAATTTGAGAATGAAGGTGAAGGAAGAATGTACTATGATGATGATGAGGAGAATGAAGATCATGACCACAGAGATCCACCTAGAGCTGTTATACCAACTAGAAGTGATGCTTACACTGAAAATGAAGCATCCGTTGATAGTCATTCTGGAACATCCGTTGACAGTCATTCTGCAACATCCGTTGACACTATTAGAGATGCATCCGTTGACAGATATTCTCAAGCATCCGTCGACAGGCAAAATGATGTATCCATTGACAGTCAACTTCATAACTCAGCAAGGACAACAAACTCAGGGGGAGTTTCTCAAGGTCAAAATTCAATGCTAAATCAACATGATCATGGAAATGAAGCAACCTCATCAAGATCAAACCTTCCACCTGCAAGAAAATGGACTAGAAATCATCCATTTGAGTTAATCATTGGTGAATCAAATTCAAGAGTCCAAACTAGAAGGGCCACTCAAGCAGAATGTCTATACAGTAGCTTCCTGTCTCAAGAGGAACCTAAGAAAGTGGAAGATGCCCTTCTAGATCCAGATTGGGTATTAGCAATGCAAGAAGAGCTAAACCAATTTGAAAGAAATAAAGTATGGAAACTTGTGCCCAAACCAGATGATAGAAGTGTCATAGGTACTAAATGGGTTCTCAAGAATAAGACAGATGAAAATTTCATAATTGTGAGGAATAAAGCTGGATTAGTGGCAAAGGGCTATTCTCAAGAAGAAGGAATAGATTTTGATGAAACTTTTGCTCCAGTAGCAAGACTTGAGGCAATAAGAATCTTTCTAGCCTATGCAGCACATGCCAATTTCAAAGTCTATCAGATGGATGTTAAAAGTGCCTTTCTAAATGGGGAACTGGAAGAAGAGGTCTATGTCCATCAACCTCCTGGTTTTGAGGATCCAGAATTTCCAGAATATGTATATCTTCTCATGAAAGCACTTTATGGTTTGAAGCAAGCACCAAGAGCCTGGTATGACACTTTATCTCAATTTCTTTTGGAGAACCACTTCACTAGAGGTACAGTAGATAAAACCTTATTTCATAGGAATATTAATGGCTCTTCAATACTTGTTCAAATCTATGTAGATGATATTATTTTTGGGTCTACAGATGAGAAGCTTTGCAAAAAGTTTGCCAAACTTATGCAAAGTAGGTATGAAATGAGCATGATGGGTGAATTAACTTACTTTCTTGGCCTACAAGTAAAGCAAGTTAATGAGGGCATTTTCATAAGTCAAACAAAATATATTTATGATCTCTTAAAGAAATTTGACTTAATGGATTGTACATCTGCTAAAACACCTATGGCCACTGCAACTAAGTTTGAGTTGAATACTAAGGAAAAGTCTGTGGACATCTCAAGCTATAGAGGCATGGTAGGTTCACTTTTATACCTAACAGCTAGTAGACCTGATATAATGTTTTCTACTTGTCTTTGTGCTAGATTTCAAGCTGATCCTAGAGAGTCTCACTTAATAGCTATTAAAAGAATTTTCAGGTATCTCAAGGGAACACCAAACCTTGGCATTTGGTACCCAAGAGAATCTGGTTTTGATCTAACTGGCTATTCAGATGCAGATTATGCAGGTTGCAGAGTTGATAGGAAAAGTACTACAGGTTCCTGTCAATTTCTAGGAAACAGGCTTGTGTCATGGTTCAGTAAGAAACAAAACTCAGTCTCCACTTCTACAGCTGAAGCTGAGTACATTGCGGCTGGAAGCTGTTGTGCACAGATTCTATGGATGAGAAACCAACTCATTGACTATGGTCTAAAAGTTGAGAAGATTCCAATTTTCTGTGACAACACAAATGCTATTGCCATCACAGGGAATCCAGTGCAACATTCGAGAACCAAGCACATTGACATCAAATACCACTTCATTAGAGAACATGTGATGAATGGTACAGTAGAAATGCACTTTGTGCCAAGTGAAATGCAGCTTGCAGATATCTTCACCAAGCCTCTTGATGAATCCACATTCACAAGATTGGTAGGTGAGCTAGGTATGCTTAACTTGTCATAATTTCTAGTGATATTTGATTTCAATGAATTGAAGCTGGAAATGTGTTTTGATTTACTTGAAAGTTAAAACTTTCAGAAAAATTTTTTGCAGAAATTTTGCCTAAGGCAAAATTAGCTTATCAACGGATATCCTTTTATCCGTTGATAGTATAAACACATTACTAGATTTTTGCATGTCAACGGGTAACAGGCTATCCACGTCATCAACGGATAAACTGTATCTCAACCGTTCATTCTATATCCGTTGATATACATTTTTTTTAACCGTTGGTAACCGTGTATATCTAATCATGGCTGTACTTATTCTTTTTTTATTTATTATCTGACAGTTACTTTTGACCAATGGAGTAATTACTTTTAATTATTTCATTTTTAATTCTTGAAAAATATAAAAGGCGGACTTGTACTCTCACATCTCACTTTAATTCATTTTCAAGCATATCAAAAGTTAACTGCATCTTCTTCCCTAAAACTCTCTGTAACCAAAGTTCAATCACTTCAATGGCGCCTATTGTTAAGATGATGTCCTCCACTGGGTTCACCTATGAGAAGAACAATTTCGCGGCCTTTGTTGACACAGTGAATGCTCCAGAAGCTTACCACACTTTGATGAGTTTCGTGAAGAAATGCAAATTGTCATATGCTATGACGGCCACCACTCCCTTAATCCACGAGGTAATTGAAGAAATGTGGACATCTGCTGAGTACAATGGCACAGACGGTACAATTGCTTTTTCTTTAAAGGGTAAAAACTATATGGTTAATTCTGATGTAATAACTGCTTGTTTAAAATTGTCTGAGAATAACTGTCTGAAAGTACCCACTGATGCTGAAATTGTTGCCATGCTTAATTCTATTAATTATGCCCTTAGTACTGAAAACTTAGGGAAAATTGCTAGAAAAGGAATGGTTAAAGAATGGAGCTATTTCTGTGATGCCTTCATTAAAACTTTTTCAGGAAAAATTAGTAATTTTGATGATGTTACCCAGTCCATGCTAACAATGATGTGTATGCTTTTAAATGATAAATTCTATAATTTTGGCACATTAGTTATGTATGAGATAGCTGCAAAGTTGGGTAAAAAGGAAACTAGGAGCAAGAATATCTACTTTGCTAGATTTTTAATGCTCTTAGCACTGCATGTGTCTGAGAATAAGCTATCCATTGCTAACCCGGATAGCAAGTTCCAATG
This sequence comes from Saposhnikovia divaricata, assembly GCA_036435485.1. Lineage (NCBI taxonomy): Eukaryota > Viridiplantae > Streptophyta > Magnoliopsida > Apiales > Apiaceae > Saposhnikovia > Saposhnikovia divaricata. Next base: position 21,025,499 of record CM071600.1, read on the forward strand.
TTTTGTTCAGGAGAAGAGAGTCTTAAGTGACCTGATTCGAATGAACCTCAATGCAGGAGTACAGTTGGTATATCTACCAATTGTTCAGGTAACTATCTCTAACTCTGAAACCCCTATCTCCAACCCCCAAATTTCTTTGCCTTCTAGTGTCACAATGGAGTCTGTAGTTGTGACCAAACAGGCTCCTACCAAAGTGACCAAATCCAGAGTTCCAAAACCACATTCTAAAAAGCAAACCTCAAGTGTCTCTCAAAAGACACCTGTTGTAAAATCTACCAAACCTCTTGAGGGGAGTGTGAAGGTGGTAGTGAGTGGTGAGGGACAGGGTGAACATCAAAGAAGCCCTAAGGATAAGGAAGGAGAGATGAGTGCAACCACCATTTCAGTCTCTCAAAAGACTGCTAATGTAACTACAGGCCAAATTCTAGTTACACTCTCTCAACAGAGTGTGACTACTGAATCAAGTTCCCCACAAGGAACACTGCACAAGAGGGTTAGGGACACATATAGCCCAATCTCAAAAACCTATGGAAGAAGAGTGAAATCTAAAACCACAGGGGAATCACAGGGTGCACACACTGTACAGGAAACTGTACCTTCTCAAACTCAGTTTGATGTGGCTTCAATAAATGTGGAGTCACAGCCCCTTGATCTTAATCTTCAAATCGACACACATTACAATCCACCATCACCAACTCCATCTCTGGATGTGGATATGATATCTACATCAATTCTTGATTCTCCATCTTTAAGATTCTTGGAGAAGCCCCACTCTGTAATTGGTGGTCCTCATCTTTTAGATGATTTGTTGGACCATCAATCTTCCCTTCCAGAATTCTCAACACAGACTGTGGCCTCGAACTTAAAATCAATCTCCACAGATTCAGTGTTGGTTTTCTCTTCAACGGATATAATTATTCCTTCCTCAACGGATATCCTTCATCCGTTGACAAGTGTTTCTCCATCAACGGATGCGCCTCTATCTAGCCATCCGTTGACAGCTATAACTACTCCATCAACGGATATTCCTTATCCGTTGATAACTCACTCTACCACTGCTATATCTGACATTCCAGTGTCAAGTGTAGAGGAGTTCTCAGTAGTTGAAACACTTTTAGGATTGAGGGAAGGGAGTGAGAGGCTGCCTTGTGAGCAGGCAAAAGGAGAGATAAATCATGAGAGGCTGGCCATTTCTTCCGGTCAGGCAAAAGGAGAGTTTGAGAGTTCCACCTTAGTAGGTGAAGGTGAGGGTGTGAGAGGTGTGAGCCAAGGGGAGCCCTTGATGCAAGAAAAGAGAGATGAGGGGAGAGAAGGGACTACAGGAGAGATAAGGATGGAAGAAGCAGCCATTGCTAGTGAGTCCATGGGGGTTGAGGATGCATCCAAGGAAATGGAATTTTAAAGAGAATATCAGTCCATGATTGACTCCATTTCTTTGGATGCTGAAACCTTTACTCACCCTGTTCCTGCCTATCAAATTCTGGCACAACAGGGCAATGTGGAAGCAGAGGAGGCAATGCACCTAGTGCACACCTCACAGTCTCTACTTAGAGCTAAGGAATCTATAGCAGCTCTGCCAACCATTGCTGAGAGTGATGAATTTGACAATTCTGAAGATGAAGACAGCCAGAGCTCTGAAGATGAAGGTGGTAGCAGTATTCATGATTTTGCATTTGCTCAAAACTACACCTATCATCAACTTGATATGGAAATCATAAGGCAATATAAATCTGCCCTGGCTGAGCACCCAGAAGCAGATCCACAGAGAAAGGTTGTTCTTCAACAGGCAATTGACTCCCTAAAGTTACAAAAGATGCAAATGGTGATTCAGAGATCCAATTTAGAGGAGGTCAAACAAGAAATCAAGGATGTGAAGATCTCTGTGGATTCCAAGCTAGAGCAACTAGCTCCTACAGCCACTCAGAGGGTGTTGCAACAAAGGTTCCTCAAAGAAGACAACCTGGCTAAGTCTGTGCAACTTCTCAATTCAAGAGTGGAAAAGATGGAATCCCAGATGGAGCAATTTCTTCAACATCAGAAACTGCAAACCCAACTGCTAGAAAAGTTAGTTGCAGCCCCAACTTCTAGTCAAACCCTTGATGCTAACAAAAAGGGGGAGAAAGTGGAAGAGGCTGTGGCAACTACAAGTCAAATCTTAATTTCTGAAAGCAGGGAAGCAGCAAGTCAAGGGGAGCAACAGCCTACCATAGTGGTCAATCCACAAGAATTCATTGTCACAGCTTCCCCCAGCAAATCCAAACCTGAACAAGTAGCTCTATCTGAAGAGTTTGATCTCTCAAACTTGACAGAAGAGGAAAAGCTAGCCAAAATTGAAGCTCTACAAAAGATGAAAGAGGAAAACTATGAAAGGATAATGAGGACAGAAAGATTGATCAATCAATCTATTGCATCAACTCTGTTCTCTAGCCAAACCTCAGCTCCAACAATATCTACAACAATTCTGAAGGTGCTCACTCCAGCAATTGTGGCTCCTACATTCTATGATGCTGAGCCTTCTCATGTTAAGGAATTTGAACCCTACATCAAGTCAAGACCCTTCTCACCACCAAAAGCAAATGGGAAGAACAATTTACAACTGGACTTTCCATTTCCCAAGGATGATGAAGAGAAGCTAATGGGTAAGGCAATCAAGGAATTCAAGGAGAAGACTAACAGTTGTGTGAGAGAATGGATGGCTGTAATCATAAGGAATGGAAAAGTTCTAAACATATCCAACAGCCATCCTAGATTTGTTGAAGCCAAGAGAGAAGAGACTTCAAGGATGCTAAGAGAATCTCAACCAAGCACTGAATATCAATATGAAAACTCAGATGAGAAGCAAGCAAGGCTGGCTCAAGAGTTATTGGATGAGGTAGAGGATGAATTAAGGGAACCTGAGGAAGTCCCCAAATTCAAAAAGAAAGGAAAATCAGTCCCCAAATCCAAGAGATTAAAATCAAAGGCAAGGAGGCCTGTCTCTCCAGAAATTGAAAACAAAGAGACAGTTGGTTCATCACAACCTATTGATGTAAAAGTATTCAACCCAGATGTGAATTTCCATGGTGAACCTATAGTACCTAAAGAGGAACCAATGAATCTTGACTCCATTGAGGTTCCTTCATTCTTGCTGAAGCCTCAACAGAAGCCTACACAGAAGAAAAGGAAACCAAGGAAGCAACCTTCAAAGGAACCGATTCAAGTTGCTAGGGTACCTGCTATTATCAGGCAGCCAATCTTGGAAAACAAGGATGATTTTATCTATCAGGCAGATATTGAAGAATACTCTGACATGAATCTTTATTTGGATGAATTGTCAGAAGTAAGAGGAATTGACAAATATAGACATTTGCCTGAAAGATTGGTCTTTGTATACAAGGGAGGAATGGAAAGGACATGGCCACTACAAAGGGTTCTTGGAGAAAATTATCATACCTTAACCAAAGTGTTCTCTGCAATCAAGAGATACACAGGGTTCTCCAAGATAGCAAAAGGGGAGATACTGGACAGAATAGAACAAATAAGGAGGGATTGGAACTCACCATCAAGTCTACCAAGGAAAATGAAGATCCCATACAATGGACAGAAAATCCACCTCCAACCTTTCTGGATGATGGAGTTCAGGGATGAAGATGGTAACAGGAGATTCTTCAGGTTAGAAGACCAACTACCAAAGGCTAGTTCTCAATACCTGAGATGGCTTCAACGGAAGCTAAATCCAAAGGTAGATGAAGAAGATGCCTTCTATAGGCAACTCCAAATACAGATTGAGTCCAACTCTGCCAAGGAAGGAAAATCAAGGGTGATGCCAACAAGAGGAAAGAAACAGTCCTAATCTGCTCAGTCTAGAGGAGCACTTCTCTGTAAATTTCTCAAACTTTCAGTTTTTAATTGGTGTAGCTTAATACAATTTATGCATTGTTCTTTATATATCTTTAGGAATGTTTTGTTATCATCAAGGTCCTGAATTTATGCTTTATTGCCATCAAGTATAAATTGGGGGAGATTGTTAGGAATATGTTGTACTTGATGATAACTTCACAATCAATCAAATTGTTTAAGGTTTTGTAGCTATCAACGGATGAGAATTTATAACTCTATCCGTTGACGGGTAGCTCATCAACGGATGAGGTTTTGTAGCACACTGCAGTATCTCTATGTTATCAGTTGATAGTGTTTTTATCCACAGTCATGTTGACTATCAACGGATAGGCAGAATAGGGTAGCCAATTGTAAATAAGCTATGCTATGTAATTCTGTCTAAGTGAAAGTGTATCAACGGATGAAGACAAAACTCTATCAACGGATACAACTCAAATTCACTCTATCAACGGATACAGCTCAAGTCCCAATATCAACGGATACTGCTCAATACATCATCAACGGATGTCAGTGTACATCATCAACGGATAATCATTGACACTGTTTTCTATGATTAGCTGGAGATTAGCAGTTGATAAGGACATGTTTGACTGACAGATCACATGAGTTGAAAGTAGATACAAAAAGCAGTATGGCAGCCATACTTTGGAAACACAGAAGAAAGAAGCATTCTATTTACACTATGAATACAAGAAAGGTGCAGGAGACATGTCTGAACACAAGGACAACCTTTCGGCTACATGTGTATTTGGAGTGTAGTAGCAAGTCAACTAGAATTAGATTAGTATTATCTTATTCCAGTAGTACTTGTAAAACTTGGGATATATAACCAAGTGTAGCAACTCTTTGTAGGTTAAGAAAACAGACATATTTGCTTAGAGTTTCTTGAATATCCTTAGAAGCAAAGAGTTGTAAAAACGGCAGCTGTGTACATTTTGTATCACAGAGTTTTCTTCAAATAAAAGCTTCAGGTGGTGCATATTAACCACCTGATTTTATATGTGTTTGTGTTTAAATCTTACATTGCAATTATCTCTTCATAAGTTTCTGAAGTTCTTATCAGAAAGTTATAAATATCAAGAATTGTATTCAACCCCCCCTTCTACAATTATACAAGTGTGTAATCTGGGAATAACAGATCCCAAACCCTACATGAACATTTTTGAGCTTGTAGGTTGACACAGAAGCCTATCCCCCTCCACTTCACTTGATAGCTTTGCTTCCCATCCCAAAGCACCCTACAGTCCTCAGTTGCTTTAATAGTTTGATCTACTAGTTTTCTGGCAGTGTGTTTCAAAATAAGCCTTAGTCCAAACCTTGGGTCTTGCCTTTGGTTCTGCAAATGCATACTCAGACTCCTTAGAACTTTCTTCAAAAAAATCCATATCATCAGGATCACCATAATTCATAGCAGAATTCACCTCCTCTGCCTCATTATTTGCCTTCTCATTTACCCTCTCCTCATCATCATTTCCCTCATCTTCAACATCATTACCCTCTTCTTCATTATCATTACCCTCACTCCCATTCCAACTGTCCTCATCTTCAGTCCAATCAAGCTCCTCATCTATTCTTTTTTTTTCTTCTTCCCTCCTAATTTTTTCCCCCATCATCCTCACCTCAGCAAATTCCTCATCACTACAACTATCATGAAAAAAACCATCATTTGCACTACTACTGTCACTTTCTTCAACAATTTTCTCCTTGCCCGTGGACACCTTCTTCATCACTGTCAGTTTATATATTTTTCCAGGAATAACCGGGCTTTTTGGTGGTAGTACACTGCCCTCCCTCCTTGGTGGTACAAACTTACCCTTTTTCCTATCCCTACAAAAGTATACGTACAACACACATCAAATACATACACACAAAAAAATACACACACGGAAAGCACCTCATTACAATTAAAATACACACACGGGCACTTACATGACTTTTCTTCAGTTCTGATGTTTTGATTCAGTTCTTCACCGTGGAATCTGGGGTTTCTTCAACGTCGGGGTGTTGATTAAGAATTAGGGTGGAAGTGAAATTGTAATCGGGTGTTGATTGGGAATTTGGGTGTTGATTGCTTTTTAACCCACTTTTTAATCTTTTTTCCCTTTTAATATAATCAGCCTCTCGTTAGTCAGACTTAACTGGGCTGGGTTTTGACTAACGGTGATGGCCTAATTGAAAAAAATACTATGGTATAGTGATGATTTTGTAGTAGAATAGTGTATTTGAGAATTTTTTAATAGTATGGTGACGAAATTGAGCATTCACTCGGTGAGAACGTAAGCAGGAGTGCCATTTACTCCAGGACCTGTCTGGAGAAGGAAAAAACTTTTAGATATTCTACTTTTTATTTTTCTTTTTAATTTATCTTCATAAATGGGCTTCCTTTTACTGGCTTTTCTACTACTGAACTAGTAAGGACGTTACTGGGTTGTTTGTCTTAACTTTTAAGCTCCTATAAGTTTTTTTTGATAAAAAAAATAGTTTTTTTTTGAAATCTTATAAAAAATAGTTTAAAATAAAAAATTCATACAATATAAATTTTAGAATAATTTGGTTTATTTTCATAATTTTATTTGATGATAATATATTTTATTTTTTTTATTTTTTTTTTTGAAACAATATATTTTATTTTTATTATCAAACTTTCACTAACTGCCTTTTCATAAAGACGATTGCAATTTAGTGTTTGTTAGACACCATCATAGATGTCGTATGACTTTTTATTATTGAATTAAAACTTTGATCTTAAAAAAAAAAAAAAAAAAAACTTAAGCTCGGTATATATTTGGGCCCAGTTAGAAGTATTTTGGCGCGAGGCCTCATTTCTCATGAGATCAACAATTGCTTCAACCCTGAAGCAAAAGCTCAAAATCAACCCAAAACCCATCTTCACAAAACACTTATTTTCAACTAATACTACTAATCAAGATTTAATTTCACAACTACAATATTGCAAAAAAGCTTCAGAAATAACTCAAATACATGCTTACATGATCAAGAATGGCTTAGACACTGTAGCATTTCCAGTAAGCAAGCTTCTTGCTTCTTCTATAATAGATACACATTATGCTATCTCTATATTTAAATTTATACAAAACCCAAATGTGTTTATGTTTAATACCATGCTTAGATGTTATTCTGTTAGTGATTACCCTAATAAAGCACTTGTGTTGTTTAATTATATGAGGGCTGTTGGTGTTTTGTTAGATGAGTTTAGTTTTGTGGCTGTTGTTAAATCTTGTACTAGGTTGTTTGAGATTAGGACAGGTTGTGTTGTGCATGCACTTGCTGTTAAAACTGGGAGTGTTTTGTATGTTAGTGTAAGGAATACTGTGTTGCAGTTGTATTGTGTTTGTCGGAAAATTGAGGATGCACGTAGAGTGTTTGAGGATTGTGCTGTGGAGAGGGATTTGGTTTCGTGGAATATTTTGATGGGAGGGTATCGTAATGTGTGTCGGGATGATGTTGTTTTGGATTTGTTTAAGGGAATGTTGTTGGATGGTGTTAGGGTTGGGGGGAGTACTATGTTGTGTGTTTTGTCGGGGGTGAGTGAAATTGGGGGCCGTTTGGAAGGAGAGTGTTTTCATTGTTATTGTGTTAAGTGTGGGTTTTGTATGGATTCTAATGTGGTTACTGCATTGGTTGGTATGTATGGGAAAATTGGAACGATGGATTCTGGACGGAGAGCGTTTGATGAAGTTGAGGTAAAAGATGTTGTCTTGTGGAATTGTTTGATGGATGGGTACGCTAAGAATGGAATGCTAGAAGAAGCATTGAATCTATTGCAACTAATGAAAAACAGGTGTGTGAGAGCTAATTCGTCTACACTGGCGGGATTACTTTCTTTTTGTGCAACCTCTGGAGCTCTAGCAGTAGGTAAATGCATCCATGAATATGTAAAGCAGCAGCAGCTAGTACTAGATGCAGTTCTGGGCACAGCGTTATTGGATATGTATTGCAAGTGTGGGTTACTCGGGGAGGCTGTTGATGTTTTTAAGAAAATGGTGAGCAAGGATGTGAAATCTTGGACTGCTATGATTTTAGGCTATGGGATGCATGGGGAGGCAAAAGATGCTATTTTGATATTTTATCAGATGGCAGAGGAGGGATTTAAACATAATGAAGTCACTTTCTTAGCAGTTTTAAGCGCCTGTAGCCATGGGGGACCGGTAGCTGAAGGGACAAGTTTTTTTAAGATGATGATTCAAGACTACAACTTAAAACCCAAGGTTGAACATTATGGATGCATGATTGATCTTTTTGGTCGAGCGGGATTGCTGGAGGAAGCACATAATTTAATCAAGAGTTTGCCCATTAAGAGCGACGCGACTGCCTGGCGTGCATTACTTGCAGCATGCAGAGTCTATGGGAATGTTGATCTAGGGAAAAGTGTGAAGAAAGCACTGGAGGATAACTATGGTGAACATCCTGCAGATTCTATTATTCTTTCAAGCACTTATGCTGTTGCAGGTAGCAGACCATGCCTTAAAACGACACAGGTGTTAGGAGGAAAGATTGTGGACAACTATGAATATGGATCTCATGGAGTGAAGGAAGCTGGATGTAGTGCCATCGAGTTGGGTAACAATGACGATTGATCATAAGAACAGTTTCGCCATGTTGCATAAACAGTAGACATTGCATTGGCTAATAGATACAGCATAAATAGCAAGCATTTTTTCACCATGTTTTGGCATACAGTTTTCAAAGTATACTTTGCGGGTACAAGGCCAGTTGCTACTATATTTAAGGTTGGACTGTTGCCAGATTGTCTCGGTCTGAATTCTGGATTAGTTCACTAGTCTAATCAAGATATAAAAAACACTCAGGGTAGTAAAGGATTTTTATAAAAGTATGTTAATTTCTTTTTGATAATGTATGATTGTCGACACTAGCTTTTGTTACGAAAGATATAGAAGGCAACCAAATGATGAAAGAAGGCTTCAACTGCTCAAACATGGACAAAATTCAGAATATTCACTCACTCTCAAATGTGTCTTTCATTTCATAATCCCATTTCTACGAGCTACTTTCTACCCCTTCTTTATACATATTACATATCTTTGCACCTGGATCTACTATCCTAATATTAATTCTACTTCGTCTACCAATAAAAATTTTACACTTTGGCGAGGTGAAGATGTCACGGAAAACAGTTCTCTAATGCTCTTTCTTCCATTAAGTTAAACCGATGGAGCACCAAAAGCTACTTAGTCGGTAGTCAGTATGTTGTGCTCTTCACATACTCTTGTCCCATTTTCAGCCCACCACTTCTCTGCTTGTTGTTCAGTGAAACGTTTCCGACTGCAGAGATATACCACAATAATTAGTCAGTGCTAAGAACCAGGAGGTTGGATGAAGCAATCATCATTAAAGATCGTTAATGTAACATTTACATTTTCACATATCTTAGATAGACCTCCATTCTCCTTGCACTAACTTGACAGCCTATTATCATAGCAGTCTATAAGACCAGCTCACGTATTCTCTTGGATATATCATATATGTACCTCATAAATTTAATTGCTGAATCCCTTTCACATATCTCCCCCATTCCAAAAGAAAAGTAGTTTAATTGTCGAAGCAACAACTAATGATAATAACCAATACCCTAGTTTCATCAGTATAATTACGTTACAAACACAATATCCTGTTATTAGTGGCCCAGATGTTTAAAAAATCAAACAAAACCAAAAAAAATAAGAACAGATAATTAAAGAATAGTAGGGAAACTGACAGAAGACTTGTAATATAACATTTAAAGAAAACAATTTTGGATGGTGGGCGCCACTAAATGGATTAAAAAACCTAAATGCAGTTACTTAAAAGTTACTCTAATAAAAGAAAGTAGGTTCCTTGTTATCGATACCAGTGTATGAGTTGAAGCATGTCTCAGAATATCATGCACCATGACCATATTTACATATTTAATGTAGCTGAAAAAGATGGGCAATTTAAGCAGCTACCCATTCATGCAACTTGGCATACCTCTACATTCACTTTACATAACTTGGACAACAAGCAAGAGATGTCAGATAGGATAGTTTTTCATATTGCCACAACACTGGATAGCTTTGTAGTTAGTGCTATAATGGTTTCACTGACAGTGATTTGTTTTTAGATAAAAAGCTAAAAGGGATGTCAATAAACACTAAACTGTTTGTACTACTAATATGCAATTGAACTACAATATCAATCTTTGAACGTCCACTTCCATACATATAAGTTGACGACTGATACCTGAAGCGAACACGTCTGAGTTCATTGCCACCTCCTGGTAAGGAAGAAAGAGTTACATATACTCCAGGTTCATACTGTACGACCGACTCTGTTGTCTCAGTTTGAACCTTAGATCCATTTGGTAAACTTGAATTATTAGAATTTTCAGTCGATTCACTTTTAGGAGGGGACAGTTTTGTTTTGATGCTCTGATTGACAGGGTTACTCGTATCTTTGGACATTTCAGTAGTAGAATCTTTGTTGCTGGAAGCATGTCTTTCTGGAACTCTTTCAGCCAACTCCTTCAGCTGTAATGATGTAATCATTAGAACATTGAACATTAAGATGCAAACTGTTATATAGAACTTCTTTTTAAACAACTTGAATGAAAAAGTGTTACATATGGATACAAAATTGTAGACAGCACGACCTAAAACACCCGAAGACCTCAACTGCGAACATACCTATGTTAGATTTTCATAGTAGCAAAAAAATCAGCCAAGTTATACAGAAGGGAACCTAAGTTTTTGCTGCAAGTAATCAAGGAAGATATGGGCATACTAAAATTAATAACTGAGCCTCCACTGAAAACTTTCTACCTGGATGGGTCGATGTTACAAATTCTAACAAATTTGTTTAGTCCTTAGAGGCTTTCTTGAATATCAACTAAAATACCACAAAAAGTAATTGCACTGTTACTTGGCTGCCGAGTTAGTCTTCTTTGTTTTACTTAAAAGAAAGATGGATGAATGCTTATAGAAAAGAGTACGCATTTTATAACACACCTTGAATACTACTCTTACATTTCAACATAGATTACACCTAACCTGTGCAGTTAGAGACTTAATCACTTCCTTTGCAGCTTTGCATTTTTCAGCTTCATCTGCAGCAAATGCAGCTGCCTCCTTCAACTCCCTTGATTTTTTTCCCAGTTCAGCTTCAAGAAATTGGGATTTGCTAGCAAGACCTTCGACCTACAACCAAATTGAATATACCCATTGAGCTAATACAGTTCAATCATAGGAAATGAATGGCTAGTGAGGGTTCATTTATAATATTCTGTTCAAACAGATTTTAATATTTTATGCAGCCACTTCTTAATCTAATGAAAGCGCTGTTCAGCAAGACTGCCATCTTAAATGGCAGAATGTTAGTAACTCCCTTTATCTTACAAGAGAAAATAAAGAAAAAGAAAACCATTACACAATGCTATTGATAAAGCGATTGTTCATCACTTGTCTTGGCACATAAAAACAACTTCCGAATTACTGAATTGTAGTAGATCTAGAGTCTACAAAAATCAGTTAACTTTGAGGAATAAAAAACGTAGTTCTTAAAATATTTGGGCGGACCAGAACGTACTTCCTATTATCTATTGTACCTAAATTTATATTGTAATGATCAAAGTGAGGAGAGGCATGCTATCAGATGAATTATGCTTGGTTTCATTGTAGGGAACGGAATCAAATGAAAAATTGTGAACAGGATTTATAAAGAAGAAAAGGATGTAATAGGGTAGAGTGAAATATTTAAAGGGTGCAAACTTCTATGATGTGGTTTCTGAATAAAAAAGTTGGAAAGGAAATGAAGCATTTATTCTCAAATTGGTGGGTTTGAGCTCTATTTTAAATTGGTAGTGACGGAAGGAATGAAAATGTAAATATTTAACTCAGTATAGCATAAATTCATTCCATTCTCTTCCAATATTATTCCATCGAACCAAACAGAGCATAATAGGGTTAAATGCTAGAAGTTTCAAGAGAAAACATATAAATATGGAGAGGCAGAAAAAACATGTTTTAATAGAAAACATATTTGTGTGAAGAGGCAGATATAACATGTTATCAATTTTAATGGGCATGTTTAAATAAAGACATAGTGATGGAAAGTAGGTGCAATAAATACAGATACTTCTACAAACACTACCTGTTCCTTTAAATATATGACCTCCTGGCTTAAACTTTCATTGTCCTGCTTAGGATCATCGAGAATCATTTTATTTGCAAAGAGAGGCAGGGATTGTGTTGGAGAGGGAAACTGAGGTGGAACTGTCTTCCTCTTTACAGGAGATGAAGCTCGAGAAACAATTCTGGAATTAGGAACAGAAAGTGAAATGCAACTTCTGGAAGCTCCAGAGAGAGAACCTGGTGCTTTTGGGCAAGTGAGGCTTTGCATATCAATATTTCCATTAGGAACTTGAGTCATACGATTGTCCCTTGTTTCATTATTCATACAGTTCCTGGGATTTCTCCCTTCGCCTAGATTAAAGGAATTGAGAGAAAATAATTTAGACATCTGTCCTTGAACTCGCGGACCTCCAGTCTCTTTTTCTCCTAACTCGCTATATTTGGGAAGTGTGTTCAAGCTTTTAACTTTAGGAATCACCCTAGGAGTTCCAATTTCCATGGTCTTCTGAATCTTGGTATAACAGTCATCACAGACACGATATGACTTGTTCGAACTTGGGGCCAGTGAAGCTTTCAGGGATTTTTTAACGCTGCAAGCTTTGCAAAAGACAAGGCCACAGTTATAGCAGTTGTGACGTTTTCTTCTGAAATTAAATGGATTACGGCAACCAGTGCACAAAGAGTTGTCAGAACATGATGCCCATTTGTGAACACATATAGCAGCAGTAAAATTGGAACCACATACAACACCTTTAACTTGCTTATCTTTAAAAAATTCAACTAATGTAGGTGTGTGACGGTCAACAAAATCTCCATGCCCAAGTTGACCATTTGCACCCTTGCCCCAGGTATAAATCTCGGTTTTCGAAGTCAAAACTGCAACATGATGGGAGCCACATGCAATTTCTTCTACAAAACAGTCAGCAATCTTGCCTTCGATACAAATAGGAGTTTTACCATCAGCAAGAGGAGTCCCTAGCTGCCCGTAGACAGTGCTCCCCATTGTATATAATCGTCCTGAAGTAGTGACACCAACAGTTAAATTGTTTCCACATGCTACTTTGGAGAAGCTTATATCAACTAATGCAGCTACAGGCTCAGGGGCAAGTCTAGGTGCTTTATCACAATGACCAAGTTGGCCCTTGTCTCCATCCCCCCAGGTGAACAGCTTCCCAGGTATAGAACCTTCAGGAGATGGGGAAGTAGAAGATCCGTTCTCCATTTCAACAACAGCAGCAGTGTGCCAAACTCCACAAGCAACCCTTATTGTCCTGCACTCTCTCAGTGTTTCCACTTCTCTTGGAATCCTAATGGTATTACGGTCTCCATGCCCCAAGGCACCAAAAGTTCCATCACCAAATGTATACAACTGGCCAGCAGATGTTATAAGAGCTGTATGCCAAGTTCCACAAGAAACAAATGATACACGAATACCCTCCAGGAGTCCACTCACTTTCTTGGGGATTGAATGGGTAGTACCACTTCCATGTCCAAGTAAACCTGAGTTGTAGTTACCATCACCCCAGCTATATAGATCTCCTGAAAGAGTAACTGCACATGTATGATATTCCCCACACGCTACCATCTCTATGTTCATGCCACTAAGAGTTTCAATGAGCTTTGGGTGGGAAACATCTGCTTCGACACCATGCCCAAGCCTTCCCCCCGACTCCTCTCCCCAACTGAATATTTCCCCTTGTTTGGTGACTAAAACAGCATGCCTACTACCACAAGAAATGCTAATAGCATCGAGTACCATGGTAGATTCCAGTGCTTTAGGAAGATGGGCATCCGTTATGGAACTTGATGGTTTACCATATGTGCGCACCCCACCACCCACCACCCCATCACCAGTGCCTTCTCCCCATAGGTAAACATCACCGAGGGAATCAATATCTTCATGACAAGAACCCTGGCTTGATGAGCTCACAGCACTGGACAAACTGACTCGCATTGTCTCAGATGCAGAAGTGCGACCATTTGCGTTGTCCTGACCCCCAGATTGAACTGAGGTGGGAGAATAATTAACTGATTCAGCTTGTGGTGAACTATTGGTGGCTGCAGTATATGAAATGATATTAGCAAATGCTTTTCCCAATCGGCTATCTGTTTGTTGACCATCTCCCTGATCCTAAAACGCTCATGCAAAAAGAATAAATTAGATACTGGAACCATATAATCACAAAAATAAGAGACGTATATATTAACTAGGAAAAAGATTTAATAATTACAAAAAATGCACTTGATGGAGAAACTCTTCGTCCATGTGGACTTTCCGATGCTATACTTTCAGTTCCTGCTTCACTTCTCAGTTCACTTTTCACTTTACGGTAGCTACCACGAGCAATTAATGCCTTTAGCGCAACAAACCAGACCTCAGCTTCATCCTTATCTTTACATATCTGTCAAAAGAGTCAGAAGGTCAACGTAGATCTTCAAGTTTAACATGGTAATGCTTATTATGCTATTCAGGCCAATTTATTTTCAGAGTGTATACATTTGGCTATAAAGAGGTGGAGAATTGTTTTAACTCTATGTGAAACAAGGTAAAAAAAAAAAATCAATCTTTTTCTTCCTTCGAAAATTTAAAATATTGGAAAACTTACCAGATCCAACGATCTATCATTGTAAATGAGAGAAAATGACTGATATTCTTTCTCTGGCCGAGGATACCGCTGGAATATTGCCTGAACAAAAAGCATAACATGAACATATTGTACAGGAAGATTTTTTAGGAAAATTTCATATCATTGGTCAAACTAAAAAACGACACCGTAAACATGGTACAAGTAGCCAAAAAAAAGTGATGAGTAGAATTGCTACTATAGGTTACAACGAACTAATTGCACAAGCATAGGATAAGTAGTACTGTAATAGAAAACTCACAGTGCGCTGTCCAGGTATAATCTTTGATACATGGCGAAGTTCAAGCTGTTTTTCTTCTCTGTCATCAAACCATATTAATTTAGACTCGTCCTGCAGAGAAGTGGCAAAAAGAAAAGCGAATATTAGAAAATAATGTCTTTTTTAAAGAACCATAATGCATTTCGAACTTTAGGTCTTCTCTACGAAAATGATTATATGAACCTGCCAGTAGTAACTGAAAACTTTAAATTTGTTTTGTTCCTTTTTTTTTTGGCTAATTACAGTCACACGCCCATTTTGCCTTCAACAAGGCTTGAACTCTCGACCTCCCATAAAGGAAGCAAGGGAGATGCTGCTACACCAATAGGCCTCTTTTAAGTTCTGCTCTCTTTTTTTTTGGATGGAATTTCAAGTTCTGCAGTCAAGCGCTGATTTTTTTTTTTTAGTCAGAGTTAGCATACTGACACATCACAAAGCATCACCACTGATACTAATAAGGTGATTACTAAATCATAATTAGGATAATCGGACTGAGAATAGTATGATGGATATCTCAGACTCGGTCGAGTAATATGTGTTACCAAATAAGGTTCTTGAGTCAATGGATATTTTCGGAAATTGAACTACAATAGAAGACCAAATTCGAGTGATCAAGGTCAAGGTAACTGCCTTCTCTCTTGCTATGTTCAGAAATAATAACTGAAGTTAGTGGACTGTATAAAGGTACATAACTCGCCAATGCTCTCGAATGATACAATCATTAAAGGAATTATCTCTACCATGGAGGGTAAGATGGAGAAATTTTTTGTTAATGTTGACCCTACGATTTGACTACTGACCCAGCAACATCAAATTTAGTTTGGAATTTACAACAATGAAAACTATCTTGTCATTGATATCAGAATGCACAAAGGAATTGACTGGCTGTAAGCACAACTATCTATGTGAGACAATCAGACAGTTATCCACTCATCCTTGAATACACAACAATTTGCACCAGACATATCACTCTAAAATAATTAACAGCTATACAACTACTTGTCTAGAAGTGTACAAGTGAAATAAGGGGATTCATTTTAATGAAGCTGGGGTATATCTAATACATGCCACGCAACTTACAGAAGAAAGTCGAAATGGGCAAAACTTCGGTTTTCCTCTGCGCCCATATTTCAGCAAACATGCCCCTCTTTTGAGTGCTGTAAAAGCCTGAATCATATAGAAAATGGGTAATGAGAAAATATTGATATCAAGCTTGGCTTCTCACTGCAAGACTCTAAAAGCAAAAAAGTAGAACGAAAAAAAATAGTACTAACAACAATAATTTGCAAAATGCAATGTAGTAGGAATCAATACATTGTAAACAAAATATGTAAGAGTATAGTATATCAATGTCCATCACCAGTCCCTCATGGTATTAATAATGGGAAGTGAATAATGAAACAACCGCGTATACTCTCCTTTGCTTTAACAAGAAAAAGAAATCCGGTCTGGATTTTGAATAATATTGATAGGCTTAACGAAAAATCTATACAGTATACATTCACTTAGCAATTGCATGGCTATAGCGCCAACAAAAGTAATGAGTATAACTTCAATTCCGAAGTTTAGAGAGTCATCCATGCAATGACTCTTTTAAGCTCAATTATATCAAAAAGAGAATGACTCTATAAGAACTTGTTGAAAGTTAATTCAAATTTTACCATATCAAAGTCAAAAGTTCAAATCTCAACTAAAACATTCATACATGTCCTACATAAAACACTTGAAACCTAAAGAAAATGTAGAGAATCACCTGATCAATGTCCCGGTCGACAATACTATTTTTCTGCAAATCAGCCATTCAAGTTGCAAGATTTTGCCAAACACTGTTATACATCCCAAACCCATTTGAAAATGACCAATTCTCTCTATACCCCATAAAACACATCAGTCTAAAACTCCACCTCTACCAACTAGTTTAGCTCCAGAACCTCAATTCTTGAAAAACTACCCCATTATCACTACATACAAACACCTTCACGGCCCAAATTTCCAGCTCAAGAACACTCTTATCAAACAAACCCTCAAATATCTCTTGTCCAATGTGATAAAAATGCAAACTTTAGCTCTAAACCAACTCAAGAAGCAACCTTTCTTGCAAATGAATCAATCAAACAACCCTAGTTTCACTAAAGCTTTCCAACCCTTCAAAATTGGTAACAAAGATTCTTCCTTTTTCAAGAATAATTATATAAAAATGTATATAATTCAGGCAATGTTGATGATAATTTCACTAAAATTCAAGATTAGAAAAACCCAGATGGATAAGCTTCCAATTTAGCACCCCCAAATCCCAGAAAATAATTCAAAATTTTGTAGAAATTGAATGGAGGTCTTCTAAATTGGAAGGGTTTTGACAAGAAATGGAAAAAATCAAAATTACAAAAATTATAAAACTAAAGAACAGAGAAATAAAGGAAGTAAGAGGCAAATATAGATATAAAAATGTGTATGTATATATGATATAAATCTGTAAGGGGAAAGGATGATTCTTAACGTGCGCACCTCTCTTCTCTTTCCAGTTTCTCTCCTTGGTAGTTCTTTATGAATGGACCCCTTCTTTATTGCACTTACTGCCACGTCATCCTCTGTAACTAGGATTTTCTTGATATACACATGTTTTTTGATTTTTATGATAGAGATGGTTTTTGAAATTATTCTTTTCTTGGTTTTAAAGTTTTATTAAATTTGCTAAAAAGTGAAATGCGGTTTTATTGGAATTTTGCTGTCACGGGGTCTACTGTTTTTTGTTATTTTTGATAATTGTTTAGGTTTCAGATTTGTATCATCTGGCACGGTTTGGTATTTTTGGTGCAAGTTGTGTTGCTCTTTTTGTTTTCAGTGTTCGAAAAATCAATCCATTCAAATGAATGTTGGCAAAGTGAGAATTTGTTCAACTAAATTTAGCCAAATACTATAATATTAAGAATATTCATCAAAAATACTAATTTTTTTAAAAAAAATTATGATTGTATCATTTTCTCAAAATATTTATAAAAATATTTTTTTCAAAAAAAATTATTTTACAAAAATATCAACTTATTTATAAAAATACGTTATACAACCAAATCAATCAATTGTATCTGATTACATACATGGTTGCGCAAAAATTGCATGCAATCATATACGTGGTTGCAT